>JAKSZU010000013.1:34766526-36009026 GCA_026018925.1 Tupaia tana | reverse complement strand
AAAAAAAAAAAAAAGAATGCAGGAGCAATAAAACAAGCGAATGCCTAGGTTCCACTCCAAACCAACTAAATCAGTTTCTGAGGAGTTGTGGGTAAGAGGGGTAAGGCATCTGTAACTTGAAAAGCTCATGAATTAATCTTGTTGATAGAAAGTGTTCAGAACCACTTTGATAATTTAGTAAATGAAAAATATTTTACTTCAGCATCCTTTTGGCATTAAGGTATATTAGAACTTAAGAAGTATATCTTTATCTCATTAGCTTAAAAAATATACTGAGAAATTATGGTCCTGGCCAAAATAGATTTTCATATACTGAGCAAAAATAAAGTTAATTCTGTACCAAAATAGCATTTCCCTCCTTTTTACCATGTTACCAATTAGCTTTTGTTTCCTCAAATTTTTTATTTCTCATTTTTTACATTTAATTACTGTACATCTTTACAGCATACAAAATAGACTTTCCAGGCATGAGAATACTGCATATTAGTCCAGTCAAAAAAATTAGCATATGCATTATGATCACAAATAGTTTTCCGTTTTTGTGTCCATTAAATGGACACAAAACATCCCTTTTTACTCCGCCTTGATTCCCTCCGCACCCCCCCCCCCCCCCCATTGTCTACTCTCCTCCCACACTGTTTCTGGTATCCTCAGTTGCTCTAATGAGTTTTTAGAATAGCTTTATAGGGCCTTTTTTACTTTTTCTGATTTTATCTCTCAACATTATATCTAAAATTTGTTCAAAAGTAGCACATTTCAATGATCTTGCTTTTCTCATTGCTATTCAATTGATTATAAAATATTTATTTAGACATTTTCAGCACTAGGACACACGATTTCATATGCAAGCATTTCTTTTCTTTTGTATCTTAATGGGGCATTATTTTCTCTATATCTTATTTGTTGGTGTGTGTGTGTGTGTGTGTGTGTGTGTATATATATATATATATATTTTTTTTTTTTTTTTTTTTTTTTTTTGGAGAGGGTTTTGCTATAGGGTGTGTGTGCTCGCCAGAAAGACAGAGAGACAGAAAGTGAGAAATCACTCCCCGGGGGGCTGGCCATGCCGCAATCCCTTCTCCTCCATTCTCCTCTCAGAATCTTGGGCATGCACGCACATGCACCCAGTGTGAGTTTAAGCCACCAGGTCCAAGACTCGAACCACGGTTGACTACATGGGAGTCCAGCGACATAGCCATTACGCCAACTGCTGGTCCCAATAAATATATTTTTAAAAGCTATACATGGCCTGCAACTTTGGTCTTTTTGTTTTGCTGAAGATTCAGTGATGCTCCAGACATGTTCTGGGACAAGATTTTGATTGAGTTAGACCATAGAAGTCCTTTTTGCTCACCCTATTTGTGTAAACTGATATGTTTATTTTCTTGAAATATTTTCCATGTGTGTGAAATAAGAAAAGACTGTTTTCTTCTCTCCTCTCTTCTCTCTCCTTTACCCATGCAATTCTTTTAAAGCCTCTGTTTCTTCATTTCTGTCTTGCAGCAGGCCCCACTCCTCGTTCTTCCCCTAGAAGAACTTTGCACAGCTGCCCAAATACTTCCTCATATTCTCTTGCAACCAAGAGTGATCATAAGACACAACTAAGTTCAATTCCATGTAAGACAATTTCTGCTGAGAAAGTTGAGGAATAAATTCAGTTTTCTAAATAAAGGCACAGGAACCCCTTTCTCAAACTTCTAGCGTTGAACTCAGGTGTGATGCCTGGACTTTAGTGATCATCTTGCAGCCATGAGGTAAGAGACCTGGGAGGAAATCAAGAGACAAGTAGAGACACAGGTTCTGCCATCTTTGAGCTGCCAAACCAGCACTATTGTCCACATGCACACTTTGTGGGTGAGTAAAATGCACCCTTAGGTTAATCAGTATTAGATGGGTTTTCTGTCACTTTCAGCTGAGAGCATACCCAGCCACCAAAATATTAGTCAGTATCACATTTAGCCATTGGTTGTATAGCTAGCTGTTTCCTTTTTTATCCCATTTATGGGCTGATTATATTGGCTAAGACTGTTCCTAAATAGAACAAAACCCACCTACCTTATCTTTCCTTTATTTTCTTCTACCTTGTAGCAACTGTGAGACTTGGACCAGTCTTGGGCTAAGAACTGAGGGAAGTCATTGCCTCTTGTCATCTGTCTTTGATAGTGTTTCTTCTGCCTTATGCTGATAGGTCAGTTTGCCTCAGCCTAAAGCTATGTAGGTTTAACTCAGATAGAAACACATAGGGGGGGATTGTCTATATCAACTTCTCCAAGACTTTGGTTTTGAATTAGGGACCCCCAAACACATATAATGGTAATTATTTTCTTCCTTCTTCTTTCCTTTCCCTTTCCCTTTCCCTTTCCCTTTCCCTTTCCCTTTCCCTTTCCCTTTCCCTTTCCCTTTCCCTTTCCCTTTCCCTTTCCCTTTCCCTTTCCCTTTCCCTTTCCCTTTCCCTTTCCCTTTCCCTTTCCCTTTCCCTTTCCCTTTCCCTTTCCCTTTCCCTTTCCCTTTCCCTTTCCCTTTCCCTTTCCCTTTCCCTTTCCCTTTCCCTTTCCCTTTCCCTTTCCTTTCCCTTCCTTCCTTCCTTCCTTCCTTCCTTCCTTCCTTCCTTTCTTTCTTTCTTTCTTTCTTTCTTTCTTTCTTTCTTTCTTTCTTTCTTTCTTTCTTTCTTTTTCTTTTGCCAGAACATGCATACATGCATGCACTAACCAGAGGGAGAGAACAAGAGTCAGAGAGGGAAAGGGAAAGAATACCCTCAATGAGATGTGGTCATGCCGCAGCTCCTTCTTTTCCATTTCTCCGTCCTGTTAGGATTTGGAGCATGCACATATGTGTGCCCAGCATGTTTTTCAAGCCCCCAGGGCCAGGTTCCAAACCATGAAGCTGGCCATGTGAAATCTGGCTCTCTTAACCACTAGGCCACAGGGCCAGCCCATAGTTATTTTCTTCCTAATTGCCATTGTTTCTGTGGACTTCTGTCCTTTACAGTTCTGGTAAGGTGGAAAGACTGTTATCTGAGGCAGGATATTGGCACTTCTCGCCATCTAAATACCATTATAATTCTTCAATTTCGATACAATATCTGTCACCCTTAATGACTGAAAGAGTTCTGGTAATGAATGTAATCTGAGGTTATGTATATTTATTCTATGCTGCCAAATGTTATGCTGGTGCCTTAATTGGTTTTGTTAGAGTGAGCTTGAAGTCTTGGGTATATAAAGCAATTAAAACCTTTTGGCATTTTGTATCAATCAGTGAAGCATAAATTTTTGATTGGCTATGTGATGTACATGTTTGCTGAACACAATTAGTTATGATTTATGTCCACTCAACTGGGGAATGGAATTGCCAACAAAATGCGAATATATATGTTAAGGAGAAATACATCAAGGGTTCAGTCCAGTAGCTAAGTGTTATATCAAGTTTGAAAATAAAGGCAAGTTAAATCTCTTACCTCTGTATAATCATCACAAAAATTGACCTGCTTTAAAATTTTAGCTATGAGATCTTTAGATGGGTTTTGCATTATTTTCTAGCTGTTCACTATTTGTTTCTCTTAAGGTATGTAGGAGTTTATAAAACTGGTCAGTATTTTGCCATTATTTATTGCTTTAGTCATATTAAGTCTATGGAAGTGCAATGAAAAAATACGTAATTATAACTCTGGGCTTAAACTAAAATGCCGAAACAAAAATCTAGTTTGTTTATTTATTTATTTTTTAAATTTAATTAATTAATTTATTTGAGAGATTTTTTTTTTTCTTTTGCTATAGGGTATATGTGCTCATCTGAGAGACAGAAAGTGAGAAATCACTCCCCAGTGGGGATGGCCATGTTGTAATCCCTTCTCTTCCATTCTCCTTTCAGGATCTTGGGTGCACACGTGCATACACACACACACACACACACACACACACACACACACACACCTGGCAATGAGGTCAAGCCACCTGGTCCAGAACTTGAACTGCGATCGACTATGTGGGAGTCCAGCAACGTAATCATTACATCTTCTGCTGGTCCCAAGACCTGGTTTATTTGTAACCAAGAATCACTACGTTAATCTTCCTTCTCAGATATATAACATATACTGGACCATGAAGGCAGTTATGAAAAAGAACTTTTTCTAGAAGCTAATTCATATTACTTGCCCAATAGAGCAGGCTCTTCATGTAGCCTTATGATCATAATTCCGGCTCTATTTTATTGGAACAGAGATTGGTTGTGGACAGAACAGAGCCTTTTAAAATACTGTGTCTTTGAAGAGTTCCCAGGAAAATGTTGGAAAGGAAAATCCATGTAGATTCTCTGAAGACTGATATGTGAGCGGCTGAACTCCCATGTGGCTGAGTTCCGAAACTGCAGTTTGCTTTCTCTTCCTTTCTCTCTGTCTCTCCCTGATCAAAAATTGAAGAATAATGATAATAAATAAAATTAAAAATAAATCTTAAAAAAATAAAAATAACAAGTTATCTCCTATTAAAAAAAAAAAAAAAAAAAGACTGACGTGAGATTAACTTTTCCAGAGACGGCTCTAGTGTATAAGTAACTTTACTTTTAATTCATTTATTCACTTTCAGATTCCTTTGTGGCCAGATAATGCCATGCAGATTTCAACCTGAAAGCTTGGTTTAAAATATAGGAGGGACTTTTATGGTATATCCTGTAATCCAAGCTTATTGGTATGTTCTAGGCATGTTTCCAAGTGAGAACTGGGTCAGGTTTTTGTGAGATCAGGGTGTGGGTGAAGGATAAATGACTCTTTTTTCATTTTTCGTATCTTTCTAGAGATGTGTTGACCTTTTCATATCATAAAAGGTGGAGCCAAAAGACAAACAAACAGGTTTCATTCTAGAAACCAACTGTTAAATATCGAAACCTCCCAACTTTAGCCTGGGCAGCAGAGATGCCGAATTGTGTGCCTGCTCCACCCACTGGTCTAGTGGTTAAAACAGCTACACTTCACATGGTCAAACATGCAGTTCAAATCCTGGCCCCAGTAGCTTGACAAACATGCAGAGCACATGTGCATATGCACCCAAAATACTGCAAGGAGAAATGGAGGAGAAGGAACTGCAGTGTAACCATGCCCTGTGGGGAATACTTTCTCACTCTCTCTCTCTCTCTTTGTCTCTTTCTCTGATGAGCTCATGTACCCTCTGGCAAATTAAGGGGGAAAATAAAGCTGAAGTGTAAAGGGGCAGTGTTCTTTCCCATGGATACTGTAATCATCAATGAGTCGTCTCCATATTCTTAGAAGTAGACAGGTAGTAGTTATCTTACCTCTTTCTGGATGGAGGAACAAGCAAGAGAATTAAATTTCTTGTTTTCAGCAACTCTTATTTAGACCCCATCCTGTGTTCCCATTCGGGCACCAGGTCTTAGCTCTGTTCTTGGCTTGCCAAGGAGAAAGGTGGCCAAGCCCTGTCACCTGATTATGCTGTGAGCTCAACCCCTTTTTCCAGTCTCTCCTTGTTAATTATCAGCGCAGACAAACCCTCCTGTGGTAAGTCTCAGTTAAAACCCTCACAGGCCTCAAGCAGTGAAGAAAGAAGTACAGTAGGAAAAAAATCTTTGCCATGGAAGCTAATTGTATGCTTTTAATTAATTGCTCCAATTAGTCCCACTCTTTTCAGTTATGCGCTCTATAACAATGTCAGCTGGGATGCTTCTAGAAATGGAAATTGCTGTAATGGTCAGGTACTCGTCAATTAAAACTCTTGCTATGTGCAATTAGCTTCTCTTCATGTTTTCATGGCAACCCTGGGGACCGTGACAAGTGGCATGAGTGAGGCTTTACTGCCACTACAGTAAACGGTGTCATTTTCCATTTCTGTAACTTTGATAGCATACAAATTTTATTATAGAAAAAGGAAATTATCTATGCTACTACAATTAATGATGCTTTACATTTGGAATCATTTGAAAAGATCTAACCTTTTAAATTTTGACCAAGAAATAACATAAATGTCTTTGAAAAGGTCATGGGAAATTTGTGACGAAAACTATGCATAGATTTCAAATATTTTTTGCACCAAAATAAACTCACATTTTACTTCCATTGTTACATGGACTTTTAGAAGCACCCGTATACTAATAGTGGATGGTGGATAGTGGATAGTTAAGGGCTTCAAATAACTAAACACTTTAGGAGCATCTTTAATATACTATTGATATGAATATTTGTGATTAGCGTATTTGTTCATTATGGCTAGGCTTCTTTAGGATCATAAATAAGAAAGAAGTGGCTAGACAAGACTTAATTATAAACCTGAGACTCATAAAATGATTTCCCCTCAGATATTTAGCTTTTTCCTTCTGTAGCCTAAAATTTCACAATAAAATAAAGTTTGCTTTCAACTGGAGCTAGGGCAATATGACAGTTATTGTATGGTTAGTGGATAATTAGATAGAATTCTTTCACCGCAATCTCTTTTAAACGTACTGTGACTTATTACAAGTATACAGAAAAGCTCACAGTACACAAAAATATTTAGTTCAGTGGATTACCAAAAATTCAGCCCTAGGTCAAGAAGAAAAACATTGACAGCAGCCCAGAAATCCTCCTTTTAAATCTTTCCAATCACTTCTTTCTCCTCCCAAAACACCCACTTAACTGTTGCTTTGGTCTCATTATTTCTCTCCTTTCCTCTAGGATTTCAGAAGTATCTTAGTGCTTCCCACTATTTTCTTTACCCTTTAAGCATATTTTAAAAATATTTTTCTACTTTTTGTCTCTTTATGATTCAATCTGCGTTTTTTTTTTTTTTTTTTTTCCTGAACTTGTCCACTAGTTCTAGTTTCTCTTATGTATAAATTACTCTAAACTGAGCTGTTAAAGTCTTGATTTTGGTCATTGCATTTTTTTAACTTATAGAATTCTTACTTAATTTTTTCCCCCAATCTGTTATATTGTTTGAAAAACAATTTCTGTTCTGATCTGAATTCACAATCTGGTCTTTTATTTTCTTGAAAGAGTAAGCATACTTTGTTGTTGTTGTTGTTGTTGTTGTTGTTGTCTGTTTTATTGATATTCATGCTCTTCCAATGAATATGAGAGAAATGATGTATTTTCCCAGGAAATCATATTTAGTGTTTTCTTGATGGGTTGGTAACAAAGAACCAACTTAGATTCTTTGGGGATTGGTTTATAAACTTTTCTTTACCTTTTAAAAATATATTCTGAAGTAGAGGGAGACTCATTAAGACCCCATCACCCAGTTTCAATAATGATTGACATTTAGCAACTGTATTATTTTTAAAAATCATGCATGATAAATCCAGTGTCTGAATCCACTGTGGGTCTATTTTTATTATCTGTTGGTTCTATTGTTTCTTTTTCTTGCTATTAGTTTATAGCATTTCAGAAGTTATATTGAAAAATCATTTGTAGAAATAATTTGATGGGTAGGATAATTTCTTTCTACAGAAGAGATTTATGTTTTCTTTTCAGTGCCTGGAATCTCTTGCATCTAGAATTACCTTAATCTTTTTACATCTCTCTCTCTTTCTTTCTTTCTTTCTTTCTTTCTTTCTTTCTTTCTTTCTTTCTTTCTTTTTCTTGGAGACTTTTTGCTGTAGGGTGCATGTGCTCGCCAGAAAGAGAGACAGAAAGTGAGAAATCACCACCCAGGGGGGTGACCACATCGCAATCCAATCTCCTCCATTCTCCTCTTGGGATCTTGGGAATGCATGCACATGCATCTGGCATGAATTTAAGCCATAGGTTCCAGGACTAGAACTGCGGTTGACTACATGGGAATCCAGTGACAAAGCCATTACGCCAACTGCTAGTCCCTGGAATCACCTTAATCTAAGTTCAGGGATGAAGATGATTCCAAACTGAGTTGGGAACATCCAGTCAGTTTCTAGTATAGCCCTCTTAGACTGACCCAGGCTCTTTTACCAAGCCCACAAATACAGCATTTATGTAAGTCTGAGAGTCACTAGATATTACCCTGTTATTTGTTGCAAACAAGCTGTGTGTTTGCAGAAGCTACTTACAAACGACTGATTGAAATCTGTCAAAAGGTTTATGAGCAAATACATATTTTTCCAGAAAACAAGGATACATGATAGGGTGTGTAATGAGAGGGTCTTTCTTTCTTTTTATTTTTGTTTGCTGTAGAGCATGTGGAGTTACTGGAGAGAGACAGAGAGAGAGGGAAAATGAGTGAGAAAGCACCTCGTAAGGGAGATAGCCAGACCACACTTGCTTCTTCATTCTCCTCTAGAATTTTGGGCATGTGCACACACACAGTGTATTTTTTAAAGCCTCTAGGTCTGGGACTTGAACTGTGTAGTCGGCCATTTGAGATCCAGGCATTTTCACCTCTGTGCCACTTGCTGGCCCCAAGAGATGGTCTTCTAAGCCAGGAGTTCACTATACTTTTAGGTGGGCCGAGGTATCTGAAATTAGTTAAGAAATGGAGAGTAATGTGTGAAACCAATTTGTTATATATGAATAATCACTCTGTGTTGCCGGAGTAGCCCAGTGCTAAGAATTGACATGCCTCTGGTGTGTATTATCTGCACAAACTCAGTGGAAAGAGCATAGAATTTAGATCAGAGCTGAGTTAGAGATCCCTCTTTAATAATTTTTAGAAATTTGATATTGGGCAAAAAATTTAGCTTCCTGAGTTTTGCCTTCCTCATCTATAAATTGGGAAGAATAATGCCATCTCTCTTAAGAGGCTATTGTGATAATTTAATTAGTGAGACTAGTAGTTGGCATGATGGCTATGTCACTGGACTCCCATGTAGTTGACCACAGTTCAAGTCCTGGACCTGGTGGCTTGGACTCACACTGGGTGCGTATGTGTGTGTGCCCAAGTTCCTGAGAGGAGAATGGAGGAGAAGGGATTGCAGCATGGGCCATCCCCCCATGGGGAGGGCGGGGAAGGTGTGATTTCTCGCTTTCTGTCTCTCTGTCTCTCTCTGGCAAGCGCATGCACCCTATAGCAAAAACCTCTCCAAAAAAATTTAATTATTAAACTATCTCATTAATATAGCTCTTTGTTTTACAAATACTTGTTAGCTACCCTATTATGTCAAAGTTCCTATGCTTCGTCAAGTTACGAAATTTGCTGGTTGACATCTAACTGCTCTTCCACACATGAACCTCCTGCCTAGAAAAGAGACAAGGGAAAGTCACATCATTTTCTTCCTTGCCTTTTTATTTTTTAATTACCACTCCTAAAGTTCTGGCACCTGGTCCATAGGATATTTGTCCTCATTATTCATATTACCTACATGACGCACTTGGCTCTGCTCCAGAGGTGGAAGTTGAGCTCAGTAAATGGCCTACTTATTTATTTCATAGCTAAGCTCCATTTCCTTCCCTCTCTTATTTTCTGGAACCCTCACAATATATACATGTTATAAAATCTACATGAAATAACAAGTCATTACTTGCAAAGTATATTTTCCCCCTCCTCAGGGCCTTATTAGCAATTGATAATCTCAAATTTTTATTTCCTAAGCAGTCTCCTGATTAGGTATTCCTTGACCCCATTCTGTTAAGCATCCTAGCTGCAGTACTGTGAAACTTACATCAGCTAAGAATCATAGAAAACTGGCTCAGGGGACCCCCTGAAGCTTCTAATTTGCCCTCCTAGAACAAATGCTAAAACCGGTCAGAAGTAGTATTCCTCACAGTATTTACTCTGAGGAAAATAGCCTTTTGCAGCTTATGGTTATCTTGTCATCCAACCACAGTAATAATATGTTGGCTGTGAACTGCATACTAATTACTTTGATTATTCTAGAGGTTTCATTAGCAACAGCCCTCTCTTGCTCCCAAGTACTCTCAAACTCTGAGAAAGGGTTAGTATCTAAAAATACCATCTTAACTATATCCCTGTAAACAAAATAAATTTCAGCATTTGCGTTTTGTCTGCTGCCATTCCCCCTGCTACCCTGCTTCAGATCATTCAACCATTCACACCCACAATGGTTAAAGTCAGAACTATCATCCTGATTTCTCAAAAGAAACTCTTGTTTCTTTGCATTAGTAGGGCTTTCAGAATCTCCTCTTAACTCAGATGAGAGGGACAATTGACCACTTTCTCCCCTTTCATTAAATTAAAAACCAGAAAAATCCCCCAGAAAATAACGATTATGGCTTATATTGTTAATTTTGTTAAAAAGTTATCAACATCCTGCCAAAGTTAAATATGCCATCAACAGCCAAAGGAGAAATAGTTGCTTGATAGGGAGGGATCAAAGAAATACTATTATTATTACTATTTTTTAAGAGAGTCCAGTTAATGTAGGGACATGTCTTTCAATGGAGGTCAGTTCCTGAGAGCAGGATGATCACGACTCTTCGTAGTAATGACTCAGAATCATTAAGAACTATCTTCACTATCCTTTTTTTTTCTGGAGAGGTTTTTGCTATAGGGTGCATGCGCTAGCCCGACAGAGAGAGACAGAGGGACAGAAAGTGAGAAATCACCCCCCAAGGGGGATGGCCACGCCGCAATCCCTTCTCCTCCGTTCTCCTCTCAGGATCCTGGGCACACGCACATGCGCCCAGCGTGAGTTTTAAGCCACCAGGTCTGGGATGTGAACCGCATTCGACTACATGGGAGTCCAGCGACATAGCCATTACGCTAACTGCTGGTCCCTAGAACTATCTTCACTATCCTTTAAGAAGGCAGAGAAGAGTGTAATTTGTCTTAGATTTTTTGTCAGTGTACCTAAAATATTGGTGTGTCCATAGGTTGCAATCAATCATTTGAAATATCCATTTATGTGGAATGGATCAGGTTTTCCAAAGCTTGATAATTCTCATGCATTAGTGAACACTTAACAAGTATTTTCTAGGGTCAGTCAATAGGGCACTATTTTCAAAGACAATTTTATTTTTAACTGATTTATGGAAGAGCTAACAAAATTTAGTGTTGGTATTCCCATTCATTGAATGCAATTCATCAGGTTCTTCACTACCTAGCATCAAAACTGAAAAAATTTATTACAGTGCTTTCTTGTCCAAACACATATATGCATGACGTGTCTTACTGCCCTTTAATTTAAAGGTGATAATATGGGTTAGGCTCTGAGAGAAGAGAGAATCTATGTTTGGCCACAGTTTTTTCACTTGGGCCAAGGAACAATGATTTTCCCATTTGTCTGCCCTTGTGTCTTCAGTGCCTTCTCTTCTGTTAAAAGCATTTTTTGAACTCTTGTGATTAAAATTGCCAGACTTCTCTTATTGCTATCTCCATACTTACCAACCCATCAGCATTCATTGCCACCATAAAGTTTATCTTGCCAAAAGTCCAGGATAGTCAGTTGGCTGCAGTTCCCTGTATCAATCCCTACAGTAGCCGTGGCCCTGCCAGTGGGACCATAATCCTTGAAATCACTTGGCAAAGGCTTCCCATACTCCATTGGTGTTTGGCAAGGTACAGTCAGCTTCTGCCTCTATAATTCTCTTTTTATATATGTTTCCATGTCTGGGAAATCCCCATTTTACTGGCACTTCCCTTCTTGAACTACATTCAGATCTTGGAAGTCTGGTCTCATCTTGCTGGCAGTGGTACTGGCTGTCTTATGTAGGTGACACTGAGGATCTTGGTTATAAGTCAGTACGCTTTAATTTAAGAGTTTATATGGGATATAATTGTATTCCTTTTGGTCTGTGCTCTTGAGGGGGATGCCTTTTAGTAGGACCCCCAAATTAACATGTACTGAGTAATACTTTGTACCACGTGCTTTATCTCATAGCCACATACAATCTATTAGCAAATCCTAATGATTCTACCCAAAAAGTCCTGGTTCCACATGTTTGTCCTCACCTCCAGGCTGTTACTCTAGTGTAGGCTTTTAGTCACGTTACTATAGCCACTGCCAGAAACTCCAAACTGGTCTCCTCACTTCCAGTCTTATCTACCGGTATTTTTCAACACAGCAGCCTTAAAGCACAGATATGCTCATGTCACTCTTCTGTTTCCTATGAGAGAATACAATTCAATGTCCAGTCATTGAACACAAGACCACACATTATGTAAGGGCACCTTCCTGACATCTTCTACTATCTCTACCTCACTCATCCTGCTTCACCTGTACTGGCTTCTTTGTGTTTCTTCCAGTGTGCCACATGTGTTCTGCCTTGTGGCATCTGTACTTGCTGTTCCCTCTGGGGAGTAGGATGTTCTTCACCTCTGATCTGTGTATGTCTCATTTACATACCTCATTCTAAGCTCTGTACGTATCCCTCTTATTAGAAAAGTCTCCTGACTGCTCTACCAAAAATAATGTCCTCCAATTCCTTTGCTTTCCTGTTCATTGTCCCTTTTTGCCCTGTTAATTTATTTGCTCATTAGTTTGTCCATTACCCCTGCCCTACCCCAGACATTTAAGTACCACTTTGGATGTTCATAGTTATATCCCTAGATCCTACAACAATGCTTGGTACCTAATATGCCCTTAGTAAATATATCTTGACTAGGTCACAGAATTATTCCTTATTTAATTTTCACAGCACTGTTTTTAAAGGTTAGGTGCTGGTACTCTGGTTTGATAAACCGGAAAAGAAGGCTTAGTAACTTGCTTATAGAATGCAGCTGCTATGGAGCTGAGTTTTGAACTTTGGCCTTTGTGACCCTGAGTTCAATGTCTATCCTATAATACCTTTAATTCCATCTTGAGATGTGGAGACCTATAGAATGCTGGTAAGTGGTATTTTTGAACTTGGAATTGGCCATTGATGTTCAATGGAAGAATGGAATTACTAAGTTTTAACCAATTTTACAGCTGGCAATAAAATTTCTCAAGAAGCTAAGTTGTGGCCTATCTGCATATCTTTCAATCAAGACTCTTCAGTGTCTATATGAAGGACATGGAGTTTAGTTTTATACTTACATTCTGTTCTGAATGAGCAGGCAGAAAGCATTACAGTAGGTATTACTTACTTACCCACCCTTTCCCAGATAGATAACAAGGACATAACAGAAGCTAGAGTATATGTAATCTGGGTCCAGAGCAAGAAAACAGGATTTTAGCCAGATAATAATTACTCATTCAATGATCAGAGTCAAATAACCAGCCACAAGTCAGATGCAGAATGTTAGACATTAAGTTTTCAAGATTTTCAGTAACAGTGTCTTGTTATGAATGAAGTGTAGCCCATCACAGAAATACCTGGCTAGTGTTAGACAAAAAGTCACTGAAGACTAACCAAATGCCCATACTAGGCCTCTTGTTACTACATATTTTACCAGAGCAAAGGCAGTATCAGGGGCCAGACTGACCCCAGCGGGTGCATGACTTTTGACTACACTGTCAGTGTGGGAGTCAGGAGAGCTCCATGAGTGGCTGTTGGTATATGTTTCACTAGGGTTCATCTCTGGATATTGATAATTCTCACTGGTTGATGTCACTGCATTTTTGTTGACATGTAGATAATGCCCTACAGATTACTATCATTTATTTCAATTTAAATAAACACAAGTCTGTTTAAATAACAGGGAATAAATAGTTATATATACATTTTTTGAGAGGTTTTTGCTATAGGGCATGTACACTTGCCAGAGAGACAGAGAAAGACAGAAAGCGAGAAATCACCCTCCAGGGGGATGGCTGTGCTGCAATCCCTTCTCCATTCTCCTCTCAGGATTTTGGCCACACATGCACATGTACCTGCTGTGAATTAAGCTTCTGGGTCTGGAACTCGAACTGTGTCAACTACATGGGAGTCCAGAGATGTAACTATTATACCACCTGCTGGTCCCAAAATAGAATTGAAAAATGAGTCCAAGATAAGTCAGCATATGGTAATATTACTTATGGAGCAAATGTGATTTTGGAACATAAAAGTAGCAACCTACCTTGAGATGCCTTTTCTACATATGCATTAATCACATATTTTTAGAACACCTATTGAAAGTCAGTTAATGTACTTTATGTTGACAATACATAGGTACAATAACAACTTCTCTGTAAGCTACTTCTACACTGTTTTATTTCTGTTTTTAAAAATTCACCTTTTAAGAATTCTAAAAGGGGAAATAAAAATTTGAGGTACATGAAAAAGATGGATTAATTAATCTGATGGTTTAGTTATCAGTTCAAGGAAAGAAAAGCATGTCTTGTAGCTTATCTCCCTCCACATTTAAAGGAGGGGTAAAATATGGAGCAAGAGAGAAAATATTAAGATACAGTAGGTGAAAGATGTTCTCTTCCTGATCTTAAAGTCATTGAAAGATTTACATGTGTATAATGTATTGGATCATCAGAAACATCATAATGCAGTTTTGCATAGAAAACTATGTCATGACTTTTCCACCGACCCAATATATCCTATGTGTGTATGTGTCTAAGTATATTTATGTGTTCTCCACTCCCCCTCCAATTTCTATGCTAAACTCCTAAATCCAGTACCTCAGATTGCAGTTATATTTGGAGATAGGGCCTCTATGGAGGTAATTAGGATAAATTCTTTGATTAGAATACACCTTAATCCAATGAGTGGTGTCCTTCTGAAAAGAGAATACAGACAGGTATAGAGGGAAGATATGAAGCTATGGACAGAAGAGATCAAAGAGAGCCCACAGAAGAATCCAACTTTGCCAACTTCTTGATCTCAGATTTCTAGCCTCTAGGACTGTGAAAAATAAAATTCTATTGTTTAAACACCTATCTATGGTACTTTGTTATGACAGTCCTAGCAAATTAATACAAAGACATGTACATAAGCACTCCAGCCCTATAGAAATATTTTCAGACGCTGTCACTTGCTGGGCTTACTCAGCTCTATGGTAGGATGAAGAATATTCCTGGTCAGATACTCTAGCTACATGTATGTCAAGCACTTCATGTTCCTGTTAGCTCATTTACTTAGCGAACAGTTTTTAAGCTCCTGCTGTGTACCAGGGATTGAACTGGTACAGGAAATGCACAGATGAGTGGCATGAGAATTTATCCTCAAGAAGCGAGTAATGGACAGCCAATGCTATAGTGTGAGAGGTCTTCTGACATACCTGAGCAGAGCATCCAACCTAGCAAGATGGTTGTTCCTGCGCATGTTCCCTTAGCCTACTGTCTTTTTCTTCTCTTACTGTAAAGTCCTCTTTTTTTTAATTGAACTTCTCTAGTTCTTGCCTTTTTTTTTTTTTCCCTAAATAACTGAATATTGAATATCAACCCAGGATTGGTAGTAATTCAGTTAAGATCTCAGGAAATTGTTCAGAGAACATGTTGCAGTAAATCAGACTTGGTGTCAACTCTGACCCAGAGTGTTATCATCTGTCTGACTCAATTCCAGAAGAGGAAACCACCTCCTGTGACCTTTTCCCCTGTATTTCAGGCCATAAATAGGTGCGGAGGCCCTGCCAAGTTGGGTCACTGTGGCTCCTAAGGGACTGTCAGTTCCTTACAAACATTACACAGCTGCGAAATTACAATGCCACCCAAGGTGACTCATAAAATCTGCCCCTCTTAAAAAGGAATATTAGAAATGTCACCTCCTGGCTATCACTATAATGCAATTATGAGCTCTAGTTCTCAGCTGACTGCCCGAAAGAGTCCTCAGAAGAACCAAACGGGAAATCTGGAAACCTAAGGCTTTGACTTATCCAAGGCAAGAATTAGGAAACAAATTAGGATGGAACTTATAGATATTTTTACTCTAGGAGTATGATAAAATGTAAATGATGTTTGATATCTACTTGTATCAGTCAGAGTTCTCCAGACAAACAGAATCAATACCATATATTTATATGTGTGTGAGTATGTTATATGTATGAAAGTTTTCAGAAAATTTTTGATAAATGTTTATTATGAACAAACTATGTATGGATTTTTAAAATTTTGTAACAAAATAAACTCACACTTTATTTTCATTTTTTCCATCAATTTTTCAAAGTATCTTTGTGCATGTGGAAAAACTAAAGTACAAGTTTACTTTGATACAAAAATGTCTTTTGAAATGAATGCATTTTTTAATAATATAAATTTTCCATAACTTTTTTTGAAGATCCTGCTTTTTTTTATGTATTTAGAGAGAGAGAATGTGTTAATTTAAGAAATTTGGTCATATAATTATAGGACTTGAAAAATTCAAAATCTGCAGGGCAAGCCAGCAAGCTGGAAACTGAGACAGAGTTTCCATGTCACAGTCTTGAAGCAGAATTATTGTCTTTTGTGGGAAACCTCAGTCTTTGCTCTTAAGGCCCTCAACTGATTGAATAAGACCCATCCACACTGTGGAGAGTAAACTGATTTACTTAAAGTCTACTGATCGGCCCAGCTGTGGTGGTATAGTGGTAGCAAAATGCTCTGGAATGCTGAAGGCCATGTGGGAGATTGGGGTTTGGTTTCCAGGTTATCTTGAAGAGGCTGAGCATGAATGCCTATAGCATACATGCCTGTGATCCTAGCTGGCAGGAAGAGGTTTGGGAGAAGGATCATGGCATGAGCCTCAGTTGGGAATCTCTCTCTCTATCCCATGACAGAAATAAAAAAATTTTAAAAATCCTAATTATAAATGTTAATTATACCTACAAAATACCTTCATAGCAATATCTAGGCTACTGTTTGACCAGACAATAGGGAACCAGAACTTAGCCAGTTGACATATAAAATTAACTGTCACATTCCTTGTAACTTAAGCAGTATTCTGAGTTCTAAGTCATGTTATTGGGAAATATGAATCTCAATGAAGGTAACTACTCACCAGAAAAATATTCTAAATATCGTTTATTTCTCTTTGAATGCTTTTAATCTTGGGGCCTGGACTCCCTGCTATACAAGGCTGCCACGTCTATCTTTGGGTAACTTTCATAGTTGTCAAATCCTTACTTGAGTTTATTTAAACCTAGTCTTTCTCTATAACTTTTATTCCCTAAATGCAGTTCTGTTCTTTGAAACAACATGGGAATAGGACAAAAACAATTTATCTTAAAAAATGTCCCAAAGTGAATTCTCAGGACATTCATTTTGTCATTTGGGTAGAGAACAGAGAAGGTTCTGGAATCAAATATATCTGGGAGGGACCAGCAGTTGGCATAATGGCTATGTCACTGGACTCCCATGTAGTCAACCATGGTACGAGTCCTGTACCTGGTGGCTTAAACTCACACCGGGTGCGTGTATGTGCATGCCCAAGGTCCTGAGAGTAGAATGAAGGAGAAGGGATTGCGGTGTGGCCATCCCCCTGGGAGGTGATTTTTTGCTTTCTGTCTCTCAGTCTCTCTCTGTCTTTCTAGTGAGCACACACACCCTATAACAAAAACCTCTCAAAAAAGAAAAAATACATTTGGGAAACATTGCTTACAAATTCTTCCTTTGGAAGATTTATCATAATTCATATTAATGTCATTAAAATTCTGTAAGAGAAACTAATTAAACTAAACTTTAATTTAGTAGTTCCCAGATATCAGACCTCCCCCTTTCTTCTTTTTAGTGTTACTCTACAAAATAGAAATGGACATTTTCTGCAAGGCTCTCTGATGCCATCTATGCCCAACTTTTAGGTTAGATGCTCTTTCCTTCTGGTCACTCTGCATCATGATCATTGTGTTAGTTACCTGTGTTGTGGAACCCTAGTCCTCACTGGCTTAAGATAGTAACCATTTATTATTTCTGCCCAGCCTACAGTCCACAGGATGATTCTGCGAATCTGGGCTGTTCTTAGTTGATCTTAGCAAGGCTTAGGGCTTACTTATGCATCTGCAGTCATTGATCAGAAGGCTAGGGTCTGGCTTGGTCTGGCCTGGCCTTGACTAGGATGACTCAGCTCACATCCTTCCAGC
Source organism: Tupaia tana (assembly GCA_026018925.1). Taxonomy (NCBI): domain Eukaryota; kingdom Metazoa; phylum Chordata; class Mammalia; order Scandentia; family Tupaiidae; genus Tupaia; species Tupaia tana. The sequence continues at coordinate 35,991,270 of JAKSZU010000013.1, read as the reverse complement.
AAGCTAGCCTAGAGTATTCTCATTATAGTGGTGGGGTTGGAGAGAAAAGGTAGTTATATTCATCTAACCCCATCATCAAATGCAAATCTGAGAACTTGTGCCAAAGTGGCTGCATCAGAATTAATAAAGAAGCATAGTGAAAATGCAGGTCCCTGGATCCCTATACCTCAGAGATGCTATCAGTAGGAGTGGTCACTCAATGTATTGAAAACTCCTTAGGTAATACCAATGATGACCACTGTTAGAATCCTCTGCTTTGGACTCCTCTTTTGTTAAGCAATATTAAGTTCTTATAAATGCCACACAGAGAGAAGTTTAAGAGGGAGGTGGTACTTAGTACTAATGAGCATCTAGTCTCAGGAAGATAAGTTATATGCAAAGTTATAGAGCAGTAGGCCAGAATTTCTGCTCTGTCTCTTCTCTGGCCTAAATCGGTCCTGGCTTACAGAATCCCTTACCGATCTACAAATAGATCATCTTCTCAGACTGTGACTGACACATTTCATATTGTGTGTGCCATGTCCTCAGTCAAGGAAGGCAGCTGTGGAAGAGGAACAAAGTCCAGGGTAGGACTAATTTAGCCAGAATTAAAGGGGCTAGGAATAGATGATTCTAACCACAAACACCCAAGCATGCCAGGAGGTCAACGGAGTGACTATTATAAAGGGGTTGACTGTGAAAATACAGTACCGTGCATTATCTGCAGACTAAATAAAAGAATATCTCCCAGATACACCCAAACACACATACACATATATGTGTATATATATATATATATATATATATGCATATATATATATGACATTTCCCCCCGAAAGATATTTATATACAGCTTGAGCATCCCTAACCCAAAAATCTGAAATGCTCCAAAATCTGGAACTGTTTTGAGCACCAACATGATGACACAGGTGGAAGATTCCATACCTGACCTCATGTGACTGATTACAACCAAAGTGCTCCAATATAAAACTATTATTTAAAACTTCCTTTGGGCTCTGTGCCTAAGATATTTATGAAACAAATGAATTTTGCAGTTAGGCTTGGGTCCTATCTCTAAAATATCTCATTATATATATATATGCAGATATTCCAAAATCTGAAAAAATCCAAAATTTGAAACCCTTCTGGTCCTGAGTATTTCAGATTTCAAGATTTGTTATGATTGGGGAACCAGCAGTTAGCGTAATGGCTATGTCGCTGGACTCCCACGTAGTCGACCGCGGTTCGTGTCCCGGACCCGGTGGCTTAAAACTCATGCCGGGCGCGTGTGCGTGCGTGCACAAGATCCCAAGAGGAGAATGGAGGAAAAGGGATTGCGGTGTGACCATCCCCCCTGGGGGGTGACTTCTCGCTTTCTGTCTCTCTGTCTCTGTCTGTCTGGCGAGCGCACGCCCCCTATAGCGAAAACCTCTCCAAAAAAAAAAAAAAAGATTTGTTATGATTAGTAACTTACGGGTATTCTGAATTCACTGTATCTAATAATTTGTCTGTATATAAGTAGTATATATAACCTCAGTCAACAGATACTACATATACAACCAACTAGTAGCTTGAGGAAATTCATGTAATTTTTTACATTCTAAAGTTGGGAACAATATTAGTCAACTTTAGCTGTCATAACAAAATACCATAGCCTGGGTGGCTTAAACAACACACATTTATTTTTATCACAGTTCTGTAAGCTGGAGATTCAAGGTCAAGATGCCAAGAAAGTTGGTTTCTTTTCTTTCTTTCTTTCTTTTTTTAAGAATTATTTAATTTTAGGGACCAGCAGTTAGTGTAATGGCTATGTCGCTGAACTCCCATGTAGCCGACCACTGTACAAGTCCTGGACCTGGTGGCTTAAACTCATGCCAGGCGTGTATGCGTGCATGCCCAAGATCCCGAGAGGAGAATGGAGGAGAAGGGATTGTGGCGTGGCCATCCTCCCTCGGGGGTGATTTCTCGTTTTCTATCTCTCTGTCTCTCTCTCTTTCTGGCGAGTGCATGTGCCCTATAGCAAAAACCTCTCCAAAAAGTATATTTCATTTATTTATTCATTTATTTATTTTAATTTGACCAGAAAGAGATACAAAGAGAGAAAAAGAGAGAGATATAAGGAAAGTGAGAAAGCAAGCCACCAGGTCTGGGACTCGAACCATGGTCAGCCATGCGGAACTGTCCAGTGCCTTAATCAAGAAGGTTGGTTTCTGAAAGACATTTCTTCTGGCTTGTAGATGGCGGCCTTCTCTCTGTGTCTTCACATGACCTTTTCTCTGTGTGCCTGGAAGAAGAGCAAGCTCTGGTGTCCTTTTCTTTTCATATAAGGCCACTAGTCTTACTAGGTTCAGGCCCCATTTAATGACTTCATTGTACTTTAATTGTTTTCTTAAAGGCCCTATCTCCAAATATAGTCAAAAGGGATTTCAAGCTTCAATACATGAATTTGGGGAGGACGCAATTCATTCTTTGACAGAAACCATAGTGTTAGATTATTTCTGAATACACTAAAATGCCCACCCTCCTTGCAGCTGCCATTTGGAATCTCCTTCCAGACATAATTGGGCCACAGAAGCTTCCCTAGCTCATTTCTGAGAGTGGCGGCCCTCAGACATTTTTGGATTACAGCCATCTTATGTGACTCAAAAGGTCCTTTGACCTCTCTACCTCATATGTTCCATCTAGTTATATAAAGCAGTAGGGGAAAAAAGATGTGGATTTCATGCTTACTTTAGAATAGTAAGCTTATGGATAGATTTGATGTCATAAAACATTACAGTTTAATTTTAATGAAATAATTTTATTATGCTTAACTTGATCATATGTTGCATCTAAAAAAAGAACAAGCAAAATTTTCTTGCATCACCAGTGAATGCACTGCTGTAGAGGTATATATTTTATATCTTCTTTACCAATAAGGACATAGATATTATTATTAAAATTACAATGTCTTTATAACTCAGTAGAGGTAGTAGAGCACTTTAGCTAAAAGCTAAGTAAGCAAATGTTAATGGTACGGTGATTAAGAATGAGGACTCTAGGTCAGGGACCCACAAACTAGGGCCCTCTGGCCAAATCCTGCCCTGCTGCTTGTTCTTGTAAATAAAGTTTTATTGGAACATAGCCATGTTCTTTGTTATATAGTATTTATGTAGCCTGTTTGGAGGCTTTAACAATAGAGATGATAAGAGACCTTATGGTCTATGAAGCCCTAAATATTTAGTACCTGGCCCTTTATAGAAAATGTTTGCTGATCTCCAGTCTGCATCTGTGCATATGAATACTGGCTCTGTAGTTTCGAGCTCCATGATCTTGGCTAAGTCTACTCCTTAGTTTCCTCATCTGTGCACTAAGGATGATAATGTTATGTATCTTGGAGGGATATTATGACCAATAAATTAGCAGGGAAAGATTTCAGCATAAGCACTCGATTTAACGCTCAAGCAGTAGTTGTTGTTAACTGAACAATCCATAATAAACTAAATTTGTCATGATGATATTAAACTAAAAGGAATTTATAACTGAAAAGGGAAATTAACAGTAATTAAAAACATGACCATTCAGATCAACTGTGGTTAGGCTTCTCTCTAAGTGTTCTTTCTAAAAAATCACAGGAATTCTATTTATATGTGGGGCATGCCCAAATGGGAACTTTCAAACATTGGCAAGCATTGCCTGGCATCAAGCCATTTTAGTCAAATATAGACTAAATCCCTGGTAAACTCTAACAATTTACCAAGTTTAGCTTATTAACAGCATCTTTAGTAGCCCTTAACAATTCACTTAGGATTTACCAATATATAGCCTCTACTTACTCCTAAAAATTAGGAAGTTAGTGGAGTTAAATTTTTAGTTCTGTTCATAGCCTACCAGGTTGTAATTTGCAACTGTCTATCTGTTTTTTTAAAGTTTTTTTTATTTCCTACGAGAGAGAGAGAGAGAGACAGAGACAGAGAGAAATAGAGAGAGAAATAGAGAGAAACAGGAACTCTCAATAGGGTCCTCATGCTTCCATCTACATTTTGCTTTGGCCAGCCAAGATACAGGCATGTACATGCATGATGTGTTCAGGGAGGTCTCCAGATATGAACCCAGAACCTTTCCATGTGGGTCAGTCTTGCCAAGCATTGTATTAACTACGGTGCTAAAATCTACACCCCCTCCCCCTGACAACCTTTTCTTGGATGGATGGTGAATAATCATCTCGTTTGTGGACTCAGTGAAACCAAGTCGTGAATTCAGTTCCTAGTTTTATTGTCAGCTTGGTTCTCTCCTGTGGCTCCTGGCTGTAGGTTTCACTATGGTCAGCTGGGGCAAATGAGTCCCTGGGGAAGATTAAACATTGGATTGTTTGAAAAGTCACGATGCATTTTTGCATAGAAAACCAAGAAATGCATTGTGACTTTTCTGACAACCCAATAGTAGTATAAGCAGCTGTATAAACATGAATATATTTGCCCCTCTAGAAAATATACTTCAGTGATTTGTGAAAGATCAGTGGCATTATGTTTGTTAAAGTAAAGAAAATTTATAATCCAAAAAAGAGGGGCACCCAAGGTTGCTCTTCAGTCTACCTAGGAGTTATGCGAGATCATTGGCAGTTCTTTAATTGTATGGTTAATACCAAGAATAGCAATCATAACGAATAAACTAGATGTTTAATGAGAAGTATGAAGCGTGAGTAGAAAGTTACTTGTTTAATCTGTTGGTTGTTTAAATTCTTATCACTGTCAGAAGTCTCTTCATAAAATTTCAAAATGAAATATAAACAATCATTAACCTGTGATCGTCACTGGAAAAGAGCCATCAAGAACGGTTACTCAGCAGTGTAAGATTCATTTACCACAGTAACTAATTTTATTTTCTTTCTTAGATATCCAGTAGGCTTTTTTTTTTTTTAAAACCAAAGTTTATCTTATTTTATTTTATTTTTTTTTTTGAGAGATTTTTGCTATAGGGTGCGTGCGCTCGCCAGACAGAGACAGACAGAGAGACAGAAAGCGAGAAATCACCCCCCAGGGGGGATGGTCACACCGCAATCCCTTCTCCTCCGTTCTCCTCTTGGGATCTTGGGCACGCACGCACACATGCCCGGCGTGAGTTTTAAGCCACCGGGTCCGGGACATGAACAGCGGTTGACTACATGGGAGTCCAGTGACATAGCCATTACTCATACTGCTGGTCTCTTATTTTATTTTTTGAAATTAAAGTGCAAGTTTATTTTGGTGCAAAAAACTGTGAAATCCATACATAGTTTTTAATATAATATGTATTTTCCTTCTTTTATTGTAATTTCTGGTTTACTTATAATTGTTGTACATCTTTGTAGGGTACGGTATGACTTTTTAAAGCATGTATACAGTGTGTAGTAACCAAATAAAATACAAACATATTTATTCTCTACAGCATTTAATATTACATTATGTTGGGCATCTTTGGTATTTGTTCTACTTATTTCTTGAAAGTATATATTGAAGTGTCAGTGACATATTTTACTCTGCTGAGGTACACCATTAAACAACCTGTACCACTTGTTAATAAGCATTCTTGTGTATGTTTTAAGTAGACTTGTTAATAGACTTCTTTTTAGAAGTTCAATATTCACAGAAAAATTGAGTGGAAGGTACAGAGATTTCTGAACTCATACATAGCCTTTCCCATTATCAACATCCTCTTCCATGATGCTTTATTTGTTAGAATTGTTGAACCTACATTGACATGTCATTGTCACTCAATCTGTAGCTCACTTTATGGTTTGGTCTTGGTGTAGTACACTCTGTGGGTATTTACAAATGTTTAATGACATGCATCCACTATTAAGACATTATACAGAATATTTTTACTGCCCATCTTTTATGCTCCACCTATTCATCCCCCCTCCCCCAACCCTGGGAAACCATTGACCTTCTTATTGTCTCTATAGTTTCACTTTCTCTGGAATATTATGTAGTTGGTATAATGCAATATGTAGTCTGTTCAGGTTGGCACTTAGTAATATTCATTTAAATTTCCTCCATTTTATTTCACGGCTCGAGAGTTAATCTCTTTTATTGCCGAATAATATTCCATTGTCAGGACCAACAGTTGGTGTAATGGCTATGTTGCTGGACTCCCATGTAGTTGACTGCTGTTCAAGTCCTGGACCTGGTGGCTTAAACTCATGCTGGGCATGTATGCATGCATGCCCAAGATCCCAAGAAGAGAACGGAGGAGAGGGAATTGTGGCGTAGCCATTTCCCCTGGTAGGTGATTTCTCGCTTTCTGTCTCTCTTGTCTTTCTGGTGAGTACACGTGCCCTGTAGCAAAAACCTCTCAAAAAAAAAATTCCGTTGTCCAGTTATACTACTGTTTATCCATTTGATTACTAAAGAGCATCTTGGTCAATTATGAATAAACATGAGCACGTTTTTATGTGCACATAGTTTGATTCTCTTTGGTACATACCAAGAAGGTCAATTGCAGAATCTTAAGTATGTTTAATTTTGTAAGAAACTTCCAAAATCTTCCAAAGTGACTGTACCATTTTACATTCCCACCAGCAGTTAATGAGAGGTCAAGTTCCTGTTCCACATCTTTGTCTGCATTTGGAGTTGTCACTGTTCTGGATTTTGGCCATTTTACTAGGTGTGTAACAATATCTTCCTGTTTTAATTTGCATTTCCCTGATGACATAGATTCAGAGCATCTTTTCATATGTTTATTTGCTATCTGCTTCTTCTAGATGGTGGTGTATGAGACACTTTGTGAGGCCGATCCACGGGCTAGGTTCTGGGTTCACATTGAAGACTCTCTGAGTACATCAGGCATATGGGCCCATGATCCAGGGCTGGATGAAGCTGGGGTTGGGTCATGGTATCAGGACCCTCTCTTTCTCGCTTATGCAATAAATGAATAAGCTTTTAGAAAAGAAGAGTTCTTAGCATATTTTTTTTTTTTTTTTTGGAGAGGTTTTTGCTATAGGGCGCGTGCGCTCGCCAGACAGACAGAGAGAGACAGAGAGACAGAAAGCAGGAAATCACCCCCCAGGGGGGATGGCCATGCCGCAATCCCTTCTCCTCCATTCTCCTCTCGGGATCTTGGGCACGCACGCACACGCGCCCGGCGTGAGTTTAAGCCGCCGGGTCCGGGACTTGAACCGCGGTCGACTACGTGGGAGTCCAGCGACATAGCCATTACGCTAACTGCTGGTCCCAGCATATTTTAAATTATAGTCCTTTATGATATTAGTCTTTCACAAATATTTTCTTCTAGTCTATGACTTGTTATTTCAATCTCATGGGACAAAAATTTTAACTTTTAATGAAGTCTAGATTATCGATTATTTTTTTTATATCTCATGCCTTCAGTGTTAGATCTAAAAAGTCATCACCAAACTCAAAGTCATCTAGATTTTCTCTTATATTATCTTTCATGAGTTTTATACTTTTGTGTTTTACATTTGTCAGTGATCCATTTGAGTTTATTTTGTGAAGGGAGTAAAGTCTGTCTCTAGGGTTTTTTGCTGTTGGTTTTGTTTGTTGGTGTGTGTGTGTGTGTGTGTGTGTGTGTGTGTGTGTGTTTTAATATGGATTTTCAGTCCTAGCACCATTTATTTAGAAGACCACCCATTAGATTGCCTTTGCTCTTTTGTCAAGATCTGTTGACCATATTTGTGTAGATTTATTTTTGGATCCTTTATTTTGTTTCATGGATTTATTTCCTTATTTTTTCAACAATACCTTGCTGTCTTGAATACTGTAGCTTTATAGTAAGTGCTAAATTTGGATAGTATTAGTCCTTCCACTTTCTTCTGCTTTAATATTATGTCAGCTACCCTGGGTCTTTTGCTTGAGACACAAATTTCAGAATTGGTCTGCCGATACTCACAGAATAATTTGCTAGGATTTTGATAGAGATTGTATCAAATCTGTAGAGCAATTTGGGAAGAACTTATATCTTGATAATATTGAGTCTTACTGTCCATGAACGTTGTCTCTTCATTTATTTAGTTCTTCCTTGATTTCTTTCATCAGGGTTCTCTGGTTTTCATCATGCGGATCTCATATATGGCGTGTTAGACTTACACCTAAGTATTTTATTGCTTATGTGCTAAGTAAATTATATTCTGTTTATATTCAAATTCTACATTTTCATTGTTGGTATACAGAAAAGCAACTGACTTTCTCTATTAATCTTGTATCCTACAACATTGTTAAGACTGGTCGTTAGTTCTAGGAGTTTTTTGGTTGATTCATTTGAATTTTAAGCATAGTTGATCATGTTACCTGAGAACAGGACAGTTTTATTTCTTCCTTCCCAATTTGCATTTATTATTTCCTCTTCTTGTCTAATTACCTTAGCAATAATTAATTATTGTTAATAATTAAAAGCAGTAGTTGATAGTAGCAGTCGAAAAGCAGTAGTGATAGGAGACATCTTACCTTTCCTGCTCTTAGTGGGAAAGGTTTTGGTTTATTACTATTAAGTATGATGTTAGCTGTAGGGTTGTTTTTGTAGATATCCTTTTTTTTGTGTGTGTGGGGGGGAGAGGTTTTGCTATAGGGTGCATGAACACGCCAGAAAGAGAGAGACAGAGAGATAGAAAGCGAGAATCACCCCTCGGGGGAATGGCCACACCACAATCCCTTCTCCTCCTTTCTCCTGTTGCGATCTTGGGCATGCACGCACACATGCCTGGCGTGAGTTTAAGTCACTGGGTCTGGGACTCAAACCTCAGTCAACTACTTGAAAGTCCAGTGACATAGCCATTACGCCAACTGCTGGTCCCGTATATATCCTTTTTTAAGTTAAGGAAGATCCTGTCTATTCCTAGTTTACTGAGAATTTTTATCCTTAATGCCTGTTAAATTTTTATCATATGTATTTTCTGCATCGATTGATGTAATCATGTAACTTCTCCTTTGTTTCTTCATATGGTGGATTACAGTAATTGATTTATACATGATAAATCAGTCTTGTATAACAGATAAATTCTACTTGGTGATGGTGTATAATTTTTTTAAACATTGTTGAATTTGATGTGCTCATATTTGTTCAGAATTTTTTTGATCTATGTTCATGAAAAGTACTGGGCTATAGTTTTCTTTTTTTAATGTGCTAAAGGGCATGTGTAATCAATGGAGAGAGAAAAAGAAAGAAAGAGAGAGAGAAAAAGAGAGAGAAAGTGAGTAAACATCTCCCATGGGGAATGGCGCCCTTCAATCTCTTCTCTATTCTTCCTTCCTCTCGGGATTTTGGACATGTATGCACACTTGCCCAGCGTGCTTCTCAAGACACCATATCCGGGACTCGAACTGCATCATCAGCCACGAGGGATCCAACTGCTTTCACCACCAGGTCACAGGTTGGCCCAGTTTTATTTTCTTATAATATTTCTGTCCAGTTTTAGTACCAGGCTAATGCCAGACTCATAGAATGAGATGGGAATGGATTCATCTGTTTCCATCTTCTGAAAGAGATTATAGAGTATTGGCATATCTTTTCTAAATTTTTGGTAGAATTCACCTGTGAGCTTATTGATTCAATTTTTAGTTTCTGGTTTAATTCCATGTTGGTCTGAAAGGAAACACTGTATGATTTCTGTTCCTTTCAATTTGTTAAGCTATGTTTTACCAGCCTAGAATGTGGTTTGTCTTGGTGAATGTTCCTTGTAAGCTTGAGAAAAAGATTCTGCTGTTGTTGGATAAAGTAGTCTATAGATGGCCATTATATCCTGTTAATGCTATTGTTCAGTTAATCTACCCTTTCTGATTGTCTGCCTCTGATGGATCTGTGTATTTCTGATAGAGGACTGTCAAAGTCCTTATTAAAGTAGATGCATCTATTTCTCCTTGCAATTCTATCAGTTTTTACTTCACATATTTTCACTCTCTGTTACTAGGTGCATACATGTAACATTTGTTATATCTTCTTAGAGAATTGACTTTGTCGTTATGTAATACTGACTTTATCCCTGGATAAAATTCCTTGTTCTGCTGTATCTGAAATTGCTTTTACTGCATCCCACAAATTTTGATAAATTGTGTTTTGTTTTAAGTTAGTTTAAAATACTTAAAAATTTTTACGTGGTTACTTGTTTGGCCCAAGTGTTATTTAGAAGTGTACTGCTTAATCTCCAAGTATCTAGGGAATTAGTATTTTCCAAGATTAGTATACCTAGTCTTTCTTTTGATAACTGTTAGGATGTTTTAGCTTTCTCACTCACTTACTTTCAATCTCCATATGTGTATTTAAAGTGAGTTTCTTGTCGGTATCATAAACTGTATTTTGACTTTTTCAATCCACTTTGAAAATCTCTGTATATTAATTGGTGCATTTATTTTTTTTTACATATATATATTTTTTTTTTGCTGAGGATATATGCATTCATGAGAGAGAGAGCCTTTCATTATGTTACACTCTATTTTCTTCCATTCCTCTTTCCCATCAGGATTTTGGCACATTCACACATGTACCCAGCACGTTTTTCAAGCTGCCAGGGCCAGGATTCAAACTGTAGCTAGTTATGTATGATCCAGATCCTTTAACCAGTATGCTTTTGGACCAGCCCGGAATTGGTGCATTTAGATCATTAATGTTCAAACTGATTATTGATATAGTTCAGTTGACATCTACCTTTTGTTACTGTTTTCTATTTTTCTCCTTATTCTTTGCTCCTGTTTTTGTCTTCTCTTTTTCTGTCTTTCATGATTTCAATTACATTTTAAATGATTCCATTTTCTCTTAGCATATCAGTTATGTATTATTATTATTATTATTATTGTGATTGCCCTATAGTTTGCAATATACATTTACAACTAGTCCTGGTCTACTTTCAGATGACACTGTACTTTTCATGGGTAGTCTAAAGAGTATTTTTACTTACACAATAATCTTAATTTTTTTCACCCCATCTGTTGTATCGTTTATTTTTACTCATATGTAAGCATACATAAGTATGTATGGGTTTGTGTGTATATACACATACAAACCAAATACATTATTGATATTATTATTTTGAACAATAGCATTATCTGTTAGGGCAATGAAGAAATAACATTTTATTTTACGTTTGCTTATCCTGTCTCTGATGCTCTGCCTTTTTTTATGTATGTTTACATTTGTGAACTACATCAATTTCCTTTACTTTGAAGAACTTTGATTTTTTTAGGAAGCTCCATGCTATTTTCCAAAATGATTGTACTAGTGTACATTCCCACCAACAGTGTACACATTTCCTTTAATAATATTAATAGAATTACCATATGACCCAGCAATCCCACTTCTGGGTGTATATTCCAAACTAATAAGAATCAGTATGTTGAAGAGATATCTGCATTGCCATGTTCATTTTAGCATTATTGACAAAAGCCAAGACAAGAAATCAGCCTATGTGTCTGTCAGAGGGTGAACAGATAAAGAAAATTTGGTATATATGCACAGTGGAATACTGTACAGCATTTTAAAAGAAGGACATTTTGTCATTCACAACCACATGGGTAGAACTGGAGGACATTATGCTGAGTGATATTAGCTGTGCACAGATACTGTATGATCTCACTTATCGGGGGGGGGCTCAAAAATTCTTGGAAAGCTGGAATTAGAGTTTATTTCGGAGCAAAAAAAAAATTTCTTGAAACCCGTGCATATCTTTTTCATAGTATGCATTATTCATGAACTTTTTGTAGACCATTTGTTTATGGAATCTAAAATAGTCAGTCTCAGAAACAGAGTAGAAATGTGGTTACCAGAGGCTAGTGTGGAGGGAGCAGGAAGGCTGTAAAGAGGGAAGATGTTGATTATAGGCAGTAAATCTAAATTAAACTAGAGGAATAAGTTTTAGTGATCCGCTGCAGTGTGTGGTGACCATGATTTATAATAATGTGTTTATATTTTTAAATTAATTTTTTAAATTTAATTTAAATTTATTTTATACATTCAATCATATATGTTACTTAGCTTGTAAAGTAATGTTTCAACATGAATAAGTTCCTCACCAGTCCAGTAGGGAATACTATACACGTTATCATCAACAGATAACAACCCATTTAGTTATCCCATAAATGTCTTGCCGCTCTATTTTTCTCCTTAATATCTTTCCTCAGACTCTCCTCCTCTTAAAGACAAATTTTTAACATTCTCAACAGACAAAATGAGTTGGTGAGATGAAGGATGTGTTGATTAGCTAGCTTCACTGACTCTACAATGTGTACATAGATCTAAATATCACATTGTACCCCATGGATATAAATAATTATTTGTCAGTTAAAAGTAAGTCTTAGGGTCTAGGCAGGATGTTACTGGAAGTGGGGCACCACTGCATGATACTGGAGCCATCTAGGAGGTCTGTATTTGAATCCCAGGCCAACCTGAATCTACTAACACACTCATAATCCTGACTGACTGGGAGGCTGGGGGAGGATAGCAATGTGGCAAGACCTTATCAAGAGTCTCTTTCTCTTTTATGAAGGAAATTTTAAAAAAAGTTAAAATGAAATAAAAGTACAGGTGGTGACAGACTGATACTTTAACCATTAAAAACATAAAATAAAATATTACAAATAAAAAAAGTTCTATCTCCTTGGAACAAATTTTCTCTATTTTGTTTGTTTAAGAATGTCTTTATATCTCCTTCACTTTTCAAGGATAATTTTGCAGGGTACAAAATTCTAGGAGGATTTTTCTTTTTCCTTTCCACATTTGAAGTATTTCACTCTGCTTTCTTCTTGTTTGCATGTTTCTGAACACAAGTCGGATATGATTCTTATCTTCACTTTCCTCTATAGTAACAATATCTCTTCCTCTGACTTTCAGATTTTCTTCTTCACCTTTCATTTTTTGTGCTTTGAAAATGATCTCTCTATCTGAAGTTTATTTTTGCTTTGCATTTATCATACTTGATGTTTCTGAGCTTCTTGGGGGAAGTTCTCAGTTTGGGAAAATTCTCAGTCATTATTGTCTCAAATATTTCTTCTATTCCCTTTGGTGTATGGTAATCCTTTTATGTGTATATTCCACCTTTTCATTGTTCTACAGTTCCTAGATATCCTGTCCTGGTTTTTCATTTAGTCTTTTTGTTTTCTCCTCTTTGCTTTACAATTTTGGAGGTTTCCATTGAGATAGCCTCAAGCTCAGAGATCCTTTCTTCAATTCTGTTCCCTATCTATGAGCTCATCTAATGCATTCTTCATTTCTGTTACAGTGTTTTTGATCTCTACCATATTTTTTTTCCTGAGAATTTCCATCTCTCTGCTTACATTGCCCATCTGGTTTTTGCATACCATCTATTTCATCCATTAGAACCCTTGCATGTCAATCAGTTATTGTAAATTCCTGGTCTTTAGTTCCAGCATCTCTGCCATGTTTGAGTTGTGCTGTTACTGGCTCTGTCTGTTCAGCCTGTGTTCCTTGTCTTTTAGTATGCCTTGCAGTTTTTTTCCTGGTGGCTGGACATGACGTACTAGATAAAATGAACTGTTAGAAATGGGCCTTTACTAATGTGGTGGAGAAGTGAGGGGAAGAAGAAGCAGTAGTTGTATGATCAGGGCTCAGTCTTTTAATGATGAGCCTACACCTGTGGACTGTGAACTTTGTAAGTTTGTCTCACTTTTACAGTTTTTTCTCTCCCTTCTTAGGTGAGACAGGATATAGAGAAGAAGGTGAAGTTGGGTTATTTCCCTTCCCTCAGGACAATTAGTCTCTTGACAAAACTCCACCAAGTTAGGCTATAGTTAAATAGTTTCTCCTGAGCCAAGCCTTGTTAAAAACCAAACAGAATGTTCTGGCATATTTCAAAATGATTTATTTTGTCCTTTGCCTGCTAGAGTTATCAGGGGATTTTCCTCAGCTATTTATTGTGAGAAGCTGGTAGAGCTGCAGAAGGTAAAACTCACAAAACTGTGAGGCTTCCTTGTCGCTGGCCTTCCTGGATTTTTGACCATAAAAGTTGGCCACATGAAGCCTCCAGCAGTTTGTCAGTTACAGTTCAGATTTTCTATTGTAGGACTGTTTCCTGTGGTGGTTTCTACCTTGGTAAGTTTTAGTCTTACTTTTTCTCTGTATCATCTCTCTGTCTTCCATTTTGAGGGGAGTAGTTTGCCTTGTGATCTCACTCCTCTCACAAATTTAAGAGTTGTTAATTTTTCAGTTTGTTCAGGTTTTAACTTGTTGTTAGGATGCTACTTACACACTGAGTCAGAGTACAAAAGTCCTCAATCGATTTTTTTTTTCTTTTTTTGGAGAGGTTTTTGCTCTAGGGCGTGTGTGCTCACCAGACAGAGAGAGACAAAGAGACAGAAGGCGAGAAATCGCCCCCCGAGGGGGGATGGCCACGCTGCAATCCCTTCTCCTCTGTTCTCCTCTCAAGATCTTGAGCACGCATGCACACGTGCATGATGTGAGTTTAAGCCACTGGGTCCGGGACTCGAACCGTGGTTGACTACGTGGGAGTTCAGCGACATAGCCATTACGCTAATTGCTGGTCCCCCCAATCGATTTTTAAAATTCCTATAGATAGTTATTACACAACATGCTTCATAGTAAAAACTTGGTCTTGTCTTTTCCTTTTTCTCTTTCAGCATGGCTTCTTTTTTTCTTTCTTTTTTATTTTTTTAAGTTTAAATTTATTTATTTACATCAATTTACTATATATCATTATAGCATACAAAAATGAGATTTTCCATCCAGAATACACTGTATATTGGCTCAATCAAGCACATCAACATATGCTTAGGGAATGAATGTAAATTAATTAATTAAGAAAATGTTTCAGGAAACAAAAAACACAAAAACTTTTTCTTGGAATAAAAAAAAAATGCATTAAAAAATACCTATTTGATGACGGCAGTAAGCTAGATAGCCCCACCTAGATACTACTTTATAGTATGTTCATTCTACTCACTGAGGTTTATGCCTAAAGTCAGACTTGTGTTCATGGATATGTATATATCAACTGTGCTTGCTATGAAAACATTTAGACTAATTAAGCTCTTTAGTGAATCAATAAAATGTGTGTGTGGGGAAGGCATAGAAAACCTGGTCTTTTCTTCTGAGGCTTCTTTGGCAACCTCTCCGTGGTCTGTGAAAATACAGGCAGTGCCCTGTTGCTCAGCTCTTTCTCTCCTGTCCTTATTTTTCTCTAGTTCTGCCACTGCCTGGAGCTCTCCCTCTGTTGCTTTCTACCCCCCACCCATTTTTATCGGTTTTTATTCCTGTATATAAAGACTTTAAGTTTGACTAGATCAAGTGCATCCATACCCAACTTTTTCCTGGACTAAGAAATAACTAAATAAGAGGGAATCAGCAGTTAGCGTAATGGCTATGTTGCTGGACTCCCACATAGTCGACCGCGGTTCGTGTCCCGGACCCGGTGGCTTAAAACTCAAGCCGGGCGCGTGTGCGTGCGTGCCCAAGATCCCCAGAGGAGAATGGAGGAGAAGGGATTGCGGCATGACCATCACCCCTGGGGGGGCATTTCTCGCTTTCTGTCTCTATGTCTCTCTCTGCCTGGCGAACGCACGTGCCCTATAGCGAAAAAAAAAAAAAAAAAAAGAAATAACTAAATAATGAAAATAAAGGCAGACATAAAAGAAAGTATTTATGGGTTTACAGTTATTTACCTTGCTTGGTCTATAAAACAACATACATTTTCTCATTAGAGAAAAGATACCTGTTTATTGTAGGAAATTTGCCAAAAAAAAGAAATCTAATAAGGACTTGCAATTACTACCATTCTACTACCTGGAGGTAACCATGTAATTGATTAATTTATTAATTTATTAATTACACACACACACACACACACACACACACACACATATATATACACACAATATATATTTGTTTAAAAAGTTATCATACTATGAATACTAATGTATAGAGTATTTACTAGATAGTGTGCAAAGCATTCTATGTTTATCATTTTGTTTAATCTTCAGTATCATGCTATGTGATATGACCTCTAGTATTCATATGCTAATGATGACGAAATAGGGCCCAGAGAATTGTTACTTGACTAAGGGAAGTAGACATGACAACCCAAGCAGACAAGAATCTAGGCAATATTTCTATGCTAATTTAGGCACCATATTGTTCAACTAATATTGGGTTTTACAATTTAAGTTGAGTTAATTAGTGACTGGAGTATTAATTCTGAAAACCTAATTAGCTTTTGAACAAATATGTTAATGTGCCTTAATAATAGTTCAAAATATATAATTTAAATTTCTTTTTTAAACTTTATTTACTTTTTGAGAGAGAGCAAGACAAACCCAACGAGGTCCTAAGTTTGTGATATATACCCATTTATCAATGAGCACAGGTCATGGGCAGGCATGCACACACCCGATGTGCTCAGGGAGGTTCCAGGATATGAATCCAGATCCTTTTTCATGAGAATCTAGTTGTATTATCAGTATGCTACCGCTTGGTCCATATACATTTAAATTTCTGAATAGAGGACCTTTTCTACCTTCCATAAAATGGGACAGAGAAGTATCATTCAAACACTGCAAACAGAACTTCATTCTTGTGCTTATTCCTGTTTATCATTTCTTCTTTACTGTTCTTTTTTTTTTTTTTTTGGGAGAGGTTTTTCGCTATAGGGCGCATGCGCTCGCCAGACAGACAGACAGAGACAGAGAGACAGAAAGCGAGAAATCACCCCCTAGGGGGGATGGTCACGCCGCAATCCCTTCTCCTCCATTCTCCTCTCGGGATCTTGGGCACGCATGCACACGCGCCCGGCGTGAGTTGTAAGCCACCGGGTCCGAGACGCGAACCTCAGTCGACTACGTGGGAGTCCAGCGACATAGCCATTACGCTAACTGCTGGTTCCCTCTTCTTTACTGTTCTAAAAGAACTGATGCATCTGTCACATAAGAAAGGCAAACAGAGAAATGATCTTATTAACCCATAAGAAATTCACATTTAAATTCTCCCTCCAATGCCTTCCTCTGACACTTGTTAGAGTGATCATCACACACTGATTAATACTAAATTCATTGCTTTCTTTTTCTTCTCTCCTAATATTCCCCCAATGATATCAGTTATCAAATGGCCAAAAGTTAAAGTTCTCAGCCAATTTAGCAAAGTCTGACAAAATTATTTTATCCATTCAAATATATGAGTGTGTATATATGTATATAATGTTATATATTATATATATAATGTATATATGTACATAATACATTGTTCTTAATGTTACGTTTTATCATTATATAGTATATATTGGGCTGTCTGAAAAGTCATGACATATTTTTGCACAGTAGAACATGTCTGACTTTCCTGAAGACCCAGTATATTTTTCTTGTATCAGTGGTTTATGTCTCTTAAAACCATACTTTACTAGAATGTTATCAGAAGTCCTACCACATTTCCTAAAACTATATTTTGTGAGATAATGTTTATCTCTGATCATTATCATGTATACTTTCATAATCTGCTTTTCCGTGTAATGGCTTAATGGCATACATTTTAAAGACCTACATACTTCTTGATGTTTTAGTTGTATTTATGTTGTTCGTGAGCATGAAAATTCTATCTATTTTATAGATGAGCTTCAGAGGGCACTGCTACAGAATTTCTTTAAATGATTGTGATTTGTTTCCTGGATTTCCTGTGAAATGTTAATACTGCTGCTTTCTCCTAAGAAAGTAGAATAAATCAGTACCTGAAAGGGTATTCTTGCAGTATCTGATTTCAAATGCTGGATAACAGGTTAATTTAGATCATAAGATTTTATGCTGAAGGGATATGAAATATAAAGTAATATTATTCATTTCACCCCTTTATTTTATGGATGATGAAACAGAGATTATGGTTTGCCCAAAGTTGCCAGCAAGAAGTGAAGTGTCCTGCCTAGGGACAGCAGTCTCCTATAATATCTTTAAATGGAAGGCATTTATTTACTCTACTATTCCCCAAAGTTTTCTGGGTTTTGAAAAACTACCTGGAAGATTGAATATAAATATACATGAGTTTGTAGTGATATAAAGAAATAACTGGTTAAAAAGATTCAGTTGATTTTTATTATTTGCAATTGCTGCATTCTTTTTCCTTTAAGTTTTTAATTTTATTCACGATATACAATATGCAAGAGAGAGAGAAGTACCCATGTCGGGCCCCATCATGTCTTGATCTCCCTTTTCCAGCCTTCCAGCTTAGTAAGGATCTTGGGCATATGCACTTGGTATGTTTTCACGCTAACCCTGGGACTCAAACCCATTCATTGGCCAAGTGACTTCCAACAATGCAGTTTAGTTTGCTACTGAGTGCACCACCAGGCTGAGCTTGCAATTGTTATATTCTATAAAGTCACCATGAACAAATGTTAAATTAGCAAATACTGACCCATTGATCCTAGAAGACATAAAGGGTTAAGTTCCTGTGAGCCTCTGGTCAACCACTAAATAGATAACATTGTTTAATGCATATTTCTGTTTAAAAACATCTTATTTAATATATTTTATTGGTTTCTTGACACTGAACTCACAACCAACAGCACCATACCTAATCCCTGAATGGTGCTTACTGAACACACGTGTTTTGTCTATAAGGCACATCAGAGCCTTCTTGCACTTAAAAACAATAGACGGCCCTTCAGCACAAGCTTGGGAAATTTTGAACAGTAAAACAGCCCCCAGAAAGCATAAAAAATGTTATAAATATGAGACTACAAGGTCTACAAAAATGTCACTTGTTTATGGAATGAGAACTGAAACAAAAAGGCAGAAGGTCACTTCTTTGACCTCAGCTGGGAGCATGCACTTTGTATGTTCACGTGTTTTGCTATTATGTACACGTTCATGGATGATTGAGAAAGTGGTGTGAATATTGATTTTGCATTACAAATAAATTTTAGTGTGTAGGTGAATTCTCAAATATGAAATCCATGAATAATGAAGATTGATTGTGTGTGGAGAAGTGACAATTCGATTTTTGCAGTAGAATTCCAATTAATAAATTTGAACAGAATAAGGAACATAGAAAATTGGCACAAGGCAACTCCCACAGTGATAGTTATTGCAACTAGATCCACCCATGTATGCTAGACATGGTGGGCAAGTATTTGAGAAATAAATGCATTTACATAGTCTCAAAGTATCTCCGCAAGGTACTTGTTGACTATAGGGAGAAATCTAGTATATTCATATTTACTTAAAATTTGATCCTGTGTAAATAAAAAAAAAATTTAGTTACTTGTATACCATTAGCAGATATTGACTAGCAAAGAGAGATAATAGGTGATATATACTCACATTCTAAGTAGTGAGGGTGCTTCCATACTTTTTTGTTGCATTTTCTTACCTAGATAGTTCGCTAATTTTAGTCACAGCTGTTAATTTCTGTGTAATGGAAAGAAGTTAACACCTTATCAGGTAGAGTCTTTGGACTTTTCAGGATCATTGCTTCTGTGAAATCCTTCCAGGGAAAGGTGAGCACTTATTCTCCAGTGTTCCACTATGTGTATTTGAATTGACTAGAAAATTGATTGCATACATGCTTATGTCCTGATCAAGGTATTTCCTAAGTATAGGGGCTACCTCTTTCTTCTTTATATCTCCAGTGACAAGCACAATAGCTCACACTAAATAAATAATAACTGGAAATGGGGTGGCATGGAATGGGATAAGATAGGTCCAAGATAAATACCCTAGGTCCCTTGACAGCCCACGTCCATATTTTTTCACAAATAAGATTTTTGTTTGTTTGTTTGTTTGTTTTGAGAGATATTTGCTTAGAGCACACACACTCGTCAGAGAGACAGAGAGAGAGAAAGTGACAAATCGCCCACTTCCCCATGGAGAATGGCCACACCACAATCCCTTCTCCATTCTCCTCTCAGGATTTGGGGCATGCATGCACACACACCCAGTGTAATTTCAAGCTGCTAGATCTGGAACTCGAACCATGATCAGCCATGTGGGAGTCCGGCATTTTTACCACTATGCCAGAGGAGATGTTTTTCTTTGCATATTTCTGTATTCTAATGATTATTACCCGTAAGCATATTCTTTGTAGTATTTAAAGATACCTGCAAATGAAGACAGGCCTTTTTATGTACATTGGTTCAAGGGAATTGTTATTCCACATGGCTTAGTTCGGATGGGACTTTAAGTGTTGTATTCACATACCTGCCTTTATCCTAGTAATGTTGACACAGTTGTCTGTAGAGGCAAGATTGATGGCAGAATTGATTAGAGATTTTAAGAAGGAAACCATCTGAAAAAGTTTCCAGTGCTAAGGCTGGTTTTGAGCACTGCTTGGATGGTTTCAGGTTGAACCTACTGTATTAAGGTAGCTAACTGATATCTCTAACAACTCCCAAATTCCAGAGACTTAGCATGATACCTTTTTCTTGCGCATGAAGAATGTGTTGCAAATCTTCCTGGTCAGGCAGTTGCAGACTCAGGCTTCTTGCATTTAATGCCTCTACCTTCCTTTAGAATCCTCCTCCCTCAGCTGGTAGGTTTTATGGGCCAGGTCTAGAAGTGGTTTTCTGCCTTATGTCCACTTTCCCTTAGATGTAAATCAGTCATATTTCTACTCTTTCATGCAAGCCATGCTGGGAGCTATTGTTAAACTTTGTGTACCCAAGAGAAAAGAGGGAAATTGTTTGGTGAACAACCAGCCAGTCTTTCTCCTCAAGTCAGCCATGCCTGGCATCACTTCTCTGAATTCTTGTGTCATTTGTTTTTCTTTTTCTTAAGACACTTAATGCTTTCTTCATTGTATTCATTCATTAAGACCCATTATTAACAAAATGGGCTCCTACAACACACCAGTTGATGGGAATTGCAAAGAAAAATTAGGATATAGCGCCTACTCTGCACTGTCCCAATATTTGGAAGTCATGAGACACTAATTTTTAATTTTACTATCTAAACAAAAAATTAAATGATTCCATGACCATCTAACCCACAAAATAAGTCCTTTAAGCTAGTTAAATAACCATTTACTAAATATTATTTTTCTGCTCATTAGTTTATTTGCATTTTGCCTTTTTGTAGTTTTACCAGAGGAAGTAGAGGCAGATATCTGAGATTAACACACACACATACACACACACACACACACACACACACATAAGGAAGGGGCAGCAGCTGGCTTGGTGGTTAAAGCACTAGACTTCCACATGGCCCACCATGGTTCAAGTCCCAGACCTGGTGGCTTTGAAAATCACATCAGGCTCATTTGTGTGCATGCCCAAATTCCCAGGAGGAGGATGGAGGAAAAGGGATTGTGGTTTGGCCATCCCCTCCTGAGGAGGTGATTTCTCATTTTTCTCTCTCTGTCTCTCTCCAGCAAGTGCACGTACCCTACAGCAAAAACCTTTAAAAAAATGGAAACAAGTAGTAAATTTTCTCCCTCAACTTAATCATCTTTGAAAATTTAGAAAAGTCTATTATTCAGTCTCGTTAGAGAATTAGAGAACTGAGAACCACCGTCAAGTCTGCAGTTATCTGTGGATGTGGTACTTGTTAGTGGTAATTAGTTCAAACTTAGAAACCTTGTCGAACATAAAAACCCTTTTTCTCTACATACCCCAAACTCTATCCTTATTACCTAAGGTATCAAATCTTCTTTTTTAAAAAAGTATTATTTATGCAATTTTAAAATAAGATCATAATAAGGATGCTGTTGTAAGTTTAAGATAATCATTTATGAATGTGTCCTGTCTTATATTGGACATCTTTTTACTAGAATTTTATTTTGAGCATATTAAGAATAAATGGATTGGGAGCAGAAGATTGCATAATGGTTATGTTGCTGGACTCCCACATAGCTGAAAATGGTTTGAGTCCTGGACCCAGCAGCTTAAAACTCACACCAGGTGAGTGTGCATGCATGCCCCACATCCCAAGAGGAGAATGAAAGAGAAAGGCTTGTAGCATAGCCATCTCCGCTGGAGGGGTGATTTCTTGTTTTCTGTCTCTCTGTCTCTCTGGTACGTGCACATGCCCTACAGGAAAATCTCTCTCTCAGGAACCAGCAGTTAGCATAATGGCTATGTTGCTGGACTCCCACGTAGTCGACCGCGGTTTGCATCCCGGACCCAGTGGCTTAGAATTCACGCCGGGCGCGTGTGCGTGCGTGCCCAAGATCCCGAGAGGAGAATGGAGGAGAAGGGATTGCGGTGTGACCATCCCCCTGGGGGGTGATTTCTCGCTTTCTGTCTCTATGTCTCTCTCTGTCTGTCTGGCGAGTGCATGCGCCCTATAGCAAAAAACCTCTCAAAAAAAAAAAAAAAAAAAAAAAAAAAAAAAGAAAGAAAGAAAGAAAGAAAATTCTCTCTCTCTCAAAAAAAAAAAAAAGACATGGATCTAGCTGCAGTGGCAGGTTGGTTGCTGCTGGTTGGTAGGCTAAAGCCACATGAGGGGTCCAGCTTCAATTCCTGGCCCACCCTAAAAGCCAGAGGCAGTGGTGCATACCTCTATTCCCAGATACTCAGGAAGCTGAGGCAGGAGGATTGCCAGTGTGGACAGCATAGTAAGACCGTGTCCGAAAGAGTCTGGCACAGTGGTACACACCTGTGGTTCTAGCTACTCGGGAGGTTGAATCAGGAGGATCACAACATCATGAGACCTGCGAAAAACAAAACACACACACACACACAAAGTAAATAATTCAATAGATTAAAAAGCAATCCCAGGCTAGCTGATGGTGTGATGATTAAGGTGGCTAGATCTCATTTGGCCCACTGCAGTTTGAGTCCTGCACCCAGTGGCTTGGGAAACACAAGAGTATGTGTATGTATGCATGGCCAAAATTCCAAAAGGAGAAATGGAGAAAAAGGGATTGTCGCATGACCGTCACCCATAGGGGGTACTTTCTCACTTCCCCCTTCTCTCTAGTGAGCACATGTACCTTCTAGTAAATTATTTTTTTTAAAAAAGCAATACCTCTAAGAAGTGGATATTTGTATGTAAAGTGGGGTATTAAGGAAAATTATATAAAATTAAGGACAATAGCTGAGGGAGTTTTGGTTCTGAAGCAGACAATACAGCATAGTGATCCATTATCAGACCTGGGGTTAAATTAAAAATCAAAATAACAATCATAATCATGATATAAACTGTTTTGGATGAGTTATATTGGACTCAATTGCTCAAGCACTTCTTTATAAGATAAATCTAACACTAATACCCAAATATTCCTGCCTTTACAACTTACTGACTGTAATCTTCACAAACTAGGTTTACTTTATTTGTAAAGTGGGCATGACACTAATATCTATCCCATCAGGCCGTTGAGAGGATTAAATGAGTCGATGCATGTGAAGTGCCTGGTATATAGTAAATGTGCAGTAATTCTAAGCTATTATGAAACTATGTATGAATTTAAAAACAGTAGATAGTGGTCTTTATAAATAAGCTTACGTGAGTGGTTTTCAACTGAGAATGATTTCCCACACCTTCTACCTAGGGGGCATTTGGCAACATCTGGAGACATTTGTGGTTGTCCCACCTGGTGGTGATAGGGAGTTGCTATTGGCATCTACTGGACAGAGGCCAGGGATGCTGCTGAACATTTGCAATGCACAGGGCCTCCTCCACAACAAAGATTAAAGAATTCTCCTGCCCTAAATGTCAGCAGTGCAGAGGCTGGGAAATCCTGCCGTAAAGGACCATTGGTGCTGCGCTGTCATAAATGAAAGAGAATTTGCCATGGAAGTCACACAGTCAGGTAATAATCTCTCTTACCATCAATCTGGATATCTGGGAAATAGGTTAGTAGTACCCAATTCACCTTGTCTTTGTAGAGATCAAGTGAAAGATGATGCTTAACTTTTATAAACATACCAGCTGCAAATAGAGGTTAGTTCTAAATCTATTTCCTTTAACCTTTTATACTTTTTCTATTATTGCCCCACTAAAGAATTTTTTTAAACTTTTTTTTGCCTAAAATTTTCACAATGTATGTATGCTATTTGTCTGTTTATGTAATCAGACAGAGCTGAGGATTGGAAGGCAGAAACCACTAGATCTAAGATTTTTTGTTTCCTAAAAACCAATTTTTGCCTCCTTGGATAAATACCATGAACACTGAGAATTTATGTTCCAAATAAATGGGAAATGAATACTGAAAGTAAAAAAGTACTCATATTTTAATTACTTATTAAATTAAAAATAACTTATCCTCTATGCTGCATTTATTATCCCTACTTAGACAACAACAGAAAAGTAATACTACTTATTTAAAATGCTGAAGGCATTTAAATGGATAGCAATGCCAAAAATAAGAATGGGGATTTAGTAAAATATGAAAATACAAAATTAAAATCTGATAGAGGTAAAAAATATGAGCAATTGAAAAGGAAATGAAAGCTTTCTAGAAAGACAGCTATTCTGAAGGTAGGCTTATCATAAAAAGGAAACATAGAAGATTAGTTTGAGAAGCAAAAGGATGGAAGGGAAATCGTGCTTGATAAGGAAGCTGAAGGAAATAATATGAACTTTTCTTTTTTGTAGGTCATCATTATTACAATAACTAGGTACCTATTTCTGCTTCACTTAAAAGGGAAAGATTAAATTAAGCACAACTAAATCTACAAACAAAAAGTCATGTCACACACTGGGGAAAATGGGAAAGTATAGCCCGTAGGTTAACTGCCTGGTAATCAAGCTATAGGTGTGGAAGGGATCTTGGGGCTGCCTGGCTGTCTGTATATTCCCTTAGTTCTGCCTCCAGTAATAGATCATCAGTGGAAGGCTCCTGTCTGAGTTTTCAGCCTTCTTTCTTATCACAGTACCCACCCACACTTTTTTTGTCAGCTCAGCCTCCCAACCTCCCAGCAGTTCTGGCGAACCCAGCTGTGGGTTTCTCCTTCCTTACTTCTGCTTGTATCCAATACTTCTGGTAGGACTGCCTCTTAGAGCTCTATTTTCTACCTCCGTACTGTTTATTCCTTGTAATTCTGACTTACCCATGCTGACAGTCAAGGGTTAGAGATGAGCATCACTTTACAGGCAAAGCTCCAAGAGGTGTATAAGCTGCCTGAGGTCACAGAATTAGTAGGCCTAGAATTGAGGTCTTTTAACTCAAATTTAGAGGTGCCCTCTACTCCTGCAGTCTGGACCTACCTAGCAGCTTCACTGATGGGTCATACATCTTCAGTGAACATGTTTTTTTCTACTGATGAGTGGATAGATATTTTTTGTCTTGCAGATGAATCAACGATGGTAAATAGAAAGACCAAAATACTGCATTATACATTTATTATTTTATTTCTTGCTCATTTTTTAGCAAACGGGAGCAAAATTTTGACTTTGTCTTTCTGTCTGACAGCATTTTGCTATTGTTCAAGATAAGAGTTAATGTTGATGGCACAGTATGAAAATCATACACATTGGCTCTATGTAGTAACATGAGTGTCTAAGTGTATGCTGTAGGTAAGTGAGCATGTGTAGGTAGAGATTGAGATGTTCACAGTCAGTGCTGGGTGTTATATTCCTTGAAGATAGTTTTTTCAGTTTTTTATATCCATGACCCTAGTCTGGCCCTGGAACATGGTTGGTACTTAACACATGCTCACTGATGCAAAGGAGCTATTGTTTCCCTTCTTCTCCAAGTGGGGTGTCTGCCAAGTTCTTAACAATTCCCCCTTCTCTGGAAACTCAGTACTGGTATAAGCTAGTTCTTCCTTGAACTCCCACACCCACCCACCCCAGTCATAGTTAACTGACCAGGTTGAACACCTAACTATAGTTGGGCTACATTCCCTCCTCTGTGACATTGAGGGACTGAGGGTCGATCTTTGTGGCTTATCCCAGGGCATATAAATGCATGAGCTGTTGTGGAGCTGTCTTGCGCATTGCAGATTGGAAAAAGCAAGCCTTCCAAGATAAAAGACTGAAGCTAACACACAGAGAAATGCAGATGGAATATAGAGAGAAAACCCTAGGGATTCCAACCCATTCCTATGTCTTGGTTGCATTGCTGCATCTGATTCCATGAAACACTCTTTTAAATTCTCTTTTTAAATTTTATTTTATTGTTAGATGGCATGTACACTCACTGGGCAAGGTCAAGGGGACAGGTCTTCTGACTCAAATGGGCATTCCCAAAAGGATGGGCCCATGCCATAATCCTTTTTCCTCCATTACTTCTTTCTGTCAGGATTTAGGGTATGCACGTATACATGCCCTGCATGTTTGCCAAGCCACCAGGCTTGAGTTCGAACTATAATCAGCCGTGTGGAATCTGTCTCCCTTAATTACTGAGAAATAGGACCTGCCCACTTATATTCTTATAGTACATTCCATTCAGTGTTAAAATTGGGTCAAGTTTGTTTCAATTGTTGGTAACAAAAATTCTCTACCACTGTGTCAAACTTTCAGATCTCTTATGTCAAACTTCATGATTTCTCAATTTCAGTGAAGGAAACTATACTAGGCAGAAAAAAATATGTAAGTGGGACAAGACCAAATTTATTTTAAAGGTTATAAACAGAAATTATTTGTGAATCTTAAGGTATTAAAAATAGATTGGGGGGGGGGCAGCAGGTTGCATGGTAGTTAAGAATCTGGATCCCACATGGTTAACTTCATGTTTGGGGTCTCAGATCTGATTGCTTGAAAATCACTCCAGGTGCCTGAGTGTGTGTGCCCTGAGCCCGGAAATGGAGAAGGGATTGTGGCTTGACCATCTCCCCTGAGGATTGACTTCTTACTTTTTTTCTCTCTCTCTGTCTCTCTCTGGTAAGCACATGCATCATATAGCAAAACAAAACAAAACAAACAACAACAACAGAAAAAAAGGATATGAGGAGATTAGTAGAATGCTAAAAGCTTGATGCCTTGTTAGTTTTGAAATAATAGGGGATTTGTACCTTCAAGTTGAAGTAAGAGCATGAAAAAAGAAAAATGGATATCTAAAAACCATAGTGAACAGCTAACAACAAAGCAAAGGACTTAGTATTTAAAATAGGATACATAAGAAACTGAAGAGTCACTCCTTGGTACTTCTTAAACTTTGTTCCTCTTATCCAACCCATCATCAAGCCCGGTGTATTTTCCCATCTAACTACTTCTTGAGTCTGTCTCAGGCCAGCCTATTCTGAGTGGCCATCACTTCTCATAAGAACTCAGGATTGGCCTTCTCAAAGTGGTCCACTGGCTGCTGCTCTTGTCACCAATGTGACCAGAGCAAGCTTCTAAAATTCCTAAGAGATCCTGTCACCTATTCAAGTAATATTCAATGTCTTTTACTCTTTCCCACTAAGCCCTGTAAAGTATAACCCTAGTCCACCTGTACCCCACTACCCTCCATGAAAGGGCTCCTCACAGGGATTTCTTTTCAGGTCCTTGACTTGTCAGGCTCCCTCTGCTATGAGGGTTTTGCACATGTTGTTCCCTCTTCTAGAACCTTCTTTTCTGACATCCCTACCCAGCATTTCTTGGCCTTGCACACCAGATGTAATGTAGCTCCTAGGGTGGCATTGTGTACACACCGTTTTTACCTTTACTTTTGTTATTGTGGCAGTTGTACTTTGGTGGTTTCCCCATTATTTGAATGTATGACTGCTGTTAGACTAAGCTCCACAAAGGCAGGAGATTCCTGCTGTAGTCCAGTGTTTTAGTCATAGCCTCTAACAAAGCAGTCCTACTAAGAGGATTGCTCAAAATGAAAACCAGCATTCTTTCCAAAAAGTTTTTTGTTTGTTTGTTTTTGTTTTTTGTTTTACAAGTGCCATGCAGGCACTAAGCAGCACAGGAATTCTGATGAGAACACATTTTTCAAGAATTCATCTCCACCTTCCCTTTCACTCGGGAGGTGGCCTCTTATTTGTGGCTATTGGATATAACCAGTGAACTGAATACTTGAAACCAATTTGCTGGCTTGAGAAGAGGTTATTGATTCTCACAGTGTGTATATACTTGGAAAATTTCATTGTTTAACTTTCCATGTGGATGATTCTTGCCTTATACTCCTTCAAGTCAGGCAGACTGGATAAGGTATATGGACTCTCCTTGTTTTATTGAAGTCTTCTGGGGTGTTGAAAAATATGCTATAGAGCCAAATGTTGCCTTGAGTTAAAAACACCGTGTGATTCTCAGAAAATGTTTGGTTTTGTAAGCATTTGTTTTATTTGAAGAGAGGATGTTGAGAGAGAAATTTCTGTGCATTTTGTACAATACCAAGAAGACAATAGGGCTAATTGATAGGATACCCAATTAAATGTATTTCTGGGGTCTTATTTAAACTTATTGCTTGAACTGTTGATGATTTATTGTTTTCAAAATTATAAAGTCTAATGTATTCTTTGTATGACATTTTAGTGGTATGGTTTTATGATATAAATCTGTGTTCTTGAAGGAAAATAAAGCTTCGTCTGTCACTAGTGAAAGGGACAAGCAGAGAGAGTATCAAGCACATACACATTCCTTGAGTGATCTTGTGCTATTGTGTTACTTTCCACTAAGAAAGAGTTCAAGTGAATAATTAATGTCCTTCTGTTTGGGTGGATGAAAATGAACAAAACCTCAGCACATCTGAGGTTCAACATCTCTTCTGGGTGTTGTTTTAGAATATATGTGCGGTTGGGACCAGCAGTTAGCGTAATGGCTATGTCGCTGGACTCCCACGTAGTCGACCGCGGTTCGAGTCCCGGACCCGGCGGCTTAAACTCACGCCGGGCGCGTGTGCGTGCGTGCCCAAGATCCCGAGAGGAGAATGGAGGAGAAGGGATTGCGGCGTGGCCATCCCCCCTGGGGGGTGATTTCCTGCTTTCTATCTCTCTGTCTCTCTCTGTCTGTCTGGCGAGCGCACGCGCCCTATAGCAAAAACCTCTCCAAAAAAAGAAAAGAAAAAAAAAAAAAAAAAAAAGAATATATGTGCGGTGATGAAGCCACATGTTGAAGAATGTTTCCCTCTCCTAGAGGCTGGACATGTGGGTCCCATTCCAATGCAATCCCCTACCACTCCACTTTTTCTCTAGAAATATTATTACTAGCTGAGGGAAGGTTAATTCTAGCAGGAAGTCTGCATTTTAAACCAATGTGAGCAGCCGTGTTAGCAGGAGGAAGTAATTTATTGTTCTCAGGCATCATTCATAAAATGATTCTTTTGAGCAAGTTTTCTGGTAAATCCACAGTCACTGGGGAGGATTTTAATTTGTGACAGGGAAGTTTCTTTCTGCTTAATGGAGAGAGACATCTCTGACCCTTACCTATATGAGCTTATGATGAGAGATAGGCCCTGCAGGTATTTATTGACTCGAACTGAAGAGTTTTTCTGACATGGAATTATGTTTGAGAAAGGAAACTCCTTAGGGTTTTATTTGACCTGACCAATTAGTGTAAAAAAGAATCAAGTGAATATTTTTCTCAGACATCTGCATCTTTGGTTTTGATTTCTTTTTTAACTGACAAGTCATTTTTCTTTCAGATCTCATGGTTGATGTAGGAGGCTGGTATGTGAACCAGAGACAGTAACTGAAACCTAAGAAAGGAGCACCTACCTACAGGCATGTCTAATGAGCAAGGAGGGGCAGAAGCCTCAATAAACAGGACAAGAGATGAGCCACACATGGACAGGTGGCCATATGAGAAATATTGATTTCCCTCTTGTGACTATTAGCAGGTAAACCATGTACAGCACTTAACCCCAACTCAAAGATCTTGTGTTATAATTTTTAAAAGACTGTGCAGCAGGCATACCTGCTACACTACTAACAAACAGATTGTTGTATTTCTGGGATATTATGCACTTTGGTGATTGGCAGCTTAAGATCCTTCTGCTGAAATACTGAGGAAAACTCCAGAGTTAGCAGTAACTCTAAGACTGAGGCAACTTTCAAGAGGTGAGATTCAGGTCTAGCCATGGTGGCATATAGATGGTACCACATGGAAGCCACGTGGAAGGCCCAGGATCAGTTTCCAGGCCAACCTGAACAGGCTGGGCATGGTTGTACACACCTATGGTGCTGGTTACAGACTGGGGCAGAGGATCATGACGCAGAAAGACCCTGTCAAAAACACCAATCTCTCTCTTTCTTTCCCCAGTCTTTATCCCCTTCTCTTGTTAAAAAGAGAGAGAGGAAGAGAGAGAAGAAATTCACCCCCTTTAGGTATTAGGATCACCTTGGAATGTAACTTCCAACCCAGTCTAGAGCAGATCACATGGAAGTGAAATTCTGGGGCCCAAGAACAGGGAGGAGCTATCACTATGAAGGAGGATGTGGACTCTGCTTTCTCTTGCCCAGAGAATGAATGAAATCGAAAAAGGAGTGGGGAGAATACTGGTAGAATGATATTTTTAATATATTAATCAATTCCTCCTAGCAGTTCCGGTTGCCTCTGCCCCCAATTCCATTTAGGCACCATTTATTGTTTGAAGAAAAAAGTTTCGCCCAAGAACTAGAAAGAAAGGCTTTTGACTCAAAAGTCAAGACCCTGATGGTACTTGGCATAGGAACTCTCAGACGAGTTAGAGCAAGTCTTGGAGGACATGAAGTTTCCCAGGTGTGTTGGCGCAGTGAGGAGAAAGCTAGCTCTAGGGGAGGAAAGGGCTATTAGATGCAGTGGAGAGGTACAGAGGAGGGAGGTGGAGGTGGAGGAGAAGCAGAGAGAGCTACTGGATACTGATGGGCCCTCTCTTCTGAGAAGGAGGTCCTGCTCTAGGGGAGAGAGTGAGAGATGACAGAAACCCCAGGTGGGTTGGAGTGGCCATTGCTGCCCAGGTAGAGCCCAAAGAGACACACAACTCTAAGACAGAGATGACTAAATGGTGTCTGAGGCACAGAGGGTCTGAGCCAGCCTCAAGGATCCTGGGCACTCTCAGGTGTGCATCAGGTATATTTCAGGCCAACTGGGCTGGAAACTGAAACTACCATTGCCCTGTGGGATCTGGCCTTTCTTGAGCAGCGCATTATTTCTGTGCCATGGGGCTGGCCCCAGGTTATGCTTCTTGTGTAATTGACTTTATAGGTTACAATCTTAACTTGAAAGTCAATCACTTACCCAATCAATAGATGAAAAAAAAAGGCGCACTTGTTGAACACTATTTATTTCTTTTTTCTTGTAGTTTAGAAAAACACAAATCTTGACCATTACTATGTAGCTAGATATGTGCATCCTCTCAGCTTCCTGCATGTAGCTCAGTCAGCTTTGCTGAGTAAGAGCCAATTCTGTAGCTGGCATTTTCCTCGGAATTTTCACTGCTTTAACTCATCAATACTTGAAACAATATCTGTAAGATTATATATTATTCCCAGTTTACTGGTAAGTAAATTAAGGCTCAACAAGGTGAAATCTAAGAGAATCCTATGAATTGTCTTACATTTCCTGCACGCAGGTTGAGCTGATATTTTTGTGGATAATGCCGTATTCCTTTGTCCTTTTCCTCCAATAGTCATTTCCTTTTTCTCATGCCTTCTCCTCACTGACCCATCTCTGACCTTTGGTCTAATATTCCTACTTCGTAGACTGCTCCTCTTCTCTGTCCTTCTGACGTCTTCCCCATTTTCAAAGGCACAATTCAAATTTCATCTGTTCCCAGACATTTTTTCAAACCTCTTAGTCATTATTTTTTTATTCACCTTTGTGTGCCTTTAGCATTTCATACACTGACTGTGTCTATCAAATCTATGTATTAAAAGTCAGCTGTGTCTTGCAGATTTGGGGTTTAGAGTCTGCTGCTGGGTTATAAATCCAGAAATGTGCCATCTGTGCATCCACAGCACCTATCATGAATTTAGCATCTTAGGATGGCAGACATTTCGGTGTCTCATACATAATAAAGGCTTAATGCATATTTGTAGAATTAAATTGAACTTAAAAAATTGTTAACACCCATGTAATCATCACTTAGCTACTATAATATACCGTCTGTTATATGTTACCATATCCATTCATCTGTTCATCCTTCTATGAACATATACGTTTTTTCCCAGTGCCTTTCACATATATCTAATGTTTAAGAGTCCTTTGACTTTGGAATCAGATCTGGGATTAATTCCTGGCCCTTCTTGTTATATGACCTTGGGGGTGTTGCTTAACCTGACTGTATTTCTGCCCTTTTTAAATGGAGGCAGATAGTTATGCCTACTGCAAAGGCTATGGTAAGGATTAAATGAGGTAAGGTATATAAAGGGCCTGGCACATGGTACGTGTTCAATATATGGTAGTAAGAGGAAAAGGACAGCATAAATATTTATTTCAGCCATCAACATTGATCTACAGTGATTTGTGCTTCTGGTATTCTTGCTTCTAGCTTCTGCTTTTGGTCCAAACAGAAAAGAAATTCTCAAGACAATCATATTTATACTCTTCCTTGGTTATGAGCAAGAAGTCCCTGGATCCAGGAGGTAAGCAAGAGATAACTTGTGCTTTGCTGTGGACACTGCATTCTGAATTCCTGGCACAATTAAAAGCCTATAGGACTAACAGTATCATCACTAAGCATCTACTTTCACTCAGACAAGACAGGAGATCTTAGTGCTTATCTAAAATTCAGAAGAATATTCACTGAAAATGGAGATAATTAGGAGAGAATGTCAGAGCTCTACCACAGCCATGAGAACCACTTTCTGAGCCCTTTGGACAGAGATCTGCATATTTTCTGAGTGTAATCCCTAATTAGTACAACTCTCCCTTCCTTCCTTCCTTCCTTCCTTCCTTTCTTTCTTTCTTTCTTTCTTTCTTTCTTTCTTTCTTTCTTTCTTTCTTTATTACTTTTTTTCTTTCTTCTTTTTTTTTTAACTCTTTTTTTTTTTTTTTTTGCCATAGGGTGAATGTGCTCGCCTAAGAAGAGACAGAGACAGTGAGAGGGAAAGTGAGAGGGAAGTCACCCCCTAGAGGAAATGGCCACACCACAGTTCCTTCTCCTGGAATCTTGGGTACATACGCACTTATGCCTGGCATGATTTTTAAGTCACCAGGTCTGGTACTTGAACCGTGTTCAGCCATGTGGGAGTCCAGTGACATAACCGCTATGCCATCCACTTGCCCCCTTCCTTTCTAAGGCTGTAGAATGTCTCCATTCCTGGAACCATTTTTAAATTATGTTCCAGATCGTCTTACCTCTGAGAGGGCCCTGGAAAGGTATGGCCAGAGAATGGAGGAGGATATCCTCTCCTCTGTGGCCTTGGACCAGACAGCCTCATGGACACTGGAAAGTTGGAAAAAGGAATTTGCCTTCTGTTTCCTGCCTGGATTCCCACCACGCTCATCTCCATACACAGTCACACAATGTCCTTTATACCCCTTTGTTTAAGCATATTACATACAGGATGCTGTGAATATCATGGTTTGAATAAACTTGTGGCCTGTCATGTGAGCTGTTTTAGGTGGTGCATTCAAGCAGTCAAGTTCTGGTCTCTTCATTTGTATAGGCCAACAGAGTTACTTTTGGATGAAATGGAAAATGCCTTTTGTCCTCTTCTTGATGACTTTAGATGATATGTCTCTGCATCTCTCTCTGTCTCTCTGGTGAGTACATGTGCCCTATAGCAAAAATATCTCTTAAAAAAGAGTCATGGAGATGAGCAAGGTGAAAATCCAGGCAGGAGACAAAGAATACAAATTCCTTTTTCTAGCCTTTCAATATCTGTGAGGCTGTCTTGTCCAAGGCTTCTGGGGTCTTGGGGTAGTCCACTAGAGTTTAGTTAAAAATCTCTAGGACTTATTTTACTTTATGACATAGCTGAATATAGTCTCTTTTATGTAAGACTGTATAGCTCCTCCTTTTGAATTTTATTTTTATGAACTTTTTCAAAGTTTATTTCTTTCATGAGAGAGTAAACACCCTCAACAAGGTCTTATATGATCTGCCCCCTCTCTGAGTCTTTTCCAGCCATCCAGGCTCACTGGCATGTGTGCACATGCCTGGCTTGTACAAGGTGGCCTAGGAACCAAACTTCTGTCTTCCATATAGCCTCCAGCATTGCATAGCTTTACATCACTGCTGTGTCACTATAGCTAAGCCTGTATAGAGCTTATAGTGAGAGGTTAATTGTGTCTTCTTTGTAAAACTTTGGTTGATCTTTTCATTACTTTATTTTCTCTCATTTTTATGGTCATAAAATGGAAAACTAACTGACATAAATAAGTTAGGAACATTTCCAAAGTAGAGTATGTTAGGCATAAAATAGAAATAAGGACAGCTCAGTAGAGCACTTGAGGAGAGTCTCAACTGAAGAAGAATCAATAAAGGTTATCACAGCCAATCAGAAAAGCAGTGATACAATGATCAGGTAGAGAGGATAACCTAGGATAAGAAGGCAGACATGCAAGAGAAGTTATTGTGCTTTGTTCATTCTAACATATCCATATTTCTTGGTTTATCATCACAGGGGTCTGTTTGCTTGGTGTCTTTGAGATGTTGTTGTCATTGCCCATGCAGTACAAATTTTGCTGTTATTTATAGTGATGTCACTGTACAATTTCAACCCCTCAAAGACCCATTCAACAAACTGTTTAAGAAAAATTAAATCCTGATTGTTGTGGAGAACTTACTGTTGTCTATTGGTTAGACTGAAAATGTAATACCAAAGTTTTTAGATTTTAGTGTTAGTTGCTTAGAAGAAAATTTCAGTTTTACAGTGGAATGCTCTCAAATGCTACATTCTCAATATTCTTGATGACATAGGTGCTAATATTATATGAAAAATGGGAACAAATATGCCAATCCTATAAGTTCAAAAGTGACTTGGGAGAGTTGGACTCTAATGTGAAAAAGTTTCGGATAGGGTTTAATAGGCTGCATTTTTTTTCTCTTAATGGCATGTAATAATGGTGCATTTTATAACCAATGATGTCTTAGATTCAGTGTAATATGGTATTTGTATTGTTTTTTACAAAAGAATATTGGAGAATACGCTCAACTTAAAATATCTCTTGAAGAATGCACATGTAAAATCGTGGTGGTAGAGGAGAAGGAAGTAGACCTGGGCATGTCTTACTTTATAATAAGGCCAGCTACTGAGATCTGGGAAAAAAGAGAAATAAGAAACACCATGTATTTAAACAATCATAAAATCTATTAAAGAAAACTGTATAGGTTTAACTAAGAAGTAAATTTAAGAGGAAGGCATTTTAGAAGGGATTTTTAAAGAACTAAGTAGGCAAATGAATAAGAACTGATGGATATACCCAGGTAGACTTTCAAAAAGTCTGAGGACAATTTGAACAACAAAGAAAAAAAAAATGACCATTGATTTGGAATTGGGGTAGAAGAGGCAGTTCGGAGATTTCGTATCTTTCAGGTTCTCCCATTATTATTTTTTTTAATTTGCCAGAGGATACTTGTGCTCACAGGAGAGACACACATACACACACACACACACAGAGAGAGAGAGAGAGAGAGAGAGAGAGAGAGAGAGAGAGAGAAGATGAGAAAGCACCCTCCTCCATGGAGGTAGTCAGGCTACAATCCTTTCTCCTCCAGCTTTCCCTCCCTTTCAGGATTTTAGGCATGCTCTCACACTTGCCCAGATGTTTTTCAAGCCTCAGGGTCCAGAATTCATATTTGTGGAGCTGGCCATATGGGATTCAGCCACCCTAACTACCATGCTACTGGTTGGCCCCAAATTTGTTTTATAGAGTTGCAACATCTAGGATTGGAAGTCAGCTTTCCTCATCTTTCTCTTAGGCTGGAGTACCCAAGAAAAACAGCCATTTTCCTAATATTTGGATACCTAATAGTAGAGTCCTTCACGACCCCGAGTCCACAAATCCCATTATTTTTCTATGTGCTACCACTGAGTTTATCAGAAAAGCTTTCATATAAAACTTAGGCTGTTCTTCTCCAGGCTGAATATGCCTTTCTTCTGTCATACTCTATTCCCAGGGGTCCTTACCTCCCTTGAGCCTGAGTATCGTTCAGTTTGTCTATATCCTATATAAGTCGTTAACATAGGTCCCATTTGTCTGGGACTTTTTGTTTATGCCTATTTTTTCAGGCTTAGTCATCATCAGCAGCCCTCAAGAGCATTCTGATTAGAACAATATCATATATGGCCAGTTTACTTACAACTGAAACAAATGTAATATTGGAGGGTGGGCTGAGTAGCAAAAAGTAGAGGAGGGCTGTCACCATTCTAAGACTGAGTACTTTACAAGTGCAGTCAAATGGATGCCTCAGTGCCTTGGCCCATACATCAGATCATCACCTCCTATTCAGATCATGACTCATTGAAGTCCTCAGATTTGTCTACATTTGAGACCTTGAAGCCACATCTTCTCTGTGTAGAGCTTTGCTGGTGGTTATTTGGCATTCGTTGCTTTTAAATTTTATCATCTAAGGATTCAACCTATCATCTAGTTAGTAAAGAAATTTGTCATCCATAATGCTGGCTTATCCATTCTAACTTCTTGCTATTAGAATATATTATCTTGCTTTTCTGTATTATTATCCAAAATTTTCATTGAAAATGAAATGTGGAACAGTTCTGTGGTACTTATTTGTTTCTAGTTTGGCCTCCATTGACTTCTTGGTGGTAATTTAAGATCACAAATTTACTTAGTTGTTTATCATTCAGGCCATATATTTCTAGCTTGTGCATGCAAATATCTTGGTAGATATTTGCAAACTTTTTTTGTGATTTCGGATGTCTAATATAGAATGCCTTTTCCTGATCTATGCATCTAAATCCTGGACTTCACACATACACACACACACACACACACATACACACAAGGCGACTTCACAAAAATGTGTGAGAGCAAATGCAGCTGAACAGTGGTGCAGCAGTACAACAGAATGCTCTGTAAGACTGACCCACATGGAAAAATTCTAGGTCATGTCCAGAGACTTCCCTGGTATGCTAGACACACACTTATCCATGATCAGGGGCCAGTTGAGGCTAAGAGTGAATTGTGGCAGAAAGAACCTATTGGGGGTGCTGTCAATGTCTCTGTCTTGCTCTTGCTCATGAAATGAATAAATAAACTTTAAACAAGTTTTTGGAAAAATAGAATTAAAGTACGAGGTTATTTTGGAGCCAAAGATTTTGAAATCCATGCATATTTTTGCATAATACTAGTTTTCATGAACATTCTGAAGACTCTGTATGTGTGTGTGTCAGCACATACATACAACTAAATAAACAAAAGAAAAGAAAAAAAGACATAAAAATGTAAATTAAAGGGCAGTGGTGCAGTGGTTATGTGCTACTCAAGAGAAGCCAGATCCCACATGGTGACCATGTGAACATGGTCAGTCTGAAACATGCCAGATGTGCACACAAGTGCCCAAGAGCTGAAGAACTGAAGGAAGGAGATTGTTACACAACCAGACCCTGTAGAGGGTGTTCTCTCCCTCCATATGCACTCTCACATATATGAAAACATGATCTGTCATGAATAAGGGGATTTTTTTAAAAGTGATTTCAATCTGATGTGACTTTATAGCAGGTGCACTTCTTTTTTTAAGACCCCACAGCGCTTTGGAAGTATGATGACTGCACAGGGAATAGGTCAGTGCTCAATGAGTATTTGTTGATCCAAGCACAATTTTTCACTGAAAAATAGGCAGGAGATTTTGCTCATGGCTCTTACTGTGAAAAAAAGCCTAGTTCTTTACACCTGTCAAGGACATCTGCTATGGGAAGTCCCAGACTCAGCTTAGGTCCACAGCAGAGTACGAATTAACTATTTGCTAATCATGTAAATATTATTGCTGAAATGAAAACATGATTGAGGCTAGACGTGTGAACCAAATTCAGAAAGAGCCAGCTCTTTAATATAAGCAATTAATTAGGCATCATCTTTAAGTCTGGTGATAGATCCCAGGGTGTTAATCAAGTCAAATATCACCAGCTGCTGAGAGAGCAGGCTCTCTCAGAAAGCATTCCCTACACTGAAGGGAAAAGTATGTGGCAATAAAATGGATTTTCTGAGGCTCCCATAGTTAAAGACACCTATAGAGAGCTTGTTGGAAAGTGTTTTGGAGGTGCTTCCGTAACAAATAAGACAAACACTGTTGTGAGTCAGCTGAAGTAGAAGAAAAGCCTAGATTTGGAAGCCTGACAGACTTGGGTTCAACTCTTAATTCTGCTTTCTATAGTCTTGGAAAAATCACCAGATCTGACCCTTAGTTTCTTCAGTTTTAAAATGGGGCTGACAACCCTCACCATGTAGGATTTTGTAAGGATAAGAGACTACATGAGCATCACCCAGAGCAACCATAGCTGTTGAGAAGGATTCTATATGGCAGGTGGGGTGGTCACGACGGTGGTGGCTGTTAATGATGGATTGGATTCTGGTCCTCACTCTGCTGCTGATTTGTCCTCTTTGACCTTAGCACACCTTAACATTTTAGAGCTTGCTCTTCATTTCTAAAGATCCAAAAGAGTGAATCTCTCCCTAATTCATTCTATGAAGCCTCTATCATACTCATTCTTAAAACAGATAAGGTCAGGACAAGGAAGGAAAATTATAGACCAATATCTCTGATGAATATAGATGCAAAGATTCTCAAGAAGATACTAGCAAATCATGTCCAACAATTTATTAAAAAAATATACACCATGATCAGGTAGGCTATATTCCAGGAATCCAAGGTTAGTTCAACATACGCAAAACCATAAATGTAATACACCATATTAAAAGGAAGAAAGATAAAAACCATATAGTCATATTGATTGATGCAGAAAAAGCATTTGATAAGATACAACATCCCTTCATGATCAAGACTCTCAGCAAAATTGGCATAGAAGGGTCATTTCTCAACACAATAAAAGCTATCTATGAAAAACCCATAGCGAACATCATCTTCAATGGAGAAAAGCTGAAAGCTTTTCCACTAAAAACGGGTACAAGACAAGGATGCCCACTTTCTCCACTCCTTTTTAATATAGTACTGGAAGTCCTCACCAATGCCATCAGAAAAGAGGAAAAAATAAAGGCATTCAAATAGGAAAAGAAGAGGTGAAACTCTATTTGCAGAGGACATGGTTGTTTACATAGAAGACCCAATGGTTTCCATGAAAAAAATTCTGAAAGTAATACATGAATACAGTAAAGTTGCAGGATACAAAATTAATATCCAGAAATCTATAGCATTTCTATATACGAACAACAGGCAGACTGAGATAAAACTGAAAAAAGTTATTCCATTTACCATAGTGACAAAAAGTATAAGCTACTTAGGGATAAATCTAACTAAAGAAGTTAAAGACCTCCACAAGGAAAACTATGAGAAGACAAAAAAAGAAATAGAAAATGACACAAAAAAGTGGAAGGACATCCCATGTTCCTGGATTGGAAGAATTAATATAATCAAAATGGCAATTCTACCCAAATTAATCTTCATATTTAATGCAATGCCAATCAAAGTACCAGACACATTCTTCACAGATCTTGGAAAGAAAATCGTAAAGTTTGTCTTTGAAAGACCCCATATTGCCAAAGCAATTCTGCAGAAGAAGAGTGGAGTGGGCGATATCTCACTCACTGACCAAAGAGTATACTACAAAGCTGTGGTAATCAAAACAGCATGGTACTGGCAAAGAAACAGACATGTGGATCAATGGAACAGAATAGAGTCCCCAGAAATAAATTCCCAAACATACAGTCAACTGATTTTTGACAAGGGGTACCAGTCAATCCAGTGGGAAAAGGAATACCTCTTTAACAAATGGTGCTGGAAAAACTGGAGTTTCACTTGCAGAAAGATGAATCTGAACCCGTACCTCTCACTTCTGACAAAAAATCAAGTCAAGGTGGATCAAAGATCTAAATCTAAGACCTCAAACTATAAAATTGCTTCTGGAAAACACTAGGGAAACTCTGGGAGACATTGGGGTAGGGAAAGACTTCTTAAATAAGACCCCCAAAGCACAGTCAATAATCCCCAAAATAGACAAGTGGGATTACATCAAACTAAGATGCATGGCAAAAAAACACAGTAATTAGTGTGAATAGTCAGCTCTCAGAATGGGAAAATATTTTTGTAAACTATGCATCAGATAAGGGACTGATAACCAGAATAAACAAGGAACTCAAGCAGCTGATAAAAAAGATGATCAGTCCTATTAAAAGATAGGAGAATGAGTTGAAAAAACCACTCTTGAAAGATGATGTACAAATAGCTAAAAGGCATATGAAATAATGCTCAACATCCCTCATTGTAAGGGAAATGCAGATCAAAACAACAATGAGATACCACCTAACCCCAGTCAGAATGACTAAAATTAAAAAAAAAAAATGATAAGTGCTGGCGGGGGTGTGGTGAAAGGGGAACTCTTACACTGTTGGTGGGAATGTAAATTGGTCCAGACACTATGAGAACAATTTGGAAATTCCTCAGAAATCTGCATATAGAACTACCATATGATCCAGCAATCCCACTCCTTGGTATCTATCCAAAGGATAGAAGAATACTTAATCGGAAAAGTGCTTGCACATTGGTGTTTATTGTGGCACTATTCACAATTGCTAAGTCATGGAAACAACCCAAATGCCCACGAACAGATGAATGGGTAGAAAAACTGTGGCACATATACTCAATGGAATACTATTCAGCCATAAAAACAACAAAACCCTGGCTTTTGACAGGAAGTGGAAGAATATGGAAGATCTACTGCTGAGTGAGGCAAGCCAGGCTATGAAGGAGAGACATTGTATGTCCTCAATACATACCGAGTGCCCGCACTCTATGACTGAAACTGATTCACTAAAGGATATAGAAACACAGTATATAGATGTAAATACCAGATATATTGTGTGTGAAAGAGGAGGGTCTGAAGAAGGATATTTAGAAGAAAAATAGGGACGCAAAGCATTAATGGCACAAAGAAATGTGGTATTATCTGTTGAAGATATTTTGTAGTTTTATCAACTGTACTAGGGAGAAATGTTCACCTGTTGAGATATCCATTTTGTAAGCCAAATAATAATGTGATTGAATGTATAAAATAAAATGAAATAAAAAAAAAAAGAAAAGGCAGATGTGGACTATATGGTGTTCTGGGCAAGATACCCACCATTCTATGACAGGGATGAGAACCAAGGCAATTTTGTGATAAATGGAGTGAGACATGGGGAAAAAAAAAAAAAACTTAACTAATATGTGAGAGATGATGTACTCACCAAGACTAACATCCCATGGGGTGTCCATTTTCCTCACTCCCACCCCCTCGTCCCCTTAGAGGAAGCTGGAGCCCACCTGAAGTGAGCCATTACCTCCTGTCTTTACCACCATACCTGCCTAGCTATCATCACAGGCTGGGTACTGAAGGCGTTTGTTCAGAGCAGGGAGTACGCAGCATTTTCACTAGGGTACCTTGAAGGAAACACTACATTTTGGAAGGTCTGAAGGGTTTGAACTATTGGGACACTTAAAGTAATATTAATTTCTCTTATTGAGAATTAATATATACTTAATAGAGACAGACATGAACACATAATAGTTCAAAGACCATCACCATTAACATTGTATGGATGAAAAAATAATATATAATATGTATGTCCTTCCAGTTGCTTATATTGGGTTGACAGAAAGATTGTTATGCATTTTTGCATAGAAAAACAGAAAAAATATGTCATAACTTTTCTAACAACCCAATATATACGTCCCTCCCCAGAGAAAAGGCTACACACAATCTACTTATAACTTATTTTTTTGAGTATTTCTCCTTTCTCTCATCAATGCTATTTAAGTTTTGCCGATTTCCTTTCATTGTAATGCCTTGGGACCAGTCCTGTTGTACAGTGGTTAAGCACTATATAGAGAAAGGTAAATTCTGTATGGCCAAACATGTTCTACTCCTGGCCCCAGTGGCTTGAAAAACACACCAAGTATACATATGGCCCAGATCCTGTTGGGGTGGAGAATTATTAGAAAAAAAGGATTGTGGTGTGACCAGGACCCATGAGGGGCAAGAAGGGTTTCTTTTTCACTTGTGCACCCTCTGGCATAAAATAAGTAAGATTTAAAAAGTAATGCCTTGGTTACTTAGCAGAGGTCCCACAATGAATTGCTTTCCTCTAGGGAAAATGCAAGGCATATTAGGGAGCAGAAAGAAATGTTTAGAACTTGTATTTTTACTTCTTTTTAAAAGAATTGTGTGTGCGGTGGATCAGCAGGTGGCTTGGTGGTTAGAGGCACTGGACTCCCACATGGCTGACCACAGTTAAAATCCCAGACCCGGTGACTTGCTTTCTCATTTTCCCCCTCTCTCTACTTCTCTGTCTCTCTCTGAT
This sequence comes from Tupaia tana, assembly GCA_026018925.1. NCBI lineage: Eukaryota > Metazoa > Chordata > Mammalia > Scandentia > Tupaiidae > Tupaia > Tupaia tana. The sequence goes on along the minus strand of JAKSZU010000013.1, from coordinate 35,949,166 downwards.
TAAACTGGAAAATAATAATAATAATAATAATAATAATAATAATAAATAAAGTTAAATTAAATCATTCTTTTTACTTTTTTATTTTTTAGGAGAGGTTTCTTTGCTATATTGCATGTGTATTCATCAGAGAGACAGAGACAGAAAGTGAGAAATCATCCTTTCGGGGGGATGGCCACACCACAATCCCTTCTCCTCCATTCTCCTCTCAGGATTTTGGGCACACATGCACATGTTCCCTGTATGAGTTTTAAGCCACCAGGTTTGGAACTCGAACCACAGTTGACTATGTGGGAGTCCAGTGACATAACCATTATGCCATGTGCTGCTCTCCATAAAATAATTCTTAAAAAAATTGTGTGTGTGTGTGTGTGTGCACGTGCGCATGTCTGTGTGTTTCATAGCATGTAGAAATATGTCTGTAGGTAGAGCTCTACAGCTGGGACAGTGGCTCAAGGGACTGAAACTCTCTCCAGTTTCAGCTCTTCTACCCTCAGGTGCAGGCCTCACCCTCAGCTGGCTGCCTCGTTTCAACATGGCTGATGTATGTCTACTTCTTACACTCGCATTCTGGGCATGAATAATGGGACAATATACAGGCAAATGGTGTCTCCTAGTGAGGCTTTGCTTTTAATTCGAGAAGAGATGCCTTCCTTCTCGCTGGTCAAAACAAGGCAAGTTGGGAAATTGAAAATTTTAGCTTTTCAGCTTCTGTGGCAAAGGAAGTTAAGAGGGTGGGAAATCATGAATTATTGAGGGGTAGGCAGTCCGTGTGGTTTGCTACAGTCCTCTCTCCAGAAAAAAGCATGCACTTGTACAACACACGTGTGCATCCCACTTGTACAACACATACATGCACCTATACCCATAGACAGAGGAGGAGCCACTCCATAATGCCAGAGAACCACCACGTGTGTGGTTACTCTGTTCAGTCCAAAGACAGAGAGTGTGAGTGAAGCACTCAGAGGAGAAAATGAAAGTATATGTCAAGGAGAAGAATAAAGGAGCTAAACATTTAAGGGACCCAAAATGGAAAAACATCTGTTGATTATAATGCTTGTGGTAATATCTTTGACTAGTTCATCCATAATGGGAAAATTCATTTGATATGCTATAGTGATGCACAGTGATTAAATGTATAAAATTTAAAAATAAATAAAATTTAAAAAAATAAAATAAGCCTATGTATAGTGCCAAATACAGTGGTCCCCTTTATTCAAAAAAAAAAAGTAAAAGAAAAGAAAAATATATGAATGAGAGTGCAGGTGGAGAAGGCAGAAGGCGATAGGTTATAAGCAGCAGAAACTATAACAACAGTAAAAGATAAATATAGTGCAAGGGAGATGGGTAAAGCAGTTCTCCAAAGGGGAAAGGATAAGCAACCATTTAGGCATCTGAAGCCTAAGGGAAGGTACGAGCCTGAAGAAGCAGAAGTGAGCTCTCCAATGGGGAGGTGGGGTGGCAAAGGTGATGGTGGGGAAGGGCACCACTTAGTGAAAAGTTGGCCAAGTCCCATGCACTTCTACAGGGTCATAGCACATTCATTAGGAATTCAGGGGGTTTCTCCAGAAGGTTCAGTAATTTGGAGATTTGAAGTCTGGTAGAGAACAGTCAAGGTAAACTCAGTTCTGTAGAATTCTGCAATATGGAATTAACTTAGATTTTGTAAATAATTTCTAGTGCATGGGACCAGCAGTTAGCATAATGGCTATGTCGCTGGACTCCCATGTAGTTGACCGCAGTTCGAAGTCCGGACCTGGTGGCTTAAACTCACACTGGGCATGCATGCATGGGTGCCCTAGATCCCGAGAGGAGAATGGAGGAGAAGGGATTGCAGTGTGGCCATCCCTCTGTGGGGGTGACTTCTCGCTTTCTGTCTCTCTGGCTTGCTCTGTCTTGCTGGGAAGTGCACAAGCCCTATAGCAAACAAACAAACAAACAAACAAAAACCAAAAAAAACCTCTCCAAAAAAAAGAAAAAATAATAATAATTTCTAGTGTAGTTTATTATGACTACTTACTGTTCTCTACAGACTTCTCAAAATGATAACAGTGTTTGGGATTATGCTAATTGCATGAGATGTAAGCAAATAGCTTTGTCTCTGAAACCATCCTTTGACAAGCTTTCCCCAGCTGGAAATACCACAGTTTCTTCCCATTATCTATGACTACTATCTGTAGTATCTACTGTCTTTGGCCTATTTTGTTTGTTTGTTTTGTTTGTTTGTTTTGAAGAGAGAGATTTTTGGTGTACTTGTCAGAGAAGCAGCAAGTAAGAAATCGCCCCCCACTGGGACCAGCAGTTGATGTAATGGCTATGTCGCTGGACTGCCATGTAGTGGACCGCGGTTCGAGTCCCAGACCTGGTGGCTTAAACTCATGCCCAGCACGTGTGCATGCATGCCCAAGATCCTGAGAGGAGAAGGGATTGCGGCCTGACCATCTCCCCTGGGGGGTGATTTCTCGTTTTCTGTTTCTTTCTTTGTCTATCTGGAGAACACATGTGCCCTATAGCAACAACCTCTCCAAAAAAAAAAAAAAAAAAAAGAAATCGCCCTCCCCCCGCCAGGGATGATTGTTAATTGCAGATACTAAAGGTTTTAAAAACTGTAATGCAGGTGCTAGGCACATAGGAAGTACTTAATGTTGCATGATCACTGATTTGTATCATTAAATAAGCATTGTCAAGAAGAGAAAATGAAGCAGTGATATCATGAAGTAGTTTTCTTCATCTTGTAAATAACATACTGAACTTTCAGTCACATATATTGAAGATGAAATTTTGAAAGATGCCTACATCAGGCATCCTGTCTGACCAGGACTGTGTCAGACATTACTAATCCATCATGGCACTTTTACATATTGAGTTTATACTCTCCCTCCAAATTTTTCTCCACACACCCATTGTCAACTTGATTGGTGTTAGGTGAAATAAAACTTATTTTCTGTTCTTCTTTCAGTATTGTGTTGTCAGAGGTGCTATATTTCCTGGAAGATGAAAAATTTTTAAGTCTTCAAGTAATCCTCTTCTGCTGAAATTTCAACCAAACCCTTAAATAATGAGAGGTAATCACTCTTCTTCATGTTCTTGAATAAGCAGGGCGAGTTATATAGGTGAGTGGGGAAAAGTTGGCTGACAGAACTTATGGTCTATTTGGAAGATGCTAAGACCATGACATTAATAGCTACTTTCATTTTTTTTTTTTAAAGAGATTTGCCAGAGTTTGATAAAAATCCTTTGAAATATGTCTTCTGGAGCCATTGACTCAGTGACTTATTTTCCAAAAACATACTCAGGTTGTACTGTCCAAATCATTCAACTCTGGGTTCTACAGCATCTGTTTTGTTGTTGTTAACTTTGTAAGAGGGTATGTACACTTGCCAGAGAGAGTTGATGGAGAGGGGACACCCCATTGGGAATAGTGATGTGGCAATCCCTTCTCCATTTCTCCCTCACTTTATTGTGCATATGCATACACACATTCCTGGTGTGTTTTTCTCAAGCCACTGGATCTGAATCTTGAACCACTCACTTGGCCATGTGGATCCAGCCACTTGAACCGCCATGCTACTAGCTAGCCTAACCATAGCATTTTTACTTATATTCATCATCATGTGATCCTCATTCTTCAAGAATGGATAGTCATATTTGTTACATACTATTTAAGAAGATAAGGAAATGACTTTAGAAAAAGTCCCATCCTCCTCTGAGAAGATTCCTCATGGAAACTGGGAACTAGATATTTCAGGGCACAGGAGAAATGAAGATTTTCTACTCATAATTCAGCCTCCAGCAAGCAAAGCTAGTGTGGCAGGAGAGTTGAGCCATTCTCTGAGAAGATTCCTCATGGAAACTGGGAACTAGATATTTCAGGGCACAGGAGAAATGAAGATTTTCTACTCATAATTCAGCCTCCAGCAAGCAAAGCTAGTGTGGCAGGAGAGTTGAGCCATTCTCTGAGAAGATTCCTCATGGAAACTGGGAACTAGATATTTCAGGGCACAGGAGAAATGAAGATTTTCTACTCATAATTCAGCCTCCAGCAAGCAAAGCTAGTGTGGTAGGGAGCCCCTCTGGCCTTCTATCTCTGTCTCTGTGTCTCTGAGGTCTCTGTCTCTCTCTGCTCCTGTCTCCTCATTTTTTTTTTTGGTAATTTTTCCTTTTTACGATTTTTTTAAAGGTAGAGTTTCTCTCTGGCTCTCAGCTCCATCTTTTGTTTTGTTAATAATCCCTTCTGCTCCTTTCTCCCAGGCAGGAGAGTTGAGCCATTCTCTGAGAAGATTCCTCATGGAAACTGGGAACTAGATATTGCGCGCCACGCGGTTTTCTATTTTGTGATTTTTTTCTTTTAAAAAAAAAAAAGAAAAGCAATTATAATTTTTTATTTTTTATTTTTTGTCTTTTTTTCTCTCTTTTTGTTGTTGTTTCTCTCTCTCTTTTTCATTTTCCTTTTTCTTGTCTCTCCATCCAATATCTACTGAATCTGCTGCACCAGCGATCAAAACAGAACGGCAATCAGATTCTAGAACACCTCTGTCTGCTTGCTCCTGAACATTGAGGCTTAACTTCAAGAATTTGCAAGAAACACGCCATTCATCAGATGACAAGAAATCACCGTCGGATCACGAGAAATATGGGAAAACGAGAAAATACCTCTCCTCCAATGGAAAAGAGTAACTCTCCTTCATCCACAAGCAGTTCGGTGAAAGTCATGGAAATGTCTGATAAGGAATTTAGAACATTCGTAATGTCGAAGCTAACAGAGATGGAAGAAAAGAGAGATAATGAACTGCTAAAGAGAAAGGAGAAAGAAGTTGCCGAGTTCCAGAAGATGAGGAAATTCTTGCAAGACCTAAAAGAGGAATTACACACTTTACAAAAGACTCAAACGGAACTGCTAGAGATGAAGTCTATAATACAAGAAGTCAAAATCTCCCTTGAAAGTATTAAAAGCAGACTAGATCATTCAGAAAATAGAATCTCAGAGGTAGAAGAGAAAATGGCTGGCTTAGAAAAGTCCACCACGAAGACTGAGAAAATGGCTCAAAAATTTGAGAATGATATGCGAGAAGTACTGGATACCATCAAACGTCCAAATATCCGGATAATTGGCATTCCAGAAGGTGAAGAGACCCATAAGGGCATTGATAATCTATTCCATGAAATCCTGCAAGAAAACTTTCTAAACCTAGAGAGGCATTCGAAGATCCAGTCCCAGGAAATACAAAGGACCCCAAATAGAATCAACCCAAGAAGATCTTCTCCAAGACACATTATAGCCAGGTTGACCAAAACCGCAGACAAAGACAAGATACTAAGATTGGCAAGAGAGAAACATCAAGTTACCTACAAAGGACATCCCATCAGGCTAACAGCAGATCTCTCATCGGAAACAATGCGAGCGAGGAGAGAATGGGAAAATATATTCAAAGTGTTACGAGAGAAGCAATTTCAGCCAAGAATACTGTACCCGGCAAGATTATCTTTCAGGTGGGAAGAAAAGACAAGAACATTCTCAGATAAACAAAACCTGAAAGAATTTACCAGCACCAGACCAGATCTCCAAGAAGTTCTCAAGGGTGTGCTGTATCAAGAAAATTAAACACAGACACACGGAAATAAGAGTCAAGAAACTATGAAAGTGGCCAACTTAATCAGAGGGACAAGTCTGGAGTTGAATACTATACCCCAGAATTTAATCAGGAAAATTGAACCAGAACAGAAGATAAAAGTACATGAGACTGATAGGTTCATGCACCTTCCATTTGAACAGAATCCTAACTTGTTTCCTGGCTTTAAGCAAAGTTCCTTGGCATTTCTTTGAGTTAAGTTAAAACTGGTTTTCTTAGTAGTAATGAGTGAACTCACCATTGAAAGTAGTTAGATTATGTAGGAAATTGTGTGATCAATGCAACGTGGGTGGGAAGGGAATGAAGGACAATTGTAGACACCGGAGGTGGTGTGAGAGGAGGGTGGGAAGGGACAGAGGGTCAGAAAGAGGGGTGGAAGTAATTCTAGGAACTAGTAATGGAAAATTTTTTTGTAATGTGCATGATTGTATCACTATGCAGTGTGTACTGGATGGGAGATTGCATTTTGTATGCTGTGATGAAGCTTAGGGAAGGAATGTAAATTGAGTTACAAAAAAAAAAAAGTTTCAGAAAAAAAAATATATATCTATTCAATGACTGCAGTAGGATATGTAGCCACAGCTAGGTACTACTTTATAGGATGCGTAAAGTAAGACTTGTGTTCATGGAAATGTGGGTATCACCTGTGTTTGCTATGAGGGTATTTGGATTGATTAGGGTCTTTGGCGTTACAATAAAATGTGAGGAGAAAACAATATAGAAAGCAAACATAGTTACCAGAGACTGTGGGAGGAGACTGGGAGATGGCAGAGGGTAAGAGATAGAGAATCTAGGATGGGGGGAAAAAAGCAAAACATACAGAAGACAAGAAATGGAAGATCATTTGCTGACAATAACATGTTTGTTGATGTGCTTGATTGAGACAATATATAGTGTAATTTGGATGGAAAATCTCATTTTGTATGCTGTAATGATGTTCAGAGAATGAATGCAAATAAATAAATTTAAAAAAAAGTCCTATCCTTTATACATAAATTTTAAAAAGTATACCTCAATGAAAAATTATCAAATAATGATTTCAGAAAAGAAAAAATATAAAAAAACTAGCTAGAATACGAGAAGATGCTCAGTCATTAGTTGACAGATACACAAAATAATGAGTGATCACTTTACCTGTATTAAACTGGCAAAAATTAGGAAGCTGGATACTGTCTAGAGTTGGTGGGGACGTGGGATCATGGGAATTCTCATGCACTGCTGATGGGATTGCAATTGTTATAGAAATTCTGCAGAGGACTCTAATGGCAATTTCAAATTAGGTCTGTGTGCACTGTCTCACCCAGCAAGCCAAATTCATTCCTGGGTACATATATCACAAAGGAATTCTCAGAGAGTTCAGAATGTCTAGGCTTGCCTGGGCCAGCCATAGAATACAGCTGCTGTCCTGGTGTAGTTATTAACAGGACACTTTCATTACCAAAAGTGTTCTCAAAAGTGTCTGAGGCTGGGGAACCAGCAGTTAGCGTAATGGCTATGTCGCTGGACTCCCACGTAGTCGACCGTGGTTCGCGTCCCGGACCTGGTGGCTTAAAACTCACGCCGGGCGCGTGTGCGTGTGTGCCCAAGATCCCGAGAGGAGAATGGAGAAGGGATTGCGGCATGACCATCCCCCCTGGGGGGTGATTTCTCGCTTTCTGTCTTTATGTCTCTCTCTGTCTGTCTGGCGAGCGCACGCGCCCTATAGCAAAAAAACCTCTCAAAAAAAAACAAAACAAAACAGGGACCAGCAGTTAGCGTAATGGCTATGTCGCTGGACTCCCACGTAGTCGACTGCGGTTCGAGTCCTGGACCCGGCGGCTTAAACTCACGCCGGGCGCGTGTGCGTGCGTGCCCAAGATCCCGAGAGGAGAATGGAGGAGAAGGGATTGCGGCGTGGCCATCCCCCCGGGGGGTGATTTCCTGCTTTCTATCTCTCTGTCTCTCTCTGTCTGTCTGGCGAGCGCATGCGCCCTATAGCAAAAACCTCTCCAAAAAAAGAAAAAAAGAAAAAAAAAAAAAACACTGTCTGAGGCTGGTCATCCCAGCATATTCAAAATGGTAGAGATTTGGAGGCAGTTTGGGAGTGGAAAAGCAAAATGTACTGAAATCAAACCATTTAGCAGAGAGAAGTAATTGTCTAGATATCCACATAAGATTTTAAAAATGAATAGAGATCTTAAAAACAGTGCTGGATGAAAAAGAAAACATACTGATGTTTATAACAATGACATTTGCATATGATTAAGACATATGCACATAAAATTATATGTTTTATGAGAACACTTACTAACAAAAGGACCTGATTGGAATGGTTGCCTTAGGGCAGTAGACGAATAGGAGTGGAATAAAGGAGGAAAGAGAAATAAAATGAGAGGGGTTGGCTAGACCAAAGATAATAATGAACCATTGAGAAATAATGTGATTTAATCAGCCTCAAATTCTGAAATCAAATGTGAGTTCCATCAAAATAGGTGAAATTTTCAAAAAGTATTAAAAAATATAGCTTTTTGGAAAATATTTACTTATTCTCTTTAGAATTTTAAAAACATTTAATGCTACTTTAAAAGTAACTTACATGGGACCAGCAGTTAGCATAATGGCTGTATCACTGAACTCCCACGTATTCGACCACAGTTCGAGTCCCGGACCTGGTGACTTAAACTCATGCCGGGCACGTGTGTGTATGTGTGTGTGTGTGTGTGTGTGTGTGTGTGTGTGCGCATGCCCAAGATCCCGAGAGGAGAATGGAGGAGAAGGGATTGCACCGTGGCCATTCCCCCTGGGGGATGATTTCTCGTTTTCTGTCTCTCTGGCGAGTGCACACGCCCTATAGCAAAAAACCTCTCCAAAAAAAAAAGTAACTCATGTAGAACAAAATAAATATAAAAATATTTGAATGAGAAAGCAGAACAGAATGAATATAGAGCTAAGAAAGATAAGGCAAAGCTAGGGTGAGGTTAACATCTAAATCTTACATTAATAGGACTAGTAGATTGCTAGGAGATGAGTTGTACATTTGACATTAAGTTTCCAACAGACAGAGGAGATGTCCTCATACTTGATCCTCGTTATCTGTAGCAAGAACCACCACACATCCACTCCAAGTATTAGAAAGCAGCACACATTTCCCATTCTGAGGATCAGAGAGAAAGTTTTCCCTTGGGCTGCTATAAGGAGGGCACTGTGTAATGAAATAGTGACCTAGAAAACTAATTTCTACAGAAAGACTCATTCCAAAGCTATGTTGAAAACCAAAATGTTAGTGTACTCTAATAGAGTTTGGGCTCCCTGAATATCCACAAAATTACTTGGTTTCAGTTTCAGATTAGTTCCGGAAACGTTCCTAGGTATGTAATAAACCTGTGGCCCGCAGACATTTGGGCTCTTCCGCTTGATTATGAACCATGGGGCCAGAAATTCCTGGCTATTATTGCAATAGCTAATAAAATAACTAAGAGATTAGGAGAGACTGTATCATCCATCTCTTCCTGAAACAATTTCAGTAACAATTAAGTTTTTATTGATTAAAAGCCAAGCATAGTAATTGTAGGCATCATAGAAGGTAAATCCTCTATGTGGAAACAGCTGTCACTCTCAGAGTAAAGCCAGCAAAAAATAATACTTAATTAAAGAGGTTAGTGGCAAGCATCTGCAGTAGGCATCCTCCTTGAGAGTTATCTCCCAGTGGGGTGTGTGTGTGTGTGTGTGTGTGTGTGTGTGTGTAAGAGAGAGTGAGAGAGAGAGAAGCAGACAGAGTCTGGTGTTCTGGTGCATTTTGGTTTGGAGCAAGAGTAGTTCATCAAGTTCTTTTGAAGCCCTGTTAAAATACCCCCAAGCAACATCCAATTATATCTGACTTTGCATTCATGAAGCAGCCTCTGCTTATTAAATCAGTTTCTAAGACCCTGAGAAAGGAAGGTGTGGCAGATTGACACCCAAATGGCGGTAACTGTTTTCTTTCTTATCCAAACCCTATACAATGTGACTTTGGAACTCATCTCAACAAGGGTGGAGACTGTTTCTTCACCTTTTGGATCTGGACTAGCCTTATGATTTGTTTTGGCCAGCGAAATGTGGTAGAAGTAATGGCGTGCCTGTTCTAAACCTAGGTTTAATCCTCTTCTCTCTCTTTCTCTTCTGCACATCCACTATGGGAACATTCCTCTCAGGCCAACTTGCTCAATATGTAACAAGTCACGTTTACTCTTGCTGCTCCAACTGATTGCCCAGACAATATTCGACTCATGTGAGGTCTCCTTAGATCAGCCAGCTTGCATGCTAACTGCTGGTTGACCACAGGAGCCTGAGCAAATCCAAGAGTGATCAGTTGAGCCTGACCCAAATCAGCAGAACTTATCAGTCGATTTCAGTTGTGTGAGCAAAAACAGATACTTTTTTTTGTGTGTGTGAGAGTTTTTTGCTATAGGGCGCATGTGCTCGCCAGACAGAGAGAGAGACAGAGAGACAGAAAGCGAGATATCACCCCCAGGGGGGATGGCCACACCGCAATCCCTTCTCCTCCATTCTCCTCTCGGGATCTTGGGCATGCATACACACGCGCCCGGCGTGTTTTAAGCCACCGGGTCTGGGACGTGAACCGCGGTCGACTACATGGGAGTCCAGCGACATAGCCATTATGCTAACTGCTGGTCCCAAGATACTTGTTTTAAGTCACTGAGTTTGGTTATGGTTGTTACAAAGCTATAGATAATTGGTATAAAAGGGTACCCTCACATCGCTAGTATGACTAAAAGAAAACACTGTACATTATAAATTTAAAAATTAATATTACAAAACAACAGAAATAGTAACCTTAGGCATTCTGGTTTGTGTTTTAGGATCTTATAAATCAATAATCTTGGAAGTCCCTGGGAATTTGAGTTAGAGTGAGGGAAGAAAGCTAAATTTCCGGCTTTTTAAGATAGAGGAACAGATCCCAGACAAGTGACTCTCAGAAACCTCCCATTTGGGATTTCCAGCATGCCTGTGAGAGGGAAGCCATACAGCTCTCTTATGAATAAAATGTCTTAAAATTTGTCACCTTTTCTCCATTTCTTCCTAGTTTGTATGACAGGGGATTGTTTTCTCCTAAGTATCCTTAATTACGTCTGAATCACTTCACACTCTGCTGTGAATTCTCTTACAGTTCCACTTTGAGAGCAGCATTTTCCACTCTGTTGGGCTGTATCTCATCACCTTTCCTCAGGGAAATAAAAGGAAGCTGTGGAAAAAAGTACCTGTCACAAGGGAAGCTGGGAAATAGAATCTTTTAATTGGTTTCAACAGTGGTTTCTCTGACCAGTTCTGACCCCCTGACATTTTCCTTTCTTTGAGTTTCATTGTCAGTTTTATTGTGAGGAATTTGGTTGGGCTTGATGTTTACAGTAGGGGAAAAGGCAAAGCCTGGCTCCTCTGTTCTGTGAGTTGCTAGTATCTGTTAGTCTGTGACGGAGTCTCATTATTGCCACCACTGCTGGGCAGGCAGATCTTTTTGTTTATTTTTTCTGTAGGGTATGTGTGCTCACTGGAAAGAGACAGAGAGAGACAGAGAAAGAAAGTGAGAAATCACACACACCCACCCCCAGGATGGGGTCATGTTGTAATCCCTTCTCCTCCATTCTCCTGTCAGGAGTTTTTGGGGATGCACACGTATGTGCTCTGCTTGATTTCCAAGCCACCTGGTCTGAGAGTTGAATAGCTTAGTTGGCCATCTGGAATATTGTGCCTGAAATACCACGCAACTTGGGAGCCTCTAGGATTCGCCTAATAACACTTAGAGAGATGAAACAGGAATGTTACTGACTTGAGGGTGCCACTGTGAAAAGGTACCTGTCTGAGTCCTACAAGAAATGCAGAATTTTTTCTTTCATAAATACAAAAGAAGAACCAGAATTCTTTAATGCCCATGTAAGAAAATAAGCAGGATTTGGGTACTTTATTATTACTATCTTCAAGTATGTCCCATCATAGGAGTCAGAGAATAAAGTGAAAAACTAAGTACATAATTAAAAATTACCTCCCCCAAAAAAGAAAGAAAGAAAATGAGGATTTAGAATTCAGCTTGTAAAATATCTAGGAACTTTGGGAATATTTTTGTGAGATTGAAATTGTGCTCATGCTCTCTTTCTCCTTTTAAGAAATTAAAGAGTTACAACATGATGGTAGGCTGACCTCTGGAATGGGAATAAAGTGCCTAGATTTGGGACACACTTGGGGAGCATTCTGGCTCTGCCACATTAACTGTATGCCTTGTGGCAAGTTACTTAGCTTTTCTAAGACTTTGTGAAATGAGAGTGGTATTAAATTTGTCATGAGGATTAAGTAATTGAAATGCGTATAATTCCTAGCATGGAACTTGAAGCATATAGACATTTAATAAATGTTAGCTCTCTTCTTTTTCCTCCTGTTTTCACCCTTTCTGACTGTTCATTTTATTTTGTTGTTTGCTCACTTCCTTGCTATACAAGAGGACTTCAAGAAGTCTGTGGGAAATGGAGTTAAAGTACAGGTTTATTTTGGTACAAAAATTTTTAAAAATCAATCTATGATTTTTTTTTTTATAATATACACTTCCCACAAAACTGTTGAAGACTCCTGATATTTATTTTTTTAATCTGTGAAACAAAGAATGGGTGATCAGAAAGCAAGATGAAGTTTATGCAAAAATTTTTAAACTGCACTTTTTACCTAATCATCTCGCTTATGTAAATATATACTAAAACAATGATCTAACTCCTAAAAAATACAAATCGATAGTTGAACAATACCCATTGTTACTTCTAAAAACTTCTTTCCTGATTGTTTTCCTATTCCTCTTATTTTTAAAGAAGAACTGACTTCATGATTTAAAAAATAAATTATTTGTGGTGGTTACTACTCACTTATTTATGGTTCCATATAATCAGTAAATTCTCATCCCTTCCCCAAATCAATAAAAAAGTAGACCAGTGTTATTTCCCCCTACGGTCAATATGAATCATTCTCTTCTTTAAAAATGGTAGACTGGCTTATTTCTTTACTTCAGGAAGCCGGTTTCCAGGAGAGGCAACGCTCTCCATTGTTACCCATCTTGCATGCTCATGCATCTATCAGGAAGTATTTTGTTGTAATAACTAAGCTAAGTAAAATGATTAGAAGAGAATGTACTAAGAAAACAAAAAATCATTCAGTTTAAAGGAAAGGGAACTTGCTTTAACTAGTCAATTGCTCATCCTGTGTTGGGTCCTTCCAACAGAAAAACCTTTTGAGTAAGCTTTTTAACCTCCCATTTTCTGAATAGGAAACTGAAGCCCCAAGATTTCCAGTGGCTAGACCAAGAATTTGAACAAAAGGCTGCCTAGCTTTAAAATCCATGTTCATTCTTATATTCCCAGAAGCTTCCAACTCAGTGTTTGTGACCCTCAGCTACAAACTAAAATCATTTGGGAAGCCTTAAAAAATAGTAATACCCAACACAATATCAAAAAAGGTGGAAAAGTTGGAGGAGTCATACTGCCAATTTAAAGACTATACAGCTTTAGCAATGGAGACTGTGTTGCAGCAGGTGAAAAGCAGATACTTGCATCAATCGAACAGAATGGAGAGCTCAGAAACAGACCTACACAAATATATTCAATGATCTTTGACAAAAGAGCCAAGGAAATGCAGTGGAGAAAGAACAAGCTTTTTAACCAACTGGTAGGGGATCAATAAGAAGGTCATGTGTGAAAGAACACATGACAGTATGCTGTTAGATATATGAACAAAGCCATGACTTGTGGAAGAAAAAAATAAGTTATAACTTACTAAAATTAAAAAATTCTGATCTGTGAAAGATACTGTTAAAAGAATCAAAGGACAAGAAAATCTCCCAAGTCACAGCTTAGGAGAAAATATTTACAAAACACATATCTCATAAATAACTTATATCCAAAATATACAAAGAGCTCTTAAAACTCAACAACAAGACAACAATAAAAACAAAATGGGACAAAAGATTTGAAGAGACACCTCACCAAAGAAGCGATACATATGGAAATTTAGCATGTAAAGAGATATTCAACATTATTTGTTATGAAGGAACTGAAAATTATAACAATAACAAGATACCGATAGATACCTACTAAAATGGCTAACCCTTAAAAATCAGGAATATCAACTGTCGACAAGAATGTGAAGCAATAAGAACTCTCGGGAACCAGCAGTTAGTGTAATGGCTATGTCGCTGGACTCCCACGTAGTCGACCGCGGTTCGTGTCTCGGACCCGGTGGCTTACAACTCACGCCGGGCGCGTGTGCGTGCGTGCCCAAGATCCCAAGAGGAGAATGGAGGAGAAGGGATTGCGGTGTGACCATCCCCCCTGGGGGGTGATTTCTCGCTTTCTGTCTCTATGTCTCTCTCTGTCTTTTTGGCGAGCGCACGCGCCCTATAGCGAAAAACCTCTCAAAAAAAAAAAAAAAAAAAAGAACTCTCATTCATTACTGATGAGAATGCAAAATGGTATGGCCACTTTCAAAGACAGTTTAGTAGTTGCTCACAAAGCTAAACATAGTCTTCCCATACTATGCACTCACTGAACTAGTACATCTTTGCTGATTTGAGTATTTAAGTTACTGCTTGAAAACATATGGGGCCATCTCCATGGCCTGCTGACTGGGGCAGCCAGACCCCACATGGCAGTTTGCATGGTTCAAATTCCAGACTGACAGCTTGAAGAACATGTTGGGTGCATAGGCACAGATGCCCAAAATCCCCAAAGGAGGGAGAGAACGAGGAGAAGGAATTGCAGCGTGAACATTCCCCATGGTGGAAGGAGATTTCTCTTCTCTCTCTCTGGTAGGTGTGCATGTTCTCTAGATAAAAGAAAAGAGAAGAAAATGTATGCTCTACAAAACCTGCAGACTATAGCCTGTCCTTAAAATACTACCAGTTTGCTGCAGAATATCTCATTCTTTGGGTGTTATGTAGGAGTCTTGTTTACCCCAGTTAATTTAACACTTTTCTGTGTGCCTTGTGGACTGGTTGAGTACTTCAGTTTTTAGGGCTTGTTGGCTCGTGGAGAACTGTTTTGAAAAAGTGCGTGAACTATAATTTGTAAAGCTTCCTTTTACTGATGTGTATATGTGTATAAACCAAATCTAGAAAGTTTACAGTGGAGCTGTAGAATAGTATTTATTTTATCATCACACTTGTAAAGATGGGAATAACGTAATTATCAATTCTAATCGAGCTCTTTTGTAATCACAGAATTATATTTTTGTCACTGTTTTATTAGAATAATTTTTAAATGTCATCTTGGAATAGAAATACATATTTTAAGTATTAATACAAAGTTAAATGGAGAACACTTTTTAAATGTGTGCAGTATATTTATTTTCTCTGTAAACTAAACAGATGACCTGTAATGAAAATGATTAATGATTTACAAGCAAGCTGGTTTGGTCTGACATCATATCAACATTTGATATATTACAGAATGCTTTATTGCACTTGTGAAATGCTCTTGTCTAATCTGAATTTACATTCCATAGTGATAACACCATATATATATATATATACACACACACACACACACACACATACACACACAATTATATATGTGTGTATGTGTATATATATATATATAAAATATTGTGTATATATATACTGTTATTAAAATAAGTGAACATTAAAAAATTGCATGTAACATTTATAGCAGTTTTACTTATAATTATCAAAACTGGAGACAACTAAGGTATCTTTCAATAGGTGAGTAGATAGACAAAGTTTGATATATCCATATAATAGAATATCATTCAGTGATAAAAAGAGATGAACTATCAAGCCACAAAAATACAGGAATGAATCCTAAATGTTGTGAGGTGAAAGAAACCAGTGTGAAAAGATTACATGATGTATATGTATATTACAAGATTATATGATGTATATTACATGATGTTTTGGCAAAAGTAAAACATAGAGATGATAGAAAGGTCAATGGTTTCCAGAGCGCTTAGGAGAAGGGGAGAAGGATTGAATAGGTGAAACATGGGGCATTATTCAGGACAATGAGACTCTTTATTACGATATTATAATGTTTCCACAACATTATGCATTTGTTAAAACCCATAGAACTTTATAGCACAAAGAATGAATCCTTTTTTTTTTTTTTGCTATAGGGCACGTGGCCTCACCAGACAGACAGAGAGAGACAGAGAGACAGAAAGCAAGAAATCACCCCCCAGGGGGGATGGCCATGCCACAATCCCTTGTCCTCCATTCTTCTCTCGAGATTTTGGGCATGCACGCACACACGCCTGGCGTGAGTTTTAAGCCACTGGGTCCGGGACTCGAACCGCGGTCTACTACATGGGAGTCCAGTGACATAGCCATTATGCTAACTGCTGGTCCCAAGAATGAATCTTAATGTATGCAAATGTTAAAAAAATCACTTGGAAGGTTGGGGCAGTGGAGGTGGGGTGTAGTTCCTAGGATGAAATGCAGAATTATGACAAAATAATCTAACTATATTGCACATATATTAAATATCCTTATTGAAGATTGTGACAACAAAGGTATTGACCAAGATATCCTTGGAAATGAGTGGAGCCTGTAAAACTGCAGCAATATGAATTGTATACAAGCAGTCTACTCTAGTTGTTAAAGCTGTTTCCCACTGGGGTTCAGGTCAGCAGCTCTGATATTGCTATACATGTATACCAGAACTGAACAATTAAGGGAATGAATGGATAAGGATGGGATCCAAGTTTTTCACTATTGTCATGGGAGGTTACCGATAACTTGGGGGAGAGGTATGATTACAGTTGAAGACATCAATGTGAACTCATATTAGTTTAATACTGATGTGGGTGGTTATGTGTAAATACTTTAGATATGTGTATATGCATGGGTTAATATACACACACACACATATTTCCTTGCTCTGTCAGCTGAGAGAGCCTAGAATTAATGACATCACAGTAGCAATGAGCTCAGATCTAGGTTTGTATTCTCCAACAGAAAGAACCAGGGCTTAGAGAAATGGCTGATTATAGGACTAGAGTAAGAAAGAAACTGGATGATCATGGAACATCTTACAAGGCCAAAAAGTAAGGCAGTGCTCAGAAAAACCACCACACATGCATGCACACACACACACACACACACACACACACACAAAGCTGATGAGACACAACTGAAAGAATGCTAGTGGCCAAAGCTAGAACATTCTAGCATCAAAATAAACAAAATAGTGTTAGATTGAAATCCAAAGCATAAAAAAATGAATCTATATTGAAATGAGTAAATTATTCAATAAATAAATAAATGAGAAAGAACAGATAAGTTTTCTGTGTCAAGGAATTTCAAATAACTGTTGTTTTTCAAGGAAGTGGAATATAACTCCCCATTCCTTAAGTAAGAGTTAAATATAGTGACTTTATTACAAAGAGTACAGTAAGAAAAGGGAAGAAAGAGTAATTTTGTACTGAGGAGACCTGATAGACACTACCTCAGCCAAGTGATCAAGGTCATCATCAATTGTGATCAGTCAAATTGACAACATGTACCCTTGATCTAATGGGATGAGAGGGACACTTTACCACTGTACTCTGCTTCTTAAAGGCACATAACCCCAGTCTAATCATGATAAAAACATCAGTCAAACCCCAGTCAAGGAGTATTCTACAAACTGTCTGACCAGCACTCCCCAAAAAGCTAAAGTCATTAAAAAAAAAAACAAAAACTGAGCAATTGTCACAGTTAACTTGAAGAGCCCAAAGAGATGCTGCCTAAATATAATTCTGTATCATAGGGGAATCCTGGAGAAGCAAAAGTCTGAGGAAATATGAGTAAAGATAGACTTAATAATAAGGTATCAATATTAGCTCATTAGTTGTAAAAAGCATACCATGTTAATAATAGGAGAAAGCTAATATAAGTTGTTAAAATAGGGTTACATGGTAACTAGAAACTCTGCACAATATTTGCAATTTTTTTGTGAACATAAAGCTATTGTAAAATAAAATTTTTCTAGAAGAATGTTTACAGTGCCTTAGTATCCTCTAAGATTCAGATTTAATAGGTCTGGAGTGTGGCCTGACCTAGGTTCCTCTGGTGATTCTAATTTGCTTCCAGCAAGCCACTGCACTAAGGGAAAGGATGGGGATGACTTCTACAAACAATGCTCTCTCGTCCTCTGCCTTTTTTGTTTAATGATAATAAATTCTCTGATCTTGTCTCTGGTAAAAGAGCAGCATGATTTAATGATTTAGGTCATTCGAATGCAGTCCTCTAAATGTACAGCCAATATGCAACCTAAAGAGTGATATTTCCCGTTAAGTAAAAAATCTTGTCCAAGAAACTTAAAATACCATCAAGAGCTTAGGTAAATAGGCAGTGAAGGGCAGATTATGCTAAATGAATTATCAGCTTAAATGCATGCATGGTAGGAATACCTTTATTTTCCCTCTGCTATGCTATTTCATATATAGAGGTGAGACAGCACTTAAATTTCAGGTGCTAAGGGCTTGGCTGTAATTAGTAGATCTATTCTCCAGTGTTTGATTGTGACAAATGAGATAGTATTATTTGTGGCAAACACAGCTCAAAGGTTCTGGAACTGTGAGTTGAACCAAGCTCTTTTCTCTTGTAGGAAAACTGGCTTCATATCTGGTACTAGAGATGGCTGGCTCTTGTGGTCAGGAGGAAGGAGTACTTCAATAGAGAGACAGAGGCCCAGAGGAGAAGGAGCCCTTCTTCCTCACTCACAGACAATTATGGCACTGCATTTGGAAATGGTGAGACTGTGCCTTTAGACTTTACTTTTTTTCTTTACCTAAAACCCTGGCAGGCAGGATCAGAAGGCAAAGTAGTTGAGGTACTAGACTTTCATATGGCTGACTGAGGTTCAAGTCCCAGACCCAATGGCTTTAAACTCAGCCAGGTGTGTGTGTGTGTGTGTGTGTGTGTGTGTGTGTGTGTGTGTGTGTATGCCTGGAATTCTGGGAGGAAAGTGGAGGAGAAGGGATTGCGGCATGGCCATCCCCCTCATTGGGTGATTTCTTGCTTTCTATCTCTCTCTTTCTGTTGTTCTGGTGAGCACACAAGCCCTATAGCAAAATCAAACAAACAAACAAACTTCTCCAAAACAAAACAAGACAAAAAAATAAAATAAAATCCTGACAAGCAGGAGATTGCTTCATGTACTTTAACATATGCAAAAGATTAATTTCTTTGTCATTTTGCTTCCTCAAATAATCAGTAGGAATTCCTGCTTGTAAAAAATATTAATTAACCTAAAAACTTTTGTTGATTGGCTCTTATGCTAGGCACTGAGAGAGATATTTTAAAAGTTAAAAAAATAACAGTAGCCTTTTATTCATTCATCTAGAGAATATTTAATTAGCTATATATCATGTACTATACACTGTTAGATACTGAATAATACTGAATGGTAACAACAACAACAAAATAAGATTTAATGTCCTGTCTTAAGTTACTCACAGTTCAAAATCTTACTGTCTAGGTCACTGGTTCACAAGGATGATTACCCCCAACCTCCCCATAGGGGACATTCAATAGTTTTCTAGAAAAATATTCAGTTATTATTGCTGATAGAGTCTGGACCTGCACTGAAATCTAATGGGTGGGGGCCAGCAGGTGGCTTAAAACTCACGCCGGGTGCATGTGCATGCGTGCCCAAGATCCCGAGAGGAGAATGGAGGAAAAGGGATTGTGGTGTGGCCATCCCCCCTGTGCGGTGATTTCTCACTTTCTATCTCTCTGTCTTTCTGGTGAGCACACGCACCCTATAGCAAAAACCTCTCAAAATAAAACCAAAAAATCAAACCAAACAAAAAAACCTACTTCCTGCCTTCCCACTACCAGGTAGGGTTAGAACAGCAGATAGTTTGTAGTTAAAGAGAGAATAAATATTACTATACTGCTGTCATCTAGGTAGGGTCTGGTGCTGGCACTGTTCAGAGGAAGGTCATTGATTCTGTCCTCAGGTACCAGCAGTTCTAACTGGAACATCCCAGGCCACAGGCATGGCCAGAGAAATCAGGCTGCCCTAGAGAGAGGACCTGAGCCATCCCTTCTCTACTGGGAGCAGCCATGCTTTTACAGTCAAGGTCAGATATGTACAAGTCCTTTCAAATCATGCCAGTGACATTTTTAGTATACTATTGTTACCTAAATTGAAACTACCACCAAAAACAGTGTATCGTTTTATTTATGTGTATTAACAGTAAGTTTACATTTTAAAATGACTTTATTATCTTGCTACTAGCCAGGTGTAGTATTTAAATAGAAATCAAAATCAATGGACATCAAATAGGAAGTTAAAATTCATTCCTCAGTCTTACCAGTCATTGTACATATTCTCTAGCCACCTGAGGCTTCTGACTACCAAATTAGTGTAGATTTAGAACATTTCTATCATCACAGAATGTTTTGTTATCTTACAAAGCTCCATTCTTAAGGATCTTCACTGAGATGCACAGTTATTCCTAAAAAAAGCTTGTTTCCTAGCAGCAGAGTCACTGGGGCAAACACTTCGCATTGTCTCATTACCATTGTCTGTTGGAAAGGCACAGACGTGCTTTGCTGGGGGGACCATCTCTTTCCCTTTTTTTTCCTTACCATCTCTTTTGTCACATGGAATTTTGTGAAGGGTTTATATCATGGGTACTGGTACCATATTATATGATTAAAACTGATTTTCCAAAAGATGTAGCCATGTGAAATCCAAGTAGATAACTTCTATAAGGCATTTCTGATCTAAGTCAAGTATGTATTGTTAAATATTAATTCCATTAAGCTATGTCTACAGAGAATTAAGATATGTGACCCAAATATATTTTCTTTCAGGAACTGAGTATAATAGAGAACTAGAGCTCAGTGGATCTCAACTGAAAAAAGCATGGGATGAAGGAAGGGGAGGAGGTCAGATTGATCTGGGGAGCTCTTTTGAAGTGCATAGGTCAGCACCATATATGGCTTGTCAGAATGGTCAAGGAAGGTGAAGAGGTGTGTAGAGATCTCCCAAATGTATATTTGAAAAAGGTCACCATGCCGATTTGATTTTTAGAGATTTTTGCTATAGGGTGCGTGTGCTCAGCAGAGAGACAGATAGAGAGACAGAAAGCAAGAAATCACCACCACCACCACCCTCCCCGGGAGATGGTCGCACTGCAATCCCTTCTCCATTCTCCTCTTGGGACTTTGGGCATGCATGCACATGTGCCTGTCATGAGTTTTTTAAGCTGCCGGTCCGGTACTCAAATTGTGATAGACTACATGGGAGTCTAGCAACGTAACCATTATGCCTTCTGCTGGTCTCCTCTACCCATGCTATTTTAATATTTCCAGTCTAGGTGAGAATGGTTTACAGATATGAAAAATGTAATTACTATAAATTTTGCCATTGTATGACCAGAGAGGGAGGAGTTGTATATATTAAAAAGCAGATCCTTTCCCCTAGCTCTGGAAATTTTGATTTAGTACACCTTGGACGGGACCTAGGTATCCACTCCATTCTCTCTTCCTGTCTTTCTTTTAAATGAACTCACTCCTCATTCCCTTCTCCCCACACCTCCACCCCATAGTCACCTCCATCAGCCACTGGGTTTAGAACAATGACCTTAGGCATTTTTTCCTCAAATCAAGTGTCTCTAGGAAAGTTGTAGAAGCTGCATATCACAATATTTTTGGATGAATTTTCTTTTATTAATTATTATTATTATTATTGTTATTATTTTAGAGGTTTTTTTTTTTTTTTGCCTTAGGAAGCATGCATTCACTGAAGAGAGACAGAGATAGTGAAAGGGAAAGTAAGAAATCACCTCCCCCCCAGGGGTATAGCCACACCATAGTCCCCTGTACTCCATTCTCTTCCTGGGATCTTGGACACGCATGTACATGCCCAGCGTGATTTTTAAACCACTGGTTTCAGGACTCAAACCATGGACGACCATGTGGGAGTCCAGTGATGTAACTTCTACACCATCTACTGGCCTCTTGGATGAGTTTTCTAATCAGTGATGATGTTATATGCTGCTGATCTAATAAAGTATCACCTGCATGGAGGATGCTTTGGCCAGAGAGGACACTCAACTGAGGAAATTTAGGAATCTACTTGGTATTTTAGCTCAGGCTGGAGATCCCAGAAAGGGACTTCCACAGAAAGGTGGGCCAGAAGTATATGAGTAAGGATAAAATTATTCTCAAATGAACCTGTTTAGGCCCTTGAATAACTACTCACATTGAGAACCTGGAGTTTGGCCATAGAGTTTTGCCCAGTTTTGTTAATACAAGGAGACTATTACTAGCCACAGAAGAAGCTTAACAGTTCATCAGAATGACAGCTAATTCTGCTGATGGACAGAACAAGTCAGCACCTTTCTCCCTAACTCCTGTTTAATTCCTGGAATTTCACACCATTATTTTAAAAGCATATTTCTCCTGAATGTGCTGTGTTTGCCTTTCACTTTAATTTTTTCAAACTGATTTAGAATAACCTTATTACATTCTATGTTTCCCAGATCTCTGGTTTCAAATTTTCTCCTGATAGAAAGCTAAGTTTATATGTAAGATGTTGGTTGCTTAAGGTTTCTTTTAAAAAAAAATAAGGTAGGAATCACATCATTGAGGAACTATCCTGGATATAAATATAAATTCCTTTTGGTGGTATGATATGCACATATGATATTTGAAAAAAATAATTTACCAAGTCCAGAAAATGTCAAACCCAAGCTTCTTCCTTCTTTAAAGAATCTCATGAGCTATTGATTGTTGGTGAAATGATGGAATGGAACGATGAGGAGCCTGGAGAAAAAAGTTAATTAATAGCTCAGGTTCCATCTCTAAAAACCTTTGGCAAATGTTTCTCCCTAGAGTCTGCCTGTGCCTGGGATGTCAGAGGTGTGCAGTGTCCGAACGTTCCGGGAGCTTGTCAGGATTTGTTCTCTCTAGATTATTCAGCTAGGGAGAGGGATCTTAAAACCATGTGTAGTTTAGGTTTAAAAAGTTCAATAATGGGAACCAGCAGTTAGAATAATGGCTATGTCGCTGGACTCCCACGTAGTCAACCGTGGTTCGTGTCCCGGACCCGATGGCTTAAAACTCACGCTGGGCACGTGTGCGTGCGTGCCCAAGATCCCAAAAGGAGAATGAAGAAGGGATTGCGGCGTGACCATCCCCCCTGGGGGGTGATTTCTCGCTTTCTGTCTCTATGTCTCTCTGTCTGTCCGGTGAGAGCATGTGCCCTATAGCGAAAACCTCTCAAAAAAAAAAAAAAAAAAAAAAGTTCAATAATATCTCAGTGGACCACCCTGGTGGCTTGTGGTGCCAAGGTGCTGTGTTGTGCAGGCTGGAACCACATGGGAAGTTTGGATCTCATCGGGAGGTACTTATCTTTTTGTCTCTGGTTAAGTTTGACAGGTGGGGTGCCCAGGCAGAGAATTGCAAAGGGGGGAGTGGTGAGTGAAGTTAGGCTATTATCTCTGTACACCCTGTTACAAATTCCAGTAGTTAATAAACCAATATGTGTGTTCTGAATCATTGGGATTCTGATACAAGCACTGTCCATTTGAATGTTATATTTTCGTTTGCCAAGTGTGTTGATTTTTGTATAGTTGTGTATAGTATAGTTGAAACCAAGCCAACTGTTCAGCTGCTTAAGAAGGTTACCCCAGTTTGCAATGATAAAATCATACTGAGTACAATGCTTATCTTCTCATGTCCTCTGGCAAAAGGTACAGATTCAATGAGGTACAGAGAAGGGGAGCTAGAACATCAATTCTGTTTTATGGCATTTAGAATTGCAAGTTCAGTTGCCAGAAGTCTCCTCTTACCCATTATGATTCTGGCGTTAATACTATATTCCAGGCTTTGAAGACGCATTAATGTCTGAGATACCGAGATAACACATGCTGATGAGAGGATGATAAATGTTGCAAAAAGTCATGGTCATTAACTGTTTTATGGATGTGATGGAACACGATAGTAACACTCAAAAGTTTAACAGTTGTTCCTGAAACATGTTTCCTTTCATGAAGAACATTTTAATGAGAGCGCCCAGAAATGGGTTGTGAAGAGAGAATAAAAGTGTGCTTTTATTACCCTACAGAGATTCTGTCATGAAGAACCACGTCATAAAATTTACAATGTGTTAATGATATTTTCGTCTGAGCCCCACCCAGCATTTCATTACAATCTATTATAAGTCAGATTTTCCCAATGAATTTTTTGTGAAAAGATATGAGATAAGAGCTTGTAGCCTTTTTTTTAGGAGTCACTTGCATCCTGTCTTCTTCCTCATTTTGCTTCCAAAAGTCATTTCTGAAATATAAATTAAGATAGCCAGATAAGATCATCAAAGCTGGTTTTTAACCAGTCTATAATCCATTGATCAGTAGATAAGAGGGAAAGCTTTTCTCAGACGGTGGTGTATGTTATGTCTTAGGAGAACTGGTGAGAGCTTATCCTCATCTTTTGTCCTTAACCTTAAGAAATCAAAGCAATTTCAAAGGCCATCTAGCTCCTATGGCTATGAAAGAGGAAACTGAGACTCTGATATAAATACATATTTTTCAAAAGAATTATTTAATTAATAAATTAATTAATTTTAATTTGACCAGAGAAAGACAGAGAGAGAGAAAATGAGAAAGCAAGCCACCAGGTCCAGGACTCGAACTGTTGTTGGCCATATGGAAGCACATTAGACACTTATATATCTCCAAGACCCTGATATAGTGAAGGACTTACCCAGGAACACAGCTTTATCAGTTTATCAGGGATGCCATAATGAAGTATCACAGATCAAATGGCTTAAACAATAAAAAATGCACTCTCTCACAGTTCTAGAGGCTGGATGTTCAAAATCAAGGTGTTGGCAGGGATGTTTCCTTCCAAGGGCTGTGAAGAAAGGATCTGTTTCAGGCTTTTTTTTTTTTTTTTTTTTTTTTCTTTTGCAGGTAGATGGCTATTTTCTCCCTGTGTCTATTTACATTTCATCTCTCTACACGTTTATGTCCAACTTTCCTTGCCTTCTAACAGTTGTCTGTATTAGAGCCCATCCTAATGACCTCATTTTCACTTGATTACCTCTGCAAAGACCTTAGAGTCTGTGCAAATAGTCCTATGAAAATACTGGGGTTAGGACATTGGTATATAAATTTCGTGGAGAAAACAAACCAACCCCTGTATAAACTGTATAAAAGCATACTAGAATCTTGGTCCTCTGATGCCTTTACTAGCTTTTTCCTACTTCACTAATATGCTTTTGTAATGTTTTTGTTGCTTCAGAGAAGACTTTCCTTTTTCACAGAAGTAGTATGCAGGGGTGTGGTTAGAACTTCAGATATTTCTCAGACACTTCACACAATTCTGTTTAGGAGAATACAAGTAAATTTGGGGGAGTTATGATTCTTATTAATATAACTTAAAAATATTGGCGATAAACAATAAATTTTTGATTGCTATATGACTGATAATATTGAACATTTGGAGTTAGACATGATATTCTTCTAGACTTATTTCATGAACTTTAGTATATAGTATTAAATTGTGATGATATATGAGTCTGTTCAGGTATTTTCCCTTTTTGACTTAAGTCTCTCTCTCTCTGCTTAGTATAAAGCCTTCCAGAAAAGGAAGCTTTCCTTTATAGATATCTATACATGAAGCTTTGGCAGAACCATGGCCAATCTAGGCACTGGATTCTCATACAATCATTTTGTCAGTTTAGGGGTGTTTAAAGCATAAGCATATAAAGTTTAGGAGGCAGTCAAATTGGTGCCAGATATCTTAAGTCTTAGGGACATTTTTGCACATTAGGGAGGATAGATACAGAGAGAGAGAAAGAGAGAGAGAGAGAGAGAAAGGGACAGAGGAAGAGAAAGAGAAGCAGTACCCTCAGGGTTTTCTTGCCATGATCTTCCCCAGTCTCAGGCAGCAGGGATCATATGCCTACTCCCTGTGTGTATGGGAGGCTTCAGGATGCAAACCCTGGATCCTCCTATGCAGATCCAACCTATATTTTTGTTTTATTATATCAAGAGGTCTTTTGGGAAGATGGATCTAAACAAGATAAATCAGTTTTGTAATTCATGTACCAGGTCGCTGAAGTCAATGTGGCTTGGCCACTCTGCTTGAACCAAAATTGCTTTGATTCAAGTGTGGAACAGGAGAAAAATAGTGATGTTAAACTCTCCAGCAATGACTCAATTCTTCCCATTTTCTCATGGCCCGATATGATTATTCTATAGGAAGGAAACCTGAGGATGAGAAAAGTAACATGATTAGTCCAAGAACACAGTGCACTCCTTCCTTAACCCAGAGCTTTCACCCAGGATATCAGCTGTGGTGCAGAACTCAGGGATCATGGCTCAGGGGCGGTTCTACTGTGCAGTGACATTCACCAGGGGTACACAAGCACATAGACGTGGTCACTAAACCAAGTCACAGAACATGTCTTCACATACTCCGAAGAGATAGTAAATAGATTTTAGGATGTATTCCTGCACTTCTCCCCACCACAAGTATTTCCCAAAGCCTGTCTCTTGGCTCATCAGCCTTTCAATCTATGCCAAGGGAAATAATCTTATTTGATTAAACAAAATTGAACAGTTTTGTATATTGTATACATGTGTTGTATCTTTCTCTTAGCTATTCATCGTGCATATTGAAATATTGAAGGTTTTGCATGTCTGGCAAGGAAGAAGACATTCAACTCTCTCTCTCTTTTTTTTTTTTTTTTTTTTTTTTTGGAGAAGTTTTCGCTATAGGGCGCATGCGCTCACCAGAAAGACAGAGAGAGACAGAGAGACAGAAAACGATAAATCACCCCCCCCTCCACGGGGGATGGCCACGGCACAATCCCTTCTCCTCCATTCTCCTCTTGGGATCTTGGGCATGCACGCACATGTGCCCAGTGTGAGTTTAAGCCACTGGGTCTGGGACTCGAGCCACAGTTGACTACATGGGAGTCCAGCAACATAGTCATTATGCTAACTGCTGGTCCCAAGACATTCAACCTTCTATAAACAGGTGTTTCCAAAAGTTATCTGATCATGGAACCACTTGTTCATGTAATACCTGTAAAGTGCAGGAAATACATTTTGAGAAAAACAATTTAGACCAAATTCTGCAGGGATGTCCTTATAGATCACTTGACAGAGAATCTTCCTCATCTGCCACAAAATATTTTTTGCAGCTATCAACAGGATGGAATATAAACTTGGGGGCCAGGCTTTTTAAGACATATGGTCTTTCCTAGTGATGGGGGTGTGGATGACTGTGCAAATGTTTGTGTTTATTTGACCTTAATGAGGTGGCTTAAAAAAGAAATAAATGGGGCCAGCAGGTAGTGTGGTGGTTAAGGCATTCTGCTCCCACATGGCTGACCATGCTTCAAGGCCTGGACCCAGTGGCTTGGAAAATCATGCTAGGTACATGTATATGTGTGCCCAAAATCCTGAGAGGAGAGTGGAGGAGAAGGAAGTACAGTGTGACCATCCCTTCTGGGGGGGGGGGGAGGGTTGATTTTTCACTTTCCCTAATTCTGTCTTTCTCTGGCCAGTGCAAATGCCCTATAGCAAAAACCTAAAAATAAAATAAGAAGAAATATAAATTATTAGGCTAACGATCATAAGGAGTGGTATGATTTTGACCTTTTTCATAAATCTTTGATGTGCTGTCTCACCATTTCCAGTGTCCCACCAGTTAATGTGGGTGCTATTGTAGAAACTCCCTTTCTTCTGTTACTACATAGGCCTCTCTGTATACTTGGGGCCTCTGAAAATACTGTTTGAAAGTGAAGAGGAAGAAGTTATCTGGGTGATGACATAATGTCTACAGTGTTGGGTCACCTTAGGAGGCGCTAAGTGTTTGTTACAAAGGGCTGGGTCATTCTTGAGGGTGTTGTGGTGAGGCGTGAGTGAATTGTCTGACAACCTATGGAACCCAAGCCATACAGACCAAGTGGTCCATGCAAGAGGCTGATAGTTAGGTGCCCTATAACAAAGAACCTTGAGAGACTATCTTGAACTACCTTAAGAAAAGAAAAGGTACTTTTTTTTAAAGACATTATGCATGGATAGAAGTTAAAGAATTTGAACAGCCAAATCCTATGAAGGTTCAGAAGCATGACTGCTCAAGGGATTTGCCCTTAGCTCTTCATTTCTGTGTGTCTCAGCTATAATTCTTGAAAAAAATTTATAGGCTCTATTTTGAGTCAAATGTCCACCCTACTTAACATATCTATGGCACATCTAACAGCTATCCCTTTCTCATCTTTCCTACTAGAAACCCAAGTTGTTCAGCAGAGTATAACAATACTGATCTCAGTGAAGACAGGTCCCTTCTCCAGCCCCAGGAGATGAATTGAGACATTCTACACCAGTCATAGCAATCCTACTTCCCTTCATGAGTAATTGGCCCTAGGGGTGCTCATGTGATCCAGTCCTAATGAAGAAGATAGAAACACAAGTTGGTTGTATATGACTCTGGGATAGGTTTGTTTTCCTTATGAAAAGGGACAACAAATTCACCTGGGATGGTTCTTTCTTCCCTTGTTTTTCCATGTCTTCTCTAGAAGGCAGACATAATGCCTGATGGTGTAGCAGCCATCTTATGATCATAACATGATGAGCTTGAGATGGAATTTGTGTTCTAGAAACGGGTCAAGGTCATAATTATCATACTGACCCTGGACTGCACATCTCCTAACTTGTTCTTGAGAAGCATGACAAGCTATTTGTTGAAATCACAATATACCTTCATAGGTTATTATTTTTACTTGCAACCAAAAACATTCCTAGGTGGAAAATTTGTGTAGTGAAAATACAGGTGCCAGGAGTCATCTCCTATAGATCAGAGAGTGATTTTCAGATTTTTAATGAAATAGAATGATGGCTCATGAAATATGAGATTAAAAAATATCTACCAAAGCCACTAGGGAGCCTTGAAATCTCACCACTATCGCAGTGTCCAGAGAGAGAAACCCTGTCTGTGCCAGCGTATATCTGTTATATAAAAATACTAATTATAGAGACCAGCAGTTAATGTAATGGCTATGTCGCTGGACTCCCATGTAGTCGACCACGGTTCGCGTCCCAGACTGGTGGCTTAAACTCACGCTGGGCACATGTGCATGCATGCCCCAGATCCTGAGAGGACAATGGAGGAGAAGGGATTGCAGCCCTGGGGGGTGATTTCTCGCTTTATGCCTCTTTGTCTCTCTCTGTCTTTCTGGCGAGCACACACACCCTGTAGCAAAAACCTCTCCAAAAAAAAAAAAAAAAAACTAATTATTTAATTCTAACTTTTCTTGATCTCTCATTATCTGCTATATGTTTTTCTAGGTGCTACGGATAGATTGGTAAAGACAAAGAAGATCTTGGCTGATGTTCTAAAAGGGAATATAGAAAATAAACAAGAAAAATAAACGAATAGGATTATTTCAGAAAATGAAAGCCCTGGAAGAAATCCAAAGCAGGGTGTTGTGTTGAAAGTTGAGGGAGGCTGTGTATGTGGAGGGCCTAAGAAAGTGATATTTAAAATGAAACTTGAGTTGCAGCAGGGAGCCAGCCGTGTAAGACTTGAGGACCAAAGCTTTCAGAAGGGAATAGCCAGTGCCGAGGCCTTAAGGCAGGGATGAGCATGGCCTGCTGGAGGCACGAAATGAATCATGAATAGATATTGAGTGCATAATGATTTGGGAGGCTACCCATGTTCTTCTCATTGTAACCATGCCAGCTACTCAGCTCACTGGCATCATGATGAATCTTGAGGTTACTGACCGGGCTTATGCGTTGCATAGTGAATTTTCACTCCCATCTGCTTTAGGCTGTGAGAGCTCAGAGGTTGGGACTGCAGGGGGATGGTTAGATGGTTGACTCACAGATCAGAGTGACCAAGCTCTTTCTGTCCTTTTCCTTTGAGAATGGATCTGTCATTCCCAGCCATAGCATCTAAGCTCTCCAGGGGACTAGTTTTCACCTGAGCTGTCAGAGCTGGCTTCCTTTAGAGTAGGATCAGCCCGTTCCTGGAGGAACTAGCAGAGCATTCAGCCAGCACGCAGCTGCTGCAGGCTCACACTCCAGTCATCTCTCAAGGTACAGCTGCTACATTTTGCATGTCTAGTGCTCGAGAGTCGCCTGTGGAATGGCCAATGCAGAGATGCAGGAAGCCTGCGAGGGCCCTGGCTGTGACTCCCAGCCTGCTGCGGCTGGTCACGCCCAACATCATTTTCAAGCGATGCTTATCATTGAAGCAGTCACATGAGATCACAAGGCGAATAGCTCTCTCAAAGGTCATCCTGTCCTTCATTGCTCCTATGTCTGGCATTACCCAGAGCAAACATGTTGGCATGCCACCACCCCCACCTCTAGCAGGTTGCCTGAGAAACTGGATATCCACCCAGCTCCACAGAGAATCCGGTTCTCTTTTTTCTAGCATTGGAACTTGGGGAAAGTTGGCACCATTACAATTATATGTCAGAGATCCTTTGGAGGACCTGTGTGATTAGTGGGTGTTAGGAATGTAATCATCTCAGGAGGTAAGATTGCCTGGAAGCACTCTAGAACCCTTTTGAAATCCTGGGTTCAGTTCTTCTAGACCTGGGACAGAAAAATACGAGTTATCAAAAGAGGAAGGGACCTTGGTGATTAATATCCCCCTCTCTTATAGATGAGAACAAAAGAAAAAGAAAAATAACCTGACCAAGGTAATATTAATACTACAATAGGAAGGCTTTTTGGGATCAATGCCTAGATTCATCTTTCATAGATTGTGTTTTTTTTTTTTTAAGAGATTTTTGCTATAGGGCATGTGCACTTGCCGGAAACACAGAGAGAGAGGCAAAGAGAGAAAGCAAGAAGTCACCGCTCAGGGGGATGGCCATGCCGCAGTCCCTTCTCCTCCATTCTCCTTTTGGAATTGGGGCAGGCACACACATGTGCCCAGTGCGAGTTTCAAGCTGCCAGGTCCAGGACTGTACCACTGTCGGCCTTGTGGGAGTCCAGTGTCACCACTGCTATGTCAAATGCTGGCACTGCTTTCACAGATATTTATAGCCTTTTGTTGTTGTGTGCTCTTTGAGTTAGGGGACAAAAAAAAAAAAAAATCCTGTGTATAAAGAGTATGTTCCATCGAAGTTCTCTGTGTCTGTACCTGGTTTGACTCTCACCATTGTGTGGGTAGGTATTTCACTGCAAGGCTGACAAGGCCCAGACAAGTTAAATACATTTGGTTAGTAAGTGGCAGTACTAGACTCAAGTGGGTCTTTTGACTTGTATCCAATATCTTTTCCAAGTTCATCTCTGCTTTCATTCTCTGGGGATTGAGAACATAGCAGACATGAGCTTTAACCTAGGTAGGGCAGGGTATGTAGGAGCTCAAAAAAGTCCCTGCAGCATTCCTGGGGCAGAAATGCTGGGTTGCTAGGAAGTCTAAATAAAGGATTCTGATTTTTAGCAATGTACCCTCGCCTTAACTGGCGTGTGAATACTTCCCACTTAGAGCCCCTGTACCTGAATCAAGGCCCCGTAACTCCCAAGATGAGTTGGTCCTGCCAACTCCTGAGCTGCAGGCACTCAGCTTAAATACCACCCCCTGGACATGGTGTGCTGCTAAAAAGCCCAGGTATCAGCGTCATCTGGTGCATTCTATGTCCTTGTTCTGCTAATTATTCTAGGTGACCTGAGATTTATTACTTACTAGTCCCATGTCTCAGTTTTCTCATCTGTAAAATGAGGCTAGTCAGCACCTTCCTGAGAAGGTGGTGAAGACTAAATAAGAACTGAGGTACATATCATGTTGGGTAAAGTCTCTTCACAATCTAAATGGTGTATAGCGATTTAATGTATGAATAATAAATAAATAAATAAATAATTTTAAAAAAGGATAGTTTGATGGTACTTGCTGATAGTCCATCTGTAACCTGATTGCAGAAATAAACTGCGTTCTCCAAAAAATAGAAAGAAAGAAAGAAAGAAAGAAAGAAAGAAAGAAAGAAAGAAAGAAAGATAAATAGGGACCAGCAGTTGGCATAATGGCTATGTCGCTGGACTCCCATGTAGTTGACCACGGTTCAAGTCCCGGACCCGGTGCCTTAAACCCACACCTAGGGCGTATGCATGCATGCCCCAAGATCCCAAGAGGAGAATGGAGGAGAAGGGATTGCGGCGTGGCCATCCCCCCGGGAGGTGATTTCTCGCTTTCTGTCTCTGTCTCTCTCTGTCCTTCTGGTGAGCACATGCGCCCTATAGCAAAAAACTTTCAAAAAAAAAAAGATACAATCATAAAGAGTTTACTTCTTAACTCCAGGGAATGATCTGTTCCAGGTCCTGTACTGCAGGGGTCATCTTTGTTTTCTGTTAGCATCACCCTCTTCAACAGCAGAAAGCTTTAGCTTACCCACCTGGAAAGCTAAAGCTGACCTGGAGGTTGTGATTAAGCATTTAGTCTGAAAGAACCAGAAGTAAGAGCCTCTTATGTAACTTCAAGAGTATAAAGGAGCCAATGATAAAAACCACTGCCCTGAACTTTTCCGAAGCACCATAAATCTCTCTGCTTTAAGTTATACAGTTGTTGCCAAGGTATCATTTGTCTTGCTATTTTTGTCTTAAGACAGACTAGAGGAAAGCTGATGAACCACCCCCCCGCCATAGATTGTGTGTTTGTGATTAAAGGCTATAAAAATGATATTTCAAGTTACTTCCGTCATCTAAAATACACCCCATGCTTGTTTAATGGTTTTTCAGCCACATTTGACTTTAATTAGATCACTCCTGGTGAGTTTGTCAATTTTCTCATCAAAACTGGCTCTCCCACCCCCTTCTCTCTCTCTTGCTTATATTTTTGCATACGTAACTCATTCTCTCCTGACCTTTCCGTGGCTTAGCATTTTATTGCAAGGCACAACCATAGCTGGAAAACAGAGCCAAGTGACAAACTGTGAAGTCAAAGCTTAGCCTTCACAGAGCAAATGTGCTTTGTGCTGTTTCTGGCCAGAGCAGATGTGGGCTTCATGGACTGTGGGGAACAATCTCTCTCAGGTAAAAAATAAATGACTGAGATTAAGACCTAAATGATGCAAATCCTTCAGTTTGCAAACAGATCATGAACTGGGAGCATGTGGAAAGAAGACCGACTGGGAGTCATTCGGGACCCTGCACTGGGTTTAGTCCAGAATGCTCCACTAGTCAGTCATGCAGCCTCAAGTGAGTACCTCAGATGTAATTATTTTTTTAAACCAACAAATAAATAAGACAACACAACAGATAATACAATGAAATGAAATATTGTATGCTGCCTTCCAGTTTAAGGCAATTTTAACATTTGGATGGGTTTGCTTCAGGCACAGTTGAAATTCTCTGTAGACTTTCCTTAAGCCTGTCTCCTTTCCTTGCACTCTAGAGATAAACACTGTCTTGAACTTACATGCCTCCGTATTTTTCTTCATAAATATGCACCTGCATCTTTCAACAATATGTACTGTTGTTTTGCATGTTTTAAAAGTTCAAATAAATGGGAACACACTGTACATATCGTTCTGCAGTGTGCCATTTTTGAATTTAACATGAGATTTAAGCAACTCTTTAAGTAACTTTAAGATTTAAGTAACTCTGCTTCTTTCATTGTAACTGCTTTGTTGTATGCAGTTTCACAAACAAACCACCATAATCCTTTCTTCTCCTGATAAACACTTAGATTGTTTATCACTTTGCACGATTATAAACAATACTTCAATGAGTGTTCTTGTATCCTTTCTTGTCCTAACACACAAAACTCGTCTTAGCAAGTTTTCAGCATGGTTTGCCAATACCCACAGAGATACATATTAGATGGAAACCCCGGACATGCCCATGCTATGTTTATGTTGTGTGTGTTCCTCTAAATAATATTTACCTTATTTTCAATTCAATTCAAATCAAATACAGTTTAGCCTACTCCGTTTCTCTCTCTCTCTCTCTCACACACACACACACACACACATACACACGCACACACACTAAACTGGTTGCAATTTACTGAAGTGATTCCATGACCCAGTGATGAACCTCCAGTGACAGTTTGTAACACACTGTTCTGGGATACAAAACGTAGCATGGACCTACTGGGTCATAGGTTGTGCCCATTTTCAAACCGATGAGGTCGTCTTTGTGAATTCCTTTATTCATTCATTTAATTTTTCATTTTTCTTTTTATGCAAGAGGCATATGCATGTATAAGGAGGGGAGGGAGGGAGAGAAGAAGAGCAAGAGGGAGGGAGGGAGGGAGGGAGGGAGAGAGAGAGAGAGAGAGAGAGAGAGAAAGAGAAAGCAGCCCCGCCCCCAGTGTGGACTAGTCATTCACAGTTCTTTTCCCTCCAATGCTTGATTCTGTCAGGATGCTGGGCATATGCATGTATCCAATATGTTTCTCAAGTCTTTAGGGTTGGGACTTGAACCTTGGTCAGCCATGTGAAATCTTGCTTCCTCTGCCCAGGGCTTAACTACTACATGGCAGGGTCAGCCCCTATACGTTCATTTTATGCATTAGAATGAATGTGTGAATCTGGCTGACACTCTGCTATTTCTAGGAGAGAGATTTCCAGGTTATTTAGTGTGTCGTATAACTGGAAATGGAAGGCCTGTTTTAAGCTTCCTGGGCTTCAATTTTTTACTTCTTGTAAAATGTCACACACATACAAATATTAGACTCTTTAATATTTTGCACACGTTTTTCTCTGAAAACCCAGGGTTCTGGGGAGATTCTTAGGGTTTTCACAGTGAAACTTGAGGGGTAAGAATAGAGGCAGGAATGGGGAGAGAATACGTTGGTGTAGTTCTGGGCCCTTCCCCCTCATCCCTGTCCAAAGAACCACACCTTAATATTGATCCATGTGTTTCCTTTAGATCTAATTGGCAAAAGGGTTGTGCTGCTTGAAAATATTCTTAAAGTATGGGTTTAGATGTCCTCCAAAGCTTCTTCTAGATCTAAATTTGAAATAACTTTGTCTTTGGATCATTTAAAATTGCAGCCAGAATTAAAGAAAGCAGCAGCTGAGAGTGTGGGATTTCCTAAGCTGGGGCAAGTAGTATTGGTCTACCCAAGCACTGACCTGTGCCTCTTGCAACTGTTGACCAGGACCGGGTGCTGGACAGGACGCTCTTGGAATCCTGGAGGGCCCTGCGGTAGAAGCACTCTGTGCTGAGGCTGCCACATTGAGGGCGGCCATTTCTCTGCAGTCACATGGGCTTCATTTGCATGGAGCAGCTTTAAAGAATTATTTTGTTTTCCTTATTCTTATTTATTCTGTGAAATTTATTTGAGGGCCTCATATACATTTTTCTGAAATCTATTTCTGCCCAGCAAACTGTTCTATATGCTCATGGTAAAGCTCATTTGCTCAGAGGGGTACTGAGATAGGTAAACCATTATATTTAGAGAGATGAAATTTTACTATCATTTTAATGAAAATTTAGTTTTTCATGAGTTTATTTTTGCCTTCCCAAATATAGTAAGAGCATTGAAAGAAAGGAAAAATGAAAGAAAGGAAGCTGAAACCGGGTAGTAACTTGGTATGGCAGAGAATTGGCGGGGGGCACATGTTAATTAATTCATACAGAACCACGGACCCCTTTTCTAATACCCTTGCTCTCGCCACTTCCCCTGGGCCTACATTATTGCCTCCTCTCAGATTCTAGTCCCTCCCTTCAATTTGTCCTGCTTGTATTTCATCTTCTTTAATCACTGTTTTCATCACATCACTCCCATGCTCAGAAACCCTCAAGGGATCTTTATTTCCCACCACATCAAATCTAAACTCAGCTGCCTGTTTTCCAGGCTTCTCCTAATCTGTTCTTTTCTTACATCTCCAGCTTTATTTCCTTTGCCAGATGTGGTTCTGGTTCCTGTGGCTTAGAGATAATGGAATTTTTGTTCACCACTCTCCCTCAAAATTAAAATCTGCATCATTTTCCTCAGACACAGTTCAGCCCAGTTTCCTTAAACAAAGGCACATCAACAATTATTGCTTACCTCCCAACAGGCCCAGGTGAAGGAGCCTGCGGGGTCCTCTGGAGGTGGAGTGGGTGGGGGGGAGCAGCTCACACACCACTCTTTCTCAATACCCTGGGAGACAAAGGGGCACAGAGAAAGGTGACTTTATTCACTGGAGTGCCTTATGAAAAGCTCTGCCAATTTGACAAGATAGACAGAATGCAAACATAGACGGCAAATATGAAATATATCCAATACCAAGCCAGGAAAGGCTGGTTCTGAAATTTGTAAAGAGGTACACCCTGCATGAAGGGAAACTCAGCGGATCGCCGAGCTGATCCGAAATATGCTGGAAGGGTTGGTAAATGAGATTCAGGAGAAGGAGTATGTATTGGAGGGAGCTTTTAAAATTTTTTTTTAAAACAAGATTTATTTTACGTAACTTTATTTATTTATTTATTTCAATTTGACCAGAGAGGAACAGAGTGAGAATAAGAGTAAGAGTGAGAGAGAGAGAAAAAGTGAGAAACCTGCCAGGTCTGGGACTCGAACCATGGTTGGCCATGTGGGAGTCCAGTTTTCCTAACCAGCACACTACCTGCCGGCCCTGGAGGAGGCTTTTAATGTTGGCAAACATAGTTTCTTTTCAACGTTTTACTTATTGTGGAGTGTGTGTAAGTATAATTAATCTTATTTCCTTTGCCTTCTTTTATTTTTCCTTCTATTTCAACAAGTCATGGCCTTTTCATTTAGTTGCTGTATGATTTGGAAAGGTTTCTTTAGCTGTAGAATGGAGGTAGTAATGGTATGTGAGAGTACTTTTAAAAGTTCATGGAAAATGGAATTAAAGTATGAGTTTATTCTGGTACAAAAGTTTTTGAAATTCATGCACAGTTTTTTTTTCATAATACACATTTTCCAAGAACTTTGGAAGATCCCTTCATATAGCAAATTGAGTCCTTGTGAGGACTGAGACGATACATTTTATAGAAGAGGATTCAAGACAAAAATGCAAGCTATTATTCCTATTACCTTAATGATTTAAAATATGCATAACCTACTCTTCATGTGAGCATCTGATAAAATTCTACCTTCTCTCAAAATACCTTCAGGTCAGTTCAGTTAGTGAGTGCTCAAATATCCTAGGCACTGAGAAGACACTGATGATACCACAAATACAGCATTGACCTTGCCTTTGAGCAGTTTAACTTCTGGAGAGAAGGCAGACCCATACATTGATTATTTCACTTTAAGGCTCAAAGATCACACTGGCAACATGAGATTGTTGAACACTTGGACAGTGTCAAGTCTGAATAGAGATGTGCTCTATGTGTGAAACACATCAGATTTTGAAGACTTGGTATAATAAAAAAAAATTGGAATCATGTATCTAATCAATTTTTAATGTGGTGTTGATTACCTGTTGAAATGACAGATGTGTCAGGTTAAATAAAGTACATAATTAAATTAGCTTCACATGTTTGTTTTAATTTTTTAAAATGTGGTTCATAGATAATTAAACATTTTGTGACTCCTGTTGTATTTATGCTGGACCGTGCTGGTCTGAGGTGATACAACGGGTACTAAAACACGGTACTGTGGGAACTTGGAGGAGGAGCAGGTGTTAAGGGAAAACTGCCTGGTTACGTCTGCGCTGAGTCTTCGAGGAGGAGCAGAGGTTATTCTGGCAGAGAGCAGCCTAAAGGACTCTCTGGATGGAGGTGATGGGAAAGACTTGGAAGGCACAAGGTGCTTATCAGATACGGGAGGCATTTGCTTGTTCCACAGCATAAAGTATTGGGAGTTGGGGGCTGGCAGAAGATGAGTCTGTCAGAGAAGTGAAGTCTCATCTTCCCATCCTTTCACACCCAGCTGATATTAAATGCTCTGCCTCTTGTCTGGTTATGTTTCCACGATGTACTTGTTTAAAGTTTTGGACTATCAGCCTTTGGAAGTTAGAAGTTTATGTCTATATAATAGACTATTTTAGAGTATAGGATTAATTAATGCATGTATGCTACTTGGTATGCAGAATGCCATTTCCCCTCTATAGATAGCCCTAAAGAGTGGATGGGCAGCCTAAAGTTACTGGCTAGGACAGGGCCAATGAACAGGAATCCTATGGAAAAGTGAGGGCCTAATGGTTCACTGGGGCCAAGGTGCATGTACATGACTGCATTTACACCCACTTACCTGGCGGTGGATTTCAGTGGCAGGCCTCCTCACCCAAACGTCTCACTAACAGGGAATAGAATCATTCATCAGATCATACTAATTTAGAAGCTCATTATATCCATTCTATCATGAACCACCCTCAGGTCTGCCTTTAATAACTAATAATTAAGTGAGTCTTGAGTAGGTCAAGAAAAATTAGGGGAAGCAGAGTAGTGAAAGAAACCCAAGAACCTAAGTAGACAGAGAGGCTTCCTCCTCTGCTTTTCACTCATTAATGTGCACATTGAGTCACATAAAGATCTTTTGAGATTAGACTCTGATTCATTAGCTCTAAGGGTTGGGACAACAATCTGCATTTTGTCACTATTTTTTTTTTTTTGAGAGTTTTTTGCTATAGGGCACGTGCGTTTGCCAGAAAGACAGAGAGAGATAGACAGAAAGCAAGAAATCACCCCCCGGGGGGATGGCCACGCCACAATCCCTTCTCCTCCATTCTCCTCTCGGGATCTTGGGCACGCACGCACATGCACCTGGCATGAGTTTTTAAGCCACCGGGTCCAGGACTCAAACCATGGTCGACTACATGGGAGTCCAGCAACATAGCCATTACGCTAACTGCTGGTCCCAACAATCTGCATTTTCATTAAGCTCCCAGGTGATGTTAATGCTGCTTGCCATCGGCCATGGTTGGAGTTGCAAGGGTTTTGAATTTATGTAGCACTGTATCTTGCCAGGGCTGAAATCTACATTGCAACATCCCTGATGTGTCATTCCTCTTTTGGAAGACCCCTGATGTAGAGAAAGAGGAAGAGGTGAGCTCTTTCTACTTTATGGGGTGAGTCTTATTGTTGGAATGTTTTTTTCTATTTCTAGATGTTATCTGCAATTTCAGTGCATTGGTCCTCATTCTATTTTTGGCATGACTAAGAGTGAGTTTAATCTCTCTCATGACAGCCATTTGAACATTTCAAGAGCATTTTTATATTCTCTTTGACTCTTGTCAGTGGGTTAAATCTCATCTCTTTTAGCTGTTAATCGTAGACTCTCTGGATGCTCTCAGAAATCAGTAGGCTTAAGTGTACTTCTCCTGAGCACAGTGTTCCAAGCTTTGTCTGAACATCAAAATATAAAATGGGGCCTATTACCTACCTAGTTGTTGATGCTTTACTTCTGCCAGAAAATCTTCAGTTTTCTTGGTCGTTTGGTAGCCACATCAGCCTTTAGACTCAGAATGAATTTGGTTAATAGCAAGAGGCTTGGTTTTTTAACTCACTAGTTGCTAGACTCGTCTAGCACTTGTGGAGGTGATGTTTTAAAAAAGAAGCTGTGGGGCCAGCCAGTGGTGTGTGGTTAAGGCAGTTGGATCCTACATGGTCAACTGTGCAGTTCAAGTCCTGGACCCAGTGGCTCGAAAAACATGGTAGGCACATGTACAGCTGTACCCATAATCCCAAGTGGAGAATAAAGGAAAAAGGATTGTGGCGTGATTATCCCTCCTAGAGGGGGCTTCATCACTTGCTCTGTTTCTCTCTCCCACAGCCATATGTGCCTGATAACAAAATTAAAAAAGAAAAAAAAGAAGCAGTGACATCTTGTTTTCTGTTTTTAAACTAAATATTTGGAAATTTGAAAAAATGTGAGCATGAAAAATGACCATTATTAATATGTTGATACATATATGTCATTATTTTCTATACATATAGAGATACATGTATATTATTAATTACATTTTGCAATGACATTGAATAATTTTTGTGTTAATATGTTTTAAACAACATTATTTTTTAAAGAATTATTTTATTTCATTTTATTTATAATTATTATTTTAAATCTAGTACAGGGCACATGTGCTCACTAGAGAGAGAGAGAAAGTGAGAAAGCAAGCTGCCATGTCTGGGTCTCAAACTGTGGCTGGCCATGTGGAGTCCAGTACCTTAACCAACATGTCACCTGCTGGCTCCAACAACATAATTTTTATTAAATACATAGTATTTAATCATATTGAAGTTTTATAATTTATTTAACCAGTTCCCTATTGTTAGGCTTTCAGGTTATTTCTGATTTTTGGTGGTGGGGAGGTTATTATCATCAATGTTTTAATAAACATTTATAAACTTGGAATTTTTTTTAATTGCTGTATGGTGTGTGTGCTCACCAGAGAAAGACAGTGCCCCAGTGGGGCATGATCATGCCTCCATTTTTCTCCTCCGTTTTTCCATCCTGTCAGGATTTTTTAGACATACACATACTTGCCTATTATGTTGTCAAACCATCAAGGCCAGGGTTTGAACTGCAGGTGGCCACGTGGCATCTGGCTCTCTTAACCAGAGCTACAGGGCTAGACCTTTGAAAATAATTGTTCAGTATTTCTTGACCTTATTGACCTGAATACTTTTGAAGATTACAGGTCAGTTCTTTTGAAGATTGTCTCTTAATAATAGCCTGTTTGATATCTTTTCATGATTAGATTTAGGTTATAAATTGTGGCTAGAAATATTATAAGAAGGATATGTTTTCCTATCATATCTTACCAAGTGGCATATTATTTCAATTTGCCCCAATATTGTGATGTTCAATTTTATAATTTCATTAAGGTGAGATACCTGTCAGATTTGTCTCCTGTGAAATTATTCTTTTTCCTTTGAAATCATTTATATTGTGGAAAGATACTTTGATACTGAAATTATATAAATATATACACATATACATATATATATACATATATATATGTATATATGGAGAGAGAGAGAGAGAGAGAGGATAGATAGCTCTCCCATTCTTCATTAAACATGCAGGTATGTGTTTTCATCAGTATAAACTCAGGCTTTTAGATTTAATTTGCTATGTTATGACCCATTACTAAAAGTACCTGCTTTGGTGTTCAAATTATCTCCTATTTAGCTCATGGAAGCCCTCCTAAACTGGCTTTGTGTCCCTGTGTTGTGTCTCCTTCATTCTTTGAAGTTTTCTTTACTTTCTGGTATAACATACTCCAGTTTCATTTTGTATTGTCTGCCCTGGCCCTAAATAAGCCTTTTTCCCAAGAAGCCCTGGTTCCTTTTAGTAGAGAATGATATTTGGAAACCAAGGTTTTATCTCTAAAGTATGCTCTCTGGTTTTTGGGTGTCACTGCTTTAGAGCTCTTCATAATAGTCGGACGGAATAGCTGTATGTTTATACACACACAAACACACACACACACACACACACACACATTTATGTCTGTGATTTTCTGTATTACCTATCTACCCATTCATCTATCCAGCTAAGTATAGAAAATCATGACTTTATATTGATATTTCTGCTGCATTCCAACTCCATAGAT
This sequence comes from Tupaia tana, assembly GCA_026018925.1. NCBI lineage: Eukaryota > Metazoa > Chordata > Mammalia > Scandentia > Tupaiidae > Tupaia > Tupaia tana. The sequence continues at coordinate 35,908,089 of JAKSZU010000013.1, read as the reverse complement.
TTGTTCTAGTTTTCTCCCTTTCTACATTTGCAATTCCTTTCTCTGAGAGTAAGAAACCTGACTACCATTCTTTTCCTTTTGGAGAGGTTTTTGGTATAGGGCACATGCACTCACCAGAAAGACAGAGAGAGGCAGAGAGATACAGAGAGACAGAAAGAGAGAAATCGCCCTCCAGGGGTGATGGCCACGCTGCAATCCCTTCTCCTCTATTCTCCTCTTGGGATCTTGGGCACGCATGCACATGTACCCAGCGTGAGTTTAAACCACTGGGTCTGGGACTCGAACCGCAGTCAGCTACATGGGAGTCCAGCAAGATAGCCATTACACCAACTGCTGGTCCCGCTCATTATTTGTTTTAAACATTCAATCACCATACATCATTTGGCTTGTAAAGAAAACTTACCCAACATGAAATACTTCTCAGACCTGTCAAGTTGAGAATACTATACACGTTATCATCAACAGGTAATAAACCATTTCTTTGTCACACAAATATCATGCCTCTCCATTTGTTCTTGTGATATCCTTCTCTATACTCTTCCCTACTCCCTCACCCCATTCCACAGTGTCTTCAACATTCATAACTATTTTCACTCCTTTTATTCCCTCCAATATTTCAATCTCTACCATAAAGTATGGATAGTCAATATATATTAAGTAGATACATACAATATCTTTCTTTCATAGTCTGATTTGCTTCACTCAGCCATAAATCTTCTATAGTTGACTACTTTCTATTAAGTGCCAGGGTCTTGTTGTTTTTTTATGGCTTAATAGTATTCCATAGAATATATATGCCACACTTTTTCAATACATTCATTTGTGGACATTTGGGTTGGTTCTATGTCTTAGCAATTGTGAATAATGTTGCAATAAATATTGATGTGCAAGTGCTTTTCCGACTGAGCATTCTCCTGTGCTTTGGGAAAATACACAGAAGTCAGATTGCTATATCAAATGGTGGTTCTATTTGTAGATCTTTGAGGAACCTCCATATTGTTTTCCATAGTGGCTGGACCAATTACATTCCTACCAACAGTGAGGAGAGTTCCCCTTTCACCGCAACCCAGCCAACACTTATTGCTTTTTGGATTTTTAATCTTTGCCATTCTAACAGGGGTTAGGTGGAATCTCATTGTGGTTTTAATCTGCATCTCCCTTAGATGAGGGATCTTGACCATTTCCTCATATGCTTTTGGGCTGTTCATATGTTTCCTTAGAGAGATTTTTGTTCAGCTCATTTTTCCTTCTTTTAATTGGGTTAGTCTTTTTTTTTTTTTTTTTTTTTTTTTTTTTTTTTTTTTTTTTTTAGGTAAGCCACTTGAGTCCTCAGTGTATTCTGGTTATCAATCCCTTATCTGAGGCATATTTTGCAAAAGTATTCTCCCACTCTGATAGTTGTTGGCTCACATTACTTACTGTGTCCTTTACTGTGCAGAAACTTCTTAATCTGATATAGTTCCATTTGCCTATTTTAGGGATTATTGCCCATGTTTTGGAAGCCTTATTTAAGAAGTCTTTGCCTAACTTTTTCTCCCAGTGTTTTCCACCAGTAGTTTTGTAGTTTGAGGTCTTAGGTTCAGATCTTTAATCCATTTTGAGTTGATTTTTGTTAATGGTGAAAGATGGGGATTCAGTTTCATCTTTCTGTAGGTGGATACCCAGTTTTTCTAGTACCATTTGCTAAAGAGGTTTTCCTTTTCCTGATGGATTGACTGATATCTTTTGTCAAAAATCAGTTGGCTGTAAGCTTTGGGAGTTATTTCTGGGGTCTCTATTCTATTCCATTGATCCACCTGTCTGTTTTTGTGCCAATATCATGCTGTTTTAATGATCATAGCTTTATAGTATATTTCGATGTCAGGGAGTGATATGCCACCCAGTCCACTCTTCTTGTGCAGGATTGCTTTGGCAATACGAGGTCTTTTATGATTCCAGACAAATTCTGTGATTATCTTTTCTACATCTGTGAAGAATGTTTCCAGTATTTTAATTGGAATGCATTAAATATGTAGATTAATTTGGATAGAATTGCCATTTATATTATATTAATTATTCCAACTCAGGAACATGGGATGTTCTTCTACTTTTTTGTATGATTTTCAATATTTTTTTTAAAGATTTTCATAGTTTTATTTGAAAAAGTCTTTGACTTCCTTAGTTAGGGTTATTCCTAGAAATACATTTTGTGGCTAAGGTAAAAGGGATTCCTTTCTTCAGCCCTACTTCGTTCAACTTGTTCATTTGTAGAAATGCTATAGATTTTTGGATGTTGATTTTGTATCTTGCCACTTTACTGTATTCATTTATTACTTTAAGAAGTTTTTTCATGAAAACCTTTAGGTCTTCTAAGTATACCATCATGTCATCTGCAAATAAAGATATTTTCAACTCTTCTTTGACTATTTTAATGCCTTTTGTATTATTTTTTTTTCTGATTGCATTGGCTAAGACTTCCAGCACTATATTAAAAAGCAGTGGAGAAAGTGGGCAGCCTTGTCTAGTACTAGTTTTTAGCGGAAAAGCTTTTCGCTTTTCCCCGTTCAGTATAATGTTAGCTTAGGTTAGTATAGGTTGTTCATACATGGCTTTTATTGTGTTGAGAAGTGACTCTTCTATAACAATCTTGCTGAGAGAGATGTTATATTTTATAAAATGCTTTCTCTGCATCAATTGAAATGATATAATTTTTTTATCTTTCTTTCTGTTAGACATATATATATATATATATAAAATGATATATTATATTTATGGTCTTATATATGTTGAACCACCCTTGCATCCCTGGAATAAAGGCTACCTGGTTGTGATGAATAATCTTTTTATATGTTGTCGTTGGATACAATTTGTGAGTATCTTGTTGAGAATTTTTGGATCTATACTCATCAGAGATGATGGTCTGTAGTTTTCCTTTTTTGTCATGTATTTATCTGTTTTGGGAATGAGGATGATGAAGCCTTCATAAAATGAATTTTGAAGGTTTCCTTACTTTTGGTCTTTAGAAATAATTTGAGTAGAATGGGGGGGGGGTTAACTTTTCCTTAAAAGCCTTTAGAATTCAGAAGTGAAGCCATCATTTTTTTTGGAGGTTATTTATTTATTTATTTATTTATTTTGAGAGGTTTTTGCTATTGGGCTTGTGCGCTCGCCAGAAAGACAGAGAGAGACAGAGAGACAGAAAGCTAGAAATCACCCCCCCGGGGGGGGGGGGGGATGGCCACGCTGCAATCCCTTCTCCTCCATTCTCCTCTTGGGATCTTGGGCACGCACGCACACATGCCCGGCACGAGTTTAAGCCACCAGGTCCTGGACTCGAACCGCGGTCGACTACGTGGGAGTCCAGCGACATAGCCATTATGCTAACTGCTGTTCTCGGGAGGTTATTTATTACTGATTCTATCTTATGGGTTGTTATGTGTAAATTCAGGTTTTCTATGTCCTCCTGATTCAATCTTGATAGATTATATGCATTCAGGAATTGGTCCATCTCCTCCATGTTCTCTTGTTTGTTGGCATATAGTCTCTCATAGTATCCTCTAATGATGTATTTTATTTCTGTTGTTTCTGTTGTAATGTTGCCTGTTTCATTACGTATTTGATTTATCTGGTTTCTTTCTTTATTCTTCTTTATCAGCCTAGCTAGTGGTGTGTCAATCTTGTTAATCTTTTCAAGGAACCAGCTTTTGCTTTAATTTATTTTCTATATAGTTTGTTTCATTTATATTTCATTTATTTCTGCTCAAATCTTTATGATTTCTTCTTACCTGGCACTTTTTGGATTTTTGTTGTTGTTGTTTTTCCAGTTCCCTGAGACATTGTTAGGTTGTCTATTGCCACCTTTCCATCTTTTTCTTATGTGTACTAATTGCTTATAATTTCCCTCTTCTGACTGCTTTTGCCCTGTCCCATAGATAATGGAAACTTGTTTTCTCATTATCATTTGTTTCCATAAATTTTTTTATTTCAAACTTAATTTCTTCAGTAGTTAAGAAATTATTCAGAAGTAGGTTGTTTAGTTTCCATGTGTTTGTGTATTTTCGAGGGTGTTTCTTGAAATTAATATTGAGTTTAGTTACATCATGGTCAGAGAAGATAACTGGATACAGTTTCTATGCCTTTGAGTCTGTAAAGGCTTGACTTGTGTCCTGTCATATGGTCAATCTTTGAAAACGTTCCATGCTGAGGTGAGAAAAATGTATATTTTGTGGTCTTAGGGTGAAAAGTTCTATAGATGTCTGTAAAGCCCATTTTATTTATAGTATCACTTAGGTCCTGTATCTCTCTTCTTACTTTATGTCTAGGAGATCTGTCTAAAGGAGACAATGGGTGTTGAGTTCCCCAACAAATATAATGTTGGACCCTATCTGTCCTTTTAGCTCTGGCAGTCTCTCCTTCACATATTTAGGTGCTCCTGAGTTGGATAAGCATTATATTTCTTGATGAATGAGTCCATTTGTGGAGAGTAGCCAATATGAAAACATGTGATTAAAACATGTGGCCTATAGGCACATGCAAATATGCACTTTTGTCATCTATTTTAGTAGGGCTATTGAGGAGCATTTATATATAAAAGTAGTATTTGTTTGTTGTTAATGGTTGTTTTGTTGTTGTTGTTAATACTCAGTACCTCAATACTGCCTAGTATTGGGCTAAAAGAAGTTATATGTGTTTATTAGATTGTCCCTCCAAAAGGATTAGAGAAATTATATGGCACCAGTTATTTTTATATTTTTAAATAATTTATATTTAAAAATAACTGGCTTTGCACTTTAATTTTTCCTCCCTTATTCTCTTTGCATTCCATTTCCTTCTTCCTCATTCCTTTTACATCCCATTTTCCCCTTCCCCCATTTTCTACCCTTAAAAAAATAATCCTGAGGCTAGTTCTGGTCGCAACTTCTCCATCAGAGAAGCTGTGCCCACCCAACCCTTGCTTTTCTATACTTATGTGTCTTTGTGTGTTTATTATTGTGTCTATTTCTAATCCACAGCCTTCCCCACTTACAGAAATGTGTTTTTTTCCAACTAGTCCCAGCAAAATGGTGCCCAATGTGGGGCCTGAGTATGAGGAAAGAGTCAGGGGTGTATGTAAATACCTCTCAATAGCCCTGCTAGAGTAGTTTACATAAGTGCGTATTTGCATGTGTCTACAGGCCATATGTTTTAATCACATGTTTTTATATTGGCTGCTCTCCACACCCATTTATTACTATATAATACCCTTCTATGTTTCTTCTTACAGTCTTTGTCTTGAAGCCTATTTTGACTGAAATCAGTATCACAATTCCAGCCCTTTTCTGATTTCCATTTGCATGGAATATCTTTTTCCAGCCCTTCTATGTCTTTATCCATAGGTGCATTTCTTGTAGGCAACAGATAGAGGGTTTCTGTTATTTTATCCATTCAGCCAGTCTGTATCTTTTGATTGGAGAATTTAATCCATTAATGTTCAATGTTATTATCTAAATTTCTGGGCATGTCCCTATCATTCAGTGAACCATTTTCTTGGTTGTTTTTTGTTCTCTTATAGCCGTCTGTCTGACTTTGTAGTTTTCCTGGTATAGTACTCCCTTCAGAACCTCTTGAAGAACTGGTCTGGAGTTGGTAAATTCTTTCAGGCTTTGTTAACCAAGAATGTTTTGATCTTTTTTTTTTTTCTGATATGAAGGATAACCTTGTTGAATATATTATTCTTGGTTGAAATTGTTTTTCATTTAACACTTTGACTATATTTCCCCATTTTTTCCTTGCCTGCATTGTTTTTGATGAGAGATCTGATGTTAGCCTAATGGGATAACCTTTGTAAGTAACTTGACATTTCCTTTTTGCCAACTTTAGTATCTTGTCTTTGTCTATGGTTTTGGCCAGTCTGGCTATGATGTGCCTTGGAGAAGATCTTCTTGGGTTGATTCTATTTGGAGTCCTTGGATCTGGATATTTGAATGCCTCTCTAGGTTTGGAAAACTGTCTTCCAGAATTTGATGGTAAAAATTGTCAACACCCTTATTATTTTCTTTCTCTTCTGGGATGCTAATTATCCAGATGTTTGGGTGCTTGATGGTATCCAGTATTTCTTGTATATTATCCTCATTTTTCTTGGTTATTTCTCAGTCTTTTTGATACTTTTTTCTAGGTCAGATGTTTTGCCTTCAACTTTCAAGATTTGATCTTTTGTATAATCTAGTATACTTTTAATACTTTCTAGGGAAGTTTTTAATTTCCTGTATCACATTCTTCATCTCTAACAATTCCGTTTGCTTTTTTTTTTATGGTGTCTATTTTTTCTTTCAAATCATGAAAGGACTTCCTCATCTCCTGGAGCTTGTTGTCTCTTTCTCTTGCATCTCACTTAGTTTGGTTACTACAAATATTCTGAATTGTTTATCCAACATTTCCATGAACTCATTATGTTGTCTGTGGGTGATGTTAAATTGCTGTTTTCCCTTGGTGAAGAGACATTTTGTTGGTTGTTCATATTTCTTGTGTCTCTGCAATTGTTCCTAGTCATCTGGTGATCTATATGTTCCTTCCTAAATTATTCAGAGTATCTCCAAATGTTCAAAGGTGTGCAGGAGTAGGAAATTGGCAATATATATTATGCTCTGCCTCCCTATAGCTAACCAGCAGCCTGTACTGTTGTCACTGGTCCTGGATAACCTAAAGTCCACCATCTTTCTAAAGAACAGGTGTGACTGAAACTGAGCTGCTGAGCTTCAACTCAATAACACAGAAGAGTTACAAACTGCACACTATCCAAAACACCAAAGTCCTGACAGTTCAAAGGCGAGTGGGGGAGGGGAGTCACAGGTCCTGGCTGCTAAACCCTGGAACCCCTGGCAGACTGACATCTGGCAAGGCCCTTTGCTTGAATGGGTGTCTGGATTGAGATCCTTTTATTTTTCAGGCTATGCACTTTCTTCCCTATATTTCCCCAACCCTCCCACTATTTCTGTTTTAAAAAATGTTATTTGTTATGTAAAAAGTTTTCACCCAAACCGTATGATCCAGCAGTCCCATCCCTTGGCATCTACCCAAAGGACAGAAGAATTCTTCATTGGAAAAGTGTTTGTACATTGATGTTTATTGTGGCACTTTTCACAATTGCTAAGACTTGGAACCAACCCAAATGCCCCCGTACGGATGAATAGATTGAAAATCTGTGGCACATATATTCTATGGAATACTATTCAGCCATTAAAAAACAACAAAACCCTGGCTTTTGACAGAAATTGGAAGAATATGGAAGATTTACTGCTGAGTGAAACAAGTCAGGCTATGAAGGAGAGACACTGTATGTCCCCACTTAATATATACTGAGTGTCTGCACTCTATAACTGAAACTGATGGGCTAAAGGATGTACAAACACAAGAGATGGGTGTGATTGCCAGACATGGTGTGTGTGGAGGAGTGGGGCCTGGGGAAAAACATTTGGAGGAAGGATACAAAGACAGCATTGTTGAGACAGGGAGGTAGTATTGTTATATTTTGATCAACTGGACCGGGGAGAAATGTTCACATATTGAAATGATCACCTTGTAAGCTAAATAATGTGATTGAATATATTAAAAAAATGTAAAGAAAAAAAGAAGTTTTCACTCAAAAGATTAACATCGTTGTTCTTTTGTATGTGTTCTTTCACATTTTCTTTTCTTAATTTAGTTAGTCCTGAAAAAAATGTTCTAAATCCTAGAAAAGGGATTAGGTAGGGGAGATAGAGTCAGAGTCATGCTTTGATTTCAGGGATTTTTTTTTTGCACCAAAATAAACTCATTCTTTTTTCAAGAATTACTTACTTGATTTTATTCATTATTCTTATTATTCAGTTTGACCAGAGAAAAACATAGAGAGAGAGAGCAAATCTCCAAGTCCAGGACTCAAACTGTTATCAGCCATGTGGGAGTTCAGCACCTTAGCCACAATCCAACTGCTGGCCCCTAATAAACTCATTCTTTTAATTCCACTTTCGACAAGGTGTTTGAAGGCCCCTCATATATATTATAGCATGACCAGTTGACTATAGGAGAGCTGGGCCCCCTCTGAAATGAATTACATGCATCAGCTGTGTCATTACTCTGGTGACCCAGAGAGAGAGTGACCTAATTAGGCAAGGTAAACATTTGAGGGGTCAGCTTTGTAGCCTTGTGGTTAAGGGAGCTGGGTCTCGCATGGCTGACCATAGTTCAAATCCTGGCCCTGGTAGCTTGAAAAACACACAGGAAACATATGTATGTGTGCCCCAAATCCTGACAGGATGGGGAAAAAAAAGGATAAGGGGTTCCAGCATGACCACACCTCATTGGGGGTACTTTTTCACTCTCCCTCTCTCTGTCTCTGCCTCCCTTGGGTGATCTCATGAGCCTCCTGGTAAATTAAAATAGGAAGAAAGAGAGAGAAATGTCTGAAAACCAAAAACTAATAACAGTTGCATTTTGGAAGTGTACTCATTTATAAAATTGAGAAGTCACATACATCACAGGAGTGTGTCAACTGGAATATGGTCTGAGCTTGTGATTATAACATTATTTCAGTAGTTTCACTAATAATTATTGAGCATCTTCTATGTGTTGGACACTATTCTAGGTGCTGGAAATGTATTAGTAGGCAAAGGCAACCATGGTCTTTACCAGTAAATTTCTAGCAACTGACTTCCCAGAAACAAAAACTGAATTTTAGTATTTGCCAGTGTGGTATAAATATCTCCACAATGCCAATTTCAAGCTACCAATGTTTTACAGTATAATAAGACATGAACACAGTCAACAGTTTCAAGCCACTGTGAGCTGACTTCAGCATACCATTGGTCCTTGCTGTTAAACTCATAGTGAAGTTGGGGAGACATATATTTACAAAGTTACTCTATAAAGGGTAACCACAAACTGTGATAAGGACTATGAATAAAGGTAAGGTGGCATTATGATAAAATGCAATCATGGAATATGAACTAGTCTGTGAAGTTATCGGAATTCCTCCCCAGGAAATGGATTGCTAAGCTAAGAGCCAAATGTGGAAAAGGAGACTTCTAGATGAAGAGAAGAGTATTTCCCATGGCTGACCATGATTCAAGTCCCATACCTGGCAACTAGCTTCCTCACTTCCTCTCTCTGGTGAGTGCATGTGACCTATAGCAAATTAAAATAATAATAATAATAATAGTAAATAAAATTAAATACATAATTAAAAAAAGAATTATAGTATTATAGCACTATCTTTTCCATTGTTTCATAGCCATGGTTTTTAAATTTATTTCCCTGTGTAGTGTCAAGTTTATCTTAATCTAAAAGGCAAATTGACACATTCCAAAGATAGTGAAAGTCTATTTTTGCCTAGTCTTACTTAGGAAACCTGTGGGTTTCTACTATTTGTTTTTGTTTCTAAGCTTATTCCTAAAATGCAAAAAGATACAGAGCACAGAAAGGAAATTAATGAAAATTAACATTTTCTATGTAATCTTTAAAGTCTTCTTAAATGCATGTCAGTGTCCTTCTTGTCCCTCAGCCTCACTTTATACAAGGCCACATTGAGTGAATATGTTGCTTGAGAGTCAGATGCACTTGTCATATTATTAGTTTATTAGAGTTGAGTCAACTCACTCGTTTGTGTCCCCAACATCCTTGATTCCAACTGGGGCATGGGCACCCAGACCATTATTAACAGGAGACTAATCAGTGGGTATTTATTGATTACCCATGGAGTAGTGTTAGAGGATTGTCAGAAAACATTCAATTAATGAAGTCTACTAGACTCAAATCTCCCTTTATTTATTGTGTACATTGTTAACCTAAGACAAACTAAATTATATCTGCAGGGATTCTGTCTTTTCAAAACACTATTGTAAACTTTGATTTCTTTGTATATACTCTAGTTCCTTCTTCATTTAAAAAGTTAAGGTCATCATGTAACAGAAGTCTTAAATATAAACTCTTTTGGTAATTGACATGTAAAACAAAAGAACAAAAATATTCAAACAATTTTTAAAACCAAACTTTCATACTTACCTTTTTTCCCCTATTTTTAATAAAATTTTGCCATAGGGCATGTGTGCTTTCTAGAGAGAGGAAGAGGAAAGAAAAATGAGAAATCAGGAGAGAGAAAGTTCATTTCTCAAATCACCCCTTAGGGGGATGGCTACACTGCACCATAGTCCTTTCTCCATTCTCCTCTTGGGATTGTGATCACACACACACATGTCCCACCTGTGTTTCAAGCTGCTGGGTCTGGGACTTGAACCACATAGTCAACCATGTGGGATCCAGCACTTTAACCACCACTCCACCTGCTAGCCCATACATTATCTTTTTTAAAAGAATTATTTAATTTTATTCATCATCATTATCATTATTTTTAATTTGACCTGAAAGAAAGTGAAAGTGAAAAAGCAAGCTGCTGGTGTGGGACTCAAACCACTGCTGGTCGTGTGGGAATCAAGTGCCTTAACCACCATACCACCTGCCAGCCCCACACATTGTCTTTTTAAAGTGGGAAGAGCAGCTTTCATTCATGGTTAGATAAGTCAGTTAAAATAAAATTTAATAAAGGTTCACCCTCAAATATCTTCTTTTTTGAGTGAAGACAACATCAGACATTTCTTTGAAATTAAGTCAATAGTTTACTCATCAGATACTTGTTAAAGATTTAAAACTTTTAGTAGTCCTTATCTCATAACTCTAATGGCAAAATGGCAAGATGAGTAAATTAGCAGTCTGAATCTTCCCTGAAATTGACGGCACAAATGGAATCCAGATATTGTGTGCATGAATGTGTGTATTTATTGATGGCAAATTATAAGGGACATTTACTATTGCCCCCAGCTCAGATAATTAATGATAAAAGTCCGTAATTAAGGGCTAGTCCCACAGCCTCATGGTTAAAGGGAACAGGATCCCACATGGCCAACCACGGTTCAAATACTGACTCCAGAAGCTTGAAAAACACAATGGGCACCTATTTTGTATGCCCCAAATTCTGACAGGATGGAGAAATGAAGGGGAAGATATTATAGTATGATCATGGCCCATTGAGGGTGTTTTTTCTTCCTATACCCCCGACCCAGCTCTCTGGCAAATGCACACAACTTATGGCAATTAAAAAAGTCATTGGTTAAAATAGTCAACCTGAATGTTCTTTGGTTTATCTGGGAAGTTTTTTTTTTTTTTTTGGAGAGATTTTTGCTTTAGGGTGTGTGTGCTTGCCAGAAAGACAGAGAGAGATAGAGACACAGAAAGTGAGAAATCACCCCCCACGGGGGATGGCCACACCGCAGTCCTTTCTCCTCCTTTCTCCTCTTGGGATCTTGGGCACGCCCGCACATGTGCCCGGCATGAGTTTAAGCCACTGGGTCTGAGACTCGAACCATGGTCGACTACATGGGAGTCCAGCAACATAGCCATTATGCTAACTGCTGGTCCCTGGGAAGTTTTTATAAAATGTGGATTCTTGGGTCCTGCACTCTTAAGATGCTGACTCATAAGTATGAGGCCAAGAAATCTACATGCTTCAAAAGTTCCTCTTGTGATTCTGGGTATGAGGCCAGTATGGAAACAACTGAACTGGAACATTTGCTAACCATTACGATAATTTTTGTAGTATAGGATGTTCAGCTTTGATAGAAGTTTTTATCATTCAGGACAAAGTGATACTGTATTTGAATTTCTGTTCTTGCTATATTTAATAATAAGGATGCAGATTTATACTACATTTTTATACACTGACTTTATATAATAAGTGACAACTTTATTTTTAAAACTTGGAAAAGGATTTCTACTTCATAAATATCATTATTTTCCTCCTTAGTGTTGATTGAAATATATTTTATATATTAATATGTATTGGGTCATCAGATAAGTCACAACATATTTTTTCTATGCAAAAAGGCATCAAATGCATTTTGACTTTTCTCACAACCCAATATAATAACAACAAAAATGATTATCATCATTAGTTGGTCAGAAGTTTTTTTTTCATTCCCCTAGATCTCTTTCACTGGCACTCATGTGATAAAAACAACCACAATTTGTTATGGGTGGGGTAATGAATGAGACATGCCTCACAAAGTGAAATTACCCTATGGTGTTGCAAAAAATAAGATTTCTACAGGTAGAGAAGGAAAGAAAATGTATGTCCAGGTAGAGGAAGCAGAATAAACAGTGGCACAGATACTTAAAGTTACATGGTACATCCAAAGATAGGTGAGTAACTAACTCAGTGTAGCCAGAGTCTAATATACCCGAGGTCCTCAAAGAGTTCATGGAAATTATGCATTATGAAGAAACTATGAAGGGGGACCAGCAGTTAGCGTAACGGCTATGTCGCTGGATTCCCATGTAGTCGACCACAGTTCACGTCCCGGACCCGGTGGCTTAAAACTCACGCCGGGCACGTGTGCATGTGTGCCCAAGATCCCGAGAGGAGAATGGAGGAGACGGGATTGTGGTGTGGCCATCCCCCCTGGGGGGAGATTTCTCGCTTTCTGTCTCTCTGTCTCTCTCTGTCTGTCTGGCGAGCGAAAGAAACTATGAATAAATTTCAAAAAAATTTTTTGCATTTAATAAACTTATACTATAACCCCATATTTCAACAAGGGTTTTGAGGTCTCCTTGTATATAGAAGGTAGCTATGGCTTAGTATTCGTTCTTCTGCAGTGATAGGATGAAGAATTCTGTCATGGTCCTATGCTTGATTATTTGGAGTAGCTTTTTCAGTTTTGGTTTGTTTTATTTTTGTGTTAAAGATGTAGGTGCTAGCTAAAGAGAGACAGAGAGAGAAATAGAGGAGAAAGCACCCGCCATGGAGCATGGTCATGCTGTACTCCCTTCTCTATTCCATCAGGATAGTAGGTACACACGCACATGTACCTGGTGTGTTTTTCAAGGTGCTGGATCTGGGGCTCAAATTATGGGGTTGACCATGGGGGGATCTAGCTGCCTTAACTATCAGGCCACAGTGCTGGCCCTGGAGTAAGTAGCTATTTAAAGTAATGTATTGGGGGACCAGCAGTTGGTGTAATGGTTGTGTCGCTGGACTCCCACATAGTTGACCGCGGTTCGCGTCCCGGACCCGGTGGCTTAAAACTCATGCCGGGCACGTGTGTGTGCGTGCCCAAGATCCCGAGAGGAGAATGGAGGAGAAGGGATTGTGGCATGGCCATCCTCCCTGAGGGGTGATTTCTCGCTTTCTGTCTCTCTGTGTCTCTCTGTCTGAATGGAGGAGAAGAGATTGTGGCATGGCCATCCCCCCTGAGGGGTGATTTCTCGCTTTCTGTCTCTCTGTCTCTCTCTGTCTGTCTGGCGAGCGCACGCGCCCTATAGCAAAAACCTCTCAAATAAAAAAAAAAAGTATTGGGCCAATCCTGTGGCCTGATATTTAAAGGAGGTAGATTCCACATGGTCAATTGTGCAGCTGAATCCTGGTCCCAGAGGCTTGAAAAACATGCAAGGCACATGTTCCTGCATGTCCTGGATCCTGACAGAAAGGAAAAATGGAGAGAAGAGATTGTGTCATGACTGTGTCCTATTGGGGACTGCTTTTCCCCTCTCATTCTATCTCTGTCTTTATTTCTGGCAAAGAAGGAAAGGAAAGGAAAAGAAAAGAGAAAGAGAGAGAGAGAGAGAGAAAGAGAGAGAGAGAGAAAGAAAAGGAAGGAAGGAAGGAAGGAAGGAAGGAAGGAAGGAAGGGAGGGAGGGAGGAGAAAAAGAAAGAAAAAAGGAAGAAAGAAAGAGAGAGAGAGAGAGAGAAAGGAAAAAAAAAGAAAGAGAGAGAGAAAATAAAAGAAAGGTGTTAAGATGAATTTCCAGGCTGCATATGACTCTGGGGTTGATTAGGGCTTAGGGTAATTGTGCACACAAATAGAGTGATGAATTATCAGTGCCACATATTTTTTCTCTCTATTCTACATGATGGCCATTTTTTTTTTTCATATGACTCTTGACTCTCGATCTTAGAGCTTTTTTCACACCTTGCTTTAACTTGGAATGTGCACTCAGTATCTTTGTCCTGATCTTGATTCCCATCATACTATCATGGATGATACAAAGAAATCTTTGTGGGATTTGTGAAATGCTGATCCTCTGATAAGGGTGTTTTGCTTTCAATTGCCATTTTAATCCTTTAGGTGGGCATTTTGGCTGGGCTATGCCAGAAGTTAGTGAAGAGGCAAAAAACAGATGAAATACACCCAGATGTTCACTTCTGTTTCTGAATCAGTGATCAAGTCAAAGCGCTGACTGGTGAACCGTTCATCTGATTTGCTGCATTTATGGACTTGTGTCTGAAAGCTAATGGGGTATCAGCATCATTTCTCCAGAAGAATAAGAGCTAAAGCAGAAATTAGACTTTAGTTTGTTTTTTTTAACCAAGAAAGCTCACACAGATGATAAAAGCAACCCACATTATTATATATTACATATTGGTTTGCTTAGCAATTTTTCAATTTAAGAGTTTCAGCAATCAATCCAAATACTTTAAGTGTGTCAAAGAAATTTAAAAATGCCCTTTTGCCTCATCAAAAATGAAATTTATTTGAACCTACTTTTGTTGCTCCTGCTATTTTTTAGCTATGTCTAGCAATCACATTTGGAGAAAACATATGTTCTTTACAAATATCACTTGAATGTTTTATTGTTAATTAACATATATTTCAGTTCTAAGATTTTCTTGAGGCTGCATTTTAGCATTCTGCCATCAGCATGCATACATCATGTGTCTGTGAACATTTCCTGTAGGGTTTCTTACTGTTCTGTCTCCTACCCCCCTATTCCACCTCCCATGTCCACTCTTGGTATGAAAAGGTTAGGATTAAATCTGTCCTGCTTCTTGGCCGTTTTCAAATTAAGAAAATGTAGGACATGCATGTAAGGGAGATGGATGGCTCTCATTGACTTGGCAAAAATGAAGGAGTGAGAATATTGTCCAGATAAATAAAGCAGAAAAAGAATGCCTTTGATGATTTACACACTGTTGTCTCCCTTTTCTCCTTTATTTTGAATGTGACATTGTGCATGTTTGACAACTGGAAGTTTGAGATGACTTTTCAACATTTCAAGGAGCATGAGAAAACATATCAGGTACCTTAAACTTATTTTATTTCCAGTAATTTAAAAGTACTTTAGTCAGCTGATAAAGTCAGTTAGTGGCACTCTAGGAGACAACTTTTCTTTGACCTAGAGATCAGGTTAAAATCCTTCAAATCTTAGAATGTTAAAACTGGGGAGAATGTTAAAGGTTGTTCAACCCAGCCAAACTTTGGATATAGGGCTTTGTCCTTTCAGGATCTTGCAAAGGTCCCGAATTCGGGTTGGTAATTCCTCCATCTGATGATTATGAGACATTTTTCCTTCTTACTCATTGTTTTTTATCTTAAAAAAAATTTTAACCTTAAAATAGTATCTAAGCCAGCTTAAATTTTCTGGCTGCCCTAGATGTATAAATTGCTTAGCCCTCAGCCAAGGCTGGGAGATATTTGGTATTCAGACAGACTGCAGTTCAAGCCTGAGTTCTGTCACCTCTCAGGCAGGTGACTGGTCAGGTTACTTAACATCTCTGAGCCTAATTCATTTCTTCATGTCATTCAAAGAGTGATTGGTACTGATGAGCATAGGCTGTCTAGAATACGCCACCACCAGCCTGGGTGCTGAGCACACTTTCCTAAGCCACACAGACATAGGTCCTGGTCTCAAATTGTTCGGCTCCTGAGAATGAGTTGCCTGTTGTTCTATGATAGTGATAACGCAGGCCTAGAGATGGAGTCTCATTATGCAGGTGACCCTTTCAGAGAGGTTACGTCAAAGCTGAGATTCGAAGTATGACTAGGAGTACTCAGGCAGTTGGGGTGATTAGGAGTGCCTTAATTCTCTCCCTGGATAAAATAGAGATACACCTATCTTGATGGATAATTGAATAACACAGACAGTGACTATGACTCACCAGAACTAAAGAACAGTTCAGCACAGGGCCAGAAAACATGTAGTGACTACCACCCTAGACAACGGGGTTCAAAATGAGTCAGATGCTGTCCTCATCCTCATGGGTCCCAGGGGCTAGGAGTCTACCTCTTGCTCCCTGTGCTCTCTCTAGTGCTGCTTTGGTCCCACTGTATTGTACTTGCCTATTCACCCATCTGAATCTCCAGACCAGCTTAGTGAGGCCAGGAGTGCCTTGGTCTTGCTCACTGTAGTGTCCTCAGTGCTCAGCAGTTCCTAGTACCTGGGGACTTTCAGTATTTGTCTTATCCCCTCCAGCAGATACAGTTGGTATCCTGCCATATGCCCTTTCCTTTACCTCTTCAGCTTACACCTGCCCAAATATCAACTGCCAGTGCTCACATTTGTTTGCCTGAAAGCCTTCTGGATTCTGAGGCCCACGCAGCTCATGCAAGAGAAAGGAAGGCTGGGAGTATGGAGGAATTAAGCCCCTCCCTTAACTGGTTTCAACAGTGTCAGAAAACAGGTGGTGGATAAATACCCCAGCTCCTTAACTCTTTAGCTCATTAGAGGGGATAGCCTGAGGTACAGCTCCCAGAGCCTTACCAGTAATATTTAATTCTAGTCACCTATAGTGAAAACATGATTGATAATTTACTATCCATTGACTGTTTTCCCTCCTATCTTACATTTCCCCACTTCTTTTTTGGGGGAGTGGGTTGTCTTGGGGTACATGGCTCACAGGAGAGAGACAGAGATACATAGAGGGAAATGAGGAATACCCCCCGGGGGCGTTGGCCATGTTCCAACCCTCTTGGGATTTGTTGCATACATATACACACACCTGGTATGATTGTCAAGTCACCAGGTCCAAAACTCAAACCTTGGTACACCACGTGATACTCCAGCGCTTTAACCACTACACCACCTGCTGGATCCCCTTCCCCACTTTTTTACCAGTGATTCCTGGAATTCTGCCTCCTCCCTAAAAAACCACTTATACTCGAATCCTTGTTTTGAGGTCTGCCACACTAAAATGTCCACTCAGCATCTACACCTTGCTGTATTTAGGAAGTTTTTCTGCATATAAAGATCTCATTACCCCAATAGTAACTGAAAATGTCAGACACGCTGCTGTTCCCAGCTGAGCTTACAGCCAAGGTTAGGGACATGACCATACTTTGCCAATAAGACATACCCACCCCCGTCTTTCATTGGAAGCTAATGTCATGAAGAGGAAGGAAATGCTCAGGATTGATTGTGTGGACAGATAGTGGTAGATCAAATTTGAATAGTAGCTTCTAGAATGTAGTGTTGGTGGCATCTGTGGTGAACCCAAGACTAATGGTGGCTTCACTGAAATAGTTAGTTCTGCTTTGAGATTTTTTAGTACTTTCCTTTAGTACTTCCTCAAATCCTGGTTCTTTGTTCCTTTAAGAAATTCTTTGAGCTCTCCAGTATTTTTGTAATAAGTTCCTTTTCAGTTAAAATGTCAGAATTGGTTCCTGTAGCTTGTAAGTAATAACACTGTCTATCAGGATCCAGTCAGAAAAATAGCCCTTTGGGTCTTTCAAAAAGATGGGATTGCATACAGATAGTTGGCTAAAAGGACGGTGGAAAGAATGGGAAACCCGATGAGGAAAAAGGAGGCAACCTGAAGATTAGTAATAACTGAAAGCTGCTCTCGCACCCAGGGCTGGAGGGACAGTGAAGGTAAGGTGTTACTGGAGCTCATTGTCTTACAGGATGCAGAACCACTGTAGTGGCTGCATGGAAGAGCTGTTCAGTAGGTTGTAAGTAAACAGATGCTAGAGGGTAATACAGAACAGATTGGGGGAGAGCCAGGAAAATATCTGAAAGTCAACAGGTAGTTTACATGCCCACATAATAGGAGCTCAAATACTTTTTTGACTGATTGAATGAAGAAATCAGGAAGAGAGTTGGGATCAGAACCTTATGCCAACTCTCAAGGATATTCCTAAAATTTCTCCTAAGGGGAAGTAATCAGAGAGAAAGGAAGAAAACCAGCAAGGGTAGTGTCTTGTAAGCCATAGTTTTAAAGCACTCAAATCTGCCAGACTCCTAACTGGATTTCCACCAAGTAGACCTCTGAATTATTCATTGAGTCTAGACAGGAGACTCAGAGCGATTATCCATGAACTCTGGGTATCTTAGCTTCTAATCCAGGCTATTCCCTGGGTAACTTGAGTTATTAAGTGAGGATAATAGTGCTTACCAACTTTAGTTGGGCAAGGTGAGATGCAATGAATAAAGATTTTTAAATACTTTGCATAATAGAGAAATGTGTTGCAGCAGAATCTTAGTTGATAAACAAGAGATAAACGCACTTGCTCTCACAGTCGGAATTTATAGACTCTTCTGTATGGCTTACATGAATAAATGGAATGTATTATCTTTGTTAGTGGCAGTACTGCCTCACTGCCTAAGAGAACACAAAGGTCTGTGAAGTTTCTGAGAAGGAATATGGTATAAAAAAGAATAGAATTTTTCCTTTCCTTATTTATCTCTACCTCTACTATTATTATTTAGTTTTTTATTTGAGAAATGCAAAGAATTTATATATATATATGTATATATGTGTGTGTGTATATATATATATATATATATATATATATATATATGGTGTTCTACATGATGTTTTGAGATATGTGTCAATTGTGGAATGACTAAATCAAGCTAATTAACATATACATTATTCCACACAGTTACATTGTTTGTTTTTGTTTTTTTTTGGGGGGGGAGAGGTTTTTGCTACAGGGCACATGCACTTGCCAGACAGACAGAGGGAGACAGAGAGACAGAAAGCGAGAAATCACCCCCCAAGGGGGATGGCCATGCCGCAATCCCTTCTCCTCCATTCTCCTCTCGGGATCTTGGGCACGCACGCACATGTGCCCGGCGTGAGTTTTAAGCCACCGGGTCCGGGACGCGAACCACGGTCGACTACGTGGGAGTCCAAGCAACATAGCCATTACGCTAACTGCTGGTCCCAGTTATATTGTTTTTTTGTGGTAAGAACACTTAACATTCACTCTTAGCCATTTCTAAGACTACAATACGTTGTTATCAACAATAGTCAAAATGTTGTGCAACAGATCACTTGATCCTCTTCTTCCTGTCTAACTGAATCTTTAGATCCTTGATCAGTGTCTTTCCAATCCCTGCCTCCCTTCAGGCCCTCGTATCTACCATTCTACTCTCTGCTTCTATGAGTTCAACATCGTTAGATTCCACATATAAGTGAGAGCCTGTGGTATTTGTCTTTCTGTGCCTAGCTTATTTCCCTTAGACTAGTGTGTTTTGGGTTCCTCCATGTTGTACCAGTTTATAGTACTTCCTTCTTTTTAAGGATGAATAATATTCCATTGTGTATATACACCACATTTTCCTAATCCATTCATTCATCGATGGACACATATCTTGAGTATTGTGAATAATATAAGAACATGGGAGTACACATACCAAAAAGAGCAAAGATGTAAAGATTTAAGGTCCGGGCAGGCAGACTTCTTCTTTTTTTTTTTTTTTTTTAGAAGTTTTTGCTATAGGGTATGTGCACTTGCCAGACAGACAGAGAGAAACAGAGAGAAAGAAAGCGAGAAATCTCTCCCGAGAGGGGATGGACATGCCGCAATCTCTTCTCTCTATTCTCCTCTCAGGATCTGGGGCATTCACGCACACGTACCAGCATGAATTTAAGCTACTGGGTCTGGGACTCAAACCACAGTCGACTACATGGCAGTCCACCAACATAGCCATTATGCTAACTGCTGGTCCCAGGCAGACTTCAGTTTAATCTCAGTTCTGTTGGTTATTAACCTTGCAATCTGAGACATATTTTAAATGGGTCATTGATACAGACAAATGCCCTTGACACCTGGATGTTCACAGCCATTGGGATGTTCATAGCTTGGCTTGGCTTGGAAATTTCCTATGGAGCGCAGACATATTTGTTTCTTTATGTTCTAAATGGGTATCATTATAATAATTCCCAGCTTACAATTCTGAGAGATTTGATGATTTTTTTTTATGGGCAAAGCTGCTAACAAAGCCCAGCACAGGAGAGGCACTTAATAAATATTTTTTCTCTTTCTCAATCTTTCTTCTTTATGTCATAGCTTTTCTAGATAAAAACAGCATAACTATGGGAAGATATTTAAAGGAATGAAACCCCAAAACTCAGTACTCCTGTTCCTTTTTGAAAGCCCCCAAATCCATAGATATAATGCATTTAAGGTCATTTGGTCAATATTTAGTTGGTATGATCTGGCTCCAAAACCAAATAGTTAAGGGAGCTGAGTCCCACATAGCCAGTCTCATGGTTTTAATCCAAACAGGTGGCTTGAAAAATACCCTGGACATGTGTTTGTGCCCCAAATTCCAACAGGAAGAAGAAATAGAGAAGGGTGACAATACCCCACTAGGGGATACTTTTACCCTCTCCCTGAATTTTCTTTGCCTTTCTTTGGCAATCACATGCACTTTCTGGCAAATTAGAAAAACAATAATAGGGACAGTAGATGATGTGGAGGTTAAGGTGCTGGACTGCTACATGGCCAACCACAGTTCGAGTCTCAGAACCGTAACTTAAAAATTATACTGGGTATGTGCGTATGCCCAAAGTTCCAAGAGGAGATTGAAGGAGAGGGGGTTGCAGTGTGATTTCTCACTTTCCCCCTCTTTGTCTCTTGTCCGTCTCTCTCACAAGTGCTAATAACCTATGGCAAAAAACCTAAAACAACAACAAAACAGTAATAGTAAATGTTAAAAAAAATTCACCTGAATTTCTTTTACTTTTTACAAAATCCTCACTTCCTAGGGCTGCTACCATATTTGTAGTTTTTTGCTTATATTGTGTGGGCAATGTTATTCTCAGGTGGTGTCTTGGTGTTTCTGTAACTAGAGCAGGGAGTCCCTATGACTGTACCACAGAGACTCTTCCAGACCCAGCTGGAAATACTGCCTCAAGGCCTGTCGCAGAGGACCTGGGCCTCTGCTGTGGGTCAGCAGCAGCCAGGCGTGTTGCCAGGTTACCATTCAAAACACAAGACCCATGGGTTTCCCTCTGGGTTTCTAGAGCAGCTGCCTCTAGTTTGACTGTTCAAATTTTAGCTCCTTCACTGAAATCCAAACACATTTGTCCCCCAGGCAGCAAAATGCTTTGTGTACTGACTGGTCTGTGGTTGTATTCAGATCTTATCACACTGTGATGGCTGAGGACCTCAAGGTGGTCTGCTGAGAAGTGGAGATACACCTCCAATGATGGGTCACTAAAGTAGTCCAGTGCCCTTGACACCTGTACGTTCACAGCCACTGTGATGTGCATAGCCTGGCTTGGGAACGTCCTGTGGCACTTAGACAAACTAAGGCCTTGCTTAAGGCCTGTATTCTCTCTCACTTGGGCAACCCGTATGGCTTCTTTTTCACCTTTCTGTTTGTTCTTTGGCAGATCCTTTTTCACTCATTTAATTCGGAGAACAACAAGGATATTTCTCCCTTTATTTTTATATTGGTCACCTACTTTTTTTTTAATGTATGAAAAGAAATTTTATTATTATTTTATTACATCACCTATTAGTGAATACACCACATGGGGTTTTCTTAAACAACAAATTAGGCACATTTCTGATTCCTCTGAGAGTCTCGATGTCATCTGTCTCTTAGAGGGCCTGGTTTCTTATGATGTCTACGATACTGTCCGTGACGATACCAACAGTGCTTGGTAGTAAAGAACGTTTTGCTAAGTTGTTCTATCATGAGTCCTTGCTCAAGGTGTTCACTTTTCTCTTCTAACCTGGATTTCAGCACTTGATCGTGTGTTTCTTCATTATTATGCACAGGACCTGGTCTAGGGATAGGTTTTGTATGTTCATATGGGATGTCCACAGATGGGTGGTAGCACACTATCGTCCTGCCATCAGATGTCAAAGAATGCTCCACTTCCCAATTATAGTCAACTGGAAGAGAAGAATATGTAGATTCATGACAAACACAATATAAAGCTCCATTTTAGGTTGGAAGCAAATGTTTCAAGATGGTTGTCTTTGATATCACACATTTTATTGCTGCTACTGCCATGGTGAATCAAGAGGCTTCTTAGGTGGCACCAAAAAAGTTGTTCCAAAGAGAAATTGCTTTTAAAATCTGCTTTTAGACAAAGTACTTTTCAACCCTCGACAGATCATCACTGCAAGTCTGCCATCTTGTCTCAATCGGGATCCTACGAGACACTCTCAGTCATCTGCTTTTAAATGTCAGTTTTATATTGTGACTTTCTGTTTCAGAAAGCATCATTCAAACCAAAATTTTTTCTTATTTTTTTTTTTTTTTTTTACTTTTCTGACTTTTTATTTTATTTTATATTTTAAACAGGGTCTCAATATCTCATGATCTTTCTGTCTCAACCTCCCTAGTAGGTAACTACACAAGAAAAGTAACTCTCTACACAAGAAAATCTATCACATAACATGTTAAATAACTTTTTAAGATATCTCTTTCTCCTGCTTTTCTAGTTGCATCTGGATTGCATGTTTTCTAATCCTACACACAACTGTCATATTAATATTTGTTTTTGTGGGACCAGCAGATGGCATGATGGTTACATTGTTGTACTCCCATGTAGTTGACCACAGTTTGAGTCCCAGGCCCGGTGGCCTAAAACTCATGCTAGGGGTGTGTGTGTGTGTGTGTGTGTGTGTCCAAAATCCCAAGAGGAGAAGGTATTATGGTGTGGCCATCCCCCATAGGAGGTGATTTCTTTCTGTCTCTCCGTCTCTCCAGCAAGCACACACACCCTATAGCAAAAATCTCTCTTTAAAAAAATACTTATTTTTATTGTTCTCTAGGGAATTTCTTTCATCTTTCTTGAGTATTGATTCTTTATTGTCTGGATGTCATTTCTTCTTTCTTGGTTTACATCATAACTTGCTTTGGGTGAAGCCCATCTTGTAAAAGACTTCTTGAGAAAAGGTGCATTAGTGGTAAAGTTTTAGATCTTAAATGTCAGAAAATGTTTGCATGTTCTCTTGGTAGCACTGGGTATAATATTCACTGTCACTCTTAATCTAGATCATTTTATCTGTAGGTCAAGAAATTATTTTCTTTATGAAACTTTCGCTGCCTTACTGTTATACTACAATTTTAAGACAGTAGTGAATTTTTCTGATTTATTGTGCTAGTGCTCAGTAGGCCTTTTAAATCTGGATACTTTGTTCTTCAAGTCCAGAAAATGGAAAAGAGTTCTACAGTCTTTCTCTCTTTTTTTCTTTCTTTCTTTCCTTTATTTTTCTCCTTTTACGTTTGTGCTATAGGGTGCATGAGCTTGCTGCAGGAGAGGAAGAGAAAAAGAGGGAGAGAGAAGAAAAGCAAGAAAGCACCCTCCAGGGTGGATGGCCATGCCATAATCCTTTCTCCTCCGTTCTCCTCTCAGGAGTTTGGGCATGTGTGCATATGCTCCCACATGTTTTTCAAGCTGCTGGGTCAAAACTCAAAAACACAGTCTGCCATGTGGGTTCCAACCACTTTAACCATCATGCCACCAGTTGGTCCAATCTTTTTTTTTTTTTTTTTTTTTTTTGAGAGGTTTTTGCTATAGGGTATGTGTACTTGCCAGAAAGACAGGGAAAGACAGAAAGCGAGATATCACCCCCCAGGGGGGATGGCCATGACGCAATCCCTTCTTCTCCATTCTCTTCTCAGGATCTTGGGCACACATGCGCACATGCTCAGTGTGAGTTTAAGCCACTGGGTCTGGGACTTGAACCATGGTCGACTACATGGGAGTGCAGTGACATAGCCATTACGCCAACGGCTGGTCCCCGATAGCTTTCTTTTTCTGGATTCCATTGATAGGATGTTGGGCCGCCTCGATTGGTCCTCTCGTTCTACCTCCTTTCTACTTTTTTTGTATTTGTTTACTTTTTTTAAGGGGTAAAGAGAGAGAGAAACAGACACCACTAATAGGGCCTTCATGCTGTGATTCACCCTCAGTCTCAAGTCATCCAGATCACGTGCACATGTGCAGACACCTGACATGTACAGGAAGGTCTCAGGACACAAGCCTAAGTCCTTCTTATGTGGGTCCAGCATCACAGAGCATTCTGTTCTGCTGCACCACTGGCTGGCCCATCTTCTATTTTTGCCTTAAGATTTTAAGAGATGATTTCTTTTTTTCTTAATAGCATACTGACCTTGTTTTTTAAAAAAATAGTTTATCTTATGTCTCTTAGGTCAGTAAGTACAGTTTGATTAAAGCTTTCATCTTTTGAGTATGTTGTCTCTGTTTCTTTTGCATTTCCTTCCTTCCTTTTTCCTGCTTTGATGTCTTTATCTTTTATGCTGAGGCTTTCTTCAAATGTCAGGTAATCCTTGGCCATCTATTTATATTTTAAGTGTTAGGTAAAAAAAGAAATGTTGATAAAGTTCTGTATGCTTAGAGTTAGCTCGTTAACTGTAAGGTGCACTACACACAGGGTAACTGGGTAAGGAACTGGCTATTTAGTTGAGAGAGTTCTAAATGTCAGTACCTATAGGTCTTTTCTCTGGGGACAGTTGGATATTTATTTGCATTAAATTTTATTAAAGTTTTGAGAAGATTGAGATAATTTATATTATACCATCATAAAGAACTTGTAATTCAATGTTAGATACACTTGCTGCTATTTCTGTAACTTGGACTCTGCCTCTCTGCCATATTGCTTGGTATCATCTTTTCTCTGTTTTCCCTCCTAATAAATAATTTATTTATATATGTGTGTTTGTGTGTGTGTGTGTGTGTGTGTGTGTATATATATATATAGCCATAGAGCATGTGCCTTCACTGGAGAGAGACAGAAAGAGAGAGAAAATGAGAAATCACTCCCCTAGGGTAGATGGCCACACTGCAATTCCTTTTCCTCCTTTCTCCTCTCAGGCTTTTGGGCATGCACACACACTTGTTCTTCAGGCTGCTGGATCTGGGATTGGAACCACAGAGTCAGCCGTGTGGGATCCAACACTTTAACCACCATGCCACCTGCTGGCCCAATTATTATTCATTTTATAGTGTAGAGTCATTTGGTTTATGTTACCCATGTCCTCAGAACTAGCTTTCTACTTCTACTTACCTTTACCAATTACTTTACTAAATAAAAATAGTTCTATCAAAAAGAAGAATTATTGTTGAGGCTTATGCTATGTATCAAAACATCAGTTGTGGAGTTAAAGACTCTAATAGTTATGTGATGACTATGAATGAACCTAACTTTCGGAGAGGTGCCAGCTTACTTACAATTCTTATTGCCTGTAGTTCAATTCTACTCATTTAGATAATTACATTTCTTTTGAAGTATATCAACCTACTTGTTCCAGGGACTGCTAAAACCACATTTATCTATCCTCTTGATGAATATGCTTGAAATTTTCTGTGTCTTTGAACAGAACACTTTCTTCTTTGTAAAAGAAAAGTTCAGTCTAATGACTTTTAATTGAACTCTCCAGACCCTCAGGCAAACTTATTGTTAAGGCCCCTCTCTAGCCCTTAGGTGGTATAGGAGTATGAATGTGCTAGATATAGCAAGACTCTTCATTTATGTGGAATGAAATGCTTCAGTTTTTGTTCCTGTCTTGCTAGACCTCTCAGTAGCATTTAATACATTGTATTACCCTCTGTTTGCTTGAAGCTTCTGTGAATATCACAGTCTCCTGGGTTTTATTCAATCTCCCACCTTGGCCACATTTTTCATTCACCTTTACTAGGTCCATCTCCTCAACTTGACCTCCAATGTGAGAATGCCTCTGGATCTGTACTCACCCTGGCTCCTCTGTCTACCTGGTATCTTTACGTGCTGGTTACTCCCAAACCTTTACCTTTCATTATTTTGTATCCCCAGGACTCCTGACTCAGGTTGCCTACCTGACATCTTCACACAGAGGTTCAGTAGACATCTAACACTTCCCATGACCAATACAGAACTCTCAAGTTCCTCCCATCTGCACACACCCTAATTACCTCTTACATACCTCTTTCTTTCCATTTTGAAAAATGATACCAACATCCGGCACATGCTTGAGACAGAATCTTCTCTTTCACTTAACCTGTAAGTCATTTATCTATAAACACTGTTGATTTTAACTCCAACTAATATCTTGAATCTGTTCAGTTTTCTACATTTTCATAACTAATACCTTAAAGATATTGTACTATTTCTTCTAGTCTACTGTATTACCTTCTTTCCTTGTATTTCTACTTGTAATCCTGAACATAGCAGCCAGAAAAAACTTTTAAAAGCATAATTAGAGCTAGCCAGGTGGTGTGGTGGTGAAGGCAGCTAGATCCAACATGGTCGACCATATAGTCAAGTCCCAAACCTAAGGAGTTTGAAAAACATACTGGGTGCAAGCGTACATATGCCCAAAATACCAAGAGGAAAATAGAGAAGGGATTGGAACATGGCTATCCCCCCTTGGGGAGTTATTTCTTATGATTTTTTCTCTCTCTTTAGCAAGTGCACACTCCCTATCTTGCTAAAAATGTAAACAATAGGTAAATAAAAATATAAATTATATCATATCACAGTTTAATATCCTCTAAAAGTTTCTGTCACTAACTAACCCCCCACCCCCAGCTTTCCATGTCTTACAGAGCCCTACATATACTAGCTCTTACCTATTAACATTTTATTTGGTTCCTCATAACAACAGGGTCATCCTTTACCTTTGAACCAGCTCTTCTTGGGCTGAAAAAAAAAATGTACTTCACATCCTCATGCATGGCATTCTTTATTCTATTTTTACTTCACCTAACGTTACCCCGTCTGAGAGTCCTTCCTTGGGTGCTCATGTAGAGTATCTATTCAGTCATTTTTTTTCCCATCAGCCCATTTTAATTCTAGGGATAATGTTTATCTGATATTTTCTCTGAAATATTACCTAATATTTTTCTTTTTTACTTGTTTATTGTCTGTGTATCCCCCACTAGAATATAAACTCCTGAGAACAGTGACCTTATCGATCTCATTACATATAATATATTAGAGTCGGACTAAGAAAAAAACTCATGCCTATTTATTGGATTAACAGATGGGTAAAAGGCACATTAGCAGCTATCTAGTCCAACTTCATTATTTTTAGCAGTGAGAAAACTAGAAGCCAGAAACAACTTGCAAAGATCATGTAGACAGTAGGATATTTGGCCTATTTAAAACATGTTCATTGTTATAATGATCTCAACTCTATTCCCATAGTAACTTTAAAAATACACTCTTGGTTCTACCAATTTGATCATTGTCTCCCAGAACCAGAGATAACATTCAGTCTCATTGAAGTAAACATTCTCTTATGTTGGTTGCAAGTCATTGGTCATTTGTAGCCTGAGACAGCAACATGCAGTATTTATAATCTTTCAGAACTCATATTTTGACCACAGCCTCCTGTTGACCCACATTTTTACTGAACCACATAATTGATTGTGATCCTGCATAAGGTAGAATTATAAACCTATTTTTTTTTATTGTAATGGACAGGTAACAGGGTAACTATGGTTTGATGGGAAGAGCTTTCAACTTGGAAACCTGTCTTTTCACTCATTTCTGTTACTCAGAAACTGTCTTATCTTAAGCAAGCCCTTAACACTCTAGGCTTCAATTTTGTCACCTACCCAGCCTTCTTCTGAGTAAAAACAAAAACAAAAAAACCAGCAACGACACACACACTCTCTCTCTAGAATAACATATATTAAAATTCATGTCACAAAGTTGATAATTTGATTATATGAGCTCATTAATATGAACTATTTTTCTAAGTTTAAAATCTTTTACAAATATAAAGCGACAAAATATAAGGGACCACTCACATTAATCCATTTATAATAAATTAAATGAACAGCCATCAGTAACTGTAATTTTAAAAAGTCCTTGTTATATGTCAAACTCTCAGAACAACTATCTTCTTATCCAGTAAACTTTGAATGATTTCAATTTGTTGTTTTAAATGAACTTCTATGTTCATTATAACCAATCCAAACAATATAAATTGAAATTTTTACCTTGAACCCCAAAACTTTGACCCCATCAACAGAAGTAGTTAACGTTGGCTTCCTGTTTTTGACCACTGGTAATAGCAATAGCTACCATTCATTTAGTACTTGACAATGTGTCAGGCTGTTACAAATACTTTATATGTTAATTTTGATGTTCACAGTAACCCTGTGGTTCAGGGTTTTTTTTTTGTTTTTGTTTTTTTTTTTTTCATCCTATATGTGAGCTATCTGAGGCACAGAGATGGGAAGCTATTTCCTCATTATCACACAGCTAGACATAGACATTTGAGTTTAGGCCATCTGACTTCAAAGTCTATCTTCTTAATTACTACAAATTAACATATCTTAGATACCTTTCCATTTGAACATAGAGGTCTGCATAGTTCTAGTACCTACAGAATAGTCCTTTGTATAACATATCTTTCTTTATCAGTTCCCACCTGATGAGAATTTTAGTCTCTTCCAGATTTTCCTTCATTAAAAATAAACTACAAAAGGTAAAAATAAAATATTAAGCCACCATGAATAATCTAGAGCTTTTGTATTTGTCTGTTGGGTAAATTTCTAAAAGTGGATAGCTATTGGCCATGTACATTAACTTTTTCTGAGTGATACCCCTAAATTGTCTTCTATAATGAATAATATTTTCATCCGGAGTTGACAGACCACCAGAATCACTGAGATGAGCTGTTATTTCTGTATGTCTCCCTTCTGCTTAAATTTTTTTTCGTTTTTAATCTGATTGCTCTGCTGGTTGACAAAGAAATTTACTGAATGGTAAACATAACATTTTGGGAGAGGTCCTCATATCCTGATGAGATAATTCTCTGCTCCTGGAAATGGAGTAAGCAGGCATCTGGTGACCTCTCTGCCTATCCTGACTGTTGTCCAGAGTCTCTGGAAGAATTATGAGGCTGTTCACCTTGGCTCAACCTGAGATCTACTGTGACAGATTGATTGGCTCTCAAACATTTATCCAAGCAGAATCTCTAAACCAATTTAAGATTTCACTCCAGAAAGAGAGCAAGATGAGAACTGCGAGGAGTGAAACTCCATACAGATGTAACTCTGCCCCATCTACTCCTCGCAAACTTAAGATACGGGACTCATCATTTCTTTCCAATGTAAAGCCTTTTTTCTGTCAAACTTTTTCTTGGTCCATTGGTATGTTAAAAGTACATTGGTGAAAAATTAACAAGCTTATTCACTCAGCTACTACTTCATTCATTTATTATTCATTTTGTAAGGGAAAATATTGAATCTGATATGGATCTGCCTCTAGGAAACTTTCCGTCTTTGCCAGCTTTTCTAGGAACAGAATATGGAGCAAAGGGCTTCAATTTAAAGAGGAGGTAATTTAGAGCACCAGGAAGAGCATAAAAGGAAGATCAGTGCTAATATTATCTCTCTTTTTTTTCTTGATGAGGAAATGAAAGCTTAGAGAGTAAATGACTTGGCATAGTTTACTTAGATACCAAGTGGGGAAGTCACAGCTCAAACTCTGGCTCTAGTTATAAGAGGTCATGTGTTCTCTACTGCACTCCTCAGTGTTCTCCACATATGACGCCATCAGGTTACTAGTTCCTTCTACTTGGCATATTGGCAGCCTTCTACGTGCTCTTGGCACAAAGAAATGCTAGATGAAATATCATGATGCTATTTTCTATACATATCCAAAAAAGAGAGAGACAGAGATAGAAGAAGGAAGAGGCGGAGGGGTAGAGAGAGGGAGTTGGAAAAGGGGGAGAGAAGGGAGAGAGACAAGAGAAAAAATAAACAAAAATCAGGAAGAAGGGGACTGATCATCAGAATCTCCTGAGAAACGTATTTAAACATTATACAGTAGTTCTACCCTAATTGCTATGTGTAGGTTCAGAAATATCCATTTAACAAAAGCTTCTTGGGTCATCAAGTAGGTATAAAAACTCTTGTGTTCCCTGGTACCATGTACAGAAGCTCACATATATGTACACATACTCATCCTCCCTTATCACGTGCATTAGTTGAATTTGTCCCTCCACTGAAAAACAAGTGCAAAGATTGGAACCACAGTCACTGCTAATTTCTAGAGTCAATTGTTTTTCTGTTTTTGTTTTATTTATTTTTTTTTTCAATAATCTCTAGAGGACCTATGTTAATTGGTGCCAAAAGATGATTCAAAAAGAACAAGGAGTTAATAAAAGTATTTTTGACCTCAGTTTCAATTTTGTTTCTATCTTTGCCAATGTATGCATGACTAGAATTGGAAGACATGTTGTTGTGGCCCAACCCTCCAGAACCTTGTGTGTTTGTAGGATGAGATGAATGAATAGTTCCATGTTTACAGAGCATTTGGCAAGATACAGTTTCTATCTTCCTTGATATTTCATTTCAATACAAAAAGGACATCTTAACTCACAATACCAAATGTTTAGTCCACTGTGCTTTATGGACATCTGTTCTCAGATTAATGGTTGTTTAGTTGATTGCTATTATAAAAGCTAATTCTACATTAAAATAATAGTGGGTATAATTTGAATATTTAGCTGTACTTTTGTACTAGTAGCACCACTTCTTTTTTGGGGGGAGAGTTTTTTGCTATAGGGTGCGTGCACTCGCCAGAAAGACAGAGAAAGAGAGACAGAAAGCGAGAAATCACCCCCCAGGGTGGATGGCCACACCGCAGTCCCTTCTCCTCAATTCTCCTCTCGGGATCTTGGGCATGCACGCACACACGCCCAATCTGAGTTTAAGCTGCTGGGCCCAGGACTCGAACCACAGTTGACGACATGGGAGTCCAGTGACATAGCCATTACTCCAACTGCTGGTCCCATAGTAGCACCACTCCTAGAGATACATCTTAAATACCCCAAACACACACACACACACACACACACACACACACAAAGTTGTATATTAAGAGATGTCCATTCCGTCATTAAATATATGTAGGTGAAAACAGAAGTCTCTAGAAGAGATGGATGGCACAGAGATCTTGGCACCACTGTTCCACATTCATGTAACAATGAATTGGAGCTCCTTGTACATACTGTGTTTCTCTTCTTTCAATAGAGAATATTTGATAAATAATGGTATATGCACACAACAGAACTATGCCAATATAAAAATTATGCTGTGAATAGGAAGTTCACCAAAACAAAAATAAAAACACAAATGTGCTGCTTTCCCAAAGAAAATTTTTTGGGTTGTATTTCCTTGCTTATTTATTTATGTTTTACATTTTTAAATTTATTTTCATTTACTCATGTCTTTACAGTGTACATTTCTTTTTCCAGCACAAATACTATGCATGTCAGTGAGAACGAAGATATTACATTATTATCAGCGAATACCTTCTCATTTTTTTGTCAATTAAGCATTCTTTTATTTGTTTTTTCCTTCCCATTTCCTCTCCCCCTCCTTTCCATACTAAACTTTTTTTCACCCACATTTTATTGATTTACAAAAGATCTTAAACTAAAAATATGGACAAAGTTAAAATCTAGTGACAAGTGCACTATAATTTTCTTCTGAAACTTTTTTTTCTCTCTCCATTCCTCTTTTACTAAAGAAAGATATAAACTATCTTATTTGCAAAAAAAGAATTAGGTTAATCTCAGTTTGGTCTGTTATTTGCCCAAAGCCCCATAAGAATTCAATTTCTGATGGAAGGCAACAGATACTATTTGTATTTGTATTATTGAACTTATGCAAATAACCATTCTGTCACAAAATAAGAATGCTCACAAATACTTTCCAATTGCAAAGGGGTCAAGAAGGGAGAAAGGTTCTTCAATTAAAAAATTTTTTTTAACAAATTGCTGAACTTATAAACAGCTCAAAAGAAAATCCTTAAATCTGGGAAACAAATCAAAGAAGAAAATCAGTAATGCTTTAAACAAAAGTCATAGAATTCTATTTCACCAGTTCAGTCTTACGTTATCTCTCTTTTGCTGAATTTATAGTATTTCCGTGGTCTGATTTTTCTGTTTAAATCCTGGAAGTTAACATTCAAGCTTATTATTGATATTTCCAAACATGTCCCTACCATTAAATTGACCCTTTTTTGGTCATTTTTTGTTCTCTTGTTTCTATCTGACTTTAGTTTTCCTGGTATAGCATTCTCTTCACAACTTCACAAAGATCTGGTCTGGTGTTGGTAAATTCCTTCAGATATATTTTTTTTAACCTGAGAATGTTTCAGGCTTTCCTCCCCTGTGAAGAATAACCTTGCCAAATATAGTGTTCTTGGTTGAAATTGGTTTTCACTCAACTCTTTGAATATATTTTCCCATTCTTTCCTTGCATTGTTTCCAACGTTACCCTGATGGGATATCCCTTAAAAGCAACTTGACATTCTCTCTTGCCAATGTTAGTATCTTGTCTCTGTCTGTGGTTTTGGTCAATCTGGCTATGATGTGCCTTGGAGAAGATCTTCTTGGATTGATTCTATGTGGGGTCCTTTGTATTTCTTGGGTCTGGATATTAAAATGCCTCTTCAGCTTTGGAAAGTTTTCTTTCAGAGTTTCATGGAAGATTATGAATGCCCTGATTAATTTCTTCACCTTCAGGGATACCAATTATCTGGATGTCAGGGCATCTAATGGTATCTAGTATTACCTGTATATTATTCTCAATTTTTTTTAGGTTATTTTCTTAGTCTTTTTGGTAAATTTTTCTAAGTCAGAGGTTCTGTCTTTGTACATTTGAGATTCGATCTTCTGCATGATTGAATCTGCTTTTAATACTTTCAAGGGAGGTTTTGATTTCCTGTATTGCAAACTTCATCTCTATCAGTTCCATCTGATTTTTTTTTTTTTTTTTTTTTTTTTTGTAGTGTGTATTTCCACTTTCAGATGGTACTAGAACTTCCTCACCTTCTGGAACTTATTGTCTCTTTTTCTTGCATCTTCTGGAGTTTGTTGTCTCTTTTTTCTTGAATCTCTGTTAACTTTGTCACTATGAGTATTCTAAATTCTTTATATGACATTGCCAACGAGTTCTATTGTATAGTCTGTCGATGATGAAGAGCTGTTCTTTCCCCTTGAGGGAGAGATATTTTCTTGGTTTCCCAAATTTCTTGTGCCTCTATGGTGGTTTCTGGTCATCTGATGGGTTATATGTTACTTCCTATTTTTTTGGAGTTAATTCTGAGTGTTAGAGGAGATGACCTGCAATATTTCTGTAGTTTCGTTTCTCCGATCCTCACCAAGCAACCTTCACTTGTGTCAGTGGAACTGGATATTACAAAGGCCTCACGGTTTCTAGGGAATAGGTGTACCTGGGCTGAGCTTCGGGGTTCCAACTGAGAATCAGAGGAATGCGGGAGGAGATGAGCCACACTCACTGCAGCTCTGTATTTTCCCTGCTGCACACTTTGCAGCCTCTCTTTTCTGATTTTTAGTCATTTAGTGGTATATTCACGTTTGGGAAATTTGTTGGAAATTTCTGTTACTCTAAGCTTGTATGCTTCACTTTACTGTGAGGTACTTCCATGCCTATTTCTCCTCTACTACTGTGTTTCACAATGTGGTATCCAGAGAAAGAGATTTGAATTCAGATTTACAAAGATGAGTTTCTCCCTTTCTGTAGCAGTTCAGTGGGGGCTGAGGTTTTCTATGACCCTAAAAGTATTCAGATGTTTCACTACTGTGCACCTAGACCTGCCTAGACACTCAGTGTGTGGAAGGTGAGAAGCAAGAAGGGAAAGTCAGGTAAAAGAAAAGAAAAGAAAAAGGTAAAAGACAAAAGAAAAGAGAGAGAGAGAGAGAGAGAGAGAGAGAGAGAGAGAACAGCAGTGACAACAACAACAACAAAAATGAAGAGTGAAAAGCAATTTCTGTTTTTAAAAAGTGCAAAAAAAAAAAAAAAAAAAAAGAAAACTGCACGACGTACTAGTGCGCTATGTAAAATGGGCAGGGCTGTGCCCACCTCAGATGCACATGGATTCTGAATTAGCAAGAGAAAGGAGAGGTCAGAGACATGAGACACTACTCACAGAGTTTTAGTGTGTGTGTATATATATATATATATATATATATATATATATATGGAAAACTTTCGAGAAACAGAGAGAGACGGAGCCAGAAAGAAGACAGAGATCCTCCTACCTTGTTTTGCTCAGTGTTGGACTGGAAGGAGCAGTTTGGGGCAGAGGCTTAGGCTTTCCAGTTAAAGGGGCAGGACTGGGTCCACCTCAGATGCACATGGATTCTCACTTTGCTTGGTGTTGGGCTGGAAGGAGAGGTTTTGGGCCTCAAAGAAATGTTTAACCTCATTAGTAACAGAGGAAATAGTAAAATTTTAATTTTAGTTATCATAGTAACACATAGATTTTTTTAAATGTAATTAATAAAACCCAGTATTGGTGAAGTTGTAGAGAAATGAGCACTACTATCCTGTTGGTAGTACATACTTTTTATATAGACATTTGGCAATATGTAGCTGAAGCCTTTAAAAGTCTGTAATTTTTTTTTGGCTTAGCAATTTTATGTGAATTAAGTGTGTGTGTGAAAGAGAGAGAAAGAAAGAGTATTTTTAAGTTTGGACAAGAGTAGTATATTTATATTCTGAAAAAGTCAAATAACTTAACTGGCAAGAAATTGGAATTATTTTTTTAAAAATATGATGTTATATAAGGGAATATAAGTTAGAAAAATAACCACAGAATATAGGTCTAAAACATTACAAAATAGCCCTGGGAATAAAAAAATAATAATTTTATTAAATTATAGATAAAAACACATAGAAAATGTCAAGAAATAAGTATACTTAGAATTGATAATGATTACCTCTCAGTGGTAGGGACTTCTGGGTGGTTTTAATTTTGTCTGTTTTTTTCATAGTACTTTATATACACTCTTCAACAAAATGTTAGTATTTTAGTAAAGACCAAAGTAGAAATTTACAATTATAAAAGCTTTTAACAATATGAGATGATGTTAATTACATAAAAGATGAAGGTTATTTTATGATGACAACTATGTAGAATTGTAGAAGGGGAAGGAAAGGAAATAAAGGGAAGAGGAGAAAAAAACAAAGGGGAAAATTTCTCCTAACAGCCATTTTTCTGGTCAGTAAAATTTGTAGAAAATATTTTCTACTTTTACAGATTGTCATACAGTGTAATATATTACCAATGTTATACTTAGAAAAACTGAACGGAAAATCATTTTAGATTTTAACTAAGTAGTTAGAGTCCGTCTGTTTTCTTTTATACACCTCTCTACTGTATCAAGTATCTGTAGTCTTAACTCCAAGTTTCTGGGCTCCAATTAAGCCACTGCATTTGGTTAATTTACATAAAATATTTCTACTGAATTTATTATCTCGACCAGTGAAAACAGACTTTTCTAGAATCCTCTCATGAGTCTAGGATTATCCTTGCTCATCTCCACTTGGCATTCCATCTGTCTCCAGAGGGGATGGAGCACTGCAATGAGATCTTGGCACCACATCCAGACCCACGTTGCAGTACATTTGCTTTTTGGCTTGCACTCCTCACACATATGCTTTGCCTTTCCGCTTTCAAGCAGAGGGCTCCTTGCCTGCACCAGTCTGGATGTCAGCAGGTGGCCTGCTGGCCCCCAAAGCTTTCTGCATGAATTACTATGTGTGGTTTCTGCACATCAAGACTTGGCAGCAGCACACACACACATCTCCCTTGCTCCCTGTCACCCCCCTCCGTATTCCATTAGAAGTCATCCAGATTTTTGGCTTGGATATTGGGCCAAAGCCAGGCTTTCCTCAAAGAATCACCTAGTTTCCATTTGCTAAGATATCAAACCCTACTCCCTTTTCCGGATAAAGTCTGTGTCCCAGTCACTCCAGCTCCTGACTCTTCCTCTCTACTTCTAACTCCACGTAGCTTATCTTGTCGTTCTAGGACCTCAGGATCTTCTGCAGCTTCCATCACATTCAGGATAATGTTTGCATTCCTTCGATGGCAAGCAGGGTCTTCCCTCAGCTTAACCTCTCAACCTTCACCTCCATCACACACTTCCCGCTCTTCCTCTCTCTCTCTATTGCAAGGTTTCTGGCATGACCTGCTTTCTCACTCATCTATGCTTTTCCACATTCTGTTCTTTCTGCCTTTTCCACTTTGTTCCCTGGCCAAAGCCTCCTCGTTCTGCAAAAAACAGCTTGAATGTCATCTCCACTGGGAAGCTGACCTTGACTCTACCCCCTCCAGTGTTCCTCCACCAGCCCAGGACGCTCTGGCACATAACCCCTCCAAACATCAGATAGTATATGCTGGTTCATTTCTGTTCTGTGGCATTGCATAGCAGAAAGGAAAGTTAAAAAAAATATAGTCTCTAGATGGAAGTTAAAATTTGTTTTAAGAAATGTGATGCTCAATTGTGTTAACAGGTATTCTTTGGATAGTTTGACTTCTTTTATTTTTTGGAGAGGTTTTTGCTATAGGGCGTGTGTGCTTGCCAGAAAGGCAGAGAGAGACAGAGAGACAGAAAGCGAGAAATCACCCCCGGGGGGGGGGGGGATGGTCACACCACAATCCCTTCTCCTCCATTCTCCTCTTGGGATCTTGGGGACGCACGCACTCGCGCCCAGCATGAGTTTAAGCTACCAGGTCGGGACTCAAACCAGGGTCAACTACCTGGGAGTCCAGCAACATAGCCATTATCCTAACTGCTGGTCCCTGGATAGTTTGACTTCTCAACTTGTATTTTGGCAAGCTCAAATAATTTTGGGAGTAAGTCAAGGTATACATAAACAAGTTAGAATTAGAATTTCTCTTTCTGCCTGTTCTCTTTGTCCTTCAGGTTTTAAGGCTTCTGACCCCAAAGGGCATAAGCTTATTGGCCTGCACGCATCCATCGAATCTTCCACAGACATTGATTCACATTCTACTGTTGCAGTTGAAAATTGACCTTCCTCTTCTTGGTACAAGGATTGTGCTTAATGATCTAAATTAACATCTTTGAGCTGGTGTGGGTGTGCATTCCTCTTCAAATTTTAGAAGGTCTTGAAATCCCAGGGTATAAATATAATTTTTAAAAATACCTTTTCTTCTTTTTAAGCAAATAGATAAATGTGGCAGCTGGGAACTTTGTCTATGAAAGGGCCTCATCCATTTTGACTGCTGCTTTCTGCAGCTAGCACACTGGACCTGGGCCAGCCATCACTGCAAGAACTCACTGGCTTTCTCTCTCACATTCTGTACCAAGGGCCTTTCAGCGTCTGCACAGGTGGGAATTCTCCGGCCACCTTCTCAGTTCACATTTCCCGCACTTTTCTCCTGAGCACTCGACTTCCCAAAACAGAACCACAGGTTTCGGAGAGTGTGTGTAGTAATTTGTGGGAACGGACAAGGCGTCTCTAGCTCTGTGATTTCCACACCCTGAGCTAATTGTCCTATGGGCAATAAGGTGGATGAAGGATGCAGAGGAGTTCTCAGAAGTCACTCAGAGGCCAGAACTGGATTTTTTTTCAGGGGGTGTTTGGAAGATCCCAGCATGAGATAGGATATTAGTACTGATAGTGTGAAAAATGTAGAAATAAAAGATAGGAGACTTCCTTCATGAATCCTCTGCTCTCCTGAGGTCTGCATTTCCCTTCTCTCTGTCTTATTTTTTTATTAGACTCTCACATGGATCAACCTCCATATTAATGTCTAATTATGTGTATTCTTTCCATCATTCAGGGTTTAGCTCAAATCTCACCTCCTCTGAAAAGCCTTCCTGGATGACTTGGGGGGGAGGGTTTCCTCTTGCCTGAATACTTAGAGCTCCTAATGACTGTACATTCCGGTGGTGCCCACATACAGAGGTAATTTACTGTGTAATAGCTAAGAAAATAATGGCTATTAATTGATTACTTATTATGTGCCAGGCACTGTTACTGGCACTTTGCATGCATGAAGTCAGAATCCTCACAACTGTTCTGCGAGGTACCATTTTTCCCATTTTACAGGTAAGGATCCTGAGGCCCATAACAAAATCATATTTTAGTAATCAGATTACAAGTTCCACTTACCATTTCTTGGATAAATTGGCTTGTCTGTTTCACAGCAGGAGGCTCAGGCCTCGCAGTTGGTAATTGCTCAACTAATATTTGTCCATTTAATTACGTGCTTAATGGAACTTGAGACCATGAAAATAGGATTTGAAAAACACTGTTGACAGATATGCTACCTTTCCACTTCTGTTGACTTGGGAGACTGCAATGCAGTGGGTGAGGTTGATAGAAACCACAGTCACAGAAGCTGGTCTGCATGGTATGCCAAATACCATGGGAAGTGATGTATGCTCTATCCCTCTTAATCTCAGTAACTTTTTCTCCCCCAAAAGATCAGAGAGAGGTTGCAAAATGCTTTCAACAACATCAAATAAATAGATGAAGGTGTTATAGCAAAAGGAATGGAAGTGTAGTAAGTCAGACATAATTCTGGGTTCAGCTATTACCCAAGAATACATGCCCAGTGGACCCTCCTTTAGAGACACGCCACATATTTGGCTCTAAGCTCCCTAGTATTTATGGGGAAAACAGACACATGATTAATTATAGCACCCATATGCTTTAAGATGAAGACAAACCAACTGTTCAGATGATACATGCATAAATGTGGTATCAAACCATTTCTTGTTACATTTCCCAGCATGGACCAATCTCATCTTGCTGAAGAGCAGAATAGTAGAATCTATTCTAGGAGGAGGCAGACTAGTGGGTCTTGGTATGCAGTTGACTTTGGTCTAACTGAGTCTTTTTAAGAGCAAGATGGATGGCACACATTTCAGGAAATTCTCTGTGAATATACTTCCTTTCCTCCACGCTCCATACTTATTGTTCCAGGCAGTTACCCTTCCACTGTAACTAAAAGCTGCATACGTGTTTTGGTATAAACCTACTGATAAATTTTTCTAATTGCCAAAAGACATATGCGATTGCCAGAGAGAGAGAGACAGGGGAAGGGCGGAAACATCCCATGACGGGGCATAGTCATGCCACAATCCTTTCTCCATTTCTCCATCCTATGTGGATTTAGGGCATGCACACAAATGTGTCCACTGTGTTTTTCAAGCTATTAGGGGAAGGATTCAAACCGCAGCTCCCTCAACCACTAGGCTCCAGGGCCAGTTGTAAACCTATTACCATTCTATAGAACTAACATACACAGGAGAAGTCTTTAGAACCACCAGCCTTATAAGCAATATGGAACTTTAAAAAGTGAATTTTAGGTGGGGAAAATGAAATCCAACCTTCCTTGCATGATTTATGATGCTTTTAACAACCTGGCCTCAAGTGCTTTTGCAGATCTAATTTATTGACACCACCCTCTCTCCCACCTTCAGTATCTTCATGCTTCATTAAAACCAAACTATATGATGTTCCATGAGCATACTCAGTGCTTTCACTTGTTGGGACTTAAAAGATGCTTCCTAAAATTCTCCTCTCTCCCATCTCCTTTAGCATCTCTGCCTAGTAAGTCTTGAAGGATGTCTCTTTTCCTGGGAATTCTGATTCTACCTAACAATTAATCTTTCCGTTTACTAGATCTTCCTAGCACCTTGTTTATATCATATTTTATTATCCCCTTTTGTTAGCGTCTCTGAGTTTTCTGCCAAGTTGTGAGCTCCTCCAGGTGGAATGTGTTTTATTTATCTTTGTATCCCACACTGGGGACATAGGCTGACCTGAATTTATTTCACCAAATATTTATTGAGTGCTTCCTGACAAAGCACGTTGGGACAATTCCCACCCTGTGATGATGCTAAGTAACTAAATAAAATAAAATAAAATAAAATAAAATAAAATAAAATAAAATAAAATAAACCATGAGCTACTCCACAGGTGATCCATGTATGTTCCTCTCAAGCCATCCAGTACTATGTGAATAAACCAGTCAATACAGTTCAGTACAAAAAGGGATGACTTAGTAAATAGGTAGAAACACCAACCAAGTCTACTTAACTCTTTTTCCCTGTCAGTATTTCCTGAATTTGAAAAACTCCAAAGGAAGCTGCATTTGGATGTTTCCATTCATCCCAAGCATTGTCCCTTATTTGTGTAACATCTGTCACACCAAATACTTTTGCAAAAGTATACTTGGCTTATGGAAAAATCACTTTATCTACCAAAAAATTGTGCACCCTTTATAAGTGAAACAGATCAACCATCCAGGAGACCTTGGTAATATTACAACAGAGATAGGAGCAGAGTCAGAAAGAATAAAAGCTATCTCCAACCCCAGAAGACTCAAAGATTCTGAGGATTCAGAATTCTCAAATTCCTGAACCTCAGTGTCCTCATCCCATGTCAGAGAGTCCCATGATTTTCCTACAAAGGCCCTGACTTTAGAATACAAAATTTGTTAAAAAAAAAAAAAAAAGAAAAATAAATAAATTAATAAAAATAAATAAATAAATAAATGGATGTTCTTTAAAAAAAATAAAAAAGAATACAAAATTTGGAAGGACTTTAAATTAAGCCTTTGCTACAATCTGACTCTTATGAGTAAGTCCTGGGCCTGATTTTTCAGGCCAGTCTGCCTTCTGCCTACAACCATCAAGGGTCTCTTTTAAGTGCCATTAGAGAGGCCTTTTTCTGTGCATCT
The DNA here is from genome assembly GCA_026018925.1 of Tupaia tana. NCBI lineage: Eukaryota > Metazoa > Chordata > Mammalia > Scandentia > Tupaiidae > Tupaia > Tupaia tana. Next base: position 35,867,584 of record JAKSZU010000013.1, on the reverse strand, counting down.
TATGCCCTGAATTAGTGGTCAGTTAGGTTGAGCCTGCCAACTTCACAACCCTTATAATTACTCTTGATATCCTATCTCTCATGTGTTGGTGAGTTTGTGAAAGTGAGTATCCCTTCCCCTTGGCCACAGCTGATTCTCATCATTTGTGATGTTGCAGCATGTATGGCTATCACTTCTCCACTTGTCTCCTATAGTAGTGTTCTTTTCTGGTTATGTCAATATTCAATTCCAGAAGCATCTGCTACATCTTATAATTAAAATAATTTTACTTCCAAGTCAAGATAAAATACCAAGGAATACAGAAGTCAGAACTTCTAAATATATGTCAATTTGCTTGTATTTTACAAACCTAATTATATAATTAGTGCCTAAAGAAATACCTAACACTTTCTGTTGGGCTATCAGAAAAGTCAGGATGCATTTTTGCATATAAAAATATGTCATGACTTTTCCAATGACCCAATAAATGCAGTGATGTTGAAGAAGATCTTGAATCAGTACTGTTATTAGAATATAATGTCTGCCTTCACCTTTTAAATGGCTTTAATTTTTTTTTCTTTTTTTAGAGAGGTTTTTGCCATAGGGTGCGTGCGCTTGCCAGACAGACAGAGAGAGACAGAGAGACAGAGAGACAGAAAGCGAGAAATCACACACACACACACACACACACACACACACCCAGGGAGGATGGCCACGCCGCAATCCCTTCTCTTCCATTCTTCTCTCCTCTCGGGATCTTGGGCACGCATGCACACGCGCCTGGTGTGAGTTTACGCCACTGGGTCTGGGACTTGAACCGCGGTCGACTACATGGGAGTCCAGCGACATAGCCATTACGCTAACTGCTGGTCCCATGGCTTTAATTTTTTTAAAAAAATATTTATACCTATTTTGGTTTCCTTTTTTTTTTTCCCCTAATTTTACTAGAACTTTCTTTGACAGTGATCTTTTGGGTAAATGACAGGAAATAATATAATAAACTCATATGTAGCATTACTACAAGTATTAAGGTGCCAGATGACTCCAAATTTTTTTTTTTTTTTTGGAGAGGTTTTTGCTATAGGGTGTGTGCACTTGCCAGAAAGACAGAGAGAGACAGAGAGACAGAAAGCGAGAAATCACCCCCCAGGGGTGATGGCCACACCGCAGTCCCTTCTCCTCCTTTCTCCTCTCGGGATCTTGGGCACGCATGCACACGCGCCCAGCGTGAGTTTAAGCCACCGGGTCCAGGACTCGAACCGCAGTCGACTACATGGGAGTCCAGCAACATAGCCATTACGCTAACTGCTGGTCTCTGATGACTCCAAATTTTGTATACAAAATTTCGCATCCTTGACAAAATAATTTTTGCATCCTTTGTCTACCTCTTCCCTTATCTCTCTCTTCTTAAAGTATCAGAACAAGATTAGAATTTCATTGAAAAGATCGAAGTTCCATTCCCAGGTTCTTCATTTATTGCCTCAACAATTACTCTTGGAACATCATTCTCGTCACATCTTTACTAGAGATAATCAGGAAATACCCTCGATACTCTCCTCTTTGCTCATGCTCTCTAGACACATAATGTTTACAGTATGCCAAACTCTTTTCCTATGCCATGTGCTTGGCTTTCCTCTGCCTGACGTACTCTTCCTACTACTCTTCAAATGGCTGGCTTCTGATTTTTTTTTTTTTTTTTTTTTTTTTTTTTTTTTTGTAGAGGAGATTTTGCTTTAGGGCATGTGTGCTCATCAGAGACAGAGACAAACAGAAAGACAGAAAGTAAGAAATCATCCCCTAGAGGGGATGGCCACACCACAATCCCTTCTCCGTTTTCCTCTCATGAGATCCAGATAGAAAAGAACACTGTCGCTATTATATTTGAGTAGTTACGTGCCAGGTTCTGCTGCATGTATTCTCTCATACATCCCTCTATGTAATGCCTTATGAATTTTTTTTAAAGGGAGGAGGAGGAAGAGAAGGAGGTGGGGAGGAAGAAGAGGAAGAGAAGGAGAAGTTGGTGGCAGAAAATAGACAAATCCTCAATGGGCACAAACTAGGCAGAGCATGGATGTAAACGCATCCCAAACAGGCTGCAAGGCTCATGCTCTCTCCATTACACTATCTACTCTGTCCTTGATGTCTATTTAATGTCAGCTTATTCTTCCCATTAATGTTAAGGCCAACACTCACTAGCAGGTCAGAAGAGGCCACTGACCTCCAAAGAATGCTCCCTACTTTTTAATCTAGACTCAGCTCCTCAGAGAGTGTGCTTTAAGAAAGGTTCACAGAAGTACCTGTTAACATTTTCAGTCAGAGTATGTGTCTTTAGTCCTATTGTGTCTGCTACCATCAAATTGATGGTCAGGAGCTGAAGTGGTCCACTGGAGACTATAACCTGAGCTTTCTGTAAGAGGAACACTCCTAGGTAGCAGTTGCTCTCAGAAGTGTTGGCTGTCACTAAAGTTGCATTCCTGCTATCCCTTGCCTTCTTTCTTACAAGTTAGATCCCTTGACAGCAAATAATCCTTCTGCTCAATAGCAGGTACATTATCAGCATGATTATTTATGGATTCTCCAGTCTTAAGAAGCTTTGGCCACCTAATAGATAGTTGTGAGCAAAGCTACATGTTTCTTTGGAGGAAATTTCTGTAATTTCTATGCAAGTCTTCACTTAATATCGTAATTTTGGCTGTCCCTTCAGCCCTGGTTTACTTTGCTTGAGGCTAGGAAGTACTCATCCTTCTCTTAATTTCTTCAAAGACACAGAAACAGGAAACTACTATAGGTACTCTCTAGAAGTACCTGAATTCAGATTAAGTAAATGTCAAATGATATAAAAGCTCAGACTCTTCAATGTTGGGGCACAGAAGTAGGTAAACAAATCAAGACCCAAGGAAATAGAAGACTTTTTTTTTTTTTTTTTTTTTTTTTTTTTTTGGAATTGTGAATTGTTATACGAGAAAGCCATGTTGGAAACAAATTCTTCAGCCTTCTTCTGTCAATCATCATCCACTACCCACGCTCCCCAAGTAATACTGCATGGAATGGAAGCAAGCCTTCTGCCACTGAGCTGACCAAATGGAAGATTTATGAGAAAAAGAAAAACAATCTAAAACTTGAACTGCCTGCTGACCCAGCAATCCCACTAAAAGGTTTATAAGGATAGGAAATCATTTTGTTGGAGATAAATTTTCACATTCACGTTTATTGGAGCATTATTCTTCAAAGCTAAGACATGGATTCAACCCAAGTGCCTACCACCAATGACTAGGTAAAGTAAATGTGGCACACATACACAATGGAATACCACTTAGTCATAAAGAACAATGAATCCTTGTCATTTGAGACAAAGTGGATAAACCTAGAAGGTACAATGCTGAGTGAAGTAAGCCAAGTTAGGAAAGGTAAACACCGTATGTCCCTGCTAAACGTACACTGAGTGTTCTCAGAAGCAGAAACTGAAGGACTCTGTAGCAGAAAGGTAGATAGAGTAATGATAGATACTACAAGGTGCATGAAATGGTGTGTGGGCGGATTCAGGAAAAATTTATTAATAGACATAGAGTGTGTGTAAACAAGTGGAATAGTTATGGGATTGTGTACTCCAGTAGAGTAAAAAATAATATTGACAATTCAAATATACTTCCAAAAGGGGAAAAAAAAACTTGTATAATGAAATTCAAATCTGCACAGCATAATGATAAATGTTGAAGACGGAGAACATAGTTATATAGGTGGTTTGATTATTACACATAGTATACCGACTTTAAAAAATAATCTATACCCCTAACAACATACAGTGATTATATGTCAATCAGAAATTATTATTTAAAGATAATAATCTAAAACCTACTTTAAAAAAAATCGCTGTTGTCTTAGCCACTATTTTAACTGAAAGCTGCAACTTAAACTGTAAAGAACTGCCTCTCCTCTGAATCTTCCTGTGGTGCTAGTCCTAATGACTACTCTGTCATTAAAATGTAGGGCTTTAGAAATTATTTTGTAATGTGTGTAAAGAATATATTAGCAGATAAATGATTAGCTTCTTGGAGACAGGTATCTTGAGTTGAGTTATCTATATCTTCTAGCACAGTGACTTTCTAGGCAATAAGTAATCTATAAATATTTATTGGTTATTGAAATCAGGGGCTATGTATTCTATAAGATAAAATAATTTCTTGCTGTGCCAGCTCCACAAACATGAGATATGGCACAAAGCAGGCTTATTAAAACTTATACAGGCATTGGTTATGTAAGTACTAACACTTAAGACATTAAAGTATTTGCATTATAAAAAGTGCATATAACTCACCAGTTCTTCAGTCCCCTGAAGTTATTATTTAATGTTCTACTAGAATTTGATACCTAAATCTTGCAATTTATTTTAAAAGTCAAATCATACTGGAGCCCCATTACTCAGCATAATATTCTGATTTACATGGTACAGTATAAAGGAATTAAGTTTGCAATTAATGAGCTACAAATAAATCTATCCATAAACAATAAGCACCAGTAGTAGCCAAAGTAGTTAGACTTAAGGTTTGTTCTCTTTGTATATGCATTAATTTGTTTCCTTTACTCTAATTGGCTACATTTAAAGATAATTGGAAAGATAAGGCTTCTGAAATGACAATATGATGAGCTCTGAAGATTTGCTTCCCTACAAGATGACCGTAACTTGTAAAAATTATTTTTAAAAATCAAAAGATCTTTAAATTGCTTAAGGACATACAGCAATCAAAGAACAGTTTATTCAAGAAAACCTATGTAGTCAACTAATCTTTGATGAGGGTGCCAAGAATACAAAGTGGAAAAAGAAAATAAGTGGTATTGGGAAAACTAGATGGCCACATTCAAGAAATAAATAAAATTAGATCCTCATCTTGAACTATATATAAAAATTACCTCAAATGGATTCAAGAATGAAATATAAAATCTAAAGTCATAAAATATCTAGAAGAAAACAGGGAAACTGCTGGCCTTGGCAACTATGTTGCTGGATAGCACACCAAAAGCACAGGAAATTAAGTGGCATTACATCAAACTTAAAAGCTTCTATACAGCAAAATAAACAATCAATCGAAATCAAAGACGACCTGCAAAATAGGATAAAATATTTTCAAATAATGTATTTGATAAGAGGATAATATTCAAAATATATAAGAACACATAAATCAATTTAAAAAATAACAACCCAATTAAAGTTGGGAAAAGGACTAAAACAGGAATTTCTTTTAAAGGAGACATATAAATGTCCAACAGATATAGAAAAACAATGTTAAAAATTGATAGTCATCAGAGAAATACAAATTAGAACCATAAGGAGAAATTACCTCACATCTCTTAACATGATTATTGCCCAAAATACAAAAAATGACAAATGTTATGATGTGGCGAAAAAGGTATACTTGCATACTGTTAGTGGGAATGTCAATTAGTATAGCAATTATGGAAAACAGTGTGGAAGTTCCTCAAGAAATTTAAATAGAACTACCATATGATTCAACAATCCCACTCATGGGTATATATATATATATATATATATATATATATATATATCCAAAGAAAATTAAATTAGTTTGTCAAAGCAATATCTGAATTCCTATGTTCATTGTAGCATTATTTACCATAGCCAAGATATGGAAACAAGCCAAGTGTTCAGTGACAGATAAATGAAAAAGATGTAGTATATTAGGCCAGCCCCATAGCACACTGGCTAAGCATTGTGCATTAGGAGCCAAATCCCACATGGTCAACTGCAGTTTGATTCCTAGTCCTGGTGACTTGGAAAACACTCTGGACACATGTATGCATCCTCAAAATTCTAACAAGATGGAGAAATAGAGAAGGGATTGTTGCATGTCTATGCCACTTTGGGCGGGGGATGTGCTTTTTCTCTCTCTGTCTCTGGCAAGGGCACACACCCTCTGGCAATTTTCAAAAAATGTGATATATATATATATATATATATATATATATATATATACACACAAATACACATATACACACAAACACACAAAATGGAGCATTATTTAGCTATAAAAAAGAAGAAAATTCTGCCATTTTCTACAAGGTACATGGATCTTGAGGCCATTACAGCTCGACACAGAAAGACAAATACTGTAATAAATGATATAATTTATAGGTAGAATATAAATAAGGTGAACTCAGAAACAGAGTATAGTGGTGGTTTTCAGAGATTGGAGGGTGGAAGAAATGGGGACCTGTAGATCTAAGGGTACAACATGTCAGTTATAAGGTGGGCAAATTCTGGGTGTATAACAGAAGAGATAATGCATATGTTGATTAATGTAATCGTGATAGTTATTACACAGTGTATATCAAATATATCATACATCTTGAATATAAACAATCTTTGTCAATTACATATTTTTAAATTAAAAAATAAAATGATTACCACAGAGAATCAGGTATAGAGATAACTACCAAGCTGTCTACTGGAATCAGAACAAACCTCAAAACCTGGCCCTGCAGAAGGTCCAAATTTAATTGGATCAGACTGTGGAGCAACTCATGCACCAGGATATTATTTTTAAAAATTAGGTAAATCAGTTGGAAGTTAGTGAAGCCTAACAAGCTGGGAGTGACACCAAAAGAGACACTTTAACAGAGAGATCAGGAAGAAACAGAGAGCTCTGCTAAAGCCAGTCTTCCCACGTTGACTGTGCCCTAGCTTGGGACTGCAACTTCTCAAGAACAATATCAAAATCATCTTGCTGCAGCGGAAATAGATTTTACTTAATTTAAGTTAAGCCTATTAAACTCAACTAACTTGTATTTCTCTGATGACTAGCAATTTTTAGCATTGTTTTTCTATATCTGTTGGACATTTATAGGTCTTCTTTGGAAAGAAATTCCAGTTTTAGTCCAAACTTGTAAGACATTTAAAAAACAGGACAGTATGAGTTGGGGAAAAAAGCAGGTAACAGAAATTGCCTCAAAGAGGACCTAGATGTCAGACCCGTTACAGCTGTCACTATAATATATTCAAAGAACTAAAGAAAACCATTCTTAAAGAAATAAAGTGCAGCGACAATAATACTCATAAAACAGAGTAAAAATAAAGAGAAAGAAATTATAAAAATGAATTAAATGGAAATTCTGGAGTTGAAAACACAACTGAAATGAATAATTTACTAAAGGAAGTCAACAATGAATTTGAACTGGCAGAAGAATGAATCAATAACCTTGAAGACAGATTGGTACAAGTTATACAATCCAAACGAACAGTGAGAGCAAAGAATGAAGAAAAATAAACAGACTTCAGTGAAATATGGGACACCATTAAGAGAACCAACATATGTGTAATTGTACTTTCAGAGGGAAAAGAGAAATACAAAGGAGTATGAAAAAATATTCAATGGAATAATGGGTTAAAACTTTACAAATCTGAAGACAAACAGTAATTTACATGTCAAAGAAACTCAGCATATTTCAAGTAGGGTAAAGTCAAAGAAATCCACATCCAGGTATTTTATAATTGAAATGTTGAAATGCAAAGATAGAAAATCTTGAAGGCCACAAGAGATAAATGACTCAGGATGTACAAGGGAAGTACCCCCCCTACTACCAAAAAATAATAATTAAAAAAAATATTAACAGCTGACTTTTGCAAGGAACAATAAGGCCAGAGGGTGATGGGATGACTTATTCAAAGTGCTGAAAGAAAATGATGTCAACCAAGAAGTTTATACACCAAGTAATCTTTCAAAAGTGAAGGGAAAATGAAGTCATTCCCAGATAAATAAAACTGAAGGAATTCATTACTATTAGAATGCCTTACAAGAAACAGTAAAGGATATTCATCAGGCTAAAAGCAAGTAACCACAGACAGTCATTTAAATTGATTTGAAAAAATAAAGAGTACTAAATTATAAAAGACAGAATAAATACATACTTCTTAACTCACTTAAAAAACAACCATCTAAAGCAATATGTATGTAATTCTATTTGGGGCCTAAACATATAGAAATGTTATAACAGCAAAATGAGAGTGGGTAGAACAAAGCTGTCTTGTCATAAGAAAATGACACCATATGCTCATTCAAAACTATAGACACAGATGAAGAGAAGCAGAAATGGTAAATAAGAAGTTATTGTAACAAATTTTATAAATGCATGCTTACTCTTTTTGCTTCTCGAAACTTTCTTAAAAGACATAAAGTAATAAGACATTATATAAAGGAATAAGTACAATGATGTTTGGTTGGGTATGTAATTACATAAATCTGATATGTATATAATAAAAAGTAGAAAGAGATAGCGCTATATAGAAATGACTTTCTATATTTCACTGGGATTAATACAAATCTAAAGTAGAGTAGAAAATTTTAAGTCTTATGTGGTAGTCCTAGGGCAACTGCTAAGACAAAAAGTACATACATACACACACAAATGTTAGACTAAAAAATAATTACTAATGCAACAGAAAATAGTAAAGGAATAGGAGAACAGACAAATGAAAAACAACAAAAACATGAGACATATTGTTATGGATTGAATTGTGTTTCTCTAAAATTCATATATTAAAGTCCTAACACCCCAGTTCCTAGAATGTAACTCTTTGAAGACAGGATATTTACAGAGGTAAGAGCACCCCCAATCAAATATGACTAACGTCCTTTTATGAATAGGAAATTCATATGCCGATAAAGGGAAACAGACACAGGGAGATGGCCATCTATCTACACGGAAAGGAGAGAGGCCTGGGCTGGATCTTTGACCCATAACTCTTATAAGTAACCAACCATATTAACACATTGATCTCGGACATCTATCCTCCAGAATTGTGAGACAACAAATTTCTCTTGTGTAAGAGAAAAGTGCCACCCAGTTTGTGGCACTTTGTCATGTACACATATAGAAAACAAAAATTTTAATGACATAAAATTACAGATTTGAATACCCCATTTTCAATCATGGGGAGGCAGAAGACAGACAAATAGAGGAACTGGACAACACTGTACGCCAACTAGACCTAATACACATCTACAGAAATGTAAAATATGTTTCAGAATTGCCCCACAAGAATACAGAGACTGAGGCCTGTTTCTACCAGTTGACATCTCTCCCTGGCCAGGACTACCTCTGGAAGTATTTACTCTCCCATACATCTTGGCTGGTCCGCTTGCTATGAAATAAGCTTCTGCTAAGAAATCCTTTATGGGGACCAGCCGTTGGCATAATGGCTATGTTGCTGGACTCCCATGTAGTTGACCACAGTTTGAGTTCCGGACCCAGTGGCTTTAACTCATGCTGAGTACATGTGCATGTGTGCCCAAAATCCCAAGAGAAGAAGGGATTGCGTTGTGGCCATCCCCCCTGGACAGTGATTTCTAGCTTTCTGTCTCTCTGTCTCTCTGTCTTTCTGGCGAGTGCACACACCCTATAGCAAAAACTTCTTCAAAAAAAAAAATCCTTTGTTTCGAAAAATAGTGATACATATGAAAGGGTGAGGGGGCAAGCTGTCAGCTTTCTAGGGCTGGCACTACAGCTGCAAGCTGCTCTATGAGAATATGGGATGACAAAACAGCAATATCCACTACAGTGTCTCATGATTAAATAAACATAATCAGGATGAAATCTCCACCATTGCCTTGGCTTAGAAGGGAATTTCTAACTGACCCTACCTGCCCACCTTAATTTGGAGGAAATTTTCCTTATTATCAAATCTCCTCCCCCCAAAAATTATCCGTTTTCTTTTTGTCCTATACATCTTATCATAAGAGTCTAGGATCTACACACTGGTGACTTGTCTCTCTCTAGGAGATGGGTCCACATGTAACAAGGAAGTAGCTTAGGCAGAATGTCATGGAAAATTGCAAGTATCACTTCTATCCCGAGGCTTGGTGTGCCACTAGCTAGTCATTGACAGTCCGCCAGACACCTACATAAAAGAAAGACACATTGGCTTGACATAATCATCTTTCCCATAGCTTCTTGGGGCATGAAAGGTATCTCTTTCCCAATCCTCATCCTCAGCTTCTTCCTCTTTTCACCTTACTCTGAGTTATAGTTACTAAGATAATTTATTCTTATAATGTGAATCCAGACCTCTCTGTACCACTGGCCCACTGCTTAGTGGTAAAGCAGTTCAGTAACATATATTAATACTTGGATATACAAATTTCACCTCTTAAGATTAGGAAATATCAGGGCCAGCAGGTGGCATGGTGTTAAAGTGCTGGACTGCCACACAGCCAGCTGTGGTTTGAGTCCCTGACCTGGCAGCTTTCTTTCTCACTTTCTCTCTCTCTCCCTCTCTGGTGTACCCTATAGTAAATTTTAAAATAGTAATAATGATGATGATGATTAATACAGTTAAATAAATAATTCTTTAAGAAAAGATGAGGCAATACCAGGTTAAAGAAAGTCAAGCAGTTCCTTAGTACAGGAACTAAGCCTTCATGTTTATGAATCTTGACTGTCCTCAAGGAGATGTTTAAAGTTTGCATCATTCCCCAGATCTCTTTGACCACAGAAGCATTTTTCACTGGACATCTGAAACTAATGTTCTATAAAAATATATTTGGAAAAACAGTGGTATAACCTAGTTCATTCATTTTACGGGGGGCGGGGGGGTGGGGGGGGAGGGGATTGAAGCCCAGAGAGGTAAGGTTCTTTACTTTCGTGTTGCTATGAGTTATTGATGGATCCAGAATGTGAACCCAGATCTCCCGTCTGTGTTAGGAACTCGCTCAATAGCTGCAAAACGGTCTTGGGTTTACCCAGGGAAGGACAAAGTGTGAATGATTTTTTTTCTGTTGTTTGTGCTCTAGAGGAGGGTCATCCTCCTTCAATGTCTAAGAACAATGAATGAAAACGTTTGTAGACATTCCAGTGATCAGCAACTGCTAGCTAGTAGGAGAAGAAACTAAATATGGACAAGCAGGAAATGAGTTAAAAGCCAGACCTGCCGGGTGTGGCAAAGATGGCTAGCTGTCTAGAAAAACTCCATGCCCTTTGTCTCACGTGGGGATGCAACTCTGCAGCCAGGTATGGCTGTGAGGCAGGTTCTTACTAATGACTATACAGGTGGGTTTTTAAGCAGCAGCTGTACTTCCTCTACTCTCTTTTCCCCCTTCTACCAACTGGATGCTGAGAACTCTGAGGATCTAGGGAATGGCAACTCCATGCAATACAAGGAGGCTTCCTTTCTAAACCTATATATAGAAGACAGACCCTGCCTAACCAGTGAATACTCTTTTATTTTTTTTCTAAATTTATTTTGTTTTATAATTTTCCATTTCCATTTAATCGTTCATCTTTATGGCATACAGTATGGTTTTTCACAGCATGCATGCAGTGTATGGCAGTCAAATCAAGGGCAGTACCGTGTACATAATTTTCAACAAAGACTCTCCCATTCTCGTGTCTGCTTTTTTCCTGAGTCCTCCCTAGCCATTCCTCACAATCTACTCCACTCCTATACAAACTCTGGCATGTGTACTTGCTGTCTCTAGTATGATGCATGGACAACTCTTACACAAGCTAGAAATGAACTTCTATGGTGTTAATCCACTGAAAGTACTGGGTTAGATGGCAATTCCATTTCCCTAGTTAGTGTATTGGAAGACAAAAGAAAATATGGGGCAAAAGAAGAGATGAAGGATGTCAAAAGTATGAGTTGTTGGATTCACAGACTTAAGGACGCAAAGCTGTTCCATCTGAACTGGGAAAGAGCCTGAGCAGCACATGATTTGGCCTCTATTTCTGCTCTCAGCTCCCCCATCCTTAGACTCTGGACACTTGGAACTTCAGCCATGCCGAACTTGGAACTTCAGTCATGCTGAACTTCTCTTGCCTCCCTGAGTGGGTCTCACCTCTCTTGCCCCTTAGCCATTACATAAGATACAACCACTTCTTTTTTTTTTAAATTAATTAATTTATTTATTTTTACATTTTTCCACATTTACTTTACATATCAAAAAAAATATTTGCTCATACTCCATACTTCTTGACAGTTAATAAACAACTTTCAAAATTTCAAAATATTGAATTTTAATGATAATATTCAAAATATTTCTTATAATTTTGTTTGTGAATCTATAACAACAGAAACAGTGTAGTTTTAAATATTTTTGAGAAAATATTTATATGTCAACTACTCACATTTTGAAAAGCAAATATGCCTGGCACACTAGTCACACATAAACCTTCTCAATTCAGCCCTGCCTACCAAGTATTCTGTGATCTACCATCTGCTAGCAAAGATCAGTCTCTTTTTCTTCCTTCTTAGTCTTTCTCAAGATAATCCTCTGGTATGGTTGCTCTTTTGCAGTTTCTACTGATTACAATGCTGAGCTGGAAAAGTCCAGGTTATTTTATGTTATAAATTCTTTCATATATCCTCTCTAATCCTCTCTGCCAGGTAGAACTATTTATGGTGCCAGGCCATCTTTCTAAGAGCTTCTGTTGGCTTACTTGAGATCCACCTTAGTTCCATAGTTTTCTGATTGATCTTCAGATATGACATTCTAGTCAAAGCCCTATCCAATAATGAGTATTTCCACTTTCTGATTCAATGCAACAAGCATTATTGAACTTATGCAAATAGTGCTTCTGCCACAAAATAAGAATATTCCCAAATATTTCCAATTCAAGAGGGGTCAGGAAGTAAGAAAAGTTTATATTTCCATTTAAAGAAACAAACAAGAAAAATATTTTAACAAATTGCTGAACCTATCAACAACTCAAAAGAAAGTAAAATGTTTAAATTGGGAAAACAAAGGGTAGTAAAAAAAAAAAATCAGTCATGTGTTACTCAAAAGTCATAAAATTCTATTACGCCAGTCCAGTCTTATGTTCAAACTCTCTTCTGTTGAATATGCAGTGCTGCTGTGGTTCAACCTTTCCGTTTAAATCCTGGAAGTTAACATTCAACATTGTTATTGACATTTCTTGTCCCTAGCATTAAATTGGTCATTTTCTTGATTGCCTTTGGTTTTCTTATTTCTGTATGTGTCTTTAGTTTTCCTGGTTGAGCCCTCCTTTCAGAACTTCTTGACGGTGGGTCTGCTACTGGAAGATTCTTTCAGGTCTTGTTTATCTGAGAATGTTTTTATTCTTTCTTTCCATATGAAGGATAATCTTGCTGGGTATAATATTCTTGGTTGAAACAGTTTTTTCACTTAACACTTTGAATATATGTTCCCCTTCTTTCCTTGCTTGCATTGTTTATGATGAGAGGTCTGAGGTTAGCCTGATGGGATAATCTTTAGGAGTAACTTGACGTATCTCTCTTGTCAATTTTAGTATCTTGTTTTTGTCTGTAGATTTGATCAATCTGACTATGATGTCCCTTGGAAAAGATCTTCTTGGGTTGATTCTACTAGGGGTCCTTTGTATTCCTTGGGATTGGATATTTGAATGCCTCTTTAGATTTGGAAAGTTTTCTTCCAAGATTTCATGGAATAGATTATCAATGCCCTTATTAGTTTCCTCACCTTATGGGATACTGATTATCCAGATGTTTGAGCGCTTAATACTATCTAGTATTTCTTGTATAGTATTCTCATTTTTGGGGGTTATTTTCTCAGTTTTTTTGGTTGTTTATTCTAGATCAGAGATTTTACCTTCAACATCCGAGATTCAATTTTCTGCATGGACTAATCTGCTTTTAATACTTTTGAGGGACGTTTTGATTTCCTGAATGGCAGCCTTCATCTCTAATAGCTCCATTTGATTCTTTTTTATGGTGTGTATTTCCTCTTTCAAATCATGAAAGAACTTCAACATCTCCTGGAACTTGTTGTCCCTTTCCTCCTGCATCTTCTGGAGTTCATTATCTCAAAGCTCTTACATCTCGTTTAGTTTTGTCACTATGAATATTCTGAAGTCTCTATCAGACATTTACATGAATTCTACTGTACTGTCTGTGGATGATGAGGTATTGTTCTTTTCCCATAGGGGAAAGATATTCTCTTGGTTCCTCATGTTTCTTGTGCCTCTGCAATTTTTTTCTGGTCATTTTGTGACAAAATCTCTCCTCCACAGTGCATAGCAATGTGGTATCAACAGTAAGATGAGGAATTCAGATTTATAAAAAGGAATTTATTCATTAAAGCTTATTAAACCACATTGGAGGATTTCAATGAGTCTAAAAGTATTCCGTTGCTTTGCTACTGTGCGCCTCGGCCTATCTAGACATTAAGTGTGTGGAGTGAAGCTTAGAGTAAGAAGGTAAGGTTAAAAAATATAAGCAAAAAGGAAAAAAAAACCTAGAAAAATACTACCAAAAAAGAGTAAAAAATGAAAACCACGTGGCGTGCTAGCATGCTGCACAAACACACCAGGACACACCTCAGTTTTAAAATGCTTTCGGAAATTAAAAAGCGAAAGAAAAGGCCCATCTGAGGAGAGATGCTTGAAAAATTTTTTTTAAAAAGTTAAAAATTTAGAGAGAGAGAGTGTGAGACAGACAGAGAGACAGAGACAGAGAGAAGACAGAGGTCATCCTACCTTGTCTGAATATTTTTGGAGTTTAGGAGATGGGTTTAGAGCATGGCTTCCCTGAACATACCAGGACACACCTCAGCTTTAAAATGTCTTCCTGTCTGATTATCTTGGGCATCTAAACGATACACCCACTTTCTAAAGTATCCTGTTCTTCCCCAGTATGTATCTCCTCCCCACCCTTCCAATAGTTTGACTCCTACTCAGTGTAGCTGTCACCCTTTCTGGGAAGGTCTCTGACACTCAAATTGTATTGGCTTCTTATTTTGTGTCTTTCCTTAGTATTCAGTTCATGTCCCCTTCAAAGGACTTTCATACTGTCCTCTAATTGTCTCTCAGTATCTCCTATTAGACTGATCCTTGAGGGAGGAGACTCCTCATTCCCTACTGAATTGGAACAGCTTATGGTTGTTTGGGACATAGTGAGTGTTCAGTAAATATTTTAGGGGCTGGGTTGAGCGGATAGTTGGGATGGTTGCCTATTTGATACAAGCCTAAGAAAAGAAAATGGGATACATAAGGTTAGATAAGCAGTGTTGGTTAACAATTAGTAAAAAGAGAATCACTTTTTTTTTTTTTTTGGAGGGGTTTTTGCTATAGGGTGCATGCGCTCTCCAGAAAGACAGAGACAGAGAGACAGAAAGTGAGAAATCAACCCCCAGGGAGGATGGCCACGCCACAATCCCTTCTCCTCCATTCTCTTCTTGGGATCTTGGGCATGCATGCACATGTGCCCGGTGTGAGTTTAAGCCACCGGTCCGGGTCTCAAACGTGGTCGACTACATGGGAGTCCAGCAACAGAGCCATTACACTAACTACTGGTCCCAAGAATCACATTTTTTCTATATATTTACTTATTTAACTCTGTTTCATTAATGGCTTTAATACATGAATTTCAAAGTTTCTATGTTTGGTTTTTTAAAGGATTAAATGTATTGTTTTTTTGTTTATTAATATGTGATAGACAAACCAGTACATCTTCCTCTTTCTTTGCAAGTTAGGACTCGAAAAACCCTGGCTGTTTGGTCATGAGGAGTGAGGCACACATGAGGTTAAGACTTTGGCTCTGGAGTCAGAGATAACTGCGGCTGAGTCCCCCCTAACATTTACCAGCCATGTGACCTCGGGCAATGAAGTAGTGCTCCTAAAGCCTTTAGCACGGTGTCTGGTACATAATAGGAGTTCAACAGCTGGTAGCAATAATGATTAGTATTATATTATCCACAAAGGTTAATATTAATTTATCATTATTCTCCCTTAATATGGCTGTTAGACTGTGACTAAGGCATCACCGGAGGCCTTGTACACTGTGTGCCGGAAAAGTAACCAAGAAAGAGCAGCCCTGTGAGGTCATCAGGAAAGAGTGCATGCTCCTCATTGGGCAGACAAGAAAACCCCCACTCAGCGGGGTTAGGAGACCTGCTTCTGGTCACGTAGTGAGGAGGGGCAGAGCTGAGACTCAAACCAGAACTTCTGATTCCAAAGCCACTTCTCTTTCCACTACAATGCACGGCCTGTGGGCGTGAGCATTTCCAGGTCCCCCAGGTTTCTACATTTCTAAGAGCAAATAGGATTTTGGATTTCAAGTATGTACACTGGGACTACCTGTTCCTCTTTCTCCATTCACAGGAACCTGGACTCTGGGTCTGCAGGGTGTTCTGCCCAGGCTTCGGTGCTCTTGGACACGGCTCCCCTCTCCAAGCTTTCCTCTCTGCCAAGCAGACAGACCAGCTCTGGTGGAGACCAAGGTGCCCCTTCATGGAGTTGCTGCTATATCTCTCCTGGAACTGGACTGGGAATGCTATCTACCCCTTAGTCCAGAAACTCAGAGATCCCAGGGTTTTCTGCCTGGTAGATACTTACCACGGAAACTGAACACACTTTCCACTTGAGTGAACATCAGGTGCCGCACCGCTGACATCTGGTTCTCAGCACAGTCTGCCAGAGCAGGTAATACATACGGTACTCAGAACGTCCTAGATTGTTCAATAAGACCTGAACCGTCATCTAATCTGAGCTGTTTGTTTTCAAGAGGAGGATCTAAGTATAGACATGATCAAAAAAAAGGTCCAATCTTTGGTGGTGGTGGTTGGGGTTGCCTCCCAGGTATCATTCCACCGTTCTTTCTATCACATCTATATACATCTTTCTGGAGCAGCATCAAAACTGGATACCCTTTAAATGGACTGAGTGCCCCAGAAACCTGCTTAAGGACATTTATGGCCATCATGAGGAGCCATTTTTGTCATAGGCCATTATTAATGATCAAGAATACCACCTCATAGTGAGATGGTTTGGGGGCTATCCCAGTCCTCAGGGGTGTTGTATATTAAGGGCCCTAAAAAAGGCCTTGTAGAAATGTGGAAAGTTTTGAGGTGTTCTTTTTTTTTTTTTGGCAGAAGTTTTTACTATAGGGTGCTTGTGCTCACCAGAAAGACAGAGAGAGACAGACAGAAAGCGAGAAATCATCTCTTGGAGGGATGGCCATGCTGCAATCCCTTCTTCATTCTCCTCTGGGGATCTTGGGCATGAGTTTAAGCCACCGGATCTGGGACTTGAACCGCAGTCGACTGACTACATGGGAGTCCAGCGACATAACCATTACATCAATTGCTGGTCCCCGGAGGCATTCTAAGAATGGTGTTCATCACTGTTTCTTAAGCATACAGAGAAATCACTAGAGAAATGAGGCATTCATAGGATCTGTGAATTAAGTCCAGAGGCCAAACCAGGAGTGTTTGTCAGACAACCAGTTGCAGGGGTTAGCTCTTGAGTGGGACTGAAGAATAAATATTGCCCTAGGCACCTCCTCTACACTTAGCCTAATGCCTCTCTGTGGGTTTAAGCTGGGTCGATCAGTTTTTAGAAGCTTCAGTGTCATCAAAATCCTACAGCAGGGCCGGCAGGTGGCATGGTGGTTAAAGGCACTGGACTCCCACGTAGTCAATCGTGGTTTGAGTCCTGAACCTTCTCACTTTCCCTCTCTCTTTCCCTCTCTCTCTCTCCATCTGTCTGATCAAACTGGAAAATAATAATAATTAATAAAGTTAAATAAGTAAATTAAAAATCCTACAGCATGTTGATGTCTCAGAACGTCCCAGGGTCCCAGAATTTGCTTCAATCAAACGTACAGGAAGCCTATTTGATGTTGTGCGTTCTTCACATTCTCCTATCTTCTGGACCTTTTCTTCCAATCCTAAATCAGAACTAGGCAACTCCCTACAGATGGCAGTGCCATGCTAGAGGGTTAAAGGAGGTCTGTTCACAGCAGAGGACCCTTCACAGACAACAAAGACCTGAAAGTGGATCTGAAGGGGGAAATGACCTCATGAGCCGATCCCATCCCATTTGAGGCAGGAGACAATATTTCTGTACTCTAAAGCCTCCATTAAACTCTTTGGTACCTGGTACATGAAGAGACTCAGTAGACATCTGAGGAACAACTTGCTAAATGAATTAATTAAAAAATAAAGGGAGAGAGTTACTGATTAAATCAATGGACTGCATAGGCTAAAGAATGACTGCTGAATCACACAAAGAAATTGTAAAACCCTCATAATACGTGCACACATTTGCATGAATTCTAGGACAGAGAATGACGTTCCTCTGCTTATATCATTCCTATTGATACAGTATTTCCTTTTTGTTCTTTACTCCTCAGAACTCTGTAACATGAGGACCCTTCAGGTTAACTATTTTGTTTAAAATAACTCTTCTGTGTTATTCCTTTCATTTCTCTAACTAGTTGAATATTTATTTCCAATGCACTAGTTTTCACTTAAATTTTGTCAGTGTCCTGTCTGTTGTCACCACCTGGCCATGACACCATTAAATTTATTCACTCCCTGGTAGGAAAGCAGGTGGAAGCAAGACAGCATTGTGGGGAAGAGGGGGGCTCTAAAGGCAGACAGCCCTGAGGTTCTGAGTCCTGAGTTCATTTTCTGACAGATGACTTTACACAAGTTACTTGGCTTCTTGGTTAAAATGGAATTTATCTGTGATTATGTTTATGAGTAATCATGATAAAAAGTACCTTGCATCATGTTTACCATGCAGTGAATGCTTAATAAATTTAATTATTTTTATCATATTGTATCATATTGTACTGTTGTATTATATTACATCCTATTATATACCATCGTATTGTATTATACATAGCATTAGTATATTGTTCGTGTGTGACCTTGTAAAACCAGTGTCTATTGATGTGTTGACCAAAGTCATATCCCCCAGAGGTCTCTTTAATTCCCTCCTTAACTTTCTTCCCAGAATCAGACCATCCTTTAATTTTTTTTTTTAACTGTACATCCCAAAAGTAGAACCCTGTGCCCTTCAGGAAGAAAAGTCTATTAAGTCTATTTCCCCCTCCCCGAAACAGTATTCAGCTATACCTGGGACTAGGTTGTCCTGGCCTTCCTAAAATGTGTCCCTCTCCTTCCCACTCACGAAGGCCATTTGAGTTCAGAGCTCTGATGTGAACCTTGTGTTTGGTGAAGGAAAACTACTTCAAATCTCTTTTATTGACTTGACTTTCACACTTCCCCTTCAGCATTCCAAACTCCCACTCACATCAGTGAGCTGAGTTTTAAAGTCAGTTGGAATTGTGAATGCCTAAGGTTTTTAGAGCTCAAGGATAGAGCCAAAGCTGAGTCTGACAGCTTATTTTACTCCCTGCGCAGAGGCGATCAAGGCCAGGACAGTGTCAGAGACAGGCCAGGCTTTCTAGTAGCCTTGGGCTGTTGGCCTTATGCTAGGAAAGGGAGCTAAACATGTGGCCTTAAATTAGAGAAAATAAGGTGCATTAACTCACAGAACTCTATGCTTAAACTTGTGCCAAATTTTATTGGTTAACCTCTTCTCTTTTCTTTTTAGGTTATGAAAACCCCAGTATTTTAGAGAGTGACAACATGCTGAAGGAAAATGGAGCCCTTAATCCTGTCCAAAAGAATGGGGCATAGTGGGTTTACACCAAGCATGGCAATCACGTTTCCCGTGATTGATTTGGGAGTGGTCAAGTGACCTGGTTATGATCAAAGAGGCCAAAAGGGCAGTCTATCAGTGGGTTCTTCTTGGAAGATTTTTGTTTCTTGTAAAGAGAAACAAGTCCCTCCCCACCTGACTTGAATGTGATTGTGTGAGAACATGGTACTTGGAGTTTGAGCAACTGTTTGGTCACCATGAGATAAGAGGCAGAAGGGCAAAGGATAGAATAGAGAAAAGAGAACATGGGGTTTTTAATGACAGCATTGAACTACTGAGCCAGTGTGGAACCATCTGCTTCTAGATTTTCATAATTTGTGATATAATCAAACATTTCTATTGTTTTAGCTGTTCTTTTCTGTTACTTGCAATCAAAGACATATAATATATAACACTATATAACTTGTAATTGATCTATTTTTATATCTATGGGTTCTATTTATAGGCTTTTGTATTCCTGGCACTGAGTATATGCCTGGAATATAGTAAGACTAATTAGTGCCTGGTTTAAAAAAAAAAAAAGATTTGGGTGATAAAAATGTTTGAAGTGGCTGAAATCTGAAGATTGGGGCCTAATTTCAGGTTCTATTAAATTCTTGCTTCTATCATTGCCATGAATTTCTTCTTTCTGTCTGATCTTACCTTCACTGGGATAAAAGAATGGTTGAGAAGGACTATAGAGAAGGACTGGTATTATGGCTACTACTGAGAAATATTTTTAAGAATTCCCAGAAATTCCCATAGATCTCATTCTCTGGTTATCAATGTTTCTGAACCCAAATTAGTGTACATAACCAGTAGTATTATTTAAAGTAGTATTGCCCTAGAAAATCTAGGACATCTGCTTTATACATCTAGTAGGTTCAACATCTATCTACCAGGTACTTTATTAAGCATTGAAGATGTAGAGGTGAACAAGCACATAGTCCTTCTCCTTAAATAGCTCACAGAGGCAAATGGTTTGATGGCCTAAGTAGAGGTATGTACAAGTCTCCTACTATTCCTCTTAGCCTACCACAGTGCTACCACTGAGTGTATTAAAAAAAAAAAAGATAATTCCTAGGCACTTATGATGAAATGGTCTATGAGAACTTCCCAAGCTTGGCCCTCTCCAGCTGAGTTTGTTTTGGGAATGACTTCCTGTTGTCACCATCCAAGGTCTTCAATGCTTATCCCATATTCTCCGGAACCTCCTTTTGTTCAGAGGTCACCTCTGCAGAGTCCACTCAGAACAGTTAATTCAAGAGAAAAACCAGTATGATTTGAGGGGCCACTTTATCACATGGGAGGATTATAAGTCATTCCTTGCTTCTCTAGGAATCATCAAATACAGAAAATAAGAATGATAATAATAAAAATAAATCAGGCTCCATTGTCTTTCTTAGTTAACTGTTACCTCTGAATGAGACCAGAGCCCTTGTGGTTGGAATCTCTGGTCTATCAACACCAGGGTCACCTCTCAGTTCTACAAGGGATACAGTGAACAAAGATGCCAAACCTAAAAGTTATTCATTGTTCCATTGGTCTGTTTTTTGTGTTCTTTCCTACACATGAGCCTTCCTGCACTCCCTGACATATCTCCTCCCGCCTCCTACTCTTCAGTCATATCACTTCTGGGAATGCCCTAGGTGTCTGCTAATTGCCCCAGTTCTAGGTTTTTAGTTGTCTGGTTTTGCTTTTGAGAGGCATTAATTTCAGAGCCTGAGTGCTGGGGAAGGAATCTCAGCTCCTCTGCTTAGTTGCTATGATTCAAGTTCCTCTTTCTGCCTATGACTCAGTTTCTGCATCCGTGTAGTAGAGGTTTATCACCATTCCTCCCAGAGTCACCCTCATGGTCTTTCAGTGTACCAACTTACGTCAATGACATCCTCTCAGCTGACCTCCTGCTGTGATTACTCACTATGCAGCTTCGTGGCTGTGGAACTAGCACTCTAAGATGTACTCTGCCTCTGGGTTTATGCAGTTTATGAAAAGTCATCACACTGTGCATTTATTATGTATCCTTCTGTATATATGTTATACTGCAATAAAAAATTTAGTTAAAAATTTTGCATTTATATTAAACCCACAGGACCAGTCATCAAACTGTGTATTTATTATTTGTGGGGCTTTTTTGGTATATGTTATACTTCAATAAAAATTTACTTAAAATTTTTGCATTTTTGTTAAACCCACTGAACCAGACATTCTGCTTTCTTCCTCTAAAGCAAAGGACTCCACGTACATTCATACTTATCTTAGATGGATAACATAAAAACAGAACAGCAAGTGAATAAAAATTTAAAACTACCTATTTCCATACCCAGTACCCAGAGATAATTGTTGCTAATATTTTAGATGTGTATCATTTTATTGACAATAAAAAATTGAATCATATGTTAATGATGTTTTATAATCTTTTAAATGTAGTCTACTAGTAAATTTCAGAATTTTTTAAAAAATTTTTGCTATAGGATGCATGAGCTCACCAGAGAGACAGGTGAGAAATCACTCCCCCCCCCCCTCCCGTGGGGGAGACGACCATGCCACAGTCCCTTCTCCTCTAGTCTCCTGTCTGGATTTTGGCACACATGTACATGCACCCGGCATGAGTTTTAAGTTGCTGGAACCAGTGGTTGACTACATGGGAGTCCAGCAACATAACCATTACACCATCTGCTGGCACTCAGAATATTATTTTTAAAGGCTGCATTATATTCCATTAAACTGTTGTATAACAATTATTAAACCAGTCCTGTAGTTAGAGATATAAATGGTTCCTATAGTTAGCAATGCTGCTGTGAATAGCTCTGGAGCTAAATCACCTCAGTGTGCTGGGATTTCTTTCAATATACATTTCAAGAATTCATGCCTCTCTTTCTGACTTTCTTTAGGCTTCTTGGCCTTTGAGAGAATTTGGAATTGCTTTATTATGCACTATGTCTTCTGCACTTGTTTCTGAAACACATAACAATGTAGCCATTTTCTAAGATATGATGGGAAGGAACAGAGGGACTGTGGGTCACCAGACCCATTTGCTGGAGTGGGTAGGCACAGGGGACCTCAGGCTCTCAGACCTCCCACTTGCTGGGGCTGCTGCTGCTGGGGAGTCCTGTTGCGACTCACAGTGGTATTTGCTTCCTGAGTGTTGTTTGCAGTGTTTCTACAGTGCTAATGACTGCAAATTGCTAATGGCTGTGAAAAGCTAATTGTTGTGCAAGGTGTTTCTCTCTGTCCCAATTACCAGGGGATCCTGCAGTCACAATTAAACAGAGACTCATTAGCGCCTCTGACATAGTCCTCACAGGGAATCCTCGCATCCTGGCAAACAGCCAAGCCTCCACGCCTCACAGCCAGGAGGCTTGTGCCTGGCCAGCAACAGGAAGCAGGGGAGGAAAGGATTAAGGAAGCACTTCCCAGGAGAAGACAAAGGAAGCGGATGGTGTGTACTGCGCTTCAGTTGGAGAACCCAAGAACTGGAAAGGATACCGTCTCTGTAAACAAGTTCTCCTCAAATAATACTAACGTAGTCACTAAAATGTGCCGTGGGGGGTGCTTCACAGCCTTTTCCCTTCTAATCACCCTTACTTTTCAGAGGAGTTCATTGAGACCCAGAGAATCCCTGTTTTTCCTCAAATCCTTTTGTACTCCTGAGGCCATATTCTTAATATTCTTAACCAGCACATAAAAGTATTTAGGATCTAGTGGGCCAGTTCCAGGCCTTGCACACACGTGTGTGTACCTGCATTAGAAGAGAATGAATTTGAGCACTAAATTTAATTCATTATATTCTAAAATTATCACATGTTAGGTGGACTGGGTAAAAGCAAAGCAATACCTTTCTTTTGGATTCCTATAAGTAAGGTATAGTGACTGTGTCCATTGAAGTCTATTTAAAAACAAAAAATAAAATGTCAATTGCCTACTATTTTCCTGTCCTTGAGTTAAACTTAGGCGCAGTAAAACTTGTGTGAATTCATAGTGCTATAAATTCAGCAAACCCGTTCTCTACCTCTTTATGAATTTATTAGAATTATTTAGCTGGGAGTATGAGTTTCAGAACTGCCTCCCCACCACAAAATTTTTAATATGCCTTTCAACCTGTGCTTTTCTTTTTTTTCTAGGCACAATAGCCACTTGCTGCTTTGCATCAGTAATGTCTCTTGCAAAATTGTGCTTCCAATTATGTACAATTTTTTTTAAAAAAATGAATTGACAGTAGTAAGAATTAATGGAGTAGCTATGTCTGGAATTGCTGTGAGACTGTTTGCTTGAGTTCATCTTACACACTTTGAGAAAACAGAGCGAAGGGGCTGGTCCTTTGGGAATGGCAGTCTGCTAATGCAGGTCTGCAGGAGGCAACACTGAAGCAAAACACTGCCATTTGCAGTTGCAAGAAAAGTTGCCAAGGCAACGCAGACTCAGGGGATGGAGAACTGGCCTCACCTGCCATCGCCCTCATCCCTTTCCCCTGCCTCATTAGCTTAACCGTGATAGCAGGTGCCTTTATTGGCTTGACCATTAACAGGGCAAAGAACTGGCATTAAAGTTAATGTTAAATTCTCAACTAGCTCAATTGATTCAATAATGAGATTTGATGTGAGCAAAATAAAAAAAAGTAAGAGTCTGTATTATTTACAACTCCTCAGGAAGATGCGAGTGCTGACTGTGGCTGATTGACTGTTCCTGACACAATGGTTTCCCAGCAGATGATTCACGGTAGTGAGAGGACTTAGTGCAAATGATGTAATATGAAAGGTAAAAGAGAAAGGAAAGGGGAATGCTTTTTGAATTGGTAGGAAAATTGCCCTTCTAGAGAATCAACCTTATTTTGTTCCATTGGGTCTCAGTCCAGGATGAGTTATTTCAACTCAAGTTGAACACAGAACAGCCCCTATCATTCGTGTGGGTCATTGTGGGCTAGAGCAAAATGAGGACAGCCTATTTCCAGCGTTGCTGAGTTGACAATTGCCAGCAGCTGTCACTCCCCAGTTAAAGGATAGGATTATCATGTGAGAAGGCCGTTGCCTGCCAGTGGGAGAGGAAAAGCCTTCCCTCCAGCTCGCACCCAGCATAAGAGCAGCACTATGTAAATGACTTCAGGAAACGGGATACATCTTTGCAGTTCCTCCTCACTGGAGCTTGGGACAGCGCCAGACAGTGTTGATTTTTGCAACATCCCCCACCCCCTGTGTAAATGAGAATCATTTGGGAGAGAACCAATGGTAATTTCCTCTCCCAAGTCTGTTCCTGTCAATTGCTTTTCTAGATGAAAGGTTCTACTCACTATCGTCTGCATAACTCAGAAACTCAGCACCGACTTTCAACACCCCCTTCCCTGGACCATAGATAGCCAATTTCCAAGTCCAGGAGTTACTACCTCTAATATTCCTTGCATTTTCTCTTTTCTGTTTCCACTTGTTCTTCCCTGGTTCATGGTACTATCTTTTCTTGCTTGAGATAGTTATCGACAAAAAATAGTCACCCAAAAGTGACCCTGTCCTTGGGCTCGTCACCTTCTGTGCTATAGCATGAACTTTTTCTAAATTAAATCCAAATCTGACCATGTCACTTTTCTGTTAGAAATATTTGAAAATTCTCCAAACCATTAAGGATGAAATTCAAAGTCTTTAGCTTGGCATAAAGAGAATGTAAAGAGCAGATCTTTTATCCACTGTGTTATAGTATGTACAGGACGTAAGCCATAGGTGAATGCCTAGTACTACCTTCTTGTGCTAGTAGGAGAACAGGGCAGGACTACTCAGGTGTTAGCTATGTGGTTAGGCATAGGATTGGGTTCTATAGAGCAAAACTAGGGTAAAAAGTTTCTATCTGAGACCAGCAGATGGCATAATGGTAATTGACCACAGTTCAAGTCCCGGACCCGGAGATTTAAAAGTCAAGCCAGGTGCACTTGTGTGCGTGCGTGCATACATGCATGCCCAAAATTCCAAGAGGAGAATAGAGAAGGGATGGCAGCATGGAGGGTGATTTCTCATTTTCTGTCTCTCCGGCAAGCATATGCATTCTATAACAGAAATCTCTCTCTAAAAAAAAAAAAAGTTTCTATCCTAGAAGGATTATAGAAGGAAACTTCAAACAATGCATAGAAAAATGGAATTACATTTTGAGTTTATTTTGGTGTAAAAAACCGTCAAATCTGTGCATATGTATTTATAATATATATTTTCCAAAAACATTTCGAAGTGCCTTCAAATTTAAGGATTGAATGTTTGGATTCTCCCCTTCTCCAAAATCATATGTTGAAATCTTGTTGCCCAGTGTGATGGCATTAGGAAATGGTCTTTGGGAAATAATTGGTCATGAGGGTGGTCCCTTATTAACGGGATTAGTGCTCTTTTTAAAAGGACCTCCCCACTCACCTTTGTTAGTGCCTTCGGGTTGACTCTGCTAATTGGTAGGCTCGGGCCATGTGGAAGGCCTGGGTTTGATTTTTGGTTCCTGGTTAGCCCTAAAAGCTAGGTATGGTGGCACATGCTGATAGTTGCATCTCCTTGAGAGGCTGAGGCAGGAAGATCGTGACATAGTGGGAACCCTGTCTTAAAAACTCAGTTCTCTTCCCTCTTACCCTTTTCTACCATGTGTGGTTACAAAGGTTACAATGAGAAGTTGGACATCTGCAATCCCAAAGAAGAACCTGACCATCCTGGCATCCTGATCTCGGAATTCCAACCTCCATAACTGTGAGAAATAAATTTTGTTACTTATTATCTACCCAGACTATCTGTGTTACAGCAACCTGAACTAATTACAATGGGATAAAAATAAAATATAGGATGACCAGTTAAACTCAAAGTTTAGAAATACAATAACATTTTTAGATTAAGTATGCAGTGTCTGTTTATCTGAAGTTCAAATTTAACTGTATTTCTGTTCTGTATTCTGAAAACCTTATATGATGTCACTGGATATGGTGTGGATGTTTAGGATAAGGGGAGCTCTCAAAAGAATCAGGAGGCAGTGCTGGGCTTGGCCCTCTGGGTATTTATTGCTACATAGTGTATGTTTTGTGATACATAGGTTTTCTTTATTTTATATATGATCAACAAATGCCTTTTAAAAAGGAAAAAGAAAGAATCATTAGGAGAAATTGAAAAAAAAAGGACTGTTGGTAAAATATAGCAGATAAATATACAGGTCAATCTCAAACCCATTAAAACAATTCCAAAATGATAGAGAATAAAAAGAAAATCCATATGTTGTGAAGGAACTGGGAATAGGACATGATAGTAGGTGAAAATTTTCAAAAAATATTGAAAGATACAAAATAAGATGTAAGTGATAACTGACAGCATAATGGGGAAAGCCTGGAGGAGAAGCTGATTAAACTGTGGAAATCTGGAAAGGCTCAGGAATGGGGGATATCGGGGCCTCAGAAGAAAACGGGGTGGGGAGGGATTTATTGAAAATCTGTGTGAGGAGTGTACACCACCTAGGCACTTGCCCTGCTTCACGCTTAAAGGAGTAGAGACTTTACTGGGGACTGTAAACCTGAGGGGTCCCAAAATTAAGCACATGAAAGAATGGAGTACCCTGCTAAAAACAGAGTAATTAAGTAAAAGTCTACATAGTAAAGGATGGCACACCTACTGCCCTTCTTCTAGGTTTTTAGATTGCCAACAACTTAGCTTAAGGGAAACCCCACTGAGATTTGCAAACAATTCACCCAGATAATTACTGGGCCCCTAATTGATGGAAATAGCCTTCTCCTTGCACAGAGATCTTCTATTCAGCTTCCTAGTGAATAGATACCCTGTGCTGGCTGATATTGAAGGAAAACCTTGTGAAATGAGAGAGAGAGGCACCGCCCAAATAAATAGAAGGAGAGGAAGATAGATGGAGAAAGGAGAGGGCATATAAAAAATTCAAGAAAATTATAATTATTAGTAGTCGCTATTCACAGAGAAATAATATAGCATTTTGCGTTAAGGAAACAGCGAGATGCTGTTTTGTAAAAGAATATTCAAAGCAAGAAATAAAAGATAGTAAGTTAAAATATAACAGAAATAAGACATTCAGTAAAATAATTAGAAAACAAAGAAACCTCAGGAAGTAGAACAAATGATCAAAGAAGTAGATAATAGAAGAGAGGACATAAAATCAGAACAGTTCAGAAGATCAAACAGCTACCCAATTGAAATTTCACAGAAAAGAGAAAAAAAAATGTGGAGAGGAGGAAGTTATTAAAGAAATAAAACAACATGAATTTTGAAAGGAGCCACTGAGAAGTTCAAACCTTGAATTAATACGTAACAGCACCGCCATGTGAATGTATGTAATGCCACAGAACTCTACACTTAAAATAGTCGAAACAGTAAATAATATGTATTTTACCACAACTAAAACAAACAAAACAAACATATCGAGGTATTATCCATGATACCAGGAACAGAGAGTCCTAAAAACTATTGGGGCCAATTAGGAAGAAAAAGAATCTCATATAAAATATCAAGAATCCAAAATAGCATCTGACTGTAGCCAGAAATAATTGGGAAATGCTGTTAGAAGTGGCAGGGAAAATTACTTCTAGCCAGAAACTCCATCGACTAATGTAGTATCAATCAAGTCATTGGTGAGGGTAACTAATCATGTCTGGTCTGCACAAAGAGGGTGTCCTGATCCAAGCCAAACCAAGTAAAACAGTTGGCTGGTGTTCAGTTTCTCACTTTGGCCTGAAAATTGCAGGGTACATGGTTGCCCTGGGCTTCTATGAGCTCTCGGGAGGCTCCGTTTAGGCTGCTTCTTGTCCCTTAGAGGCCCACTCCTACCCACATTGTTCCCTAATGAACAGGACTCAAGCATCCTCTGTCTCAGGAGATCATTACTTATCTTTGTGATAGACTCGACTTTCTGTTTTCTACCCCTTCCACACACATATGTAAAACTAATGACACTTTATTCCACGTATCCCTTCACATGTTGGCCTTCCCAGTTAGAGTGTTATTTTATCTCAGTTTTTCAGACACAAAATAGCCGTTCATAGTAAACTCTCAGTAAGTGTCTGGTGGCTGGATGAACATATAGATGGCCTTCAGGATAAAGTAATGTTACCCAAATTTGTAGCCACAGAAGGTGACTCTCCATAATGAACTGGAGGCTGAGAGAAAGAAAGAACAAGAGAGAGAGAGAAGAAAGAAAGAAAAAGAGAGAAATAAAAAGAAAGAAAATGGAAGTTTTATTTTGCATCTCCTCACTGGACAGAATTGCTCATATTTATTCATTCAACAAATATTTACTGAGTACTCTGTCCCCACTCTACTAGGGCCTATGCAGAATATTAAATAATGGATTCTACCATTCAATGCCTTTAATTTTAGTTGGAAAGAAAAGTATGTGTATTAACTCAATCCTAGAAAAACTGCATAGCAATATGAGAGATGTCACAATGTAGATAAAATCAGGTGTCAGAGTAGAGATCCAAACAGGAAGTCCAGAATGGGCAGATCACTGTGGGCTGGAATAATCAGAAGTGACTTCCTGGAGGTGATAGGACTTGAACTTCTCTTTAACAGATAAGGTACAAATAAATAGGAAAAAGAATGGAGAATCCCCGCCAGGAAATGAAGGTGACAAAGCTGAAAATAATGCAGACTGGATGGGACAGAATTGGTACCAGGCATGGCAGGTGGTGAGACTGACCTAGTGAGGTTACATGGAGGGTCACTCCGAGGGGTTTGGATATTATACCAGGGAGCCATATGTGAAGTCTTGCCCAGACTCCAGCTCCCTCCTAATCATTAACACACATAGTTAGCAACCCCTGCCATATTTGCACAACCTCCTGTTTACATTTCCAACAGTACATCATAGTGAATGGTGATGATTTATTCACATGGTTCTCTTCGTTTTTTTTTTTTTTTCTTTTCTTTTCTTTTGGAGAGGTTTTTGCTATAGGGTGCGTGCGCTCGCCAGACAGACAGAGAGAGACAGAGAGACAGAAAGTGAGAAACCACCCCCTGGGGGGATGGCCACGCCGCAATCCCTTCTCCTCCATTCTCCTCTCGGGATCTTGGGCACGAACACACATGCGCCCGGTGTGAGTTTAAGCCACTGGGTCCAGGACTCGAACCGTGGTCGACTACGTGGGAGTCCAGCGACATAGCCATTACGCTAACTGCTGGTCCCACATGGTTCTCTTCTTCACTGGATCAGATCTTAGGAAGCCATGGCAGTCATTTTTAGCATTCATTCTGTATTGCTTATAGCAGGATTATAAGCTTAATAGAGACCCAGAATAAGGGGAGTTGGGGATGGGAAGATATTTTAAAAGGAAGATGTGTCTTTTAGGAAAACTACACATGGATTTCCTTTTTTCACTTTTTGTACCAAAGTAAGCTTCTACTGTAATTTCATTTTCTACAAACTATTTGAAGTCCTCCCGTACTTGTTGAAGGAATTGAGTAAGAGGAGGGAGGATGGGGCTGAGGCAGACTGTGTGAGAGGTATGACATCTTTCCTATGCTATCTCCTTTTGCTGTCACTTCCTGTGGTTACCAGCATTTCTTCCCTACATCTTAGTACTGTGAAAACTCTAGCCCTGGGGGGAAACACTATGCTTCTTGCTTCTAACTACTCAAGCATCAGCCCAGAGTCAGAATCCAACACGACTGCCCAATTCATGGTGCGCTGTGTTGCTCTTTCCTGACAACACTACTTCACTCTGGTCCTATCTTGCCACATGCTTCAGTAAAATTCGCTTCCCAAGTCCTGCAAAAATAGCTTAATGAGAATAAATGTACCCTCTACCCACTCACTTTCTCTTGGCCCAGAAAAGAGGTCTCTCCTCTCTACATAGATAT
This sequence comes from Tupaia tana, assembly GCA_026018925.1. Lineage (NCBI taxonomy): Eukaryota > Metazoa > Chordata > Mammalia > Scandentia > Tupaiidae > Tupaia > Tupaia tana. The sequence continues at coordinate 35,837,348 of JAKSZU010000013.1, read as the reverse complement.
ATGTATCTTCTCAACAGTCGGGCTTTAGCCATACTCTTAGCATGGCGAATTCTGTTGCTGGTTTAACATTTGTCAATTCCCAGTCCCTCGCCAAGGTGATGCAGCATTAAAAGACACATGTCATCTTTGTACCTCTAAAACATTCTGATCTGCTCTGCAGGGAGCTCTGTCCACTCATGGGAAATAATGGGAGCTACGTAAAAATGGCTCAGGTGACTTTGCTCATGTCATGCTGGGAGGGTTGACATGTAATCTCTGCATATCTCCAATTTCTGTAATTATAACCAGGGAATATACTCTGAATTAGTTGCTTGAAGAGGTACCTCAAAAGAGCCTTTTTAAAAATCTTGTAAAGGGGGCAAACAGGTGGTGTATTGGTTAAGGCATTGGACTCCCACGTGGTTGATCACAGTTTGAGTCCTGGGCCTAGCAGCTTGAAACTCATATGGGGTGTGTGTGCATGCATGTCCAAAATCCTGAGAGGAGAATGGAGAAGGACGTACAGTGTGGCCATCCTCCCTGGGGGGTATTTCTCACTTTCTGTCTCTCTGTCTCTGTCTGTGGTGAGTGCACATGCCCTTTAGTAAAATCTCTCAACAACAGCAAAAATTCCTGTAAAGATTAGTATATTACAGTGTTTTCCCATAATAAACACATAGCTTCTAGCTGTTAGTTTTGTGATTTCCATGCTGAAATAGTGCTACAGCCACATGTGATTAAAATGAAGAAACTGTTTTGTGTCTCCCTACCCCAACCTCAGAATCACTCTATATTTCTTTCCCTGTAAATCAGGAAAGAGCTGGTAAACCAGTTCATTCTTTTTATTCCTTTTATCTCATGCTTAAGCTGAGAAGGTTTTGTAAGCATAATCATTTTCTAAGTAAGTAGTTCTCTGGGTTCATTTTTAAAATAATTTTACCTTTGGGTAAAAAAAGTTTTTCTTAACATAAAAGGAGAAGATATGGTTTCTTCCCTTGAGCAGCCTAGGAGGGAAAGCAGAGATAAATGGAGAATTACGACATAAGGTAGTGAATGCATCTGTAGAAGTAGCTATACCACGCTTGGGAAATAGTCAATAGTTTCCAGAGACTAGTTACATCTAGTAGTTTTGGAGAAGCAATTCTAGTGGAAATGACAGTCATTCTGAGTCTTGGGGTTGGGCAGGAAGAGAGTGGTTCTTAGTAGGAAAGGACCTTTCAGGCCAGGCAAATAATGCATACATTTATACAAAGATATCAAAGATTCGGCTAAGGACATACCTGAAGAAAGTCTAGTGGTGATCAGTTAATTTTAAAAAATGTTACTTACTGAAATGCTTTCCCTTGACATTTTGGTTGCTTAGTCATCTGGCTCTTCTCAGAATAAGGGACTTAATCTCTAGATTATATGTTATGAAACTAACATTTGTACATGTTTCTATTTGTAAGGTTTGCCCAGGAAACTGTCAGTTGTACAGTATAAACTCTAGACGCACCAGTAGAATCTAACAATGTCCTCTTTCACTCAAATGACTTTGTGCTTAGATAGTAAGTTATATGGCTATTCTATACCTATTTTGAAAAAAGAAATCCATAAAGAATGATCTGATCAAGAGAATATGACATTTGATTGGTAGATCCAGTCAACTTGTTTTATAGACCTTGAATGGCTTCATATCTCCTAAGAATAAAATACTTTTTCTGAAATAGCTTATTTGGAGGTAATGGGGTAAACACAATAAATGCCAAAGTGCTAAGCACTTAAATGTTTATTCTCTGATTCTTCTGAACTAAGAGACAGACAGACAAAAGAATCCTTGTCTCCTCCCCTACCTAGCACCATTTCTCACAGACTAACAATAGAATGGTAAGTGTTTACAGGAAACACAGCAGCAGGTTACACCCTGGAAGAAATGCCCTTTGTCTTCTTTTTTTTTCCAGTAAGCTTTGTACCAAACAAAATGATGTCCATTTGCGACTAAGTCAGATGTCATTCTCCCTCCCTCCAACTGGAAAGATGAATGGAATGTATTGAGGATTCAAGACCAAATCTCACAGAAAATCAGTGTCACCATCTTTGCACTGTTACTACAGGGTTTACAAAGCTCTAACTCTAAAATTTGACTCCATAAATCACAAACTTACTGTGCCAGGCTTTGCACTAAGATATGAGGAATACAATGAAAATAGGCTGCCCCACTTGGTATGTCAATCAGGACAGGCTAAATATGCTTCAGTAACAAGCACTGCCCCCCCCCCCCCCCAAGTCAGAAAACAAAGGTTTGTTTTTCACTCAGACTCTGTTTTAATTAAAACTCAATCAGGAGCACTACTGTGCATAATTCTCATTCTGGGAGCTGGGCAGAAGCAGCAGCACTATCTGGAATGTTGTCAGTCCCTGTGGGAGAGGGAAAGGAGAAAGTAGTGAAGCGCACATCAGCTCTTACAGTTCCCACCAGAAGGTGATATCATCTACCCATATTTCTTGGCCAGCGCTAGTCACATTGCCACACCTAAATTCAAGAGACAGGAATGGCAATCCTACCGTACGTTTCAAAGAAATGAAATAATTCTGAGTAGACTTAGTGACTATGTTAACCAATACAGAGGTTCTATTTGGGAAGAAAGACAAAGAACTAAGTCATATTCTTATACACTCATTGAGAAGACAGAATACTGCTTAAGTCTAGAACTTTATGAATAAGCAGTCATAAAATGCAATGCTCTTGGGTGGAAATTCTTATGGTAACATTTTCCAGTATTTAAGAAATCAGTAGCAGATAAGGAATACAGAAAGTTCACATGAATGTACAGATATTAGACAAAGTCAATAGTAGCACTAAAAATAATAGAACTTTAAATGTATAAGGGGCATTAGACATCATCTATGCCTCTTTTTAAAATTGGTCTGGGACTTACAGTTTCAGTGTCAACGTGAACTGAATATGAATTTCTCTGTTCCCTTCATGACACAAATACATACATGTGCAAGAAATATATATATAGTGGCTGGCAGGTGTTGTAGTGGTCAAGGCACTGAACTTCCACATGGCTGACCATAGTTCGAGTCCCAGACCTGGTGGCTTGCAGACTTACACTGGGTGTCTGTGTGTGTGTGCCCAAAATTCCAAGAGAAGGGATTGCAGCATGGCCATCCCCACTGGGGGTTGGTTTCTCACTTTCTCTCTGTCTCCCTGTGTCTCAGGCAAGTGTACATGCTCTATAACAAAAATCTCTCTAAAGAAAGAAAAAAAAATACACATATACAGTTTTTGTTTTTTATAGACTATTTGCACTCTCCAGAGAAAGAGAGAGAATGAGAAATCACACCCTCCAGAAGGGTAGGTGATAGCCATGCTACAATCCTTTCTCCTCTATTAACCTCTTGGGATTTTTGTCATGTATGTACATGCACGTGGTGTATTTTTCAAGGGGATTCAAATCACACAGTCAGCCATGTGGGATCCAGCTGCCTTAACTTCCATGCCACTAGCTGGCTTAAAAAAAAATTTTTTTTTTAACGAATATGGCCAAGATTGATAGAAAAAATAAAAAATTCGTGAAAAACAGAATCTATCTCCAGAATAATGCTAATGCTGGAACAGACTAGGTTGATATTAGAGTAGGATATGGCATTAGAGTAGGGTGGCTATCATTAACAGCAAAAACAAAAAATAACAAGTTTTGGTAAAGATGCAAATTGAACCCCTTGTGCAACTACAAAGCTTAAGAAATAAATAATAAAATTATATATGAAGATTTTAGTTATCCCCAAATTTAAAAAAAAATAGAATTTTCTTCAAGGAAAAACAGCTGAAGTACATTTGAGAGTGAATGTGAGACTTCTTTTTCTGGTAATGCATGTGGCTTTGTATCTATACTAACTCTTCTAATGCTGATAACTAAAAATAAATGATGAAATATGTAAAATACCTTTTGAAAATACTGAAAAGGTAAAAGAAAAGAAAAATATTTTTATTAGGACTAAATCAAAGAGAAGGTGGAAACTCAGAGAGGTGAAATACAAATAAAGAATTGCTTCTGCCCTATGAACATTTATCAAATCTGATAAGCTTAAATTCTTTTTTTTTTTTTTTTTTTCTTTTTTGGAGAGGTTTTCACTATAGGGCGTGTGCGCTTGCCAGACAGACAGAGAGAGACGTAGAGACAGAAAGCAAGAAATCACCCCCCAGGGGGGATGGTCACGCCGCAATCTCTTCTCCTCCATTCTCCTCTCGGGATCTTGGGCACGCATGCACACGCGCCCGGCGTGAGTTTTAAGCCACCGGGTCCGGGACACGAACTGCGGTCGACTACGTGGGAGTCCGGTGACATAGCCATTACGCTAACTGCTGGTTCCCATAAGCTTAAATTCTAACGTTTCCTTATTTAAGTTCTGTCTAGATGATCTGTCCATTGCTAAAAGCAGGGTATGAGTTCTCCTGCTATTATTGCAGTGTATCTCTCCTTTCAGATCACTTTATAACTTAATGACATTATCTGTCCCTTTACTGTTTCTGACACATAAGGTCTATTTGACTTCTGAGAAAGTACAGGTGTTCTTTGTTGGTGATAGACCTTCAGTTGTTTAATCTAATCTGAGATTCTTGACAGACCATCTGTAGTGATCCCAGACAGGCAGGCTTTGCTGTCAGATTCACTATTTGGGTTGGGCTACTCCCTGTGCTCTTAGGTCAAGTGGAACTGCTGGCTATGCTCTATGGTCTAATGAGATCACTGGCTGTACACCATAGTCAGATGGATCTATTTGCTGGGCTTTGTGACTGCCTCTAATTGGACAGGGTTATAAGTTGCCTTCCTTGGCTGGACAAGTGCTGGTGTATGGAATATATAATTGGACAGGGCTGTGTGCTGGAGACTAGGTGAGGTATCTGAGATCACTTTTCAGCTGCTCAGGTTGAGCTGAGCCAGAGGCTATGCTCCATAGATACATATGGTTGAAGAATTGTATTCTGGCTTGGGAAAATCTTATGCAGAGCACTGAGGTTGGTTGAGGCGGGGGTGGGGTGGGGAAGGGCATTACCAAGAAGCTGTTGAGATTGGACAGGGCCATGTGCCCTCCTCTGCAGATAATTTTTGACCTATACTTAGCTCACAGCCTGAGGAAGGCTTAAGCACTACTCAACCTTTCAAATTAGGTGGTTCCAGATGCTCCCACTGCAGATATCCTAGGTTCTGCACTTACCTCTCTGTCTGAGAAAGGTTTAAAGAGAGTACTGAAGCTGGGACCAGCAGTTAGCATAATGGCTATGTCGCTGGACTCCCACGTAGTCGACCGCGGTTCGAGTCCCGGATCCGGCGGCTTAAACTCACGCTGGGCACGTGTGCGTGCGTGCCCAAGATCCCGAGAGGAGAATGGTGGAGAAGGGCCATCCCCCCTGGGGGGTGATTTCTCGCTTTCTATCTCTCTGTCTCTCTCTGTCTGTCTGGCGAGCGTACGCGCCCTATAGCAAAAACCTCTCCAAAAAAAAAGAGAGTACTGAAGCTTGGTGCAGTTGCCCTTTGGCAAAGGGTTGAATGAGGCCAAATGTTCCTCTGTAGAGGTAGTTTCTGACCTACCCTTGCCTCCTGGCCTAAGGAAGGCATAAGGAGAACACCAATAGTTGAGTAAAGTTGCTCCTCAACCATTGGAATTAGTCAGGTCTCCCTGCCACAGATATTCAGGGACCTGTATTTCCTCCTGGCCTAGGAAAGACAAGGAAAACACCAGGGCTAGAAGGGATTACTGATCAACTGCAGGGGGTTTGACAGCACCAGGATCTTCTTTCTGTAAATATTGATGAAGCTACACTTGCCTCCCTACCAGAAAAAAGGTTTACATAGAGCATTAGGGCTAGGTGGGGAGGTTGGCTAGGGACTGGAGCCTACCAGAACTGTCAATTGTGTTATCTGCAGAGTGAAGCTATTGACTAGTTTCCTATTTAAAACTAGTCCTATTGACTAGTTTGCTATTATTGTAGCGTATCTCTCCTTTCAGATCACTTAATAACTTAATGACATTAAGTGATCATCACCATTTGCCAGAATACAGAGCTACTGCCCAAATCAGTAAGTTGGGCACTGTTAGCTTCATCTCCATTCTTTGTTTTTAACATAGCTCAGATGGTCTAGCCTGCCAGTACTCCCAGTGTTTCCATGGGGTGAAATAGGAGTGGGCCTCTATGAAGGAACCTAAGATAGTGGTGAAACTAAATATCTACCTCTCCTTTTCCCACTGTAGAAACTGTAGGCCCAGGGGGCTCCCTCTATAGGGAGCGGTGGTTGGCTTATTAGAAAAGTGGTGAGGACGAAGCAAAACCATTCCTCTTACCTTTCAATTGCAGTGTTTCTCAATTTTATGAGCCAAAGCAATGCCTAAACCTCTCTCCCGAGTTCAGGGATATAGATGAAGTAGTCTTGTCTGTGGACAGTTCTTAGATAGATTATGTAAGAAGGACTAGAGCTGGAGAACTTCTATTCTCTCATCTTACCAGTGGCACTTTCAAATACAATAAACTTGATTCTAAGTATTCATGGGCTTGTATGCATAAAGGATACATGATAATGCCCAGACCTTCTCAATAGAAGAGTAGACTGCTCAGGAGAGAGTCTGATGGCTAATCTCCTCTAATGCTTTAATACTCTCAGTGACTACTTTCAGAATAAGAGCAGTAAGAAATTGACACTTCTGATGGATTTGCAGTCTAAATTCAAATAATCTAAGTAATATGAAAAGACCACAAATCATTAGCCCCCCTCTTTTACAAAATGTTTTTAATTAAAAGATCTGAAATGAGTAATACTCATGGGTTCATGAGTGAAGAAAAGCACATTCTGTCCAGAGAAATATGCCTTTCTCTCAATCTTCAAAGAATTCCTACAAATCATTTTTGCAAGGAATTTATGCAACAAACACACAAAAAAATTGAGCATGGAGAAATATAGTGCTTCATGAACAAGAAGAGTAGCAATAATAGCAAATAACACTCATATTTCAGATATTGACATGTACAGAATATGTAAATAACTATGCCTATTCTGTTTAAACTATAAAAACTAAAGGTAAAATGCTTACTGGGAATAGGGAATTGCAAATAATAACTAAGCAGATATTCAGAAGAAACAAACAGAGATTCTAGAAATAAGAACTATTATACTCAAAATATAAAAACTCAGCAGGTTTAGCAGCAAATTATTTACAGGCGAAGAGTTCATTAAATTGAAGATAAGTCTCCAAAAATTATCCACAACAAGGCATAGAGAGAATATAAAAATGAATATGAGATTAAAAGACTTGAAGAAAAAAGTAAGAAGGTTTAAAATGTGTATTTCTAATTAGAATGCATGGAGGAAAGAAAAGAGAGAATCTTGCAGTGGCAATATCTAAAGGAATAATGATGAGATAATTCCTAAAAATGGATGCAGTACTAAAGTCATAGTTGTTGTTGCCGCTGTTGTTTTCTCCAAGAAGCTCAAAGAGGGAGCCAGCAGGTAGCATGGAGATTAAGGTGGCTGGATCCACATGCAGCAGCTTGAAATACTAAGCACATGTGTGTGCATGCCCAAAATATCAAGAGGATAATGGAGAAGGGATTGTAGTGTGGCCATCCCCCCTGGGGGGTGATTTCTAACTTTTCCTCTCTTTCTTTTCTCTGTCTCTCTCCAGGAAGTGTACTTTCCATATAGCAAACAAACAAACAATAACCCAAAGACATATAAAGCCCAGACATACAAAGAAATCTATGAATGCATCAAGACATAGCATACCAAAACTGTATGACACTAAGGACAAAGAGAAGATCTAAAAACAGTCAGAGAAAAATTGCTTATTATACTTTACAAGTGGGGTAGACCGATCCCTTATTTCTCAGTGATGAAAATGAAAGTAAGAATATACTAGAGTGAAATAGTTAAGGAGAGTATTAATGTCCAAGCCTCAATTCTGTACCAACCTCTAATGTCTCTCTCCCTCTTTTATATTTTTAGAGAGACTTTTACTAAAGGGCATGTACACTCACTGGAGAGAGAGAGAGAGAGAGAGAGAGAGAGAGAGAGAGAGAGAGAGAAAGTGAGAAACCACTCACCACTCCCTGGAGGGATAGCCATGCCATAATCTCTTTTCCTCCACTCTCCTCTCAGGATTTGGGGCATGGACGCACATGCACTCAGTGTGAGTTTCAAGTCGCCAGGTCCAGGACTTGAACCATGGTCGATTATGTGGGAGTTCAGTGACATAACCATTATGCCATCTGCTGGCCCCTCAAATGTCTGTCAATAGTAAAGGTAAAACACAATCCTTTCAGGGAACAAAAACTGGAAAAGTTTGCTATTAGCAGATATTTACAAAAAGACATTTTAGAAGTTTTTCATTAGGTTGAAAACAAAAGTGAGAAATGTGATCTAAAACAGAGAGATTGAGATCCAAGAAGGTAGGAAAAGAAAAGAAAGTAGGAAATATAAACAATATTGACTGTATAAAATAGCATTTCACTTGGTGGATGGTGGTAGTTAATTGAAGTTAATAGGTCTACGTTTTTGTTTTTTGTTTTAAAGAGAGATTTTTGCTATAGAGTGCATGCACTCACCAGAGAGACAGAGAAAGACAGAGAGACAGAAAGCAAGAAATCAAACCCTGGGGACATGGCCACACCATGATCCCTTCTCCTCCTCCATTCCGCTCTTGGGGTTTTGGACCTCTACACACATGTGCCCAGTGTGAATTTTAAGCTGCAGGGTCCAGGACTCAAACCATGGTTAACTACATGGCATGTAACCATTACACTATCTGCTGGTCCCAATAAGGTCTAAGATTTTATAAATAATGGTAAAGGTATTTATTAAATTTAAATTAAGTAATTTAAATATGTATATTACATATTTAAGGTTATACATTGAATTAATAGAATCAAGGTATATAAATTTGAAATGGGTATAAGGATGAAGGAAATAAGAAAAAATACTTAGTGTGAAAGAAAATCAAGCATATCTGTGATTATGTATGGATAGTTTAACATACTTCTATCAGGAACAGACAGAACACAGAGAATAGATTAAAAATTTTGACTTAGGAGTTATTTATAGAACATTGTTCTGAAGAATTATAGAATACTGGGACCAACAGTTAGTGTAATGGCTATGTGGCTGGACTCCCACGTAGTCGACCGCGGTTCGCGTCCCAGACCCGGTGGCTTAAAACTCACGCCGGGCGCGTGTGTGTGCATGCCCAAGATCCTGAGAGGAGAATGGAGAAGAAGGGATTGCAGCATGACCATCCCCCCAGGGGTGATTTCTCACTTTCTGTCTCTCTGTCTCTCTCTGTCTGTCTGGCGAGCGCATGTGCCCTATAGTAAAAACCTCTCCAAAAAAAAAAGAATTATAGAATACTTTCAAGCAAACACAGAACATTCACAAAAATTACTCATATTCTGGGGAAGTCTTCACAAATTTCAAAAGGTTGAAGTTGTTCTCTGGTCACACAGCAGTATAGCTAGAAGTCAATAATAAAAAGAGATATGGAAGGTTCTCTGTATAGTTATAAAATATGCAGTATTCTTCTCAATAGCCTGAGAATAAAAGTAGAAATCATAATAAAAATTAGGAAAATGTTAACCTAACAAAATATTTCCAAACAATATACACTGTAATTTCAACAGTACTTAGAAATTTATAGCCTCAAATATTTGTATCAGAGAAGATAGGTTAAATTTTCATGAGCAAAACATCTATCTCAAATCTTAAAGCAAAAAACTGTGACATAAACTCAAAATATAGAAAAAATTTTAAAAATAAAAGTGTAACTCAATAAATGGAAGTAAACTATAATAAATAAAATTAACAAAACGCAGGGTAGGCTTATTGAAAAGTTAATATAAACAGATAAACCTCTGGCCATACCAATCTAGAAAAAAAAAAAAGGACAAGGCGTAAGTAACCAATATCAGAAATGAAAAAGTGGCCACTACTACGGACACTGCAGATGATATAAAGATAAGTTATTCAGAAAACATTATGTGGATAATTTAGAAATTTTTGATAAGAGTTATAGAAATAGAGTTTATAAAACTGTCATTGATGTGAGAGACAGTTTATACTGAGGATTCTCAGGCCCAGTTCTCAATTCCTAGGGTAGAATTTAATGGGCCACTTTGCAGTGATAAGGATCAATTAAAACCAGAATACTATATTCAATCATAAAAACATATCTGGCAAGGATCAGGACGGAGAGAGAGAGTGATTAGAAAGATAGGATTATGATGGGGAGCAGAAGTGCTAAAGAAAATGTACAAAGCCTATTGTAACACTATCGTCTCCCTCTTTTATATATATATTAGATGATCAGGAAAGTCATGACATGTTTTTTTAAGCAAAAATGCATCATGACTTTCCTGATGACTATACACACACACACACACACACACACACACACACACATATATATTTATTTATATATATATATATATATATATATATATATATATATATATATAGTAGGTAGAAGTCAGTAATAGAAGCCATATGTGTGTGTATACATATATATAAATTTTTACTTTTATAATCATTTTCAATTATTGAAGAGTTTCAAAAAGCAGTTCTTGCCATAGTGTCTGAAATATGACGGTGCTCAGTCCATGTTCATTAAACAAATGTTCTAATAAAAAATTTTTTTCCTCTTAAGGATTAATTTTAACTCTAAAACAGAAATAATAAAATTTAAAGACCAGCAGATGGTGTAATGGTTACGTCGCTGGACTTCTACATAGTCAACTTGGTTCAAGTCCCAGACCTGGAGGTTTAAAACTCACACCAGGCTATGAAAGAAAGATATTGTATGTATCCACTTAATATATACTGACTATCTGCACTCTGTGGTAGAGATTGAAATATTGGAAGGCATAAAAGCAGTGAAAATAGTTATGGGCACTGAAGACAGTGTGGAATGGGGAGGGGGGAGAAGGGAAGAGTACAGAGAAGGAAAACAGGAGAAAAGTAGGCACGACATTTGTGGGACACAGAAATGGTTTATTACCTGTTGATGATAATATGTATAGTAGTCTCAACTGGACTGGTCTGAGAAGTATTTCATGTATGGTAAATTCTCTTTACAAGCCAAATGATATATAGTCATTGAATGTTTAAAAAAGTTAAGAATAACAAAAAAAAATCTGAAAAAAAGAAAACTATTTGCTGCTGCTGATGTGGATAGTAATGTCTGTGTCTTGACTAATATGCATGGTAATCTGGAAAAAGAAATGTTGTACACTGTAAAAATATATTTATTTATAAATATATTTTAAAAATGTAATATTTAAAAACAAAACAAAACAAAAAAACCAATTCATGCCAGGAGCATGTGCATATATGCCCAAAATCCTGAGAAGAGAATGAAGGAGAAGGGATTGTGGCATGGCCATACTCTCTGGGGGGTGATTTCTCACTTTCGGTCTCTCTGTCTTTCTCTGTCTCTCTGGCAAGCACACACGACCTATAGCCAAAATCTCTATTAGAAAGAAAAAAAGAAATAATTTATGCCTGACAGCATGGACTTAGATGCAGTAGCACTAAGACTCATTTTTTTAGATATATGATCACATGTGAGAACTTTTTTTTAATTAATTTATTTATTCACATTTAATCACATCTTTACAGTGTACAAAATTTCTTTTTCCAGCACAAATTCTGTGCATGTCAGTCAAGCCAAAGATACTACTCTATAACTTATCAGCAAATAGCTTCTCACTTTTTGTCAATTAAGCATACTTTTACTTTTTTCCTTCCCCCTCTCTCCTTTCCATATTAAACTTTTTTCCATATTTTATTGATTCACAAGATATGTTAAACTAAAAATATGGGCAAAGCTAGAATCTAGTCACAAGTGTCCTATAATTTACTTCTGAAATATTTTTTTTTCTGAAACTTTTTTTTTTAACTTAACTTAAATTCATTCCTTAAGCATCGTCACAGCATACAAAATGTGATTTCCCATGGGACCAGCAGTTAGCGTAATGGCTATGTCGCTGGACTCCCACGTAGTCGACCGCGGTTAGAGTCCTGGACCCGGTGGCTTAAACTCACGCCAGGCGCATGTGCGTGCATGCCCAAGATCCTGAGAGGAGAATGGAGAAGAAGGGATTCAGTGTGGCCATTTCTCCTGGGGGGTGATTTCTCACTTTCTGTCTCTCTGTCTGGCGAGCGCACGTGCCCTACAGCAAAAACCTCTCAAAAAAAAAAAAAAAAGTGATTTCCCATCCAGAATATACTGCATAGTGGCTTAATCACGCATGCTATTGTCAAAAATTTTCCATTTCGGGACCAGCAGTTAGCATAATGGCTATGTCACTGAACTCCCATGAGGTCAACTGCAGTTCAAGTCCCAGACCCGGTGCCTTAAACTCACACCGGGTGCATGTGCGTGCGTGCCCAAGATCCCGAGAGGAGAATGGAGGAGAAGGGATTGAGGTGTGGCCATCCCCCCCGGGGGATGATTTCTCGCTTTCTCTCTCTTTGTCTCTCTGTCCTTCTGGCGAGCGCATGAGCCCTATAGCAAAAACCTCTCAAAAAATTTATTTTTCCATTTCTAGTTTCATATATATATATATATGAGATATATATATTTCATATATATATCTCATATATATATATATATATATATATATATATATATATCCCTATTTCTGACCCTCTGCCCTTTCCCATCCTCTTCTCACACTGTCTCTGGTGTCTACAGTTGTCTTCCATTCCCGTCCCCTCACATTATATTGATCACACAATTTTTTAAAATACTCTTAACTACTTTCAATAGCAAGTTTATCTGGTAATTTCAAGAAAAGCAGTTTTAACTTAAATCAAAGAAATGCTAAGGAACTTTGCATAAAACTTAAAGCCAGGAAACAGGTTAGGATTCTGTTCAAATGGTAGGTACATGAACCTATTGACAGCTCAAGACAGGACACAAATCCTTAAAATGGGACTACAAAGCCTAGAAGAAAATCAGCAATGTTTTAGTTAAAAGTCATAAAATCTTTTTTCACCAAATCAGTCTCATGTACTTTATCTTCTGTTGTCGTTCGATTTTCCCGATTAAATTCTGGGATATAATATTCAACTCCAGACTTGTCGCTATGATTAAGTTGGCCATTTTCTTAGTTTTTGAATTCTTATTTCTGTGTGACTGTATTTAATTTTCCTGATATAGCACTTCCTTGAGAACTTCTTGGAGATCTGGTCTGGTGCTGGTAAATTATTTCAGGTTTTATTTATCTGAGAATGTTCTTGTCTTTTCTTCCCACATGAAGGATATTCTTGCTGGGTACAGTATTCTTAAGACCTTTTTAAATATACTTTTTAAGATTAGAAATGAAATATTAGTCTCTGTAAGTAAGAAAGTAGGAATGAAATAAACATTAGTTAGGTAACTGTTTTTCATTTTAACTTTATTGTCTTCCCTCATTAGTAAAGCTTTCAAACAAATAAAAAAATTTGCATTTGGTAAAACTCCTGGGGGCTGAGGAATCATATACATTCTCCAGACCAGTATGCAGTTTTACTGTACAGAATCTGCAAGGTTGCTGGTGTGATTATGATGCTGTTTCACAGATTAGAAAACAGCAGTACAGGGGGGTTATTAGTTTCCCAGGTTAGTGATGGGGAAATTGGTCCATGTTGCCAATCTTTAAACCTGCAGACTTTCAGATATACCCCCAATAATGTGTTTCTGCATTTTGTTGGCAATATTAGTTAAGTGAAAAGGATGTTAGATTTAACTTACTCTTTTTCTTTCTTTTTTTTATTAATATGTAGTAGGGTGTATGCACTCATTGGAGAGAGACAGAGAGAAGGAAAATAAGAAAGTAGCCTCCCAAGGAAGATAGCCATCTCACAATCCCTTCTCCGTCATTTCTCTCTCAGAATTTTGGGAACACACACACACACACACACACACAACATGTTTTTCAAGCCACTAAGTCTAGGACTCAAACCACACAGTTGGCTCTTTGGAATCCAGCTGCCTTAATCATCATGCGACTGACTGACTCTTTAGTCTGATATTTATGAATTAAGCAATTTGAATTTCATTCCCACTCTGGAGAGCAATTGTAGGTCCTTAATAATCATGTTATTTTACAATAAAATATATATAGGAACTCTACATTCAAATTTGAAAATATTGTGTCCTAATACATGTATTTGTTTGCCAATGGTCATTTGAAGGCTAATAGTCCAGAGATATTATAAATTCTATTGAGAAGTTTCTGGTTCTAAATCCAACTTACCCAATAGATGGAGACATATTCTCCATAGGAATAACTTTTCTGGTAATATCTCTCATCAGTATTGCTCCATGCTTGTCATACCATTGCCACTGAAAAAATATAATCATTTGGCTAAGATGGTTGATAGGATATGTGAATAGGGAGTTAGCTTTGGCTTATAGAGCTGAGGTTTGGAGTATATTTGTTAATAAGTCTCATAAATAGCCCATTTATTCATGGGAACATTCTATTTTTAATGTGTTTTTGTTTTCATTTCTATTATTAAGTTGTCACATAATAGTTGGACATATTTATGGGGTATAGTGTGATGTTTTGATATGCATGCAATGTGCAATAATTAAATGAGACTAATTCACTTATCCATTTCCTCAAACATTTGTCATTTACTTGTAGTGAGAACATTCAAGATACTTTCTTGTAGCTATTTTGAAATACGTAATTTCTTATTGTTATCTATAATCATTCTGTTGTGCAATGGAACACTGGAACTGTTCCTCCTATCTATAACTTTGTACCCACATTCCAGCCTCTCTCATCCCTCCATCCCTACTACCTTTTCCATCATCTGGAAACCACCATCTACTTTCTACTACTAGATTAACTTTTTTTAGATTCTACAAATGAAATTGTGTAGTATTTGTCTTTCTGTACTCAACTTACTTCACTTAACATAAAGCTATCCAGGTTTGTCCATGCTGCTGCAATTGACAGGATCTTTCTTTATCTATAGATAGCTGAATAGTATTCCACTGTGTAATTCCATTTCTTTATTCATTCATCTACCATTGAATACTTAGGTCGATTCCATATCTTGACTATTGAGAATAGTGTTACAATAGACAGGGGGAGTGCAGGTATTTCTTCAACATACTAATTTCAATTCCTTTGGCTATATATCTATTAGTGTAATTTCTGGGTTATATGGTGATTATCTTTTTAGGTTATGAAGGACCTCCATCCTGTTTTTCATAATGAATACTAGTTTACATTCCCATCGACAGGGTATAACAATTTTATTTTCTCCACAGCTTTGCCAACATTTGTTATTTCTTGTCTTTTTGGTCATTGTCATTATAACGAGAGTGAGATAATATCTTAGTGTTGTTGTGATTTGCATTTCCCTGGTGATCAGTGATGTTGACTATTTTTCATATACTTTTTGGCCATTTGTATGTCTTCTTTTAAGAAATGCCTATTCAAATATTTTCCCTTTTTTAATTTGTATTTTTTCCTAAGTTGTATTTTAGTTTGTTATTTTTTTAGTTGTTTGAGTTCCTT
Organism: Tupaia tana; assembly: GCA_026018925.1. Classification (NCBI taxonomy): domain Eukaryota; kingdom Metazoa; phylum Chordata; class Mammalia; order Scandentia; family Tupaiidae; genus Tupaia; species Tupaia tana. The sequence continues at coordinate 35,821,822 of JAKSZU010000013.1, read as the reverse complement.
ATATTTTACATATTAACTCCTTGTCATTTGCCTAGTTTACGTGTATTCTCTCCCATCCCATAGGTTGTTTCTTCACTCTGTTGATTTAAAAAAAATTTTTTCCTTTGCTATACAGAAGCTTTTTAATTCAATGTAATTCCATTCCATTCCATATTTTTACCTTTGTTGCCTGTACTTTTGGAATCTTATCCTAATTTTTTTTTCCAGGTCAGTGTCATGACCTACCTATATTTTCTTCTAGTAGTTTCCCTAGTTTGAGGTCTTGCATTTATATCTTTAAATCATTTTGAGTTGAATTTTGTAAATGATAAGAGAGAGGGATCAAGTTTGATTTTTCTGCATGTGAATATCCAGTTTTCCCAGGATCATATATCGAAGAAACTGTCTTTTCCTCAATGTATGTTCTTGATATTTTGTTGAAAGTCTGTAAATATGTGGATTTATCTGTGGATTCTATTTTGTTCCATTGGCCTATTTGCCTGTTTTTATACCATACCATGGTATTTTAGTTACTATTGCTTTGCTATGTATTTTAAAGTCAGATGATATGATGACTTTAGCTTTGTTTTTTTTACTCAGGGTCCTTTGGCTATTCAGTCTTCTGAGGTCCATAATGATCCAAATTTTAAGATAATTTTTTCTATTTCTAGGAAGAATTGCATTGGTAGGGATTGTGTTGAATCTGTAGTTCAATGAAACTACTCCCTGGGGGAAATAGCCATGCCATAATCCCTTCTCTTCCAGTCACTTCTGGGAGTTTCAGGCAAGCTTGTGCATGTGCCCAGCATGATATCTGAGTCCTGCCAATTCTGGGACTCAAATCATGGAGTCAGCCATGTGGGATCCAGCACCTTAACCTCCATGCTACCTGCCAGTCCCAGTATGGACATTTTAACAGTATTTATTTTTTTAATCCATGAATGTAAGATATGTTTCTGTTTATTAATGTCCTTATTCTCTCATCAGTGTCTTATAATTTTCATTATAGAGATCTTTCTATTTTTTTGGCTACGTTTATTCTTGAGATTTGTGTTTGTTTTGGCTTTTGTAGCTATTGTAAATGGGATTGCTTTCTTTTCTTTTTTTTCTAAGTTTTTTTTTTTCTTCCAAGAGTGTAAGAGACAGGGAGAGAGACTTAGAGACAGCACCCAAATAGGGTCCTGACTCTGTGCTCCGCCTCCATTCTCTGCAAGCCCCAGGTCATGGGCACACATCTGCTTAATGTTTTCAGGGAGATTTCTGGATGCAAACCTGAAAAAAGCCCAGGTTAATCAGACTATTTTACTGCTGAGCCACCATCCAGGCCCAGAACTGTTTTCTTGATTTCTAATTCACAATTGGTGTACAGAAATGTCTTTGTTTTTTCTAGGTTGATTTTATTTCCAGCAACTTTACTGAACTCATTTATCAGTTCTAATAATTTTTGGTGGAATCTATGTGTTCTTTAATAAAAGATTATTTCATCTGCAGATATGGACTTCCTTCTTTTCAGTTAGAACTCCATTTATTTTTCTTGCCTATCTGCTCTGGCTTGGACTTTCAATACTATATTAAATGAAAGTGCAAAAGTGGTCATTCTTATCTTGTTCCAGATTTTAGAAGGAAGTATTTGAACTTTTTCCCCATTTAGTATTATGGTGGCTATGGATTATGCCATAAATGTTCTTTATTGTGTTAAAGCACAATTCTTTTGCAATAAATTCTTTTTTTTCTTTCTTTTTTTGGAGAGGTTTTTTGTTATAGGGCGCATATGCTACCAGAAAGACAGAGAGAGAGAGAGAGAGACAGAAAGCAAGAAATCACCCCTCAGGGGGATGGCCACGCTGCAATTCCTTCTCTTCCATTTTCCTCTTGGGATTTTGGGCACACACACACACATGAGCCCAGCGTGAGTTTAAGCCACTGGGTCCGGGACTCAACCGGTCAACTACATGTGAATCCAGTGACACAGCCATTATGCCAACTGCTGGTCCTAAAGTAAATTCTTTCTGGACCTAATTGATTGAATTTTCATGAAGGAATACTGAATTTTACCAAATCCTTTTTCTTGTTGAGATTATAGTGTCGTCTTTGCCCTTCATTCTGTTAATATGATGTATTGTGTGTTTTGATTCATGCGTAGTGAGCCACCCATGCATTCCTAGGATGAATCTCTCTTGGTCATGGTGAGTATGATCTTTTTGCTGTGCTGTTAGTTTTTGTTAGCTAGTATTTTGTGAAAATTTTTGCATCTAGGTTCATCAGAGATATTCGCCTATATATATCTTTTTGTTGTGTGTCCTTCCCTGATTTTGGTATCAGGGAAAAGCTGGTTTTACAGAATGAGTTTGGAAGAGTTCCTTCCCCTTTAAATTTTTAGAATAATTTGAGAATTGGTATTTGTTCTGTAAATGTGTAGTAGAACTTAGCAACAAAGCTGTCAGGTCCTGAGCTTTTATTTAATAGAGTTCTTTCTATAGATTCAATGTTGTTATTAATTATTGGTCTGTTCAGATTTTCTATTTTCTCATGATTTAATCTTGGATGGCTATTCGTGTCCAGAAATTTTTCAGTTTCTTCTGGATTTTCCAATTTGTTGGCATATAGCTGATCATAGCAGTTTCTGATAATCCTTTGTGTTTCAATGGTCACAGTTGCAATGTACTCCTTTTCTTATTTTTCTTATTTGCATCTTCTCTCTCACTCTAGGTAAAGGTTTATTGATTTTGTTTATCTTTTCCAAAAACAAACTTGTTGTTTCATTGATCTGGTATACTTTTTTTTTTTTTTTCCCTCAGTCTCTATGTCACTTATTTCTGATCTGATATTTATTATTTTTTTATTCTACTAATTTAAAGTTTACTTTGTTCTTGTTTTTCTATTTTCTTGAGATACAAGGCTAGGTTAGTTGTTGTGAGTCTTCTTTTTTGATGTAGGCATTTATTACTGCAAGCTTCCTTCTTAGAATTGCTATTTTCTCATTCCATGGGTCTTGATATGTTGTTTTAATTTGCATTTCTGTCTGGAAGTTTTTACATTTTAATTTTAATTTTTTTAACTGACCCATTAATTGTTCAGAAACTTTGATTTTACACATATTTGTAAAGTTTTTTATATGTTCCTTTATTTATTTGTTTGTTTTAGATTTCATTTTATTTTTCACTTACATGAGCTTTTAAAAGCTGATTTTTGTAACTACCATCCAGCTTTTTTTCCTCCAAAAACTTTTGTTTTCTTTACACTTTTTAAATGTACATTTAATCACTGTGTATTTTTACAGTGTACAAAATGTTTTTTATTCCAGCATTGATGCAGTGCATATCAATCAAGTCAAAGATTTTATCATATTGATTTTAACTTGTATATCATCATGGTGTGAGGAAATACTTGAAATGATTTCAGTCTTCTTAAATTTGTTAAAACTTGTTTTGTAGCCTAACATATAGTCTCTTCTGGATAAAGTTCCATGTGTTAAGCCAAATATGTATCTGTTACTGTTGGAATGTTTTGTAAGTGTTTGTTAGGTCCATTTGTTTTAGAGTGCAATTTAAAAATCAATGTTTATTGAGTGTTGATCTAAATGATCTGTTTATTGCTAAAACTGGGGTATTGAAGTTCTCTACAATTATTGTATTGTAGTCCATCTCTCCTTTTGGCTCTAATCATAATTGCCTTATATAGTTGGATGATCTAGTGACAGGTGTACATTGTATTCATAATTGTTATATCCTCTTCCTCAGTTTACCACATCAATGTTATATGATGATCTTCTGTGTCTTTCTATATATTTTATGTAAAGTCTTTTTTTATCTTATATTAGTTATTCTTGCTCTCTTGTTTTTTATTTACATGGAATGTTATTTTGTATTCCTTAACTTTTGATCTGTGTGAAGTGAGAGTCACCTGTATACAGTATATGAGTGTATCTCTTTTTAAAAAAATTAATTTTACTTCTCCTTTCTCCTCTTCTTCCTCCTCCTCCTCCTCCTTCAATTTGATCAGAGAGAGAATGAGAAAGCAAACCACCAGGTCTGGGACTCAGACCACAGTTGGTCACATGAGAGTCCAGTGCTTTAATCACCAGGCAACCTGTCAGCCCTAGGGTATTTTTAAAATTTTTTCAGAAACTCTAAATATTTCAGTTAAATAATCTGACCTATTTACGTCTAGGTTTTTATTTTCAAGTAAACACCTCTGTCATTTTGTTAATCATTTTCTGTTTGGGGCTTTTTTTATTTTTGTAGATGTTTTCCATCTCTTTTGCTTGATCTAGTTTGTTATTAAACTTCTTAATTATTTTAAAAATTATTCAAAGTATTCAGCTTTAGGACTTTTGTATGTGTGTTAGTATGTTTGAGATTTGTCTCCTTTCTGAATTTCTCATTCAAGTTAAGAATTATCTTCTGATTTTTTAAAAAAACTTCAATCTGTGTTCTTTTGTTCTTTCTTTCTTTTTTTTTTTTTTAGAGGTTTTTGCTATAGGGCGCGTGCGCTCACCAGACAGAGAGAGACAGAGAAACAGAAAACGAAAAATCACCCCCCAGAGGGATGGCCACGCCGCAATCCCTTCTCCATTCTCCTCTCGGGATCTTGGGCACTCACGCACATGTACCCGGCATGAGTTTTAAGCCACCAGGTCCAGGACGCGAACCGTGGTCGACTACATGGGAGTCCAGCGACATAGCCATTACGCTAACTACTGGTCCCTCAATCTGTATTCTCATGTATCTCACTGAGTTTCCTTAGCATTATTCTAGATATATTTTCAGGCAATGCATAGATTTCTTTTTCATTTGGGTGTCAGTTAGTAGAGATACTGTGATTCATTGAGGGTACCATATTTCCTTGTATTTTTTATCATGATTCTCGTGTCCTTGCATTGGTATCTGCACATCTAGTAGATGGGTTGTGTTTCCTAATTTTATGGAGTGGCTTTTGTAGGGAAATATTTTTATATGTCCTACACTGTTGGTTTAATGGTGTACATTGGCTATTGATTACAATAGTATAGTCTCTGTGTAATTTTTTTCATCTGTAACTAACATTAGCAATGTTTGTGAATGTCTCAATGACATTGGTACACAGCATGTTAAGTGCAGCCTCCCTGTGGGGATGGGGGAGCCACATGCCAAGAGCATATAGGAGGTCTTCTTTGCTTATTTGAAGGAAACCACCCCGCTGGGGGCTGGGTCAAGACTGTCATATATTTTCAGGTGCATGGGAGTAGACCTATCTGGTCATGTTCAGCCTCTTCCACTCTGGAAGCAAGGTTGCTGTGGGCTTTGAGGTATAGGAGCCAGCTGGGCTATGCTAGACCATGTGAAGTATCCTCTGCATTAAACAATACCATCAGTTTCTAAAGGGTCAGGGTACCAAGTGGGCACTGATGCAAGAGCTGTTTCACTGGGCCTAGGCTGTCTGTATTTGGGATTGAGAGGCCATAGATACTTGTTTGAGTACAGTGCAATCATGGTGGAGACCAAGAGATAAAGATGCAATTGCTACTCACCTCCAGAGCAGGATCTGCTCTAGTAGTGGTTCTGGTCTCAAGATAATGCTATACAGCAGCCTGAATCATCAGAAGGGAGGCAGTGTACAATGTGGGCTCCTCCTTTGGAGCAGTTCAGGTAGCTCCTTAGACTGAGCTTAAGCTCTGAGGGCTGCAGGATTCTCTAGCAAAAAATATTGTTTGTGTTTGTGGTTTTAATGCATAATGCTGGATGTGTCCTGCTTATCCTTTCCCCTCTAGTAGTCCATCCTAGATCCCAGCTGTTGTTGATTGGGAGACAGTGTAGCAGAACAAGGAATTTTGTCCCCTTCTCTATGCGGCCATCCTAAGTCAGTGTGATCCAGAGGATCTCCAATACTCTCCAGCTACACTCCCCACTCACCTTCAGACTCTTCCTAGGAAACACCTATTTACTCATTGTTTTTGTTTTCCTTCGGAGAGAGGTATGAGCATTGGGTTCTTCTACTCAGTCATCTTATTCTACCCTCTAAAAATGTATTTCAATGGATGTAAATATCTGTAATATGAAACTGAGTTCAGCAGACTGTATTGGCGTTAACATTTCCCGAATGGTTGAGAATATATCCAATGTTTGCCTCCATTTCTGGGCACAGATTTCAGGATATTCTTATTCTATCTGAAAAGGGCTGACTATTTTAAAGACTAATGTTCTATTCTTTGTGGCTATTCTCTTTACTTGCTTGTCCCTCCTTATTAGTTTCTGGAAAGATTTGATTCCTTAATTGTAATAAGCTTCATGGACAGCAGGTGAATCTTCTTGAGCATTATCTTCCCAAAACACAAGTTGGATCAAGTTATTTCCCTTTTTAAAACATTTTGTGGCAAGTACATAACTATTACTCCACAGAGTTGGACGTTTGAGAAATATCACATTTTTAAAAATCCAATTAAGTCTAACTGTAAGGAACCATGCCCATAGCCTGGCAGTTAAAGAAGCCAGATCGCACACAGTCAACTGCAAGGTTTGAAAAATACACCAATCACATGTCAGGGTAGAAAACTGGAGAAGGGATTGTAGTGTAAACATGCGCCATGGGGGAGGGGGGGAGACCAGCAGTTAGCGTAATGGCTATGTCACTGGACTCCCACGTAGTCGACTGCAGTTTGAGTCCCGGACCTTGCAGCTTAAACTCACGCCAGGCGCATGTGCATGCATGCCCAAGATCCCGAGAGGAGAATGGAGGAGAAGGGATTGTGGCGTGGCCATCCCCCCTGGGGGTGATTTCTCACTTTCTGTTTCTCTGTCTCTCTCTGTCTTTCTGGCAAGTGCACGCGCCCTATAGCAAAAACCTCTAAAAAAAAAAAAATGCCCCTTTGGGGATTGCTTGCTCTCTCTCCTCTGTGTTTCTTAGTCTCTTCCTCCAGTGAGCACATACACCGTTTTGCAAATAAAAAACATTTAACTCTAAACCTGTATTCTTAAATCTAATAGGAAATTCAATCACGGTATATAATGTAGGGGTACTTGCCTCTCCCTAGAGTGATCTAAGAATATAGGAAGCTAACATAATATCCTCTGAAATAAAAGTAGCTTCTGATTCTCTGTCATGGCTGTCAGCAATATTCTCATTTTCCAAACCAACATGACTTTTGAAGTGTGGGCAGCTCTATAGATATTGTGCCAACCGAAGTACAGATGTTTCTGTCTACAAGGGAGAAGCAGTGCCTGGGGTGTTCCTTTTCTGAATCACGTCTCTGAGTTCTCACTATTCAGGTCACCAAGTTTGTACCCCTGACTCTCTCTGAACTGCCAACCTCTATTCCTTCTCCTGCTTGAAGGAATTTCTGTCCCACTCCTGCCTCTTGTAACCAGGTGCTTTCTTCTGTACCCTCCTTAGCCAGGGGACCGAACACAGTCTCTTCAGAGACAGTCTTTGAACACATAAGAAATTCATGTTGTGCTTCTGACAGTTTAATCTTTGGTCCTGCCAAAGCTCCTGGACAAAGGAATAGAAAAGTTTACCTTATCTTCTTGAAAGGAAAAAAGGAATGGGTTGGGTAGGTATAAATGGAAACAAAAAATTAATAATTATAATAAATCATCCTGCCATACCTTCAAATATTTTTTCCTTAGAAAATAGAATTCAGGGACCAGCAGTTAGCGTACTGGCTATGTCGCTGGACTCCCACACAGTCGACCGCGGTTCGAGTCCCGGACCCGGCGGCTTAAACTCACGCCGGGCGCGTGTGCGTGCGTGCCCAAGATCCCGAGAGGAGAATGGAGGAGAAGGGATTGCGGCGTGGCCATCCCCCCTGGGGGGTGATTTCCTACTTTCTATCTCTCTGTCTCTCTCTGTCTGTCTGGCGAGCGCACGCACCCTATAGCAAAAACCTCTCCAAAAAAAAAAAAAAAAAATTAAAAAAAAAAAAAAGAAAATAGAATTCATAATCTATAGGTTGATCACTGAGAACTTTCATAGTCTAGATTCTTTTGCTTTTCTAATTTTTATCTTTATATCTTTCAAGCTCTGCAACTACCAGTCATGCCACCATCATATTCATCCAAGTTAATTTCATGCTTAAGAGAGTGTTTTCTTATGTGTGCCTCTCTAGGAAACACCTATTTACTCATCTATAAAGATTCAGCTCAAGAGTTGTTTCTCTCTGGAGGTTTGCCTGGTTTTTCCAGAATAGAATGACTACTCTCTTCTGTAGATTCCACTATTCCTATAACATTTCAATATATTCATTTTCCTTTACTATTCCACCAAATCTTTGAGGACAAAAGTCATTCATTTCTCCATTGCAGTGTCTAATACATGCCTAGATTAGGGGTGGTGTCCTGTAAACAAAACAAATAGAAATGCAAGAATAAACACAACAGAGAAACAGCATTGTTGGCCCTACAAACGTGTAAGTCTGCAAGCCTTGACCTATGATGTGATATAAATCTGTGTGTGTGTTTTCTCACTACCTTTAATTTAGGGTCATTTATATATACAGGATGTATCTTTTAAACCATGTTCATGCCAAGGCACAATGTTTTTTACTTCACTACATTCTGTCTTAAAATATTTTGTATTTGCTCAAAAAAGAACAGTGTGAAGTATCACACTCCCTGACCAAAAATATATTACAAAGCTGTGATAATCAAGATAGCATGGTACTGGATTAAAAACAGGCATGTAGACCAATGAAACAGAATAGAGAACCCAGAAATAACTCCAAAATATACAACTGGTTGACTTTTGACAAAGGGCACAAATTAATCCACTGGGGGGAAAATCTCTTCTGCAAATGGTGCTTGAAAAATTGGATATACACCTGCAGAAAAATGAAACAGGACCCCTCTCTCTCACCATTAATAAAAATCAACTCAAAATGGACCATAGATCTAAACATAAAACCTCAAACTGTAAAACTACTGGGAAAAAAAGGGGGGATCTCTTAGAAACATTGGAGGTGGTAGAGACTTTATAAATAAGACCCCCCAAAGCCAAGCAATAATCTGAAAAATAGACAAGTGATTACATCAGGCTAAAAAGCCCCTGCATAGGGGACCAGCAGTTAGCATAATGGCTATGTCGCTAGACTCCCATGTAGTCGACCATGGTTCAGGTCCCAGACCCAGTAGCTTAAACTCACACCGGGCGCATGTGCGTGCATGCCCAAGATCCCGAGAGGAGAATGGAGAAGAGATTGTGTTGTGGCCATCCCCCCTGGGGGGGTGACTTCTCGCTTTCTGTCTCTGTCTCTCTCTTTCTTTCTGGTGAGCACATGCGCCCTATAGGAAAAACCTCTCAAAAAAAAAAAAAAAAAAAAAAAAAAAAAAAAAAAAAAAGAAAGAAAGAAAGAAAAAGAAAGCCCCTGCATAGCAAAAGTAACAATAATTAGAATGAAGAGACAACCCACAGAATGGGAGAATATATTTATAAACTATGCCTCATATAAGGGACTGAAACCAGAATATACAGGGAACTCAAGCACCTTACCTTCCCCTCCCCCCAAAAAATATATCCATTAAAAGATGTGAAAATGAGCTCAACAGACAACGCTCCAAAGAAGACATACAAACAGCCAAAAAGCATATAAAAATGCTCAACATCCCTCATCACAAGGGATATGCAAATCAAAACCACAATGAGATACCATCTAACCCCACTCTGAATGGCTAAAAATAAAGAAATAAAGAATAGTAAGTGCTGGCAAGGCTGCAGTGAAAAGGAAACTCTGTACTGTTGGTGGGAAAGTAAATTAGTGCAGCCACGTGGAGAACAATATGGAGATTACTCAAAAACCTACAAACAGAACTACTGTTTCACTCCAGCAGTTCCACTCCTGGGTGACTACCCAAAGCATAGGAACACACTCAGTCAGAAAAGTACTTGCTCAGCCATGTTTATTGCAGCATTATTCACAATTGCTAAGACATGGAATCAACTCAAATGTGCTAGAACAGATAAATGGCTTGAAAATATGTGGCACATATACTCTATAGAATACTACTCAGCCATAAAATATCAACAAGACCCTGACATTTGATAGAAAGTGGACAATTATGGAAGATTTAATGCTGAGTGAAGCAAGTCAGACTATGAAAGAGAAGCATTATATGTCCCCAGTAATTATACACCAAAATGTCTGCACTCTATGACAGAAACTGAAAGATTGGAAAGTGTAAAGGAATAGAGAGCAACTGTGGATACTAGAGACAGTGTGGGAGGAGAGTGGGCAGTGGGGTGTAGGAGAGTAGGAATTGGAAGGAAAAAAAGTAAAATATTTAACAGGTACAAAACAGCAAAATTATGTGTTAAGGAAATTAGTAACATGGAAATAAATATTTTGTAGTTGTGATCTCAATTGTTAGCCATTGGTTGGTTCCTGGCTATTGAAGGCTTCACCAAGAGTCAAAACTGGAGGTCTCAAAATAGCAACCAGTCAGTGAAATAGATAGGTCAGCCATATTTTTACTCAGTCAGGAAGCTTTTATTATTATTATTATTATTATTATTATTATTATTTAAATCTGGGTTTCAATGCATTTCACATAGGTAAATCTACTCCTTGACTCTCAAATACACTTAAACATGTGTTCCTTAACCTAAGCCAGCTCAGTATACAAACCGCTCAGAATCTGAATTCTTCCCATACTCCAGCCAAGAATTGGACCAGTAGAGAGGTGATCATTTTACTGTGGTGGGTGTCTGAAAGTACTCGTACACACTGAGATGAAAAATGCTGCAGGAAGTGCAGCTGGGGTGAAAGAATAAGAAGCAAGAGAAGAAACAAAGAACAAGAAAAATGAGACCTGTCAGTTCTGCCTCTTCCCAGTCTCCAGTCCTTCTTTATCCTAGTACAGTTGGGTACATGTTGACATGTAGCCAGACAAATGAGAATTTTCTCAGTGTCAGAAGAATCATCTCAGCTTGGGTGGTTTTTAGCCATCTATGTAAATAAGGTTTAATAAATGTAATGTTGTTCAATTTAACAAGCAATTATTTTGAACGTATGCTGTGTTGGACTATATCCTAAAGCTGCAGAGATAATGTAGACAGTGTTCATATCCTTGGGTACCACAGTTTAGTGAAAAAAGCTGTTTGTTTAGTGAAGCAAACTGGTGTGTGAATTGATCACAATCAGATAATAAAGCAGAGCTATTCAGAAGGTGCTGTGGGAATTGAGAAAAAAAGGCACAAGGATAAATATGGAGATCTGGGGTAGACTTTACAGAGGAGGTACCATTTATTCCAGAAAAATAAAGGCATTCAGGTCCCAGCGTAGGAGAAGGCGGTGCCTAGGAGATAAGGCTAAACAATATATTAAAGGATAAAATATTCCTAGAATTTACATCTTATCCACATTCAATGGGGATCCTTAGAAGATTTTTTAAAGTAGGGAAATAAAGGAATTAAATTTGAATTTTAGAAAGTTAGGCTAATCCTCTAAATACATATCCTACTTAAGCTATATTAAGATAGTTTTATAAATGCAAAATGAAAGTATTTCAGTGTGTTTGTCTGCCAATACTTGTGTGAATTCACATGCATGTGCACTTCTAGAAAATTCTAGATGTTCTTTTTCTTCCATTGTTTTATTTGCTTTCTTCTTTAGACACTAAGATAGGAGCACTTGGGATGAAGGGCTACAAGCCAGCCAAAGACAGTTGGACGCTTCCAAATGGAACATAAAACCTAAGACACCCCAGTTTCAAGTTAGCAAGTCAATAGTATTATGGAAATTTACCAGATACTCCCTGAGATTTCTTCTTTCTAGTTCTCTTTCTACTCTTGGTTCTCATGCCAATTCAGCCCAAAATAAACATGACAAAAAAAGTTAGGATCCATAATTGTGAATGGTGTGTTTTTGTCACTATAGCAAAAGCACCTTTATACATTTTAAAATGAAAGCCAGTACTTGTGTATGGATTCTGCATCTGTTTTCCATTAAGGTTTACATAAATGGTTAACAAATAGGATCTCAACGGAGGAGAAATTATAGGGCTTATTATAAGGATGTCACATTTTTGCTTACCTCCAAGCTGTGGCTTTTATCCCCATTGCTCGTATTTCTCAGTTTGCTGACATTCTAGTTTCAAAAAAACCAAGACTTCAAGCAGCTCAATATTGCCTAAAAGAGAATGTCCCAGTAGGTTATTCTCTGTAAAGCTGAAAATAAATCACAGTATAAGTACGTGTGTTCTCAGGGCAGGATCTATCCCTGCAGTGGGATTCTAGGGGAGGGAACTTCAGTTTGTCTTTGTCTCCCCACTCCCAAATGGGGCCAGGCATATAATTTGTCACTTCCATAGTTACTGCTGGAAGCTCTTTGTAAACATATTTCATATTCTCTCGATATAGTCCCTTTCTCTTTATAAGCATTTTAAGTAGAGGTAATTGTGGAATTAGCAAAATTTGTCCTTAAAGGTTTTCTGTCCTTCACTCTGACCCTCAGAGGCATTACCTTTTGATCTCAATTGCCTCCTAACTACTCCCATATCAATCCCAAACAGTCTTCAAGGTCCAAAGCAAGTGTCTCCTTCCTTTTCATCCAAGTTCAAATTGGAAAGTGAGTTGGCTAGAAAATTTATTCCCACTAACCTATTAATGGCTGAGAGGTATTTCATATGTTATTCCTTCTAGAGATATTTGTATTTTTACTAGAATTGGCTTGCCCTCATTGAAAGATATAAATCTGCAAAGACTGTGGCAAAACTGATTTATTTTCTGAAGCAATTTGCTTTTCATTCCTTCAGTTGGCAAATAGCTACAGAATTAAGTTACTACCATGGCAGGGACACTTTGCTTGGAGCTGATGGATACACAGATGGGACAGACATAGATCTTGCTGTTAAGCAGCTTATAGTTGAATAAGCAGTACAGACTTTTAGACTGCAGGCACCAGACTATAAAGGGTTTTATTTACTGCTGTAACCCAGCATCTAGAGAAAGCCCACACTTCATAAGCGCTCAATAAAATTTGTTGAGGGATTAAAAAGATAACAGAGATGAAGAGACAAAAGACAATTGGCTTCCCAAATATTATACAAACTTACAAGGGAAAAAAATCAATTTTAGAACTAAAAATTGAATAAGACTCCTGCAAAGGCAAATACACCATTTTTAAAAAGTTTATTTTTTCCATGAGAGAGAGACAGCACATAAAAGGGTCTTGACATTGTAATCTCCTCCCAGCCTTCAACCACCCTCAGAGCATTCTTTCTATGCCTTTTTACCCTACTTCCTTTATCTGGTGTTGTCTCTGGAAACCTATCTCTACTTCACTCCTCTGCTTTGGTTTTCATTGGCTGGTCAAATATGTGGTCAGGCAGCAAGAAATCTCCAAAAAGGAAGAAAGCCTGTTTAAAGGATCTTTGAATTAGTCATTGTGCTTTTGGATAATTGATATTGCAGATATTCTCAAAGCCAGTGCGTGTGGCCTATTTCTAAAATGTTCACTACACATAGTGTCTAGAGCACATCCAAAGTCAGACCAGAACAGGTGCCTCCTGTATAAGGCCATGCTACATTCAGAATGTTTTCGTCAAATAGAACCAAATTCTGTGTTCCATACACACTATGGCATTTTTTGGCATTGTCTGTGATAATCAATTACTTCTGTGCTGTTGTTTTACTTTCTGTCCAGAAAATAGACTTCCCTGAGATCATAGGAACTGATTTTTAATCTTAGGTGTCACAACTGTGTATCAGATTGATTTGATGTAGCAACCCATCAACAGTTAGGTGTAACAAACCCAAAGCAAAATATTGGGTAGTCCAGGAATTAGTCATTTCCAAGAAGTAGTATCATGATTTATCACTATGAGAGCCTAGAACCGGGGTTCCCAGACTAGATATACTGCAGTACTCTAAAGATCCAGACAGTAAACCTAACCTTTTTTGTTGGGGAACAAAAGGAAGATGCATCATAGAGTATTTGAAAATTATTATTCTCGGAGATGTCAGATTATACTAGAGATGATCATCCTCTTGGACTGAGTTTCTCCACCTCAGCATTATAGACATTTTGGACTAGATCTTTGTGGGAACTGCTATATTTGGCAATATCCTTGGCCTTGAGCCACTATATACCAGTATTAGCCTTACCCCAAGTTGTGACCACCAGAAAATACCTCCGGCCATTGTCAAAGGGGGAGGAAATTATCCTCTCTGAAAATCACTATTGGTCTTTGGGGAGCACTGTATTCTCTTAAGGACATGTAATAAAGAAGATAATTGAGGTGTAGTGAGCCATTCTTATCTGTCTGGGTTATTTTAGTGGACATATAAGTGACCATTAAAATAGCAGATAATGTCTCTCTTAGAGAACAGTGTGACAACTGACAAGAAATTTGTAAAGCACCTGATACATAATGTCTCTCTTTCTTTTAAATTTCTATCATAAGCATTTTTAGTAGATCCTGATCCATGGTGTTCACAGAGATGTGTGTATCACTTTATTTCTTTGTTAAAAACTGTAAGGAGTCTCAGAATTTACTCTGTTTTTTTTTTTTTTTTTGTTTTGTTTTTGAGAGGTTTTCGCTATAGGGTGCGTGCTCTCGCCAGAGAGACAGAGAGAGACATACAGACAGAAAGCGAGAAATCACCCCCCAGGGGAGATGGTCATGCCGCAATCCTTCCTCCTCCATTCTCCTCTCGGGATCTTGGGCATGCACGCACAAGCACCCGGCGTGAGTTTTAAGCCACCGGGTCTGGGACGCGAACCGCGGTTGACTACGTTGGAGTCCAGCGACATAGCCATTACGCTAACTGCTGGTTCCCAGAATTTACTCTGTTTTCAAGCCAAGAAGTTAAACTTCTAGTTTCATGAATGTTAACAGAAGGTATAAAACACCTGAGTTAGGGCCGGCCCATGGGCCAGTAGTGGCTAAGAGAAGCAGATCTCATATGGGTGATTAGACAGTTTGAGTCCCAGCCTGGTGGCTTGAAAAGCACCCTGGGCATGTATGCATGCTTCCCCAATGTCTTAACAGGATGAAGAAGTGGAAAGGAAGGTATTTTGGCATGACCTTGCCTCATTGAGGGGTATTTTCTCCCTCTCTGCCTCTGGTGAGTGTACAAGCCTTATGACAAAATAAAATAAATCTGGGTCAGAGAGCAAGGACTGTTTTTTAGTCACAGAAGTAGCAGGAGCCAGAGTACCAGCATTTTCTTGAGCTGATTTTCCAATCCCAGTTCCCACAGAACAATGTTAAGAGGGTATGATGACATTTTCACACAAAATGGATTGCCTGAAAAGTGAGGAACCTTGAGCTTAGAGGACTTGAATCTATCTACTGACCTGTAAGCATGTCTGCCTTTTGCTCTGGGTAGAGACACTATCTCTACCATCCAAGGCTGTCCATTATATAGGTAGACATCCTTGAACAGATAGTTTTAAACAAAAGCAATTAGTGCCTCTACTCACAAGATGTACAGAAACATGAGGACTGGACTATATTCATTTGTAACTCTAATGTCTGGTATCCAGGACACCATTAATAAGCACCTTTTGGACCAATCACAAAATTGCATAATGATATTTGTGGGGGCAGTTTAAGAAGTTATATTGGGTTGTCAGAAAAGCAATGTGGGGTCAGCAGGTGACATGATGTTTAAGGTGCTGAACTCCCATAGGGCTGACCAGAGTGTGAGTCCCAGACTTGGCAGTTTGCTTTCTCACTTTCTGTCTTTCTCTCTCTGCCTTTCTCTGGTCAAATTAAAAAATATAATAATAAATAAAAGAAAGAAAGAAAAGTCATGATGTATGTTTTCTATGTAAAAATATATCATGACTTTTCTGACAATCCAATATTTAGCCCAAATGAATACTCTACTAGATAGTTCTATCTCCAGTCACTGCTGTAACAAATTAACATCAAAGTAGTGATTTAGAACAACACAGATCTGTCTTAAAAGTAGTCAGAAGCTTAAATGGCTCTTCCTGGGAGAAAGTTAAGATGAGCACAGAGCTGAATTTCTTTTGTGAGCTCCAGAAGAGGATCGGCTTCTTGTCTTCTCCAGCTTCCGGAGGCCATACGTTCCTTGACTGGGAGCCCCTTTGTCTGCCTTTGAAAGCAGCAGTAAAGCTCTTTAAAATCTGTAACTCGGACTTTCCTGCCTCTCTCTTTCACCTGTAAGGTCCATTGTGATTACACCAAGTTACCTGGATAATCCAGGATGTTCTAAGATTCTTAATTTATAACTGCAAAGTGCCTTTTTGAAAAAAATATCTTAATTTCTTTTATACATTCAATCACAATGCAGCTCTTAGCTTAAAAAGTGAACTTTCCAATATGAATACACTTCACACCAGTCCAGTTGGGGATACTATACACATTACCATCAACAGATAATAATCTATTTCTGTGTCCCATAAATATCTTACCTCTCTATTTTTCTCCTTAATGTCTTTCCTAAGACTCTCTCCTTCTCCCACCCTCTTCCCACATTGTATCCAGTATCCATAAGAATTTTCCATGTTTCTGTATCCTCTAGTCTTCCCATTTCAGCCATAGAGTGCAGACATTCTGTATATATTAAGTGGAGACTTACAATGTCTCTCCTTCATAGCCTGGCTTGCTTCATTCAGCAGTAAAATCTTCCATATTTATCCACTTTCTGTGGCTGAGTAGTATCCCGTGGAGTATATGTGCCATGATTTTTTAACCCATTCATTTGTGGACATTTGGGTTGGTTTCCATGTCTTAGCAATTGTGAATAATGCTTCAATGAACATTGATGTGCAAGCACTTTTCTGACTAAGCATACTCCTATCCTTTGGGTAGATACCCAGGAGTGGGATTGCTGATAATATGGTAATTCTATCTGTATATCTTTAAGGAATCTCCATATTGTTCTCCACAGTGGCTGGGCCAATTTACATTCCCACCAGCTGTGTAGTAGAGTTCCCTTTTCACCACAGCCCCTTCAGCACTTATCATTTTTTTTTTTTAATCTTAGTAATTCTGGAGAAGAAGATCCCTCATGGCTCCTGCGAACTAGTTATTTCAGAGTACAAGCGAGATGAAGATTTTCTACTGATAATTCAGCCTCCAGCAAACAAGCTAGCATAAACGATCACAACAGAATGGCAAAGAGATTCCAGATCACCTTTTTCTGCTTGCTCCTGGACATTCAGATTGAAATTCAAGAATTAGAAAGAAACACATCATCCATCAGATGACTAGAAATCACTGCAGGACCACAAGAAATATGGAAAAGCAAGAAAATACCTCTCCTACAAGGGAAAAGAATAATTCCTCTTCATTCACACACAGTTCAATGGAAATCATGAAAATGTCTGATAAAGAATTTAGAAAATTCATAATGGTGGAGCTAACAGAGATGGAAGAGAAGAGAGACAATGAACTGCTAAAGAGAAAGGAGAAAGAAGTTGAGGAGCTCCAGGAGGTGAGGAAATTCTTGCGAGATCTGAAAGAGGAATTACACACTTTAAAAAAGAATCAAACAGAACCTTTAGAGATGAAGTCTATAATACAGGAAGTCAAAATCTCCCTTGACAGTATTAGAAGCAGACTAGATCATACAGAAAATAGAATCTCAAATATAGAAGAGAAAATTGCTGGCCTAGAAAAATCCACCATGAAGACTGAGAAAATGGCCCAAAAATTTGAGAATAATATATGAGAAGTACTAGATACCATCAAATGTCCAAACATCCAGATAATTGGCATTCCAGAAGGTGAAGAGACCCATAAGGGCATTGATAATCTATTCCATGAAATCCTGCAAGAAAACTCTCCAAACCTAGAGAGGCATTCAAAGATCCAGTCCCAAGAAATATAAAGGACCCCAAATAGAATCAACCCAAGAAGATCTTCTCCAAGACACATTATAGCCAGGTTGACCAAAACCACAGACAAAGACAAGATACTAAGATTGGCAAGAGAAAACATCAAGTTACCTACAAAGGACATCCTATCAGGCTAACAGCAGATCTCTCATTGGAAACAATGAGAGCGAGGAAAGAATGGGAAAATATATTCAAAGTGTTAAGAGAAAAGCAATTTCAGCCAAGAATACGGTACCCAGCAAGATTATCTTTCATGTGGGAAGAAAGGACAAGAACATTCTCAGATAAACAAAACATGAAGGAATTTACCAGCATCAGACCAGATCTCCAAGAAGTTCTCAAGGGTGTGCTATACCAGGGAAATTAAATACAGACATGCAGAAATAAGAGTTCAAAAACTATGAAAGTGGCCAACTTAATTGTAGGGACAAGTCTGGAGTTGAATATTATATCCCATAATTTAATCATGAAAATTGAACCACAACAGAAGATAAAGTACATGAGACTGATAGGTTCATGCACCTACCATTTGAACAGAATCCTAACCTGTTTCCTGGCTTTAAGCAAAGTTCCTTAGCATTTCTTTGATTTAAGTTAAAACTGGTTTTCTTAATAGTACCAAGTGAACTTACTATTGAAAGTAGTTAGACTATGTAAGAAATTGTGTGATCAATACAATGTGGGTGGGAAAGGAATGGAAGACAATTGTAGACACCAGAGATAGTGTGGGAAGAGGGTGGAAAAGGACAGAGGGTCAGAGAGAGGGGTAAAGAAAAAATTCTAGAAACTAGAAATGGAAAATTTTTTTAGAATAATATGCATGATTAAGTCACTACGCAGTATATTCTGGATAGGAAATCACATTTTGTATGCTGTGATGATGCTTAGGGAAAGCATGTAAATTAAGTTAAAAAAAGTTTCAGAAAAATATCTATTCGATGACTGCAGTAAGATATATAGCCCCAGCTAGGTGCTACTTTATAGGATGCCTAAAGTTAGACTTGTGTTCATGGAAATCTATATATCAGCTGTGTTTGCTTTGAAAATATTTAGATTAATTAAGATCTTTAGTAATTCAATAAAATGTGGGGGGGTGGGAAACAATATAGAAAGCAAACATAGATACCAGAGACAGAGTGGGAGGAGAGTGGGAGATGGCAGAGGGTAAGAGATAGAGAATAAAGGATGGGGGGGGGAACCAGCAGTTAGCATAATGGCTATGTAGCTGGACTCCCATGTAGTCGACTGTGGTTCGAGTCCCGGACCTGGTGGCTTAAAACTCACGCTGGGCGCATGTGCGTGCGTGCCCAAGATCCCGAGAGGAGAATGGAGGAGAAGGGATTGCGGTGTGGCCATTCCCCCTGGAGGCTGAGTTCTCACTTTCTGTCTCTCTGTCTCTCTCTGTTTCTCTCTGTCTGGTGAGCGCACGCACCCTATAGTAAAATCCTCTCAACAAAAAAGGATGGGGGAGAAAAGCAAAACATACAGGAAACTAGAAATGGGTAATTATGGATAATTATTTGTTGACAATAACATGTATGTTGATGTGCTTGATTGAGAAAATACACAGTGTACTCTGGATGGAAAATCTCATTTTGTATGCTATAATTTTGTACAGTGAATGAATGTAAATAAATAAATTTAAATTAAAAAAATTCTTAGTAATTCTGACTGGGGTTAGGTATATCTCATTGTGGTTTTGATCTTCATCTCCCTTATAATGAGGGATGTTGAGCATTTTTTTAATATGCTTTTTAGTTGCTCATCTGTCATCCTTAGTTGTTTTTTTCCAACTCATTTTCCCATCTTTTAATTGGGTTGATAATTTTTTGGGGGGTAAGCTACTTGACTTCCCTGTGTTACCCTTCAAGTTACCAGCCACTTTTCTGAAGCATAGTTTACAAAAATCTTCCCCCATTCTGAGGGTGTCAATTCACACTAATTACTGTGTCTTTTGCCATGCAGAAACTTCTTAATCTGATGTAATCTCATTTGTCTGTTTTTGGAATTATTGCCTGTGCTTTGGGGGATCTTATTTAAGAAGTCTTTGCCTACCCCAGTATCTCCCAGAGTTTCCCCAGTGTTTTCCACCAGTAGTTTTATTAGTTTGCGGTCTTAAATTTAGATCTTTGAACTACTTTGAATTGATTTTTGTCAATGGTGAGCTGTAGGGGTTCAGATTCATCTTTCTGCAGATGGATACTCAATTTTTCCAGCACTATTTGCTAAAGAGGTTTTCCTTTTCCCACTGGATTGACTAGTATCCTTTGCCAGAAATCAGTTGGCTGTTTGTTTTGGGGTTTATTTCTGGGGTCTCTATTCTTTTGCATTTATCTACATGTCTGTTTTTGTGCCAATACCATGCTGTTTTGATTATCACAGCTTTATAACATATTCTGAGGTCAGGGAATGAGATGCCTCCTACTCCACTCTTCTTGTGCCGGATGGCTTTGGCAGCATGGGATCTTTTATGCTCCCAGACAAATTCTGTGATTGTATTTTCTAGATTTGTGAAGAATGTCTCTGGTACTTTGATTGAGATTGTTTTAAATATGTAGATTAATTTGGGTAGAATTGCTATTTTGATTATAATAATTCTTCTGATCCAGAAACATGGATCAGAAAATTACACTTTTTTGTGTCATTTTCTATTTTTTTTTTTTTTTTTTAGCTTCTTGTAGTTTTCTTTGTGGGGGTCTTTTTATTTTTTGGTTAGATTTATTCCTAAGTATCTTATACTTTTTGTGGCCATGATAAATGGAATTATTGTCTTCAGTTCTATCTCAGTCTGCTTGTTGATCATATATAGAAATGCTATAGATTTTTGTATGTTTATTTTGTATCCTGTAGCTTTACTGTATTCATTTATTAACTCCAGGAATTTTTTTCCATGGATATCACTGGGACTTCTATGTATGCCATCATGTCATCTGTAAATAGAGATGATTTCACCTCTTCGTTCTCTATATGAATGTCTTTTATTTTATTCTCTTTTCAGATTGCATTGGAAAGGCCTTCCAGGACTATATTGAAAAGGAGTAGAGAAAGTGGGCAACTTTGTCTTGTACCAGTTTTAAGTGGAAAAACTTTCAGCTTTTCCCCATTCAGAATGATTTTAGCTATGGGTTTTTCACAGATGGCTTTTATTGTGTTGAGGAATGACCCTTCTATGCCAATTTTGCTGAGTTTTAATCATGAAGGGATGCTGTATTTTATCAAATGCTTTCTCTGCATCAATTCAAATGATCATATGGTTTTTATCTTTCTCTCTGTGAATATGATGTATTATGTTTATGGTTTTGCATATGTTGAACCACTCCTGCATCCCTGGAATAAAGGCTACCTGGTTGTGATGTATCATCTTTACATATTGTTGGATATGATTTGCTAGTATCTTGTTGATACTTTTTGCATTTGTATCCTCATGACAAGAAGCAAAGTGCTTTCTGCTATACAAGGTAAAACATTCACAGTTTGGGAGAATTAGAATGTGAACATTTCTAGGAGTCCTTTTTTTTTTTTTTTTTTTTTTTTTTTTTTTTTTTTTTTTTTTTTTTTTTGTACTTACCACAATAGAATATCCTTTTTAAATTTGTATTTAATGAGATATAGTTTATATGTGTGTATAGAAGGGAGGAAGAGAGAATATGGTAGGGAAAGAAGGAGAGAGAAAAAGAAATACAAGAGAGAGCACATGCACACCTGCTGGAGAGCTATTTTTGACAAATGTTGCCATGCTGTGATCCTTCTTCCCCAGACTTGCAGTTAGCTAGGATCACAGAGATGTGCCACCATGCCTGGTCTGTTTAAGTTGGGCCAGGACACAAACCTGGGCCTCCCATACAGTCTCAGCCACTGCGTGGTGATACCTTCCTGCTTACACCACTGAGGCTGTGCCAACAGTCTCCTCTTTTGTACACAGATAGGTATGATCCCTCCAACATGACTTCTCTCAGCTATAAAGCATCAACATTCTTAATTGGGAATCAGATATGAATTTTTTCTTTCACACTATTTTTTCCTCTTGTAATTTACATTTGGAATCCATTTTAAAATATTTCTTACAAGTCTCTTATGAAGCTCCCAAAGTATGCTAAAGCCAGTGTGCTTTCCAAGAAATAAGCATGTCATGTTTTTTTGTGATTTTTCCATATCATGTGTAGAGGAAATTATGTATATTTCTTATGCTTCCACAAATTCCTTCTGTAGGTCATTTTTGCCAACAGCAATAAGAGCTTCTTTAAGATCTTCATAAGAGTAGTTGAACATACATTAATGACCTTTTGTCTGAAAGAAGGAAAACATTTTTAAATATGTGCTAAAACTTCTGCTAAGCCCTTAACCTGACCATCTCAGCTAACTCTCCAAACACATCAGATAGGTACTAGCATGATGCTAGGTACAGGTACACATTACATGTGTTGCCCAAAACCCAATACCTCTATGAGTGGGTAAGACAATAACATGCAGGGTTTTTTTTTTTTTTTTTGGAGAGGTTTTTGCTATAGGGCGCATGCGCTCGCCAGACAGACAGAGAGACAGAAAGCAAGAAATCACCCCCAGGTGGGGTGGCCATGCCTCAATTCCTTCTCCTCCATTCTCCTCTCGGGATCTTGGGCACACACGCACCTGGCATGAGTTTTAAGCCACTGGGTCCGGGACACGAACCACGGTCGACTACGTGGGAGTCCAGCAACATAGCCATTACGCTAACTGCTGGTCCCCAATGCTGGTCCCCAATTTTTTTGACTCTATAACCCTGAAGAGTTCAATTTCTTCAGGAATTTGGAGCTAAATTTCTTTCTTGGGTCTACATCTTTTTACTTTTTGTGAAATATGATTAAACATTACTTCTGGGTATGTTTGTCAGATGTTTCTGTCTGAGGTTAGCATATAAATCAGTGGTCCAAAATAAATTCTTCCCTCCCCCTACGCCCCACATGTGAGTGAACATCATCCAATTCATTGAGGGTCTAAATAGAAGGAAAAGGCAAAGGAAAGAGGAATTCCCTTTCTTCCTGCCTACCTGCTTGGATGAGATGTCCTCTTCTCCTACCTTTGACTTGGGCTTTACACCATCAGCTCCCCTGGTTCTCAGACTCTGTACCTAAGACTAGAAACTCTCCACTGGCTTTCCTGGGTCTCTAGCTTTCAGATGGCAGATGGTGAGATTTCTCAGCCTCTGTAATTGCGTGAGCCAACTTCTCATAATCAATCTGTGTTTCTTTCTCTTTCTCTCTCTGTCTCCTGGGTTTCTGTTTTTTTGGAGGGCCCTAATACTAATTTCTTTTTTTTCTTTTTTTAAAATAATCATTTATTTTATTTTGTTTATTCATTCATTTATTTTTTTAATTTGGCCAGAGAGAGACAGAGGGTGAGAGGGAGAGAGAAAGTGAGAAAGCAAGTCACCAGATTCAGGACTCGAACCCCGGTCGGCCATGTGGGAGAGTCCAGCACCTTAACCACCATGCCACCTGCTGGTCCCCCTAATACTAATTTCTGACTTAAGTCAAGAAAACGAGCCTTACTAGCACCCTGTAAGTCTCTTACATGTTTTCCCTCTTCCCCATCAGTAACCACTATCCTGCCTTTTGTGGTCATATTTTTTTTTTTTCTTTTAATTTTGCCAGAGGGCACATGTACTTGTCAGAAAGACAGGGAGAGGAAGAAAGCATCCTCCAATAAGACATGGTCATGCCACAATCCTTTCTCTTTTATTTCTCCACCCTTTCAGGATTGAAGGAGCACACACACACACCTGCCTAGTATGTTTTTCAAGCCACGGGGTCTAGGACTTCAACCATGCAGTCAGCCCTGTGAGATCTTGCTGCCTTAATCACCAGGCCATGAACCCAGCCCTCTTACATTGATTTTTGATTAAAAGAATTTATTTCTAATATAGTCAAATATATTTTGTGTGTCTTCTTCTCTACCTTGAGGATATTCTTCTATATTATCTTTTTAAATATAGAAATAATATCTTAGAGGTTTTTTTTTTTTTTTTACTTTCACACTAGGTCTTCCATTTAACTAGAATTCATTTTGTGTATGAAGCAACATGGGGTCCAATAATAATTTTTCCATATTGCTACTCATTTCTCTAACATCATTTACTGATAATACTCTCCTTCTACTTTCAAAAGGGCTATGAATATGCTTGCTAGGTTATCTATCCTTTTCCACTGGTGTATTTATATATCTCTGTACTAATGTTATATTGTCTTAATTATTAAAAATTAGTTGTTAAAAGTAGTAAAGCAATTCTCCCTACCTGTTCTTCAGAGTGTATGGGTCTGTATTTTGCCATTTGTACTTGCATATAAATTTTGAAATTAATCTGTCAAGTTCTGTAAGTTCCACTGAATGTATAAACCGATTTGGAGAAATTTGATGGTTTTTACAATATTGAGCCTTTCAGTTCACAATTATAATCTATCTCTACACTTATTAAATCTTTAAAATTTTTCAGTAAAGTGTAATCTTCTCTCCATAGTTTAGGTGTATTTTGTTAGCTTTAGTCTATTCCTAAGTGGTATTTTTAAAATTTAATATTTGTCGTATGCTTATTAATTGAGCTATAGTTGATTCTGTAATAAGTTGTGTATCCAGAAACTTACTGGACTCTCATATTAATTTTTAAAATGTTTCATATGTCTTATTTTAAACATAAAACTAGATTATTCATAAATAGAGCTTTATTTTCAACTGCTAAATCTTTTTTTAAAAATGACATTGCACTGAATAGGACTTCAAGTACAATGTTGGAATACATAAATAGTAATAACAATTACCTTGTTCTGATTTCAAAGGAAAAGCTTGCATTACATTATTAAGCATGGTATCTGCTGAGTGATGTTTTTTCTAAATCAGGTATTTTACTTTTTACTACTCATTTGCCAAAAAAATTTTTAAATATCATAAGTGACAATTACATTTCATCTTAAGTTTTTTCTTTACCCATTGATATAATTATCTGATGTTTTCCCATTAATATCTTAATGAAGCTAATTACATTAATTGGTAGTATAAACCACTCTCTTTTTTTATTTTATTTATTTTTTAAGTTTTTTAATACATTCAATCATATTATTTAGCTTACAAAGTGAACCTTTCAATATGTGAACATTTCTCCCCAGTCCAATTGATCAAAATATCTTCAACCAATAACACCACACCTCCCCATCCCGTCAATGCTCTGCCTCTGTATCCCTCCTCCAAATGTCCTTCCTGAGGTTCCACTCCTCCACACACACCACATCTGGCATTCACACCCATCTCTTGTGTTTGTAGAACCTTTAGTCAATTGGTTTCAGTCATAGAGTACAGACACTTGGTATATATTAAGTGGGGATATACAATGTCTCTTGTTCATAGCCTGGCTTGCTTCACTCATCACTAAATCTTCCATATTCTTCCACTTTCTGACAAAAGCCAGGGTTTTGCTGTTTTTTAGGGCTGAATAGTATTCCATATAGTATATGTGCCATAGTTTTTCAATCTATTCGTCCGTATAGGGGCATTTGGGTTGGTTCCATGTCTTAGCAATCGTGAATAGTGCCACAGTAAACATCAATGTGCAAGCACTTTTCCAATGAAGAATTTTTCTGTCCTTTGGGTAGATACTGAGGAATGGGATTGCTGGATCATATGGTAGTTCTCTTTGTAGATTTTTTAAGAAGTTCCTAATTGTTCTCCATAGTGGCTGGACAAATTTACATTCCCACCAACAGTGTAAGAGAGTTCCCCCTTCACCACACCCCCGCCAACACTTATCATTTTTGTTTTTTTAATCTTAGACATTCAGACTGGGGTTAGGTGGTATCTCATTGTTGTTTTGATCTGCATTTCCCTTACGATGAGGGATGTTGAGCATTTTTTCATATGCCTTTTGGCTATTTGTATGTCATCTTTAGAGAGTGTTTTTTTCAACTCCTTCTGCCATCTTTTAATAGGGTTGATCATCTTTTTTCCAAACAGCTGCTTGAGTTCCTTGCATAATGGCTATGTTGTTGGACTCCCATGTAGTCAACTGCTGTTCGAGTCCCAGACCCGGTGGCTTAAACTCACACCAGGCACATGTGCATGCGTGTCCAAGATCCCGAAAGGAGAATGGAGGAGAAGGGATTGCGGCGTGGCCATCTCCCTTGGGGGGTAATTTCTCACTTTCTGCCTTTCTGTCTCTGTCTTTCTGGTGAGTGCATGCATCCTATAGCAAAAACCTCTCCAAAAAAAAATTACTTAATAAAGAAGTAGTTAAAATAACTATTGGATCATCAGAAAAGTCCTGACACAGTTTACATGGAAAAACATAGAAAAAAATACATCGTGATTTTTCCAATGACCCAATATACTTAAAGTATTTGAAATTCCTTTTTTTTTTTTTTTAGTTTATTTATTTATTCCATGACAGAGAGAGAAAGAGAGAGGGTGAGGCATTCCCAACAGGGTCTTTATATCACAATGCTACCCAGCTTCAATCAACCTGGATCATAGGAATGTGCATGTCTGACGTTTATAGGGAGGCCTCAGGATGTGAACCCAAGACCTTCATATGTGGGTCCAGCTTCATAGAGTGGTGAGTTACTGCTGTGCCACTGTAACCTCAGCATTTGTAATTCATTTTTTTCCCCTTTCTCTTTTTTGTTTTCTCCTCCTTCTGTTTGGCAACAAGTCATTTTCTTCTGCAGTCCTTTGGTAAGAGTTGGTAGTGGTGGTGTTGGTACAGATATGTTTACTTCAGATTTATGCTTATCCTGAGTTTCCTTTGGGAGTCCAAAAGAGACATGGCCACTTTAACTTTTATCCTCCTTGCTTTGGGAGAACTTTTATTTTAATTGCCATCATTGTCAATGACCAGAAGATGAAAGTGTCTTTGATGTTCAGACTTTTAAAAAATTTCTAAGTTCCATTTTCTCTTAGACTGCAACTCCTTTTCATCACATGAACTGTTTGATATCTTAAGATATTTTTAAAATTTCATTGTTTTTACATAAAGTTTTGATCCAAATAATTTTCTCATCTTCATAAATAAATCTCTATATGTATGTATGTGTGTGTGCTTGCATATTGTAGGGTATTCCATACAAGTGGTAGTCTTTGAAATGATCTGTCCTAAAATGGTCAGAGGATATTATTCTGGGACTCACTTGTCAGGCTTGAAATCCACTAAACCACCTTCAGTTTCCCCTAATGCTATATTTCTCTCAGAATGTGGCACTGTTTGAAATCATGCTTTGTCCTTTCATTTTGATAGATCTCAGTTCTACATAATCCTTAAGTGAAAATGATTATCAGATGAGTTCTCCCTCACTCTAAGCAGTTTGATTTGTGCTATGGTTTGTTAGTGTTCTCACCAAAATTTATGTTGACACATGACACCCAATATGGTAGTATTAGGAGGTGAGGACTAGGGAAAGGCATTTGGGGGCTGGGGATGGAAGAGACCAGTGTATGCGTTAGGTCCTGGAGTGGGCTATAAAGTCAGCCTGGCCTGTGATACCTCTCTCTTTGCACATGTCTGCTGTCCCTTCCACTTTGCCACCCTAAGATAAAGTAGTGTGTGGCCTTCACAAAAGCCAAGTAGAAGGGACCAGCATTTGGTGTAATGGCTATGTCGCTGGACTCCCATGTTCGCGTCCCGGACCCAGTAGCTTAGATTCATGCCGGGCGCGTGTGCGTGCGTACCCAGGATCCTGAGAGGAGAAAGGAGGAGAAGGGATTGCGGCGTGGCCATCCCCCCTGGGGGGTGATTTCTCGCTTTCTATCTCTGTGTCTCTCTCTGCCTGTCTGGCAAGCGCACGCGCCCTATAGCAAAAATCTCTCCAAAAAAAGAAAAAAAAAAAAAAAAAGCCAAGTAGGTGCCAATGCCATGCTTCTGGACTCTCCAGATACCAGAATTATGAGCCAAATAGACTTCTTTTCTTTATAAATCACCCAGTCTCAGATATTTTGCTATAGAAACATTAACAGACTAAGACAGTTTGATTGCACTTAGCCTAGGTCTTAAAATCTCTGCTAAATGTAACAACTGACATCTTTATGAAACTTTTAGGTTTACGAAGCACTTTAACCATTAGCATCTAATTTGACCCTCACATCAGTCTTTTCAGTTAAGCCAGGCAGGAATAGTTAGTGCTCTGTTATAGAAGAGGGAGCCAAACCCTAAAATCCAGGACTTTGTTTTCCTTATTTAGTACTCTTCGACCACAGTCCTCACTATCATCATAACTGTAATGTAGAATATTTTCCAAATGAAATATTTTGAAAGTTGTACTGCCCAATGTTCTAATATTGGGCTGTGAGAATGAGAGTTGAAAATAAACTTTCAGTAGTTCATTTTCATGCAAGTGCTGTTCTAAAAATAAAAGCAAAAACATTATTTTTGTTACTATTACCACCAGTTCTGATGATGATGATGATTTTGTTTGTTTGTTTGTTTGTTTTTGTTTTTTGCTATGGGGCACGTGTGCACTCCAGAAAGACAGAGAGAGACAGAAAGCGAGAAATCACCCCCAGGAGGGATGGCCATGCTGCAATCCCTTCTCCTCCATTCTCCTTTCAGGATCTTGGGCACGCACGCACACACACACACACACACACACACACGCCCGGAGTGAGTTTAAGCCACCGGGTCTGGGACTCGAACTGCGGTTGACTACATGGTAGTCCAACGACATAGCCATTATGCTAACTGCTGGTCCCTGATGATGAAGATTTTAAGAATTTGGCCTTGGCTCAGTTTTACTGGTGTATGGTACTAAGACACTGTGCTCTGCAGGCTGGGACCACACAAGAGGCCGAGATTCTCTTCCTGGTCCAACCTAAAGGCAGGGCACGTGGCGGACTCCTGAAATCCAGTGACTTGGGGAAGCAGAGGCGGGAGGATCACTATACAGCAAGATCCTGTCTTTAAAGAAAAGAAACAAAACTCAAAACTGCTTGGCTTTTCTTTCCCTCTTGCTTGTGCTTCTGTTCACTCCCCACCCCTTTAATTTTTCCCTCCCCTACCCCTCCCTTCTTTCTTACTTTCTTGCATTCTTGCTATTTTGGTTTTCTTATTTCTTTTCTCTCCTTTCCTTTTTCCCTATATTGACAGCTTTTCATTTGAGTTTGGATGACACTGAGAAAGGGAATTTAGGAGAAGCACATCAAGGAGGTTAAATTAGTTTTACCCAAGTTGTGTTCTCCAGGCTCAATAGTTGGTGTTTGAGCAAATAGAATTCAGCTGAACCTGTGTGAACTTAGTGTACTGGAGATACCCCAGGCCTTCATATGTTTATGAATAATTGCACTGTAGTAACAGTTAAATCTGACTGTGACCAGCTCTGATATCCACACCACTACATACAGAATCTGCAGTCCCATGAAAAGAACCCCCTGCCAGTAACTGGGGAAAGGATCCAGGATAATCCTCTATACACCACTGGCCATTGTCCTCTGTTCTTCTGATCTCATGCTGCCTGCGTTGACCACCACCGCGAGGTACATAGACCTGTACCTCTCCCTGGCTGTCATACACTTAGTCCTCCAGTTACCTCAATGGTTCCACAGTGACTCCTGCAGTAGCAGTAACAAGAAATGGCTTTGTCCTTTCTATGTTACTTAGTGGGAGCCCCATAACAGGGCTGTTTATGTCCAGGCATGCTGTTGAGCTTAATATGCAACCACATCTTTGTCCCTAGGGTTGATAAACACACAGAATGTGTGTATCAGACCTGATCTTAGTGCCAGCTGCCAAGCGTTATTCAGAGTCCTGCTGGCCTCACACTCTAATGCTAAGATACCTTCCTTCTCATGGAGTACTTACTCTCTCAAGGGATCTGCCTTTTCCTGAGAGGCCTCTGAGGTCCTCCCCACATAACTCTGGGGAGGGCCATCAGACATACCAGGTAGCATATGTCTGAAGCAGAGTTTTAGACAGGCATAAAGTATTCCCAGGGAGTACCTTGGCTCCCATGATAGTCAGAGGATCAAACAAAGAGCAGTAGGGATGAGGGCCCACTTGTCTCTCTTTGTGGCTATTGTATCCAAATCTCAAATTAAGGCCAACAGGGATTCTTGGCATATCCTACTGACTACATATCAGTATCTACTCTCCTTTTTCTCTTATTTATTTACTTTACTTTACTTTTTATCATGTCTACAGTATACTTTTCTTTTTCCAACACAAAAACCATGCATGTCAGTCAAGACAAGGATATTACTATATACATTATTATCAACACATAGCCTCTCAGTTTTTGTCAATTAAACATGTTTTTGCCTGTTTTTTTCCTTCCTTTTCCCCTCCCTCTCTTCCATACTAAACTTTTTGTTGGCATTTTATTGATTGACAAAAGATCTTAAAGTGTGGACAAAGCTAGAATCTAGTGACAAGTGCACTGTAATTTTCTTCTGAAATAATTTCTTTTCCTCTCTCCATTCTCCCTTTTACTAAAGAGAGGTATAAACTAACTTTTTTGCAAAAAAAAATTAGGTTAATTTTAATTTAGTCTCTCCTTTTTGAAAGAGAAAAGTTAATTTTATTCAACATACCCTACTTTAAATATGTACGTCCCAGTCACACTTTTAGACGGGTGTGGCCAGTGAGATGGAAATGAAAGTGGTTAGGTGGAGCTTCTGGAAAGTCTCCTTAAAGAGGGAACAGACAGCTGCTAGGGGACATTCTTGCCCTTCTTTTTCCTCCTCTTTGCTCCCTAGGTTTTGCATTATATCTGTGGTTCTAAAAATGCGTTTGTACCAGAAGTGAAAAAGTTTAAAGGAAAACTCTAATTAAAGATAATAGTGCAAAGAGGTTAGAAGGAACCAGACCCCCAAGGATAGGAAGTTGCTATAGGCCAACAGGGATCCTTGGCATAGCCTACTGACTACATATCAATATCTACTCTCCTTTTTCTCTTATTTACTTATTCATTTACTTTAATTTACTTTTTATCATGTCTTTACAGTATACTTTTGTTCTTCCAGCAAGCCCTGGCCTTGCTACTCTAAGACTTCTTAAATAATAAAATAAGCCTATATGTGTTCTGGCTGTAGCTGTTCTCAGTTTTCTTTTACCACCCACCTCTGTCTAGTCCAGATGAGGCCCTCTGGTTGTGAGCTAGGTGTGGAGCAAGGTTTTCTGAGACTTTACCCCAGACTCTTCATACATACCTTGTCCTTAAACAATTTAGTCAACCTTCTTGTGTCTGTTTAAGTTTTCATGTGAGAAATAGGATCATTGGAGTAGTTACCTCCTAGGAATTAGGAGGATCAAATAATACTTTATGAAGCTCATAGTCCTTGGTATATAGCTATCATTAAATAAATGTTATGTTTGTTTTTACCATGACACATGAAAGAAGTAATCTTGTTCCTATATGGCTTGAGTCTGATGTAACCTCAGTGTTGTAGCTACTGTTTCATGTAAAACTGCTCAAGGTTCACTCCCCTGACTCCTGTGTTCCAGAAGAGGCAGCACTTTCGTCCTGACTGGTAGCCTTTGCTTCTTCTTTACATGTAGCGAGGTGAGATGTGAGTGTGCATTTGTCCACACATTTCCCTTTTGCTCTCTGACACCAGAGAAAGGTCTAGCTGTAATAAAAAATGATAGATCTGGTACTTTGTCTTCCAGCTCAAGGTCAGTGATGACCCTGGCCAGCCTACACTGTCTTCATTTCAGATTTTAAGTTGTTCGCTGAACTTTATAGCAATGCAATCACTTCCACTCAGCATGAAAATACAGCCTGCAACGCGGGGCAGAATGAGGTGACTGGAAGCTTTGTAGACACATGTCACTGTTCCGCAAAAACCTGAAGAGGCCCATTTCAATCCAGAGGCAGAAAAGCTCAAGCGGAAATCAGTCCAGATGCCCTTCATGTGGCTCCCTCGGACAGGAAAATAGGAATGGCTGAAATTGAAAATGACATGGGAAGAATAAGGCACCCTTTGAGGGAGACACAAAAAACATGAAGCCCATGAATGCTATTTGTTCCCACTCCATTATTCCGCATCTGCTGTTGACTCTTTGTCATTTGCATCCTTTTGTGCTGGGCCACCTCAGAGATTTCTCCTTTTCTGAGACACATGATGAGCTCCAAACCACTCTGAATAGGCCATTTGCTGACCATTTGTTCCCTGAGCAGGGTGAGTGCTGGGGCTTATCTGTAGCAGGAGGGCTGCAAGCGTCTTCCTTCTGCCTGGGGAGGAGCAGCAGCAAGATAATGGCCAGCCCTGGGGGCAGCCCGAAGATCCTGGCCAGGTACATGAAGGAGGCTGTTTTCTCTTTATTTTCAGAAGGTGCTGGTTCAGATTTTCCTGGGTCTGCTTCTTTGAGCAAGGCAGACACATAGAATGAAGAGTCAAAGAAGATACAGAGTTTCTATGGAAAAAAAGGATCTGAATACACCATTCGACTTGACCATTCTGAAGACTGCGGCCACATGCAGCCAGCTGAGTGGATGCTGGGCAGGGTTCTCAGGAGCAGACCCCTCCTGCACAGGTGCCCAGGATGCAAGTCCAGTGTCCTTGTAACTTAGCTGGGGGGTGGGGTCATCTTCTCATCTTCTCCTAAAATGAAGAGTTCCTTTGTGCTCAGGGAGGCCCATGCATTCGTAACAAGCTGCCCAGGCCCTGTTTGATGTGCTGAGGTCAACGGCAGAGTATGGTTTAATAAATGGTGAACGAAGGAAAAATTCAAAACAGCAACTATGTTTTTCTGCCAGGTTTTCCTCTGAGTCTTATCCTTGCTGTCTTCCTGATGCTTTTGATAATTATTTAATTGGTCTTCAATCTAAATAGATGCTGTTTGAACTGCTTTTCGGGGCTGGTGGAGGGAGTGACTGATTATGCAGCTCCCAGATGAATACATGTGCAGACCTTTTTTTCCTTCTCCCTGATCACAGAAAAGCAGCACTTTGGATGAATTGACAGACACAGAGTCAGGGTAAAAATGAAATAGTGTTCTGCATAATTTTCAATA
This sequence comes from Tupaia tana, assembly GCA_026018925.1. NCBI lineage: Eukaryota > Metazoa > Chordata > Mammalia > Scandentia > Tupaiidae > Tupaia > Tupaia tana. The sequence goes on along the minus strand of JAKSZU010000013.1, from coordinate 35,789,102 downwards.
TCAAGTGTGCTTTGGGAAATAGTCAGGTATCTAATGACAAAGCAGCAGCTTTGCAAATAAACAACTGACTTAGGGACCATTTGGATAACGTAAGGGGTTGCTTTCTTAATTTTTCCAAAAGCATATTACATATCATATGTGATAGCATATCACAAGAAAAAAATGTGAATGTCTTAGATGTCGTATTGAGTCACTGTACACTTTATACACACAACTTGTCTTTATCCTGGACTTGGTGCTTTAATAATATTTAGGTGATCCCTCTAAGAGCCTTGAACTCAGACCATTTAAGACTTGGTGAAAAGATATGATTCATTCCCTTTCTAAACTTTATGACGGGCCTTTAACAGACACACAAAAAAGGCGTATTACAAGCAAGCTATGCAAAGACTTCAAAATTTTTTCACACCAAAATCGATTTCTACCTTAATTACATTTTTCAAAACTTTTGAAGTCCCCTCATATGCATTATTTTATTTATTTATTTATTTATTTTGGAGAGGTTTTTGCTATAGGGCACATGGGCTCTCCAGAAAGTCAGAGAGAGACAGAGAGACAGAAAGTGAGAAATCAACCTCCAGGGTGGTTGGCTATGTCGCAATCCCTTCTTCATTCTCCTCTCGGGATCTTGGGCACGCATGCACACATGCCCAGTGTGAGTTTGAGCCACCAGGTCCAGGACTTGAACCACGGTCAATTACATGGAAGTCCAGCGACATAGCCATTACACCAACTGCTGGTCCCCTCATATGTTATTATTAAATGAGAAATTTTAGGGACCAGCAGGTGGTGGAATGGTTACATTACTGGACTCCCATATAGTCAACTGTAGTTTGAGTCCTGGACCCAGTGGCTTAAAACTCACAACAAGCACATGTGTGTACATGCCAAAAAATCTCAAGAGGAGAATAAAGAGAAGGGATTGTGGCATGGTTATCCCCCCTGGGGGGTGATTTCTTCCTTTCAGTCTCTCTGTCTCTCTGGTAAGCACATATGCCCTTTAGCAAAAAATCCTCTCTCTAAAAAATAAAAGAAATTTTAGAAACACTCTACAAAGTATGATGTTCTAATAGTTGTTATGACTTGCTGCATCAAGGATAATAATGTTGATAGTTAATCCCAATGCAGCAATGCATAAATGCCCTGAATAACAGGATTTCAAACCACCTTTTCTCTCAAGGCCGTCAGTGCTGATAAACCAACTGCTACCAGAGACTGGATTATACCTCTACCTTGGGATCTTGTTAGGGCTAGAGTGGTCTTTAGGGGACTTCTACTTTATGTCGTAGGAGCTCTGCTTGGCTCTCTAGCAGGCAGTTATATATGTTTATTTGCAATCCCAGGGCATGAGGAGGATTAATGAGATAAACCCATTGTAAAACATTATGCCATCCTAAGCAAAAATAGGTGTTTTGGATCATGTCCCAGGGAGAGGAGAGGCCTACCATCATATCCACTGTGAAGCTATTTCTAACTGCCCCAGACAGACCTAGCTATTTGCAACCCTGTAGCCTTGTAATGTTTGTACCTGCTCTATAGAACTTGTCACTCTGCGTGGTCAATATGTCCTTCATACACTGGGACAATATGAAAAGCTGTATCTTATTCATCTTGAAATCTCCAGAGCAAGTGTAGCTCCAGGCATAGCAAGAGTTCAATAACTATTGGTTAAAAGAATGATAAAATATCAATGATTTCTGTTATCAAAAAATATTGCCTTGGGGCAGGGCAGTGGCACAGTGGTAATGCAAAACACTGTAAGACTGACCCTATGGGAGGGGTCTGGATTCACATCTGTAGACTTCCCTGAACACACCAGGCATGTGTGTGTACATACTCTGGGGCTGCCTGAAACTGTGACTCACAGGATCTTAAGAAATAAATGTCAACAACAACAAAAAACACTACTGGGACTCAAAGTAACCTTTTTCTAGTGAAAGCTACACTGTTTAGTTTGATAGGAGGAGTACAAGTGGGACTGAGTATGAACTCAACTTACTTTCCCTTTGGTTCCTAACACTCACTTGTTTTACCAAGAACTGAATCCGTATTTTCATGGAACCTTCCTCTTAACAGTCATTGTCATTTAATGCCTCACAAGGGCTGAGAATTAAGACCTGCACAGTGGCTTTTGCCATTTTCTCTAGCTGGATGGAACATAATGCAGCTGATAGAATTTTTCATAAACTGTAGAGAGAGTCCCCACTGTGTGCCATCCAGCTAGAACATGTTCACCATGATCTGCAGGTCCACCTGTACTGATATTCTTTATGATCAGTCTATGTTTTTGTAAGAGACTTGGTTTTGAATACGATGGGTCCAGCAAAGTAAGTATAATGCACCAGAACCCTAACAACCCACTCATTGCCTCATACATCATCCATTTCACAAATCACAGCCACCAACATGGTGTCGGCAGACAACTGAATTTGCTAGGGTAATCTGATGATCTGGTTCAATCACCTTTAAATTTCCTTTTTATTACTATATTAAACAGATGGCAAAGCTAAGATCCAAAGCCACTTATCTAGTTCAGGCTGTGGTGGTCAGTCTTTTCAAATGACATCCAATGTCCCCTCCTGATACCCATTCCCCATGTAATTCTCTTATGTAGGGTTTGGATATGACTCACTTCTAACACATACAATATGGCAAAAATGACATAAAGTCACTGCCAAGAATAGATTCCAAAAGACTGTGACTTCTTTCTTGCTGGTGCTCTCTTGTTCACTTGGTTGCCTTCTTGGCTTGCTTGCTGTGATGATCCAGCCTTGCATGTTGGAGAGGCCCATGGACCTGGGCCTCTGACTGACAGCTGGCAAGGAACTGAGGGCCTCAGTCCTACAGCCTATTTGATCAATAACAACTGCATGAGCTTAGGAGTAGTTCTGGCCCCATACAAGCCTTGCTGTGACACACACCTTGATTACACCTTTTAAAAGATCCTGCACTGTCACCTCAACTACAGATAAGGAGAAACCTTGGAGCAGGGGATCAGCTAAACCAAGCTTAGATTCCTGACCACAAACACTGTGAGATGATAAAAGTGTGCTGTATTAAGCTGCTGAGTTTGTGCGACTTTGTTAAATAGCATTAGAAAACTAATCCAATGGTAGAGTAAGAAGCAGAATTGGAAAGTCCCACCTCTATTCTTTTCGTCACTCAGTGCACTGCAGGTATTGGCAGCTTTGTACCCCTTCAACCAGCAGCCACACAGTCATGCTCTCATGCTTAGTGGAAAGGGAATCATCCTCATTTATTGGCTAGACAAAAAAATCTTCCCCAGCATTAAAATAGCTCTAACAGAGCAAGACAGAATTAAAAAAATGAACACAAGTCACTAGAGTGTTAGGCTGGAAATTATTTCTATGTTTAGGAAGGACATTTGGTTCTTTAAGGTTACTATCAGAAAAAGATTTTTCATATTGGAAGGGAAAAAAAAATTCTCTCTGAGGCTGGCAGGTAGTGTGGTGGTTAAGGTGCTGGACTCCCACATGGCTGACAACAGTTCAAGTACTGGACCTGGTAGCTTGCTTTCTCACTTTTCCACTCTCTCGCTGGTCAAATTAAAAAATAATAATAAATAAAATTTATGAAAATATCCCTCTCTCTGACTCCACTGTCTGTAGCAGTGCCAAAGATTCTGCCAGACTAGGAGGGAGCTGTGGGTGGGAAAGCTCCACGTGAATCTGCTCTGTGACCATGACCTTGCTAGGTCCCTGTGTCCATGGAACATGCCTTGGAAGGGTGAGGTCACGGTCCCCACATCAGGAGCTCCTTCTGCTCCCCTGCCCTTATCATCCATCACGATCCCCTCTCCCAGCATTGGCCTGGGGCCAGCCCTTCTGTCCTGCCATCTTCTGAGACTATGAATAATTCCCTCTCTTCATTTATATTGCTTCTGTGAAGTGTAACTTTATCATGTTCCTCCAGAGCCTTTTCTTTTTCTAGGTTATATAAATTTAGCTCTTCACCCTCTTTTCATAACTTGCCCTCCAATCCTCTTGCTAGTTTATTAATTTGCCTTCATTCCTTGAGCATATGCACAGGTACACACCCTTTTTTTCCCGTAGTAAAGGGCCATGGGAAACAAGACTAGAGAAAATATGAGAAAGTAAAAATTTAAACTGTGAAGGTGAAAAAAAAAATAAAGACATCTTTTTAGTCTAATCATAAATGCACAGAAATTGGTTTTGGGAAAGGTACACAAAAAATGTCATTTGGACAAGGTTACAGTTTTTGGAAATTGTGTTAGTTTCTTCCTTAAGATCGAGAGTTCTCTCTCTCTCTCTCTCTCTTTTTTAGAGAGGTTTTTGCTATAGGGCACGTGCACTCACCAGAAAGACAGAGACAGAGAGACAGAAAGCGAGAAATCACTCCCCAGGGGGTATGGCCACGTTGCAATCCCTTCTCTTCCATTCTTCTCTCCTCTCGGAATCTTGGGCATGCACACACACGCACCCAGCGTGATTTTTAAGCCACCAGGTCCAGGACTTGAACCGCGGTCAACTACATAGGAGTCTAGTGACATAGCCATTATGCCAACTGCTGTCCCCAAGATGGAAAGTTCTAATTAAAATCAGCCTGTAAGATGTTTTCAACTTGTACCGGAGGGCTGGGTCAAGAGATTCATCTTTATTTTGCACTCCTTTGCTATATTTTCATACCTTTTATTTTTTTTTCCCTCCCAGAATTTCACTGGCTGTGGCCCAGTAGATTTCAAAGGACTCAAACACATTCCAAAGCAGGGAGAGAAATAGTGAAGAAGCCACTTTCTAGGGGCAGAAGGGGAGAGATACTAACTCTAACCCCTGCCTCAGAATGACTATAAGGCCTGCCTCATGACCTTTAGTTTACTTTAAAGATATTTATCTATCTATCTACCTCTCTACCTATCTACCTACCTACCTCCCTATCTATCTACTTGGTCATTATGATTTTCAAGCCAATGGGTCCAGGACTCCAACCATGGTCAGCCATGTGAGAATCCAGCACCTTAGTAACCACGCCACCTGCTGCTCCCCCTTTTTTAGTCTGCAGACTGTTATGGGCTTATCATGGTATGTCCGTACCCCCCATACTCCCCACCCATTGCTCCCTTGCCTATGAGCTTCCCAGCCCACAAGTAATTGTATTTGGGAGGCACACCAGGGGTTGTCTTATTGCACTACAGAAAATGCCAGAGGCAGAATCAATGAATCCATGCCTTGCTTTTATTTTTCTAGAAAAGCTCTCAAAAACAAGGTCTTTTCCTCTTATGATGTAAAAAACTTCGTTTCATTTTTTTATGATTTCCAAAACTGTGTTTTCTTCTTCTCCCTCTTTCCCCTGGCTTTTTAAAAAAATTTATTTATTTATAATTTTTTATACATTCAATTGCTATACATCATTTATCTTATAAAGAGAATTTGCCCAACATGAAATATACCCAGATTAGTCCAGTTGAGAATACTATACACAACATCATCAGGAAATAAACCATTTCTGTGTCCCACAAATGTCTTACCTCTCTTTTTTTCCCTCCCTAATTTCCTCCCCTACACTTTTCCTCTTTCCCACCCTCCTTCCACATTGTCTCCAATGTCCACAATCCTCTGGCTTCTTAATGTTTATTTTAGGGAGTCCAAAATCAGAACTCAGGCCAGCCTGTGGCCTGGTGGTTAAGATGGTTGGGTCTCCCACGGCCTAATATGCATTTCAAGTCCTAGGCTCGGTGGCTTGAAAAACATGCCATGTGCATGTGCACGCATGCTCCAAATCCCAAAAGGATAAAAAAATGGTAGGAGAAGGGATTGTATCAAGACCATCCTGCATAGGAGGTGCTTTCTTACTTTCCCTTTCTCTTTCTCCCTCTCTTTCTTCTGTATGTACACATGCCCTCTGGCAAAATTAAAAACAAAAACAAACTAACAAAAATAAAAAATCCTGACTTATGACCCAGGCCTAGAAAAAGGCCATTTCTAGCATTAAGGGCAAAGAAAAAGGACGGTGTTTTAAGCCTTGCCTTGTTACAATAACAAAACATGCAGTGTTCTGTACTCCAAAACACAACACAGAATGAAATCTGGGCAACGGTAACATACCTTAAACAGAATTCCATGCTTGTCCATTTACTTCGGATTCCAGAAACTTCTAGTTTGTACTGTCAGCGAAGTGTGGTTGTACCTGTTCTACTGATGGATACCTTGACATGCAAAGATGTTCTCAGACTTTCCTTTTCCCCATTGTTAATGGCAGCATGAGGCTGGAACCCAGGGGCCTGGTGCTCCAGAACAATCACCTGATGCAGTTGCTCAAAGAGAAGCAAAATAATGGGGCCTTTCACCTTTCTTTCATTACGCAGTTTTTAGCTCTTAAGCTATTACTTATGTTTTGTAGCTTTTATGCTTACTTTAAGAAGGTGGTATTTATCTTTGCAGAGAACAGAATGTTACTCTAAAAAAGTGCCAAATTCCATTATTGTAGACCTGCACTGACTTAGCCTGATGAATAAGTCCTCTGTGTTTGCCTAGCTTGATTTTTAGCAGGTCAGGGTGTTTTGCAGCTGCCCTCAGATAGGCTGTCTACGGTCCCATCAGGAACCAGGAAGGAGGGAGGCACATGGTGGTTAGAGAGACCAGGTTGGGCATGTGTTGTGCGTGGTTTAAGCAGAGGAAGAAGGGTACACAGGAGCTGTCATGAGCTGAATTGTTTCCCCTGCTAAATTCTCATGTTGGAGTTTAGCTTCCAGTTTCTTAGAATATGGCTGTATTTAGGGTCTCAAAGGGATGGCTGAGTTTAAATGATGTCTATAAGGTGAGCCCTGATCTAATCTGACTGGTGCTTATAAGAAGAAGCAATTAGAGGCCAGCCCCATACCGCATGGTTAAGGGAGTTAAATCCCACATGGACCAAAGCAGTTAGGATCCCAGCCCCAGTTGCCTAAAAAACAGGCTGAGTGTGTGTGTTTATTGCCCCAAATCCCAACAGGATGGAGATATGAGATGGGATTGTGATGTGACCACACCCTATTGGGGGGTGCTTTCTTTCTCTCCCTGTCACTCTCTCTTTCTCTCTCTGCTGAGCACACATGCCCTCTGACAAGTCAAACAAAATAAAGAAGAGATTAAATCATACAGAGAGAAACACCAGGGATATACATGCACAGAGAAGGCATTGTGAAAACACAGCAAGCAGTGGTTACCTACAAGCCAAGGAGAGAAATCTCAGGAGAGACCAGACCTGCTCATTTCTTCTTCTTCTTTTTTCTAATTTCTTAATCTAGGACTTCAAGCCTCCAGAATTTTGAGAAAATATATTTCTGTTGTTTAGGTAACCCAGTCTATGGTGTTTTGTTATGGCAGCTCTAGCAGACTAATACAGAGGTCAGGGTGAGAACAGAGATCAGATGCACGTGAACAAAGAAGATGGTGAGAACTGAGACAAAAACAGGAAGTCAATATCCAAGGGACAGTCAGATGCAACCAGAAAACAGTCCTGGTCAGAAGCAGGTGGTGAATCCTGCTGACTATGTTTCTCGGTCCTTTGGCTTATACAACAGACTCTGGCTCTGGAAACTCCAAGGACATAGCATGACCAGTAGAAACCAGTAAGTCCAATGGACACTGTCTCTGTCCATGAGCAATAAAGTAAATCCTGTCTTTTCTCTGTGAGCTGGAAAAGATTTAGTTAAACAAGAAGAAGGTTCTTAAGGCTGCAGAAATAAGGCAAACAAACCAGGTACCTCTCACCAGTTAGCATGAGCCTCCAAAGAGCAAAAAGAGGCATAGATGCCACAAGTTGTGCACAGCAGGTCCATGATAGAAGGAGCAATACAGCCCCAGCAATACCATGTCCCAGTGCCCAGACCTGTAAATACATTTCCTTACATGGCAAAGGGAATTTATAGACTCATGTTTAAGAGCACAGATCCTAAACTGAGATTATCCTGGATTATTCAGGTGGGCCTATTAAAATCTCAGGGTCTTTATAAGAGAGAAGGAGGAGGGTCACAGAAGGAAAATGTAATGGGACAACAGAAGCAGAGGTTAGAGTGACGCATTGTGAGAATGGAGGCAGGACACAAGGGAGGCAGGCAGCTATCAGGAGCCAAAAAGTGCAAGGCAATAGATTCTCTTCCTGAGCCTCCTAAAGGAACCAACCCCACCAACACCTTAGCCCATGAGACGGATTTTGGACTTCTAACCTCCCAAACTCTACAATAATAAATCTGTGCTGTTTTTAAGCCACTAAATTCAGTGGTGATTTGTCACAGCGGTAAAAGGAAGCTGACGCAAGGCCTTTAGCACATCTCTCTTCTCCTCTCCCCTCCTTTCCCCTCCTCTCCTCCCTCTTTCTCCCATTCCTCTTATCCACCTCTCCTGCCTGAATAACTTCAAAGCACACACCACAACTTTGGATTGGGCCTGCAAACTTCAAGTAAGCTGCTGTTTCATATATTTGAAAACTAAAATCCAGACATTTTGTTTCAGACACCTCATTACGCTTTTAAGATGCTACAGGCACTAACTTTATATCTGTGTGAAGTGGACAGTATTTTTATTCCCATTTCTTAGAAGAAGGAATAGATGCACAGAAAGACACACTAGCCTGTTCAAGGTTGCAAAAAGCAAGGTCCATCTAACACCAAAGACTCAAAAAGACGATTGTTTGCAAGGCAAAAATTGTCTTTAGCAAATAATCTGGTGTTTACACTGACCAGTAGATGAAGTGTAGCAGGCTCTCACTACAGGCATGCTTGATTTTAGATGATTGCTTTATATATGGTTCTGATTTGGGCAGTAGTTTAGTTTAACGAACTCTGGCATCAGAGAGCCCTCACTGAATCCCAGTGCGAGCAGTGAGATCCTAAACAGTATTGCAAAGTGGCTGTTACAGTGAAATCACACATAACCTTCAACTGAGCACTCCCTCCCTGAGAACATAGTCCTTAGGAATAACAGGGCCAATCACATTCATAATGTTTACTGCATATTTGTTTATTGTGGGGAGGGAGAGTAAATGCCCACCACAGGAGAATGGCTAAATGAATAGACTATCTGCAAACCATGGGATATTATGCAACCATTAAAGCAATGAGCTAGATCTATACGAGGTCATTTGGAAAGAGTTTTACAAAGTAAATTTTATAATAAGAAATACAAGAAGTCTTTTTAAAGTTCATGGAAAATAAGTACGATGAAATGATGTACAGATTTCAAATATTTTTTACACCAAAATTAGCTTATACTGTAATTCCACTTTGTCATGAACATTCTGAAGTCTTCTTGTACAAGATACAGGTAAGTGCACACAATATAAAACCATTTTTATAAGTCAATGACAGAACCCCTTATGTTTGAGATTATAGAAACATGAAAAAAAATGCTATTAAAGGATACTACCGGACAAAACTCAGTATTCTTAATTTTTTAAAACAAATATTTTTCTTTACTCTAATAGAATACACACATGTATAACAGAGAGAGAGATAAGCACCCACCACAGCGTCTGGTTATTCCATACTCCCCTTCTCCCACCCTCTAGCCCATCATATTTTGGGCACTAGCGTGTGTGCCCAGCACGTTTCGTGTTGACCAAGAGAGAATTCAAACCACAGTCGCCATTTGGCATCTGGCTTGTTTTGAGCAGCCCATTACTACTGCACCACAGAGCCTGGCCTCATTTATAATTTTTTAAAATTGTAATAAAGTAGTGTGAGATAAACTCTCTAGTAAGCTAAAATTCTTCGGCTGTAACCTCAAAGCTAGCATTATGCTTAATGAGAAGCACTAAAACATTTCCATTATAGTCAGAAATAAAACTTGATATTGTACCAGAAGTAATAGCCAACACAACTGGGAAAGAAAGAAACCATAATTTTGAATTGGAAAGAAAGAGGAGAAATTATTATTATTATTTGCAGATGCTATGACTGTATACTTGGAAAACAAGAAAACTAACTGAAAACTACCACAACCAATAAGAGAATTCATACATATACGTATATGCAACCATCACATAGATTATATAATGTAAGAAAAGACTGCATGAATGTAGCATCCAAGACAGGAATTAATAAGAATATGAAGGACCTATAAGAAACCATTGTATATAATACTTCTGATGACCTAAAAAGATTTTTTTAAATTTCAAGTTCTTTTATACATTCAGTCACATTATTTAGCTTGTAGAGTGAATATTCCAACATGTGCACATTTCTCTCCAGTCCAGTTGATAATACTATAAAGTTATCTTCACCAGATAGTACCCCATTTCTTTGTCCCATTAATGCTATCCCTCTCTATTTTTCTCCTCAATGTTCTCCTTCAGACTCTATTCCTTCACCCACCCTCTTCCCACACTATGTCTGGTATTCACAACCATTTACTGTGTTTCTATATCATTTAGTCATTCAGTTTTGGTCACAGAATGGGGACATTCAATATATATTAAGTGGAGACATATAATGTCTGTCCTTCATAGCCTGGCTTGCTTCACTCAGCAGTAAATCTTCCATATTCCTCTACTTTCTGTCAAAAGCCAGGGTCTTGTTTTTTATGGCTGAGTAGTATTCCATAGAGTACATGTGCCACAGTTTTTCAATCCATTCCTCTGTTCATGGGCATTTGGCTTGGTTCCATGTCTTAGCAATTGTGAATAATGCCACAATAAATATCTATGTGCAAGTGCTTTTCCTATTAAGGATTCATCTGTCCTTTGGGTAGATACCAAGGAGTGGGATTGCTGGATCATATGGAAGTTCATATTTGTAGATTTTTGAGGACTCTCCAAATTGTTCTCCTCAGTGGCTGGACCAATTTATTCTCACCAGCAGTGTAAGGGAGTTCCCCTTTCACCATACCCGGCCAGCACTTATCATTTTTTGTTGTTTTAGTCATTCTGACTGGGGTTAGGTGGTATCTCATTGTTGTTTTGATCTGCATTTCCCTTACAATGAAGGATGTTGAGCATTTTTTCATATGCCTTTTGGCTATTCGTATGTTGTCCTTAGAGAGTGGTTTTTTTCAGTTCATTCTCCCATCTTTTAATAGGGTTGATCATCTTTTTTCCAAATAGCTGCTTGAGTTCCTTGTGTATTCTGGTTATCAGTCCCTTATCTGATGCATAGTTTACAAAAAACATTTTCCCATTCTGAGGGCTATCCATTCACTCTAATTACTGTGTCTTTCACCATGCAGAAACTTCTTAGTCTGATGTAATCCCACTTGTCGATTTTGGGATTATTGACTGTACTCAGGGGTTTTACTTAGAAAGTCTTTGCCTACCCCAATGTCTCCCAGAGATTTCCTAGTGTTTTCCAGGAGCAGTTTTATAGTTTGAGGTCTTAGGTTTAGATCTTTGATCCACCTTGAGTTGATTTTTGTCAATGCTGAGAGGTAGGGGTTCAGATTAATCTTTCTGCAGGTGGATATCCAGTTTTTCCAGTACCATTAGCTGAAGAGGTTTTCCTTTTCCCACTGGATTGACCGGTATCTCTTGTCAAAAATCAGTTGACTGTATGTTTGGGAATTTATTTCTGGAGACTCTATTCTATTCCATTGGTCCACCTGTCTGTTTCTGTGCCAGTATCTTGCTATTTTGATTACCACAGCTTTGTAGTATATTTTTGGGTCTGGGAGTGAGATGTCGCCCACTCCACTCTTCTTGTGAAGGATTGCTTTGGAAATATGAGGTCTTTTATGATTCCAGACAAATTTTATGATTTTTTTTCTTTTTTAAGAGGTGTTGCCTTAGGGTGCATGTGTTTGCCAGACAGAGACAGTGAGAGGAAAAGCGATAAATCACCCCCTAGGGGAATGGCCACACCACAATCCCTTCTCCTCCATTCTCCTCGCAGGATCCTGGGCACACACAAACATGCACCCAGCATGAGTTTCAAGCCACCAAGTCTGGAACTCGAACTGTGGTTTGCCAACTGGAAGACCAGCAACATAACCACTACACCATCCACTGGCCCCAACATAAAAAGACTTTTAAAATGGAAACACAGGGACCAGCAGGTGGCATGGTAGTTGAGGCACTGGACTCCCACATGGCTGACTGCAGTTTGAGTCCCAGATCTGTCAACTTGTTTTCTTATTTTTCCTCTCTTGCTCTGTCTCTCTCTGGTGAATTAAAAAATAATGGTGATAATAAATAAAATTTTAAAAAGAATTATTTTTAAACATGGAAGCACAAACACACAGTATGACAAAAATGTAAATTTTTCATGAGGTAATTTATAATTTTAATGTACTTCCAATAAAAATAACCAAAAGGGTTTTGTTTTGTTCCATTTTAGAGAGATTTTTGCTATAGGGCACATGCACTCACCACAGACACAGAGAGAAAGAGAGAGAGAGAGAGAGGCCACCCCCAGGGAGATAGCCACACTGCAATCCCTTCTCCTCCATTCTTCTCTCAGGATTTTGGGCATGCATACACACATGCATGGTGTGAGTTTCAAGCTGCTGATCTGGGACTTGAACCATGGTCAGCCATGTGGTAGTCTAGCACCATAACCCTATGCTACCTGCTAACCTCACAACAAGTTTTTTTTAAACAAAAAAATAGACAATATGATTCTAAAGCTCTCATGACAACAAATCAGAGTAACTGAAAACTTACCAAAGAAGAACAATGGTGAAGTGTAGGGAATTAGTCATACCAGACATTAAAACACATTTACAACCTTCAATTATGAAAACAGTATGGTAATAGTATATGAATAGATAGACTAATGGAATGCAATAGAAAGTCCAAAAAAGACAGGCATAGATATATCTATATAGAGATTTGAATTCAGAATATGATAAAGAAGGCATTTCAAATCAGTTACGAAATGATTTCATAAATGATATTAGGAAAACTGGAGATCTATGTAGATAGGTGTAAAATTTGATGCATGCTTCAATTCAGACAGTGTTTGTTTCCCAATGGATCAAAAATTTAAATGCAAAAACCGAAACTGTATTAGTTCCAGATGAAAACTTGTCTCATAACCTTGGAGTGGTGATGATCTCTCTAACTAGGACTCAAATTTAGAAGTGATAAAGAAAAACTTGGCTGATTTGACTCTCAATAAATAGAAATCTTGGGACCAGCAGATGGCATAATGGTTATGTTGCTGGACTCCCATGTAGTTGACTGCAGTTTAAATCCCGAACCTCGTGGCTTAAAACTCACACCAGGCACATGTGAATGCATTTCCAAAATCTTGAAAGGAAAATGGAGGAGAAGGGATTGTGGCATGGCCATCTCTCCTGGGGGATGATTACTTGCTTTCTGTCTCTCTGTCTCTCTCAGGCAAGTGCACATGCCCTATAGCAAAAATCTCTGTCAAAAAAAAGAAAAAGAAAAAGAAATCTCTTCATGGAAAAAAACAAAGACACCATACTTATGTTCAAGAGATAAGAGACAAGCTTGGAAAAGCTATTTGCAACCAATATCACAACAGGCTCACTCCCTATTATTTAAAAGAGCACCCAGTTAGAAAAAAATATACAAATAGATAAAGCAACAAAAGGAAAATACAAATGTTTCCCAAATGTTTTGAATAGATGCTCAACCCTATTGTTTAGGAGAAATAATTCAAAATAGCCTGACAGCAATTTTTACTTATCAAATTGACAAAAATCCAGGAGTTGGATAAATATTGGATACTATCAGCAAGACTGTAGGGGAATAGGCACATTTCAACACTGCTGGTGAGAGGACAGATGACACGACCTCTTGGAGGTCAGTTGGGCAGTATGCACTGGAGTTACAAATACTTTCCTCTTTGACCCAGCAACACAGCCTGCAGATACACTCACAGTTAGAGGTAAAGATACGTGATACATGTGAGGGGCTGTTTATTTCAGCATTGTCTGTAAGAGCCAAAAACTGAAAACAAATTGAGTGCCCATCCATCAACTGGTTACATAAATTATAGGTTTTAATTACAGAAATTTTAAAAATGGGATACAACACAGCTATTAAAAAGAATGAAAACCTCCTTGTGCTCTGATTTGCAAAGATTTCTAATACAAAGAGACTTCAAAAGGTTTCTGGAGTTTCTTGATATTGGTGATGACAGTATAAACATAAGCATATGTCTAAGCTCATCCAAATACAGATACTAAATATATGCAACCTTTTGAATAGTAATTATAGTACAATAAAGCTTTGTGGAGAAATGGAATTAAAGTACAAATTTATTTTGGTGAAAAAGACTTTGGAAATCCATGTATAGGTTTTTCTTATGAACTTTTTGAATGTCTCACATATAAGTGATAAAAAAGAGCACAGACAATATGCATATGCTGCCATCAGGTTAAGAGGGGAAAATAAATCTATAGTTACAGAAAAACCCTCCAGGAGTCCCAATAGGTTAGTAAGTGGTTACCTTTTAACAACAAAAAATAAAAAATAAAAAATAAAGTAAAGCATATAAATGCAATATCTATTTAAATTCTAAATAGAGAAGTATTCATTTTAGGAGTTTTTCTGTATTGATTTCTTTGTTTGCTTGGTTTGTTTTGTTTTGTTTATTTGACAGTAGCATACATTATTTATAGAATAGAAAAAATTTTTTAAATTTATTTTGAGAAAAAAGAAATTCAGAGTTGACTTTTTTTTCCCCCCTTTATTAAAGTGAGAGGGAAGGAAGGAAAGAGAGAGGGAGATAGCAATAGGTACTTTTGACAGGGTCTCATGTCACAATCCTCTTGCCCCAGCATCCCAATTAGCTAGGGAAACAGAAATGTGTAACCATGCCCAGCATGTTCAGGTTGGCCCAAGAACTGAATCTGGGCCTTCCAGCCTACTAAGTGGTGGTGCTATCTGTGCACCACCACAGGTGAGTCTGAGTTCAAATTTTGAAGTCAAACTAAGTGGCTTTAAATTTTAGTTCTATCTCTGGGTATGACTGTTGAGGAGAGATTTAACCCATGAAGCCTTAATTAATAGCACTCAGTAGGTTGTTTTGAGGATTCACTGCAGTAATGAATGTAAAGGGCTGGGCCCAGAGAAAGCCCTTACCACTCCCCCACGAGATCGTTACCGGGAGGAGCACGTGAAACCACGGACCTCCAGCTACTGATGCAGAGCAGGCACTCCATGAATATTCATGCCCTTCTCCTCTTCCAATTCCTGTATCGCCTACCTAATGATAGGCCTCATTGCTGGCAAATGTTCCCTGTCTTCTCGACAACGTTCCAGCGTCATCTTTCTTGACAGGGTGCCAGCATAAAGGAAAGAAAACCTGAAAGCTGTAAATAGTGATAAATGATTTGTTGTTTTGGAGGCCAGTCACCCTCCTTACACTAAACTTGCTAATAATAAGTGTAAATTGCTAGATCCATTCTAGACTGCTTGACAAGAAGACAACAGAATACAAATGCAGCCAAAATGTTAAATTTCCAAGTGATCAAAATCTAGAAGTTCTACAAAATTAATTAATGTGTAGTTTGTGAGCTTCCAGTTTTTTCTCCTCTTGAGGTTCATACCTGAGTTGAATGGACCATCTCGATTTATTTTAAAAAGACTTAGAGAGTGTCACTGGTCAGTCAGTAATCACAGCAGTTATTAAGTGCCCTCTCGGTGTGGAGCATGATGTTTGTCTCTGTGCAGGGTATGAAGAAAAATGAATAAGAGTAATGATTTTATTTTAAAAACTGAGTAACAAAGTAAAACCAATATGCAGGATTAGAAAATGAAGTGTCCTTAATTCCAGCTCCATTCATTTAAAATTTCCCTATGTAAAAAGAGATTAGAGTGCTCACAATGTATTTAATAAATTGGAGACAGAGACTGCTAGCCTACTTCAGAGAGTGAGATTCAAAATCTTTATATATAAATAATGCATATTGACTATTAATCATTCTTATTTGTTTAATAAGAGAGATCCAAGAATGCTTATCATGAAGTACTTTATAAGCAAAGTTTAATTAACAATTGAAGATATAAATCTCTCTTTTGAATAATATAATCTATAATTTACATCTCATCTGGAGAGTGAAAGGGAAGATCAGTCAGGAATGAGGAACGGTTTTATGCACTTATTTATTCCTGCCACCCTTCCACAGGAGTGGCATTGTTCCCACTTTACAGACAGTGACGCTAAGGTTCAGGCAGCGGGGACTAGCCCAAGTCCTCCTTGACAATCCAGCCACATCCCAGGTCTGTTTGCTCCAGAGCACATACTCTCTGTTCTCTTCGCCCCAATGCCTAGTTCCCCTGCAAGTGACTGAAGACAGTCACGAAACAGAGGCCAAGGCTAGACACACCCACGGTCATGGCATGCAGCACCAGCAACTGGCTACAGGGAAACCCTGCTCTCTACCAGGGCCTCTTTAGTTCAGAAAACTGAAAAACAGGGAACCAGCAGTTAGTGTAATGGCTATGTCGCTGGACTCCCACGTAGTCGACCGCGGTTTGCGTCCCGGACCCGGTGGCTTAAAACTCACGCCGAGCGCGTGTGCGTGCATGCCCAAGATCCCGGGAGGAGAATGGAGGAGAAGGGATTGCGGCGTGGCCATCCCCCCTGGGGGGTGATTTCTCGCTTTCTGTCTCTATGTCTCTCTCTGTCTGACTGGCAAGCGCATGCGTCCTATAGCGAAAAACCTCTCAAAAAAAAAAAAAAAAAAAAGAAAAGAAAACTGAAAAACAGGCCATGATTTTCTATTTCAAACCCTAGAAGAAGAAGGTACTGGTGGTTGAGGGGAAGGAATCTGCTTTTCAGGCTTTCCCAAATGCTCACCCAGCTATGTATAGAATTTTCAGGGCAAGCCACTGCCCTATGTCACACCCCAGGTTCACCTGAGCCACCCTTGCAGAGCTCTCTTCTCGGCAGGCTGTGAGTTCTTCTGACAAGGTTATGTCAACTAAATTTTCATGCCAACATCTGCTTTGTATCCCAACTGATTTTTTAGACACTGATCATTTTGGAAATCCCAGGGCAACTTGGAGGAAGTTCCAGATTGAATTCCCTAGAACAAAACTATTTTATCCATTTCACACATGCCCTATTCCACAGACTTCCCTTGCCCTCTCCCTTATGATCTGTGTAATCTCTCCTCCAAAAACCAAAGGAGGCTTTAATGGAGCTGGCAAAAAAAAAAAAAAAAAAAAGACAAGACAAGACAAGACTAAGGTGAGGGTGCAGGGGACATGGATATAACTAATACTTTAAGTAGATCCTTCTGGATTGAGCCAAGACAGAGTAAACCCTTCCTCTATAGCTAATTAGGACTAAACTAAAATGTAAGAATAGCAACTGCTTAAGAACCCTAAGAAGTAAATAGAAGCAGGTGACTTGAAGAGAAAGAATAATGTGATGGCAGTGCCCTCTGCACAGAGAACAAAAGCTCTTAAGAAAATTTCTTTCTGACCATCGGATTGATCATAGGAACCCATATGATAGGGAGCCAAAGATAGTGGAGGAAATATTGGAGAGGGGAGGAAGAGATCTCCCAGGTCCACGTATGAATTGATGCAAGTGCCAGGTTCACGGCAAGCTGTGTGTGTGCAGAACACACCCAGAGCAGCACAAGCTTCGAGAAGCTGATGGCCATATCAGCCACTGCCCGAGTCCAAGACTAACCCTTCAGAGGCGCCTGTGAGAAGCAGATGCAAACGAAGCATAGCAAAGACTGAAAATGGAGCTGGTGCTGTAAATACTGCTCACAGCAGGCAAGACAAGTTCACTACCTGCTTAAAAAAACACAGAATATTTTCTCCAGTGAATTTTCATAAGACCCAGAGCTTCACAGCATGATCTACCAAATGTGCAGTTAAAATGCAAAGTTACACAACATGCTAAGGACCAGGAATATCTGACCTATTCTCAAAAGACAGGTGTCAACCCTGAGATGGCCCAGATAATGAAGTTAGGAGATAAAAACTTTAAAGCAGCTGTTATAACCATCCTTCGTGAGGTGAAACTGAGGTAGAGCATGCAATAAAAGAAAAGAAGCAAGAAAAGAGGATTTAATTGCTTGTTCTCTTGTCTCCTACATCTCATTGGTCAGGAATTTTCCTACAAGAATGAACTCATCTTCATATTTTGTTTCATACAGCCCTTTGTAAGCCCCTTAAGAACAAGAGACCCAGTCCTGCATCATGGGTCAGGAACCTTTTTCTATAAAGGCCTGGATAGTTCAGTAAAGGTTTAGAAGACAAGCAGTCTCACAACTACTCAACTCTGTGCTGTATGTTGCCAAAGCAAACATACACAATGCATAAACAAATGGGCATGGTGTGTTCCAATACAACTTTGTCTACCAAAATACACAGTGGGCTATATTTGGACCACAGGTCATTGTTTGCATGGTGTTAATAGAACAATACTTGATCCAAATCAAAAGGTAGCAGGGAAATCCAGAGATTCTAGGCTGATGGGGTACATGATAAAATCAGTAAAGCCTGTGATTATGAGTCTTATTTTTCATCTCTTTTGTCATAAATTATATACATTGTCTGAGGCAATATTATGTAGGATATGATGCCAATAGAACAAGCATTCTGTAAGCTTCGGATGGGTGGAAGCACTGTGATACAGAGTTCACATCCACAGCAGATGCCAGTTCCAGTTTTTCATTATCACCTCTAGAGTGGAAGGGACCTAAAGTAATGAATCTGCCATAAAGTGGGGGATCTCACCAAGGATTAATGCCGTAGTTATGGCTTTGTGTTGATCTCTGCTGTAGGTAGGTTGACCTTCAGCTGCAGGAGGAGCAATTCACTCCTCGATGAGGAGGAACCCAAGGTGGGTGTGCATGAAACTTCCATTTCTGCTACAATGGCCACTCTGTCCATTGAAGAAGCACTAGGGGAGCCAACAAAAGGCTAAATGGTGCCTACAGGATGGATTAGTTGGCTACCCGATTGTTCAAAGACTTTTCTGTGATTGTCCTTTTGCTGGTCACTAGTATAAAACCCAGAAATTCTTACCATTTGTCCCCATTCTCAGATTTCTCCAGGTACCTCTTTCCCAGGTGCCCTATAGTAGAGTCAGGTGCGGGTCCAGCCCAGTGACTGAACCCAGGTTAGCTACCCACTGCTGAAAGGCCAGTATTTAAGAGGCAAGAGTGGGTGGAAAGGAAAGGTAGTTTTATTCAGGGAAATGGTGACCTGGGAAGATGGTGACCATCTTCAAAGTCTCAGTCCAGGACACAGGGCTTTTTGTTTGTTTGCTTTTGTTTTGTTTTGTTTTTAGAGAGATTTTTGCTTTGGGGCAAGTGTGCTCACCAGAGAGACAGAAAGAGAGAAATCATCCCCCAGGGTGGATGGTCATCCCACGATTCCTTCTTTTCCATTCTCCTCCTCAAATCTCGGGCACACACTCACATGCACCTGGCGTAATTTTTAAGCCTCCAGGTTCGGGACTTTGAACCATGGTCAACTACATGGGAGTCCAGTGACATAACCATTATGCCATCTGCTGGTCCCCAGGACTGAGGGTTTTAAAGGGAAAAAAGATAAGGAAGTGGAAAGGAAGAAGCACTACATGCTCTTCTGCACCACCCCATGGAGACTTGGCACCCAGAGTTGCTATGCACAGGGTCACTTTGTCCTTAAGGCCAGCGTTTCTTCCTCTTTATTCCTTAGATACATCTGCTCTCTGGCTGCAGTTTCAAGGCCCAACTCCTGCTAAAACTCAGCAAAGCTATGATTAGTTTTTTTGCTACAAGTTAAACAGTAAAGCAAGGCCAGTTAGCAAAAGGGAGACAAACCATCTCTAAGGGTGAATGTGTTACGTCACATTTAATATGAATGTGGTAGCTTGGCTCTTTCTTATACCTCAATTACCCCCCACCCCAGTCATTGATTCCCAATCTTGTCCTTTTCAGTCCCATTCACCATTGAATGGGACTCACCATTGAATGGTTATTCATTCCCATTCACCATTGCTGTTGAGTCATCCCTCAAGCCACTTTTCCTTCATATGAAGTGACAATGAGTGTACCCTTCACAGCTCTGCCCACTGGAAAGGTTGCCCTTCGTCACTTTCCTTCAGGTCAAATCTGAGTGACACTATAACCTAGCAGGGCCCATTTCTGGCTAGTGCTCAGCTTTTGCTTAGCCCCATCAATGAATCATGTCAGAATCCTCTTCTCCTTCATTAGTTCATTGTGGAAAATTCCTTTATGGTCAAAGGTAATAGTAAAGGAGAGTCTTCAAAGCCATGTACGTAGGTAATATAGAGGTCTGTGTCATCTGCTTTTGTAATGGTACTTGAACCAGGGACCTCCATAGTCTATTCTATGGACACCTCCATATAGGCTGTTCTTTGGGGTAGTCCATTGTAAGAATAAGCATAAAATATATCTAATGACTCCCTTCTATACCCCACCAAAGTGATGTGAAGATTGATGAAGCAGGAGAGGATGCTGGGAAAAGGGGACAGAGCATGAAAACCAGAAAGCACATAGTAAAGAGAAACACTCAGATGAAGAGAGAAACAAGAGTCTGCATTTGCGGAAGGGAGAATAATGACTTGGAAAAATTCAACCAGTCTCTAAATACTGCCGTTCAGACAAAGGCTGTGCATGAAATGCTAGTTGTAGCTCGTAGGACAGGAGGCTGGGCACCTTTGGAGATGGTTTTGCAGTATCTCTTAATTTCTTAAATCACCTATGCTAAATTAGCTATCCATCTTTTCAGGCTTGCTGACCCCCACCCATAATTATAAAGGAAGCTGTAAGGAGTACCTGACCCTGAGATCTTTGGACACATTACTTTTTTTTCACCTCCAAATTTCCCCCCTAAGACTAGCTTCTGAGCTATGTTTTTTTAGTCTTTTCAGAGAAACTCTGCAATGTGCACTCGATCAGTATGGACGAGCAAAGGGAGCTGGACACTGTGGCTGTTGTTCCCAAGCAGTGGAACCCGTGGGCTCACAGCGAGTCAGCTGGCCATCTGAGTGGCTCAGGTGGAGCAATGCAGCCTGGAAGACAGGTGCAGTGATAGGATCTGAGGACATGCTTAAGATGCGCTTCATAGAGAAGCTGGGTGCTTTAATTTATTCAAGAGACATTTATTACGTTTCTAGGTATTGTGTAGGATCTTGGAAACACAATAGAAATAAATATTTTCTGTCATCATAAAACTTTGTCTAGTGAAGATAATAACAAAAATAATCTCACAGTATAATATTTACTACTATACTATGGATTTTTAAAAAATGTTATAGCTTCCCTGGAAAGGAGGTCTAGCCATGCCTTGAATTTGAAGAGTTCCCAGAGGAAATGATCATAAGCTGCATTTAATTTTATAAAATCAAAGTCTTTAGCTAGAAAGGAAACTCCAGAGTTCATCTGGCCAGCCTTTACTTCAATCACCTAATTAAGTCCTTATTATCTTGAGACTCAGAGAATTTAAGCACCACCCTAATCCCCACCTATCTCACTCTGTATTACCTATTCTGGTATTATTAACCATTTTCACTTCTCAGATCAAAGGTATTGCACATCTCAGAGACTTTGTAAGTAAAATTTCCTGCCTAGAATGCCTTTCTATATCAATCAAGACAGTAGGGTAGGCTGCAGTATCAACTCTGAAAGTTCATAGCTTGAAACAATAAGGGTTTGTTATGCTCATTGTAGTCACTCAAGTACCCAGACTGATGGAGGCTGCATCGAAACATAAGCTTCTACAATTTCGGTAACAGTGGGAAGGGAATGTGGTCCAGCAACTGCTGGTGTTTAAAGCTTCTACGCAGAAGTGACACATGTACGCTCACTCATGTTTTATTGTCTCAAGAATTATGTGGCCACACTCAAATGCAGACGAGCAGAAACATGCTATTCTATTAGGTACCTAACAGAAAAGAACAGAAATATTTTGAATGGCATTAATGACTATCACCTAAAACCTCTTCACTTGCCTGATTCCTACTCAAGCTTCCAGATTCCGCTCAGGAGTAACTTCTCCGGAGCAGCCTCCCTGCTCCGTATCTCCCACCTCTAGAATGGAGGTGGGTGGGGAGACTCCGTCTGTGCTGTGGACAGCAGGCCCTTACCTCAAGCATTGCACAAACAGTGCTTCGTAGACGCACTCTCTTTACTTATCTGTCCCCCACGTGGTCCTCAGTCTTCCCCAAAGACAGTAGCCATTTCTCTTTTGAGATTTTTTTTTTATTTTATAATCTCTAATTTACATTTAATTGTTGTACATCTTTGTGGGACATAATAAGGTTTTTCAAAGCAGGCAGGCAGTGTGTGATAATCAAATCAAGGATGTTACCAAATTACCATATTTATCATCTTCAACAAAGAACAGCAGCCATTGCTTACTTATCGCTGTGTGCTCAGCACCCAGCACAGTGCCTGCCACATAATGGACCCACAAATGGCGTGCGCCGAATTGAGGAAAACTAACACCACAGAACGGAAAAATAAAACTTTCTTCTTATTAGAATCCATTGTGGCGGAGTTTAGGGAAGCATTGCACAGTGTTTTAAGCGTTTTTCAATGCCAGTCTTGCCTCTCCTGCTGTTTATCAAATTAAAATGACATTTTCAGGTGATAGAAAGAGCTCCCCTTGGGCAGAACCTAAATATAAACATGCCAGCAAACTTCTCCTTCATCTGTTTCACTAGTCAAATGAACTTTGCACAAATCCTCAAGTTTGGGATCTTTCCTCCCCCCTGCCCCCACCCCTTAAATAGAGTTTATCCAGCATGGAGGAAGGGCCCTGACTGGGAAAGCAGTTCATTTCCCTCATTCTTTGCAAGACATAAATCAGGTCATAAGCAAAAGTCATTTGGAAATCTGATTTCTCTGTGGGCTCATCTATTCTGTTCTGCTGCGTGGGTGAATCCCAGGAGCCCCAGTCCTGTCTTTCCTATGCCATTAAGACAGAAGAGGAAATTGTACTTACAGATTTCCTCAAGCCCAGACTCATTTGATTGTGGTCAGGAACACTCGAGCCAAGTTTATGACAACACTGCACTCACAGGCAAAGACAGCTCCGTGGCGAAATTTGGCAGAGAGGACATCCTGCCACACCTCTGTGCAGAATCTCTTCAAAGAGAGTGAGGAGAATTTTCTAGGGCCTTGCTACTGCCGTGTGCCTTATGGACCAGCAGCCCTGGTATTAACTAGACCTTTGTTAGACATTCCCAATTTCACCCCCCACACCACACCTGCTGAATCAGAACTTGCATTTTAGCCAGATCCCTAGGTGATTTGGGTGCACATTGAAATTTGGGAAGTGCTGAGCTCAGCTCCAAATGCACTTTATGGAGGAGTGTACTAAGTCTAAGTACAGCTGTGCTCGTCCCTGTCCCCATCTGTCACTCTGGAAGAGGTAAACACTCCTTGAACTGTGAAACATAGCACTGCCTTTATTCATTGTTTAGGGGGCAACGGGTGATTGGAGGTGAAAAAAAAAAAAGAAAAAGAAAAAGAAAACACAGTGTGTCCAAAGATCTCAGGGTCAGGCCCTCCTGCAGACTGCTTCCTTTATAATTATGGGTGGGGGTCAGCAAGTCTGAAAAGATGGACAGCTAATTTAGCATAGGTGATTTAAGAAATTCAGAGATACTACAAAACCATCTCCAAAGGTGCCCAGCCTCCTGTCCTATGAGCTACAACTAGCATTCCACTCAGAGCCTTTGTCTGAGGTGAGAGGTAGGGGAATCGCAGTATTTGTAGTTAGGGAAAACTTCCCGAGTCACTATTCTCCCTTCCACAAATACAGACTCTTGTTTCTCTCCTCATCTGAGTGTTTTTCTCTACTATGTGCTCCCTGGTTTTTATGATCGGTCCTCTATTCCCAGTGTCTTTTACTGCTTCACCAACCTTCACATCACTTTGGTTTTCTGGTAACTTGACTATCCTGTGATAGGATCTTGTCTCATTCATCATTTTACCCTGGCTCGGTAAACTAGTTCATTGCAATCCATCTACCCTGAGTGAAGTCATTTCTCTAATGACTTCTGCTATCTTTTCATTATCTTCTTGCATTGTTAAACAAGGACATTGAATATCTAGGGTGTTCATTTACAAAGCTACCAGTGCCAACACATTGCATGTAGTTACATGAAAGGATGCTCGGGTAGGCATGGGTGAAAATGCTCATCAGTTATACCCACGTCCCCCTGTCCTTCAGTCTTTCCATCTCCAATGGAAACCGACCTTCAGCATGCAGCATATTCAGATTTCTTCCATCTCAAAAAACAAGTCTTTCCTCAGTTTTATTCTCCCTTGAGCAAACCATCCTGTCTCCTTCTTCTTGGTAATCTTACTCTCTCCTCTGCTGATGTTTCTCTCTTTCGCATTGCCTAAGTGAACTTTCTAAAACACAAGCTGTTTCTGCATTTCTCTGCTTGAAATCTTGAGATAGCTTTCTTTTATTAACCCCAGACAAACATGAAGACAGACTTTGCTCTTTGCAGTTAAGTCAAGTCCCACTTACCAGCCTTATATTGAGTCATTCATCGCCTACTCAAATCATATACACACAACCCTGTGGTGCTTCCTGTAGTGTGTGCATATGTGTGTGTGTGTGTGTGTGTGTGTGAGTGTGTGTGTTTGCGTGTGTGTGTTTGCATAGAAAAAAACAGCATGACTTTTCTGACAACCCAATATATATTATTTTGGTTTGCCATAGGGCACGTGTGCTCACTGGAGACAGAGAAAATCATCCCCCTGGAGGGATGAATGCACTACAGTCCTGTCTCCATTCTCCTCTCAGGATTTTGGGCCTGCATGCACATGCGCCCAGTATGTTTTCCAAGCTGCCGGGTCTAGGACTCAAACTGCTCAGTCAGCCAGGTTGGAACCAGATACGTTAACCTCCACACCAACTGCTGGCCCTTCTTGCTGTTTCCTAAACACAGTAAGGGTTGTCCTTGGACCTTAACTGTGTCCCTGTTAATTCTCTGTATAGGCAACTCCCCCCCACCACCCCCATGAGGTCCTGCTGACCTTTAAAGACCCAGCCAAGGTCAAGTCCTTGTGCCTGACACCTAAAGCCTTGCCTGGCCTCCTCTTTGTTCCAAAGCATCTGTCTCATTAACTGCCATGTGAATATTTATGCATCTTCAGTGTGAGCTTCTTGGACTTCTGTGTTTTTCTTTTTTTGTCTTTATATCCTAGCTTCTAATATAAAATCTGACATAAAATGATACATAAATGTTTATTGAGTTAAATTTCATATGGGCCCTAATTTTCTCCAGTTTATTTCATACTGTGGTTTCAGACTTCTAAGTTGTTACCAATTCAATTGGGAAAGAATCCTTTAGAGCGGTTACAAAGCCAGAAAGCGTGCCATAGCTTCGGGGAGGTGCGCCATTCTGGACAGGCTCCAGCCTCCCAGAGGAAAACGGGTTGCGGAGAATCACCAGGCCCCTTAGCCCTGAACTTCCTCTCTCCATCTGCTTTTGATTTGATCTGCTGAGCAAGCAACTTCTTTAGGCTCCTCAGCTGCCAGAGATCACCCTGTATGATTAGGCTATCATGAAGAAAAAAATATGGGACCATCCTCTGCTGGCCAGATATTCACTGGAAATTAGGACAGAGGCCAGAGTGGTCAGCAATCAGGCCTCCAGTGGATGGAGAGGCAGGATAAAAGGAACAAAAGCTAGAAAACGGTGGCTGGTTTTTCTGCAAAACTTCGGCTATGTGGAGCAAAGGAACAGATGCAGGCTCTGTGGGAGCACCGAAAGATCCCTCCTTACGTCTTCTCAGAATCTGTATTGCCGACTCTGCTGGCCTCCCAACTTCCTGTGTGTGTTCCTTGATTACAGTCAAGCTGTCTGGAGCCATGTTGTGAACAGGAGGCTGAGAATCCTGAGAGCTCCCAATCTGAGTTCAACTCTGCTGGGGGTAGGCAGGTTTCCCGAGTGGTTTGGGGGCTCAGAGTGGGCCAGTAGAAGGGAGAACCAGCATGTTTCACTCCCCAGAGGACTTCAGTGCAGTCCACATCTGACTCCAAGGCCAGAGAGGGCTGCAGTGAGCATTTTAGCACTTGTCTGAGTCCAAAGTGGCCAAGTTTCCAATGTGTTGAGGTCAGAAAGGGAACATTCTTATAAGCCAATCAAATGTGTCCTGTGGCTAGACAGCATAGGAATTGTTCTCAGAAGAAATGCCCTTTCTTTACACTTCATGTTGCACACACATCCTCATGAGATTTTTCTGTGAATTGACAGGAATTTTTTTTTTTAGAGAAATTTTTGCCACAGGACCAGAGAGACGGAGACAGAGACAGAGGGAGATAGCCACACCACAATCCCTTCTCCTTTTGGGATTCTGGGTATGCATGCATGTGCGCCCAATGTGAATTTTAAGCTGCCAAGTCCAGGACTTGAACCACAGCCAGATATGTGGGAGTCCAGTGATGTAACCATTGCACCATCTGCTGGTCCCTAGACAGGAATTTTAACTAAACATTAATTGAATGTGTTAATGTGTATACATGTTATTTATGTACATAACTGTAATGCATACATTTTAAGTATTTGAATACTTGCATTTTTCTGAGAACAACACTTTTTTTTAAGGTTTTTGCCATAGGGCACATGCATTCACTGGAGACAGACAGAGAGAGGGAGAGAAAGTGAGAAATGACTCCGCAGGTGGGATGGCCACATCACAGTCCCTCCTCCTCCACTCTCCTCTTGGGATTTTGGGCATGCATGCACACATGCCAGCATGATTTTCCACCTGCCTGGTCTGGGACTTGAACTGCGGTCTGCCATGTGGGAGTCCAGCACCTTGACCACTATACCACCTGCTGGCCCTGAGAACAAGACCTTAAAAAATATTTTTTAAAATTCTGAATCAGAATTTTTTACAACTGGAGATACACCCAGAGAATTATTCACTGCATTAAAATTTCAAATCCAACAAAATTGCACTCATTTAGGGAGAGTTCTATACTTTCATAATTCTCAAGAGGACAATGAGAATGACAATCGATAAAGCCAAGATTCTATTGCAAGGAATATTTCATACTGTAGTTCAGAGACTTTCCGAAAAAGTGGGATATAAACATGACAGAATCGAAATTGATGTAGGTAACTGCCTCAGATCCTCCATCCATACGTGAGGACGCTAGGAGAGGCAAAGGCAGGCAGGCTGTGTTTGAAACAAAGCTACTGCTACCGGTCAATAACAGGATGGCAGATCTTGGAGAAGAAAGAGCTCTTCAAAAATACCTCCTCAAAGTTGCCAAATAAGAGATGGAAATATCTGAAAATATTAAGTCAGAGGAAAATATTTGGAGTCAGCCTATAACTCTAATGTTGCCATACATCCTTCTTACAAAGTGTCAAGAATCTATCAACAACTGGGAAACAACTTCCACCAAAGTAGATTTGGTATAATGAATTGGGGGAGTAAACTGAAAGTGTAATATTTAATTTTCCAGGGTACGTAAGAGTTTTTATTTCACATGGTGTTTTTGAATAATACTTCAGTTAATTTTACTGCTATTGTGTGGGCTTTGGAATAACTATATGTTTAATAGGCAGGCCTCTTTCTTGTTTGTTTTAGGTTTTGTATTTGTTTTGTTTTGCTTTGTTTTGTTTTCTATAGGACATATATACTCACCAGAGAGAGAGAGAGGGAGGGGGGAGAAAGTGAGGGAGAGAGAGAAATCACTCCCTACGGGAAATGGCCATGCTGCCATCCCTTCTTCTCCATTATCCTGGGATTTGGGGCACAAACATGCACTTGATGTATTTTGCAAGCCACCAGGTCTGGACTGTGCAGTAAGTCATGTGGGATCTAGCACCTTAATCCAGCCCCCCGCCAAATTTATGTTTTACTTGTAAAAGATGTTTAATTGTTACATATTAAGTAGTCAAATACTTGCATTTTTCTGAGAATAACACTTAAGAACACAAGACCCTATTGTGTTAACAGTACTTATTTTACTTTTTACTTCATAAACTCTGAAAACATTTAAAAATGTAAAATGCCAGTATCAATATTTATCTTTCACTGTTATGTAAACCAGACATCAAATTTCTGAAATTGGTATGTTGTTTTGGTATTGTAATCAAATAGTATCTAAAATAGTGAAACAACAATAAAATAAAAGAATATTAAAATAATAACAAAACAAGTAATAAGACAGCACACACCCATAATCATACATATCATGCGCGCGCGCACACAAAAAGGGAGCATTCAAAGCATAGAAGGGATTTCTTTATATTTCCCCCTACATTCCAGTTTCTACCATATGATTAAACTGAATGCCAAACAGGTTTCTCAGAGCTCATCACAATAAAGACTATGGCGTCGCCTGGTGGTGTAACAGTGATGCAATGCTGTAATGCTCAACCTACAGGAGAAAGTCCCAGGTTTGAGTCCTGTAACCTCCCTGTAACCTCCCTCTGTACCCTGGGCACATGGATGCCTATGATCCTGGCTGCTTGAGGCTGGGGGGTATATCATGGTGTAAAGACCCTGCTAGGATTATCTATCTCATTCTCTCTCTCCTGAAAGAGAAATAAATAAACTTGGCAAAAAATAAGGGCTGTTACCTATCTGGGAAAAACCATGCTTTGGGTTCTCTTGTATCTCAGTGAAATGGAAGTGGCTAGATACGAGAAGCTAGAGACTGTCCGGAAGGGTTTCCCTGTTTGTTTTCTCCTCCAAGAAAGGTGTTATAAGCAGTGTCCAGACATGATGGGTTTCATTGTGACCCCTATTAGAGAGTGAGATTCTGCCATTATCAGTCCAGTGAACTAGATTGACTCACTCCACAGCTCACTGGGTTCTTGCCTTAGAGAGGGTGTCACTTCCCACAGCTGACTCCAGGCAGAACTCAGGTCCTCACTCCAATAGGCTCTTGTGTTCTGACCGTCTCTCTACATTCCTTAGGGAGCCTTAGTGAAATATCTAATTAAAATTCATTCGATGTATCCAAATTAGGTTTCTCCTTGTTCTTCACAAATACAGAGAAAGCAAAGAAATGTTTCTAAACAAAAGAGACTCTTGTACACCTGCACTTGCAGATATTCTGTTTTCTTCCCTCATTTCAAGTTCTTAGCTTGAATTCAGACGGACAGAGGTTGGCCAAGGTCAAAAAGGTAGTAGGAGGTTCAGCCAGGATTTAAACCCAAGTCTAGCTGCTTCGGGAGTTTATGTTCTTCCCATTCAATCAGTGCTTTTAAAATCCCTGCATGCAGCAAAATGCCTTGGAGGACTGCTTAAAACCCAGTTGGCAGGTGGGTCTCCCCACCTCTGGAGATGGGGGTGGGCCCCTCAAATTTGCATTTCTAGTAAGATCACAGGTGATGCTGATGCTACTAGTCCTCAGAACACATCTGGAGAATCACTGTCCCATAGCAATGGTTTTCCAACCTGAGGGAAACTTGCTATGAGAGCCACCCCACCACCCCAGGTGATGCTGATGTAGGTGACACACAAGCGACATTTGGGGGAAATTGCAGCATGCTAGCAGAAGCTACAGGTAAGTACACAGTCATTAATTCCAAGCAGCATGGGCAAACTGAAGTGCTAAACACCAGTCCAAACATAATTGGAAAGAAAAGACGGGGAGCAATTAATTTGGAAAGGGCAGTGTTGGGAACAAGACAGCCTCAAGTGAGGCATCTGAGCCGGAGCTAGCTACATAATTTGCATAATTTGTAATGCAAGATGAAAACCTAAAGTCCTTTGTTCAAAAGGCAAGAAAAGAATGTCATTTATGGTACTTAGATATAAGCGTTCTCTTTCTTTTTAGGTCTCTTAACTTGTCATGGTGTTTTATATGTGCTATTTTAATGACATCCTAAGAAAAAAATGAAATTTGAATTATTTGCATGAATTTTACCATTCCTCTTTATACTGTGCAATGTTAGCCTGAAATCCAGATTTAAGAGCATCTAATCCATATGCAGAGTCACTGACGTCACTCATATTTCAGAGACAACTCATATTGCTACTAATATTTCAGAGTTCCCTCCTGCATGCGTATTTCATTCTTACCAAAACAGTGGAAATGCACAAACTGAGGGAGCTTTCTTTTGCTTCCCTTCTTCGTATTGATCCCTGCACATTGTACTAGCCTATGCTACCTTTAGCTTATTGATGAATAAGGAAGGACCAAAGGAAAAGGAAGTATAGGTTGCCCTATCCCTTTTCTTCTATGTCATCTCTTTAAGCTCCAGTGATTGGCTAATTCAGGAAAGTAACACGGATTGGAAAGGATGCGCTAGGGTTCCTTTGTCATCGTTTCTTAGAACAGCTTTCCAGCTTTCTATGTTAGAGTCAAGTTCTGGGTAGAACAGAAAGCATGGCCTCTCCAGACTATCAGTGCCTCTCTTCTCAGATACAGGATTTGTACTCACTCACCCTGAGCTTCTAAGCATCACAGACTAGAATTCTGTGCTCATTGGACACCTTAAGCACTGTATGCAAATAGGGCAACAAGGAATGGAAAATACTCCTATTTTATACATCTCCTCTGCTCACGTACACCCTCCACTCTTCTATCAGGTTATTCTAACAAAACCCAGGTTCAAATATTAAATTATTAACAAATTTAAGACAGCAACAAATGAGCAATAAATCCCACAAGGACTTTTCCAAGCATGGGCCCTGTGTCCCTGTACAGGCTGCCCATCCACAAAGCCAGCTGATTTGGGAGCTAACTCAATGATGTGTAAAATAGGAGGTTTTGACGGGAATTCTAGATGCAAAGAATGGGGTTAGTTGTTGGGGGGGGCGGTCTACACTGAGAGCCATAAAAAAGTAAAAAAGAAATCATATTCTATCTCAAGAGAGGCTTGCTTTCTGTCAAATTTAAGCCACTGTAGGAAGGTCCAGAGATCAAGTTGGCTGAGAACTTATTATTTTAAGAATAGTGCCCTGAACAATGAGGCAAAGCTTCTATTTTATTTTTCTTCCCTTTTCTATGTTTAAAGGAAAGTTTAGCTTCAATTCATACATAAGTACCAAAGGAAGTGTGAGGCCATTTTATTTTTATATGTTTTCTCTCAAAAGCAAGAAACCATCTCATAAAAGCTATATACGTTATTGATCAGTGTAATAAAAGTATCTGAAGATAATTTTCAGCCTTTGATTGCCTAGAGGACATTTTGGCTTCTTTAATGAAATTATAAAGAAATATTTCCACTTGTTTGTTAGTTTTTTATATGAAACCATGTTTATTAAATCATATTGTTATTACTTTCTCTTTCCCTTGGTTATTACTGTGAAATTCTGAGGCACCGTGCCTAGTACATTGGGGATTGTTTTGTAATATAGCTAACATTTTATGAAAGAGTAATATATCTTTGCATTTCAAATTACTATCATGTGAGCTAAAATTAGAGCCTGTATCTCTTTGTATTATGCAAACTAAGGGAAAATTCTTATCAAAGCACCATATCAGACTTTATTTAAAGTACATTCACTTTAAGTTTAGCGAGGAGACATTATACATCGTAGATTAAAGAAATATTGCAGGAATCATATATTTAAGTTTTCAATATAAATTTCAGTTTAAAATATGTAAACTATTTTGTAATGGGTCTTTTAATGTATGTTAACATATCAGGGTTAAAAACTAAATTCTAATATTTAAAATGAAAGACTATCTTATAAATTGTTAACTTTCAGTATTAGATTTAGTACCTTCTCACTATAAAAAATGCAAACAGCACAGATAAGTAGTAGTCCTCCTGGATAATACCCTCCAGAAGTAATAATTACTATCAGGATGGCAATTACAATTTACATTATTTCCTTTGCATTTATATCACAATGTACACATGAAAATTTGGATATTTTAAAATATATGATGTCATTTTGTAATGATTATTTTGAAACTGGGTTTGAAAAAACTATCAATGTAGTGTAGAGTTTCAAGCAGATATATTTATATAGACAACATTAATTTTGACAGCTGCCACTATTTCTTAGATAGTTCATAGTTCATTCATTTATCTTCCTCCTAATAACAACTTGGCTATTTATATTTTTTAATTTTACATGCAATGTTATCATGTACAGCCTGGCACATGCCTCATTGTTTACCTACAAAGGTATTTTTGAGAATATGAAGAAAAAAGTAGAACAACGGGTCAAAAGATGTGCATTGTATATCCATGTCCCAACATTCTTGCCAAAATTTGCTATTTTAAATCTTTAAAGGTATTTGGAGGGGCTGGCAAGTGGTTTGGTTGTTAAGGGTACTGGACTCCCACACTATGGTTTAAGTCCAGACCTGGTGGTGGGTTGCATTCTCACTTTCCCTCTTTTCTCTCTCTCTCTCTCTCTCTCCCTCTCTCTCTCTCTCTCTCATCAAATTAAAAAATAAATAAATGAAATAAAAGAATTATTTTTTTTTAAAAAGATATTTGGAGAGCCAGCAGATGACGTGGTGGTTGAGGCACTGGACTTCAACATAGCCGGTGTGGTTTGAGTCATGGACCTAGAGGCTTGCTTTCTTATGTCCTCCTTCCCTCCTTCGCTCTTTTTTTCTCTTTCTTTGGTGAATGCAAGTGCCCCTTACCATATTTTAAAATAATAGGGACCAGCAGATGGTGTCATGGTTACATGGCTGGCCTCCCATGTAGTCAACCATGGTTCAAGTCCTGGACCTGGCATGCCCAAATCCCAAGAGAACTGGGGAAAAGGGATTGTAGCATGGCCATCTGCCCTGGGGGATAATTTCTCTCTTTCTGTTTCTCTGTTTCTCTCTGTCTCTCTGGCATACCATATAGCAAAAATCTCTCTCAAAAATAATAAAAATAGAAATAATAATAAATAAAATTAAATAATTTCTAAAGAAAATGTATTTGGAAATCTAGTGAGTAAAGGATAGTGTGAATTCTGTCAGACATATGTGCGTGCTTGCCCAAGATACCAGGAGGAGAAGGGAGAGTGGCATGGCCATCCCCTAAGAGGGTGTTTTCTCACTGTCTCTGTCTATCTCTCTCCAGCAAGTGCACATACCCTAAGGCAAAATCTTTTTAAAAAGGGGGGGTTGGGCAGCAGGTGGTATGACGATTGAGGTGCTGGACTCCCACATGGCCAACCGTGGTTTGGTTCCATACCTGGGGGCTTGCTTTTTCCCTTTCCCTCTCTGTCTCTCTCTCTTTTTCTGTCATTCTCTGATGAGCATACATGCCCTACAGCAAATTTTTAAAAAGACAATAATAATAAATATAATTAAATAAACAAAGGAGTTTTTTAAAAAGGAAAAGAAATGAGTAGTGTGAGTTCTCTTAGGAATGCAAGGAAAATTTAATATTCAAAAATCTATTACTAAAATTATATTAATAGGAAGAAAATCAGGTAATACATACTAACAACGTATTTGATAACAGTTAACTCTGTCTTTGTGATAGTTAATTTTATGTGTCATCTGAATTAAGAAATCCAGATAGTTGGTCAAACATTATTCTAGATGTTTCCATAAAATATTTCTTGTAGATGAGATTAACATTTAAATCTGAGTAAAGTAGATTAGGCTTTATAATATAAGTGGGACTCATACAATCAGTTGAAAGCCTTGAAAAAAAAGAGACTGACCTCACCAAAGGAGGAAGGATTTCCTTAGAAGACTATCTTCATATGACAATTCTTCTCTGGGTTTCCAATCTGCTAGCCTACCCTGCACATTTTGCATTTTCTAAACTATACAATGGTGTGAGCCAGTTCCTTAAAATATCGACCTCTCAGCTGATTGATCTATCAGTCTTCATGGTTTGCTTTTTCTGAAGTACTGTGGCCAACTAATATATTCTCCTCATTAAGAACAAACAAACACAAGAACTCATAGTTAATTAGCACTATTAGGTCCTTAGGAAAGTCATGGGTATTGTTCTATGCAAAAACATATCATGTGATAAGAATACTCATTGCCATATGCACTAAAAAGCACACTTAATGGTTAAACACAGGCATCCCATCTAAGTTAGACAAGTTTGCTTAGTGCCAAAGTTTGTAGACAACATTATAAAGAAATGAGAGGTATAAATCTTGGGAAGAAGATGACACAATAGTAATTATTTACAGGCAATGTGATAATCTACCCAGAAAATTTAGACAACCAGTTAACAAGGTGTTAGGAGGTCTCCTCACTTCAGTGTAGCTTCTTCCATTCTCTTTTAACACTAGGGCCTTCCAGTTTCCACCATCCGGCATCCCTCTCAGGACAGTGACTATAGTTTCAGGCTTTCTGTGTGGTGTTCTCAGGGACAGAGCTTCCTGCTTGTGGTTCAATGTGGGCAGGCTTAAGACAGTCTTGGAGTAGTGCTGTTGTCACAGATCTGATCTCTGCATTTCTGTGTTAACCTAGAAGATCAGAAGCTCATTTTAGACTTTTTTGATAGAGAATCCTAGATACTAGGAAAGTGGGGAGTTATTAAGCTCAACCCACTGGTTATTAGCATAATCAAAATAGAAAGAGGAAACTGTTTTGTTAAAATCACAGATTGACTGAGGGAGATGGAATTGGAACCCAAGTGCCTTGAGTCCTAATCTGATGCTCTTTCTAAATATCACATGGGTGCATGAATATAATAGTAAAATTTATTGGATGCTTACATGTGCCAGGGATTATTCTAAGTGCTTCAAGTGATTGGACCTGCTTCATGCTCACAACAACCCTGTGAGGCAGATACTTTGTCTTATTAGTCCCACTTCAAAAATGAAGTATAGAGACATTTACTAGCTTGTTGAAGGTCACAGATAAGAAAATATGGAGGTGGAATCTGAGCACAGCCAGTTTGGACCTCTTTCTTATCATCATTATCCTATTCTTTTAAAACATCTCCCAGAAAAATTCCATTCTGGATTTGCTTTTGTGCATGGTATTATGCTATAACTGAATACCACAGACTGGGTAACTTATAAAGAATAAAGTTTTATGCAACCCACAATTTTGGAGATTGAGGTCAAGGGCCTACACTAGTGAGGACCTTCTTGCTAATGGTGCTCTGCAGAGTCCTGAGCCAATGCAGGGCACCATGTGGTAAGAGAACAAATGTATGTCCCTCTAGTCTCTCTCCTTTTTCTATAAAACCACCAGGATTGACAAATGGGGACCTTACCCTGATGACCTTATCAAACCCTGATCACCTCCTGAAGGCTCTGCTGCTTTTATCAGAGTCTTACTATGTTTTCATTCCTTTGATACCACAACAGCAACCAGATTTCAGCACATGAATATTTAGGGCACACATTCAAACCATAGCAGGATTTGGCCTCTTCAGTTTAAATAAAACAAGCAAGCCTTGAAACTTCCTGAAAGACTTAACACAGAGTATTATCCCTAGCCTGGTTGGGTTTTCACCACCCAAATGTCTTCATTAGCCTGTCCCTCTAGTTACTTTTCCTCAAATGTACATGCCAGGGAGATTTGTTACTCTCCCCTCGGGCCTGACTCACCAATATCCCTGCCAGATATTAGTATTACTTATAATTCTGGAAAGAACATGGGTTTCATAGGTATGGGTTAGGACCCTTATTTTTCCTCTTCCCTGACTGTGTTTTTCTTCTCCTAAAGCTCTTTTACCTTGAAGGATCATTGTCAGGATGAAATAAGCCATTCTTTCTTTTACTTAACAAGTATTTTTTAACCTTGTTGCTACATCTGTATAGCAAAATACTCATAGTAAGAGTGTGTAGTAAGATCCAGGTAGCCTAAATCCAAAACCCAACTTTGTCACTCACTAGTTATGAGAAGTTGAGCTAGTTACTTAACCTCAGTGAAGTTACTCTACGGCTCTGTTTCTTCACCTGTGAAATGGGGACATTACTGGTATCCCTTGATATTCTAGTGAAAACTAAATATGTGTATACACAAATCTGGGATATTGGAGGCCAGCCAGTGTTGCAGCAGTGACACACGCTCTGTTATACTGGGCTTCCATGGAAAGGTCCCTCATTCATGTCCTGAGGCCTCCACGTAAATTCCAGGTATATGCATGTGTCCAGTATCCAGGCTGACTGAAGCTAGGGGTGGATCACAGTGTGAAGGCCCTGTTGAATATACCTGTCTTCCTCCCTCTGTCTCTAACCCTCTCTCTCATGGATGAAATTAATGAATAAACTTTTTAAAAACTCAAAAACTTGGGATACAAAACCCACTAAATAAAAGCTGGCTATTATTATATTACTAATATCTATCTTAGAAATACTGAGCTGAATTAGATGCGCATAGTGAACAGGTCAGATGTATGAAGGGATATTAGAACCCAGGAGGTAAATGTGGTAACAAAGAAATCGACAGAGTAATCTGGAATCCCAGAAGAGGGGCCCCTGACTCATGCACAGTGAAAAACTGCAGAGAAGCTTGCCGGAAGAGGGTTACCTCACTTCCATGTATGAATTCAAAAATAACCAGTCCTTCCAGAGGTGGGAGATATAAGGTATGTCAAGCCCTCAGGCTGGTAGACGTGAAATACATGTTTTGTTACTCCTCTCCTACTTGAGCTTTCCCTGTAACTGGCTTTGCTTTACAGGCCTACCATATACAGGCAGACATCCCGTAGCCAGAGTGTACAGCCTATCTGTACTTACCTTGTTTAACCCTCCTTATCTTGGGTGGATGACCAACAAGTACATACATTTACCCACTACCAGGACGTGGGCTCCTATATTTCCCCTGGAACTAGATAGGATAACCCCACCAAATCCAACCAGGTCAACCACACAGTAACAATATAATCTTATAAACCACGATTCCCATAAAGCAATAGGAATAATCCTCACTGACATCAAAGATGATCTCAATCAGTATATCAGCTATATTAGCTTAAAGTCCCTCCAGATTTGCCTGTAGGTTACCTCTATTGACAAACATGAATTAGCTAGTACTTCTGTTTTATCATCCTTGCTCTACTAAGAGCCCATTTTATCTGAAGCTTCTGACTAGGTGAAATAGATAAATAGAAGGAAATCAAAGAAAGGTAGATCAAGATTTAAAGTTTTAATCTTGTTTATAAATTCTTCTGCTGGTGAGACCAGCAAATGGTATAATGATTAAATTGCTGGATTCCTGTGTAGTCAACCACAGTTCAAATCCAGACCTGGTGGCCTAAAACTCATGCCAGGCATGTGTGATTGCATGTCCAAAATCCTAAGGGGAAAATAGTGGAGAAGGGATTGTGGTGTGAACAGCCCCACCGGGGAGTGATTTCTTGCTTTGTGTTTCTCTGTCTCTTTGGTGAGTAAATGTGTCCTATAGCAAA
The DNA here is from genome assembly GCA_026018925.1 of Tupaia tana. Classification (NCBI taxonomy): domain Eukaryota; kingdom Metazoa; phylum Chordata; class Mammalia; order Scandentia; family Tupaiidae; genus Tupaia; species Tupaia tana. The sequence goes on along the minus strand of JAKSZU010000013.1, from coordinate 35,751,973 downwards.
AAATATCTCTAAAAACAAAATAAATAAATAAATTCTCCTGGGGCCAGCAGATGGCATAATGGTTTCATAGCTGAACCCAGCAACTTAAAACTCACACCAGGTGCATGTGCGTGCATCCCCAAAATCCCAAGAGGAGAATAGAGAAGGGATTGCAGTGTGGCCACCCCCCCGGGTGGTGATTTCTCACCTTCTATCTCTCTGTCTGTCTCTCTGGTGAATGCATGCACTCTATAGCAAAAATCTCTCTAAAAGAAAAATTCTGCTGCTAAAATCTAAAACTATCATATAGTCAATTTTTACACAAAATTAATAACAGTTTTTAGATAATATGCCAGCTTATTCTGTGCCTCCTTCTCATTCTGAGTTCTTATACACTGTGTCCTCTTTAGGTCTCCTCCTCCAAGACACAGAGATACATTCATGTTCACAGACATGCACAAAGATATACAGATGCTCATGGACATATATATATACACATTTGTGTGCACACAGGCACAGGTACATATGGAAAACTATATACAAGTGCACACATGCACATAGATGTACACTTACAGACAAACATATGGAGACACACACCCTGTATATAGACACAAACATAGACACAGAGATAAAAAAATAAAAGGCATAGACACACATACATATACACACACCTCTAGACTCTCTATAACCAGCAGTCTACAGAATACTGAGAAGAGTACTAGACTTGAAACTAGAATACCTGGGTTCCATTCTGGTTTTGCCACTTATCAGTCATGTGACTTTTGGAAAGTAATGTACTATCATTGAGTTATAGTTCCATGCCTTATAGTAAGAATAATAAAAAAAAAATAACATCTTACTCACAAACTGACAGTCTTTAGCAGTTGATTATCAATAGATTACTACAGAGCACACAGTAACTTTTAAGTTCTTGTTTTTTAAGAAATAGATTGGTGCATAAACACCTTTCTTTCATTATTCCTAATTGAAATTTTGCATTCACAGAGAACGTTGTGAGTGTGTATCTTTAGTGAGACTAAGTGCTGTGAGACTAGAAGTTTCCATTCTTTCCGTTTAATCAGTTGATGTGAACAGGCGTTAGTGTTCTAAGTTTTGATTATGTGTGTGTGTAGTAGTTTATTTCCCCAGAAAAAAACATACCACCATTTACATGAGGGGAAAAGAAAAACCACAAAGACCTCAGTTCAAGTCAGTACCCAGACTCTGAGATGAGGATTTGGGTTCCTATATTTCCCCTGGAACTAATGCTCAGCATTCTCAATGTGAGGCTCGATTCCCCCATAGCTGTCAAAGAACCTACTGACAGATTTGATCACATAAAAATTGTAACTTCTGACTGATGGAAGTAATCATAAACAAAGTTTAAAAACAAGTGACAGATACTTACAACAGAGGATGTATAACCCATAATCTGTAAAGACCTCCTACAAATTGATATGAAAAGACAAATAACCCAATAGAGAAATGAGCTCGAGAAATGAGCAAGCAATTCACAGCAGAAAAAAAGCAAACATGTAATAAACACATAAGAAGATGTTCAACATTGCTAGTAATTACTGAGATGCAAGTTAAAACAACAATTAATTATTTTTCTCCATCCCCATCATATTTGCAAATATTTAAAAGCCTCACAATAGATAGTACTATTGGGAATTTGAGAAAAGTGGCACTCTTGTACCAATGAGAGGGTAAAAATTGGCAAATCGGTCATGATTTTATGTCTATATACCCTTTGACTTCTCAGTTCTGCTCTAGGGTTCCATCCTACTGAGGTGCTCAGCCATGTGTGCAAACATTTATGAAATAGTTGTTGATTGCATCACAGTTTGTATATAGCAATAAAGTTAGAAAATTCACATTGATAAAATGGGCTCTAAATAAATTTTGGTTTACTCACAAATTAGAATATTTTGCCAACCTTAAAAAAGTTAGGTAGACAGAAAGACTTACAAAGCACATTGTTAGTAAACAAAGTTATGTGACATATTTTTAAATGACATAGAATGTGTAAATATAAGTATGTATAAATACATAGAGGAAAATTAGAACTCGTGGAACTTTTAGATCAAACTATATATTACTGTACTTGACTATTTTTAATGTACAAAAGTGGCAACATTATAATGTCAAAGTAATAATAATAATTGCATCTAAGCAGTGGGATAGAATGTACGAAGTATATTTAATACTTCTATTGGGTCATTGAGAAAATCATGATGCATGTTTGCCTAGAAAAACAGAGAAAAATACATCATGACTTTTCTGACGACCCAATATGGTTGATTACATTATTAAAATCGGTATCATGTGTACACATTTATGTGTCATTAAATAGCATTTTAAATATTTTAAAAGTAACAATCAGGCCTAATGTATTTGTTATGATTAATAACTATGTGCCTTATAGTATGTTTTGGTGTAGTTAATACCTGTCTACCTGGTATGTTGTGTGCGTATATGTGTATGTGATTCACAAATAACCCTATTGTGATTATTATTGCAACTGTACATTGTGCTTGTCACTATGCTAAGCACTTTATACATATTATATCATTTAATCTTCATAGTAATATGAGGAGATATTAAACCCATTTTCCAAGTTAGCAAACAACTATTTGACATCAGTAACTCTGTGTAGGCCCCATCTAAGAGGTAGTAACATGCTAAAGTCACAGGACTATTATGCAGTAGAGCTCGGATTTGAACCTGAGAAGTCTACACCTCGAGCATCGGTTGTAGTCACTATGCAACCAAGGTGTTAGACCATGTGTCTCTTCCCTGCACTGTACCTCAGTTCAAAACCATAGCGTCAAGGTGGCAACCATTTAGACCTGCCAGTGACTATTGTATCATTTCATGTATCTTTTTTTTTCTTCCTGGTTTAATAGGGACTTTTTTTATTTCTTTATTTTGAGGGAAACAGGTCCCAAACATCAGGCTGTTCACAAAAATAACCCACAGTATCAACTTTAGAAAACAAGTCTTAAGACTATTACACTATTTTCTAGAGGATGCATTTGACATGCCAACTCCCATTCATAAAACAGCCCCATACAGCACTCTAATGTGGGGCATAAAACATATACTTCTAACTCAAAGCTGCTCTCAGGTACTACTAAGTTTTCTACTACCAAGACCCTTTACATGTTATTTTCTGTCTTGGATCCCATGTCTCAAAATGTTATCCCCCTAATTCATATTTTAAATTAATAAATAAGTTCCACGTATTCTAGTATTATTTATCTTTGTTTTTAGCAGCACCCTGACAGAAAATGAACAACGCAATAGGAATATTTGAGGATGTTTTTTTGGGGAATTTTTTTTTTGAGAGGTTTTTGCTATAGGGTGCGTGCGCTCGCCAGACAGAGAGAGACAGAGAGACAGAAAGTGAGAAATCACCCCCCAGAAGGGATGGCCACGCCGCAATCCCTTCTCCTCCATTCTCCTCTCGGGATCATGGGCACGCACACACATGTGCCCAGCGTGAGTTTTAAGCCACCAGGTCCGGGACGCGAACCGCGGTCGACTACATGGAAGTCCAGTGACATAGCCATTACGCTAACTGCTGGTCCCAGGATGTGTTTTTAAATGTAAGGACCATTGACAACAATGTGGATAAGATTAAGATGGTGGTTCTCACCTGGAATAGGACTTGGGCCAATCCCCGCAAAGGACATTTGGCAATATCTGGAGACATTTTGGGTTGTCACAACTGGGGTGGTTGCTCCTGGAATCTAGAGGATAGAAGCTTGGGAGGCTGCTCACATCCTGCTATGCCTATAACAGCCTCCCACAACCAAGAATTATCTGGCCCAAAATATTAACAGTGTTGAAGTTGGGAAATCCAGGTTTAAAGTAACATACAAGAAATGGTAAGGTCCCCAGGACCTATCAACAGTAGAAAGCCATTAATATCCCTAGGTCTTAAGGGGAGGAAAGGAAATAGTGTTGTAGGTACCTAGTTGAGATGTAAGGCCATGAAGAAAGCAGCTGCCTAACAGCAATTGTTGTCAAAAAAGGTAGTAGCCAACTCCAGAACAGGGCAATGAAAGTAAGGAAGAAATGGGAGACTCTGCTTTTTTTTTCTCTCTCCTTTCTCCAGTCTTCTGCTAGTGTTTCCACTAGACCATGATGTGAAAACCTAGTTAGAGGTGTCTGTCTGTCTGTCTCTCTCTCTCTCTCTTTATCTCTAAAGAAATAAATATTTGTAAAAAGAAAAGAAACCTTAAAATTTGTAATACATTTTAAAACCAGGTAAACCCTGGCTAGACTGTGAGGCTAATGAACAATGGGTCAAGTCAGCACACTGACTGAGTTGTAGCCCCTGCCTGTTCCTTTATTTGTGGAGATGTCCAAGTTTCACTGTCCTGGCAGCATGCTGCCTAGGCACCATTAGCCCCCAATCCTGGCTCTAATAATCCTGTCAAGGTCACAGATAATTCATGTTTCACAGATTCAGTTGTTGAGAGTCAATGAGAGTTTTCTATGTGGACATAAACTGGTTGTAATTCCCATCAGACACATATCAGATTGGTGTGTCAGAGAATCGCCGACTCCTTTATAAATTTTAAAATGTCAAAAATAATTCATCTTAGTGATATTACCCTGTTGAAGATATTTTATAGTTTTATCAACTGGACTAGGGAGAAATGTTCACCTGTTGAAATATTCACTTTGTAAGCTAAATAATGTGATTGAATGTATAAAAGAAAATGAAATTTTAAAAATATAAATAAAAAAATAAAGATAACGATCTAATTTGTGACAGATGGCAAAATAAATAAATAAATAAATAAATAAATAAATAAATAAATAAATAAATAAATCATCCTAGCCTTTGTAAACTTCTGAAACATTGTGAGTAATCCACTCACTTCTGAAGTCACTGAACTTTCTGCCAGGCGCCATATCAGATTAGAAGCATATCCTCTGCCATTGTAGTGAGACTGCTTTCCTCCACCTGTTATGGGGTAGGGTGATTTAAGTACCAAATTTGTGTGTTTCCTGTCTAATAGAATGCTTTTGCCTCAGAGACTTGAGCCATCAATCTCTTTAGAATTTTAGTACTACAGCGGTTCAATAGAGGAAAGGGGCTGAGTAGGCTGAGGTGATCTTGGAAGACTTTGTGAAGGGAATGACCTTTAACTGCAACCTAATAGGAATGTACAATGTGTGGGAGAGAGGCAAAGTGATTTCCCATGGGAAGAACTTCTGTGGCCCATGATACTTGACCCGGCATTCACATACCAAGAGAGCCAGTGTAGTCCGATTGTTAAGAATACAGCTTCTGGAAGTGTCCCAGTCTCAAAACCCAGCTCTGCCACTTACTAGATGTAGGATTCCCTTTTATGCCTTTATCTGTCTCACTGAAGTACTAATTGTAACAATGAAATACAGTCATTCATGTATGGATTTAATAAGCACAGATGCTCCTCATCTTGCAATATGACTATCCCCCAACAAACTTATTGTAACTTGAAAATAGTATAAGTTGAAAATACATTTAATGCACCTAACCTACTATGCATCATAGTTCAGTCTGCCCTACCTTTAACATGTGCACAACACTTACATTAGCTGACAGTTGAGCAAAGTTATCTAACATACTGCCTATTCAATCAAAAACTATTGAATATCTTACCTAGTTTATTGACTACCATACTGAAAGTGAAAACCAGAATGGTTGTATCACTTTGCACCATTGTAAAGTCAAAGTCAACCTATATAAAGTCAAGGACCATCTGTATTTAGTCCGTGTTGGCTATTGGTTATTCTTACAACAGGCCAATGTTAGCTAAATTGGGGTGACTGTACTCCCCAAGGGACTTGCAATACCTTTTTATGTATGAGGGTTACCGAAGTGAAGAGAGAATAACTGTCATCTTCCACTTTATGTAGCTGGAAGGAAGAAAGTCTGAAACTCAAACCAAACCCCATTTGTTTCTAAAGTCTGCACATCCTCTGCTCTCAACTACACTCCCTCCTCTTCCTTTGTACTCAAAAAATATGTCACACTGGATGCAATAGAAAAGTCAGCACAGCTTCATTCTATTCTTTTTCCCACCTTCTGGCTGAAGCAAGCAATTTCATCACGGAAAATTGTATTGCTGCATTATCCACCCTGATGTTGATATTGGATCTCTCAGTCACTCCAAAGAGAGTATGTTTAGATTCAATGTAGGCTCTATTCTCTATTCTAGAAATGATTTTTCTACCTTAGAGCTGCTTCTGTCTAAAAATTATTCCATGCAATAGTAATAAAAGCAATTGCTACCACTTGTTAAACACTAAACACCCTGTGTACTAAGCACTTTACATAATAATATCTCATTTACTCAGCACAACCATATCTTATTCCCTTCATTTTTTAAGCTGGTGGGATGGGGTTAAGCACGTTACAAAGTTAAACACTTCAACAATGCAGATGTTGGCTAGAAAATAGGATATGAAAGAAAGCACAAGAATTTTTTGTGAACTTGGTCTGTATCACAGATGATCCCATACTGAATGATGGTTTGACTTAAGTTTTTTTGACTTTATGATGATGCAAAAGCAATACCCATTCTGTGCAAATCATACTTTGAATACCCGTACAACCACTCTGTTTTTCACTTTTCTTATAGTATTCAGTAAATTACCTTAGCTATGTAATTCTTTATTATAAAACAGCCCTTATATTAGATCATTCTGCCCAACTGTTAGCTACTGTAAGTGTTCTAAGCATGTGTTAGGCAGGTTAGGCTAAGCTATGATGTTCAGTAGGTTAGGTATATTAAATGTATGTTCAACTTTCAACATTTTCAATGTGTGATGGCTTTATTGGGATATAACTTCATTGTATATACTACATTGTACATCCAAGAGCATTTGTACATTATTTTCAAGAAGAATTGAAGATGTTTATAAATATGATTTCTGAAGCATGAAAATTTTATTTAATAGTGATGTACACATTTGTATAATTTATTTACTTATCATAATTGACAGGGGAATTGATGCAATTTATCCAGATAACTTAAAAGCATAGTGGGAACCAGCAGTTAGCGTAATGGCTATGTCGCTGGACTCCCACGTAGTCGACCGTGGTTCGCGTCCTGGACCCGGTGGCTTAAAACTCACGCCAGGCGCGTGTGCGTGTGTGCCCAAGATCCTGAGAGAAGAATGGAGGAGAAGGGATTGCGGCGTGACCATCCCCCCTGTGGGGTGATTTCTCGCTTTCTGTCTCTATGTCTCTCTCTGTCTGTCTGGCGAGCGCACACGCCCTATAGCAAAAACCTCTCAAAAAAAAAAAAAATAGAAAAAAAAAGCATAGTTATCCTGTGTCCATTACTGGCACATTTAAGATGAACAGTTTTTAGACCTATAATGACTCAGACAATTGCCTCATATTCCTCAATGCCTCTCTGTGGGAATAGACCCAGCTTATTAAGTAACTTCTTGATGTAGCTTGGAAAAGGTAAATGAAATCTAAAATCTGAATAAATCAATGGCTTATGAAACAATGTCCTATTCTTGAGACCAGGTTGCCCACAAAATTAAGAAATGTGAGCAAGACCTTCACATATTGCAAAAGGCCAGTTTCAGATTTTGATGCTTCATAATGTTAAGGCAAATGAAAAAATGTCCAAAGGAAGCAATGTAATTGCAGTAAATATTGCTATTTTCAAGAATGAACATGATGTGCATATCTGGATTATTTTAGGGTTGATTCCAGGATTTGTGTGTTTTCAATTCACAGAGCACCACAGTCAGTGTGGCCAGAAAGGGATGCAGGTTAGCGCTGCATCATGGCCATCCATGGCTGAGCCTGCTAGCATGCCCCTGTGATGTTATGTGTGGCCTCATACAGAGACCACAAACACCAGAACTCAGGGCTCATCTATGAGGACCTTTCTGCACACCCATCCCATGAGATTTTGCAGTTGGGCATTTATCAGTCATTGGTGGCACTGGGATGAATTAGGATCACTTTCAGATCTGAAAACTCAGCATCCTCTGCCAGCCAGAAAGAGACTCCCCACCCCCACACTGCTTCCTGGCCCAGGCCCAGGTCAGTGCCTGGAAGTCAGTGTGGTGAGAGAACATGCAAGCTGGGAGGATGCCATCCTCCCACGGCTCACTGCCTCTGCCAGCTGATACTCACACTAGCTCCTACTGCCAGGAGAGGAAGCAGATGTGAGTGAGAGGACACAAGTTGTTAGTGCACAGGACAGGAGGCTGCCTCTTAGAGGTACTGTGTGGATCAGAATCTGAGGATGACTGGAGAAGAATGACAGATCAAGTTAGGAACTCGTGGTGTCTGTAACTATACCGATGTCTGTCCCACTGCCTAGTAGCCACTTGGTTGCATGCTCTGTCCAAGACCCCTGCTTTCAACCTTCTCTTGTCACTTCCAGTGAGAGTATTTCCATGGTTGTTGTTACTACAGCATAACTGTGCCCATCTTGACCAACAGAGAAACTTAATTATTTCATAAGCCAAATTTAGTTGCCTGGGTCAGTCTTATATGTAGTGGTTAAAAGAGCTGATCACACGTGGCTGACCTCAGTTTGAATTCCAGCCCCAGCTACTTGGGTAACATGCTGTGCACATGTATGTGCATGCCCCAAATCCAAACAGGTTGGAGAAACAGAGGAAAGGGGATTAGCCTCCTGAGAGGTGCTTTTCCTCTTTCTCCCTATGGCAAGCACATGTGCCCTGTAGCAATTGTAAAAAAAAAAAAATTTAGTTGCCCAACCACCTAAAACTATCCTCATTTGGATGGATGTGTAGATATATTAGAAAAGACATTTAACTTAAGATATAGGCTAGGGTTCAAATCTCATGGGAACTTATTTGCTGCTGGATTTTTGCAAATTATTTAGTAGCACAAAGCTACCATCTCATCAGTTCTAAAAGGATGAGATAATACCCATATCACAGAACTGCTGTGAGAATCAAGTGAAAACACTTCAGTGAAAATCGGGTTGTCAGCTACTGCTTCCCCCTATGGCATCCTCCAAAATTCCAAAGAGCAAAGAGTCCTAGTAAGTCCATTTACCCTAGCCCACGAGCTCCCTGAAAATGAACTTAATCATGGTTTGGAGTTCACCACTTCAACCGTAAGCAGAAAAATAAACCACTCAGAGCAAATTCCTACCAGACTGCAGTGGCCACAAAGCCAAGACTTTTCATCTTCATATCGCAGTTCCTAACCTGCTTTCTGGCACTTAGGAGAATTAATTTGTGAGCACAGAAAATTAAAGCCATGCCGCCATAGTCATCTCCTCACTCACAGGGGAACATGATCCCATGAGGGAGCTGGCTGTGCAGCAGATCTGGAGCTCCTGGATTAATATAAGTCAGGAACCAGAAGAAGCAAAGGAAGCCCCAGGGACAGGGCAGGGTGAGGTGAGTGAGGCACTGACCCAGGGTATACCTGACTCTGAGAGTGAGGACCCGTTAAATTTTGTACCCTGTGTGCCTCACTGTCCACACATAGCCTCTGCCCTGAGCAGCTATACATAACGACCTTGGATTTCTTTAAAGGGGAGTCTGGATCAGTCAAAACTGGGGGAGGCATGGGATATCCTTTATCAAAAACTGCTGGACTATGAAATGTTATGGCTATTGAATATTGAATAGTCATTATTCAATATTAATATTCATTATGCATAACTTTATCCACTTTGGAGAACTAGAGAGTTCGCTGATGTGCAAGGGAAAAGTACCTTATACTTCTCGGGCCTATTTTCTCATTTTTAAAATGAAATGTTTCCTGTTTTAAAATTCTGTGTTTTCAGATGGACAGAATATCAGTAACTGAAACTGGGGATGAGAACATGAAGGCACATTACACTGTTCTCTCTTAATTAGGGAATGCTCGACATGTTGCATAAAACATTAAAAAAAAAACCCTGTGCTTTTTATAAATATTTACTCTAATGTTGACCAATTGGGGAAGGTGCTAAACATAGCACAGAGGACCTCTGACTTATATATATATATATATATATATCCCAAGACTTGCCAATATTCAGATGCACAGAAATCATCATAGCATAGAATGTGGTCTGACTTCCAGGCAAGTTCTGGGCAATATACTAGATAAGTAGAAATGAAATATTGTGTGATCTTTTCAGACCCTCGGTGAGGGGAACCTCACATGCCAGAGCAAGGCCAAGGTGCTTGTGCTCAGTAGAAGCACATTTCAGAGAAATAATTCATTTCTCTACATGAAAGACTGAAATGTTTGCCTTATCAAAATGACGCCTTGCTAGTTCACAGGGACTTCCATGTCACTTGCCAATGAATCTACAGAATGTAGAAAATGAAAAGTGCAATCCCCTAATTCAAATGTGAACTAAATGTGGTTGTCTTTATTTATTTATTTACTGCAATGGAATGATCTATTTTAGTTCCCTTTATGCCAAAATAGCATAGATTGAATGGCAATCTATTTTGGGCTCCCTTCTTTCTCTGGGATTCTATGTAAATCTGAAGAGAAGGCTCACATGGTATCATTATGAAAGAGAAGCATTTCCTGTCATTACCTCTTCAGATCAGCATCCTCTGAGACATGCTGAGCCTATCAAGACTTTATTTGCCTGTGAAAGCAATGACTAGGTTGTCCCTCAAGCTGACTGCTGTGTTCCACGGATCTCCACTCCAGCTGAGGCATGGGAAGACCCGGAGCCTGTGTAGGACCCAGAGTCCCTAACATACCACCTAAGCACTCTTCTCTAAGCTTGGCCTTCTCCCTAGGGCACTAAATTAGAGCAGAGAGGCTCAAGGTCTCTCTGCTCTCAAAGTAACCTAGTGGAACTGGCGGTGCCATCACCTTCTGGTCTAGTGACAGGTATAATAGGACACACCTGTGGCTCCCTCCCCAAATCCATAACATATATCCATTCTTGACTTTCCCTCTATCTCTTTTCACTACCAGCAACAACCCACTAAATTCAGGGAATCTTTATCCAGTAGAGAGGTAAGAGCCTTTCTCTGACTCATCAGTTATTAGTCCAAATCAATTGTTTATGCTTTAAGTACCCTCAAGGCTAAGCTTTTGAAACCTAAAGCTTCTGTCTCTGTTACTGCAACAATATCGGTTCTCATGGCAATAACACTTCAAAGTCTGAGCTTGAAACAGGGAAAGGCCACAGGGTTATACGGTGATAGAAAGTAATATAAAATTAAGACTCCTATTAACATTTTTTTTTTCGAATGGAAAAGTTCATGTGCTATAATATTTGTTTTGCAACAGTAAAAGCAGCAGAGGTCGTGAATATAATTTGCTTAAATCATAAATACTGAGATTGAAATATGCATGTATAAATCACATTCAGATCAATGAACTGAAAACGCTCTATAAATACATAGACGTATATATAAAGTGCAAAACAAGTGACCTCCGCCGTGCGCGCTGGTACGTCAGTACTCCCATTCATCGGATTTCAAGTCCAGATAGCTGAGAATATTCTGGGCGAGCATCACGGCCTGCTTCCGGGCAGCCTTGCGCTTCTCCTCCCCCTGCGGGTCCACGGCAGCCAGGGCTAGCAGCTGCTTGGTCAGCAGCTCTTCCAGCCGGATGTAGTTCTTATCAGTTCGATTTCCGTCAAATGAAAGAACTTCTCCCTGGATCTCTGACAAGTTTCCCAGGACATTCCAGACTGTTCTAGGGGAGAGATTCTCCTCGCAGGTGAATGCCTTTCTTTTTTCCAGGGCTTCCTTCAAGTCAGTGTAAGTGATTAGGGTCTGCACTGCAATCACGGCTCTTCTCCGGGCTTCCCGGATGCAGGGTTTTTTTCCGAGACTTACCTCATCCAACTGTCCGATCAAACCCTGCAATGCTGTTTCAGAGCTCGGGTACAATCCCGGAGGACTTTGTGCTTGGAGAAGTTCATTTTTTATTTCTCTCATTCTCTTGAGGACCTTCTCTATTTTTAAAATGGAATGATTCTGTCCCAGGTCAAACGCATAAGTAGTGTCTGCTTCCTCTTCTAAATCCAAATACTTCAATAATTTGTTGATGTCTTTGACTACTTCCCTCCGAAAATTTCTGATTTCTGTATGCCCGCACACATCCAAAGCATCCAGATCGGCAATCAGCCCCGACAGTACACACGGCAGGTACCTGCAAGTCTAGTTACTGCTCACGCCCATCAGCAGTGCAATCAGAGGGCCCCTGGCCTTGTTCACATCACACATCACAGAGTTAATCTTGGCCATGGAAGGGTGTGTGTCCTCAGAAAGTGGCAGGGAAGGCTGCCTCTTGGTGCAGTCCTCGATCTCTTGCATGGCACAGACTTTGGTTAAGGTGTGATACTGCGCTTTCCGCAAGGAGATCTTGCCTCCCGTTTTGACATGTGTCAGCCTCAGACTAATCCCCTGGATGCCTTCTTCAAACTCATCGGCCGCACAGCTGCCTCCGCTGGAGAACGGCACAATCTTCTCCTTCATGAGGGCCTGGGCCTCCTTGAAAATGTTTTGGATTTCGAACCGGTGTGGGTGCTTCGCATTCTGCTCCAACTCCTTGAGGAGGTGTTCTGTCTCTTGGGCTGCCCTATTCCTAGCTTGCTGGATATCCCCTTTCCCCTCAGTATCTACGGAGTCTATTTCAAATAGTTGTTTCGTTAGGATCCTCTCCAGCTTCTTGTAATTCTTGTCATCTGACAGACCACTGAAGCCGATCACCTGCTGTTCTACGCTCTTCACTTCCTTCTGGATCTCCTGAAGCCTACTGATGGAGGGGTGTTGGTTTCCCGTAGCCATTCTTTAGTTGTGTTCAGTTTCACAAGCACCGGAGGAGGGCTGAGATGCTTTTGGCCTCGGCTCCCCGGATCGTGGTGATGAGGTGGAAGCTCAGCCCTTACGGGGTGCAGCACCGCAGCTGGGCCCCAAGCGGCATCCCTATTAACATTTTTAAATATACTGTTACAAGTGTTCTCTGGTTTTGCTGCAACTCACAATTTCAAGAGCATCACCTCACCTTCGTAACCCTTTATCCCTTCAACTATTCCTAGGTGGGGAGTCCTAAAAGTCCTGCTTTCACGGCTTTTCCTCCTCCCTTACTAATTTTATCTAGGCTCAAGAAGCCCCAGTACCACTACAAAAGCTGCTGGTGCAACTCCCTGTTGCTGCCCCAATAGGCAGTACCATGCTGCCAAGTTAGTGAAGGCTCTTGTGCCCTCTCAACATCCCCGGGGGTTTTAGAGGAAGAGCCCCCTTTGATCATCGTCAATGGATCTTGTGTAGGCAGTGACCTTGAAGACAGACATGGCCCCTAGCCCAATGCCACTAAACTTTTTGTGCTCCAAGCTTGTGGCTTCCGCAGTCTCCTCTTTTAGGGTGAGTCTCATCCTGCAGACTCCTGGGTCCCATAGGCAGAGATGGCTTCAGATGAGCCAGCCCTCAGGGCCCTCTGTATATGCTTAGACAGGTTTGAATCCTAGGACAAAGACCTCAAGCTGAGACCCACCACCCACCAAATGAAAAGAAATACACACACACACACACACACACACGCACACACACACTACCAAAGACTGATCAATAGCACATAAACACTGGCATCTGGCATTCCTTCAACTTATAGGTAGTAGAGGTACAAAGGTGAAAACTAAAAACTGTTATCTCTATTCATGAATATCCCATCTGGCTACCACCACCTCTACTCTGAATTCAGATTTCAAGGAGGGTACCTGTGAGGACAGTCCAGCCCCAGAGAGTAACTAAATACCTTCTTGTTTCTTATTGGGAATACACTGACCTTTTGTCCTATAGTCCTCCCATTCTCTTCTTAAATAGATCTGCTGGCAAGAACCAATTTAAAATCCCTAAAAGCTACTGAATGCTTTACCTTAGGAAGATAAAATTCTCTGCCATGGTAGACTGAATAACCAACCCCAAATGTGTCCACGTCATAATTGTAGACACTGCGAATGATACATTTTATGACAAAGGGTCTTTGTAGATGGAATTAAATTAAGGGTCTTGAGATAGGAAGATCCTCGGTTTTCTGGTGGGCCTGGCATAACAGCAGTGGCGCTTGTAAAGGGGACATGGGAGCAGGCAGAGTCAGACAAGACGGCAATGTGAGGATGGGAGAAGAGATCGGAATAATGGGGCCACAAGCTAAGAATGCCAATGGCTGCCAGAAGCTGGAAGGGGAAAGAAGTATATACCTCTTTGGAGCCTGAAGAATTAATCCTCCCTTCTAATAGTTTGCTTTTAGCCTTATAAAACTTGTTTTGGACTTTTGACTTCCAGAACTCTAAGATTTCCAAAACACTAAATGGTGGTGATTTGTCAGAGCAGTGACACGAAAGTAAGTCCTTTGCGTCCTATCGACTAAGTTGAGATCCTATCACAAGTCAGCAGAACTAGTGGAATACCAGTGTTGACTTATATTTAAGAATTTTTTTCCATGTAGCTCTGGAGCTGTCAAAGCAATAGGGAACTGAAAGAACATGGGAACATTTTCTGGTCTTGGAGAGGCTTGAGGTCAACCTGCCTATTTGTTGCTCATGAAATGGAAAGCTCTCACCATGTGGGTACCACATTAAACCTAGGTTCAATAGAGCACTTTGAACTCCAGCTACCAGCTGATTAATTCAGGCAAGCCATTTTACCTTGGTAAAACAGAAGAGACCTGCGGTTACTTAATAGGTTACTGTGAGATACGATGAGATAACCTAAGTGAAAGGACTTGCTATCCCATAAAAACTTTTACAGTATAAGATATTCTTACTGATAAAAATATGACTTAGGCTGTATAAAAGATTCTAGTCATTTGCATTTCCTGCTTGTTTGAATTTAAGATAAATGGGAATTGCTCAGGTTTTCTTTCAAGAAGCTCAAATTTCATCAAAAGCATTGGACTCTGTCTCTAAGGTCCCTTCCAGCTCTGCCATTCCATCATTCTTAATGACAGCAGGAACAATGCCATAATAACACCATTACTTCTTTCATGGCAGATAAATGGAGACCAAAAGCCCAGGAAAGAAGCTAGAGGTGATCAAGAATGAAGTATGGCATGGGCCAGTGTAGAGACTTTTGAGTTACAGTGTTTTGTTCATGCATTCTTTATTCATTTATTCATTACACATATAATCACTGAGCAAGTGCAATATATGTCAGGGGCTATACTAGGTGCTGGGTAAGATGGAAAACTGGGTGGTGGGGGGAGCAAAAAGAGTTATGAAAATGAATTAGACAAGGTCTATGACCTCAATAACTGTACATCAAGTGGGAGAGAGAGATGTGCATCCCGTAACAGCTTGAATGTCCCTTGGCCTCACTCTCCTGGAGTCTCCAATGAGGTCACATGACATTTATTCATATATCTCATTGACTTCCAACACCCAACTATTCTCACAGAAACACAGCCCTTGCTAAATCATTCAGTATTTCTGGGGAGGGTGATCTCCAGGGCATCTCACATCTACTCGCCAACATTCTAGGCCTGCTGGCTGCTACACTCACCTCCAGGGACTCCAGGAAGCACATGGTGCATCTGTAACTGTCAGTGCTATTAAGAGGGACTCCCCACCCCTGCGCTTCTGTATTTCATAGATGTGGTTAAATTTGCAGCCAGCCTTCAATCCAGGACTCATGACAACCTGAAACTTCCCCATGATTCCCACCAGTTTCCATGGCTTCCATCCTCCCTACCTGTTTTGTTTACCACTCGCCCCTCTCCAGCAACCTCCTCCACATTCTTGTAGAATAACTCAGCTATTTCTATTGTTTGAAAAAAAAAACTCATGTCCATCAAGAACTATGTCTTCTTCTCCCTCCCACGCTCCCCGTCCTCTACTTTCCCTTCCTTTCTCTCCCCCTTCCTTTGTAGAATTAATGGGCAAGTTGTACAACAGGAAAAAGACAGAGGGGATACAGAAGAGCAAGAGGCAGGGGATATGACCTTTGACTTCCACTGGCTCCATCTGCCTCTTCCTCTGTCTGTCTTTCCTCTGTTTTGCTCAGCCACCAAGCAATCCTTCATCTTTGGTAATATATGCATAAGGACACAAAACAGGCACCAGCATCACAAGTCAGCAGTGTAGTGTCAAGCTGCTGCTATTTGTGTTGCAAAGGACTGTGGGATGGAGTTGGGCACCTGCAGCCTGGTAATGACAAAGCAAACCCAGCAGGACCCAATCGTCTACCCAGAGTAGGCACCCTTTTCCTTTTTTAGGATTCCGTTTCAAAGGAATTATCAGTCATACACCAGATGTCACTAAAGGAGGATTTATTTGAGACAGTCTGACTTAAAATAATGATGCTCAAATTGTTGCTATGAACTTGCAGGTGGGAAGTGGGGTTTGGAGGGTGGGTAGGAGATATATAAAGCAGAAGGGAGGTTTACCCTGAAGCTAATAAAGCTCTTGCTTCAGGGCCTGTCATTTGTATAGATTTTTTCCAAGGCTCAGTCCTTAATTTTGTATTTGTAATCTTACATTTATTTTCTTAAAATGATTCCTAAATTGTTTCAGGTCCAACCAAACCGAGTGTCTAGTGGCACCAGCCTGAACCCTGGCATGAACACACATGCTCCCATTGGGATGGCCCTTGCAAAATTAGGAAATGTGAAAGCTTGTCGCTGACATCCACACCCCTTCTTGTCAGAGCCTGTGGCCTGATAACTTAGAATCCTCCATGTTTCTACTAAACATACATCTCTTGTTAATTTTGGTACGCTCAACCACCTACCACCTTTCCTGTAACTCATTCCCTAATCTAGTGGTCTGTAAAGTACAGATCATGGGTCAAATCCAGCCTTCCACCTGTTTTTGTAAGTAAAGTTATATTAGAATACAGCAACACTCGGGGACAGCAGGTGGTATGGTGGTTAAGGCACTGGATTTCCACATGGCCAAAAACGGTTTGAGTCCTGAACCCAGCAGTTTGACAATCATACCAAGTGTGTGTGCATGCATGCCTAAAATTCCAAAAGGATTTCAGTGTGGTCATCCTCCTTGGGGGTGATTTCTCACTTTCCCTTTCTCTGCTCTGTCTCTCTCAGGTAAGAGTATGTGCCCTATGGCAAAAACCTAAGGGGAAAAATTAGCAACACTCATTTCATGTATACATTGGTGATGGCTACTTTTATAAGGCACAGTTGAGTAGTTGCAACAGAGGCTAAACCAAAAAAAGGCCCAAAACAAACTATTTCGTCTTCCAGCCCTTAACAGAGAAAGTGGTCAACCCCTCATGGAATCCTCAGGTAACATGAAAACTGATATTGATAACTCATTCTAGCAGGCAAAGACCTATTTAAAAAACAAGCCAACTCATGCTCTCTCCTACTGTTTTCCATTACACTTAAAGCAAAATATAGGGCTGGTCCCATTACTCAGTGGTTAAGGAAGCCAGAACTCACATGGCCAACCAAAGTTCAAATCCTAGTTCTAGTGGCTTTAAAAAAACATACCAGGTATATGTGCATGCCCCAAATCCTGATGGGATGGAGAAATTGAGGAAAAAGGATTGCAGCATGACCACACCTGGTTGGGAAGTGCTTTCTCTCTCTCTTGTTCTCTTCTCCCTCTCTGGTGAGTGAATGCCTTCCGACAAAGAAAAAAAAAAAAAAAGAAGAAGAAGGAAGGAAAGAAAGAAAAAAAAAACAAGAAAGAAAGGAAGGGAGGAAAAAACAAAGAAGTAAAGAAGAAAAAAAAGTAAGAAAGTTAACTTTTTACTAGGCCCTATAAGGCTTCCTGTGATGGACACCACCTGCCTCCCTAATCTCTCCGCCTGTCTCTCACCCACTGTACTCCGTATTTCTCTTTCTTTCTGTTCTCAGACACACTAAATGAGTTCCATCCTCTTGGTCTTTGCCCTGGATATTGACTTTCCATAGGAGCCTTTCCCTCAGATCTCACATGGCTGGCTCCCGTCTGTGACTTAGGTCTCTGTCCCTTTAAATATTGTCTTCCTAGAGAGGCTTTCTGTGGCCATTTATCAAATGGTGTCCCCTACCTTCCATGAGTTTGATTCCATGTTCTGGTTTCTTTTTCTATAGTTCTTGCAATTATCTTGTCAGTTTCTCTGTTTGCTGTTGTTTTCTCTCATTGGAACGTAAGTTTCCCAGGACTAGGGCCTTCTCTGTCTTACTCAGGGTAGAGAAGGGCCTATAGCAGTGCCAAATACATAGAAGTGGGTTCTCAAGAAATATTTTTGAACAAATGAATCAGTAGAATGGTTATACTTTAACTGAAGGATCCTGAAACCTGAAATATTATCCATGAATAGAGTTCAGATTTGCACACATGGTGGAGTGAATATAATGTAGGGAGGTGAACCACGGGGGCAGTGAGATCCTTCTGTTGGGGACCTTAAGGGTGTAGGTTTCAGGTGTAATCCATGACCAAGAAACATGCAAAGCTGAGATGGATTTAATGCAAACCATAGCATGACTCTCACTGGGGAAAGAAAACTCATGTTTGGGTTGAGGCTGGACCAACGAACCAATTTGCTTGTCACCATGACGTATTTCAACAGATAGCCTCTGACACTGAAACAATAACCAGAGGCAAGGTCTTCACCTTAAAATCTCATTCTCAGCAGCAATAAACATCTCCAATTTCATGCATTGCCTTGACATTAACCAGTGGCTTCTTTTTAAAATCTCTTGCTGCTGCACTTCCTACACATGCCAGGCTCAGAATATTCTCTCTGTGAGGGACCAGCAGCTAATGTAATGGCTATGTCGCTGGACTCCCATGTAGTCCACCATGGTTCGAGTCCCAGACCCAGTGACTTAAACTCAGGTCGGGCATGTGTGCGTGTGTGCGTGTATGCCCAAGATCCCGAGAGGAGAATGGAGGAGAAGGGATTACAGCATGGCCATCCCCCCGGAGGATAATTTCTCTCCTTCTGTTTCTCTGTCTCTATCTGTCTTTCTGGCGAATGCATGTGCTCTATAGCAAAAACCTCTCAAAAGAAAAAAAAAATTAAGAATATTCTCTCTGTGCTCTCACTTGCATTGTCTCCTTTTTCCCTTCCCAGTCTTAGGAAGCCCTTCTCATGCCTGACACCACCACCACTTTCCAAGACCTACCCATGCTTAAAGCTACACTTAAATCCCACCTCCACCACCCCAGAGAGCTCCAGAGTTAGCAAGAATGTCTTTCCTGTCCTCTTGGGCCACCAATCCCAGGACTGGATTCTTTGGACTTTATTACTTGACAATAGCTGCATGACAGACCACCCCAAAACAGCTGCCATTTGACTTTATCTTATGGTTTTGTGGACCAGAAATTTGCACAGATCTCACTTGGCAGTTTTTCTGCTCCATGTGGTGTGAACTGTAGTAAGTAGGTGGAATTCATTTGGTGAATCAGTGTGTTAAAGACTGCTCACTCAACGTTTGGTACATTGGTAGGAATGGTGGGAATCGGAGCTCGGGTGGGGCTGTTATCAGGACAACTCCACATGGCCTTTAGCATGGGGAGGTGGATGGTCAGGCTTCCTTTTGTAGCAATATGAAGCTCCCAGAGAGAGTTCCAGGAGACAAGAGGGGAATATTCTTGGGTTTCAGTTTCTTCTCTCACAACAAAAATGCTTCATTAATTAAATGTTCCCTGAAACTATGTGTATTCAGCCAGTAGTCCCCTTTCTACTTGGGAAATTAAAGGAATTCTAGGGATCTCAGACAAATTATAATAGAATATTATAAGAGGCTAAGGAGCTATAACCATCCTGGTAGAACAGGATCACAAATGTATACATTCTTCACTATAATGGCATAAATCAATCTATCTTCTTTATATGCTTTAATGGATCTATTCTTCCTTATTATCAGCTACTTCCAATCCTGCTGGAGAGTGGGGGGATATTGGGAATGAGAATGAGGACAGAACTTGGTAATAGTGTATTCATATTAAAATGATTCTCTTGGACAACTAACTAGTCACTACATTGAAACTGCAACTCTTTAAGCAGAGCTATTTATCCTCCCTTTTCTTTCTGCTTTTCAAGAAGGCTTCTGAGTGGAGGTGAAAGCTTAAAAGTATTTCTAATATTGGAGGAAATGAGGATCTAATGGGTCATCAGAAAAGTCATGATGCATTTTGGCATAGAAAAACAGAAAAATATGTCATGATTTTTCCGATTACCCAGTAGAAGGGGTTGAAGTTGTGAGAGGCAGCTAGGCCTGTCCCTCTCTGCAGATCTGGAATGGGTGGCTGTGTGGATCTGGTCTGAGGACTGGCATGTGCAAAGGATGTTCCCATCTGGTTTTATGGCATGAAATAGCATTTCTCTGACGCTCATGACTGGCCATTGTCATTGAATTTCATACTCTTGGTAGCTGTTTCAGCCCCCAAGTTGCTCTGGCCTTTCTCTTGCACCTCTGTGACTTCTCAGCAGGCCATGAAGCAAGCCTCAGAACTTTTACTTAATACACCAAGATTCAGCAGAGCCAAGAAAGTTTCCTCCAGGCTCATCTAACTATCCATCTCCTTCTACTAGTGTCAATACCAGATTTTTCCTAGAGACCTGAAGTTCTTGCCATGGCACACCTTGAAAAAGGCCCATAGAATTGCATCACTCCAGGAAGAACCATTCACACAAAGAATAAACTGCCCCTGGAGTTCAAAACACAGAGGTTCTACTAAAGGCAGCAAGCCTCCAACTCCAGGACTGGATTCACGCAAGAGTCCCCCAAAGGAGAGAGCCTATAAACATATGCTTTTTACTCTTTGACTCTTCCTTGACCCCTGTCTTCTTTTTCTTACAATCCTCAAGCCTACAAAGAAAACATTTTTTTCTGCCCTTCTGGTGTAACCAAGACTTCCTTTATAATATATTCTGAATTTTCTCTACTTGGAGTTTATAGAAACTATGAGTATACCAGTCCTGACTCTTAATATGATCATGGAACTCAAAAGAATTTATAAATTCATTCTGCTTCACCAAAGTCTGGCTTTGAAGACTATTATCTTGCTAGTGACTCAAAAATCCTATTTGCTAGTCAAGATGAGAAATAACTCTATTATTAGGGTTGGTCTCTACTCCTTTGCTGAAGATCTTAAAACCATTAATTCCATGGGTGAGGAATTGTGGAACAACAGTTATTCTTAGAGTCAGAATGCTTTGGAGATTTTATTTTAAATTATTCCCACCCTCATGCATATATGTTGCAAACATGGTTTTCATGGTTTTACAAGTAGTGCATTACAGGGCTCTCAGGGGTTAAAAATAGGATGGAGGCTTTTCTTTCTTATGCTCATAAAGGATTTACTTCATATCACCTTCCTCTCTTGTTCCATTTCCCCAGCACTTGCGTGTTTTTAACACTTTTATAAAGAAAGAGTATGTTCTTAACCCAGAACTGATTATTACTGTTATGAGTTTGCTGTATGTTTTGAGTATGCTTCACTATAATTTCTAAGTGAAGTATAAATACTAAGCCTCACATTTTTTTCCCATTCAGGATAGTATACTTCAGTAGAAAATATCTTTCATTCTGTTTTTAGCTGTACAACGAAGGCACTGTTTGATTTAGAAGCATCACTTGCCTTTATGGACTTTAGATTCTTCATCTATAAACTGAGAGAGCTGATGATCTAAGCAGACCTTCTAGCTGTTGACCTACATGAATTGTTTGTTGTTGCCCTTAGGTCTTACAATCCTCACCCTAACTGAATAGCACCTACTCATTCTTTGAAACTCATTTCCTGGGTCACCTCTTGGAAATCTTCCTGATCCTCCTCCTTACCAACATCCTTGGCTTCCCCACACATAGTTAGATGACCTTCCTCTTAGATCCCATAGTTCCCTGCATGCAACCCACATTTCCTACACAGTATCACAATGATCCGTTTAAAAGGGACTGAATTTTTTTCTATATGTTTCCAGAATATACCATCATATTTGTTTAGAACAGGGTTTTTAATACATATTTATTGGATTAATAATTTTACACACACCTCTGGCAGTTATTTCTGTGTGTAATTCTAGTCTTCAGGAGGGGCCTGAGGTCACATTGAGACTGCTGGTAAATAGCCCAGCATATCTTGGAACAAGTGAGCATTTAAAACTTCTTTTCAAACACTCATCTCTGGGACATAAAGCCATTTTTGGCCAGAAGACAGGAAGAATATTGGTTTTATTTTTGTGTAGCTTTTATAGAAAATAATGAGTTGGCTCATAGTTTGATAAAACATAATGATAGGCTTTAGTCTTCAAGATCCACAGGTAAAGAGGAAAATTTGCATGTACCTTTCTGGTATTTCAATCTGGCAAATGTCAAGCTTCCTTTGCTTGAGTTTATTGGCAAATATTCAGCTATCACATCCAATATCATTTTAAAACTGGATATCTTCCCCAAGTTTCATGATCATTTTGAAAAACAGACTGATAATTCTTTTGTTTTTGTTCTGTTCATATCGTCTGAACACATGGGTCATCTCAACTCTTGGGTCATTACTTGTTCCTATAAAATATCAGAGATCTAGCTAAAGCTAAAACTCCTTACAGAGCTATTCATAAGTAAATGTCATGTTCCATAGACTTTTAGAAATTGCTTATTCCTTTTCATCAAACTGTGTTTGTTGTAAGGTTGCCCGGGCTTAGTTCAAAGGATGACCACATTTACTCCTCGTTTAAGAATCCCTAACATCTCAAAATTGACTACCTAAATTCTTCAATTTAGCAGAGATCTGTCAATCGTCATTGAAAGTGAAGGACATGAGATGTGAGACTTTTCCCATTGTGTTGGCCGTTGCATGGTTTGACCAGTCTTGCCGATATGTTTTACCAAAACACCACCAAACAACCCTGTGCTACCTGCTCTGCCTCATACATCTCTTGGGGAGTTATAATAGTAGTAAAGGGAAGGAACTTTCCACGTGAAGAAGAACTCATCTTAGCACAAAAGACTTGGTAAGTTGGGGGTGGAGGGTGGAGGAGGGAGAAGTGAAGAATAGAAAATAAGTAAATGAAAATGTTTTAGGTAGGGTCAGCACATGGCATGGTGATTAAGCAGTGGGATCCCATATGGCTGATTGCGTGATCTGAGTCCCAAACCTAGCAGCTTGAAAAACACAGCAGGCATATGTTCACACATGTCTAAAATTTTGAAAGGAGGGAGAAATGGAGAAGGGATTGTGGCATGACCATGCTCCATGGAGGGTTGCTTTCTCACTTTCTTCCTTTTCTCTCTCTCTCATTTCATTTTGCAACCTGAGGATCAAAGACTTCTGTTTTTTTTTCTTTTCTTTTTTTTTTTTTTTTTTTAGGTCTTATATTCTATTTAATCCACCAACCTTGGACACCTAAATTTTATTTAAGTTTTATTTTTCTGGTGTGGCCAGGTCCTTGACTAACTTAGCTCAGTTCTTTCAGAGGAACCTTGACTAACTTAGCTCAGTTCTTTCAGAGGAAGAATCTGTCTGTGAATAAGGAGACTCCCAGAGGACTCTGCTTACAGACAGTTAGAACAGCAGGACATGCAAGCCCAGGGCTGAGCAATCTTGGCATCACCAGTCATTGCCGAGCACTCCCCATAGCCAGCCTACTCTGACTCATGGAATCCTCACAAAAGTACCAGGCTCAGAGAACTAAGATAACTTGTCAGCATGCACACATTGAATTAGAGGCAGAGCCAAGACTGGAATCCAGTGCTTTCTAATTCTTTTTTCCTTTTGGAGAAGTTTTTCCTGTAAGGCATGTGTGCTCGCCAGAAAGAGAGACAGAAAGAAATCACCCCCCAGGCGGGACGGCCATGCCGCAATCCCTTCTCCTCCATTCTCCTTTTGGGATCTTGGGCACGCACGCACACGCGCCTGGTTGAGTTTAAGCCATTGGTTCCCAGACTCAAACCACGGTCGACTACATGGGAGTTCAGCGACACAGCCATTACGCCAACTGCTGATCCCAGTGCTTTCTAATTCTTAATCTTCTCCCCAACTGCTGTGTTATAATGGCTCCTCTTCTCATCAGTTACGAGGTGACATACAAACTAAGCCTTTAGTTCCAGCCTCAAGTAATTTCACCTACCTTACCTCTTGTCAGCAGCAGCCTAGGCAGAGTCCTGTGAGGGTCTGCAATTGCACACACCCCTCAGACCCTCACTCTTCTCTCCGTTTAGCCCTCTTCACCATTCCACTCTTCTGCAAGAGGTAAAATATGTTATCAATCCATCGTAATATATGAATAATTAGTATGAAATTATTAGCTCTGGTTAATATTATTAATAATGAATGCTTATTAGTCCCGTTACAACAAGACTCTTACATTTATTCACTAGATAAAAACTTGAAGCCCTAGTCCTACATCATTTGTTCTCAACTAGTGGCAATTTTACTGCCCCTGAGGATATTTGTCACTATCTGAAGATGCTTTTGGCTGTCACCTCTTGAAGAGGTGTTACTGGCATTTCATAGGCAGAGGCCAAGGATGCTGCTAATCATTTCATAATGCACAAGACAGTCCCCTATAGTAAAGAACTATCTGGCCACAAATGTCAGTAGCATTGAAAATGAGCTGCTCTGATCCTATCAAATCACAAGAGATTGTCTTTCTCTACCCTCAGAAAGATGAATCCTCTTATATTTGCCTCCTGGGTAGAATAATGTTGAGCCCAACCTCTATTTTATGTTATCGTTGCTTCATGAATAAGGTGACAAATTGTGGGAGCCTTATTCCCAGACAGTCAATGGGTAGGTGACAGCCCACCAAATATCGAAGCAGGTGGTCTTCACCAAGAGAACAAATGCTAAAGTCCCCGTCTCTGCTGAGTAGGGTCAGCATAGCGGACTGAGCAAGTAAGCTAGGTGGCAGTGCCGGGTGGACAGCGTCCATGACCTGGGAGGGAGGGCACCGTCATAGGGCAGAGGAGGAAGGTGCAGGCACCAGTGTCTGTGAGCAGGGGGATGGGGATCCTGCCTCAGACCTCTGTGAATAAACTGCTACACTGTAACTCTTCAGCAGCTATACCTGGCCCAAAACAAGACTCTCAGGTATTGGAGCAGGAGGGAACTTCAAAAAGTTCACGGAAGGGCCAGCAGGTGGCATGGTAATTAAAGCACTAGAAACCCACATAGTCAATTGCAGTTTGAGCCCCAGACCCGGCAGCTTGAAAAATCATGCCAGACATGTGCACATGTGTGCCCCAAGTCCCAGGAGGGCAATGGAGGAGAAGGGATTGTGCCATGGCCATCCCCTCAGGGGGTGATTTCTCACTTTCCCTCTGTCTCTGTCTCCCTTGCTCTTTCTGTTGAGCACATGTTTATGACAAACCTTAAAAAAAGTTCATGGAAAAAAATGGAATGAAAGTATGAGCTTAAAAATAAGCAAAATTTTTAAATCTATGCATAATTTTGTTTATAATTTTCATTTTCTGTGAACTTTTTAAAGGCCCCTCATATTAACAAGCTGATGTGCTTTTTTTCTGATAAGCAGTACTCTTGTTCTTAGGAATAAATACTTGCCCTTCTTTTTTTTCCCCTACTACTCTTCTTTTTTGTGTGTGGTTATCTGAGACCACTGTAGGCACACTGATATTCTCATTTATTATTCTTCAGTGTTCTAACTAGGGGATCCTTGAGGACAGGTATTATCTTTTCATAAACCAAGGGCCTGGTAGGTAGCAGATGTTCAAAATATGATGTGGGAATAAAAAATAATCTAAGCTGCAAGTAACAACACAAAAGCATATCTAATATTTTCTATGCTTAATGGTCTTTGCTTTCAATGTCATGGGTTAGATGTCAACTATCTTAATCAAGACGATGCATGACCTTAACACATGTGGCAAAGGGATCAGTTTGAGTTCCAACTGCTTACTGAACACAGTCGTCAGTGTGTTAGAGTCTCTAAGGGATATGCAGATAAATAAACTATGATTTTTGCACTGTGGTTAAATTCACTGAGAAAAGCAGCTTTTAAATAGGTATCAGTGCAAAAAATTATGATTCACAATACAGTAGGGTACCAGCAAAGACTGATGGGAGCAGAAGAAAGGTAAATTTAAGACTTTTGATTTAAGGAAAGCTCTGAGTGGGGTGTCATATGAAGTGATTCGTACCCTTGTGCCCCCATAGACTACTGCTTCCTAGGCCTTAGTAGGATCCACATTATGCCTTTTAGCATGATGCCTTTGACATCAGTTTTTAAACTTTTTATTTTAAATATGAAGTATAGACCCAAAGTGCACAGTTCTTAAGTATGTAGTTATTCAGGAACTGTCACCAAGGGAATGCACTTGTGTTACTACCAAGTTAGGAAATAGCACATTATCCTCTTCCCAGAGGTCTCCTTGTGCCCCCCCACCTCCCTGCTCCCTAAAGGTAGTCCTTATCCTGATCCTTCTCCTGCTTCAAATACCACAGATTAGTTTTGCCTGATTTTGAATCTTTTAAAAGTAGAATATTTTCACTAGTGTTACACTTCTTTTTCTCAAAATCTAATTTTTGAGCATCATCCGTGTTTTCCAACATGGTTGTTCATTCATTTTCATTGCTATATAGAATTTCATCATCTGAAAATACTACAACATTTCCATTCAACTGTTGAGGATATGTAAGTTGTTTCAAGTTTTTGGCAACTGCAACCATTTCTGCTGTGGATATGTGGGCATTCATCTTTGGTGAATATGTCTATACTTCTCCACCGGAATGAAGTTTCTAAGCGCAATCTAATGCTATAAACTTTTTGAAGGATGAATATACATGAATGTCTCCATCTAAATAACTGGGGATAAAATCCTCACACCTACAGTGGTAACAGAAGACTAAATATGCTGATTCCAAACCAAAGGAGGTAGTAAAATGAGGTACACAGGTGAGATGAACATGCTATGGAAACAGAAGGCTTGCAAATGTGGTGAACATATTCAGAGCAGATGCCTTCTCTGTATCACTTACTGAAACCCTTGGGATGTGAAAGTGAGTCCAAAACAGCAGTGATTTCATGCTCCAACCCTGGCTCCCGTCTTAAGCCAAACCGAGGCCATGTGCTCTGGCAAAACTTTCCATGGAACTTAAATCAGGTCTCATCCCTGATTTATTAGGATTTTGTCAAATTGCTAATACCATTATCCTACCCCCATCCATTTCATCAGCAGCAGTTTAAACTCAGTCATCTTGAATCAGTCACAAATAGTCCCAAAGGTTTATTTGGCCTTATATTTCTTAACACAATTTATAGCATTCAAATATTGAGTTAGATTTCTGGATGACATTCATCAAGCCTACTGTAATATGCCCTTGGCTTTTTTTCTCATCATCCCTGTCATCCATCTTGGCAGTAAAAGTGCTGCTGCTTTTACCTCTGCTCCATGTGATCAGATAAAATCACTTTTTCTTTCCTAGGCTTCTATTTCAGCAGTGCCTGAGAACTTCTTTACATGGACTGCCTAAATTTTAGTTCTTCTATAAGCACTTGTAATAAATTTGCCTCTCCAAACACATATTCCTCCCGGATGGACCCCAAATCTGGTACTTTGACCTTTCCAACTGCAGAAATTGCCTGAATTGATAGGGGGTGCTTTATTTTCCAAAACAAAGATCAGGTCTCCTGAACCTCCAAGCACACATGTGTTCATGGGACAAAGGACTAAAATATGATCTACCAGTAGTTAGGAAAATTCTCATTTACAGAGCTGATTGTCTAGAGTGGGTTACTCTCTAACAGTTAAGACCCCAGAATTCCAACCTAACAGGGAGAATTCCCAGGATTCAGAGATACTACTACTCCGTCCTCAGCTCTCACCAACTCTCAGAGGCTGGAGGGGACCTCTCAGTCCAAACCCACTTATTTCTGGGGAATTTAAGACTTACAGAAACTACAACAAAGGAAGCTTATCACCTTAATAAGTTGCTAGGCAAAGTCCCAGATGAGCCCTGTGTGTATTTTAGCATTAGTCATTCTATGTGTCACAAAAACCTACATCGGGCAAACTCCCAGGGAAAAAGAGCACAGGCTCTGAGAACAGGCAAACTCGAGTCTGCATGGACACTCAGCCCATTAGTGTTTATTCAGTTGGAGTATTCTCCTCCATTTTGAAATGAACATAACACTGCCTCCCTGGAATCATGATGCACTCATATGACACATAGCCATTGCAGAACTCAGCAAATGGCAGCTAAATGGAATTTTGAAGAGCTGGGGAAATAGCACATGGGCACTGGACATTTGGGGAAAGAGGTCCAGAAAACAGGATGTAAGTGTAGCCTGAGGACAAACAGGAAGCCAGTCAAAACCATGAGTCTACCAGCGCCAGGTTTAAGATCACAGGACCAATTTGAAAGGCTGTCTTTCAGGCAGTCAAGCCATTACAGTTCTGACACTTCAGTGTTCTGGAGTTCTCTAGATCCTGCATACTGCCACCCATCTAATTCTTGCTCCTCCCTTGCAGAGAGGAAGAGCCAAGGAAAGGAAAAGGATTTTTTTTAAAGGAAGCTGGCTAGAGCCTACCACCTATTATAGTGACAAGATCAGATCACACCCAAATGAGCTGTCTCTCTCTCTCTCCACACACACACACACACACACACACACACACACTCAGGTGCTGTACAATGCATATGTATTTCATTCTGTTAGTGCTTCTCAGAAACAAATGTCTTGTGGTTTGTGTGTATATATACACACACATTACTCAATACTCCTGTTGCTGTGCTGGGCACAGGGATAGACATAAATTATGTGTTAAGCCATCAGACTGGATGAGAGCTGAGAAGCTGCAATGAGGAAGGGACCTAGAGAAAGTTAACAGATAACCAGCTTCCCTTATGTTTGGGCACAAGCATGGGTACAGCTGTGCCCCAAAGATCAAAGTTCAGTCTACAGCTCTTCCTTGTATCCATGCTTTATGTCTCTGTGTCCTAAGTCCAGCTCAAATTTTTCTTGCTGAATCTTGGACTGTTGTATTGTTGAATGGGTTCACAGTCATATGATAGAACCATTTCCTCTTCCTCAAATCTTTTATATGGCCTTTGTTGTCCTATTAGGCTAGTTCCCAACTAAAGTTGAATTTCTAGTTTGGAAACAAGCACATGGTCATGTGGTCAATACAGTCTTCCTGGTAGAACTGGAAAAGTCTGTCTTTAGAAATATACAGCTGCAGGTGAGATCTACAACCATGATTTACCAGCAGAGACTAGTAGAGACCACCCAAAAAAAAAAAAAAATCCTATAGTAAGAATCAGTGATCCCAAACTCAGATGACTGTCGCCAAGGCCCAGCAAGTTAATGCCACCGTCTGCAACAGCTGGGTTTCCACAAATACCACAGTGACTCTCAGTCATCAGTGGCATTGTGTCTCCAATCCGTGTTGGTTTTGCAGCCCTGCCTGTTACTTGGCATCATTTCAATTTGTGAATATTTCTATTCAAGATTTCCCTAGCTGGCAGCTGCCCAGGCAGTCATGGCCTGGTGTGCTGGTGGTGTTCTTACAAGGCGATCAGGCCTCTGAGAATGTGACACCTGCCTGTGGGCTATGCGGGAAATAGCCAGGCAAAGTGAAAGGACACAGGGCATGACTGCAGAGAAATAAATTAAACATGCTGCATGCTGTTGGTGTAGCCAGGTGACAGAAGACCATCTGGATATAATCTACTCCTTAGAAGCAGAGCCAAAGATCCAAGAAGTGACAGATGCACAGATGTAGGAATTTGTATGCCACATCAGTGCACTAGCAAAGTTTGAATTTCTATGGTGCTTCATATTTGGGATATTTTCCCAACTTGATACCTTCTTTTCAGGGACACCACAAACTTCACAGTGCTTCCCTGGACCCAAAGATCCAGTCAACCTAATCACATGCTAGTTTCCAGGAGACGGATAATGAGAAAACCCAGAGCTGCTATTGGGCTGTTGGAAAAGTCATGATGCATTTTCATATAGAAAAATACATCATGACTTTTCCAATATATCTTCATCCTGGTGAGCTCTACTAGATAGATTAAAATGTTTGGGGAGGGGGAGAGGAAGGTATATGAAAGATGAAGCTTGTAATTATTTTTTGGCTAAATAGGATTTACTATTCGATCTCAACATGAATAGAATTGTGATTTATGTTTCACAATATTTATAGGTGATGTCATGTACTTTTGACAGTTCTAATTAGGCAGCTACCTCTCGTCTTCCACTGGGAAGTTGGAAGAAAGAGGGGCTTATGGCCTCCCCATGCCCTTTGGAAGCCAAGTGAATGGTGTCTAGGACAATGTTCACTATAGTAAGTGCTCAACAAATATTTGCTGTGGGTCTAGCAGCTGTTGCAATGGTCATATCTCTGGACTCCCACATGGCCAACCATGGTTTGATTCTCATACCCAGCAGCTTAAAACTCATGTTGGGCACATGTATATGCATACCCAAAATACTGAGAGGAGAATGGAGGAGAAGGGATTGTGATGTGGCCATCTCTTCTGGGAGGGGTAATTTCTTGCTTTTTGCCTCTGTCTCTCTGTCTTTCCAACAGGCACATGTAACCTATAGCAAAACTCTAAATAAATAAATAGATAAATAAATATTTGCTGCATCTAATAAGAACAAGAGTATAAATATATCCACAACAGAAATAGGGCAGGGACTGTGTGAAAAGAGAACTCAGTCGTTCCCATCACCCCAAGAATGCACCAGCCTCATATGATGGAGGTTAGAGGTCAGCTGAAGGTGACTCCTCCTCAGATTAAGGTGTAAGAATGATTCCACATCCTTTGCCCACAATATTTGTGCTCTGGACATGGAAGTGAAGGTTTTGTAAGGACAGAGTCATAAAGTGGCAAGTGTTGCTATTTACTAGCTGCATAGTCTTTAACAGATTATATAATCTCTCTAAACCTCAATGACTTCATCTGTAAAATGGTAATAACAATACTGAGATTTATCCCATGGTGTGCTGAGGCCAGCTCTCACGGCTTGTAAGAGCTGATTTTCCTCTTCTCTTCTCAACTCCAAGCTTATTGACTTCACTCAGAGAGGCTGAAAAATGGCCAAGCGGCTTTATTTACACCATGGAAAGTGGCAAATACTACAATTCTGAGCAACTTATTTTTTTTTTATAGAAAGTCAGTTGTTTAAGATTTTGTGAGGATTAAATAAAATGATTCATGGTAAAGGACTTTCCAGTGTCTTCTACAGTAGAAGCTTGAGAATTGTGAATTATCACCATGTTTCATAGACTATAGTTATACTTTTTTACATCTCTGAAATCAGGATGTGATTTACCATCAATAGAGCATCTTACAATTATAATCGGCAGCATTTTTTTCTCAGTGACTCATGTGACTGTCAATGAGTGTAAGAGTCAATAAGCCATTATTAGTAGCCTTACCATCGTCATCATTATACCATGCCCTTTATAATAGGCCACGTAAATAATCCTCCAAATGTGATGAAATACGTACCAAAATTCCACCAAATTTGGGTAGCAGGATGATTTTAGGAGAAACCGTGAAGTTGACAAAACCTCTCATTTTCACTCCTGCTGACTATTGGCAGCTCTTCCTTCCTCTCTCCTCGAATCCTTCAGCCAAGCCCCCTCTCAGGAACAGGCCCATGGGCCCTTAGCCTGCATGAGTAATTCCAATGAGTGTGACCCCCCAACCCTGAGCAGCTTTACACGGAGAGCCTGCAGGCTCACTAGGCCCAGGGAGCTGAGCTCTCTTGTTAAAGCCATTCACAGCAGGCAGAAGGGGGCTGGACGCTTTCCTGACATGGAAGTCACCCATACCATGCAGGTTGCTGCTGGCAGGGCTGCCCACTTTATAATCCCTTCTTGCTTGTAGATCCTGTTGCTTGCTGGATGTCACATGGCTGAGACTCAGTATGTGTTTGTTAGATAAGTCAAGGAATGGCTAAATGAATAATGATATGCCAATGTAAAAATGTTCATGTGTGGGGACCAGCAGTTGCCATAATGGCTATGTCACTGGACTCTCATTTAGTCAAACGTGGTTGAAGTCCCAGACTCAGTGGCTTAAACTCACGCCGGGCGCGTGTGCGTGCATGCCCAAGATCCTGAGAGGAGAATGGAGAAGGGATTGTGGTGTGGCCTTCCCCCTCTGGGGGTTGATTTCTAGCTTTCTGTCTGTCTCTCTGCCTCTCTCTCTTTCTGGCTTTCTGGCGAGTGCATGCACCCTATAGAAAAAAACCTCTCCAAAAAAAAAAAAAGTTCATATGTGAAATGATCGGATATTATTAGGATGTAGTAAATGGTACACAAGTACCTTGAGGCTGATATGTGATTTGTTTTAGCTCTTTCAAAGGACAATTTTCTGGTATGCATTGAAATTTAATACGTACATGCCTACCACGATGCCTACTTCAGAGAAACCTTCTCATTCAGGTACAAGTGAGAGTGCACAAGGATTTCATGACTATGTCATCCCTGGTGGCAAAAAGGAAAAAAAAAAAACACTGTAAAGAAACTAAGTATCTTTAATAAGGGATGGGTTAAGTAAACACTGTAATACCCGCAGCCATTTCATATGCAGTAGTGAGTGGTAAGAATGAGGTCAGTCTGTGCATACTGACAAGAGGAAAAAACAACTTGCAGAACACTGTACATAATATTTTACATTTTAGAAATTGGAAACAAAGCCATTTGTCCCATATCTTCATACATTAGCCTAAATTCCTAACAGCAGGTACCGATCAATGCCTCCCAGAAGGGGATGGGATGGGGGAACATATGATCAAAGCAAACTTTAGCACTCTATTTCTGCTTAGATTTTAAATTTTATAACCAAAGTGTATTTATGAATTATCTGTGTAATTTATTTTCAAAAAATAATGAAGAGCAGCCTAGCTAATGTCTGCTCAGATGAGGCATAAATCGGGCGGTAGCTATGTGTGCCCTTTCTCTGCTGAGGTAGGGCTGGCGGTCTGAAGCGTGAGCAGCCAGGCACAGCAGCACGGGTTGCTTAGAGAGGCCGCTGCTTCCGCTGTGAGGGGTAATGAGGCAAGACAGAAGAGGCCACAAGTCCCCGAATGCTGTTCTGGTGGTAATCACCTCCAGGGCTGACTGGCAGGCATGCAGAGGCTGAGAGGATGACAGTGGCCAGGGTGGCCCTGCCCCTCTGCTCCCTTTGCTGATGCCATCGGGCAGCATGCCCCCGAGCAGCCATTCATTCAATCACATTATTGAGAGCCAGCTACATGTACACCAGGGCTACAGGGGACCTGAGTTTTACAAAGGCTCTGAGGAAGTAACATGAAGAATGGACAGAGTGGGTCAGGATTACCCAGGTGCATGAATGAAGGTGGGAGCAGGGCAAAGGTGGGACTGAGAGTGAACTCAAGGCACTCCATTTCAGCAACGCCGACTCCCCTGTACTCACAGAAGGAAAAAGACAGTAGGAGAAGCAACTCTCAATTTAATGATGAAGTGAATTAGAGTCCCGGTAGGATGCTGGATGAGTTTTTACAAAGCACAGACGCATCATTCGGAAGGATTTTTATGCTTGCTAATGAAATACCAATAAAGGCTATGGAGACAGAAATGCAGTTAAAGTAATTTAAGACTAGAAACCAACTTTCTGGCAAAGAGAAGCTTAAACGGGTGCTGGCATTTTTCTCTTCCAAACCATGGGCAACTCAACCTTCTGACATGCTTAGAAGAGACTCCACAAAACTGGAAGGGAGGAATCAGGTTTCCCTACACCTGAAGTCTGCCTGAGCCCTCTACCTCCCTGGCCAGCCTTTGTGATTTTAATTAAGAAATCCTTCCCAATAGCTCTCTCATGCTTAGTAAAAGCAATGGCAGACTCTAGCTTTCTTTAAACTGCCTTGCCTCTTTTGCTCCAGACAGGGCCAACATAAAAGCCCAGAGATAAATCAGATGGCTTATCAGAATAACAGGTAGGCTGAGGAGGACTGGGAAAAAGGGAACCTGCTGTGGACTTCAATAGCTCTAGCACTGGAGAAAACATGAGAAATGAGAGCCCAGGTGGGTGCCCTGCAGGTAGCCAGGCAAGTACTCTACACCCCTGTAGGCTCCGAAGCTCATCCTGCTGCATAATTGTGTCTGCAAGTGTTCATGAAGCATTTGTTGGTGATACTCATAAAAGGAATTGGTGAATCATTTCATTCAACTATGATCAGACTGCACAGTAGAAGCTCATTGAGCAGCCAGGCATATCCTTAGGATTAGAACCCAGGGATGAAATGGGGGAGAGGGACAGCTATGAAAAGAACTGAAAAGAATCCGTGAGTGATGAGCTCTTGGGATGTGGTGCTCTGTGGTGGTTAGGGAGAGGCTGTAGAGTATCACTCTATCATTCCTTCACCGTGTGACTTTGGACCATTTACCTCAGTTTCTTCTTCCATAAATTGGGATAAATTCTACCTTCTACTTTATTGGCTAGTTAAGATTAAACGATAGAAGATTAAAAGAGAAAAATCATAAAGCATTTAGCTTGAAGAAAATTAAGCATTATTTACAGAGCAAAAAGTAGACGGCTAGACATCTTGTTTTATAAATGAGGCCCAGGAACAGCAGGGGCCTACTTTCCAAGCTCTTGTAGGACAAGGGTGGTGTAAGCTAAATGCGTCTCCTGAGCTCAGTGCCTCACCAGAAATTCTACAAGGACTTTAAGTTTTCAAATATTCAAGTTACATAACTCAACCTTTACAGAAACAAAGTTTTTAAAATATCAGAATCTGAGGAATAGATGTATTTTTATTCAGAATAAAAATTAAACTTTTTAAAAGGCTTTTTAAACATATTTCTTTTCTTTTAATGCATTCATTTATTTTTGCTATAGGGCACATGCACTCACTGGAGAGAGGCAAAGAGGGGAAGAGAAAGAGAGAAAGCCTCAGGTCTGGGACTTGAACCAGACTACTGGCCATGTAAGATCCAGCCACCTTAACCACCATACCACCTGGCTGGTCCTTAAGTGGCTTTTAATGGGTGGCTTTTCTAGGATAATTGCATTGCAAGAACTCTAACCCAATCACTCTTTTTTTTTTTTTTAAGAGGTTTTTGCTATAGGGCACGTGTGCTCGCCAGACAGACAGAGACAGACAGAGAGACAGAAAGCGAGAAATCATCCCCCAGGGGGGATG
The DNA here is from genome assembly GCA_026018925.1 of Tupaia tana. Classification (NCBI taxonomy): domain Eukaryota; kingdom Metazoa; phylum Chordata; class Mammalia; order Scandentia; family Tupaiidae; genus Tupaia; species Tupaia tana. The sequence goes on along the minus strand of JAKSZU010000013.1, from coordinate 35,716,975 downwards.
GCCATGCCACAATCCCTTCTCCTCTATTCCTCTCTCGGGATCTTGGGCACGCACACGTGCCCAGCGTGAGTTTTAAGCCACCGGGTCCGGGACATGAACCGCGGTCGACTACGTGGGAGTCCAGCGACATAGCCATTACGCTAACTGCTGGTCCCTAACCCAATCACTCTTTAACCCAAAAGCCACTTGGCTGTGAATACCGACAGGGTCAGATGCTACTGAGGCTGACTTCATAATATCTCTGAATCTCATAGATACTTAAAGCGTTACTGCCCCTTGCCCTGAATATTGCTAGAGGACCTTCAGGGGTGTTTCCATGTGCCTATGTGGGTGGGAAGTACGTGTGGTTGCCGCCTCTCTCTCTTCCTGGTTTCTTCTCTTTCCCCTCCTGCACCTCTGGCCATAAAAGAAACTCTCTCATGCCCTGCTGCTGTTCCCCAACACGGGTTGCACTATTGTGCAAAAGGTGCTGTCTCCCATATTCCCAAAGCTATCAGTACTTGGGAAGCAAATGTAGCAGTGGATATTTTCAGAAGTGGAATAAGTGGGCTCCCCAACCTTGGGGGCATGCTCTTTTATCTGGGCCTAGCAGCCACTCTGTATGTCATCAAGAGTCTCACAAATTTCCTCATGAAATCTGCCACCTTTAGCCTTGCCTGGCAACCCCAGTGAGGCACTTAGCTGACCCAACAGGGAACAGAGACCAGGCCCTACCCTCCAAAGTGTTCATCTCCCTTCTCCTTAGCTGCCCCAGCCCCAGACGCACCCCTTCCAGCTTCCCAGGTCCTGTGAGTGCCGCCAGGGCATCGCTGACATTTAGGTAGATTAAAGCTGCCATCCTAGCAGGGAATGAACCTCAGCTCCACCAGCCAAAGGCCCTGTGAAAATGCTATCAGATCTGCTAGTCATCTGCTCTGCCTTGGTGTTCTATAAACCTAAAATAGGTTTTCACTAACCTGTAAAGAAAAAACTGAAATAGCAGCCTGATTTTTTTTTTTTTTTTTTAAGTTTGAATCAGTGGGGAGGGGTCAGCTGTGATCTACCCCTGAAACCTGCTGGCTCACCATAGTTGTTCCTCCCACAGGACTTGGTGAGGGTGGCAGAGGCATAAAAAATGACGAAAGATGGGGCTATACCAGATGGGGAGTGCAGAAGATGGTTTCTGACAGTAAATTAGCTTTATAAATATCCATTACTAAGAGCTGCAGGACACTAAGTTATAGTAACAGTTCCTTCAAAGGACTGGTAGGTGAGGGTTGGGATATACTGGTTAAAACTGCCTGGTTATCTGAATGTCATTATTAACCGTCTTTCTTTCTGTCTCATAGTAAAGTCTTTCACTTCAGTTGATTCATCAGAGAGAATTTATTAGAATAAATGCATTTACTCGTATTTTACTGATTTTCGGCTGTGTCCTAGGCACTATTTTAGTGGGATTATACATCATTGACCAAATAGACCAGGCTTTGACCTCATAGATTTTAGATCAATTAATGATAAATTGTGAAGATAAACAAATAAGGAACTAAAGAATCATGGAAGTACTTCAGATAGAGGGGCCAAGACAAGCTCTCCATGGCAGAGACATCTAAGCAGGCATGTGATCGAAATGGGGTAGCATGCCATGTGGTTATCTAGAGAGAAAACAGTCAGTGTAAAGGCCCTGAGGTGTTCGACATGCTTGAGCAGCAGAAAACAGGGTAGGGTAGACTGAGAGACTAGAAGATGACGCCAAATAGTGGTCAGGAGCCAGATCATGGTGAGGACCATTTTGGAGTGGAGGCTATGTTCAACTACCCAGATGCCTTGATCCCTATTCAGGACCTATATACTTATTCCCCTAGCTATGGGGAGTGTTGACAGGAATTCCCAGTTTAAAACAGCCACCTGGCCCAAGCTTTCATACCCTTCTCTCCAAGCCAGAGGCAGCCAATGACTAGTAAGTGTGGGGTATAAAGGCCCCACCCCTTGCTTCACCTGGGGTAATGCTAAGGGTGGGACAAGCCTCGGAGCTTCCCGTAAGCTCTGCTGAGGCCTGTGCTTCATTTGCGTTGCACCCCAACATCCCCCTCTGCTCAGTTCCACATGCCTCAGGTCATATAGGCGAGAACACTACCCAGTGAAACTGCATGCACATCTAAAAATCTTAACTTCTCTGCCCTGGTGAACTCAACCAAAGGCAACTCTGAAAAAACGAACTATGTTATGTGGAACTGTAACTGTAGACAGAGAAGTAAAAGATGGCAACAAGTCTACTCTGACCAGTGGACGTAATGGGTAATAAGTTATTTTTTTAAAAATTAGATTCCTGAAGTAGCTCACCACCAAGTCTACTCTGACCAGTCGACATAATGGGTAAGTTAATAAGTTATTTTTTAAAAAATTAGATTCCTGATGTAGCTCACCACCATTTGTCATTGGATTCATACCTCTAACAGTAAAATACTGATAAGAGAAAGAGGGGCTTTAGGGTATTCTGAAGAACTGGAATTTGGTTTTATTCTATGTTGTTTATCTCTAGTTTTCATACATGTAAACAAATGCCCAAAAATTACTTTTAAAAGTTTCTGTAAGTTTGATTATATGCTTTCCTTACTGTTGAAAAATAGAGCTAAAAGTGCAGAAAATATGACTTTTCAAAAATTTCTTGTTACTGGTCCACTATGTATATACCCTCAGCGGGACTGAATCATGTCATACTAGGCTACAGAGGTGTTGGATATTATTAGTGTAGTATATAATTACAAGTTGAAAGCATGTAATCATTGACCTGCTGAAACAAATCTTTTGACTACCAATAGACCTTGTTCAAACAATAAAATGTATCCAGTCCCCATGCTTTATTAATGTTATTCTTTTGCTAGTTGTCTACTGGATATCCTTCTCCTTACTGGAAGCTTCTCTACATTGTTGAGGAGGGTAGCCTGCCTTACTAACACCTGTATTTCTCCAGGCTGGTGAGGATAGGGTAGGGTGAAAGAAGTAGCAGCTTCTTTCATTTGGTTGGGCTTCTGAGAACCCTCTTTCACAGAACATGATTCAGCTGGTGGGGTGGTACCTTTCTGCCCTTCTACCTCATTTCCCCACTTGTGCTTCTTGATTCATGAGTCTCAAATTTGAGAATATGTCAGAATCACCTGGGTGGTTTAAGGCCAATCTCTAGGTCCCACCCAGGAGTTTCTGATGCAGTTGATTTGGGTGCAGCTAAGGATTTGCATTTCTATTAAGCTCCCAGGTGAAGCTAACTGTCAGGAGACCACACTTTGAGAACAACTCCCCTGGAGCTGGAGCCACGATGGCTGTTTTGTGACCAAAATATGACCTTCGGGATAGAAGCCAAGCTTTAAGGATTGTGGAACATAAAAATAGAAGGAATCTGAGTTTCTGACCTCAGCTAATAGGCATCCTACCTGCCTAGACTTTCTTTTCCTGAGGGAAAAATAATAATGCCCTAGTCTTATTAAACCACTATTCTGGGTTTTCTACTGTATGAAACTGAACTTAACCATATTTGATTTAAAAAAAAAAAAAAAAAAAAAAAAGGCCTGAAGATATATGTAACATTTCTTTCCTGCAACTTTTTAGAAAATCCTAGGTCTAATTTTTTTTTTTTCTCGAAGCTAACAGAAAATTGAAATGTGACTTCAGCATTTGAACTCTAGCAATGAAAGCCTTGAAATCTTGCATTAAATTTGACTGGAAGGCTTCCAACTAGCTGTGAATCAGTACTTATCCTAATTATTTTATGAGAGATTCCACACCCAGAGCTCAGGGTGCAGAGGTGCCTCAGTGAGTGATTTCTCCAGCACTAAATGAACTGTCTCAAGATGAAAGTTATAAGGAGCTTAGGCCTGCGTCCATGACACCCCAAAGTAAGAATTTTCCTTTCCTGATGGAAGCAGATGGGATCAATAGACTTTTGTCTCTCATTCATAATTAAGAAATGATAAAGCTATGAGTCCAGTCCAGTTATCACCCTGCCTGTATGGTTAACCAAGGAGAACTATGAAGTGGTTAAAGTTCATGTGATGAGAGTTCCTTTGGAATGATTAAACTATTTTTTTTTTTAGAGGTTTTTGCTATAGGGCATGTGTGCCCGCCAGAAAGACAGAGACAGAGAGAGACAGCGAGAAATCCACCCCCCCCCCAGGGGGGATGGCCACACCACAATCCCTTCTCCTCCATTCTTCTCTTGGGATCTTGTACACGCACGCACACGTGCCTGGTGTGAGTCCAAGCCACCGGATCCGGGACTCAAACTGCAGTCACCCACATGGGAGTCCAACAACATAGCTATTAAGCTAACTGCTGGCCCCATGATTAGACTATTTTTTAAAGTTCCTTGTTAAATTGAGAATGTCTCATGCTTGCTTTCTGAAATTTTTCTATCACAGATTAAGATGAAGCATGACCATCAGTCTGAAATAACAATTCAGAGTTTGCAGTTGGATGTTGCCATGGATTCTTAATTTCTGCTCTGGTTAAAATAATTGAAGGGGTCAAAACATTTATCGCTTCACCCACACATTCTCTAAATAGTTGCCTGGTGATACTTGCAGAGGTTCCTGTGCAGGGAAAGGGCAAAGTCTGCCTCCCTGTCTCTATCATCATGGCAGGTGCAGTAGCTCCAGGGCAAGTGACTATTTGGGCAGTTAACAAATTCCATCTAAAGGCTGAGGGCTAAAAGCTGGGCTGGGAGTATCAGGTGCTAGAAATTAATCTTTGTTCAGACTGCATAGAGAGGGAGCCTGGATCTGCAGATGAGGCCGTAACCTGGGTACCATTTAAAGGCTGTATATCTAGGAGGAAATAAAAAATCTCATGAACCCTAGTCCTAGAAATCTAAAGCAAAAATAATCACCAATTATCGCTCTAAGAAAAAGCACTTTGGGTCCCACAGACAGGCCCTTGCTCTGCAGGAGCCCTTCAGTTCCATCTCTAGACTCCTGGCTAGCAAAGGAAACTGAGGCAGGGGTACCACTGCCCCTAATCCACTTCCAAACCCCCAAGACCAGGACCCCACCCCCTAGAAAGGTAGGCAGGGTTTTATTATTTTTTTCTCTTTGCTCTTCCTTTTTGTTTTGTTAGTACCCTCTTCTCCCTTGTCCCACAGACTGGCCCTTGCTCTGCAGGAGCCCTCCAGTTCCATTTCTAGGCCACAATGCATGACTTTTTCTTTCCTCTATACTCTTCTTTTTTCTCTTACATTATCCTCTCTTCCTCATCCTCCAGGCTGCCAGAGGGATTAGACAGATCCAGAATCACAGTTCTGAAATTCCCTAGTATTGTAAGTTTCCCTGGGATCCTCCCCTGTACTGAACCACCTGTGAGTACTGTAGATAGTACTCTTCAGACACTTGAATAGAGTACACCTCTTGAGACTACATTGCTAAAAACAACAGAAGAGAGACTTCCACACACGTCAATTCACAGCAAAAGGGAAACACACTTGCTCCTAGTTGAAGAAACAGTCTCCTAAGAGGTATTCAAAAGTGAATATATCTTCCAATGGCTAGAAGTAGAAGAAGAGCCTCAGGTCTGAATAAACCAGGAAATATGTCTCCATCAAAGGAACAGAGTAACTCCCCTCCATCTCTCCTAAAATCTGAGGACGTTACCAAAATGTCAGAGAAAGAATTTAGAATGTTCATGGTGAACAGATTCTATGAGTTGGAACAGAAAAGAGACAACAAACTACAGGAGATTAGGAAGTCCTTCCACGATATAAAAGAAGAAATGGACACTCTGAGAAAGAATCAGATTGAGCTACTAGAGATGAAGTCTGTAATACAGGAAATCAAAAACTCTCTTGAAAGTATTAAAAGTCGATTAGACCATGCAGAAGATCAAAGCTCCAATGTAGAAGATAAAACTTCTGACCTGGAAAAAAACACCAAGAAGATGGAGAAAATAACAAAAAACATGAGGATAATATATGAGAAATACTAGATTCCATAAGATGCCCAAACATCAGAATAATTGGCATCCCAGAAGGTGAAGACACTAATAACGGCATGGAAAATATATACCATGAAATCCTGGAAGAAAATTTCTCAAGTCTAGAGAGTCACTCAAGCATCCAGATCCAAGAAATACAAAGGACCCGAAATAGACTCAACCCCAGAAGATCTTCCCCAAGGTACATACATCTTAGCCAGACTGTCCAAGACAACAGATAAAGACATGATACTAAAACTGGCAAGAGAGAAATGAGAAGTGACTTACAAAGGTCATCCCATCAGGCTAACACTGAACCTCTCAATGGAAACAATGCAAGCAAGGAAAGAATGGGAAGATGTATTGAAAGTGTTAAGAGAGAAACAATTTCAACCAAGATTATTATATCCTGCAAGATTATCCTTAATATGGGAAAATAAGATTAAAATCTTCTCAGACAAACAAAACCTGAAAGAATTTGCCAACACCAGACCAGCTCTTCAAGAAACCCTGAAGAAAGTACTGTTTCAGGAAAAGTAGAGAATTAACAGACAGAAACAGGAATAAAAGGCAGCTAAGATAATGGCCAACTTAAAGGTTGGGACAGATCCAGTAACATCAATAATAACATTGAATGTGAATGGATTAAATCCTCCAATCAAGAGACACAGACTGGCTGAATGGATAAAAAAAAGAAAAACAGAAACCCTCTATCTATTGCCTACAGGAAACCCACCTCATGGATAAAGACATACATAGACTGAAAGTGAAGGGTTGGAAAAAGGTTTTCCATGCAAATGGGAACCAAAAAACAGCTGGAGTTGCTATACTAATTTCTGACAAAATAGGTTTTAAAACAAAAACTGTTTGAAGAGACAAAGAAGGGCACTATATTGTAGCAAAAGGATCAATAGATCAAGAAGATATAATGCTTATAAATATCTATGCACCTAACACAGGAGCACCAAAATATGTGGAGGAAAGACTGTTAGATCTAAAAGGGGAGATAGACTGCAATACACTAATTGTTGGAGACCTCAACACTGCACTACCCCCTCGGGAAAGAACATCTAGACAAAAAATAAAGAGATAAAGAATCTAAACGATACCATAAATCAAACGGACTTAACAGACATCTATAGAACTTTCCATCCAAAAACCACAAGGTACACTTTTTTCTCACCCCCACTTGGAAACTTTTTGAAGATTGACCACATCATAGGGCACAAAGCAAGCCTCTACAGATTCAAAGGTATCGAAATTATATCCAGCATCTTCTCTGACCATGATGGAATTAAACTTGAGTTTAATTTCAAGAGAAATCCTCAACAGTACTCAAATACATGGAAACTAAATAACCTACTCCCGAATAACTCCATAACTACTGATGAAATAAAGACTGAAATCAAAAAATTCATGAAAGCCAATGACAATGAGGACACGAGTTTCCATAATTTTTGGGATACTGCTAAAGCAATCATAAGAGAGAAATTCATAGCAATTAGCGCACATAAGAGGAGACAGAAAGAAGGCAAATGGATCACCTAACATCATGCCTTAAAGAATTGGAAAAGCAACAGCAAAAAAATCCAAAAAACTCCAGGAGAAAGGAAATAATAAAGATACAAGCAGAAATAAATGAAATAGAAAATAAGCAAACTATACAGAAAATAAATGAAAGTAAAAGCTGGTTCTTTGAAAAGATAAACAAAATCTATACACCACTAGTGACACTTATTAAGAAGAAAAGAGAAAGGAACCAGCTGAATCAAATCTGCAATGAAGCAAGCAATATAACAACAGACAAAGTAGAAATACAAAACATCATTAGAGGATACTATGAACAACTATATGCCAAGAAACAAGACAATCTGGATGAGATGGACAAATTCCTGGACACATATATAATCTACTGAGATTGAGACAGGAGGATATAGAAAGTCTGAATAGGCCTATAACAAGCCAGGAGATTTAATCCATAATAAATAACCTTCCAACAAAGAAAAGCCCTGGCCCTGATGGCTTCACCTCTGAATTCTATAAAACTTTCAAAGAAGAGTTAACCCCCGTTCTGCTCAAGTTATTTCTAAAGATCCAAAAGGGTGAATCTCTCCCTAATTCATTCTATGAAGCCTCTATCATCCTTATCCTTAAAACAGATAGACAGGACAAGGAAGGAAAACTATAGACCAAAATCTCTGATGAATATAGATGCAAAGATTCTCAACAAGATACTAGCAAATTGTATCCAACAACTTATAAAAAAGATTATACATCATGATCAGGTAGGCTTTATTCCAGGAATGCAAGGTTGGTTCAACCTACACAAAACCATAAATGCAATACACCATATTAACAGGAATAAAGATAAAAAACATGTGGTCATATCGATTGATGCAGAAAAAGCATTTGATAAGATACAACATCCCTTCATGATCAAGACTCTCAGCAAAATCAGCAAAGAAGGGTCATTTCTCAACACAATAAAAGCTATCTATGAAAAACCCATAGCAAACATCATCCTGATTAGAGAAAAGCTGAAAATTTTCCCACTAAAAACGGGTGCAAGAAAAGGATGCCCACTTTCTCTGCTCCTTTTCAATATAGTGCTGGAAGTCCTCACCAATGTACTCAGTAAAGAGGAAAAAATAAAAGGCATTCAAATAGGAAAAGAAGAGATGAAACTCTCTTTATTTGCAGATGACATGATTATATACATAGAAGACCCAATGGTTTCCATGAAATAATTTCTGGAAGTAATACATGAATACAGTAAAGTTGCAGGATACAAAATTAATATACAGAAATCTATAGCATTTCTATATACGAACAACAGGCAGATTGAGATAGAACTGAAAAAAAGTTATTCCACTTACCATAGCCACAAAAAGTATAAGATACTTAGGAATAAATCTAAACAAAGAAGTTAAAGATCACCAGAAGGAAAACTATGAGAAGCTAAAAAAAGAAATTGAAAATAACACAAAAAAGTGGAAGGACATCCATGTTCCTGGATTGGAAGAATTAATGTAATCAAAATGGTTGGGAACAGCAGTTGGCATAATGACTATGTCGCTGGACTCCCATGTAGTCGACTGCGGTTCAAGTCCCAGACCCGGAGGCTTAAAACTTATGCCAGGTGAGTGTGTGTACATGCCCAAGATCGCAAGAGGAGAATGGAGAAGGGTTTGCAGCATGGCCATTCCTCCTTGGGCGTGACTTCTTGACTTTCTGTCTCTCTGTCTCTCTCTGTCTGGCTGGTGAGTGCACATGCCCTATAGCAAAAAAACTCTCCAAAAAAAGAATATATAATCAAAATGGCAATTATACCCAAATTAATCTACATAGTTAATGCAATGCCTATCAAAGTACCGGACACATTCTTCACAGATCTAGAAAAGACCATCATAAAATTTGTCTGGAATCACAAAAGACCCCCGTATTGCCAAAGCAATTCTATACAAGAAGAGTGGAGTGGGCGGCATCTCACTCCCTGACCCTAAAATATACTACAAAGCTGTGGTAATCAAAAAAGCATGGTACTGTAACAGAAACAGACATGGAACAATGGAACAGAATAGAGTCCCCAGAAATAAATTTGCATTCAGTCAACTGATTTTTGACAAGGGGTACTAGTCAATCCAGTGGGAAGAGGAAAACCTCTTCAGCAAATGGTGCTGGAAAACTCTGGGAGACATTGGGGTAGGGAAAGATTTCTTAAATAAGAGCCCCCAAAGCACAGTCGATAATTCCCAAAATAGACAAGTGGGATTACATCAGACTAAGAAGTTTCTGCATGGCAAAAGACACAGTAATTAGTATAAATCAACAGCCCTCAGAATGGGAAAATATTTTTGTAAATTATGCATCAGATAAGGGACTGATAACCAGAATACACAAGGAACTCAAGCAGCTGTTTGGAAAAAAGATGATCAGCCCTATTAAAAGATGGGAGAATGAGCTGGAAAAAAAAAAAAAAAAAAAAAAAAAAAAAAAAAACACTCTCTTAAGATGACATACAAATAGCCAAAAGGCATATGAAAAAATGCTCAACATCCCTCATCATAAGGGAAATGCAGATCAAAACAACAATGAGATACCACCTAACCCCGGTCAGAATGTCTAAGATTTAAAAAAAAAAAGATAAATGTTGGTGGAGGTGTGGTAAAAGGGAACACTCTTACACTGCTGGTGGGAATGTAAATTAGTCCAGCCACTGTGGAGAACAATTTGGAGATTCCTCAAAAATCTCCAATTAGAACTACCATATGATCCAGCAATCCCACTCCTTGATATCTACCCAAAGGACAGAAGAATTCTTCATTGGAAAAGTGCTTGCACATCAATGTTTATTGCAGCACTATTCATGATTGGTAAAACATGGACCCAACCCAAATGCACCCGTATGGATGAATGGACTGAAAACCTGTGGCACATATATTCTATGGAATACTATTCAGCCATAAAAAAAAAAACAACAAACCCCTGGCTTTTGACAGCAAGTGGAAGAATATGAAAGATTTATTGCTGAGTGAAGCAAGCCAGGCTAGAAAGGAGGGACATTGTATATCTCCACTTAATATATACCGAGTGTCCACACCCTATGACTGAAAATGATTGATGAAAGGATGTACAAACACAAGAAATGGGTGTGAATGCCAGATGTGGTGTGTGTGGAGGAGTGGGACCTAGGGAAAGACACTTGGAGGAGGGATACGGAGGTAGAGAATTGACAGGACGGGGAGGTGTGGTGTTATCGGTTGAAGATATTTTGATCAATTGGACTGGGGAGAAATGTTCACATATTGAAATATTCACTTTGTAAGCTAAATAATGTGATTAAATGTATAAAAAAATTTAAAAAATTTTTTTAAATTAAAAAAAGAAAAACAGTGTAAAACTGCTTCCAAAACCAAACACTGATGTAGAGCAAAACGTACATCACAAGTTGTTCAACTTTTAAAGTTAAGTGAGTAGTACAAAGAAAAAAAAAAGAAAGAAAAAGCACTGTGATGATTTTCGAGTTTATAGCCTCTTTTCCACTATGAAACTAACCTATTGGAAATAAATCATTTTACCTGCAACTCTCTAAAATGCTATAAATCGGCTTGCATCTCCATTAAGTCTCCCCAGAAGCATGCCTTACATGCTAATGGGCCTGAATCCTAATAGGGAAGGGAAGTGACCAAGGGTTTAAGGAACATGGCAGGTCATGTAATTGCCATTTTGCTATCAATCAAGGTTTTGGTGTTTAGGATCCTTCCTGCCTTCCATCCTGATAGAATACATGCATGTGCATGGCAGAGAGAGGAGCACCCCTCACCCTTCGCAATGGGGTGAACATGTAATTATTTATTCTTGCAAAATATAATTTTTTAATAATAGACAACTACAACAGTTGCTCAATAGGCATGGAACCTAAAAGAAAGGAAACTAGTGCCCTTATCTTAAAGGCCAGGGAGGCTATCTTTCTAAGGCCCCAAAGAAAAGGAATGGAAAAGACAATTTCTTATTACAATATATTAGCATTTCTGGATTTCCTAACCATTCCCATGTGAAGCAACCCCTCTGGGTGCACAGAAGACCCCAAGCATGGCTCTTTAAATGAACTCTGCACCGTCAGCATACTCATAGTTCTGTAAATATTAAATAGCAAGAGAACAATTAAGTTTCTGGGATGCACTCAGTGGGTGTTTATTCCTGGCAATCATTATTGGCATCTGACATCCTGGGTTGAGAAGTTAGAATCCACAGTTCTTTTTACATTGCAATTTTTACAACACAGTAGGAATATATTTTTTTTTTTTCTATTTGTTTTGAACTGTAGGCAAAAGCCCCAAGCATACATTTGTGATGCTAGCCAAGGTGTTCACGTTGAAATTTCCTAGGGAGAGGTACTCAGCCTCTGAGATTGATAAAGCTTTTCAGTCTGGTACTGTGTGACCTCTGGCAACAGATCCATCCTGTCTCATAAAAGCTGGAGTCTGAGGGGGCAAGGTGAAGAGCCCAGGTCAGGATTAGCCATTTCAGAAAGATACACAATGCTTCCTGGACAATAACTACAGCCTCCTCTTGGTCAATTAATGTTTTCCCAATGGCCCATCAGTGTAAATGATTCCAGATATTGTCGGCTCAATAGAATAAATCAGGAAAGCTTTCTACTATCCCTGTTACTATAAGGGTATGACTTTTGAACCAACAAACACATCATTTTCATTTTCTTTCCTTGAAAGAGCTGGGGCCAAGCATCCTTTATGCACAACTCTCAAATGCAAATTGTTTTCAGCTTACTCACCTGCAGGGTTGATTTTTTTTTTTTTTTCCTGATGGCCTCCCTTCCTTGATTAAATCCTGGAGCTTCATTTAATCCATTAAGTCAGAACTGGAATCCCTGAAAACAAACCAAATTAAAAATGCAATTCATTATCTAGGAGACTATTTTGTTCACTGTTGTTTGTTGAAAAGCAGAGTGAAAAATGGGTGACACGCCAAAAACAAAAAACAAACAACAAAACAACAGAAAGGAGAAAGATGAAAGGAGAAAGATGACAGATATGGCAAATAGATTTGAACACAGATGTGCACCAGATGAAGAGCTTTCCAATTCTTTTCTCAATTAGAAAATGTCTCACCCTGAGTTTCTCTGTTAGGCACTGATCTACATTAGGTATTTTTTCCACTTCTCTGTATTGCACACAGTGATGTGTGAGCATCTCAGCAGTAGCTCCATTTGATCAGAAATTAGAGTGCTTAAGCTAGTGCCATAAAAGAAGTCTAAACATGGTGACAAAACTTGGGTAGTTTTTTAAAGGGTGGCAAAACTTAAATAACACAAGCTTTAAGTATCCCAGTTGTTGTCATGGTCACTCACTATAGTTGTCATTCATGCTGTTGTCATTAGTCAGCTCCCAAAAAAGTCACCTACTTTAATCCCTACCACAGAGGTTTGAATTCAGTTGAAATTATGATCTCAGAGCTGGATTTAATGCTCTTTCTGGATACACAGAAAACTTAAGTGGCATTTAGCAAATGAGTTAATTTCTTTGCTTTAAAGATGCTTAATTAGCAAACACCAGGCAACTGAAATGAGTAGGTAGCTTCCATAGGAGAGGCCAAGGACTTAAAAGCATGTAATTCCCAGCACTGTAGAAATTACTAAACAGAATATCCAGGGGTTTTTTTTTCTTTTCTTTTTTTAATTTTCCTTCAATTTGGTCTTGTTGAAAGCAGTATGAAGCAAACATTCTCGTACTTTCATGAGGCCACCTCTATCCTCCAGACCTTGATCACAGTGGGGAAGAAGGCAAGCAGTTTAGCACTTGGCTCTTATGAAAAGCTTGATAGACAGGAGCTGATTCTAAATATGAACAAGGAGAACAGACAGCCTCAAGGGACACCCTTTACACAACAGTATCTACCCCTCCTCCCCATCCTGTCACAAAACTTCTCTCCTATAATCCCACTATTAGAGGTATTCATTTGACTTAACAAGCTTCTATTTTAAAAAGATGAAAACAAGTCATTAGGAATATTACCAGAACAGGCAGTAAGAAGACATTCATCCAGCAGTAAAGTTAATTGTCAGATTATTTATTTCTTGGTGAAATGGAGTAATATTCTTGCTAAAAGGAAGGAGGAGTTCTTCCAGCATTAGATTTGGGAGAGCTTTGATTTTTAGGGCTCTAAGATGAAGACAAGAAGACTTGGGCATAGCACAGAAGGGAAGGCTCTATAAAGTATAATTCACGGAACATCGGAGAGAATGAGCAGGAGGGGCATGAGGAGGCTGGTTCTAGTTAGGTCCCTTACTGGCAGGATGATACCCATCAGCCCACTTAATCCCATGCCTAGGCATTTACGACCCACTCGGGTGGGAGACAGGAGGGCGTAGGTATCTGCAGTTCTACCCTCCGTGCTCAGTTTCCCAACCTTTTGCCGAGAGTCTTTCAAACACTCATCAGTTCTGATGGCTAGGCTTGTACCTCATTTCAGAGTGTGTATATATCTATACATGTATATAAAATATTCTATATATAGAGAGAATATTCTATATTATATATAGAGAGAAAGAATAGAATATATAGAGAATAGAATATTCTCTATGTGTGTGTGTGTATCCCTGTTTTCTATCCCTGTCTCATTTTTTTTTAATGTGATTGTTTTGTTTTTGTAAACCATGTTTTCTGGGTTTTTTTGTTTTTTGTTTGTTTGTTTTTTTGAGAGGTTTTTTGCTATAGGGCGCATGTGCTCACCAGAGAGACAGAGAGAGACAGAGAGACAGAATGCGAGAAATCACCCCCCAGGGGGGATGGCCACACCGCAATCCCTTCTCCTCCATTCTCCTCTCGGGATCTTGGGCATGCACGTACACATGCCCGACGTGAGTTAAAGCCACCGGGTCCGGGACGTGAACCGCGGTGGACTATATGGGAGTCCAGCGACACAGCCATTACGCTAACTGCTGGTCCCTAAACCATGTTTTCAAAGATCAACTCTTAACCCCATGCCAAAGTTGTTCTTCCAATATACTGTTATAAAACATTCTTCTAGGGCCAGTCCCTGACCTCCTCTTGATTTATCACTGTGGCCTTAGCCCTCTGCTCACCATTAGCCACCCACTTCAGTCACATTTTCTTGCTCACCTTTCAAAGATTTTTCCAATAATTCTTAAATACTATCCTGGATTTTTGTCTGGGACCTTTGTCTCTGAGGACGCCAGGATTGTGGCTACAAGGGAATCTACTCTGCGGGTGACTAGGTCTACCAAGACTAGACCTTCTTTGCTGACATCTGTATCCTTGCTGGTTCAGCAGTGCCTGCTCACACAGCATGGGGGGCATGGGAGGATCGAGGCGAGGACAGGGATGTACGTTGTCTCTCACCCACCTCTATCTCTTTTTCTAAGTCTGGGTAGAAGGAACAGCATAGAAGAGAAAACCCCCAACAAGGGAGTCAGAAGAACCTGAATTTGAATTCTAGCTCTGCCCTTGCTGGCTGTGTGACCTAAGGCAAATTATTTAACTAACATCTCTGAACTGCAGCTGCCTCTTATTTAAGACAGGCAAAGTAATTCTGCTTGCCAGGATTATTTCGGGACTCAAATGAGATTCCAATCTATATGGTGATGCTGTATGTGTAGCAAAGTAGACTATGTGGAAAAGTAGTTGTTGTACAGCTATCTGTCATGACTTTTCTCAGCTGGGACCCTGACCTCTGGCTTACTTCTTTGCCCAAGGGCTGCCTCAAGCAGAAGGGCCAATGTGGAGACTTCCAGAGAGATGTAAATGTAGTTCAAGTGGATTGTGACAGGAAGAGAAGGGGTCGCCAGTGTCTTTCCCCTTCCACAGGAGCAGAGCAGCCCTACTATGGGCAAGATGCATACTATTAAATCTAGTTCTCCAGGTTAAAAATTTTTTTTTCTATTTTGTTTGCTAAATGCAAACAAAATAACTCTGCCCACAGAGCACACTTTCCTGTCAGCTGCCACTTTCTGAACTGCTCACTTATTCTAGTCACTACAGCACATATCAACAGCCATAAGCTGGCATTTCTCCTCATATGCTCCTACAGCATTAATATTTCATGAGGAGCAATAGGGTAGGACCAGCTTCTAGGGGAAAAAAACACAGGAAAGAATGAAATAAAATGGCCTGAATAGGGAAAGATGATAAACCTAGAGGCAGTTTCCTCAGTGATGTTTTACAGAAAAGGATTTATTGCACAATGACAAGCTTTTATTCTTCTTTTCAGCAAGCATTTTTGCATTATTATTTATTCAGCAATTCAGCTGGGTATTCAGAGGTGACAGCTTGTCAATTCTTTGCACAAACATTTTGGACTCTAACATCATAATCTAAAACCATTGCAGTAATTACAAGGAGGTAGTAGGGAGGAGGATATGGGAAAGGTAACTGTGTTCTGAAGATGTTCAGACTAAGAAGAACTGTAATACATGTGTACTTCTGACAGTTCAGATGGAACATTGTAATCTTTGCTGATGAATAGCAGGATCAGGGCTATATAGGGTAACCATGTATTGCCCACTCTGAGGTTGTCTCACCTGTTAGAAAATGATCACAACCACACCTGTGTAAGCCAAGAGAGGCTTTTCTCACCTTAGCTGATGCAGAGTCACCAAAGCAATCAGAAGCCCTACCTAATCAGTCAATATCGATTAGGTCTCTACTCTGTGTCCAGTGCACGCTCTAATCATTTATCCTGCTTTACTATTTCTCTAGCACATGCTAATCCTGTTGCATTTCAGTTTATTTGGTTTTATTATCTGTTTACCCAATGAGAATGTGAGTTTTGGAAGGATACATACTTTGTTGGAGCTTGTTCACTGGTGCATCCCTATCACCCAGAACACTACCTGGCATGTGGTAGGGGCATAATAACTATCAACTAAATGAAGAAATAATAAATGCTGAGGCAATTAAAGTATATAAGAATGTAAGGTATTTTCTGTGATCTTGGTTTATAATCTAGCTGTAAAGCAAGCCATATGAATGCTAAGAGAACATGCAAATCAAACTGTGCATTAATTTTTTTAAGTTAAGAGTAACTTTTATTTCATTTTATTTATTCATCCATTTTAATTTGCCCAGAGAGGGACAGAGAGGGGCAGGGTGGGGGAGAAAATAGAAAGCAAGCTGCCAGGCCCAGGATTCAAGCCATAGTCGACCATGTGGGAGTCCAGCACCTTTAACCACCACGCTACCTGCTGACCCTAACATCAGAAATTTTTGGTTCTTCTTTGAAGGGTATTCCCTACTGGTGATGACTAGGTGGTTTCTTTGCAGGAGGGAAAAGAACCTGTTGATATTCCCTTTAAACATTAACCAGTAAGAATAAGCTCATACCATCCTTGCCCAGCTTTCTCAGCCAGCCCCAGCTTTGTACACTCTTGATTTCTGACTCTCTTTTATTTTGATCTCATGGCTGAGGAGTAAAGTGCCCCAGCACCTGTCAGTGTTATCACTTGGTTTGCCTTCCCACTGTCCATATTAAATGCATTCAGAGGGGGACCAGCAGTTAGTGTAATGGCTATGTCGCTGGACTCCCACGTAGTTGACTGCAGTTCGCGTCCCAGACCCAATGGCTTAAAAAAACTCATGCCGGGCGCGTGTGCGTGCGTGCCCAAGATCCCAAGAGGAAAACGGAGGAGAAGGGATTGCAGTGTGGCCATCCCCCCGGGGGGGTGATTTCTCGCTTTCTGTCTCTCTGTCTCTCTATGTCTGTGCACGTGCCCTGTAGCAAAAAAAAAAACCTCTCCAAAAAAAAAAAAAAAAAGAAAATGCATTCAGAGGATAGCTTGGTACAAATACATCTCAAATATGTTTGATCTTTCAATCATAATTCTCAAATTGTGCTGTGAAAAATAAATCCTGTGGTGTTGAAAGAAATTCAGTTGGAAGATGTTTGCATTTCAAATAGGTTTATAGACTATAGAGTTTACCAAAATGATTCTTATCATTTGATTCTAAGCCTTCAATGCACTGGTGAGCATTTAAATATCTGAGAAATAGCTGTAGTATATAATATTACCTCCAAATTTATTGGACCATGAAAACTTGTCTCTTTTAAAATGTAAGGGTGGGGGGACCCTCAAAAAGTTCATGGAAAATGCATATCATGAAAAAAAATGCATGGATATGACAAAAAAATTCTCCCCAAAACACTTTTTTCAAATTTCATTTTTCATTAACATTTTGAAGATCCCTTCATGTGCACTCTCTCTTGCTGTCACTGGATAATAATTTAGCAAATACTGGTCTACGTGCTTGTCAAAAGAAGGGCATATAGAAATTGCTAGCTTGAGCTGGGCCTCTGGGGATTTGAAGATTGTTTTATCTCCACCAGTCAATTGGGAATTTTTATTTATGAATTTAAACTCATAAAGCCAGTACCATAAGAGTTTAAAAGAAGAGAATCTAGAAGGCCTCAGGAAGACATGGAATGAGGCTGGACTTCAAAATATAAAATTATATAGATTGAGGAAAAGAAATTTTATGTGTGGGCAGAAATTAAAGACATGATAATATTTTTATTTTAAAAATGTGTTTTAGTGACATCCCTGAAATTTCAGTGGGATTTGATTAATGCATTCCAAAATCCAGCCCTATTTTTTTTCTATTAATCCAGTGTGTTAGTTTGTGTCCTCTGAGGCAGACACTAAGATAGGATTCATTGTGCAAGAATTTCATTTAGGGAAATGCCTGGGAAAACCATCAGACCATTACACCAATTTGATGCCACACAAGGGAGAAAGGAAAGAGAGGACGGGTAGAAACATCCCAACTGCCACAAAGTCTGAGGCGAGTTCTGCAATACTGTCAGGGAATCCTTGTGTCTCCCAGGACTAACTTTGCCCTGGTATTCCTGCAAGCATGAACAGCTCATGGGAAGCACAGTTTGGTACCAGCGTGGTGATGGATTTTCAGTGCTCTGCTCCTGGCCCCTTATCAATGACGCCCTGTAATTGGAACTCGGCACAACATATTCTCATTCCCCACACTGAAGAAAAAGTGAACTGGCCTATATATGAAGAACCAGCTGCCCATAATCCCAGTTATCCATCTGAAATCAATGAAGGAAAAGCAATATGCAATGTTCGTGACCATAGGCCTAGAAATCTTACTACTTCTCATTGTGTAATTGTCCAAATAAGGATATCTTACTATTCCCAGTTGTGGGATTTAGTTACTGTGGAAGCTCAAGCTTATAAAATTGGTGTTGAGGATGGTGAAAACTAGAAAAAAGAAAAAAATGGGGCTGGCTTTGTAGCCTACTAGTTAAGAGAGCCAGATCCTCTATAATCAACAGTGGTTCAAATCCTGGCCCTAGAGGATCTGAAGAGTGTGTGCGTGTGTGTGCATGTCCAAAATCCCAACAGGATGGAGAAGTGGAGAAGAGATGGCAGCGTGACCAGGCCCCATTGTGGGATGCTATCTTGTTTTCTTTTTCTTTCTCTGGCAAGTGTACACAGTCTGGCAATTCGAAAAAAAAAAAAAAAAAAAAAAAAAAAAAAAAAAAAAAAAAAAAGAAGAAGAAGAAGGAAAGAAAGGAAAAAATACAAATTACAAGTACAAAATTGTCAGGGCTTCTCCTGGAGCCTCAGAAAGAAATGGTTTCTGCAAGTGTGAGGCCAGCTTCAGCCATATTTGCTTCATGATAAATCTGCTCTTCAAAATAAAGCTGTGAGACTTGGATTGTATTGCATGAGCACATTCAAAAATAATTCACTGCTGATTGATTCATGAAAATGTAAAATGCCCCACAAGTGTTTAATTATCTGAACTGTGTGCACTTTCCATGGTAAAGAAACAGCTGATGAGAGATGGAGAGAGCAAGCCACAGAGGTTAATGCACAGAGAATGACCTGAGTGTGCTCTCTGCAGCAGAGCTGATTGAGCTGCTGACACGGATCCAGGAGGACACATTCTCAAAACCCAGCTCCAGTCAGTCCTTTGTAGGGGATCGCATTGGTTACTACATTTTCTCCTTTTAGGGACATAGAACACGGGTGCCAGGGGCAAAATGCACCACAACATTGTAGCCGAACAGCAAAATGGAGTGCAAAAGGCAGTAAACCCAGAGGGCTGCAATGAAGGAGCTTGTGCCATTTGTTAGATCCAGGCACGACAAAAAGGTTTCTGAGATTTTGTCTCCTCAGAGGTTTTCAAATTACTCAAACAGAAGGCAATAAAGCAAGGGAAAAGTGAAAGAAAAAGGAAATGAGGAAAACAGATGGAGTGAGTACAGAGAATAGGGAAAGTGGCAAGGAAGAGAGTGGAAGAGAAAGAGCAAAAAATGAGTAGGAAGGTCACAGCTGTTAGCTGTAAGGGGCAGAGGCCTAATTACTTCTGGACCTTTGGGCATCATTTGAAAATGGAATATGACTCAGAGTATTATTCATACAAATCAAGGCAGGGGAAATTCAGTACTGGTTGTACCTTACCAGTACACAGATGATCCAAAGGGCTCAATCCCTTTGGTTCTTTAGTTTGATTTCCTATCTATCTAAATATCCCACTGTAGGAATGGTCTTCCTTAGATACATTAATATTAAGCCACTGAACAGCTCAGCATGGAGTGAAATCTGTCTGTCTTAGAAATGCAAACCTCTCCTCCAGTTACCATCTTCGTTTTCAAAAAATATTTATTTAATTTTATTTCTTCTTCTTCTTCTTCAATTTGACCAGAGAGAGACAGATTGAAAGAGAAAGGGAAAGTCATAGTGAGAAAGCAAGCCATCAAGTCTGGGAGTTGAACCATGGTCAGCCATGTGGGAATCCAGTGTCTTAACCACTATGCCACTTGCTGGTCCCCAGTTACCATCTTCTACCAGTTATTTCTTCCCACCCACCTTATTTCCTGCCATGTTGCTCTTTGGTACACTATCTCAACCTTAATGCTCCTTTTTTATTTTCTCTACCTAGACCCATCATTTTGACCCCAAAGATCTTTGTCTTAGGTACTTAATCATAAATATATTGTCATTTATTTTTGATCTCTGTATTTTCCATATTCTGTGAACTTCAATAGGTTTATTGTTTCATCAATAGCACCTATCCCAGTGGATAGCATATAACAAGATTTTGAGAAATAGTTCTTTTTAAATAAAAGAATGAAACTGTTATTTGTGTACATATATTTTTATTTACAATTCCTATGATTTTTGTTTAATGATCTTTAAAATCTAGCTTTGTCTTCTTCAAGAAAAGTTACAGGAATGCCCATTTCTCACAGTCAAGCATGCAGGCTCCTGACTACTCACTTTGGAAGCTTCTAGTTGCTGCTTTACTCTGATTTGGTTTCCTCCTGTGAAATGCCCTATGGCAGACCAGTGAGTCCAGGGCTATTCCCGGTGTGCTCACCTGGGGCCCGACTCTTAGCACTGGTCTAACCACTTTTCTCCCCTCTTCCCTACATATTCTTCTCCAAGTGGCAAAAGTGTTAAGAAACCTCAAGTAACCTCTGAGGCCTGTGCTTAGATCATGGTTATTTACATTGGCTTCAACCCTCTTCCTTAAACTGTTGAGGCTTTGTTCTGGAAGAACATGAGGTAGATGGAGGGGAACAGTGCAGTAGCCTGTTGCAGGAGTGTATCTGCTGAGCTGTCAAAGTTCATTTTCCATGTAATTCTTCCAAAGGTCTTAGATGACAAACTGTTTCTGCCTTGTGGATGATTTCGTTCTTAAAGAGAAAGCTCAGGAGAGAGCAGGGAGTTGGTAAAGGGGAGGGAGTAAGACGGTAACTTTTTACGCGCTCTCTTTCCCTTTTCTCCTAACAAAACCCAAATGAGATGGCATGGAGTGTGCAATATGGGGTTGACAGACTGTACAAAGAATTTACGATATGGAATAGTTTAGCAGCTCTTGTAATTTCCCAGACCCTTCTCAATAGAGATGTACTTTATGTGCAAAGTGACCAAGTAGGTTGCAAAGCTCTTGTCAGAGTGGAATAGATGTGATTGATAGAGGCCACCTCTGATAGCAGAGGCATGCAAACAGAAGAGTGAGCTTCAGTTTTGCCACTAGAGTGCTTGATTCTAGTCCTGACTCTTGTTGGTAGAGGTTGATCATAGGCCAATCAATCACTTAACTTCTCTGAGACTCAGTTTCTTCTTCAGTAAATGGAAATGATGGTATTGCCTACCCAACTTACTGTACCTGACTGTAAGAGGCAATGAAATGATCAAATGAAATAAACTTATAAAGAATCTTTTTAAATGGATGGGTCTTCAGGGCACATTCAGTTTTCATTTTGTCTTAAGAACACTCAAATATTGCATACTAAGACAACTGCTGAATGGTATTGAGGAAAATAAACCAGATGTTTAGAACTAGAAGGATATTTAGGGCCCTTTCAACCTAAAACAGTCATTTTTCAGATGAGAAAACTGAGTGAAAGCCAAAGAAATAGTTATTTTCCCAAAGTAATGAAGTCAGAAAAAGAGGGAGAAAGAACATCTCTCAAATCCATGCCAAATTCTTTAGATCCTCCCAGTGCCTTGGGGTCAGGATTACTATTTCCCAGTATTTACGATTTCTTGTTCTTTGATGTCCACAGACAGTCCTGAGCTGGGGAAAGGTTGGTGGGTGATCAAAGAGAGATGTTAATAGTCATCCCATCTACCTAATGGTGTTTCCTTGGCATAATATCAAGAATTGCAAAGTCACTGGGAGACTTCTGTAAAAAATGAAGGAAAATTACCTAAAGAATGTAGTCAACGAAATTGTCTTCCAGTGGAGGCCTGGACACACCTCCTCAAAATGAGACAGCATCCTGGATACCACTTGGAGGACATTTCTGTGACTCCTGTGGTTCACCTGCAGCTACTCAAAAGTCATAGAGGACAGAGTTCATCTCCAGTGGAGTAGACATCACAAGGGCACCCAAAGGAAGAAAAGAGGACACTTGATGTAAAAGCTGACATCTTTGGGGTGGATAACGTGTACTTGAATACATGACACCCAGAGTCTCTACAAGAATGGCCGTATCTGACAGGGAAACATCTCCATTGGGTCCTAAGACAATTCCTGACAAACTGGGTTGCAGTTTCTCTCACAGGACAATGTAGAGATCTACACAGAGAGGACAGATCTATTAACCACTTGCATAAGGCACTTAGAATAAGTTACCCAGGCCCTTGATCAAATGACTGTTAAAATAATACTCCCTACACTAGTCTTGTTCAGTGCTGAGGCCTCAGGAGTCTTTGAAGATGAAGTGGTCATTTGATCCTGAACTTAACTACCACCACCACAGCATGAATCAAGGTTTTCTAGTAAGTCTTTTTTTCCCCTTTCAAAGGTTAAAAATCAAAGAGTCCCATCCCTCAGTGGATCCCAGATGCTGCTGGGTTAACCAAGCTACATATTGGCTCTAGGTCAATGCTGTTATTTAGACTTGGGTGTTCCCCAGATCACATTAATCCTTAATCAGTATTTTCCTCTGATGTGGCAAGCCCTAGAGCCTGCCCCAAATCTTGAGATTCATTGATTTCATGTCACCAGGGACTGAATAGAACACCTCTAGTTCAACAAAAATAACTGTCACTTGGCCAAGAGGCCAAGTCACCAGGCAAGAGAGACCTCCCTAAAGTGTGGCATGGCTTCTTTGTTCTGTGCCAGTCAGCTACTGCCTTAAACTGTGTTGTCATCTCTGATTCATCCCTTTCTTTCACGCAGGGTGACTCAGAGGGGGGAAAGTGCTGTATGAAGCCCTGCTCACATTTAATTGATAAAATACAGTCAGTTACTGCCAAGCCAAAGGAGGCAAATAGATAGTCCAAGGATGCACTGAAGTAGAACACTAAGCAACATGACAAGTGGTTACAGAGAGCTGAGGAGGGACAATAGTAGACTGGCTTAGCTGGCCTTTAGCCATTTTAAGCAAAAGCATCAGAAGCTCTAGGGGACAAAAAGGCAGAGTCACAAGTACTGATAGGGCTCATAAATGCCACCCAGGGGTATGAGACAGAAGCAGGCCACACACATTTACAGTGTGGGAAGAATCAGTGAATCGTCTTAGTCATCTGTTAAATATACACTGTACTAATTAAATACTGTCTGTGGTAGGACAGTAGGTTACACATAGAGAAGCAAGATACTGTCTACACTCAGCAAGTTGGGCCCTTAATTGAGATAAGATGGCACAAAGCTTGATGTTCATTTTGAGTACTAAAGAACATACACATACATATATGTGCAGATGTACATAAATGCACATGCATGCACATGAACACAAGGCTTATTTTTTTTAGAATACTTATTTCTTGTCCTCCCCATCTGTATACTGACTGAACCTCCTCAAATGCAGGTAAATATTAATACATAATGTTCAGTTAAAAATTCAAATTACTATTTAAAAATACTTTTTGGGGCCGGCAAGTGGCGTGGTGGATAGGGGCGCTGGATTCCCACATGGCCGACCATGGTTCGAGTCTAAGACCTGGTGGCTTGCTTTCTCACTTTCCCTATCTCTCTCTCTCTCTCTCTGTCTTCCTGGTCAAATTAAAATAAATAAATAAAACGAATGAATAAATAAAATTAAATAAATAATTCTTTAAAAAAATAATACTTTTCAAAAAACGTTCAAATACCAAGTATAAATATAATTTGTTTAAATGAAAAAATATTACTGTGAAGAAAAAATGGTGAATTGAAACTATTGTAAAATCATTTTAATTGAGTTAGAGTACAGTGTTGTGACTTGATGGATTTAACTGTAATTTGGAAGCTTGGTTATTTGTAGTGGCTGAGGAAAAGTCACTGCATCTTTAAGATAGAAGAATCATTCGGAGCACACAGACTATGGGACACATGTGCTGAGAGACTGGGGATGCCACCTTGTTTAGTCTATTGTTGGTGTGATGCCTGTGCTCTCATCGGTGATTTCAAGCACTTAATATTTGTGTTTTACTATTATAGGCAATAGTTTACAAAGATAATCGTGATAGTGTAATATATTTTACAAAGATAATTCCAATAGTGTGATAAAGAATTACTTGGAGGTAGGGGGTGATGAGAGGTGTGGAAAACATTAGAAAGTTATCGTACTAGGTACCTAACACCACATGGTGGAGTGAGAATGGAGACTTGGAAAGGTAGAGCTGGTAGAATTTGGGTATTGATGACACAGGTAAGGTTCATGTTCCAAAGAGAAGAAAAGGATATTCCTTTTTCATGCCCAGCACCTAGTTATAACAGTTTTAATTTTTTAGCATAAGCTATCATTTTTTAAAATTCTTCATGGTTTAACACAATAAAGGCTTACTTTAAGTTGATATTAAGAACTGTGTGATACAAGCAGAGCAGCCCTCCTCCATCTACTGACCTTGTATCTGTGATGCCTGGTCTCTAAGATTTACTGCAGAAGGGGTGGAAAGAGATGGAGGAAGAATGCCAGCTTTAATCTGACAATGGCATACTTAATATCTGCTCACAGAGGTAGTCATGTGGCACAACCTACCTACAAAAAAAAACAGGGAAATGAAGGGAAGCACATGGACTATTTAGTGAGCACTAATAGCTTAAATATATAGATTTAGTCACATTAGTTGCCAATTTCTGGTAGTTTTGAGCCGCTATCTATTTAACAAGAATATCTCATTTTTGCTGCAAAACCCAAACTTTGGCAATATCTCCATGGCCGCTGCCATCAAGCGTCTATGTTGTTCTGTTCAGTTGCCCTCATTAAGATGGTTTATAACTGCCTTTGTGCCTGACGGAGTTGCCAGTCTGTTACTTGAGGCCATCTTCTGCCACAGGTCTCTTGCATGTTCAGGAAGCCAAAGTGGCAGAATCCTGAGAGAGCCGCAGAATCACATCACAGTATAACTCCCTGATAAAACAGCTCTGTGCCTCAAGTTCTATACAGCCTTTACAACTCCCTCAGAACCTGACACTCTCCCAAGGGCGTGAGGACAGGTATAGGCAGGTGCAGAAAGGCCTGTCCCATGCCATTTTCTCTATTATCCTTGTCTTGCACATCTTTCTTTCCCAAGTACCTCTGCCTTGAAATGTACCCTTTTTATTTACCCAAGACTGGAAATGCCAATAGATATGAGTGGACATGGTAGTTATACTGAGGCTGCTGGAGGGGATAGTTAGTTCTACTCACCAGAAGTATCTCAGGCCTGCCAAGGTAACCAATACAGAAACGTAGTGTTCCACAGAAAAGGCCAACTGGTTTCAGTTGCTAAAAATTGTATGGTCAGTAAGATCATGTACAAGACAAAGCAGCCCAAAATATGATGCTCAATATTTGTTTTTTGAAGTGTGTTTTGTAGACACTAGAGTCTATAGAGTCCAGGTTTAATTGTCTTTCTGCAGGTCACCCCTTGTCTTCTATCATCGAGTAAGCTTCCATTGTTGTTCACATCACTGCTCTAGTGT
The DNA here is from genome assembly GCA_026018925.1 of Tupaia tana. Classification (NCBI taxonomy): domain Eukaryota; kingdom Metazoa; phylum Chordata; class Mammalia; order Scandentia; family Tupaiidae; genus Tupaia; species Tupaia tana. The sequence goes on along the minus strand of JAKSZU010000013.1, from coordinate 35,691,134 downwards.
GACTACAGCCTTAAAGGGAAAAAAAAGTTTATATATAGACAGAGAGTTTGGTTAAGAAGTAAAAAAGGGTTACAGGATAGCTGAAGTTTACTTCATTGAAATAGAGACTTTTTTTTTTCTTCTTATAAGTCATCAATGCAACTCATGGAAGAGTGACTTGCTGCTGCTCCTTCTTCATAAATCAGACTAAAGAACGTTGGAGTTGAGTTTTAGACTTACCTAGTTCAACCTGTCCCACTTTATAGATAGAGAAATTGAGACACATGTGGTTTAAATACATTCTCAAAATCACAGAGCTGAATTCCGAACACCAAGCTGCCTGCGGCTGCAGGCCCATTCAGGAGGGACCTTCGTGCATCCCCACCCCTACTCATCTCTGGACTTCAGGTTGGTTCTGTGGGACTTTAAGACGAATTCACACCCCCCACACCCCACCTGCAAACCGGTTCAAGCCAGACAGCAGTTCTGGACATCAGGCTGCCTACAGCTGCAGGCCCACACATCCAGGACTCATCACTCATCCTCTGCCCCTTCCCCACTTGCCTTTGGACTCTCTGAATTTTAACGCTTTGAATAGCATGTGGCACACAATGCGCACCATGCAATTTTCTTTTTCTTTTTTCTTTGCTGTTGAGGTGTTGCTTATTAGGTCATTTGGAGGCTCACCACTCCTTAGAAACAGAGAGGACTTAGGCTCACCAAGGACCAGTGACAACAGTACATGGTACTAGTGAGCAACAGGTAGGCCAAGCATAAGAGAAACCATCAATTTTCTAATCCTGCACACCTTTTAATACTCAGAGATACTTTAAATAAGTTAGGAAGCAACATATAGATCACCTGATGACTAGGAACAATCACAAAGGCTCAAGAATCATGAAGAACCAACAAAAGGCCTCTCCCTCAAGGGAAACCGAAATCATCAAGCCTACATCACCCACAGTCAATAAAATGGACATCATGGACATGTCAGATAAGGAAATCAGAATATTTGTAGTGACCAAACTAACTGAGATGGAAAAGAAAAGAGAAAAGGACCTCCAGGAGATGAGGAAGTCCTTTCATGATTTGAAAGAAGAAATAGATACCTTAAACAAGAACCAGGTGGAACTTCTAGGGTTGAAGAATGTCATACAGGAAATCAAAACCTCCCTTGAAAATATTAAAAGTAGGTTTGATCAGGCAGAAGATCTAAACTCTAATATAGAAGACAAAACATCTGACCTAGAAAAAAGTATCAAGAAGATTGAGAAAACAATCATGAAAAACGAGGCTAATATATGAGGAATATTGGATCTCATCAAGTGCCCCAACATCCAGATAATTGGTATTCCAGAAGAGGAAGAAAAAAATAAGGGCCTAGATAATTTATTTCATAAAATCCTGGAAGAAAACTTTCCAAACCTAGAAAGGCGTTCAAATATCCAGACCCAAGAAATACATAGGACCCCGAGTAGAATCAATCCACGAAGATTCTCTCCAAGGCACATCATAGCCAGACTGACAAAAACAACAGACAAAGACAAGATACTAAAGTTGGCAAAAAGGAAAAGTCTAGTTACTTACAAAGGTCACCCCATCAGGCTAACATTGGATCTCTCAGCGGAAACAATGCAGGCAAGGAAAGAATGGGGAAATATAGTCAAAGTGTTGAATGAAAAACAATTTCAACCAAGAATACTATACCCGGCAAGATTATCTTTCATATGGGAAAAAAAGATAAAAACATTCTCGGATAAGCAAAATTTGAAGGAATTTACCAACTCCAGACCAGTTTTTCAAGAGGTTCTGAAGGGAGTGCTATACCAGGAAAACTAAAAAATCAGACAGACAGTTATATGAGAACAGAAAGCAACCAAGAAAATGGTTCACTTAATGAAAAGAATAGGTACAGAAATATCAATAATTACATTGAATGTCAATGGCTTAAATTCTCCAATTAAGAGACATAGGCTGGCTGAATGGATAAAAAAAAAAACAGAAACACTCTATCTGTTGACTACAAGAAACTCACCTTATGGATAAAGGCAAACATAGACTAAAAGTAAAGGGCTGGAAAAAGATATTCCATGCAAATAGAAATAAAAAAACGGCTGGAGTAGTGATATTGATTTCAGACAAAATAGATTTCAAGACAAAGACTGTAAGAAGAGGCAAAGAAGGGCATTGTATAATAGTAAATGGGGTAATCCAGCAAGAAGACATAACGCTTATAAATATCTATGCACCCAAATCTGGTGAACTTAAATATGTGAAGGAAAGACTGCTGGAGCTAAAAGGAGAGATAGGGAGAAATACTATAATTGTTGGAGATCTCAACACCCCATTATCTCCTATAGACAGATCTTCTGGGCAGAAAATAAATAGAGAGATACAGAACCTAAATGAGACTATAAATCAAATAGGCTTGACAGATATCCATAGAACTTTCCACCCTATGTCCACAACATATACATTTTTCTCACCTTGGCATGGAACCTTTTCAAAAATTGATCATGTGTTAGGACACAAATTAAGCCTTTACAGATTCAAAGGCATAGAAACTGTATCCAGCATCTTCTCTGACCATGATGGAATTAACCTCGATTAATTTCAAGAAACATCCCCGAAAATACACAAATACATGAAAACTGAACAACCTACTTCTGAATGACTTTTTCACTACTGAAGAAATGAAATCTGAAACCAAAAAATTTATGGAAACAAATGATAATGAGTACACAAGTGTCCATAATCTATGGGACATGGCAAAAGCAGTCATAAGAGGGAATTTCATAGCAATTAGTGTGCATAAAAAAAGATGGAAAGATGGCAAATAGATAAACTAACATCATGCCTCATGTAATTGGAAAAACAACAACAGACAAACCCCAAAAATGCCAGACGAAAAGAAATAATAAAGGTTTGAGTAGAAATAAATGAAATAGAAAATAAATGAACCATACAGAAAATAAACGAAAGCAAAAGCTGGTTCTTTGTAAAGATTAACAAGATCGACACACCATTGGCTAAACTGACCAAGAAAAAGAAACAATGATACGAGATTAATCAAATATGTGATGAAAAAAGGCAATATTACAACAGACATAGTAGAAATACAAAGTATCATTAGAAGATACGATGAGCGACTATATGCCAACAAACAAGATAACTTGGAGGATATGGACAAATTCCTGGATGCATATAATCTACCAAGATTGAATCAGGAGGACATAGAGAACCTGAATAGACCCATAACAAGCCAGAAGGTTGAATCAGTAATAAATAACCTACCGACAAATAAAAGCCCAGGTCCAGATGGCTTCACTTCTGAATCCTACAAAACTTTTAAGGAAGAGTTAACCCCTATACTCAAATTATTTCTAAAGATTCAAAAGGAAAGAAACCTTCCAAGTTCATTTTATGAAGCCTTCATCATCCTCATTCCCAAAACAGATAAGAACATGACAAAAAAGGAAAACAACAGACCAATATCATTGATGAATATAGATGCAAAAATTCTCAACAAGATACTAATACATCATATCCAACAACATATACCAAAGATTATTCATCACGACTGATAGGCTTTATCCCAGGGATGAAACGGTGGTTCAACATACGCAAGACTATAAAGGTAATATACCATATTAACAGAAAGAAAGATAAAAAACCTTATGATCATTTCAATTGATGCAGAGAAAGTATTTGATATAATACAACATCCTTTTATGATTAAGACCTTCAGTAAGATTGGTATAGAAGGATAATTTCTCAACATAATAAAAGCGATCTATGAAAAACCTACAACTAACATTATACTGAATGGGGAAAAGCTAAAAGTTTTTCCGCTGAAAACAGGTACTAGGTAAGGCTGCCCACTTTCTTTTTTTTTTTTTTTTTCAATTATCATCATAATCTTATTTATATTACATTGGGTCACATATAATTTTACAGTGTATTACATTGCTTTTTCAAAAGGGAATGCCATGCATGTCAGTCAATACAGACATTAATCTCCCCACCTCATCATTCAATATCTTTTCTATGTTTTTTCCAATCATTATTATTATTATTCTAATTATTTTTTAAAACAGTCAATCATTATTTCTCATTTTGCTTGTAAAAAGACTTTACCCATCATGAAATACTTCTCAGACCAATCCAGGTGAGAATACTATACGTGTCATCACCAACAGGTAATAAGCCATATCTGTTTCTCACTAATATCTTACTTCTCTATTGTTCTCTTGCTATCTTTCTCTATCCTCTTCTCCTCACCGCCCCCCCATTCCACACTGTCCTATTCTCGTTAAGTACCTTCACTGCTTTTATGTCCTCCAATTTTTCGCTCTCTACCATAGAGTGCAGATAGTCGGTATATATTGAGTGGATACATACAATATCTTTCTAGGCTGCCCACTTTCTACACTGCTCTTTAATATCGTTCTGGAAATCTTAGCTAATGCAATCAGAGAAGAGAACAATATAAAAGGCATTCAAATAGGCAAAGAGGAGTTGAAAATATCTTTATTCACAGATGACATGATGGTATACTTAGAAGACCCAAAGGTCTCCATGAAAAAACTCCTTGAAGGGAACCAGCAGTTAGCGTAATGGCTATGTCACTGGACTCCCACATAGTTGACCGCGGTTCGCGTCCCGGACCCGGTGGCTTAAAACTCATGCTGGGCGCATGTGTGTGCGTGCCCAAGATCCCGAGAGGAGAATGGAGGAGAAGGGATTACAGCGTGACCATCCCCCCTGGGGGGTGATTTCTCGCTTTCTGTCTCTATGTCTCTCTCTGTCTGTCTGGTGAGCGCACGTGCCCTATAGTGAAAACCTCTCAAAAAAAAAAAAAAAAAAAAAAAAAAAAAACTCCTTGAAGTAATAAGTGAATACAGTAAAGTGGAAGGATACAAAGTCAACATGCAAAAATCTATAGCATTTCTATTTATGAACAACAAGTTGAATGAAGTAGAGCTGAAGAAAGGAATCCCTTTCACCGTAGCCACAAGATGTATAAGATACCTAGGGATAAACCTAAGAAAGTCAAAGACCTTTATAAAGAAAACTATGAAAATCTTTAAAAAGATATTGAAAGTGATGTAAAAAAGTGGAAGAATATCCCATGTTCCTGGATTGGAAGAATTAACATAATCAAAATGGCAATTCTACCCAAATTAATCTGCACATTTAATGCAATTTCAATCAAAGTACCAGAAATATTCTTCACAGATCTAGAAAAGACAATCACAGAATTTGTCTGGAATCATAAAAGACCTCCTATTGCAAAAGCAATCCTGCGCAAGAAGAATGGAGTAGGAGGCATATCACTCCCTGATCCCAAGATATACTATAAAGCTGTGATCATCAAACATCATGATCTTGGCACAAAAACAGACATGTGGACCAATGGAATAGAATAGAGACCCCAGAAATAACTTCCAAAGCTTATAGCCAACTGATTTTTGACAAAGGATATCAGTCAATCCATTGGGAAAAGGAATACCTCTTTAGTAAATGGTGCTGGAAAAACTGGGTATCCACCTGCAGAAAGATGAAACTGAACCCCCATCTTTCAGCATTAACAAAAATCAACTCAAAATGGATCAAAGATCTGAACCTAAGACCTCAAACAGTAAAACTAGTGGTGGAAAATGCTGGGGAAACACTGGGAGACATTGGAGTAGGCAAAGACTTCTTAAATAAGACTCCCAAAGCACAGGCAATAATCCCTAAAATAGACAAGTGGGACTATATCAGACTAAGAAGTTTCTACACAGCAAAGGACACAGTAACAAGTGTGAACTGACAACCCTCAGAATGGAAAAATATTTTTGTTAAATAAGCCTCAGACAAGGGACTGATAACTAGGATACACAGGGAACTCAAACGTCTTATGCGAAAAAAAAAAAAAATTACCCAATTAAAAGATGGGAAAATGAGCTGAACAAAAATCTCTCTAAGGAAGACATATGAACAGCCAAAAAACATATGAAGAAATGCTCAATATCCCTCATCATAAGGGAGATGCAAATCAAAACCACAATGAGATACCACCTAACCCTGTCAGAATGGCAAAGATTAAGAATATAAAAGCGATAAGTGTTGGCAGGGTATGTGGTGAAAAGGGAACCCTCCTACACTGTTGGTTGGAATGTAAACTGGTTCAGCCACTATGGAGAACAATATGGAGGTTCCTCAAAGATCTACAAATAGAACTACCATTTGATCCAGCAATCCCACTTCAGGGTATCTATCCAAAGGACAGGAGAATGCTCAGTTAGAAAAGTGCTTGCACATCAATGTTTATTGCAGAATTATTCACGATTGCCAAGACATGGAACCAACCTAAATGTCCACAAACTGATGAATGGATTGAAAAAGTGTGGCATATATACTCTATAGAATACTACTCAGCCATAAAAAAATAACAAGACCTTTGCATTTGATAGAAAGTGGTCAGATATGGAGGATCAAGTCAAGCAAGCCAGGCTATGAACAAAAGATATTGTATGTATCCACTTAATATATATCGACTATCTGCACTCTGTGGTAGAGAGCAAAATATTGGAGGACATAAAAGCAGTGAAAATACTTAACAAGGATAAGACAGTGTGGAATGGGGGCAGGGTGAAGAGAAGAGTATAGAGAAAGATAGTAAGAGAACAAATAGAGAGGCATGATATTAGTGGGACACAGATATGGCTTATTACCTGTTAATGACGTGTATGGTATTCTCAACTGGATTGGTCTGAGAAGTATTTCATGATGGGTAAAGTCTTTTTACAAGCAAAATGAGAAATAACTATTGACTGGTTAAAAAAATAATTGGAATAATAAACAATAATTATCAGGAAAAACAATGAAAAGATATTGAATGATGAAGTGGGATTGTTAATGTCTCTGTATTGACTGACATGCATGGCATTCCCTTTTGAAAAAGCAATGTAATACACTGTAAAGTTACATGCTATTCAACGTAATATAGACAAGATTATGATTATAATAAATAAATTTTTAAAAAAGGAAAAAAAAAAACAACTATAAAAAAAATCACAGAGCTGTCAGAACCAGAACAGTAAAATACACAATTCTCATTTCTGTCTCCATTTCCAGATCTGCTATACAAATTCTCAGTCCCCACCTCCTCTTTTTCCCTATCCTCTCTTCTCTAGCTCATTCTTAGGAAATGGAATGTAGGTCCAGCCACAGTGGTACAAGATGTAGGGTGCTGCTGTGCAATGCTAGAGCCATGTGGGAAGGTTCTGTGTTCAGATCCCAGATCAACCTGAGAATGTTGAGTGTACCTATGGGTGTGCCCGTGATCCTGGCCAGCTGGAAGGTCAAGGGGGAGGATTGCAGCCATGGCAAGACCTTGTCAGGGGTACCTATCTCTCTCACTCTCTCTCCCTCTCAAAATAAATAAAATTTAAGAAGAAAGAAGACTGGAGAAAATAAATGATATCTGAAGTAGCTAATCTTACTACCACATACTTATAAGATTAAGGCATTATCTGTAAATGTTAATATTTGTTGGCAGACAGATGCTCCCAGGAGTTTTCAGCAGGTATCAGAGACTCACTGATGGTATAATGTTTCTTGGTTCAATACCCTCTCTCAGAAAACAGCTATGGCATCAAATGTTTGTTACTGCTTAGAACAGCTCTGAAAGCATTAAAGAAAAACAATACACAGGGCCTGTGAGCCCCTTTATGGGCAGACATACTGAAGAACCAAGATGTAAAAGTCAAAAGGAAATTAGTGTGATCAGGATATTGCTTCAGCGCGTTGTCCTTCTGTATGTAGGTCCTTCAAATCTCACCCCTAAGCAATGTGCTGTCATTCTTACTGAACAATGAAACATCAGAGGCACTCTGTTAGAGATTGCTCTAAAATCATTTTCTCCAGAAGTGACAGGGTGTGTGATGATCCAGGGTTAAAAGCAGTCCATAGACATAATTATGACAAGGAGTTAGTCACTTAACCTCTCTGACTTTCATTGTTTTTTTTTTTTTTCCTTCAATTTATAAAATGGAAGAATTGAACTAGAGGACCTCTAAGAAGCTTTCTAGATCAGATATTTCAAATCTATAAACACAAAGCCACCTGCCTCCTATCCTATTAAACTCATAGTTTTTCTTTTTCTTTTTTTTTTTTTTTTTTTTCTCGTTAGCAGTCCATCCTAAGCAGATTGGGATGGTGGGTGGAGACATAGTTTTTTGAGGTATAGGTACTAAGAAAGCCCAGATTCTTACTTAATCTGAATCTTCTCTCTCAGAAAAAATTTTTGTGGCCCCAAATTTTCTTGCTCCTAATTTTCTGGCCTTCTGATACTTAATATTTTTTATTTGCCTATTTTAATTTGACCAGAAAGGGGGAGTAGAGAGAGAGAGAGAGAGCATGAGTGAGCGAGCCATCAGGTCTGGGACTCGAACCACGAGCAGCCATGTGGGAGTCTGGTGCACCCAACCACCATACCACCTGCTGGCCCCCTCATTCTTAATTTTAAATCGAGTGAAAAATAGATAAGTTAGCTTATGTTTTTGAACAGATATCTACCCTAGACTGCATAGCTTTATTTAAAAAGTATTCCTGGGGAGCAGCAGATGGTGTAATGCTTACCTCACTGGACTTTCACATTGTTGACTGTGGTTTGAGTCCTGGACCGGGCAACCTAAATCTTATGCCAGGAACATGTGCATGTGTGCCCAAGATCCCAAGAGAAGAATGGAAAAGAATGGATTGTGATGTAGCCATCCCTCTGCTTTCTCTGTCTCTCTGGTGAGCACACACACGCTGTACCAAAAACTCTTAGCGGGAAAAAAAAGACACTCCTGCTGATGATTATTCACAGGAATCATACTAAACCTTATTCCTTTTATTACAACTTTTAGAAGAGATATGTCTTGAAATCTGGTCTTAAAACATCGATGTCGCCTTAGGGAGAGGTATGGCATAAATCATAGAGGTTTTTTTGAGCCTTCATTTTGTTAGTATAATAGCCAATTGTTGTGGATAATGTTTAGTTAATAGAGTCTGGATATTTTTACACAAGAATAATTTTATTACAGTCAGCTGGTTGTTTAAAATTTTTTTTTAATTAAGGACATAAAAGCCTATGTATAGAATGATCTTTGTGAAAGATGCCCAATTCTCAGAACTAATGGAAAGTGTCCGTGTAGAACAAGAGTTATCTTGGAGTTCATTCTCATTTATTTCTTCACCCAAAAACTTTTTGAGTGCAAAATATACTCTAGCATTAGGTACAACTCTTGTGACTGTAAGTGGAGATGATGTATGTGTTCCAAGGACTCGTCTAACAGGATTCCCTGAGTGGGCCTCATTTGTAATGCAGACACCAGGAATTGAAAACGCTGTGGGAGACGGTAGTAACTCTCTCACCTCGGGAAGAGAGAGAAGACACATGGGCTTTGTCTTCCAGCATGGATGATAGGAATGCACAGATTTCAGGAAAGGGCGTTTGTCCTGAATATCTTCAGTTTGCCTTTCCAAATCCCTCTCCTCTAATGTCCGTTGGGACAGAGGGACCAACAAGAACCATGCTGAGAGCTGAAAGCTTCTCAGACCCTTTGGCTGTTTCTCTCTTTGACATGAGAGAGAGAGAGAGAGAGAGAGAGAGAGAGAGAAGAGAAGAGAAGAGAAGAGAAGAGAAGAGAAGAGAAGAGAAGAGAAGAGAGAAGAGAGGGGGGAGGGAGAAAGGGAGTGAAGGAAAGAGAGAGAGAGGAAGAAAGATAGGGAGGGAGGGAGGGATAGAGAGAGAGGAGAGAGGAATAGAGGGGGAGGGAGGGGGGAGAGAGAAAGGGGAGACAGGAGAGAGGGGGGAGAGGGAAGAGGGAAGAGAGAGCACCCCTAAAGGAATACAATCATGCTAAAATATCTCCATCTTTTTTTTTCCCCTATCTGGCTTTAGAGCACACATGCACATGCATCCAGCATGTTTTTCAGGCCATGAGCCAAGGATTCCAATGTGGTTGACCATGTGAGATCTAGCTTCCTTAATCACTAAGCTAAGGGGCTGGCCCTCCTTTGGCTTTAAATTATGTCCAGTCAATGGGTGGCCCCAGCAGGAGTTTGGAGGAAGAAAACAATGAGGTCAGGGTACATTTTTCCCCTAGTTTTCTTACTGAGAAATTGCTTCAGGCTGGTTGTCGGTCAGTCTAAAGTTAAACCAAAGACAACTGTTTGGCTCAAGGTTACCTCTCTAAGAACTTTCTCTTTTGGGTCCTAATATATACTCTTCCCTGGCCTTTTACAGCATATGAGTAGCAACAGCTCCACTGTGGACAGACTTACGTTATTCTATCAGCCCTTGAGGTTCTCTTACCCTATACTCCCTTTCCTGTATAGCCTTTCCTTTGTACATAAATCCCCTCGTATGTCAATTTGAGTGTGCTGCCCCTTACCAGTGGGACCCCAGCCACACAGTACTCAAGACTGTAGGCAGGCAGAACAAAACGAAAAAGAGTAGAAAACATCTGTGTGCTCGGAAGTTATCACATAACTCAGAGATGCTAGAATCCAAGTGGCACCTCAGGGAATAGAAGCAAAAATGGTTTGTAAACCAGGACATAGCAAGACTAGATACGAGCTTAGAAAGACCAGTGTGGTAGCCGTTTAGAGAATGAGCTGGAAGGAGGAGAGACTTGAAAGGCTAGCAGAATTGCTATGACCCCTGTGAGGTCCAGCTCCCTCCAGACAACATTGCTGTGGTTCCAGATTTTTGTAAGGTGCCTTCAGTCATGGGGGTTCCTGGAGCATGATTCCATTCCTCTAGCCGTCCTATATTTGGCTCTCAAATCTTCTATCACCTGGTGGACATTCCCTCTGCTATGTGTACTCAGTTTTTGTTTCATTTGTTTTAGTTATACTCAGAGGAATGCAAGGGCCTTAATATGCCAGGACAATGAGGTGGCAAGAAGAGACATTCCAATGGGAGGTCACTGGCAAAAAGTTGTAATCTCCTGTCAAGCCAGAAAGCTGTTACCATCTTTAAAGAGAGACAATCCAGTGGTTTGTACATGGATTTCAGAGCAGATTGCCTGGGTCAAAAGCTTGTCTCAGTGATCCCATGTAAGTTCTTCACTTCAGGCACCTTGTTGTCTCACGTGTAAAACGAAGATAACAGCGCCTTCTCCGTGGGGTTGTAAGCATTAAATAAGCTAATAAGGTATATGTAAAATGCATCTAAAAGTTTCCGGTGGGTATTAAGTGTCATTTAAATACTAGCTATTGTTATTCACCTAGGTACTCAGAAATGGAGCAGGAAAGGCTCATGCCTCCCTGGATCTCAAACACCAAGAGTCCTCCCCATAATAGAATGATAGATTTTAGTTGCCATATCCTTTTTAAGGATCACAGCTTTGGAAGTTGGAGAAAGCATGTGGTGATTGACAGAGATGCTGTAAAGAGAAATAAATTTCCAGGGGCAAACAGTGGTTACCATGGTTTCCAACTGGCAGAAACTCCAAGGTCAATTCCTTGAAAATATTTCACTGTTGATATGAGCAGGGTGACTCCTCTACATTCCTAATCACTGCCTCCACATCAGGGCAAATTGCTCCAGTGCTTGAGCTCTGCTCTTGGGCTGGGCAGCAGGAGAGAGAAATCTGAATACGGAGAAATCAGAAAACACAGCCATCCAGCTGACCACTGACAATGAAGGCAAATACAGCCAATTCCCCAGGGGAGCCAGAAAAGAAAAGTGTCACTTGGAGAAATTAAATGTTAATAACCACAGGGAAAATAAAGCTTTTTATTATAAGGCTCAGGTCTGCATTGATAAAGATCATTAAGGACAACTTGGACTATTTGAAATTGTAGTTCTGCCCTCTGAGTGATTCATTTTTACTTCCTTGGATATGCAAGTCCCAGAGCACTAAGGAAAATCACAGTACACAAAGCTTTGGTAAAAGCCACAGTACAACCCACCACAGATTTAACTCAGTGCCTCGCCTGTGTTTCATCCTCAAATCAATGCTCCATTCTTTAAAATTAAACTACTCTGACAGCCCAGTTGTGCTATCGATTAAACATTTTTCTCTATAGAGTGGCTCGAGTTATTTCCAGGAAGTCTTTCCCACAGGGAAGAGGATTACTTTCAGAAGCCTGTTCTCAAAGAAAGATCTCAGCATTCCAGGACAGCCCCGTTAGCCAGCTCTGAATGTGGGTGTGTTTATCACAGACAGGCTAAAGGATCATATTACAGAAGATGTAAAGATGCAAGTTTCTTCACTATAGAGGGACTCTGCCCAATTGGGTAAAACATCAAAGGACTAGGTCTGTGTCACAGCAATAATGCACTGCTCAAAAGAAGCTGGATCCTACACAGCAATACCAGTTCGAATCCCCAGACCAGCTGTTGTAAAACATGCCAAACATGTGCATGAGTGCCCAGGATTCCATAGGTTAAAGGACTGAGAAAGGAGATCTTGGCATAACCAGAGCCTAATGAGGACTTTTCTCTCTAACCTTCTCACTCTGTCACTGTCACATGAATGTGTGCACTCTTATAGTAAAGGAAAAAATAAATTAATTCAATAAAGGGAAATTCACATGACCACCTCAATAGATGCAAAAGAAGAAAAGGCATCTGGCAATATTCAACATCTTTCGAATCATGCCAGGTGTGTGTGCATGCACGCCCAAGATCCTGGGGGGAATAATGGAGGAAAAGGGATTCAAGCATGGCCATCCCCAATAAGGGGTGATTTCTTACTTTCCCTCTCCCTGTCTGTCTTTCTGTCTCTCTGGTGAGCACACACACCCTAAGGCAAAAACTCTTTAAAAACTATCATAAGGGAAGAAGGAAAAAAAAAAACTCAAAAACTGGTCCCAGCTAGTAACAACTCAGAAAGTACCACTGTATATTGACTACTCATTCAGATGGGTTTGGAAATGTTTTTAAATGGCAGCCTAAAGAAATCAAACCACTGTTGTTTCCCACTTAGGTAGCACAAAACTTTTTGTTTCTAGGAAAGTTAGAGCCTACCCATATACTTACAAGGCTTTATTACAAAATGGGAGAAAAAAAGTGATTAAGATTTGTGATTTTTATTTCCATTTCACTGGGGTTTTTTAGCAGTAAAATCAAAGATATTGCCATATGCATCATTTACTTTCTTCCTTTTTTGGAGAGGTTTTTTGCTATAAGGTGCAAGTACTCTCCAGAAAGAGAGAGACAGAGAGACAGACAGAAAGCGAGAAATCATTCCCCAGAGGGAAATGACCATGCTGTAATCCCTTCTCTTCCATTCTCCTCTCGGGATCTTGGGCATGCATGTACACATGCCCAGCATGAGTTTAAGCCACTGGGTCTGGGACTAAAACTGTGGTCAACTACGTGGGAGTCCAGCAATATAGCCCTTATGCCATCTGCTGGTCCCAATATGCATCCTTTTCAATAGAGACTTCTATATTCTTGGATTTGTTAAGTATTTCTTCCCCTTGTCCCTCCCACCCACCCTCTACCATCCAATCTCTTCCCTTGCAGACTGTGGTGTCTACATGTATCTTTCCTACTGTCTTCAGATCTTTTAATTTCTGTCATAAAGCACTGACATTTGGTATATGTTGAGCAGGGATATACAATGTTTATCTTTCAAAGTGTGGCTTACTTAACATTAAGTCTTCCTTCTACCACTTTGAGACAAAGTGTTTCATTTTTCCTTATAACTGAGTAGTATTACATAGGGTTTATGTGCTACAGTTTTCAATCCAATTAGCTCTTGGACACTCAGGTTGATTCCATGTCTTCTGATTGCAAGTACAGCAATAAACATGGAAATAGAAGCATTCTTCTGACTGAGTGTTTTCCTATCCACTGGGTAAAAACCAAGGAGTAGGATTAATGGGTCACATGATAATTGTAGATTTTTAAGGAACCTTCAGATAGTTTTCCACAATGGTTATACCAATCTACATTCCCCAAACAGTGTAAGAGGATTCCCTTTCACCACAGCCTCATAAGCACTTGGTTTTTGTTGTTTTGTTTTTGAGATATTTTTGCTATAGACTGAGAGAGAGACAGAAAGCAAGAAACCACTCCCTAGGAAGATGGTTGTGCCACAATTCCATCTCTTCTATTCTCCTCTTGGGATTTTTGGGCACATACACACATGTGTCCAGCATAAGTTTAAGCCACTGGGTCTGGAACTTGAACCATGGTCAACTACATGGAAGTTCCAGCAACATAACATTATACCATCTAACTGGTCCCTACTTGTCATTCTTTACTTTTTTGATAATAACCATTCTGAGTGGAATTAAGTAGTATCCCATTGTCGATATGATCTGCATTTCCCTTATGAGAAGAGATGGTGAACTTTTTTTCATGTGCATTTTGGCTATTCATATGTCGTCTTAAGAGAGTTGTCTGCTCATATGCCCATTTTTTTAACTGGATTTGTTTTTTGGGGGGTGAACTATTTGAGTTCTTTATATAGTCTGGTTACTAATCTCTTACTGAGGCATACTTTGCAAATATTTTTTCTCATTCATTGGGTTGTCTTCACTGTATTTACTGTTTTCTTTGCTGTGCAGAAGCATTGTAGTTTGATGTAGTCCCACTTGTTTATTTTCAGGATTTCTGCTTGTGCTTTAGTGGTCTTAAGAAACCATTGCCTACACCAATATCTTCAAGAGTTTCCCTGATGTTTTCCATCAGTAGTGTTTTGTTTCATTTGTAGGTTTTAAGATTTTTTGCTATAGGGTGCTTGGATCAGCCCCTTCAACTCCTTCATGCTACAACCCTTTCTTGTCTGTTCTTTACTCAGGATTTTGGGCACCCACCCTTTCTTGACTGTTCTTTACTCGTGACCTTCAAACTTGCAGGTCCAGGACTCAAACTGCAGTCAGCCATGTGGGAGTCCAGTGCCTTAACTACCACTCCAAATGCTGGCTCCTCCACCAATAGTTCTATAGTTAGAGACTTTATGTTTAAATATTTTATCCATTTTGAGTTGATTTTTGTTAATGGTAAAGATAGGAGATCCGGTTTCTTTTCTCTCTGGGTGGATATCCAGTTCTTCCAACATCATTTACCAAAAAGGCTTTTGTTTTCCTCTCCACTGTGTTGTCTTGTGACCTTTGTCAAGGATCAATTGGTCATATGTTTGGGGGTTTATTTCTGGATTCTCTATTCTGTTTCATTGGTCTATGCATCTGTTTTTGTGTCATTACCATTCTGCTTTTATTATCACAGCTTTGTAATATATTTGGAGGTGAGGTAGTGAAATACCTCTTACTTTATTCTTTTTGCACAGTATCGCCTTGGTGATGCAGAGCCATTTATGATTCCAGACAAATTTTATGATTGCCTTTTCTATTTTTGTGAGAAATGTCACTGGTAATTTTATTGCAATTAGTATATTAATTGGATAGAACTGATAATTTTATTATATTGATTTTATTATTTTTTTTTTACAATTGAAGAGGATATTTCAGTCAATTTCTTTTTTCTCTTTTCATAGTTTCCCTTATAGAGATTTTTCTTCTCTTTGGTTAGGTTTACTCCTAGTCATGTGTGTGTCTGTCAGACTGTCGGTGTGTGTATAGTGGCCATTGTAAATGGGACTGCTTATCTTCAATTTTACCTCATTCTGTTCATTGTTGGTGTGAAAAAAAGGTATAGATTTTTGTATATTAATTTTATGTCTTGCTACTGTACCAAAATCATTTATCACTTCTAGTTTTTTGGATTTCTTTTTTAAGATTTTGCCATACAGCCCATACACTCACCAAAAAAGAGAGAGACAGAGATAGTGAGAGGGAAAGTAAGAGATCACCCCCCATGGGGGATGGTCATGGTGGAATCTCTTCTTTTCTATTCTCCTCCTGATTTGGAGCATACACATACATGTACCCCGTATGATTTTCAAGTTGCCAGGTTCAGGACTTTAACCGCAGTCAGCCACATGGAAGTCCAACACCATAACCACCATGCTACCTGCTGGACCCATCTAGGAGTTTTCTAGTGGATTCTCTTGGGTTTTCCATGTGTATAGTTATCATATGCAAATAGAAACAATTTAGCTTTATTCTTTCCTATTTTAATGTCTTTTAATTTACTCTCTTGTCTGATTGCAGTGCCTAGGATTTCCAGCATTCTATTGAGGAGGGGTGGAGAAAGTGGGCTTTCTTGTCTTATTACACTTTTTAATGCAAAAACTTACCACATTCAGTATGATTTTAGCAATTTGTCATGTATGGCTTTTATTGTGTTGAGAATGTTCCTTCTATACCTATTTTTCTGAGTCTTAATCATGAAAAATTTTTTATTTTATCAAATGCTTTTTTCTGTATCAGTTGATATGCTTATATGGTTCTTTATCTTTTCTTTTGTTAATGTGATCTATTATACCTATTATTTTGTGTATGTTGAACCATCCTCGCATCCCTTGGATAAAGCCTACCTGGTCATGGTGTATAATATTTCTAATGTGCTGTAGGGTTTGATTTGCTAGCATCTTTCTGAGGATTTTAGCATCTGTATTCATCAAGGATAATGGTAAATAGTTTTCTTTTTTTCTTTTTTCTTTTCATTATGTCCAGTGTGGGGTATCAAAGTGATAAGAGGTTTCATAAAATAAGTTTGGAAGGGGGAACCAGCAGTTAGTGTAATGGCTATGTCGCTGGACTCCCACGTAGTCGACCGCGGTTCGCGTCTCGGACCCGGTGGCTTACAACTCACGCCGGGCGCGTGTGCGTGCGTGCCCAAGATCCCGAGAGGAGAATGGAGGAGAAGGGATTGCGGCGTGACCATCCCCCCTGGGGGGTGATTTCTCGCTTTCTGTCTCTATGTCTCTCTCTGTCTGTCTGGCGAGCGCACGCACCCTATAGCAAAAAAACTCTCCAAAAAAATAAAAAAATAAAAAAAATAAGTTTGGAAGGGTTATTTTCTTTTGAGTCTCTAGAGCTAAGTTTAGGAGAATTGAATGCTTCTTTAAAAGTTCTGTATAATTAAAAAGGACCATTAGGGCCTATACTTTGTCAGGAGAACTTATCGATTAAATCGCTGCTTATTATTGGTATGTTTGGGCTTTCTATGTCTTTCTGGCTCAGTGTAAGTACTTTGTATGTGTCCTGAAATTTGACTATCTCATCCAAGATTTTCAGTTTGTTAGTGTATAGTCACTTGTGGTATTCACTCATAATTATTTGTATTTCTGAAAGGTCTGTTGTAGTATTACCAGCCTCATTAATCATATTTATCTGATTCCTTTCTCTCTTTTTCTTGATTAATATAGCTAATAGTTTGTCAATTTTGTTTATTCCCTCAAAAAAAACAGCCTATTGTTTCATTAATTAATTTCTTTTGTAGGTCTTTTATTCTCTCTTTTAGCTCTAATCTTTATTTCCTTTCTTGTGGGTTTGGTTTTTTGTTTGTTTGTTTTTGCTTTTTCAGTCCCTTGAGATGAGTCATCAAGTTATTTGCCACCTTTTTTTTTCTTGTGATCCCTGTCCAGTTGTGACAGCAGAGGGTTGAAATCTCTAATAATTAGTGTGATACAATCTCTCTCTCATTTTAGATCTACCAGTCTGACTTTTACATATTTGGATACCCCAATGTTGTGTGCATAATTATTTCTAATTGGTAAGTTGTCCTTTAAACACTGTACAGTGTCCTTCTTTGACTCTTATTACCATTTTTATCTTAAAGTCTACTTTATCTGATGTCAGTATTGTGACTCCATCCTTTTTTAGGCTTCTGATTGTAAGAAAGGACTTTTTCCATCCCTTCACTTTCAGTCTATGTCCCTATCAATGAGATGTGATTATTATAAGTAACATATAGAGGGCTCCTGTTTTTATTTGTTTGTTTTTAAATTATCCCTTCAACTGAACTGTGCCTTTTAATTGGGGAATTTAATCCATTAATATTAAATGTTATTGATATGTTCAGACTTATTCCTGTCATTTTGTTAGTCATTTTTAAAGTTGTTTTGTGGTCTTACTTCTATTTGTCTCTCTTCTGTTTTCCTCATGGAGTATTCCCTGTAATATTTCCTGATGAGCTTATTTAGTGTTGGTAAATTCTTTCATTTTTTTGCTTCTCTCATAATGATTTTACTTCTTCCCATTTGAAGAATAATCTTGCTGATAATAGTATTCTTGTCTGAATTATATTTTTTCTTTCAGGGTTTTAAATACGTCTTCTCATTCATTCTTTGCCTTCATTGTTTCAGTTGAATGACTGATGTTAGTCTGATGGGGTAACCTTTGTAAGTAATTTGACAGTTCTCTCTTGCCATTTTTAGGATATTGTGTTTGTCTTTGATTTTTCCAATTTGGCTATGATCTGCATTGGAGAGGATCTTCTTATGTTGAATCTATTTAGTGTTCTTTTCATTTCTTGAATCTGGATGTCCGTGTGTTTTTTTAGATTTGGAAAGTTTTCATAGACTTTATGAAAGAATTTCTATGCCTTTACTTCTCTGTACCTTCTGAAATAACAATTAGGTAGAAATTCAGATGCTTAATGGCGTCAAGAATTTCCTTTATTCTCACTCTTAATGGCTATTTTTCTGTTCTTTTTGGTGGTTTGGACTAATTTAGATGCTTTTTTCTTCAAGGCCAGAGACGATCTTTTGCAGGGTCTAATCTGCTGTTAATACTTTTAAGAGAGGTTTTTATTTCCTGTATTGTATTCTTCATCTCCAGAGATCTTGTTTAATTCTTTTTTTCCTTTATTTAGGTTTTTGCCATAGGCTATGCATGCTCACCAAAGAGGAGAGAGACAGAGACAGACAGTGAAAGGGAAAGTGAGAAATTATTCCCCAGGGAGGGTGGTCACATGCAATCTCTTCTCCTCCATTCTCCTCCTGGGATTTTGGGCATGCATGCACATGCACTCAGCATGATTTTCAAGCCACTAGGTCCAGGACCTGAACTGATCAGCTATGTGAGAGTACAACACCTTCACCTCTATGCTACCTGCTGGCCTTGGTTTAATTTTCTTTTAAGGTGTCTGTCTCTTTATGGAATTTTTTCCTTCCAGTCATGGAATGATTTTCTCATCTCCTGAAATTAGTTATCCATTCTCTCTCGCATCTCATTGAGTCTTGTTATGATGAATATTCTGAATTCGTTTTCTGACATTTCTGTGATTTCTTGTGTTCTTTCCATTGTTGGTGGAGAGTTTTTGTGTTCAGAAGGAGAACTACTATTTGGTTTTTCTCATATTTCTGGGGAACACTGCTTTAATTTTAACACAGCTGGCCAAGTACTCACTTCTTCCTAAATTTTTGGACTTTTTCTGCAGCTGTATACATGTGCACATCTCTACACTGAGTGTTAACTCCATATCAGTTTCCATTCTTCTGTGGCTAAGAGTGCTAGAAGCCATATTGAGAGTTTTGGGGTTTAGAGTGGCAGAGGTGTTTCTGTCATTGTTCTCCACTAGAGGAGTGGGTGGAGTGGAATTCCTCCAGAGCTGCAGTATCATCAGGTGGTTGGTTTCTTTCCCAAACTCTCCATCCCTGCTGTTGCAGGGGGGAGAAGCTGAACGTAAGGTAGTAGCAGCACATGTTATGCGATGCACAGGCTGGGCTGTAGGTGCCCTCCTACCTCCTTCAGGCTGGTCAGGCATGGAGAAGAGTGAGCAGTGACATACCAGCTAGGCTGCAGACACCCTCCTATCTTTCTCTGGCTGGTCAGGCTGCTAAACCTGTTTTTATTACCTGGTACTATACCTGATGATAGCTTAATATTTACTATTTTCTACATACTATAGTAAGCACTTTCCATAGTTTAGTTTATGTAATCCTTATAAAACTCTGTGAGTTAGATAGTAAACGCTTTGTTTTATAGATGAGGCACTAAGAATGAAAGAAATTTGTTCAACATAGTCAGGTAGCAAATGGTACCTGGCTTCACACCCAGGCATAAATGATTCCAAAGTCCATTTCCATTACCCGTGTGCCAGCACATGTATTGTTCCAAGTTTTGGAGGTCCAAGGTCAAGGGGCCACATGCTCACAAGCAGATATTTTCATAAAAATTACTGCAAAACTGACAAGTTAGTTTCCTGTATTACTATAAGGGGTCTTCAAAAAGTTAATGGAATGTGTGTATGAATGTGTGAAAGACATTTTTTTGCACCAAAATAAATTCATACTTGAGTTGCCTTTTTCCATGAACTTTTTGATGTTCCCTGATATAGTCACAGGCTTGTTGATCCTCTATACTGGCAGATCCACTGTTGTTCTGATTGTAAGTGTATTTAAATTTTCTCCTGCTATGTAGTAAACAGCTTAGCCTAAAGAGAGATTATGGGGGTGATCTCTAAGGCCTTGGAGTATCATATTTGTTAAGAGTGTTTTTGTTTGCCAAGATATCTTGGGTTAGCTGTATAGTGACAATATGATTTAGGGTTGAGGCTTTGGGTAATGAGGGGCTGAAAACTGAGACCAGCCATATAGATGGTCAACTATGCTTATATAATGGAACCCCAGTAAAGACTCTGGGTATTGAAGGTTGCTAAGAATCCCAGGTTGGCAAAACTATGCATACCATCATATTATCAATGCTGAGAAAATAACATTTCCCTTACTTCATGGAAAGGATAACTAGAAGGTCCCCTTATAAGACTTCCCGTTGACTCTGCCCTATGTTTTTCATGCCTTGACTGTTCGTACTCTGTGTCCTTTCCCTGTAATAAAACATGACAATGAATATGTAATAGCTTTCAGTATGTTCTTTGAGTTTCTAGTGAGCTATCAAAGCTGAGGGTGATTTGGAAAATCCCTTAAACTTCAAATGGTGTCAGAAACTAGGGCAGTCCTGTGTAGGCTGTTTCCCTAACTTTGTGGTTAACCAACTTTTATACCCTCTTTCATAGTGCAATTCAAATCTGCCTCAAGGAAGCCTTCTCAAACTTCAAGTATTAAAAAAAGTAAAAAATTTCAGTATGTAGGGCTCACCTATAATTCTCTTGTGATATTTGGAAAGTGCTTCTTAGCTGTGCTGTTTATTCATGGGTACCTATAATATGTCCCATATTAGATATTAATACCTTGAGGACTCAGTCAGTTTCTCACACTCTATCTACTTTAGTAACCAACTCATTTTTAAAAGTAAACACTATAGGGAACCAGCAGTTAGCGTAATGGCTATGTCGCTGGACTCCCACGTAGTCGACCGCGGTTCGCGTCTCGGACCCGGTGGCTTACAACTCACGCCGGGCACGTGTGCGTGCGTGCCCAAGATCCCGAGAGGAGAATGGAGGAGAAGGGATTGCGGCGTGACCATCCCCCCTGGGGGGTGATTTCTCGCTTTCTGTCTCTATGTCTCTCTCTGTCTGTCTGGCGAGCGCACGCGCCCTGTAGCGAAAAAAAAACCTCTCCAAAAAAAAAAAAAAAAAAGTAAACACTATAGTGTTCAACAAATTGCCACCTCTAGTGTCAACCAACAGTTTCTGAACATTAGATTACCTTTGTATTATTAATAAGATTAAATCAGTTAGTCACACGTTCAACAAATATTTATTGAGCATCTAGTGAACCAATTCCCTGCTTTTAGGAAGCTTCCATTCTCAGAGATTAAGATACAAAACAGCTTGACAGATATATAGAATTATATAGAAAGTTGTAAGTGCTGGATAGATCTAGCAGCATAAGCAAATGAAGAGTGATGAGGACATTTAGTTTAGAGCCCATGGTCAAGGGAATTGTTTCAGAGGAGGTGACATTTCAACACAGGTCTGAATAAAGCAAGGGAGAAAGCCATGAGGACAGGCTTGCAGAATTGCTCTAAATATTTTAGCTGCCTAAGGATCTCAGTAGCCAAAATGATTCTAGAATGTGGCCGTCTGACTTCTTGAATGGTGGACGACTTAAAAAATGTTTAAGTAAAGAATTACAATGTAGTCATGACACACAGATATAGTTCCTTGAAAGACAAAGAAATCACCAATGTGTAAATAGTTTGCATATGCAAAAACAAAGCAGATTCATGGCCGACTGAAGGCAAAATTCAGCCTCTTACTATTTTTTATGTTCCAAATATCTTGAGGGGACACACAGGGTTCAACTGTATAAATAATCATCCCACTAAGGAGGAATCCTTAAAAAAATCTCTTCTGATAATAGCCTTTGTCAGACTGAGGAATGTGTGGTGGAAGCTTGACAAGGTGTCACACAATTCTAAAGAGAACTGAGTGACTCAGGTAGAAGGATCTCAGCAAAGATCATTGTGAAGAATAACTTGCTAAATTGTAAAAATCCAAGAAAAACTCACTTGTACTGTTTTACTGTATTTCGTTTCAATGAACAAACCAAGGTTCACTTTAAAAAAAAAAAAAAAAAAAAAAAAAAACAGGAAAAAATCTCATTACAAGGAGAACTGGGTGCTCTGTGATAAAGAAGGCTTTTGAGATGGTGATAGCAAGAGCTGTCCCATTTCTACTTTTTGATTTCTCTTAGTCCCTGCCATTGCTCTGCTTCCTCATGATAAGGAATTTATAATGGGCATCATGTTTGAATATGGTAATCCTTCCATGATCTGCAATTTCATCTCCACAATGCTCCATTCTCTAGCATTCTCACATATATGTAACAGAATAAGTAAATGTCGCAAAAATCCTAAAATACCTTCTGAATCATCAAGAGAGAATTAAGTTATATCAGGGCATCTGTGGTACTGAGGACATTAGTGTAATCAAGTGTTTGTTTTTTAATGCTGATCCAGGAATTGCATGAATGAGATAAATCTTGACTAATTGGAATCAGTGTAAATTAGGATACATCATGCTCCAACTATGACACAGACAAAAAAATCATTCAGATTATTTTTTGCAATATTCATATGACTAGATTGAAAAACATGTTTGTTGGAGAAGAGCTTTGTGAGAACATCTACACACGATGAAGTTCATATCTTTAAGTTCGTAGAATACCACCTTTGCCTAATATTATCTCTGTCATTTTTCATTGCCCAGCAAAATCGTGAAAATATTGACAAGAAATGGTACTATGAAGAAAAAAATTGGAAAATAAAAAAGAGGAGGTAGAAGTGTTTTAGAAAATTTGCTGTGGAGTGGGAGAAAAGAAGCAAATGCCTCCTTGCCCATCTGTCTATATTTTCCCCAGCAAACATACTGGGACTGGTATTGAATATGTTGGGAGAATCATTGTAGAGAGACGGAAACTTTCCTTAGTACTGGGAAATTAACTGGTTGCCATGTCCATGTTTGCCAAATGAGAGTCGTGCTAAAAAGGTCAAAATTATAAACAATTTTAGGATAAAACCTTAGTAACTTATTTTAAAACTATTTATTTAGCATTAGATATATATCTTTTATATGCCCAACACTCAGCTAAATATTGTGGAGGATATTAAAGAATAGTTTGTTCCTGCTTAGTATTTAGCAATTAATTCCCACACTTGACTAATAGTACTGAAAGACATGAAGGAAAGACTGACATGAAGGAAAGCTTCTGACATTCCATGAGATGTCAAGAGCTCATGGTTTTGTGGGGAACAAAAGATTTGCACTTGAAATATTTAAAATAGCCTTTGTTAGACTGAGGAATGTGCAGTGGAAGCTTGAAGAGTTGTCGCACAATTCTAGGCAGGAAATGTAAGTGCCAGAATGGTTTGCAGAGCCTGAATAGGCACTCACTAGAAGGAAAAAAATAAGGGTGGGCTACAAGAGGTCCCCTGGTGAAGAACATAGCTTGTACATGTGGGATCTTTGCTCATAAACTATTTTAATTCATAAACTATTTAATTCATGTATGCCTAACAAATATTCATGAAGAGAAATTTAGGCAAACACACACACCCAAGACAATAATGCCATGAGGTGGGCTAAGTTATTTCTAGAAACAGTAACATAGCTTAAATGCATAATAAAACCTAGAAAGAAATTCAAAATGTTAAACATAGAGTTACCATATGACCAAAAATTCCACTCATAAGTATTTACCCCAAAGGATTGCAAATGTATGTCCACACAAAAACTTGTACATGACTGTCAATAGAGGTATTATTCATAATCACCCAAAAGTGGAAACAACCCAAGTGTCCATCAATTGATGAATGGATTAACAAATTGCTATATTCATGCAACAAAATATTACTAGAAAGTAAGAAGTAATTATCTACCAATACATGTTATGACATGGATGAACTCTGAAAACATCATACTAAGTGAAAAAAGTCAGTCACAAAAAGTGATGTATGATTTTTTTGATATGAAGTATGCAGAATAAACCAGACAGATTAGTGGTTAATATGTATAGATGGGGTTTGGGTGGGGATAAGGGGGATGAGGAAAATATTCTAAAGTTAGATACCGATGATCATACACAACTTGGTAAATGTTCCCAAAAAATCACACAATTGTACACTTTAAAGGAGTTAATTTTACAATATATTAATTTAAAGAAAATCCTTAAAAACAACAAAAGTCTCAGTGTTGCTGAGAATGCTAGCCTCTAAGAGTGAAATTATAAAGCAGACTTCATGAAGAAAAGCCATGGACAAACTACAGGAGATCCAGAAAAATTAGATTCCGTCTGGAAGTTTGTTCTATGGTATTATGAAGAACTAAAAACAAACCCTGTAAGATATACCTAAAGTAAAGGGAGGAAAACTGGGTTGTTATAGGTCATTTTATACTGACAACTTGAAGACATGGATCATTATATGTAAATACTTTGTTAAACGTACATCAGGGTAATCTGACACTTAAAAGAAAATAACACACTATTTAGAAATTATTTTAAAAATACATAAAAGGTATAAGAATAATAGAACACCTATATATGTCCTTAAACCAGATGCACTTGTCATTAACATTTTGCCTCATTTTATCATTTTTGCTTTTATGTTCACTCACTCCACTTCCCCTTTTTCCTTTATCACTCTTTCTCTCTCCCTATATATTTATATACACATTATATATATAAATATATGTGTGTGTATATATATATATATATATATATATATATATTTCAAATATATGCATAGATGTACATAGACATACATACCTGTACTTGAGAGTAAATTGCAAATGTCTTGAGTTATTACCTAAATATCAATGTGTAGTGTGTATCCTAAGAACAAGGATATTATTTTATAATCTTACACACTTTCAGTAAAGTTATCCATTTCAGTAAATATAATCTTGATAAGGTGCTTTAAAATGAAACATCTTCAAAAAACTCATGGAAAATGAGTACAAAAAAATTGTAGAGGGATCTCAGAAAGTCTTGAACCCAAATAAATATGTACTTCAATTTCATTTTCCATGAACTTCTTGAAGTACTCATAAAATCTGTCCATATTCCAATTTTTTCAACTGTCACAGTATATTATTCATTGCTACATAACAAATTATACCAAAAATTTAGTTTATAACAACAAATATTTAAGATGTTCATTTCAGTGGGTTAGGTGTCTGGGTGTGGCAAGTGTCCTCTGAATCAAGGATTTTCACCAATCTCTAGTCAAAGTGTCATGTAAGGCTATGGCCTGATCTGAAGTTTCACCTTGGGGAGGATCCACCTTTGTACTCATGTGAATGTTGGCAGGATTCATTGCCTCACAGGTTGTTGACCAGAAGCCTCCCCCAGTTCTCACCATGTGGTCCTCTCCACAGAGCTGCTCCCAGCATGGTAGCCAGACTACATTAGAATGAGTGAGTGACAGAGCAGGCATTCCACATGTAAGCCTCCATCAATCCTTTGTAACCAAACCTTGGAAGCGATATTCCATTATTTCTGTCATAATCTAGTTATTTTTATAAAAGATATTCAATACGTCCCATCTCATTCAGGAGAGATGATTATAGAGGGCTGTAAATACCAAGAGATATTGGGGATTACTGGGGACAGTTTCAGTGGCTGCTTATGCCACCCAGTAATATTTTCCAGTATAAGATCCAGTCTAGAATCATACACTGCATTTAGTTGGCACATTTCTTCAGTCTTTTTTTGAAAATAGTTTCTCTTTTTAAAATAGAACATTCCCTGTTTGGGGTTTGTGTGATGTTTTTTCCATTATTAGATTCGGGCTCTGGGCTCTGTATTCCTAGTCAAATACTACATGAGCATTGTTGTCTTCTCTGTAGGGTATCATATCCATGACGTCCATCTGTCCTTCCTTGGTGATTAATTTGGTCACTGGTCAATGTGGTGCTTCATTTCAATTGTTATAAGGCTTCCCTTGTAACTAAAAGGCAGTTTGTGGGGAGACACTTTAAGATCATGCAAATAGCCTTGGTCCTCGCCAAAGATTTCCTCTAAATTTAGATCTGGATGATTCTTGCCTGAAACAGTCTTAAGTACACAATGGTAGTAAGAGGATTTTTTTCTTCAACTCCAGCTCTCCTTCTCCATCTACCAGTTGACACTATGTATTTGTATTAGTCAGTTTGAGTTGCCATAACACAATACCACAAACTGGGTGGCTTCATAACATTTGTGCATTTCTCACCGCTTTGGTGGTTGGCAGTCTAAGATCAGGGGAGGTTTCTCTTGAGGTGTCTCTTCCTTGGCTTGCAGGAGACAGTGTCCTCCCATGGTATGTATCCCCACTGTCTTTTCCTCTTCTTATAAGGATATCATTCTTAGTGGGTTTATGACCCTTATGGCTTCATTTAACTCTAATTACCTCATTAAAGTCCCTGATTCCAAATACAGTCACACTGAGGATTGGGATTTTAACTTACAAATTTTAGAGAGTCACCATTTAGTCTATAATAGTATTCTGTGAAAAAGAGCCCCTCCTCAAACATTTATTTTTCTTCTTACAAATGTTTTGGATGGATTCCCACTTTCTTTCTAAGTGATTGATAATTTGTTACCACCCTTAACTATTTTGACATTTAAACTCTCCCAGACCTGGACAGTAGAAGCCCCTCAGGTCTGCCTGGTAACATAGTCCCAGTGTGTTCTGAGCACTTTCTTATAACCTTCAATAACAAGAATTTCCAGCCATTCATTACACACAGGTTGCATACTGTTGTGAATGTGCTAAAAGCCACTGAGCGGTACAGTTTAATATGGTTCGTTTTAAGTAAATCATGCTTCAATTTAAAAAATAAAAGAGTTCCAAACTCATTTTACACCTGTCCTTTCTCAGCCCTGGAGAAACAATCCTTTCTCAGAGCATCATTGGTTCCTTTTAATTAGAACACTGTAGCTGAAAGCAAGATCTGGGTGTTAGGCATGTGTACTGCTGGTGGGGAATCTTTTCTATAGAGAGTGTGTGTGTGTGTGTGTGTTTGATATCTTTTTACACAATATTTGCATACATATTATATACATATAATATGTATCACGCGTAAATACACCCATATATGTATATTTCGGAAATCTTGAGTCCACACCAATATCTCTAATTGCAATTCATTCTTTTTTCAGCTACGTCTTTTCTCATTCCCTGTGTACAATGTTCTTCTTCCATAGTGAGAACCCTGACTTCCAGCAACATTGATGTATTTACTTATTTGTGTGATACTATAAAATACCCCAAACTGGGGACCAGCAGTTGGCATAATGGTTATGTCACTGGACTCCCATGTAGTGGGAGTCCTGGACCTGGTGGCTTAAACTCAAGCTGGGCATGTATGTGTGTGCATGCCCAAGATTCCAAGAGGAGAACAGGAGAGAAGTGATTGTGGCATGGCCATCCCCCCAGAGGGTGATTTCTCGCTTTCTGTCTCTCTGTCTCTCTCTTTCTGGCGAGCACATGCACCCTTTAGCAAAAACCTCTCCAAAAGAAAAAAAATAATAATACCCCAAACTGTTTGAGAATCACTCTGCCCAGGCCCACACAAAAATAAACCTATTAAATATAATTAGTGGCCTAGCCACAGTAGTGCAGTGATAGTGTGCTGCTCTGCAATGCCAGCAGCCATGTGAAAGATCAGGGTTCAGTTCTGGGGCAGATATGAGTGCTTATGCACCAATCCTAGCTGGCTTGTGGAGACAATCATGGCCTGAGACTGTTGAGGGTACTCGTCTTTCCTTCTCACACTTCTTTTTTCTCTCTTTCTGTGTGTCTTTCTCTCTCTTGAAAGAAACAAACTAAGGGAAAAAATAAAAATAAAAAACAGTTTAGCATTTGTTTACAGTTCTCCGAATCCCTACCTAAGTCTAATGGAGTGTAGTCTAATTCTTGTTCATAAATTACTCAGAGTACTATTTTCTTTTTTAAATCTGGTCCTAATAGCACCAACTCACTTGCTAGGTTTTTTATGGTTTATTTTTTTTTATACAGTTAATCGCTGTACATCACCACAGCTTGTGAAATGAATATATTTCCCAGTATTTTCATCCAGTTAAAGATATTCTCATACACATAATAAACAACAGATAATTTTCCGTTCTTGTGTCACTTTGATGTCCTTCTTCTTTTCCCCCTTAATTCCTTACCTCTCACCCTCTCCATTTTCCCACTCTCCTCCCACACTGTCTCTAGCATCCACAATTGGTCTCCATGCTTTTATATCTTCCAGTCTTTCAATTTCTGCCATAGAGTGTGGGTATACAATGTCTCTGTTTCATAGTCTGGCTTGCCTCACTCAGCAGTAAAGCTTTCTTATTTGTACACTTTCTATCAAATCCCAGGGTCTCTCTCTTGTTTTTTTTATGACTGAGTAGTATTTCATAGTGTAAATGTGCGACACTCTTTTAATCCATTCATCTGTTAGTGGACATTTGGGTTGGTTCCATGTCTTATCAATTGGGAATAATGCTGCAATAAATGTTGATGAGTGTATTCCTATCTTTGGGGTACATACCCATGAGTAAAATCTCTGGATCATATGGTAGTCTGCAGATATTTGAGGAATCTCTATATTGTTCTCCACAATAGCTGTACTAATTTACATTCCTACAAACAGTGTAGGAGAGTTCGATTTTTACCACAGCCTCACCAGCACTTGTCATTGAAATAACTTTTTTAATCTTAGCCACTCTGACTGGAGCTAGGTAATATTTCATTGTGGTTTTGATGTGCATTTCCCTTCTGATAAGGGATGTGAGAATTTTTTCATGGGCTTTTGGCCATTCAAATGTCTTATTTACAGAGTTGTCTGTTCAGCTCATTTGCGCATTTTTAATTGGGTAGATTATTGGTGGAGGATTAAGTTGTTTGAGTTCTCAGTATATTCTTGTTATCAGTCCCTTTTTCTGAGGCATGGTTTGCAAATATATTCTCCCATTCTGAGGGTTGCCAATTCTCACTAATTATTGTTTCTTTTGCTGGGCAGAAGCTTTTTAACCAGATGTAATCCCACTTGTCTATTTTCAGGATTATTGCCTGTGCTTTAGGGGTCTTATTTAAGAAGTCTTTGCCTGCTCCGATGTCTCCAAGATTTCCCCTGTGTAACTGACTAGGAGTTTTATAGTTTGAGCCTTAGATTTAGATCTTTGATACATTTTGAATGGTTTTTTTTTTTTTTTTTTTTTTTTTTTTTTTGCTATAGGGCGCATGCACTCACCAGACAGACAGAGAGAGATAGAGAGACAGAAAGCGAGAAATCACCCCCCAGGGGGGATGGCCACACCGCAATCCCTTCTCCTCCATTCTCCTCTCGGGATCTTGGGCATGCATACACACTCGCCCAGCGTGAGTTTAAACCACCGGGTCCGGGACTCGAACCACGGTCGACTCCATGGGAGTCCAGCAACATAGCCATTACACTAACTCCTGGTCCATGAATTGATTTTTTGTTAATGGTGAGACATACAGGTACAGCTTCATCTTTCTGCACGTGAATACTCGGGTTTATCCAGCACCATTTGCTAAAGAGATTTTCTTTTTCCTACTGGACAGACTGGTGCCTTTTGTCAAAAATTAGTTGAATGTATGTCTGGAGGTTTATTTCTGGAGTCTCTATTTTGTTCCAGTAGTCCACATACCTGTTTTTATCCCAATACCGTGCTATTTTAATTATCACAGCTTTGTAATAATTTGGGGGTCAGGAAGTGAGATGCCCTCTACTCTGCTCTTTGAGATCTTTTATGATTACATCTGAATTCTGTGATCGGTTTTGCTAAGTCTGTGAAGAATATCTCTGGTAATTTGGGATTGCATTGCATTTGCAGATGAATTAGGGTATAATTGACATTTTGATTATGTTCTTCCAATTTTGGAACATGGAATGTCTTTCTGCTTTTTTGTGTCATTTAAAATTTTTCTTTTTAGTTTTCCAGTTTGCCTTATATTATAGTGTATTCCTATCTTTGGGGTACATACCCATGAGTAAAAGTCTTTGACTTCTATGGTTATGTTTATTCCTAGTTATTTTTAATTCTTTTGTGGCTATTATAAATGGATTTGGTTTCTTCAGTTTTACCTCATACTGTTCACTGTTAGCTTATAGAAATGCTATAGATTTTGGTACGTTGATTTTGTATCCTGCCACTTTACTATATTCATGTTTCACTTCTAGGAGTTTTTTTGTAGATTCTTTTGGGTTTTCAGTGTATATAATCATGTCATCTGGCAACAGATAATTTCACTTATTTCCCTATGTGTTTTTTGTTTGTTTGTTTTTAAAGAATTATTTTATTTAACTTTATTTATTTTAATTTAATGAGAGAGGGAGGAAGGGAGAGAGAAAGTGAGAAAGCAAGCCTCCAGGCCCAGGACTCGAACTGTGGTTGGTCATGTGGGAGTCCACAGTCCTTAACCACCATGCCACCTGCTGGCCCTTTCTTCTCCTATTTGAATCCTTTTTTGTTTTAGTCTTTTGTCTGATTGCATTAGCTAGGACTTACAGCACTATGTTGAAAAGGAGTAGAGAAAGTGGGTAACCTTGCCTTGTTCCAGTTTTTAGTGGAAAAGCTTTCAGTTTTTCCCCATTCTGTATGATGTTAGCTATGGGTTTTTCATAGATGGCTTTTATTGTGTTGAGAAATGTCTGTCTTATGCCAATTTTGCTGAGAGCCTTAATCCTGAAGGGATGTTGTATTTTATCGAACAGTTTTTCTGTGTCAATTGATATGGTCATATGGTTTTTATTTTTCTTTCTGTTGATATATTACATTTATGGTTTTGTGTATGTCAAACGATCATTGCACCCCTGTAATAAAGCCTACCTGGTCATGGTATATAATCTTTTGAAGGTGCCATTGCATAGGATTTGCTAATATTTTGTTGAGAATTTTTGTGGCTATATTCATCAAAGAAATTGGTCTGTAGTTTTCTTTTTTTGTTAAATCCTTGTCTGTTTGGATGATGAGAGGGAAGGAGGCTTCATAGAATGAACTTGGAAGAAGAGTTCCTTCCTTTGGGATCTGCAGAAATAGTTTGAGTAGAATGGGATTAGCTCTTTAAAAGTTTTGTAGACTTCAGGAGTAAAACCATCAGGAACTGGACTTTTCCTCATTGAGAGATTATTTATTACTCATTTAATTTTATCACTTGTTATTGATTTATTTAGGCTTTCTGCATCTTCTTGATTCAGCTTATATGCATCCAGAAATTTGTCCATCTCATCCAGGTTTTCTTGCTTGCTGGTATATAGTCACTCATAATATTAGCTAATAATCTTCTATATTTCTGTTATATCTACTGTAATATTGCTTGTTTTGCTGCAAATTGGATTTATCTGGTTCCTTTCTTCTTAATTAGTCTAGCTAATAGTGCATCAATTTTGGTTATCTCCTCAAAGAGCCAGCTTTTGGTTTCATTTATTTTCTTTGTAGTTAATTTATTCTCTATTTCATTTATTTCTGCTTGAATCTTTATTATTTTTTTTCTCCTAGTGTTCTTCAGTTACTTTGTTGTTCTTTTTCCAGTTCCCTGAGGTATGTGATCAGGTTGTCTATTTGCCACTTTTCTATCTTTTTCTTATGTGCATTAATGGCTGTGAACTTCCCTCTTATGACTGCTTTCATTGTGTCCTAGAGATTATGGAAGCTCATGCATTCATTATCATTGGTTTCAATGAATCTTTTTATTTCAGTCTTAATTTCTTCAGTGGTTGCAAAGTTATTCAGGAGTAGGTTGTGTAATTTCCATATATTTGTGTATTTTCAGGGGATATGTCTGAAATTAATTTCAAGTTCAATTCCATCATGATCAGAGAAGATTCTGGATATAGTTTCTATATCTTTGAATGTGCAAAGGCTTGTTTTGTGCCCTATCATGTGGTCAATCCTCGAAAAAATGCCATGTAGGGGTAAGGAAAATGTATACTTTGTGGGTTGTCAGGTAGAAAAGTTCTATAGATTTCGGTCAAGTTCATTTTATTTATGGTGTCATGTAAATCCCGTACCTCTGCTTATTTTTTGTCTGAGTGATCTGTCCAAAGGAGATAGTAGGTATTGAAATTCCTGATTAGAACGTTGTAGCCTGTCTCTCCCTTTACATCTAACGGTCTTGTCCTTCACATATATTGGTGCTCCTGAGTTGGGTGCATTGATCTATATAAGTGTTACATCTTCTTGGTGAAGATATAAACACTTCTTTTAGTACTATATAATGTCCTTCTTTGACTCCTTATAGTTTTTGTCTTAAAGTCATTTTTTTTTGATAGCAGTATTGCAACTTCAGACTTTTTTAATTGCAATTTGCATGGAATCTATTTTTTCCAGCCCTTCATTTTTAATCTACATATTTCTTTATCCATAAGGTACATTTCTTGTAGGCAGCAAATAGAAGATTTCTGTTTTTATCCATTCAGTCAGTCTGTGTCTTTTGACTGGAGAATTTAGTCCATTATTATTAATATTTGTGGGTTTGTCTCTGCCAATTTGTTAGCCAATTTCTTGGTTGTTTTTGTTCTTTTATTTTTGTCTGTCCCTTTTTAGTTTTCCTGATCTAGTACTCTCTTCAATACTTCTTGAAGAGCTGGTCTAGTATTGGTAATTTTTTTTTCATTTTTTGTTTCTGTGAAAGAATTTGCTCATCCCATTTGAAGGATAATCTTGGAGGATATAGTATTCTTGGTTGAAATAGTTTTTCCTTCAGTATATTAAATTTGTCTTCCTATTTTTTTCTTGCCTGCATTGTTTCAGTTGAGAGGCCTAATGTTAGCCTAATTGGGTAAGTGATTTAAGTGATTTGACATTTCTCTTTTGCCATTTTTAGGATCTTATCTTTTCTTTTTTTTTAGCCATTTTGGCTATGTGGTACCATGGAGAGCATCCTCTTATGTTGATTCTATTTTGGACCCTTTGTATTTCTTGGGTCTGGATGTTTGAATGTTTCTCTAGATTTGGGAAGTTTCCTTCAATCATTTTATGGAATAGATATTCTATGCCCTTGTCCAATTTTTCCCCTTCTGGAATAAATATTGTTCAAGTATTTGGGCATTTGATAGTGTCTAGTATTTCCCATATGTTGTCCTCCATTTTTTAAAACTATTTTTTCAGCATTTTTGGTGGTTTGATCTAAGTCAAAGGTTTTATCTTCCAGCTCAGAGACTACTCTTCTGTGTGGCCCAGTCAACCATCAATACTTTTGAGAGTGGTCTTTATTTCTTGTATTATTATCTTCATCTCTAGGAGTTCTGATTGATTTTTTTCCCCTATGGTGTCTGTCTACTCCTTCAAATTCTGGAAAGACTTCCTCAGCTCTGCTTCTGTTAGTATTCTGGACTCTGTTTCTAACATTCCTATATATTCTTTTGAGCTATCTATAGTTGAAGAAAGTTGCTCTGTTCCATTGAGGAAGAGGTATTTCCTTGGTTTCCCATACTTGTACCTCTGTGTTGGTTACTAATCATCTGATGGGTTATATAGTTGTTTCTATTTTTCTGGTGTCAATTCTATAGTGTCACAGAGGAAGAAAAGCTCTACCACTCAGATGTGTTCTTGTAGAGGGCCTTGTCTTCCAATCAGGAAAATGTGTATATAGCTGCCTTCAGGTGCTGATTCCTTTTCCAGTCTTTGGGACCAGGTGCACCTGAGGCTGAGCTGGAGAGTTTCAACGGGGAGAAGGAGTAGGAGTCATCTAGCACACCATGCACACTTTGTGGTTCAGAAAACTATGAAGTCTCAAAATATTGGGGCCAGCAGATGGCATAATGGTTAAGGTGCAGAATTCCCACGTGGCTGACCATGGTGGTTTCTAAGTGATTTCTCACTTTCATTCCCTCTGTGTGTCTGGCAAGTGCATGCATCCCATAGTGAAAACAAACAAATAACTCAAGAAATAAATAAAATGAAGTCTCAAAATATTTCTGGGTAGGCAGAAGGCAGTTAGAAGTCTGGGGCAGTCTTCCTGCCTCAGTTAATCTCACTGACAACTGCTGCTCCTTCAAATTACTTTTTATTTTCCCCTTTTCAGTATGATTATTCATTTGAAATACAATTAGATTTGTTTTGTTTTCAGTTTGGTATTAATTTTAGTATCGTCATTCCTATACTTGTTTTTTTTTTTGTTTGTTTGTTTGTTTTAATATGTAAACTATAGAGGCCAGCAGGTGGTATAGTGGTTAAGGCACTGGACTCCCACATGGCCAACCACCATTCAAGTCCCAGACTTGGAGGCTTGAAAATCATGCTGCATGCATGTTCATGCCCAAAATCCTGAGAGGAGAATGGAGAAGGGATTGCTGCATGGCCATCCCCCCTGGGGCATGACTTCTCACTTTATCTTTATCTCTGTCTCTCCAGCAAACGCACACACCCTATAGCAAAAATACCTCCAAAAAATGTAGAAAATTAAATGCCACTGAATTGTATATTTTTATTATGGTTCATTCTATGTAAATTTTACTTTCAAATTACACAAAATCTCTACCGCAGAAGTATCTCTTCTATCTGGTTTCCCACCTTCTTGTAGGCAACCCACTTTATACCACTTCAATACTTTTTGGTTTATTCCTCCTCATTTTTAAAGATAAGCAGATGTCCTATTTTAAAAATGTTCCCCGTCCTCACAAAAGTTAGCATACTATATATACTGTTGTACACTGTGAAGAAGGAGCAATTTCTTGAGCTTTGGAGGCTAGCAAGCTTTTCTTTAGTGTCACATTCCTTCAGCATCTGTCTCTCCACAGAGCCCATGCTGATCAGACCATGTCCTAGTACCTGGAACTAGGTTCGTAGAATAGACCTTCTCACACATGTACCAGACCAGCAACCAGCCAAAGGGCTGGATCCTAGCAGCCCTTCTTCCCTGTGCCTGTTCGACTCCTATTGGGTTAAGTGTACAGAGTTCAACCCAGAACTCTCTGCCTAGCTTTGGGTGACCCTTGCAGACCCTCACCTGTACAGAGAGACCACCTCACCTTCCCTCGTTGCCTGGCTCTGTCCTCCCTCACAAAATCAATCCTCTGGGAATACAGCTTTTTCCTATACTATGTCATAGCACTCATCTACGCCCCCCCAATTAACCTCAACTCTCTCTTGGGGAGCCCCCTGCCCCCACTTTATTTGAAAGGCTTGATTATTTTCGTAACAGTGGGGAGCTTCCAAGGAACAGAGGAAAGGTTTTTAAAATAGTCAGCTGCCCGCTGGGTAATTCATCACTATGAAACGTCTGAGTGCCCTCCTGGTAGGGTCATGGCTCCTAAACCTTGCACTTCTCTCTGTCCCACCTGCAGCCCCTGGGGGAAGCTGTCTCTTCCAGATCAGTGCGTGGGGGTGGGGTCTGACAGGCCAATCCCAGGAGACTTGATACAATGGCTACAATGACTTGGGTTACTGGGCCAGGTGATCAGGGACAGTGAGAGTTTTCCCAGGTTTCACCTTCGTCCCACTCCCCACACTTCAAAGCCTCAGTATGTCTGACAGACCACCTGTGTCTGCCCTCCAACAAAACTCCTCCCAGGAAAACGGAAACCAGAGAAGTCAAGCTACAAAACGGATGACAACCATAAGAGAGAAAGGAAAGCAGGAGCCACTGGGGTCCGCATAGGGTTAACACAGCCAGGCGTGCACAAAGGATGGATGAGGGCGAGGCGAAATGAAAGATCGGGTGCACAGAGTGGGAAGAAAAAAACCTTCCACCCTTTCTTTTTGCATCAGGAGGTACATTTCCATTTCAGAGTAAACCCAGCTGCAAATGAGGGTAGCTGGGAGCATGTCCCTACTTAGGCAGCTGATGAAAGACCCTCCCAACGTCTTTGATGCGGGATGCATATTCGAGCACATTTTGAACGTGCATCTGTGGTGTGTTCACCCTGGGAACCCCAGCGGCACAGAGCTGGTTGCGGGCGGGTGAGAGAGAAAACTCTGCCTGGAGGACCTTGGGTCTGGAATGGGCACCAAAGCAGCACCAGGCAAAACCCGGAGCGGATTCCGGGACTCGAAGCGGCGCAACTCCAGTGCCCAGCATCCTAGCTCATCAGGCTATTACGTGGAAAGCTGGTTGCCAGGCTGGGCCTCAGAAAGGTCCACCATTTGAACGCACACACACTGAGGGCTTGCCAGCGGTGGGAACCTGGGAGGGGCTGAACATGCTGTTCAGAATAATTTAGGAGGCAGAATATTCTTCCTGCTTGGTAGTGTGAAATCACTTATTTATGCCTTCTATTCAGAC
Organism: Tupaia tana; assembly: GCA_026018925.1. Classification (NCBI taxonomy): domain Eukaryota; kingdom Metazoa; phylum Chordata; class Mammalia; order Scandentia; family Tupaiidae; genus Tupaia; species Tupaia tana. The sequence goes on along the minus strand of JAKSZU010000013.1, from coordinate 35,654,681 downwards.
CCCGGTTTGCAGATAATCCCCCTTTCTAAGCAGTCGAACTCATGAATGTTGATCTTGCAAATCAAGCTGACACTGGCAGCTTTTGTCCACCGGGGCACACATCAAGGCCTGCCTTCTCCCCAGCACGTTTCCCTGTCCTCATCGGCATGCGCATCCCAGCCTCCTGGATTCATGAAAGGCGCGCTCCGCCCCAAAGCGACCCCGGGTCTCCAGCAACAATCGAGGGGCTTGTCTGCCAAGCGCTTAGGCCCAACTTGAAGCGCCCTGTTCAGGGCCCCCACGAGAAGCCCTCGAGACAAATGGCCCCGACAGGAGGAGGTCACCCTATGAAGGGCTCCGAGAGCTCTAGACCCTCACCCAGGGGCCTAGCCATTCGTCCTCAAAAACGCATGCAGAGCCAAACCGGGACAAAACCCCGGCTCCCAGAAAGGAAGCATGAAACAATCGCATTTATGTGACGGGAGGATGGAGCGCAGAGAGGAGGCAGAGCCAGCCAGGATTTGAAATAATGAGATCAGATGGGGGAAGGCGGGTGTCAACCATATCCACAGAAGCCATCAATAAAGGAGGCTTTGCTGAAAGCAAAGCAGATTGTTGATTTTTAGAATGGAGTCGGTGGTAACTCTGGATTGTGGTGTGATAAGATGCTTTTTTATTAATGCTGAGAAGCTAATGTTTATTAACTGCTAGAGGCACCGGAAGAATAGGTACGAACAGAGACCAAATATGTATTTGAGTGTTTCCTGATGAGCACAGCAGCTCAATAAAACAAGACTACAGTCACGTGTGCCTTCGCTCTTAGGAATCCAGACTCACGAACAAAGATACTCATACTTAATTTAAATTTTATGTCGCAGTCTCCAGTCTGGTCTCTGTAGAGGAGGTGATTCATTGTGCTTTGCGGATATGCTGTTTACCTGTGTGGTTCCCACTGTTCTGCATAAAGCTATCACAGTGTTAAGGGTAAGCTGTGGGAAGGATATGTTTACACAGACACTTTGGATTTTGTAATTATCTTGCTTGCTTCTATGGAATGAGTAACCAATATGGTCAGGATTCCTACTGGCATGGTCACGTTTCTTGCCTCCCTCCCTCTACCAGTCCCCCAGCTTACAAACTCCTTTCCCCTTCCCAATGATTGCTGGGGCAGTCCAAGACCTGTAAATGGCAACCTGGTTCACTGCCTCCTGTTCTCAGCAAGCTATAGTGCTGATTTTTGGTATTTCTTAGTCAAATTTCAGCTCTTTTCTCTTACCCCAACTACCACATTTCACAGGGGATATAGTGAGTTAGGGCACCGAGCTATGGGAAGAATCTTTTCTTCATGGCATGGGTCACCATTTTCATGTCAATCGTGCACTGCAATCTTGGAATTCGATGGTCAAAAGAATGCAGCAAATTCACTGCTTTCTCTTTGTGGGCTGAATTCTTTAGATGGAATTCAGTTATTGTCAAAGAAACAAATCAACCTAGTTTTTGCTCTTTTCCTTGGATCTTGATGTTTTCTAGTTGTTGGTTTGGCAATATGTGGGTTGTTTTAATCTGTATAATCTCCCTCCCCTCAATCTGCTGGCCTTTGAAGAACGACCCCTCCCTGACTTCACATTGCTCTAATGGGAGCCACTAGAGCCAATGGCATTTTTTGTTCTAATTTACACAGGGCATGTGCACTCACCCAGGACAGAAACAACATGAGAAAGCAACCCTCAAGCGGGACAGCCCACTACAATCCCTTCTTCTCTAGTCTCCTCTGGGGCTTTTAGGCACATGTGCATATGCACCTGGCATGCTTTTCAAACCTCTGGGTCTGGGATTTGAACCACTATAACTGGCCACATGCGATCTAGCTACTTGAACCATCTTACCACTGACTGGCCCCCAATGGGGCTTCTGATCAGACTAGTTCTATTCTCTCTTTGAGGAACTGAGACTCTCAGTGGGATACCCATGATATAAGAGGTTGAGTAAATTATCTGATGAGCACACCCCCAGGACAGAGTTTTTTCTCAGGGCTGTGAACCCTGAAACTTCCATTGTTGGTATTTTCCAAGACCTATTGTCCAACTTTTCTCTCCATTCTCCGTTTTCCACTTGTTCTTCAAAAACTTTTTTTAATGTTGTGTTGCTTAATTTAAAATAATACATCAATACACAAGGTCTACAGAAAAGTAGCTCATTTAGAAGCCAAATATTAGTTTTCACTGTGAAATGTACATCCAGAATATCTCATAAAATGTCTTACCAGTTACTATAAAATGAGCAACACGTACGTGGACATCACTTGGAGCAGGAAGCTGACTATGACCAGTGTGCCCAGTTGTTTTTCCTACCCCACTGGGTGACCCTCTTAAATAGCAACAGCCTGGCTCTTCCTTAACTGTGCAGCTGATACTCCTGACCATCATTTCTTACTTTATAACTTTATCATCTAGGGATGCATCCCCACACATAACTGTTCAGTTTTGACAGTTTTTAAAGTTTGTCTTTGGTTGGGACCTAGCAGTTAGCATAATGGCTATGTCGCTGGACTCTCACATAGTCGACCACAGTTCGCGTCCCAGACCCGGTGGCTTAAAACTCACACTGGGCACGTGTGTGTGTGTGCCCAAGATCCCGAGAGGAGAATGGAGGAGAAGGGATTGTGGCGTGACCATCCCCCTGGGGGGTGATTTCTCGCTTTCTGTCTCTCTGTCTCTCTCTGTCTGTCTGGCACATGCCCCTATAGCGAAAACCTCTCAAAAAAAAAAAAAGTTTGTCTTTGGTTGATTATATTTGGGACAGTCACCTGTGTCAACAGGTCTAGAAGTAGGTTGTCAGTGTTATTGCTGTATAATACTCCCTTTGTACACATATTACAGTGAGTTACCCAGTCTATCCCTGACAATCATTTATACTGTGTCCCCTGGGATTATCACAGATATTGCTGCCACAAATATTCTTGCTTATGTTTCTTTCTGCATGTGAGCACATTTCCCTAGGGGAAATCCCAAGGAGTAGCATTGCTGGGGTATAGGATTTGTATACCTGTGCTGTTGCTAGGTGATGCCAAACTATTTTTCCTAAGTGGTTAAATCAATTTACATTCCCATCTGCATTGTATGAGTGATCCTATTAGTCTGCTTCTCTCCAAACTTGCTATTTATGCCTTTCTAAACTTTCGCCTGGGACCAGCAGTTAGCGTAATGGCTATGTCGCTGGACTCCCATATAGTCAACTGCAGTTTGAGTCCCAGACCCAGTGGTTTAAACTCACGCCAGGCGCGTGTGCGTGCGTGCTCAAGATCCGGAGAGGAGAATGGAGGAGAAGGGATTGCAGCATGGCCATCCCCCCAGGGGGTGATTTCCTGCTTTCTGTCTCTCCGTCTCTCTCTGTCTTTCTGGTGAGTGCACGCGCCCTATAGCAAAAACCTCTCCAAAAAAAAATTTTTTTTAATTAAAATAAATAAATAAATAAACTTTCGCCTATCCAGTGACTCTGTTTTTATTAGAAATCCCAGATAACTGATGAGCCATACATATTCTCATATCTCTAGTGGCCATTTTATTTCTAAAAACTAACTGCAGCTACACATACATGAGTGCAGGCGTTCATACACGCACATACACACACGTGTACACACACACAAATAGTTTGATTTAACAGATCAAAATAAATACATCAAATGTTATGTTTCTATTCAACCATCAAGTTTAAGAATAATTGTGTCCACGTTTTCTTACAGAATGTTTGTTTAATCCACATTTACCTGAACAGGCATTTTCTTTTTTTGATTTGAAGGCTAATTAAAAACTTATTCTTGATATTATTTCATTTGACTTTCTACTTGAAGAGCTGCCTAACTTCATTCAAATTTTATATTAATCCATACTTATTTCATACCTGTTGGGTGTCCTACGTTTTAACCACAGATGCAGCATGAAACGGCACAGCTATCCTCTGAAACAGAGGCCTACACAGAACTGAAACCTGGTGGAATCATTCCTTGACCTGGTAGATTGGGCTGTTTCCATCCAAAAGAGCAATTTATTGTCTTTTATGAAAATGGAATATCTGCCAGCTCTACTCGGGCATGACTGAACATAGCTTAGTGCAATTATAGACATTCAGCAAACTTCCTCCCCTCTTCTTACCACGAATGTGTGCTCTCTGCTCTCCTTCTCCTTAATAAAAAAACAAGAAGGAAAAAGCATGTAATATTTTAGGAGAAACTTCTGGATGCTAAAACAGTAGAATATGTGTTTTGGATTCTGTTCTATCCCAGAAGACTATCTTGAACAGGGATGGCAAATGGGTTTCATTTCACATGTTGACTCCAATTGATTGCAATAATGTATGGAAAAAAATCGGAAATCACTGCTGGGCTCTGAGGGAAAGAGTGTCATGATGATTTAGTCACATCAGCCATAATGTCGGTGGATAGTTCTCTCACCTGCAGGCTAGAGCAGTGGTTTTCAAACTTGCTGCCCAAAAGGGAACCCACCTAGGGAGCTTTTGAATAGATCAAGGCCAGATGCCACTCAGACCAACTACATCAGAACCTCTGGGAGTGACACAGGCAGCAGTATTTCTAAATACTCCCAAGCAGGCCTGACTTTCTGGCCTGGTGGTTAAGGCAGGTGGATCCCACATGGCTGATCTCCCACCCACTGGTCACTTTTCTAAAATCCTAAAAGGAAAAGGGGCTGCAGTGTGACCATTCTCCCTGAGCAGTGCTTTCTCCTGCCCCTCTTTCTCTATCAGCATGGAAGAGGCTGTCTCCTCTCCCTCCTCTCTGGTGTTCGTCTGGCAAGCCCAACCCAACCAGATGCCAGTGTGTAGCCAGGCTGGACAAGCATGGTGGAGGGCAGGCAGTTCTTCAAATATGCCTGTTATACACTGTTATGTATCAATGCCGTTCTCTCCCATTCATTGCCAACAACCTTTCCAGGAACCTTTTGAGATATGTTTTCCTTAATCACCCGTCCCATGAAATTTTAATACTGCAGATATACTGTGTATGTGTATGTGTACTATATGTGTATCTGTGCTGTGTACATGGAAAGGATACAATGTTGTCATGTACTCTGTACTCTAAACTGATTTTTACCCCCTTGGGGACAATACTGGCCCTGGTGAGAATACGTAATCTAGAGAATAGGACATAGCTTTTCAAGAATTGTTTAGAATGACAAAAAGAATACTTGGTACCATTGGAGGTTCCAGAGCGTTAATGACTTACTCTGTGTAACCAAAAATGCCAGTGAAAGCAGAGCAGTGGAGGTACGAAATGAACTGTGGCCTCTGATGCACTCAGTTATGTTGCTAATGGTTTTGGGAAACAATTAAGGGATAATGTTAATTGAAGAGGATGCTATCAGATGTGATGGTCCCCTGCTGCTAGGTAAGTACCCAGGAGAAGCAAAATGTTTACTTTCCTAGTAAAAGAAAGTGTTCCCACCATAAATAATTTCCAATTATGCAGTCAATGTTTCTATTTTCCATTATTAACAAAACTATTTCTCTCTTCTCATGGAGTTTTTTGCCTTATGGTGGTGTCTGATGGCCGTACTGGTGCTCACCAGCCTAATAAAAATCTGAGCATGAGGTTTAACCTAAAAGGGGTCATTTATCCATAATCGACAGTAGTCTTTATTATGATGTATTTTCACTATTATTTCACAACTAAAATAAAAATGTCTCTAATATTTCATAAGATACTTCAAAAAAATATAAATGTTGGGAACCAGCAGTTAGCGTAATGGCTATGTCACTGGACTCCCACGTAGTTGACCGCAGTTCGCGTCCCGGACCCGGTGGCTTAAATCTCACACCGGGCGCGTGTGCGTGCGTGCCCAAGATCCCAAGAGGAGAATGGAGGAGAAGGGATTGCGGCGTGACCATCCCCCCTGGGGGGTGATTTCTTGCTTTCTGTCTCTCTGTCTCTCTCTGTCTTTCTGGCGAGTGCACACGCCCTATAGTGAAAACCTCTCCAAAAAAAAAAAAAAAAAAAAAAAAAAAAAAAAAAAATATATATATATATATATATATATATATATAAATATAAATGTAAAACCTTAAAATAAGTTAGTGGGGCCAGTAGGTGGTGTGGTGGTTAAGGCACTGGACTTCCACATGGCCAATTGCAGTTTGAGTTCCACACCTGTTGGCTTGAAAATCACACCGACTGCGTGTGCATGTGTGCCCAAAATTCCAGGAGGAGACTGGAGGAGAAGTGATTGGGGCATGGCCATTTCCCCAGGGGATTGACTTCTCACTTTCCCCCCTCTGTCTCTTTCTCTCTCTTTTTCTCTCCAATGAGCACATGTGTCCTATGGCAAAAACCTTAATAAATAACGTAGTAGACACAAATGTAGGACCTGGGATGTCTCGTTATTTTCTTCCATTTCCTTAAGTGTCTCCTGCCCCATCTCTGCAGCTGGCTTGTGTATCTGGCACTCACTTGCCCTGCCACCTTGGGGGCGTCACTTAACCCATCTGTTCCTTGGTTTCACTTCCCATCTAAATTGAAAAATACCTGCTGTACCACAAAGGCTTTCAGTAAGAATAAACACACAGAGCTGTTTTGTAAAAGTCAAATGGTGCTACACAAATGCAAGGCACTGGTAATCCAGTGCTCTTTCACAAATATTCATTAATTGCTGATGTTCCAGTCACCATCCTTAGCACACAGATACCAAAGGTGCATTAGACAGTCTTTCTGTGCTCAAGGAGATCCAGTATTGATAGTTTTTCAATCCACGTGGATTCTTATAAAGAGAGGAGAGAGAGGCTATCAAAAGAGAATTGAGCAAGAAATATTTAAGCTCACTGGATGTTGTATATAAAGGGGAGGGGTTACAGTTAAAAACTGTCTTTTTGGCTTTTGCATTGCTGACTCAACCTGACTCATCACTGTACGTCACAGAGCTGCCTTATGTTACTGTTGTCAGGCTGGGCTCTGTGTCCGCTCAAACCAGTTGATCAGTCTTTTATCAGTAACTATTCTGAGGGCAGGCAGCTGTGGGTCCCTCAGCAGGGCCTTGAGCCCCTATATCCCTGATACCAATTACATGCTGACTAGTAGAAAGAGGAGTTGGGTGATGAATATTGAACAATTAGCAAGGGACCATCCCCTTTAATAGAAGGGAGGAGACTCAGTTATAGTCAGGGTGGCAGCTAACCTCTGTGGACTAGCTCCTAAGTGTCCAGTGTCGTACTGTTTTTGTGTATGTCACTTTTCTCAAGAACTGTATGACAAGGCTGATTCTGCAGGGTAGCAGTTTAGCACTGTGCACTGGGAGCCAGGTCCCACATGGCTGACTACAACTCAAATCTCAGCCCCAGCATCTTAGAAAACAGTGAAGCATGTACGCATGTGTGCCCAAAATCCTAACAGGAAGGAGAATGGCAGAAAAGGGATTGCCACACTACCACAGCCTGCTGAAGAGCTCATGCGCTTGCTCGCTCTCGTGCTCTCTCTCTCACACGTACCCTCTGAAAATACCAGACGATATACTATTGATATGATGTTCCATTTTATAGGTGAGAAAACTGAGGCTCAGAGGATGATATGACTTGGCCAAGGTTCTACAGGCTGTTGGAAATGAAGGCAGAGATCATGAACAGTCCAGCTCTCCTCCTGCCACACACACTCATTGCTCTGAAGTCTCTCAGCAATAATGCTTTGTCTAGATCAGCACTGCTACAGAAATAGCCCAAGACAGAAATATTTTAAATTTTCTAGGTGCGATGTTAAGAAATAAATAGAGCTAACTTCAAAAATTTATGTAACCTATGAAGTACAGATTTTTTTCAACACTTACTCTGAAACTTATCAATGAGATACTTTCTACTCTCTTTCATACCAAATCTTCAAGCCCTGATGTGTACCATAGAGCCCTCTCAGTTTAGGCCAGCCATGTTTCCAGTGGTCAATAGCCAACATGGTGACTAGGTTAGAGAGCACTGGTAGAATTCTAATGCCAGATCTGCCATTTATACTGCTCAGCCAAATCGCTTCATCTATCTGTGCCTCAGTTTTCTCACCTGGATGGAAATGTCATAAGCCTGAACTATGAAAATTGAGTGATACCATGCCTACACCTGTGTGTAGTTATTGCTAATGCAAAATTGTACATGGACCATGTGTCTGCCGACTCTACATCTTAAACTCTCATCTGAAATGACCAGTTCCCACTTTACCCCCAGTTGGTGTCAGGCAAATCCTGCTGTAATGTGGAGGAAAGGGCTGCCTCTTGCTCAACATCCCAGCATTTCCTTGTTCTCTTCTTTCCTCCTTTTTTTTCCCCCCAAAAGATTTTTGCTATAGGGTACGTGCACTTGCCAGAAAGACAGAGACAGAGAGACAGAAAGTGAGAAATCACCCCCCAGAGGGGATGGCCACACCACAATCCCTTCTCCATTCTCCTCTTGGAATCTCGGGCATGTATGCACATGCACCCAGTGTGAGTTTAAGCCACCAGGTCCAGGACTCGAACTGCAGTCGACTACATGGGAGTCAAGTGACATAGCCATTATGCCAACTGCTGGTCCTGTCTCTTCTTTCTTCTTCTCTCAGAAGCCCCATGGCAGTGGCTTTCATGATTTGGATTTAGTGAAACACAGAAATGAAGCAAGAGGGGATTGAGCAGAATCTGCACACTGGGCCAGAGAGAGCTGGAGATCTCCTTGGCTGCTTACGGCAAACTGTCATGCAGATCCAGTTGCTGAAAGCCCTGGCTGCAGAAGGGAGGAAAGTCAATCAATGCCCAGCCTGGCTTCCTCATTTATAGACTTTAGAATACATCTGGGAGCCTGAGAAAGGGAAGCCAGACACAGAGAAGGGGGAAGCTACAAGAGTGGCTTAATAAAGAGCCATCGGCATTGCCTCGGCCTTGGGGTAAATGAAGTTTGCTATAGGAGGTTCCCTCCGGGGGCTCCCATGGGGTATACCAGCTGCCTAAAAACATCTTCCACTTCTTGCAACTAAAAAGCAACATCCTTGTGTGCCTCACAAAGTAAGTGGTGCATTTCTGTAGCTGTAAGTGTCAGGTCCATCTGTGGTGGAGCTTTTCAAACCTGCACTAATGGAAATATGACACAAGCCAGCTGGTTAGAGTAGGAGCCTGAGAAGTGGAGAAAGGTGCAGAGTCGCAGCCTTGTAGCTGGCAGGAAGACCAACATGATTATTTTTAATGCTAAGCCTGTTTCCTACACTCAAGGTCTCCTTAAAGCTCAGTTACTCTTAATTGACTCAGATAGCCAGATTCAACTTGTATAGAAGAAGTGTACATGGTATCACAGTGTTTTTATTTACTTTGTATTTTGAGAGAGTTCAGCAAATTACACACCATACAAGGAAAATTTGTGCTGACACAGCAGTTTCACTGAGCTCAATGACTCTTCTAATTAGACTAACTGGACTACTTTCATTTTTCAGGAATCCCAGTTACATTTGGTCCTATCTAAAAAGGGCTAGATGACTTGATTTAGTCATCAGTATCTAGGCTGTTGACCTAGAACACTCTAATAATTTTTAGACAAGAAGACTCTCTGAGTGATGTGGCAAGTACCTACCATAGGTATCAGCAGTGATAGCAGTGACCTAAACCCAAGCCTGTTTGAGTCACTACCACCTCTCCCTACTTCTAAAGTTTATTTCATTTGTGATAGTACATAGGAGAGAGAAGAACCCACAATATGGTTTTGTCGTATTGCAATCCCCTTGCCCCAGCCCTCCTGCTCATTGGGATTCTGGGCATGAATACACATCTGGCAAGGTCCAGGTTGCTGGAGCCAGGGATCCAAACTCATGGTTAGCCATGTGGCTTCTAGCACTGCAGTTCAGCATGGTGCTTATGGTTCCACTCAGGCTGGGTCCCTCTCTACTTTAAACAAAGCCTTCTTTGTTCCTGTTAACCTCTTTCCCCAGTCTCAGAACTGGCCTTCTACCCTCTTCTCTCATGGAGATCAAGAGCATTCTACACTACTTCCCCAACTCCTACCTCTATCCTTGACTCATAGCACAGCAGATGGCAACAGTAGCACTTCAATTTTGAAATGTTTGTCTCCTCTAGTAAAAAAAAAAAAAATGTATAAAGTGTTGCTGAAATGTAAAGTTTGTTTTTCCTCGTATATTTCTAATCCTCATACATTAGAGTATATGGCACCTATCCAGCTAATCATAAAACATTACTTATCCTAGCATTTATATTGGTTCACAGGAACACAAAACATCTCTGAACATGACTATTCATTAGCATACTGGAGCCTTTTGTGTAGAGGTTAGCTCCGGAGTCGAATTTTTCTGTCTGCCTTCTGCAGAATGTCAGGAAATGTTAATATGTGTTAGTAGGAGTTCCCTATAAGAAGGGTTTCATTGTCCAACTGGTTTGAGACCCACCACATACCAAATGTCCCTTTTGGAGAGTCTCAAAAGGAATTACCTATGTAATTAAGTTCCACAGTTAAGATAACTTCCTTTTACTCAGCATGTTCCCAACACATTTGAGTCAAGATCATATTTTGTCTGTATACCTTGAGAAAATTCAACTATAAGAGTAGAGGAGGAGAACATTCCTACCTAAAAATGTGTTGGGGATGTATGTGAGAGTACCTGGCTAAATAAAGTTCAGCTACAAAGTGGCAGTGCCATCTTGGACATGAACTTAGGACCAGCACTGCAATTTGTATGTGGTAGACATTGTGCTAAATTCTTTCACTATGTATGAACTGATTTTTTTCAATCTTTACAACCACATGTGGCAGGTTTGACACACATCCAATTATTTAAGGAACAGAGAGATTAACCTCCTCAAGGTCACAGTCTTTAAACAATGAACACTAGAGTCTAGAACTGTCTGTTGTGAAACTCTCTGTCCTTAACCAGAAAGTCCATCTGCCCTCCTGTGGAACTTGAATTGGGAGGGATTGAATGAGGACTAGTATGGATCAGGAAGGTAGAAGTTGTGCCTGAGGAGCCCTGGAATTGAGGAGGCAGAGGCCTTTTCTGCTCCAACTCCATCCAACGCAGATGTTGTATTAATAACTTACTTACAATGGGTGACTAACAAAGTGATAGATCTGCTTAGTGAGTATCTCCAGTGCTGGGCCTGCATTGAGAATTCCTAATGATCATTGTTGTATTTATGTCATGGGCTTGGTTTTACTTGCCCAACACCCATAGTCTTTTCCTTTGGTAAAAGTATGCAGATTTTCTTTGGGGTGTTCTTCCTCCTCCTGTTGTGTTCATGTGGTTTGGATGGGCCTAACCTAGATTCAAATGTGGGGACTTTACTGGATCTGGCCAAATGGAGTAATTTATCCCAACTATGACTTTCACTTGGCTACTGATAGATGGTTTAGCAATAGCCATGTAGCTAAGCAAAACTAATGAGACTAGATTAAGGGAATTTTATTGGAAAATGAAACTTTCTTTCCACTGAGAATGAATCCAACCCAAATAGAAGTTCCATCAGGAAGGTGTTTCTGGCCTTATTTGACCTACTTTAAGATCTAAAACCTTGATTTGGACTGCTAGCTAATCCCATTTGTCCAGATACCTGCTTAATACCTAGGAGAGATTGTTAATTCAGTGTTATATAATGGTAGAATTGCTGACTCTGTACTTTAATTGAGAATTTTGTGAAGTTTACTGAACATGGTGATAGTCATTGAACACTGAGAGCCAAATCACCAGCTCTGCTGAGAATCTTTTAATCTTTCTGAAGTAGTAATAATTTGTAATCAACATGGCCAAGCTGGGAGTTCTGGTCTGGACTCCCCCATTAAGAAGAATGGATGCTAGATATTACAGATATTATCTAATAAATACACTGTGAAAAGGAAGTAATAGGTCAAGACTTCTGTTAGTCATTTTACATGTAATATTACATAAATTATGAAAATACATTCAAATACCAAAATATTTGAATGGTGAAATAAAAATCTGTGCTATTTTTCCTCTGATCAGTAAATGGTCCGGACTCAAGAAGCTATCTCACACCCTTGATGTAAAATTGCAAGAACATATTTATTGATCGTGATATGCCATTGCTAGGCTAATGTTTTGATAGGTATGTATCTCATAATTCTAGAAACAGCCTTTTGAGGGACCAATTATGTTAGCTAGCATCCTATAAGCACTGACTCTATGCCAGATACTGTTGAAAGCATCCAACAGTGTAGTTACACACGTTGTTCTCCCATTTATTTTCCCATTTATTCTGACATTCTGTTATAAGCATTACTTAATAAGCAGTTTCAAACCGTGGCAATGTAAGGTAGACATTGCTGACTCAACCTCAGTACAACTTTACAAGGTGCAGAATAGAGGAACTGAACTGGCAGGAGCTAAGATGAGCAATCACCTTTTTTTGGTGCCCTCTCCAGGTTAGTGAACCAAATATGCTCCAGGTAAGAACCCTCACCAGTGAAAATAGGACCTGAAATCAGTGATCTCTAAAGTTTCTATGACTCTAGTCTAAACTCCAAGGATTTATATATTTCTTTCTGACCTTCAGAGCAGTGAAACTCCTGGGATTTCTGTCACAGGATAGCAGAGGTTGCAACCTGTTTGGGAGATAAAAGTAGAAACTGGCAACTCCAGATTTGTGGCTAGCAAGGTATATTTATTTGGATTATATACTAGGTCAAAGCAGACTTTTAGGAGCAGATTGATAGCAATTATTATAATGCTTTTTCCCAGAGGCTCCTGTTGCTGTCTCCAGAATATGAGAGTAAGAGAAGGAAAGTGTGTGAGAAGGAAAGAAACTACTGTTCTAGACCAACGTGCTTCAGGTTGTGTCTAATATTGAGGAATTTTGCCCTTCCTTAATATTGGGGTCATTTCACCCTTAGATAAACCTGGCAGAGGCTGACAGTGAATCTGTACATGACAAAGAAAGTACCTGTGCTTCAGTCCTGAATGTAAATCATTTAGCTGAAGGCTTTTTCCACTTGTAATCAGATTTCGAACTTCACTTTACTCAGCAGATTGTTCCTTTGAGAAGAATCTCCACTCTCTCTCTAAGGCCATGCTGCCTTTGCCTTGCCAGGCTTTAGGAGAGAAAGTAGAATTCTCTGGAAGAATTTGATACTTAAGAAATAACTTCATTGGCGATTGCTCCAGATTTGATTGACTGAGCTGAGACTCTTCTACATGCACTGCAGAGAGTATAAGAACAGGGAGTGTGCACGGTTTCTCAAATGCGGTAGTGCCATCAAGGTAGAAGTGGTCTAGCAAGGCAGCAGTGTCATTAAACCCTGATTTGTTTGGTATTAATGTTCACAAGCACAGAATAGACAAACAGACTAGTTGCTCAATTCTTATTTGGGCACATTGTTATAAAACCTGCAGATGCCACCACCTTCATTACTCTGGAGTGACTCAAAATAACACTGTAGTAGATCTTCCAGGTCTTGTAGCTGATATTTCCTTAATGACTGTGGTATTTAGCTCTCAAAATCATCTTTGTTTTATTTTCAATGGGATGTAGCAAAAGCATTTTTTTAATACTTTTTTGAGAGGTTTTTCCTATAGGGCGCATGTGCTCACCAGGAAGACAGAGACAGAGAGATAGAAAGCGGGAAATCACCCCCAAGGGGGGATGGCCATGCCACAATCCCTTCTCCTCCATTCTCCTCTCTGGATCTTGGGCACGCACGCACATGCGCCCAGCATTAGTTTAAGCCACGGGGTCCAGGACTCAAACCGTGGTCGACTACATGGGAGTCCAGCGATATAGCCACTATGCTAACTGCTGGTCCCCACAAAAGCATTTTTTTCTAAATGAACAAACAAAATTGTGGGGCCTGCAGATAGTATAATGGTTACATCACTGGACACCCACATGGCCGACCACAGTTCAAGTCCTAGACCTGGCAGCTTCAAACTCATGCCAAGTGCATGTGTGCCCAAAATCCAAGTGGAGAATAGAGGAGAAAGGAATGCGGTGTGGCTGTCCTACCTGGGGGGTGATTTCTCGCTTTCTTTCTCTCTGTCTCTCTCTGGTGAGTGCACGCACCCTATAGCAAAACTCTCTAAAACAAAAATTGTAAAATTTATGGTATTCAGCATGGTATTTTGATATGCATTATGCAATGGCTAAATCAAGCTAATGAACATAGCCATTATGTCATATATTTGTTGATGTGTGGTGAGAAGATTTAATGTTTACTTTCCTAGCAAATTTTAAGTATACTATACTTAAATTTAGTCCTTTAGATGAATTATTTTAACTTATCGTGTTGTACAGTAGATCTCCTAAATTTATTTCTCCTAACTGAAATTTTGTATCCTTTGACCAACATCCTCCCAATCTCTCCCTGATACCCTCCCTGCCTAGCTCCTGACAACCACCATTGCATTCTCTGTTTCTACGAATTCAACTTTTTTAGATTCCACACATAATAATGATCATGTGGTATTTGTCTTCCTGTGCCCTGGCTGATTTCACTTAGCATATTATTGCATCCTCTAGGTTCATCCATATTCAGAAGTGAAGGATTTCCTTCTTTCTGAGGCTTATATATGTATATCACATTTTCTTCATTTATCTGTTGATGGATGCTTATGTTGATACCGTATCTTGGCTGTTGTGAATAACACTACAGCAAACCTGGGAATACAAAAGTCACTTTGTCATCTTGATTTCATTTCCTTTGGATTACATACCCAGTAGTGAGATTGCAGGATTATGTGGTAGTTATATTTTTAATTTTTTGTGGAGCCTCATAATATTTTCCATAATGGTTATACTAATTTACGATCTCAGCAACAGTGTACACATGTCCTCTTTTCTCTATATCTGCACTGACACCTATTATCTTGTCTTTTTTATAATATCCATTCTAACAGAAGTGAGGTGCTATTTTATTTTGAGTTGCATTTTGATTTTTATTAGTGATGTTGAGTATTTTTTTTTCATGTACCTGTTGGCTATTTGTATGTGTTCTTTTGAGAAATATATTTTCAAATTCTTTACCTATTTTTAAATATACCTATTTGTTTTTTTACTATACAGTTGTTCAGGTATATATTTTTGTTATTAACCCCTTATCAGATGTATCATTTGCAAATATTTTCTCTCATTCCATAAGTTCTCTTTACCCTGTTGATTGTTTTCTTTGCTACACATCAGTTTTTTAGTTTTATGCCATCCCTTTGAGCTCATCTTTTAAATTTGAGTTTTCTCACAGATATTAAGAACTGGGGGGGGTGTAAATGGCAATGATCACTGAAATCAATAAAGTTTGCAGAGTTTAGTGTAGACAACATTGGACTGAGGGTCATGATGCCTACTGTCTTTGGTTCTTTTGACTCTCAAATCTTTATAAAAAATGAAAAACTTGCCTTAGGTCCCATGGAAATTTGTTGAAGGACCAATTGCACTGTGAGCACTCTGAGTTGTTATTAATTCCTTCAGAGGACTGTGGAAAGACTAAATCATCATCTACTTGTGCATAACCCACTTGGGTTCAGTTTGTTCACTTGTAAATAAGAGTCCCTGAAAGTTCAAGTGGAAAGGATGACCCCAAAGGGGAACTGGCATTTCACTGGTAGTGCAGAAGACACTGTTCTATGGCCAAACGCGTTACAAGCTATAATTGGTGGCTCAGTCACTTTGGCAGACCTGGTATATTAATTTGCAGTGCTAGATGTGGTTGATGGTTTGGATCCTGAGCAGATCTGAAACCTGCTAGGCATGTGAACGAGAATCTGATTAATGGGAGGGCTGGGATAAGGGGATCATGGCATTAACAAGACCCTCTCAAGGTTCTCCCCAAATAATAAAATAAATAAACTCCTTAAAATATCGTGACTGGCAACAACACATTCTAGAAGCTCTATGCCTGTTCATGAATCTTCATGTTAATATCCTAATGTAAAAATAGCTCAGTGATTCTCTCATCTGCTACTTTTTTTCTTTTTTTTACCATGACTTCTCAATTCTCCTGTTTTTCCTCTGTTTCCTTATCTTTTTCTATTGTCACTGGAGCTTCTATTTCTCAGTGTTTCTCATTTCTCAAAATACTGGTTTATTTAAAACCTTAGCTGATTCTGGATCCCTACTCTTTTTAATGACCTTTCAGGTTTGAATTCTATTTCCACTTATATCTTTTCATAGTTTTCAATTCGAAATAATAGAAGAGATTAGTTGTGTTTCTAGTTCCTTTATGGGCAGAGCGTTATAGCCCAGGCCACCTCTCAGGCTGTTGTCCAACTTGAACATAATCTGTCCTTGGAATAACTGCCACCTCCAGGTACAAACAGAGTAGTTCAGGTGCAGGTACATGGCACAGAGAAAACTGGCTTCATAAAGAAGAGAAGATGCTTTCAAGGCTTTCCAGAGACATTAGTATAAAGGAGATTATAAGGCGGGTACCAGCAGTTAGCGTAATGGCTATGTCGCTGGACTCCCACTTAGTCGACCGCAGTTTGCGTCCCGGACCCAGTGGCTGGACGCGTGTGCGTGCGTGCCCAAGATCCTGGGAGGAGAATGGAGGAGAAAGGATTGCAGTGTGGCCATCCCCCCTGGAGGGTGATTTCTCACTTTCTGTCTCTCTGTCTCTCTCTGTCTGTCTGGCGAGCGCACGCGCCCTATAGCAAAAACCTCTCCAAAAAGAAAAAAAAAGGGGGGGGATTATAAGGCAACATGGCTTGTTCCTGAAGGAACACATTTAGAGAACACAGTGATTTGTCAAAGCTGGGATCCTCTATGTCATCAGATATGTGGCAAGTGCTGAGGATAAAAAGGCTGATAAGATTCTTTCCTGTCCTAAGAGAGTCAGTCAGTCTTCATGAGATTTAACAGGAACATGGTGATGATAAGAAACTAGAGGTGGTGATTATAAACTAGTCTTCTAAAAGTTAGATGGTAAAGAGTAGCTCGAGGTGATTGCAATGTTGGGGGAAGGATTAATTGGGTGTGTGTTGAAGACAAGGATGCCTGAGCATGCGTATTAGTGGATGATACAGCCATATTGAGAACAGAGGAAAATGGATGGTGTATTTCAAGGTGGCTCTCCCCATGAAATTTATTCATGAATTACACATGGATTTTTTTGGTATATCCTAAGTTTCTTACAATATACAAGGCTCAGTGTTGGCCTACTTACTCATTAAAATAAAAGAAAAATTAATTCTTCATTCTCCTTTTTTCTCTGAATTCCTTCCTTTCTAAACTGCTTCCAGACGTGCTTCTGCCTCATGCTAACCTTCACTCTTTCTACTTCCATCATTTTTTGTTCTGAATGTCAGAGGGAATGCAGTTGTGACTGTGATGTTTTTCCTGCCTTCAGCAAGGCCCAAGGAACCTGGTGGTTTGGCGTTCCCCAAGGGTACACATCAGCCCAATTACTGCTCAATGATGGATATGGGAAACTGAGAACAAAGTAAGGCCTGAATCACAAACTTTACAATGAAGGTTTTTCTTATAATAGAGGGTCATAAGAGAGAGAAGATGTAGCCCCTGGAAGCATGAGACCTAGAGTCTCAAAACCTGAGTTGAAACCCAATGCTGCTTTGCCCTGGTCCTGTGACACTGGATGTTGGTTTGTTTCCTCATCTATACAATGGCACCAGTTATACCTAATTTAGGTGCTTGTGTTACAATTAAATTAAGCAATGATTTAGAGATAAGCTTCTAAATGGTCCAGGGAAGCTCTTAGTAACCCATGGTCTCAATCCCCTATGACTTGAATCACCAAGGTAAAGTTTAAAAAAACTCACAACATTGGTAAGAAACCCCAGGCTTCATAATTGGTGTTTCTCTGAAAATCAGGTCATGGTGCTTCAAGAGATAATTTTCTAAAGAAAGAAGTTTTCAAAGAAAACAACCAAACTTGCTGGCATTTTCACAAGGATTTGATTGATCATTCCGGTTAACCTACTTAAAGAATTGTTTGTCTACCTTCTGCTATTGCTATTTGCAGTGTGTCTTATCAAAGCAAAGGACTGAAGTGAGACTGACCTGTGTAATGAAGAAACCAAATAGAGATTCAGAAGTGCTAAGCCTCCCTTAGGGGAATTAAATCATCGCTCCAACCTAGGCCATCTGTAAGGTGAGTTGTCTGCATTTAGGCATTAGTAGTTTTCCATCATAATGAATGAGAATACTTGAAAAAGTTCATGAGAAAATGAAATTAAAGCATTAGTTTATTATGGGGGAAAAAAGTTTAAATCCATGCATTGGTTTTTTATAATATGCATCTTCCATGAACTTTTTGAAAACTCGTCTTATTGACACTGAAGAAAAAAAAAAATCCTAGTGCTTTTGTTAGTCCAGTTTCTTCATTTCATAAATGTGGAAACTGGGACCCAGACAGGTGGAGTAATTTGCCCAGGATCACCCAGAAAATGAAAGCATTAAGATTTCTATCTACGTTTTCAGACTCCCAAACAGATCTGTTTCTACCACAGTTTTCTTACTAGATAATTCCAAAGGATGTGTTGAACTGTAGAAGATGAAGGCAAAATAACAATCTCACCCATATTTATCAACTCAGGGTCATCCATACAGAGGAGTTGATGCCAGTAGAAGTAGGTAGGAAGCACGTGCTGGTCAAGGTAGATGTATCCATTATCAGGAAAAAGCACTCAGAGATCTAGGATGTCTTTCGGAAGAAGGACAAAGATAGACTGTAGTTCTCCTGGTGTCATACTCCCTTCAGAACTTCTCAAAGAGATGGTCTGGTGTTGGTAAATTCTTTCACGTTTTGTTTATCTGAGAATGTATTTATCTTTTCTTCCCACATGAAGGATAATCTTGCCAGAAACAGTATTTTTGGTTGAAATTGTTTTTCACTTAACACTTTGAATATATTTTCCCATTATTTTCTTGCTTGCATTGTTTCTGATGAGAGGTCCGAGTTTAGACTGATGGGATATCCTTTGAAAGTAACTTGATGTTTTTCTCTTGCCAATTTTAGTATCTTGTCTCTGCCTGTAGTTTTGGTCAATCTGGCTGTGATGTGCCTTGATCAGCAGTTGGCGTAATGGCTATGTCACTGGATTCTCATGTAGTTGACTGCAGTTCGAGTTCTGGACCCTTAAACTCACACCAGGTGCATGTGTGTGTGTGTGTGCGTGTGCTTTCACTTTCTGGGTGACCCTGGGCAAATTTCTCCACCTGTCTGGGTCCCAGTTTCTATATTTATGAAATGAAGAAACTGGACTAACAAGATCCTGAGAGAAGAATGGAGGAGAAGGGATTGTGGCATGGCCATCCCCCTCTAGGGGTGAATTCTCACTTTCTGTCTTTCTGTCTCTCTGTCTTTTTGGCGAGTGCATGTGCTCAATAGCAAAAAAAACCTCTCCAAAAAAAAATAAATAAAAAAGATCTCGGGTTGATTCTAGGTGTGGTCCTTCTTATATCTTGGGTCTGGATATTTGAATACCTCTTTAGGTTTGGAAAGTTTTCTTCCAGGATTTCATGGAATAGATTGTCAATGCCCTGATTAGTTTCTTCATTTTCTGGGATACTAATTATCTGGGTGTCTGGGCATCTAATGGTATCTAGTATTACTCGTATATTCTCATTTTGGGGGGTTATTTTCTCAGTCTTTTTGGTGAATTTTTCTGGGTCAGAGGTTCTACCTTCTACATCTGAGATTTGATCTGCATAATCTAATCTGCTTTTAATACTTTTAAGGAAGATTTTTATTTCCTGAATTACAGCGTTCATCTCCAGCAGTTCCATTTGATTCTTTTTTATGATGTGTATTTCCTCTTTCAGACGTGGAAGAACTTCCTCACCTCCTGGAACTCGTCTCTTTTCTCCTGCATCTTCCGGAGTTCATTGTCTCTCTTCTCTTGTATCTCTGTTAGCTTTGTTACTATGAATATCCTAAATTCTTTATCTGACATTTCCACGAGTTCCGTTGTACCATCTGTGGATGATGAAGGGCTGTTCTTTCTCCTTGGGGGAGAGATATTTTCTTGATTTCTCATGTTTCTTGTGCCTTGGTGGTGGTGGTTTCTGGTCATCTGATGGATTATATGTTACTTCCTACCTGGGTTTTTACTGGGTGTAGGGCCAGAAGGAGGGGTTTGGGGCAAAGGCTTTTTCTGGTTAAAGGGGCAGAAAAAGCCCACCTCAGATCCACATGGATTTTGGCTGTTTGCTGGAAGGGGAGGGGTTTGGGGCCAAAAGTAATCCATTTTTTTTAAGGGAAGCGTATTTCAGAGCTACAGCTCTGCATATAAACAATATATATTTTTTTTACTGTGATATGTAAAGAATGATTACTTCCTTCCAGTCTCAATCAGTTCCATGATAATGAATTTTTGCTTTGTGACACTGAAAGGTCCAAAGCATGATCAGTCCTACCCATTTAAGTCCCTTACCAAAGTTACCACAAACCCCTAGAATATACCCAGAACTCAACCTCCAAAAGAAGAGATCATTTACGTTTAAAAATGGTTGCTTCTCATTCACTTTAGCTTTGCAGTTGTTCAAAAACTATTGGTGTGGGGACCACCAGTTAGTAGTCAACCGTGGTTCATATCCCGGACCCGGTGGCTCAAAACTCACACCGAGCGTGTGTGTGCGTGTGTGCCCAAGATCCCGAGAGGAGAATGGAGGAGAAGGGATTGTGGCATGGCCATCCCCCTGGGAGGTGATTTCTTGCTTTCTGTCTCTCTTTCTCTGTCTGTCTGGTGAGTTCTCATGCCCTATAACAAAAAAAATAAAAAAAAAAAACCTCTCCAAAAAAACCAAAAACAAAAACAAAACTATTGGTGTGATCACTTAGCTAGAGCATCCCTTTCCAACTTAGGGAGAACTGATTAGCCTTGAAAGTGAATGGAGCAAGGTGAGGTCTAAGTCACCAGCAGTCTCTCCATCTAGAAGCCTCTCTGAAGAAAGAAGTGACCTTACCAGTGTTTGGCATGGAGGTTAAGGTGGGTAGATCCCTCATGGTCAACAGTGTAAGTTGTAGTTCTGGACACAGTGGTTTGAAAAACTCTCCAGACATGTGTACCCAAAATCCCAAAAGGAGGGAGAGAGATGGAGAAGGAATTGAGGCATGACCATTCCTCACTGGGGATACTCTTGCTTTTGCTCCCATTCTCTCTTGGGTGAGCACATGTGCCCTCTGGCAAGATTCAAATAAGAAGGAAACTTTATTTATATATGCATGTGTTTATTTTTAATTTGATCAGAATGGGACAGAGAGAGAAAGTGAGAAAACAATCTGCTAAGTCCGGACTCAAACCACGATTGACTATGTGGGAGTCCAGCCCCTTTAACCACCATACCACCTGGTGAGCCCATGTCCTCATCTATTTTAAGGGGCTTAGTACAGGGCAATTCATAGAATAAAGCAAGAACAAGAGGGAATCTTCTTCAGCTTCATTGTTTAGTTTTCAGTGC
Source organism: Tupaia tana (assembly GCA_026018925.1). Lineage (NCBI taxonomy): Eukaryota > Metazoa > Chordata > Mammalia > Scandentia > Tupaiidae > Tupaia > Tupaia tana. The sequence goes on along the minus strand of JAKSZU010000013.1, from coordinate 35,633,328 downwards.
TAAACTTTTGAGCACTGGGGCTTTCCATATCTTATCTTGATCATTGCTGTAATTCTCAATGTCTGACACCTAATGTAGGGCAGGAGGGATGGATTGGATGATACAAAGCTTAATGTAGTAATCTGGAAGAATTGATAGAGCTCAACTAGCACAATAGGTAGAGAAAGTGACACGTCTAAGATTACCCATTTAACTGGAGGCAGAGTTTATTTTAGAAACCCAAGTCCCAGAATTTCTGCCAAGCACTATACCCACCATAGCCTATAGCATTCTAAGATCCTTTTCAATCCTCAGGTGTTTGAGGATTCTAGATAAGTGAATTAAAATAGTGTATGATATTTGATTTCCAAAATGGTTATGCAAACTTTTTGTGTAGCATCATTTTTCTTTGCCATAACCAAAATTCCTGTAAATCAAAAGTATAGCATTTGTCATTCAGTCAGTCAGTCAATCTGTGAGTAAACAAACACAATTTTGTCCCCAGTTGCAAACACTAGGGCAGACCCTGGACCAGGTTGAGAGAGCAACATGAACAAGGTCTGCTAAGCTTAGTGTCTAGAGAATATCTAAAATCTGTCACTGAAGGAGAGATTGAGCATTTCCTTTATGGCAAGACCCTTCACAATAGAATGTACAGTCCTGGGTCATTGGGAAAGACATGATGCATTTTTGCATAAAAAATACATCATGACTTTTCGACCACCTAATACTTAATCCTTTTAAGGTCACTTGAAGGTAGATTGGCTCAAACCTTGTATTAATCTTTAGTAAAAAGAATAACTCAGGATCAAAAGACATGGATCATTCCTCTGCTCACTGATAATTCCTAGCCTTCCCCCGGCATGATCTTGAATTATGTCATCATTCTATTACTTCTAAAGTCTGTCTCTTTATTTGATGGTTGGGCTAACAAGCTTCTTTAATAATACATCGCAGAGTTAAGTGATGACTCACATTCTAGTAACAAGAGTAATGGCACAGTTAGACCGTAAATTATCAGTTCCTGAGCTTTGGCCTCTTTGGTTGGCTCCATTTTTCCACAGAGGAAAAATAAGTTGTTTTGTTTTTCTCATTGACTTCGATCCCTCTTGCTATTTGTTTTTTATAGAAAACATTAAGAGACTGTGCTTATTGTGTGTCTAGCCATCTCTGTCTGGTTTTGCTTTGTCATTAATTCTTAGTTGAGGCGATGGATGGCCTGTATAGCTATCCTAATTCATGAGACAGTATTGTCACAAGCCTATAAATAATTAATGAAAGGGGACTTTCCTAGTGAGAGGACCTGTCAGGCCCATTAGATTTAAGTCTAATCTCAGTTTCCTTCCTGTAACTTTTTATTGGAATTTTTACAATGTAGAATCAACTTTTAGTAATGCAATAAAATAACTGTAATTCAGACAGTGGGGGATTGGGAGGGGAGAGGCCAGTTAGAATGAACGAAAAATATGTTTTTTGAAGTGTAGATTTATTTCTAAAGAAATACCAAGAATTTAGCTCTGCCACCAAAGACAGCAGAGATGTCTCTTACTGATTCAATAAGAGACTGTGTGGTTTCAAGAGGGACTGACTCTCACGTAGCTAAAGGGACATGGGCAGGGCTCCTGCTACCTTACTCATCTCCTCAGCAATCACTGACCCTCACATGCCCTTCACCGGCCAATGGCTTCTTTCTTTCTTAAAAATTTTTGTTTATGGGACCAGTAGGTCACATGGAGATTAAGGCACTGAGTCTCACAGGCCTACTGTGCCATTCAAGTCCTAAACCTGGCAGCTTGAAAATCACAGTGGTGCATGTGAGTGTGCCAAAAATCCTGAGGAGACTAAAAGGGATTGCAGCATGTCTATCCCCCATAAAGGGTATGTTACATCTCTCTCTTTCTCTCTCTCTCTCTGTCTGCTGAGGCCATGTGCCCTGTAACCAGTCAATCAAACAGTCTTTTGTGAAAAGGTGAGAAAGGGGGAGAAAGGAAAGAGAGGGACAGGCACTCTCAACAGAATCTCGTCCTGCTTACCACTTCCTCCAGACTTCTAGCTCACTGGTATCATAGCCATGCACTCAGAGGTGTGCCCAGTATATACAGGCTGACCTCAGTAGCAAACCCTGATACTTCAAAGGATTTCTGGCCTTGTAGAGTGTTGCACTATTGGTATATCACAGTTGGTCCCAGTGGCTTCTGTTTTTTGTTTTTTGTTTGTTTGTTTGTTAAGAATTATTTATTATTTATTTATTACTAGTTTTTAATTTACTGCAGTGCATGTGTGCCCACACGTGCAAGAGAGAAAGCAAGAAAAAAAGCTGCCAGGTCTGTGACTTGAACTGTAGTTGGTCATGTGAGAGTCCATCACCTTTAACCATGACATTACGTGCTGGCTCCATAGTTTCTGCTGTTTTGTTGTTGTTGTTGTCATTGTTGTTGTTGTTAGAGAGCATGTGCACTCACCAGAGACATACAAAGAGACAGAGACAGAAGAGAAATCCATGGGGAGCAGTCATGCCACAACGACTTCTCCTTTTTTCAAAATTGAGACACACATGCCTGGCATGTTTCTTATATCTCTAGGTCCAGAATTCAAATTGCAGAGTCAGCCAGGTGGGATCCAGCTGCCTTAACCACCAGGCCATAGGGCTTCTTAAGTCCACTTATAGGCTATCTCTGGCTGTAAGACAACATGCAGCCTACACTGAACAGGAGAAAAGTGTTGGGAAGTTAACTCTCCCTGCAGAGAGCTTTCACACAAAGGAAGACAGGAGTTGTTGGGTAAACCCCTCACTTGCCACTCTTGTGGGAGAACTCAGAGGCATAATCTGCATCATTTCCTGCATCCACACATAGTACATTAGCTTTCTTTCCTTCCTTGTTTCAATTTCCTACTCCTCTTCCATGGCTATTTGGGATCACTGCCCAAACTTATTATTTTCACTTAAATCCTTGTCTCATGTGTGCTTCTGGAAAAACTCAACTAATGTGATGAAAGTAACATGAAACTGTAAGAGATGATCTTGTTCCACATCTAAGGACTAATAGTAACCAGGTGTGTAACCCAATAGACAAGAAATCAACCCATCTGTCATGAAATGCACTCCATACCAGTAGTTGGAGAAATTTTAAATCCTGAACACAATGATAGATGTATGTTTAATATCAAACACTGCAATGTTTTCAAAATAACCTTTCAAAAGTGTACTGACATAATGACGTTAAAGACTGCCTGTCTGATCTGAGCAGAGTAACATAAATTCTCTTTGCTACAAAATCCCTTACTGATCACATGGTGATCACATTTCCCTGCTTTCTTTGGGCACATAAATGACCGAGTGATATTGTCTGAATTATGGTTTTGAGATCTTTGTTTCCTCAAACAATTCACATAGGAACTGAAACAGAAAAGTCAAAAGTTCTTGGATGTCTCTAGAATTGGTTCAATCTCTTGTCCCTGAACCTCTTTGGACATCTTCTCCTTTCTCCCAGTTTAGATACACTGTTTCTTCAGTTTTTTATTCTGCCATTGCCCCAAATTCGATAATTCCTGAATACATCTCTGTATGTTACTTCAAAATCTCAAGGGAAGAAAAATTTGATGGGATCAACTGACCTAGTATGCTGATCCAACTGATTATTTTCAGAGGGGTGGTCACCCATGCCCATCCCTCCAGTGAAGGCTTTTGGTGAAAGAGCAGTTTTAAGTAAAGAAGACAGGCTAGTAAGACACCTGAAATATAGAAACTGCAATACTATTATCAAAGGCTTAGTAACCAGACTATCTATTGCTATGAGTATATGATATGCTTTTTGTTTTTGTTGACATTTTATTTATTCTTAAATAAGGATAGGAATATTATACATGCTCCATGCAATATTTTAAAGTAATGAAAGTACATAAAGTAAAAGGAGAAGTTCTATACCTTTCCACTGCCACTCAGGAGTAATTGCTGTCAACACATCTATTTGTTCTTTTGTACAAGAAATCTTCAAAAATTCAAAGAAAATGCACATTATTTAAAAAATGCCTAGATTTCAAAATGTATATGCTATTTCTAAAATACTTGGGGCTGCTTGAAGAAAGTTTTCTTAGTACCAATACAGTATAAATTAGGTTTAGTTTGTTTATGTACTAAGTTAGATTATACTCCCTTCCTTTTCAGTTTTTTACACAGTTCATATTAGCTGTGCTGAACCAAATCAGAAATAATAGTGATATTTAATTTTACTTTATTTAGTACCTTGGCTATAATTTTTAGGGATTTCTCAGTTTTGTGTATAAAATCCTATTTTCTTTCTTTTTTCCATTTTTAAAGTGGATTTTTTAAGACTTATTTTATTTAACTTTATTTATTTTTAATTTGACCAAGAGGGGCCAAGCAAGAAGAAGAGCAAGACAGAGAAAGCAAGTTGCCAGGTGCAGGACTCAAACCACGGTCAGCCATGTGGAAGTCCAGTGCCCTTAACCACCACACCACCTGCTGGCCTCCATATTTTGTATTTGTGTTCATTCCCTGTATGTTGATTAAAAATTGTTTTAGACATACATACTTTTTGCTTTGTTTTGTTGATTTTTTTTTTTAAGAGAGAGATTTCTGGTACAGGGCACATGCACTTGCTGGAGAGACAGAGACAGACAGAAAGTGAGAAATCACCCCCCAAGGAGGATGGCCATGTTGCAATCCCTTCTCCTCCAGTCTCCTCTCAGGATTTTGGACATGCATGTATGCATATGTAGCCGGCATGAGTTTTAAGCCACCAAGTCAAGGACTTGAACCGTGTTTGACTACGTGGGAGTCCAACAACATAACCATTATGCCATCTGTTGGGTCTGCCTAATTCTTTTCCTTAATGACAGGATCTTGCCTCAGCTCTCTGTAGCTCCAACTACAGGCACACACCACCACACCCAGCTATTTTGTAGAGAGGATCTCACTGTGTTGCCCAGGCTACCCTTGAACATGTGATTCTCCTTACTCAGCCTCCCAAGTCACTAGGATTACAGACTCATGCCATCATCCTGGCCTTTAAGTTGGACCTGAAAGTAAACTGTGCTCCGCCCTGAGGTCCCAGCCTGCAGAACACAGTGTCTTAGCAGCATTGCATCATGGCTGGGCATGCTGGACATTATTTTCTAACTGGGTTTATTTTAGCAAAAAGCAATTTATGCATCAGGCAGTATGCATAATGTGTATAATAAAGGTAGTGAATATAGTTGTCATTTAGTAAAAAGTAGGTGCAAAGCCTAAAAAATGATACATCACTCTCCAGAAAACAGATTGTCTTGTCCATGTCTTTGAAAATTTTTAAGAGAAATCATTCTTGGGGCCAGCAGTGTTGTGGTGGTGAAGGCACTAGATTCCCACGCAGCTGACTCTACAATTCAAGCCTTGTACCTGGTGACTTGAAAAACATGGTTGGAACATGTGTGGTCATGCCAAAAATACCAAGAGGAGAATGGAGGAGAAGGGATTGCTTTGTGACCATCCTCTCTAGGAAGTGATTTTTGCCTTAGGGCATGTGTGGTGGGGGAAGGGGAAAAAGGGAAAGTGAATCAAAAAAAGAAAAAGAAAAAAAAGGAAAGATAATTCTTAAACCTTAAAGAAAAATGGAGGGACCAGCAGTTAGCGTAATGGCTATATCGCTGGATTCCCATGTAGTCGACCGCGGTTCATGTCCTAGACCTGGTGGCTTAGAACTCATGCCAGGCGCGTGTGTGTGCGTGCCCAAGATCCTGAGAGGAGAATGGAGGAGAAGGGATTGTGGCATGGCCATCCCCCCTGGGGGGTGATTTCTCACTTTCTCTCTTTGTCTGTCTAGCGAGCGCATGCACCCTATAGCAAAAACCTCTCAAAAAGGAAAAAAAAAAAAAAGAAAAATGGAAATGAGGCTCAGAGAGCTCTATGCAGCAATGTGAGCAGTGAACTTTTATAGAACAAACGTGCAAGTGAAGTAGAGAGATCATTTGACTGTGTAGAGCTAGGCATCAGCTTCATGGTGAGATCACACATCTGTCTTATTTCGGCATGGTGTGAGGAGTTGGCTGCCTATGACTGGCTGAAGTTCAGCTGTTCCTAATGGACAAAACTCAGCTTTGTGTCACCAACAATCTATGGCTAAGTTAGGTTTCTGGTTTGTTTGCATAGCAAGTTAGGTCATAGGTGGTTACATAACAACTCAAAAGATGAGATAGCCTCAGGTTTACAGCCTCTTGCTTATTTAATTTAACAATGAATGTGTTGGCAGGCCCAGTGCAAATCTCTGTTCGTAGTAGAAGCTAAGTAACTGTTGTGGGATGAGTTAATGATAGGATACGTGAGAGTTGCTAAATTGTGACTGCTCTTGAGGCTCATTCATGGAAACCTAAGCATGTGAGGGTAAGGGGAAGATGTTAAGGTACAGGCCAATTAATTTATTGTACTGTTCAGGATTTGCACTCACTCTGAAATATTCTTTGCCAAGGGTACATTTCATCTTGAGGGTAGATAGTGAATGAGCTTAGGTGCTTTTGTGTTCCTGTTGATTCTAGCCTGAGTAATGTCTCAGACCTCAGTTCTGAGAACGTAGTGAAGAACAGAATGTGCGTGTTGGGAAGCAGTCTTCAGAGGGAGTAAGAACAAGGAGGGACTCAGGCACCACACTGTCTGCTTGAGTCCTGGCACTGCCAATTCCCAAGTGACTTTGGATAAGTTTAACCCTCCATGCCTAACATGGAAAATAGAAACCATGAAACCATGATGCTCTGCCTTGTAGGGATTCATTTTTTTTTTTTTTTTTTTTTTTTGAGAGATTTTTTGCTATAGGGCGCATGCGCTCACCAGAAAGACAAAGAGAGACAGAGAGACAGAGAGACGGAAAACGAGAAATCACCCTCCAGGGGGGAAGGCCACGCTGCAATCCCTTCTCCTCCATTCTCCTCTCAGGATCTTGGGCTCGCACGCACATGTGTCCGGCATGAGTTTAAACCATCAGGTCTGGGACTTGAACCTCAGTCAGCTACATGCGAGTCCAGCGACATAGCCATTACGCCAATTGCTAGTCCCTGTTGTTCTTTTTTTAATTGCCAAAAATTGTATGCACCTGCAAGACAGAGAGGAAGCATTCCCCAGTGGTGCATGGTCACTTTCCAATACTTTCTACTCCATTGCTCCATCACATCAGGATTTTCTGCACATAAGCATATGTATCTGGAATGTTTCCTAAGCCACTGAGGTTAGGATTTGAACCATGGTTGGCCATGTGGCATTTGGCTTCTGATGTACTGTATTAACTGCACTAGAGGCTGGCCCAAGGATTATTTCTAGAGAAGCACTTGGACCTGTGGTTAGTATATACTAAATCACAATAAAGTTAGCAAGTATCATCACTATTTAGTGAGAAGTAAGTGAAAAGCCTAAAGACAGTACAATACTATGTAATAAACATACTGGTTTTTTTTGCATGTCCTTATATGCTGTCAAGAAAGGTAATTCTTGAACCTTGTAATGAGAATATATTGCTTCTCGGCCTCTTGGCTAAGATCAAGTGTGAGAATATAAAATAATTATTAGTAAAGTTTCCTATTAGACAGATAGATTGGGGTAGGGGCCTGAAAGGAACAAGGCAACTCTTGTTGACTGTCACCTACATGCCAGGCACAATATGTTCATGGCCTCAGTTACTCACCAAGTTCATTTCTATTCAGTCTAGTACTATGTGACTCTAAATATCAGCATGCCACTCTTCCTCCCAAGTAAAGCAAAGCCCCTGCCCATCTTTGTCCAGTGAACTGCGTTTGTAAGAAGGTAGGACTGTGGGTTTGAGCCCACCTTTAGTCATGGTGACCTTGAGTGAATTCTCTGCTCCCATTCTTGTATCTTAGCTTATTTTTCTTTCTTTGTGGGTAAATTTACCTAAGACCAGCTCTAGACTACTCAAGCCCTTCCTAGTCATGGTGCTGTCTCTTCATGTGTCTGAACCCTGCTGGCTGTGTTGGGATTCTATGTTTTTGACTCTGGCTGCCTCAAGGGTCAGTCCACTGTGAAGCAGCCAAACTAATGCCTGAGCTTGCTGAGCAGGGAGCCCTGGGTGTGCCTGAGCTATGCACTTCCTCTCCACTTGGACGTGTTTTCATTCTAGGGGTCACAGAGAAAACTGAATGTTACTGTCATGTCAAAGGAGAGACTAAATTGCCAGTACAGCTTCAGACATCAGACTGTTGAGAAATCTTTCCTGTATTCTCAAATTTCAGTGAAAACACTGAGGTTTTTGGTTTCTGTTTTTGTTTTTTTGAAAGATTTTTGGTATGGGGTACATGTACCCACTGAAGAGACAGAGACAGAAAATGAGAGATCAACCCCCAGAGGGAATGGCCATGCCTCAATCCCTTCTCCTCCAGTCTCCTCTTGGGTTTTTGGGCATGCACATAACACTTGTCCAGCATGAGTTTTAAGCTGCCAAGTCCGGGGCTTGAACCACAGTCTACTACGCTGGAATCCAGTGACAAAACCATGATGCTGCCTGCTCGTCCCTGAAGCCACTGAGTTTTAAAAGAAAAGAATTGGGCCTTGGTGGTAGCACGGTGGTAATGCAGTTGGACTCACATGAGAAAGGAGTTAGGTCACATCCTAGGTGACCTACTCCACTTGGGCTATTCACACATCCCTATGATCCCGGCTGGTTGTGACTGGGGGTGGATCAGGGCATGAAGATCCAGTTGGGGCTGATTCTCTGTCAGTCTCCTTATCTCTCATAGAATGAACAAATGAACAAACTTTAAAAATTAGCCTAGCCAGGGCTGGCAGGTGGTATGGTGGTTAAAGATGTTGGATTCCCACATGGCCAACCGCGGTTCAAGTCCTGGACCAGGCGACTCGCTCTCTCACTTTCCCTTTCTCTGTGTGTGTCTCTCTCTAGCTAAAATAATAGTAATAATAACAAATAGAATTAAATAAATAACTCTTTTTTTTTTTTTAATTAGCCTAGCCATGGTGCCAACAGCAGAAGGACACCTCAGTGTGAAATTGAGGCTGTGTGGAAGATCCAGCTTTTGTCCCTGGCCCGACTTAAACAGGCTGGGAATAGTGCCATGTACCTGTAGTCCTAACTAACTGGGTGACTGGGGCAGGAGTATCACAATATGAGACCCTATTAAAATACCTACTGCAGGGTCAGAAGGTGGCATGGTGGTTAAAATGCTAGACTTTCACATGGCCAGCCACAGTATGAGTCTTAGACCTGGTGGCGCTCTCTCTTATGCTTGCGCGTGCTCTCTGTCTCTCTCTGTCTCTCTCTCTCTCTCTGGTGAATGTATGTGCCCTTCATCAAATTAAAAAATAATAACAAATAAAATTAAAATAGATAATCTTTTAAAAGAACAACAAACCTGATGCAGGGCCAGCAGGTGGCATGGTATTTAAAGCACTGGAATCTCACATAGCTGACTGCAGTTTGAGTCTCTGACCAGGTGGCTTAAAAAAATCATGCTAGGTGCATGTGTGTGCATGGCCAAAATCCCAAGAGGAGAATGGAAGAAAAGGGATTGTGGCATGACCATTCCCCACCCCGGAGGTAATTTTTCACATTCTCTCTCAGAGGAGTGCACACCCTGATAGGAAAAAATCAAAACACACATACAAACTAAACCCTAATGCACAGTTGGCCTTGTAGCATAGTAGTTAAGGGAGGCAGATCTCATGTGACTGACTGCAGTTTGAGTCCCAGCCCCAGCAGCTTGAAAAACATGCCAGACACATGTGTATGCATACCATAAATTCTGCCAGGATGGGAAAATGAAAATAAAGGATTGTTGTAGGACCACACTCTACTGGGGAGTGCCTTCTCTCTCTGGCCAGTGCACACATCTTCTGGTAATTAAACCAAAAAATAATGAAGTCTAATTCTATTTAAAGGAGCTCATCCTTGTTTTTAATCCCTCTGCAGGCTGTTACCCAACGTGTACATGTTGCTCTTTACTAAGTACCCAGAACCAAGGTCTAAGACCTTCCTCAGGATGAATCGACAGCACTTGCTGGCGCTCTCTCCCCACCCCCTCTCCTTTTTATGTGTTTACTCTCTCTCTCTTGCTCTTTCATTAATTTTTTTTTAAAGAAAGGAAAAATCAGTTGGAAATTTTTTATGCTTTTCAGAGTTGTTTTTTTTTTTTTTTTTTTTTTTTTTTTTTTTTTGGAGAGGTTTTTGCTATAGGGCGCATGCGCTCGCCAGGAAGACAAAGAGAGACAGAGAGACAGAAAGCGAGAAATCACCCCCCAGGGGGGTGGTCACGCAGCAATCTCTTCTCCTCCATTCTCCTCTTGGGATCTTTGGCACGCATGCACACGCCTCTGGCATGAGTTTAAGCCACCAGGTCCAGGACTCGAACCACGGTCGACTACATGGGAGTACAACGACATAGCCATTACACTAAGTCTGGTCCCTTCAGAGTTGTTTTGATGTTAGTTCAGGGAGTAACTCATCCATAAGAGTCACTGATTGGTATATAGGGGTCTTCAAAAAAGTTAGTGAAAAATACATATTATGAAAAAAAAATTGTACATTGGGTTCAAAAAAGTTGTGCAGCAAAGAAAACTCATACCTTAATTCCATTTGTCCACAAAGTTTTTAAAAGTCCTCTGAAATAGTCAGGATAAGCAAGAAATATCACTGGTGAGTTTACTTGCATAGGGGCTTTCAAATGGGTGTTAACCATCTACCTGCTCCCGGGCTAATTAGTTTCATTTCTGTGCTATTTTATTTCATTTGTGCAGAGCTTACAAGCAAATATCCTTACTAGTGACAAATAGGTGTTAACACACAAGGAAGTATGCAGATTCTGGTCATGCTCATTAGCAAAGGTGTTTCTTATAGCAGATTGAATGTCATTTCTCGAGAGTTAATCAAACAAAATATGTAAGTATGTTCTTCCTTTCTCTTTCCCTACTACCTAATCAACAGTAGTGAAATAGCATGTATTTAATGACATACACATTGTTTATTTCCATTGCATCTGAGAACCTAGTTATGCAATCTTCTTTCTACAATTATCTGACTCCAGAAAACATTACAATTGTTTTCAAGACCTTCTGATGTTATTATTTCACTTTTGAACAGAAGTTACTCTTCCCTTCCAGACACATAATCGCTAATCATTTTCTTGAGAATAAGCTATTTGTTTCCTAAGCAATAAGACATGACTACAGCTGTGCATAATGAAGGATTCTAAAGCCTGAATTTATTGTGAAGCACGCAGCAAAATTAATGATATTTTGCCACAGAAGTCTAATCAACATAGACAATTAGAATACAGATGATCATTAAAGAGTAGTAGCAGAAAGGACTTCAGAGATCATTTATTATCAGCACAGTCTACAGATGAGAAAAGTCCAAAAAGATGAAGAAATTTCATAAGATTACAAACTAGATCCTGGCAGTTTGGGGCCTAAAATCTTGCTTCCCAGGATCTTCATAGAGTGCTCATTTTTTCCTTAAACTTCCTATACTTTCTCATGTATTTTAAATTGAAAAAAAAAATTTCTTGGGGGACCAGCAAATGGTTACATCGCTGGTCTCCCACGTAGCCAACTGTGGTTTGAGTCCTGGACCAGTGACTTGAAACTCACGCCTGGTACATGCACATGCATGCCCAAAATCCCAAGGGGAGAATGGAGAAGAAGGGATTGTAGCATGGCTATCCCCCTTGGGGGGATGCTTTCTCATGTCTTCTCTTTCTCTCCCTCTCTCTCCCCCTCTCTCTCTCTCTCTTTCCCTCTTTCTCCCTCTCTCTCCCCCTCTCTCCCCTCTATCCCCTCTCTTTCCCTCTCTCTCCCTCTCCTCCGCTCCTCTCCTCTGTCTCTTCCCCCTCTCTCTCTCTCCTCTCCTCTCTCTCGCTCTTCCTCTCTGTTCTCTCTGCCTCCATCAAACACACACACCCTGTAGTATATTTTTTAAAAAGATTCTTGCATGAGAGAGAGAGAGAGAGATACAGAGAAAAGGAGGGAGTCCCATCAGGATCCTTATACTACCAGCTACCCCCAGCCTCAGCCAGACAGAGTCATGGACACATGTGTGCAAGCACAGTGTGTTCAAGGAGACCTGGGGATGTTGAACCCAGAATTTTAGTGGCTTTGACTTCGTGTGCCACTGTATGCTACTGCAACTGGCCATATTTTGCATTTATTAAGTGATTAAAAATAGTTTTGAATGTACCTCAGAGGAAATGTAATGTCTTAAAGGATTTGTATTCTAAAAATGTAATTGAAATACAAGGGTATTTCATAGAGTACCTACCTCCATGGAGTAGGTAGCATTCTAAATCTCTCCCCTCAGTAATCCCTTTTTTTCCCTCTAAATTCTTATGTGACATCCTCCACCTACCACATGACTCTTGCCTCTTTCTGTCTTATATTACATTGATTTATGTCTATGTCTTATTTTCTATGATAGATGATGAACTCCTTAAGAAAAGACTGTATCTTTTACATCTTTTTTATAATAATGTTTTTATTTTTTATACATTCAATCACATTATTTAACTTGCAAAGTGAACATTTCAATATGTGAACACTTCTTTCCAATCTAGTTGATCAAAATATCTTCAAAAGATAACACCACTACCTCCCCGTCCCATCAATGCTCTGTCTCCGTATCCCTCCTCCAAATGTCCTTCCCCAGGCCTCACTCCTCCACACACACCACATCTGGCAATCACACCCATCTCTTGTGTTTGTACATCCTTTAGTCAGTCAGTTTCAGTCATAGAGTGCAGACACTTGGTATATATTAAGTGGGGATATACAATGTCACTCCTTCATAGCCTAGCTTGCTTCACTCAGCAGTAAATCTTCCATATTCTTCCATTTTCTGTCAAAAGCCAGGGTTTGTTTTTTTTTTTTTTAATTGCTGAATAGTATTCCATAGAGTATATGTGCCAGTTTTTCAATCCATTCATCTGTACGGGGGCATTTGGGTTGGTTCCATGTCTAAGCAATTGTGAATAGTGTCACAATAAACATTGATGTGCAAGCACTTTTCCGATGAAGAATTCTTCTGTCCTTTGGGTAGATTCCAAGGAGTGGGATTGCTGGATCATATGGTAGTTCTATTTGTAGATTTTTGAGGATTCTCCAAATTGTTCTCCACAGTGGCTAGGCTAATTTACATTCCCACCAGCAGTGTAGGAGAGTTCCCCTTTCACCACACCCCTGCCAACACTTATCATTTTTTTAATTCCATGAGTATACTGACTATGTCAGTGTAGATGTAGAATCTCAATTGCTCTCCTCCTCCTGCCCTGCCCCTTTGAGAATTTTAGTGCCAAATTCCAAGAGTCTTTAAAATAATATTGACTCTTTCATTCTGAAGAAAGACTTTTTTATTTGTTGTAAACTGGTAAGATGATGGTGCAATACAGGTGATGCCCAGGAGTATGGAACATAAAAATATAATAGTATTATACCTCTTTATTTTAGTTTTTTACTAAAATCAGACAGGATGAAATGAAGCTCAAGGCAACACTCAAGGTAATAGAATATTTTAAATAGTCTGGAATTTAGATTCATTTTTCTTTTTGCACTGCAGTTTTAAGGAGAAATTTAAGGGACTATCACATGGCATAATAGTTAATGTTGCTGGACTATGCTGTAGTCATTTGTGGTTTAAGTCCTGGACCCTGCAGCTTAAAACTCATGCCAGGCGCGTGTGTGTGCATGCCCAAAATCCCAGGAGGAGAATGGAAAAGAGGGGATTGCAGCATAACTATTCCCTCTTGGGGGTGATTTCTCACTTTCTGTCTCTCTCTCTCTGGTTTTGGCAAGCACACATGCCCTATAGCAAAAATCTGTCTTTATTAAAAAAAAAAAAAAAAGGAGAGAAATTTAATTAGAATTTGCAATTTTCTTTTTTTGTTGTTGTTGTTCCTAAAATTGGAAATAAAACTAATATTCTATTCAGTCACCTAGGAGAAAGTCAAAGGTCAGGCCATATTAGGTAAAGATCTTTTCTAGCTGTTTTTGTTTTCATTCATGTGTTTGATTGACAGACATTTTCATTTTGGAATACCCTCCATGTGCCAGTTCTATACTGAGATAGGCATTACAGACACAGTAGTGGACAAAAAACACGTGGTTCTCTTTTTTCGGGAAATCCATATTGATTGGCAGGACTTAGAATGATGTGCTAGAGAGATATGATAGTCAAATGTGATTGCCTTGATGTGAGAAGCACAGGCTTCTATGCAAGCACACAGAAATAGCACTTAGAGTCCATCATGAGGACAGCAGAGAAGGCTTCCTGGAGGGAGTGGCATTTTAGCTGAAGCCCAGAGGCGTTAGTCAGGAAAGAGTGGTGGTGTTGGTAAGAATCTTTCAAACAGAGAGAACTACATGTTCAAATTCCCAGAAGCAAGCAGGAGCTTGACATATGAAGATACTAAAAGGAGTCCAGAGTTCTAGTTCTAGGGTTTGAAACGACAATTCAATTACAGTAGGGGCCTTTGTTTTATAAATAAACCAAGTGGGCCTTCATTGCCTTTCAAGAAATAGCACATGAGATTTGACTCCTGCTGCTTATTGCTAGGCAGAAATATGACTCCATATTATTACATTTACAAATCTTCCAATAGCAGCTTGGGGTGTGGAATATGATGAGAAATTTGCTTATTTAAAAATGTTGATAATTAGTTCAAAAATGTCTTAAATTCCTCCCCACCCATGGGAACAGCAGATGGTATAATGGTTACATTGCTGGACTCCCACATGGCCAACTGCAGTTCAAGTAACTGCAACCATTTTCTATGCTTCTATATCCTCCAGTCTTTCAGTTTCTGCCACAGAATGGGGGATATTTGTTATATATAAGTGAGGACATACTATGTCTCTCTTTCATAGTCTGGCTTGCTTCACTCAGCAGTAAATCTTCCATATTTGTCCACTTTCTATCCAATGCCAGAATCTCATTTTTTATGACTGAATAGTATTCCACAGAGTATATGTACCATACTTTTTCAATCCATTTACCTGTTCTTGGGCATTTGGGATGGTTTCATGTCTTAGCAATTGTGAATAATGCCATAAAAACATAGATGTGCAAGCACTTTCTGACAGAGTACGCTAATGCAGATACCCAGGAGTGGAATTGCTAAATCATAGGGTATCTCTATTTGTAGATCTTTGAGGAATCTCCATATTATTCTCCACAGTGGCTGTAATAATTTACATTCCCACAAAGAATGTAGGAGAGTTCCCTTTTTGCTACAGCCTTGCCAGCACTTATCATTTTTTATGTTTTTAATCTTAGTCATTTTGACTGGAGTTAGGTAGTATCTCATTGTGGTTTTGATTTGCCTCTCCCTCGTGATAAGGGACAATGAGCACTTTTTCATATGCTTTTTGGTTGTATATCTACCTTAGAAAGTTTGTTCAGCTCATTTTTCCACCTTTTAATTAGGCTAGTCACTTTTTTGGGGGGTGGTGGTGGTAAGCCATTTGAGTTCTCTGTATATTCTGGTCATCAGTCCTTTGAGGCATAGTTTGCGAATAGATTCTCCCTTTCTGAAGATTATCACCTCTATTGCTTCTTTTGCAGATGCTTCTTAATCTGATGTAATCCTGCTTGTCTATTTTGGAGATTATTGTCTGTGCTTGGAGATCTTATTTAAGCAGTTTTTGCCTACTCTGATGCCTCCAGTAGTTTCTCTATTTTTTTCCACCAGTAGTTTTATAATTTGAGGCCTTAAAGTTAGATCTTTGATCCACTTTCAGTTGATTTTTGTTAATGGTTAGAGAGGTCCAGGTTAATTTTTCTGTAGGTGGATATCCAGTTTTTCCAGCACCATTTGCTAAAGAGGTTTTCCTCTTCCTACTGGATTGACTGGTGCCCTTAGTCAAAAATCAGTTGGTTGTATGTTTTGGAGTTTATTTCTGGGGTGTCAATTCTGTTCTATTGGTCCACATGTCTGGTTTTGTGCCAGTACCACGCTATTTTGATTATCACAGGTTTGTAATGTGTTACGGGATCAGGGAGTGAAATAACTTCTACTCCACTTTTCCTGTATAGGATTGCAGTACGGGTCTTTTATGATTCCAGACAAATTCTTTTATTGCCTTTTCTATATATGTGAAAAATGTCTGTGGTACTTTGATTGAGATTGTGTTAAATACATAGATTAGTTTTGGTAGAATTGCCATTTTTATTATATTAATTCTTCTGATCCAAGAGCATGGGATGTCTACTTTTTTTGTGTCATTTTTCAATGCTTTTTTTTTTAATTTTCATAGTTTTTCTTGTAGAAGTCTTTGACTTCTTTAGTTAGATTTATTCCTGGGTATCTTATATTTTTTGTGGCTATGGTAAATGGAATTACTTTTTGCAATTATACCTAAATCTGCTTGTTGTATAGAAATGCTGTAGATTTTTGTATGTTGATTTTGTATCCTGCCCTGTTTATTGTATTCATTTATCACTTCCATTGTTTTCGTGGATACCTTTGGATGTTTTATGTATATAATCATACCATCTTCAACTCTTCTTTCCTTATGTGAATGCCTTTTATTTTATTCTCTTTTCTGATTGCATTAGCTAGGACTTCCAGCACTATATTGAAAAGGAATGAAGAAAGTGATCAGTCTTGTCTTATACCAGTGTTTACAAAAAGCTGAAAGCTTTTTCCTATTCTTTATGTTAGCCATGGGGTTTTCATATACAGCTTTTATTGTGTTGAGAAATGACCTTTCTATGTCAATTTTGCTGAGAGTCTTAATCATGAATGGATGTTGTATTTTATCAAATGAATTTTCTGCGTCGATTGATTAATTATGGTTTTTATCTTCCTTTCTGTTAACATGATGTATTACATTTATGATTTTACATATGTTATACCACCCTAGCATCTTTGGAATAAAGCCTACTGGGTCGTGATGTATGATCTTTTTTTATGTGTCAGTGGGTATGATTTGCTTGTATCTTACTGAGAATTTTTACATGTTTATTCCTCAGAGATATTGGCTGGATGAGGGTGATGGAGTTTTTATGAAAGAAATTTGGATCTTTAGAAATAGTTTGAGTAGAATGGGGCTTAGCTCTTCTTTAAAAGGTTTGTCAAATTCAGAAGTGAAGCCATCAGAACCTAAGTTTTTCTTTGTTGGGATGTTATTACTGATTCAACCTTGTTATGGGTGTTCTGTGTCTTCCCGACTCAATCTTCATAGATTATATGTGTCCAGAAATTTTTCCATCTCTTCCAAGTTTTCTTGTTTGTTGCCATATAGTTGTTGATAGTGTTTTCTTACGATGTTTTGCATTTCTTATATGTCTGTTATAATACTGCCTGTTTCATTGTAAATTTGATTTATCTTCCTTCCCCTGTTTTTCTTAGTTAGTCTAGCTAATGGGTGTCAATTTTGTTTATCTTTCTGAAGAACCAGCTTTTGGTTTCATTTATGTTCTGTATAGTTCATTTATTCTCTATTTCATTTTTTGATCAAATTTTTATTATTTTTTTCACCTGGCGTTTTTGGTTTTTTTTCATTGTTGTTTTTCCCATTCCCTGAAGCATGTTATTAGGTTGCCGCCTTTTCGTCCTTTTTTCTTACATGCATTAGTTGCTACGAACTTTCCCATTCCATAACCCACAGGTTATGGAAACTCATGTACTCATTATCAGTGGTTTCAATTAATCTTTTGATTTCAGTCTTAATTTCTTCAGTGGTTATAAAGTTATTTAGGAGTAAGTTGTTTACTTTCCCTATGTTCATGTCTTTTTGAAATTTTTTTCTGAAGTGAATTTCAAGTTTTATTCCAGCATGGTTAGAGAAGATGCCAAATATAGTTTCTATGCCTTCGAATGTGTGAAAGCTTGTTTTGTGGTCTGCCATGTGGTCGATCTTCTAAAAGGTTCCATGTGGGAGTGAGACAAATGTATATTTTGTGGTTTTGAGGTGGGAGGTTCTATAAAAGTCTGTCAAGTCCATTTGATTTATGGTATCATTTAGATCCTGTATCTCTTTGCTTGTTTATTTATTTATCTATTTATTTTTTTGTCTAGATGATTTGTCCAAAGGAGATAGTGGGGTGTTCAGATCCCTAATAATTAGTGTGTTGTAGTCTATATCCCCTTTTAGCTCTATGAGTCTTTCCTTCACGTATTTGAGAAGTCTTAAGGTGGGTGTATAGATATTTATAAGTGTTCTATCTTCTTGATGTATTAGCCCTTTCAGTACTATACAATGTCCTTTATGGTCTCTTCTTACAGCTTTGGTCTTAAAAACTATTTTGTCTGAAATCAATATCACGACTCCAGAGCTCTTTTGGCTTCTGTTTACATGGAATATCTTTTTCCAGCCCTTCACTTTTGGCCTATGTATGTATTTATCCATTAGGTGCCTTTATTGTAGACAGCAGATAGAGGGTTTCTTTCTTTCTTTTTTTCTTTTTTTAATCCATTTGGCCAGTCTGTGCTTCTTGATTAGAAAATTTAATCCATTAACATTCAACATTATTATGGATAGTTGTAGATTTGGGTCTCTTATTTTGTTAGCCATTGTTTTCATGTTGTTGTTGTTGTTGTTCTGTTATTTCTGCTTGTCTCTTTTTAGTTTTCCTTGTATAGCACTCCCTTCAGTACTTCTCGAAGAGCTGGTATAGTGTTGGCAAATTCTTTCAGGTTTTGTTAACCTAAGAATATTTTTATCTTTTCTTCCTATTTGAAGGATATTCTTCCTGGGTATACTATTCTTGGTTGAAATTGTTTTATTTTTTTAGTGTTTCAAATATGTCTTCCCATTCTTTTCTCACCTGCATTGTTTCAGTTGACATCAGCTGATGTTAGCCTAATAGAGTAACCTTTGTAAGTGACTTGACATTTCTCTATTGCCTTTTTGGGGAACTTGTCTTTGTCTGTGATTTTTACCATTTTGGCTATGATGTGCTGTGGAGAGGATCTGCTTATGTTGATTATACCTGGGGTCCTTTGTATTTCTTAAGTCTATATGTCTGAAGGCTTCTCTAAATTTGGAGAGTTTTCTGCAAGTACATTATGGAATAGATCTTCTATGCCCCTTTCTGATTCTTTGCCTTCTGGGATACCTATTGCTCAGATACTTTGACATTTAATAGTGTCTAGTATTTTACATATGTTGTACCCTTATTTATTATTATCTTTCCGTTCTTTTCAGTGGCTTTTATCTAAGTCAGATGTTTTCTCTTCCAGATAAGAGATTCTATCTTTTGGATGATCTAATCTGCTCTTAATATTTTCAAGGGAGGTTTTTATATCCTGCAATATAGCCTTCATTTCTAAAAGTTTTGTTTGGTCCTTTTTAAATTTTTTTTTCTCCTTCAAATCATAAAAGGACTTTCTCAGCTCTTATAGTTCAATGTTGCTTTTCTCTTCCATCTCATAGAGTTTTGTCACTGTGAATGTTCTGAATTCTTTTTCTGACATTTCAGTAAAGTCTGTCTTCCATAGTTGGAGATATTGTGTTCTCTTGATGGAGAAATATTTCCTGATTTTCTCATACTAGGGGTTCTTCTGTGATTTTTAGTCATTTGCTGATGTATTCACCTTTTTTTATATATATAATTATTTTATTTATTTATTTATTTTGACCAGAGAGAGACAGAGGGTGAGTGAAAGAGAGAGGAAGTGAGAAAGCAAGCCACCAGATTCAGGACTCTAACCCTGGTTGGCCACGTGGGAGTGTCCAGCGCCTTACCCACCACGCCACCTGCTGGTCCCCATGTATTCACCTTTGGATAACTCTTTGGAGAAGTTTCCTGCACCTGTGAGCTCATTTGCTTTCCCTTTTGCTGTGAATTGCTTCTGTGCCAATGACTCTCTTCCTCTGTGGTTAAGAGTCTGGTACCAACAGGAGGAGTTTTGATTTCAGGTTATTTAAGAGGAATTTTTCCCTTTTTTTGGTTGGTTCAGAGGAGAGTAAGAATTCCTTTGAAGCTCACAATGTTTAGGTGTTTGAATACTATAAATCTAGATCTGTATAGTCCCTCTGTGTGTGAAAGTGTTATAGGTCTGAGACTGGGAGGTGGGCTCTGAAGTTTGGAGCTGTGGCTGGGACTGAAATTTAGCCCTGTTGCAGATTCCTTGAATGGGCAGGGGTCTTCAGATGGAGATATCTGCTTAAGAGGCCTGTAATTCCCCTGTCCTTTCTAGCTCTGAGACTGTGAGGTGGGCTTTGAAATTTGGAATTGTGGCTGGGGTTGAAATTCAGGATCCTGAGGGTTTCAAATGTCTGCTTAAGAGGTCTGCAATTTCCATGTGGCTACCAGTTTATAATTTCTGACATAAATCAGTGTGTCTGTAAGTGTGGCAGTAACTGAGACCAGTAACTTTTGTATGCATCTCAAAGTTCGCTGAAGACAGGAGTAGAAATGTCTCATGGTAGAGCCCAGAAATCTGTGATTTAGTAATGTTTGCCTACAGATGATTCCAAGGCAGCTAGAGTTGGGAGGAGCAGCATTGTCCAATAGGGTAGCCATAGGGTAGCCACATGTGGCCAGTAAACACTTGAAGTATGTCTAGTCCCAGGCCATATTGAAAGGTTCACATGGAAAATTGCAAATTGATTTTCAAAAACTGTGTAAAGCAAAATGTAAAATACCCCAATATTTTTTGCATTACATGTAAAAATCACATGTTGGAATATATTGGGTTAAATATGTTACTAAAATTAGTATCATACGTTTCTTTTCAGTTTAAAAAGTGGTAAAAAAATAATTGTACTTTATACATGTTTTATTTCATTGCCCAGTGTTACTGTAGAGTTTCATTTTGTGAAACAGTGTGTGGGTTAGTGAGGGTGAAACAGATAAACAGTGACAGGTCTTATAGCACTTGATAAGCCAGGCTAATGAGCTGCACTGTACCCTAAGGGTAAGGGTAGTCTTTATGCCCTTAAACTAAGATGTCTGGTGTATTAGGGGAACATTCAGACTGGAGCATGGCTCATCCATGGACAGTGTCAGAGAGTGCAGGTACTAAATGAAGTCTTCCATGGGGAGATCTAAGCTGGGATTATCATTATGTATTTAATATATTTATTCAGTGCATAGTATTTAGCTTGGTGAAGTGGGGAAGGCTCAGCTAAAGACAAAAGTCATAGTGCATGTCATCAAAAAGAGGCACTGCAAGGCAGGCTGGCATTCTAGTTGTACTTATTAAGAGCCAGGACTGTGGAGTTGGTCTACTTGGGATTTGTATTCCAGCCACACTACTTACTAGCTGAGTGGTCTTGGGCAGGTTACCTAACCTCTTGAAACATCTATTTTCTCATATGTAAAATAGAAATAATAACACTGTTTACTTGTTTACTTCATAAGATTTTGGTCAGAATTCAAATGAATTCTGTTGATAAATGTTTATGATATTACATATATGGATGTATATACCATAGAGACATATAACATAGAGATATATAAATATACTGCTTAGAATGGTGTATGTGATGAGCAATATTGGCTTTATTATCACTAACCGAGCATGACCGGAGAGGGAAGAAGAATTAAAGAATTAGCCAGCCTTCACTTGGAATGAAAATGCTGGTGTTGTGGTACTTGTTTCGAAATCCTGGTATTCCCGAGTATTACTGAAGGAAAGTAGAATGAGTAGAGTTTCTTAAGACGAAGGCCACTTTTATTTCATGTGCTTATTTTGTTAAGTTTCTTTACTCTAGCCAGAAATCCTCAGTACCTGTGCTTTAACTTCTGTCCAGGAACCCACTGCAAGTTCCTCAGTCTTACCCAAATAAACCTCAGCATCAAAGAGTTAAAGTATTTCAACACCTCTCCTTGTGAATGTATGCCATGTACTCTATGTGAGCCTGATGAAGGTTGTCTGTAATGTCTATTTCTATTATCAGTGAATGACAATGAGTTGGCATTAATCTTCCATGATCAGTGAATGGGTCTTGGGCAGGTAAAGGAAGGTATGGACAAACATTTTTTGTGAATTATTTGACAGCTTCATGGCCTAAGTCCATGGCCTAAGTTCACTCTTCTGATAGCAGATGGTGAGCAGATTTCTCACGGTCTACCCAGATTGTAATTTTAAAAACAGTTTGACTTGTATCATGTCTTCCTTTACTCTCATCTCGAACCTGATCTTATACCCACTATAAGATGTTCAACTCCTGTCACTTCAACTTCCAGAGATAATCTCGCTAGGCTTTTGTCCCCATAGCACTTGGCTTTTATCCTATTCATTTCATTCATCATTTTCAGCAATGATAAATATACTCAGAGTAGAAACAATGAAGATGTCCTATCAATGTGGAACTGATTAGATAAGTGCTAACACAATGGGATACATTTAGTGATTATAGAGAAAGCGGATGTTCTTCATGTAGTGGTATAAATGATATCCAAGATAAATGAAATGGAAAAGGTATAGGAGAACGTGCATACTCTGTTACATGCAGTGCGTACAAAATTTTTTAAAAAAGGAAACAGTATTTGATTAACTCTTAAGTCAATGGTTAATATATTTGTATTTGTTTGTTTGTCATGGGATATCTCCAGTTGTTATCCCATCCTGTAGGACCTTTAGGGGCTGAGCTGCTCTGAGTCAATGGGTTCCTCACTCTGTACGGGATGTGTTGATTACAGAATGTTGGGCATGCTCTGAAAGCTAGTGAGAGTAGCCACAGTGTGGCATGTTCATACTGGTATCATCATCTGATATGTCGATTTATTAGTATCCCTTTCTGGTGTACATTCTTTGCACTGCTGGCCGGCTTAGTTGGAAATCAACAGAAGGGAAGTGATTTCTAACCAAATCCAAGTTAAGATTCTCATCCATTGTGCAAGCATGATCAGATGATATGGTTTGCAATTGCTCAGCTATGTAAAGCTGACAAGGCGTGTGGCACTCACTGGGTGATGAGACACCATTGTAAGAGTCTTAATCCGGGTAGTTGCCTGATCAGATTTTCCCTTTGATAAAACTGTTGGTCTTGGAGGAGGGTGGACTTCAGTGAGACATGCAGGATCCTGGTAACTCTACATATGAAATATGCATATGATTGAGAGATATGAATATGTCCTGGAGTGTACTCTCCATGGTATTTTCCCGAGCACTGAGCATAGGTTTTAGCATGCAATGCTCTCAGTGAGGTTTTTTTTTTTTTGGAGAGGTTTTCTTTTTCGCTATAGGGCACGTGCGCTCGCCAGACAGAGAGAGAGAGACATAGAGACAGAAAGAGAGAAATCACCCCCCAGGGGGGATGGTCACGCCGCAATCCCTTCTCCTCCATTCTCCTCTCGGGATCTTGGGCACGCACGCACACGTGTCCGGCGTGAGTTTTAAGCCACCGGGTCCAGGACGCAAACCGCGGTCGACTACGTGGGAGTCCAGCGACATAGCCATTATGCTAACTGCTGGTTCCCATCTCAGTGAGTTTTTTTAAAGGAAGCAAAACAGACTGAAAGTTGGGAATAGGGTGAAATCAATGTAAACTGGTATCTGACTCTAGGGAATCTTTCCTCATTTATTATTTATAAAGATCGCGGATTCAGAAGAAATGGTCACAGGAAGTCTAGAAATTATGTAAGGTCACATGAGTTGTTTCAAGCACCTACTGAGGGAAAGCATGCTCAAAATTAAACACCTCAAGTGCATTCTGCCTTGCAAATGTAGTGCAGTCTATCCCTAACATTTATAGGATATAAGAACTACATCAGGCCTGAAGACTTTCTATTAGGAATGGTAGTAGTGTTTGTTTATATATGGGGCCCATGGTTGAAATTGTGTAATACTGAATGCTCTTAAGTAAGAGCACCCTAAAAATGCTATGATGAGTATAAAATTTCTGAAATTATATAAATGCATATTATCATTATGAGGCTGTCCCTCTCAAGATGACCCTGAGGATCACATTCATTCCAAATATTCCACGTGCTGAACCTACTCAAAGTAGGGGAAATAGTAATATTTCTATTAAACCTCAGGAGATAACCTACTCATATCCTCAGCACAGGAAGGCCGTTTAAGCTGGTATCACCTTTATATCCGAACTTTGGTAAGGGCTACCAGCCTGACAAAAATTTTGTATAAGGCCAGGAATGAAGAATAAGAATATGCCAAGGTTCCTGTTCACTCAGGAGGCTGGCAAAGGACAAGACACCAAGGTCGTGCTATTCCCAAACGCAGATTTCCTAGGGCATCAAGAACAGCTTTATTCATTTCGCAAAGTGCAATGGCAAGGCAAATTTGACTATTTTTGCCTTCTAAAGAAACTCATTCTATGTGTAACTAAATTATGTAGAACAAGCAGAGAAAAGGAAATTCAAAATTGTCTTCAACAATTATTCTTTTCTTTTTTTTCTTTTTTTCTTTAAAGGTTTTTGCTATAGGGCATGTGTGCTCACCAGAAAGACAGAGAGAGACAGAGAGATAGAAAGCGAGAAATCATCCCCCAGGGGGGATGGCCACACTGCAACCCCTTCTCTTCTATTCTCCTCTTGGGATCTTGGACACTCACGCACATGCGCCTGGCATGAGTTTAAGCCACCAGGTCCAGGACTCAAACCGTGGTCGACTACATGGGAGTTCAGCGACATAGCCATTACGCTAATTGCTAGTCCCTGTCTTCAGAAATTTAAGGGCTTGAGGGAAAAAAGGACAAGGTAAAGAAATTCCACAGTGCCTGTTTGGGGGGAGAGGAAGAGGAAAGTGTTATGAAAATAAGTGGAAGATTTAGCTGAGTATAAACATGACTGTGAGAAAAAAAAATCACCTTTAGATGTTTTCTTTTTAAAAACAAAACAAAAACAAAAACAAACAAAAAACATGGTTATTAGTAGGAAAGTGTTTCATCCATGGCTTAAAGGTAACTGAGCTGATTTGTTTGAAAAATAGAAAAATTGTGGTCAAAATTGGTTTCAATTATTTGCTAAAAATACTGGGTTGTCAGGAAAATCATGATGCATTTCTGCATAGAGAAATATGAGAACCTAATATTTATAATGAAAAAAATCCCAGCTGGTATCTACCCCAATGTCTGTTAGAAGAGCAAGTGTTATTTAAATTTACTATACCCTACACGTTAGAATATTATATAATTACTAAGAAGATGATTTTTAACATGGTTACATTATTTTCCATTTTCAGTGATAATGCATGAATTACATATATGCCATATACTTGTCAGCACTTCCAACTGTCAATCTCTGTAACTATGGACATGCTAATGTGAATGCCTATTACGGTGGCTTTCTTTATTGGTTTATTGATTGATGAAATTTGTTGAGTATGTTGTCATGTACTCATTGGCCATTTATACATCTTTTGTAAAGTATCTGTTCAGATATTTCGGCCACATTTTTTAAAAATGTATTTACATTTAATCACCATGCATCTTTACAGTGTGCAACATGATTTTTCTCAAGATGAATATGGTGCATATTAGTCAAGTCAAAGTCATTACCAGGTTAACTATCATCAACAGATAACATCATTTTTGTCTATTAAATGTTTTGTTTGTTTACCTGATCCCTTCCCTCCTACCTCCTATTACACACCCCTTTCTGATACTGTCTCTAGTATCTACAGTTGGCCTCCCTGCTCTTAAACCTGGCAGCATTTCAGTTTCTGTTGGTGGCAACAGTGTATGAGGGTTCCCCTTTCACCGCAGCGCAGCCGCAGCAACACTTAACACTTTCTTTTTTCATCCTAACCATTCTGACTGGGATTAAGTGGCATCTCATTATGATCTCGATTTGCATTTCCCTTATGATAAGAGATCTTGAGCATTCTTTCATATGCTTTTGGCTGTTCATATGTCCTTCCTAGGACAGTTGTCTATCTTTTGTTTGGATTAATTTTTTTTTTGGGGGGGGTAAGCGGCTTGAATTCCCTATATATTCTGCTTATCAGTCTTTTATTTGAGGCGTACTTTGCAAGTATATTTTCCCACTCTGAGGGTGGTCTCCTCATCCTAAGTGTTCTTTTGCTCTGCAGAAGCTTTGTAGCCTGATGTCATCCACTTGCCTACGTTGGGGATTATTGCCTAGGCTTCGGGATTCTTATTTGGACAGTCTTTGCCAACTGCAATGTCTGAGTTTCCCCCGTGTCTTCCACCAGTAGTTTTACAATTTGAGATTTCATGTTTAGATCCTCAATTCATTTTGAGTTGATTTGTGCAAATGGGGAGAGACAGGGGTCAAGTTTCAATTTTCTGCAGGTAGATATCCAGGTTTTCCAGCACCAGTTGCTGAAGAGATGATCTTTTCTCCAGTGGATTGTCTTGTGTCCTTTGTAGAAAATCAGTAGGCTGGATGTTTTGGAGGTCTATTTCTGGATTCTTCATGCTGTCCCGTTGGTGTACCCACTTGTTTTAGGCTGATATCATGCTGGTTTTCTTTAAGAGGTTTTTGCCATAGGGTGCAGTGTGTTTGCTAGGGGGGAGTGGGAGAGAGTGAGGGACAGCAAGAGTGGAGATGACAGTGCCATAGTCTTTCCTCCTCCATTATCTTCCCAGAATGTTGTGATTTTCAAGCCACTGGGTCTGGAACTGTGGTCAACGATGTGGGAGTCCAACGATATAACTGGTATGCCATCTGCTGACCCCATGCTGTTTTGCTTATCACAGCTTTGTGATACATTTTGAAACCAAGAAGTCTGATGCCTCCTACTTTATTCTTGTTGCACAATATTGCTTTGGAGATACAGGGCCTTTTATGATTCCAGAAAAATTTTATTGTTTTTTTTTTTCTATGTTGTTTTTTTTTTTTTCTATGTGAGGAATATCTCTAAGCATTTGAACATAATTTTATTGACTTTCTAGAATAATTTGGGTAGGATTGACATTTTGATTAGAGTAATTATTTCAGTTCAGGACCATGGGATGTCTCCCCAATTTTTTATATCCATTTCAAGTTTTTCATGGTTTCCCTGTAGAGGTCTTTGACTTCTTTGGTTAAGTTTATTCTTGAGTATGTTATATCTTTTCTGGCAATTATAAATAGTATTGCTTTTTCCGTTCTGCTTCAGTGTGTTCATTATTGGAGAATAGAAATGTCATCGATTTTTGTATGTTGATTTTGTATCCTACCACATTTCCAGGAGTGTTTTGTGGATTCTTTGCATTGTCCATGTATATGATCATATCACCTGCAAGTAGAGAGAATTTCATTTATTCATTTTCTATCTGAATGTCTTTTATTTTAGTCTCTGATGGTGTTAACTAGGACTTCATGTCCTATGATGAAAAGGAGTGGAGAAAGTGGGTAGCCGTGTCTTGTTACCATTGCTTAGTGGAAAAGCTTTCAAGGTTTCCCCAGTCAGTATGTTATTAGCTATGAGTTTTATTGTGTCAAGAAATGACCCTTTTATGCCAATTTTGCTGAGAGTTGTAATCATGATGAAATGTAGTATTTTATCAAAAGCTTTTCCTGCATCAGTTGATATAATAATTTACTTTTTGTTTTTCCTTCTGTTAGTGGGATTTATTAAATTTATTATTTTGCATATGTCAAGTCAACTTTGCATCCCTGAAATAAAGCCTACCTCGTCATGGTATATAATCATTTTAATGTATTGCTGGATACAATTTGCTATTATATTGCTGAGAATTGTTGTATATGTGTTATTGGGGATATTTGTCTGCAGTTCTTTTTTGGTTATGTTCTTGTCTGTATTTGGAATGAGGAAGATGGAGGCTTCACAGAATGAATTTGTAAGGATTCCTTCCTTTGGAGTCTTTAGAATTAGAGGATAATTGAAGTTCTTCTTTAAAAGTGTTATAGACCTGGGAAGAGAAGCCTTCAGGATATGGACTTTGCTTTGTTGGGAGAATACTTATTACTGATTCAATCTCTTTGCTTGTTATAGGTCTACTTTCTATGGCTTACTAGTTTAATCTGGGTGAAATACATGTGTCCAAAAATTTGCCCATCTCCTCTAGGTTTTATTATTCATTGCTGTGGAAGTACTCATAATAATCCCTCATAATCCTTTGTGTTTCTGTTGTGTCTGTTGTAATATCACCTGTTTCATTGCTGATTTATCTGGTTATTGTTTTCTGCTCTTTTTATAATGTTCTGTTCTTTCTATAATGTGGCTAATGATGTGTCAATTGTGTTTATCTTCTCAAAGAATCAGCCTTTGTCTTTGTTTTCTGTGTTGTATTTTTATTCTCAATTTCATTTATTTTTGTTTAAATATTTATTACTTTTCTCTTGGAATATTTATTTCCCAGTTTCTCAAAATGTGTTGTCAGGTTGTCTACTTGCTACCATTCTGGTGTTTTGTTTTGTTTTGTTTTTGTGAGCACCAATTGCTATAAACCTCCTCTTATGATTGCTTTTACTGTGTTCCGTAAGTTATGAAAATTTGTGTTCTTATTATCTTTGGTTCCAATGACTCTTTTGATTTTAGTCTTCAGTGGCTGTGAAGTCATTCACTGGTAGGTTGTGTAGTTTAAATTCGCTTGTATATTTTTGAGGGTTCTTGTAGTAGTTAATTTTAATTCTTTTGTGTTTGGAGAAGATGCTAGATATAGTTTTTATACTGTTGAATTTGTAAAGGCTTGTTTTTTTGCCCTATCATGTGATCAGTCTTTAAGAACATTCAATGTGGGGATGAGAAAAATGTATATTGTGTGGTTATTGGGTGATAAGTTATATAGATGTCTGGCAAGTCCGTTAGGTTTATGGTATTGTTCCTTATATATTATAGTACTCCTTTCAGTAGTTGTTGAGCTAGTCTAATGGTAAATTCTTTCAGGTGTTATGTATCTGAGGATGTTTTTATTTTTTTTCTTCCCAATGTAAGGATCATCTTGCCAGATACGGTATTTTGTATCAGAGAAAAAACATTTTTAATTCTTTTTTTTTTTTCATATTTAATCAGTGTACATCTTCACAGCACACAATATGAATCTTCTCAGATTTAATAGAATTCATATCAGTTCACTCAAAGACATTACCATACATGTTATCAACAGATAACATTCTGTTTTTGTGTTTGTTAAATGTTTTGTTTATCCTCTTGATTCTCTTTCATCCACCCACCATTGTCTACGCTCTTCCCACAGTGTTTGTAGTATCCAAAATTTGTTCTCCATAATCTTATCTCAGACTTTCAGTTTCTGCCATAGAGTGCGGACATTTGGTTTACATTAAATGGGGATATACAACGCCTCACTTTTGTAATCTGACTTGCTTCCCTTAGTGTTAAATCTTCCGTATTTGTCTACTTTGTATCAAATGCCAGGGTTTCAAAGTTTTTTGTTATGGCTGAGGAGTATTCCATAGTATACATGTGCTGAGGAGTATTTCATAGTGTATATGTGCTATACCTTTTCAGTCTATTTATGTGTTCTTGGACAGTTGGGTTGATTCCTTGTCTTAGCTATTGTTAATAGTGCTGCAGTAAACTTGGATGTACAAGTGTTTTTATCCAGCTGAAGGTATTCCTATCATTTGGGTACATACCTAGGAGCAGAATTGCTGTATTGTATTCTATTTGAAGGTTTCAGAGAACTTCGATAGTCTTCATCATTTTTCTGGTGCACACAAGTGTACATTTCCCCAAACAATATAAAAGAGTTCCCCTTTTGCCACAGCCTTGCCAGAACTTATCCTTCTATAATTTTATAGAATTAGCCATTTTGACTGGAGGTAGGTAGTATCTCATTGTGGTTTTGATTTGCATTTCCCTTATGATATGTAATCATGGTGAACATTCTGTCATGTGCTTTTTGGCTGCCCATATGTGTTCCTTTGAGAGTGCTCTGTTCCGCTCATTTGTCCATCATTTGATTGGATTACTTTTGTGTGGGTAAGCTGCTTGAGTTCTTTGTAGATTCTGATTATCAGTCCCTTGTCTGAGGCATACGTTGTAAATATATCTTCCCATTTGAAGGATGGTCTCTTCAGTCTAATTATTGTTTCTTTTGCTATGCAAAGCTGTTTAATGTTATGTAATCCTACTTGTCTATTTTGGGGATTAACGCCTGTGCTTTCGGGTTGTTGTTGAAGAAGGCTTTGCCTACTGTGATGTCTCCAAGACTCTTCCCTGTGTGTTCCATCAGTAGTCTTATAGCTTGAAGGTTTATATTTAGATATTTAATCCATTTTGATTTTTCTTACTGTTGAGAGATTGGGTTTCAGATTCATTTTTCTGCAGGTGGATATCCAGGTTTTCTAGCACTGGTTCCTGAAGAGATCTTCTTTTTCCCACTGAACCGCGTAGTGTGCTTTGTCAAAAACAGTTGGCTCTAAGGTTTAGGGTTTATTGTGAGTTTTTCTATTCTGTCTCATTGGTCTACATGTTGGTTTTGTGCCAATACCATGCTGTTTTGATTATCACAACTTTGAAATATATTTTGGGGTCAGAGTGAGAGTCTCCTGGTTTATGCTCTTTGTACAATATTGTTTTGGTGATATGGGGCCTTTTGTAATTCCAGACGAATTTTGTGAGTGGCTTATTTCTGAGTCTGTGAAGAATATCTCTAGTAATGTGATCAGGATTGCATTTACTTTGTAAATTAATTTGGGTAGAATTGGTATTTTGATTATACCAGTTCTTTCAGTCTAGGAACATGCAAACTCTCTATGTACTTTTTTGTATCATTTTCAGTTTATGATTTTTGGTTTTTATAGTTTTTTTTTCCATATGTGTGTGTGTGTGTTTGCATATGTGTAGATCTTTGACTTTATTGGTTAGGTTTATTCCTAAGTAGCTTATATTTTTTGTGTAGTTATTGTATGTGACATTTCCTTCTTCATTTTAGCTTTAGTGTGTTCATTATTTCAGTATAAAAATATTGTAGACTTTTGTTGATTTCATATCATGTCTCTTTGCCTTAGTCAATTATCACCTCTATGAGTTTTTTTTTTTGTGTGTGTGTGTATGTGGATTATTTTGGGGTTTCTATGTATATAATCATGTCATCAGCAAATAGAGATAATTTAACTACTTATTTCCCTATTTGAATACCTTATATTTTATCTTCATCTAATTGTATTGGCTAGGACTTCCAGTTTTATGTTGAAAAGTAGTGGAGAAAGTGGGCAGAGCCTTGTCTTGTTCCTGTTTTCTTTTTTTTTTTTTTTTTTTTTTTGGTTAGTTTGTTTTTTTGAGAGTTTTTTTTGTTTGTTTGTTTGTTTTTGTTATGCCATGCTGGAGAGACTTAGAGAGAGAGAGTTGGAAAGTGAAAAATCATCCTGGAGGGGGTGTGGCCACAGTGAAATCTTTTCTTCTCCATTCTCATCTTTAGATTTTGAGAATGTACACCCATGTGTCCAGTGTGTTTTTCAAGTCACCAGGTTCTGGACTCGAACTGCAGTTGACCACATGGAAGTCCAACACTGTAACCACCATGCTACCTATTGGCCTTTGTTACTGTTTTTTAGTGGGAAAGCTTTTAACTTTCCCCATTGAGTATGTCATTAGCAATGGATTTATCATAGATGGCTTTTATCACGTTGAGGAATGTAATTTCTATGCCAGTGTGGCAGAGAGTCTTAACCATGAAGGGATGTTTTGTGTTATCAAATGGTTTAATTGCATTGACTGAGATAATCATATGGTTTTTATGTTTCTTCTGGTTAGTGGGATGTATTTCATTATTTTGCATGTGTCTAACTATCCTGTGGTCATGGACTAGAGACTACCTGGCCTTGGTAATCTTTTCAATATATTGTCAGATGTGATGTGCTAGTATGTTGTAGAGAAGTTTCACATATCTGTTCATCAGGTATAGTAGATCTTTAGTTTTTTTTTAATGTCCTACTCTGTTTTGGAGATGAGGGTGATTGAGAGTTCATAGGAATTTTAACTTGGAAGGATTCTTTCCTTTTGAATCTATGGAAACAGTCTGACAAGAATTGGCTCTTAATTAAAAAGTTTTATAGAATTCTGTGGCGAAGCCTTGAAACTGGGTTTTTGTTGTCATCGGTTTTCGTTGGGAGATTACTACTGTTTCTATCTGAATGCACTTTATAGGTCTGTGTGTGCTTTCTGTCTTTCTGATTTGATCTTGATAGATTATATGTGTCCAGAAATGTGTTTATCTCAAGCAGGTTTTGTTTGTTGACTTGAACTTCTTGTAGTATTTGCTCATGATAGTATTTGTGTTTCTTTTCTGTTGTAATATTGCTATTTCATTGCTAATTTATTTGATTCCTTTCTCTGTTCTTTTTAATTACTCTAGGTAATGGTATGTCAATTTCATTTAATCTCTCAAAGAACCAGCATTTCATTTTATTAATTTACTGTATAGGTAGTTTTATATTTCATTTATTTCAGTTTAAATCTTTATTATTTGTCTTCTCCTAGTAATTTTTGGGTTTTTTTGTTTTGTTTGTTTTATAGTTCCTTGAATAGTGTTGTTAGGTTGTCTATTTGCCACCTTTCAGTGTTTTTCTTGTGGGTACTAATCGCTATGAACGTCTTTCTTATGATTGATTTTGCTGTGTCCCATGGGTTATAAAAACTCATGCACTCATTATCATTGGTTTCAGTCACTCTTTTTATCGCGTTATATCTATAGTCTATTGTGTTATATCAGTAGTGGGACTGCAGCCTTCTCTTGTTCACCATTTGCATGAATTATCTATTCCTAGTCCTTCACTGTGTTTGTTTTTGTTTTGTTTTGTTTTTGTTTAGCAAGAGATTTTTTTCTATAGGGTGTATGCACTTGCTAGAGAGAGACAGAAAGTGAAAAATCACACCCTCCCCCCAGGGGGGTGACCACACTGCAATCTCTCTTCCTATGTTCTCCTCTCAGGATTTTGGGCATGCATGGACATATGAGTGTAAGCCAGTATGAGTGTAAGCCACTGGGTTCAGGGCTTGAACTGTGGTCGGCAAAGTGTGAATCCAGTGACATAGCCATTATGCCATCTGCTGGTCCCAGTTTTTCACTTATCCCTGAGGTGCATTTCTTATAGACAGTATGTAGAGGGCTCCTGTGTTTTTATCCTTTCAGTCAGTTTGTATCATTGGACAATTTAACCCAATAATTGTGTTATTGATATTTGCAGATTTATCTCTGTCATTTTGTTTGCCATATTCTTGGTTGTTTTGTGTAGGGTATTTTTGCTATTTGTGTCTGTTTAGTTTTATTGACCTAATACTATCTTCAGTATCTATTGAAGAACAAATGGCATAGACTGTGTAAGTACTTTCTGGTTTCGATTATCTGAGAATTTTGTCTTCTTCCTATTTGCTAGGTATAGTATTCTTGATGAGATTTATTTTTCTTTTAGTGGTTTGACTATGTTCCTTGGTTCTTTGCTTGTATGTATTGTTTCAGTTGTGAGGTCTGCTTCTCTCTTGAAAATTTTCAAATTTTGTCTCTGTCTTTGATTTTTACCTAGCTGTGATATGCCATGCAGACAATCTTCCCATGTTGATTCTATTTGGTGTATTTGTGTTTCCTGGATTTGTATGTTGTTATGGTTGTCTAGATTTGGAAAGTTTTCAGATAGTGTTTCATGAAACAGGTGCTTTCTGTACCAGCTGGACACCTTGTAGAATTCCCCTTATTCAGATATTTGGGTGCTTACTGGTGCCTAGTATGTCATATATATTGCCCTCATTTTTCTTGGTAAATGTTTACAATTTTTTTTCCTTTTTGGCGCAGTTTTGCCCAAATAAGAGGCTTTGTTTTCCAAATCAGAGATTCTTTATTCTGCATGGTTCATTCTGGTATTGATGCTTTCAGGGGAGATGTTCATTTTTTGCATTGTGTTCTTCATGTCTAGAAGTTTTTATTAATTTGGTTTAGGGTGTCTATCTCTTTATGGAATTTCTCATTCTTGTCGTATAATGATTTTCTAATGTCTAGGAGTTGGTGGTACATTTTCTGTTGCTTCTTGTTATAGTGAATATTTTGCGTTCTCTGTCATTTCTTGTGTGTGTGTGTGTGTGTGTGTGTGTGTGTGTTTGTGTTTTCTCCCTGTAGTTGGTGAGTTGCTGTGCTCTTTTGAGGAAGATGTATTTGCTGATTTTCTCTTATTTGTTGAGGCTCTTCTTTGGTTTCTAGGCATTTGGTGAGGTACTTATTTTTTCCCATTATTTTGGCATAGGTTTTGGGCTGAATGATTGTGTACTTGTCTGTGGTATATTTCAGCTCCTCCCCAGATCCACTCTGGTTTCTCAAATTTGTTAAATTGAACATGGCTCAAGGCTGACTTAAGGCTGATCTTAAGGTAGAAGGTAAGATCCCATGCCATATGTGATACATAGACCTGACAAACATTGTCCTTTCTGGCTCTGGGATCCACAGAGGCCTTGCCACTAGTGGAAGACTAATCCAAATAGTCCTAATGCTGTACTATTTCTGGGAGCTGTGCAAGTCCTTGTAGGGTATGTGGGATGGAGTGTATGACCATATTCCTTCCTCCCTGTCTCTAGGGCCTTCAAAGGGTCTGCTGGTGGTGGCAAAGCCAGTCAAACAGCCCTGATGCCTTACCATCCCTGGGAGTTGCACAGGTTATTGCAGGAGTATGTGAGTTTCTGTTCCTTCCATCGTGGCTCAGGAATGTACAGATGGCTCTGGACACCGGGCTGCCTGCAGCTGCAGACCCTTATGACTGGGACCTCACTCATCCTCACCCCTGCATGTCTCTGGACTTCAGGTTGGTTTGGTGGGACTTTAAGATGATCTTGCACCTCCCCACCCCCACCCCATGTGGAAACCGGTTCAAGCCAGCAAGTAGCAGGTCCTTACGGCTGGGACCATTGCTCATCCCCACCCCTACTCATCTCTGGACTTCAGGTTGGTTCTGTGGGACTTTAAGACGAACTCACACCGCCCCCCCCCCCATCCCACCTGGAAACTGGTTCAAGCCAGCGAGCAGTTCCAGACACGAGGCTGCCTGCAGCTACAGGCCTTTCTGCACGGGACCTGTTGCTCATCCTCTGCCCTTTCCCCACTTGCCTTTGGACTCTCTGAATTTCAGTGTTTTGAATACCACACCGCATGATTTTTTTTCTTTGCTCTTGAGGTGTTGCTTATTAGGTCAGTAGGAGGCTCACCACTCCTTACAGCATGATCTTGGCACAAAAACAGACATGTGGACCAATGGAATAGAATAGAGACCCCAGAAATAACTTCCAAAGCTTATAGCCAACTGATTTTTGACAAAGGATATCAGTCAATCCATTGGGAAAAGGAAAATCTCTTTAGTATATGGTGCTGGAAAAACTGGGTATCCACCTGCAGAAAGGTGATACTGAACCCCCATCTTTCACCATTAACAAAAATCAACTCAAAATGGATCAAAGATCTGAACCTAAGACCTCAAACAATAAAACTACTGGTGGAAAGTGGTGGGAAAACTCTGGGAGACATTGGAGTAGGCAAAGACTTCTTAAATAAGACTCCCAAAGCCAGGTAATAATCCCTAAATTAGACAAGTGGGACTAAATCAGATTAAGAAGTTTCTGCACATCAAAGTACACAGTAACATGTGTGAATCGACAACCCTCAGAATGGGAAAATATTTTTGTTAAATAAGCCTCAGACAAGGGACTGACAAGGATACACAGGGAACTCAAACGTCTTATGTGACCAAAAAAAATGATTAATCCAGGATACACAGGGAACTCAAACATCTTATGTGACAAAAAAAAAAATGATTAATCCAATTAAAAGATAGGAAAATGAGCTGAACAAAAATATCTCTAAGGAAGACATATGAACAACCAAAAAGCATATGAGGAAATGCTCAACATCCCTCATCATAAGGGAGATGCAGATAAAAAACATAATGAGATACCACCTAACCCCTGTCAGAATGGCAAAGATTAAGAAAAAAAAGTGATAAGTGTTGGCAGGGATGTGGTGAAAAGGGAACTTTCCTACACTGCTGGTGGGAATGTAAACTGGCTCAGCCACTGTGGAGAATATGGAGGTTCCTCAAAGATCTACAAATAGAACTACCATTTGATTCAGCAATCCCACTTCTGAGTATCTACCCAAAGGACAGGAGAACGCTCATTAACGCTTACACATTAATGTTTATTGCAGCATTGTTCACAATCACCAAGACATGGAACCAACCTAGATGTCCACGAATTGATGAATGGATTGAAAAAGTGTGGCATATATACTCTATGGAATACTACTCAGGCATAGAAAACAACAAGACCTTGGCCATTTGATAGGAAGTGGTCGGATATGGAGGATCTATTGCTGAGTGAAGTAAGCCAGGCTATGAACGAAAGATATTGTATGTATCCACTTAATATATACCATCTGCACTCTATGGTAGAGAGCGAAATATTGGAGGACATAAAAGCAGTGAAAATACTTAACAAGGATAAGACAGTGTGGAATGGGGGCGGGGAGAAAAGAAGAGTATAGAGAAAGATAGAGAACAAATAGACATTGAGAGGACATAGGTATGGTTTATTATCTGTATATGATAACATGTATGGTATTCTCAACTGGATTAGTCTGAGAAGTATTTCATGTTGGGTAAAGTCTTTTTACAAGCACAATGAGAAATAGTGATTGACTGATTAAAAAAAAATTGTACTAATAATAATAATGAGCCAGAAAAATAATAAGATATTGAATGATGAAGTGGGGATTTTAATGTCTCTGTATTGACTGATATGCATGGTATTCCCTCTGGAAAAAGAAATCTAATACACTGTAAAGTTATATGCGATTCAATGTAATATAAACAAGAATATGATGATAATAAATAATAAAAAATGGAATGTACAGATGGCCTGGTTGGTGGTGGAAGACTGAGACAAACAGCCCCAATACCTTACTGTCATCCTAAGTAAAGTCTTTTGGGTTGAAACTTTCTTTTAGCCTTGTGAATATGTCTGCCCTCTTTTTCTTTGCTTGCACTGTGTCAGTCGAGTGGTCTGATGTTAATGTAATAGGGTAAACCTCATAGGTAACTTGGTGTCTCTTTTGCACTTTTTAGAATTTTGTGTCTTTCCTTAATTTTTATTAATATGGCTGTAATGTGCTGGGGGAGAACCTTCTTGTGTTGATTCTATTTGGTGCCCTTGGAAAGTATTGTACAAGTATTTCATGGATTATATTGTCTGGTCAGAATCTTCACTGTCTGGAATATCAACTATTTGGATATTTGGGCCTTTAAAGGTACGTAATATTTCCTGTGTGTTGTCCTCATTTTATTTTTCATTGTTTTAGTTGGCTTTTTCTGAGTTAGATCCCCTGTCTTTAAGATCAGAGATCGTTTCTTTTGCAGGGTTTAATCTGCTAGTTTTGAAGGATGTTTTGATGTCTTGTATTCATCCGTAGGAGATAAAGAAGTCTTCATCTGCAGGAGTTCTGTTTGACTCTTTTATGGAGTCTCTCTCTTTATGGCTTTCCTCTTTCAGTTCAAGGTTTTCATCTCCTGGAGTTGGTTGTCTGGTTTTTATTACATGTCAGTGAGTGTAGGTAGAATAACTAGTTAGATTTTGTCTGACATTTTGGTGATTTGGTTTTTTCCATTGTTGGAGACAAGTTGTTCTGTATCTGCTGGTATTTTTCAAAATTGAGGTTCTATCTGTAATTTCAGTCATATGGTGATGTATTCAACTCTTGCTAAATCTTTTTTTGAGAGTTCTTTTTGCTATAGGGCGCGTGCACTCACCAGACAGAAAGTGAGAAATCACCCCCCATGGGGGATGGCCACGCCACAATCCCTTCTCCTCCATTCTCCTCTCGGGATCTTAGGTATGCACACACACATGCCTGGCGTGGGTTTTAAGCCACCAGGTCCAGGACTCGAACCGTGGTCAACTACATGGGACTCTAGCGACATAACCATTACGCTAACTGCTGGCCCCCAACTCTTGCTAAATCTTTAGGGTAGGTTTCTGTAGCTGTGTACCTCCCTTGGTTGAGAGTTAGCTCTGTGCCCATTTCCCTCTTCTGTGCATGGCAATGTGGTATCTGTAGTGGGAATTTTGGGTTCAGATGTACAAAGATGAGTTTCTCTCTTATTTATTGAAGGGAGAGGATTCTGCTGGAGCTTCACAGTGATCAGATGTTCAGCTGCTGTATACCTAGACTTCTGTAGTGCCTGTGTGGATGGGGGCTGAGCAGTAGCTCCCTTGGGAGGGTCAGGAAGGCTCAAGAAGTTTGGTCTTCCTCTTTTCCAGGTCCACTAGGTTCTGTTGAGATACCAGTAGGTTAGGTTCTGACAGTGTCTCTTAAAGGCAGTTCTTGTTATAACGAAAAATTATGCTTTGGCAGGTGGTGTTTTGTTTGCAGTTGGTTCTTGTTTTGTTTTGTTTTGCCAAAGGATATATGTGCTGGCTATAGGGAGACAATGAAGGAAGTGAGGGAAGGAAGGAGAAAGCAACTTCTAATGGAGTGTGATCAAGGTACAATAGTTTTTTTGGTGTATTTTTCCATCCTGTTAGGATTGCATGTACATGCACACCGTGGGGACCCAGGGTGTTGGTTGAAGTGCCAGGGCCTGGATTTGAACCATGTGATCAGCCAGCCATGTGGGATCTAGCTTTCTTAATGAGCAGGTCCCAGAAGTGGCTGTGGTCTGGACTTTTTTGTTGTTGTCGTTGTTACTAGGTTGTTGATATTGAGTATGTGTGCTCATCAGAGAAAGAGACAGAGAAAGTATGAGACCATCCCCAAGGAGGGGCATGCTTCAATCCCTTTTCTATGGATATGTGCCTTGCCTGATTTTCAAGCTGCTGGGTTTAGGTTGTGAACCAGGACTGTAGGAGTACAGTCATTTAACCCATATGCCACCTGCTGGTCTCATTGTTGCGTATTTGTAAGCAGCTGCTGTTACTTTCCAGGGAGTACAAATTAGTATCTTTCTGATCTTTGACATGGGACCCTGATTGGGTTGCAGGCAGCAGATAGTAGGTTTCTGGGGGGGTGGGGGGCTTGTTTGTTTTTTGTTTTTAATGCATTTAACCAGTCTGTGTCTTTTGATTGAAGAACTTAAACAATGTTGTTACCGATATTTCTAGATTTGTTCCTACCATTAAGATGGCCCTTTTCTTGGTTATTGTGTTTTTATATGTTTTGTTTCACCGTTATTTTTGTCTGTCTTTAGGTTTTTCTATATAGTACTCCCTTCAGAATTTCTTGCAGAGCTGGCCTGGTATTAGTAAATACTTTCAGATTTTGAGTATCTGAGAATGTGTTTATCTTTCCTTTACACTTGAAAATATTCTTGCCAGGTATAGTAATCTTGGTTGAACTGATTTTTTTCATTTCAGACCTTGAATATATTTTCCCATTCTTTTCTTGTTTTTATTGTTTCCAGTTAGAGGTCTGAAGGTAGTCTGATGGGATAACCTGTGTAGGTAAACCGATGTTTCTCTCTGGCCAATTTTAGTATCCTATCTTTTTCTGTGGTTTTGGTCATTCTGGATATCATGTGCTGTGGAGCATATCTTCTTAGGTTGATTTTATTTGGGGTTGTTCGTATTTCTTGGGTCTGGTTCTTTGAATATATCGCTAGGTTTAGAAAGTTTTGTTTCAGGATTTCATGATATATGTTATCAGTGCTCTTGTTAGTTTCTTCACCTTATGGAATACCAATTAACCAGATGTTCGAACACTTAGTGGGATCTAGTATTTCTTGTATACTATTCTCTTTTATTTGGTTAGTTTCCTAGTGTATTAGTGGGTTTTTCTAGGTTAGAGATTTTTATCTTCTGCATGTGAGATTTGATCTGCATACACTAATCTGCTTTTAATATCCTGTGTGGGAGTTATGGATTTCTTATATATCTGCCTTCATCTATAACAGTTCTGTTTGATTTTTTTAATGGAGTGAATTTAAATGGGGTGAATTTTTTTTTCAAAATGTGGAAAGAGTTTGTCATTTCTTGGAGGTTGCATCTCTAATTCTGAGCATTCAGGAGTGTGCCAGAGGAGATGATCTGGAATCTCTGTGCAGTTCTGTTTCTCTTAAGTTCACCCTGTAACCTGTACTTCTATTGCATCTTTAGTTTTGTCACTATGAATATTGTGAAATCTTTATCTGACATTTCTAGGAGTTGTATTGTACTGTCTAGATGATGAGTTGTTCTTTTCCATTGCGAGGGAGATTTTTTTTTTTCTTATTTCTTGTGATTCTGTACTGGTTTCTGGTTATGTGATGTTTCTTCTTAATGTCTTGGAGTTAATTCTGAGCATTCAGGAGTGTGCCAGAGGAGATGATCTGGAATCTCTGTGCACTTCTGTTTCTCTTAAGCTCACCCTGTAACCTGTACTTCTATTGTTGGAAGTAGATATTCCAAAGGCCTCTCAGTTTCTAGAGAACAGGTGTATCTGTGCTGAGCTGTAGGGTGCTGAAGAAGACAGAAGGAGTTGTGCAGGGCACAACACATGCTGTGTGCTTCAGGAAATAATGAAGTTTGAAATAGTCAGGAGATAATGGAGGTTCTAGGGTGGTCTCTGGTCTGTGTTGCCTGGGAAGGATACTTGAAAGGCATGTGATGGGGGTGGGCATGGGGGGGGGGGGGACTCTCCAGATCCTAGGTAACACTCCTGAGTGTTCAGAGACATGTGGGAGGAAATGAGCTGTAGTCTCTGTGCAGCTCTGTCTTTTCCCGTGCTATTTACTTTGCATTCTGGGGGGGTGGGGGGGGGTAGGTCTGTACGGATCCCACTATAAATACCTGTGAGGTCAGAGGCATGTGGGAGGAGAGAGAGGTGCTGTCTTTGTAGCTCTGTCCTTCTCCCTGTGGCTTACTGAGCAGTTTCTCTGCTCTGATTCATAGTCATTTGGTAATGTCGT
This sequence comes from Tupaia tana, assembly GCA_026018925.1. Lineage (NCBI taxonomy): Eukaryota > Metazoa > Chordata > Mammalia > Scandentia > Tupaiidae > Tupaia > Tupaia tana. Next base: position 35,592,652 of record JAKSZU010000013.1, on the reverse strand, counting down.
CGCTTTTGGCTAATATGTTAAAGAAGGTTTCTGCAACTGTTAGTGTGCTTCTACTTACTGTGAGGTACTACTGTGCCAATTTCTGTCTTCTCCTGTGGTTTGCAGTGTGGTATCCACAGGAGTTTTGAGGTTAGATTTATGAAGAGGACTTTCTCCGTTTGTGCAGCAAGTCCAGTGAGGGTTGAGGATCTCTCTGACCTGAAATGTATTAAAATGTTTGGCTACTGTGCATATAGACCTGGTCAGATGTACTCAGTGTGTGGAGGCTGAGTGGCAAAGTGAGAAAGGTCGGTAAAAGGAAAAGAAAAAAGAGAAAACAAGACAATATCCAAAAAAGGGGAAAAACTATTTTTAAAAGGCAAAAAGTGAGAACTGCACCATGTGATGTGGGCAGGGCATGCCTCAGATGTAGATGGCTTTTGAGAGGGCCAGTGATTTCCCTGTCCTCTGTGGAAGGAGGAAGGGAGAGAATGAGTAAGAGAAAGCAAAGGGCAGAGAGAAAAAAATAATGTGTTTTGAAAATTAAAGTTTTAAAAGAGAAAGAGGAAAGAGAGAAATCCCTATCGTTGTGGGTTTTGGGGTCTGGAAGGTGAGGTAGGAGAAGAAAAGTTTTGGCTGTCCCAGTTCTTGATATGGGCAGGGCACACCTCAAATGTAGATGGATTTTGAAGGGGTCTGTGATTTCCTTGGAGTCAGCCAGTCAGGTAGTCTCTCAATGGCTACAGTAAAATGACTGTATCAGTCAGTTGTCATTAGTAGCACCCTTTAGTATTTCAGTAAAGTCTTGCATAGGTCAAACATTTATTTCAGCAGTTTCGTGAAAGACATATGTTCTCTTTAGTAGAAGGCAGCATTTGACAGCAATGCTGCAAGATTGTTTAAACTCTTCTTTGAATGCATACCTTGTAATTTGCACCAATATTAAATTATGAAATTTTTTATTGGAATCCTAATCAAATCCCAGTATTGGAAAAGTTTGTTACGGCAAACTTGAATGGAATTGGACATGCACTACATTGTGCAAAGGATTCATCAAGAGTTCTATTTTGCTAGTTGTCTCGCTTACTGTGGTATGCAATAAATGCTTCGTCATCTTAGGAACAGGTGGTAGTTGTTGAGCTGGCGTGGGATAGAATATATGCTTGCATATGTTATGTGAGTAAAATGAAAGGTGTACAAGTAAGCATGTAAGGCTATCAGGACAGATGGCTTATTGTGAGTAAATTGCAAATTTGTTATTCTTTTATGGGCTAGAGTGGACACATGTACACTTGTAATCCTGGAGGAGAAATGTAGTTTGGCAATTTTTCTAGATAATTAAATAATTTATATATTTGCTCGAGGGACTATGAGCCATTTGTGTGAGGTTTATAATACAAAGAGCTTTGGTCCTGGATTCATAGAGTGTTCTGTTGTATGTAAGAAAATTCTGTTTTTAGGGAGAAAATTGTCTTCCCTGTAGTCTCTAGAGGTAGACCTGTGCCCTGGCTTGCCTACTGTTATTGGTGTCTTCTTTGCATTGTACTTATTTGTAAAGTGAGAATGAGAACTATGTGTTCTGTAGAGGGTTCTTGTAATAGAAGAAAATGAGAGTCAGTCAAGGGTGTTAGTGTGCATAGCCCAATATTACTAGAAGCTTGTTCTGTGTCTAGTTAGGTGGTGACCTGTGGGGCTGGAACTGAACCAGTTGGCTGCTGTGGAAGACACTATATGCAGTACAGTGGCCTGTTTGTTGGTAGCTCGGGCTTGCTCAGGTTGGCTATATAACATGCCCCCTTTCTCTGGCTCTGTTTTTCACTATACCAGGGAGAGTCGTGCACATTGGGAGCAGAAGGGTAAGAGAACAGTCTTCATGGAACAGAAATGCTCTGTGGAGAAGGTTTGATGGGTTTGAAATAGAAATGGTTCAGAGGGCAAGAAGAGATTTCAAAGAGCACAGAAAATAAAAGTCATGGAAGCAAGGAAAGAAGATGGTTTTCTTTGAAGTGATATGAAATCACACTCAGGAAGGAAAACTAATTTGGTGTGTTCTTTCATGGAGGTCTCTGGTGTTTATTGAGGTCAATAAATCCTTGAAACTAGTCAAAAAGGGATAGGTAACAGTCTGGTAACACTCAGAGTCGTGGGAGAGGTGACATTGGGGGAAACTGTAAAGATTTCAAGAGAATGGTCATCTTGTGGGTCCGAAGTAGGATACAGCTCAGACAATTGTTTGTATTGCCAAAGAAGGACTTTCGGAGTTGTTGTTGGAGAAATGTGGGAAAGGAAGTTTTAATTAGTGACGAAGGGAAATCCTTTGCTGTGACTGGCTGTGTAAGAAAGAAGGTATTAGAGTGTGGGTTGGGTTGGGTGGCCTTGATAGAGAGACTGTCATGGTAATCAAATGGAAAGCATGACCTCTGGTCAGTTCCTGGTTAAAAACAAAAGTATAAGACAATGGAAGGAGTGATGTGCCATTGGTTTGTTTATTAAGCAACCAAGTGATTAACTTTGTTACAGGAGGAGTGTAGAATAGTAATGATAGTCCAATGTCTGGAGGAGGCTGTGTGGGTGTCAGTTGAATTGGGTTTTCACTGTAATACCTGTATTTGCTTGGAACTCAGACGTGAGGGGCAGCGTGGAGGGTGGTAAAGTATTGTTTCATTAAGAAAGCAGCTAGAGCACACTCTCTTGAAATTACTGGAATTTTATTTGCCTCAGGCTTATGACTTGCAACCAAAGACATTGTGCAAAGAAAGCAAAGAGTAAGTACACTTTGGGGAGAAGGAGACGATACACATCGGTAACATAGGAGATCAGGGTGACAAAAGAAGCCATTCAATACACTATATAGATTGCAATAGTCAATAGCGTTGTCAACCAAACGTTGTGTAAATCAAGAGCAAAAAAAGGAAGCAATGTTTACAGTAGACATAAATCTTATACACTTCAAAAAGCATTGTTTTCTGACGGTAGAGCATAAAATGGAAAAATGTATATGCAGGTGAAGTCTAACTACTGTACAGGTATCACCGAAGAAGGTTGCTTATATGTACCACAGTGTAAAAAAAAATACCAAACAAATAAAAACTTGGAAAATTGCCTGATGAAAAATAAAATAACCAGTGGCTTTTAATGGCTTCTCCTGGTTATCAGTGCTACAAAAGACAAAAAATCTTCTCATCTGAACAGGTGATAAAACCAGGCACAATCCAACTGTTACCAAATTAGACCCACCCATAGAAATATACTATCCACCCACGTATTTTCCATCAAAAGCTATTGGTTGTCATCTTTGAATTGTTGAGGCCCATTTGGTCACAATATGTTACAAAGAGTGGTGTGTATATTTTTTTACACCATGATATCATATGTTTGTCTGGCACTATCCTAAAGCTAGTTTATGGAGGATGATGATATAGAAACACCCCAGTGCCTATATGATGAAGGAACTCACTGGGTAGAAAGGAGAGGGGGAAGAAGGGATTCAGTTCTAGCCAGGAGAGAAGGTTGGAGGGATCATTCGTCGTCAGTTCCACTTGCTTCTGACTGTTCCTACAAGTGAAAAGCACACATCAGAACAAAATGACAGACATAGTAATGCAGTCAGCTGTCAGGAAGCAAAGTACAATAGAAAGGGCATGGTGGAAATGTGGGATCCTCTCCGTCCTCCTTGGACAAGACAAAAGCATCAGAAGAGGCATTGGTGGCCTAATGAGAAGGGAAGTTCCATGCAGCATTTGTGCAGGGCTGGGCTTTCCAAGTAGGCCTGTAAAGTGTATGGTTAATAAGTTGTACTTTTGGCCCTCGGATTTTGGAAAACCATGGGGATGACCAGGTGTGCTCTTTAGCTCTACTTGTGGGTCCTACAAGTACAGATAACACACCAGTTGACAAGTTTGGACAGCTATGTGCCTAGAGTGAATGCTAAGTAGGCTGTGTGGGCCCTGGGTCTGAAGGGAAACTTCCAGAAGCAGTGCTCTCAGTATAACTTCTGGATTAGGCTGGCACTCTTAACTAGGAGAGGGTGATAAAAGTGGTACAGATGCTCTTGTATAGGTTTTGCTTATGTAGGACAATGGAGGTAGCCCCCAACCATGCTATCCTACCACTTGTACAAAATACATGGCTTTACGTTATAGATCAAGTCTTACACCTGAGATGTATTAACAGGCTGTGGGATAGAAAAAGCTGTGGGACAAAGAAGTGAGAGATAGCAAGTTTTCATGCCTGTCGCCATGAGCACAGCCCCAAATATGACAAGGGAGTAGGCATCATGAAATCCCAGGGAATCGAGACATCGTCATTCATAGGATGAAAGGGGCATGGCACACAAAGCAGAAAGGACTGGTCTGCCTTTGGTCCAAACCTGCACACTTACATTCTCGTCCTGTTCCTCGTCACTGTCGAAGTCACTGACTACAGGTTTGGCTTTGCCTCGGTTTGGCCTTTTCTTGCCTTTTCCTTTGTCCCGGCCTTTTTCGTCTTTCTTATTGAGTTTGATTTTCACCTTGACTGATTTTGCTACAACAACAAAGTCCACCAATGAGGAATCACTGCAAAGTGCTAGAGCAACATGTAACCTACAGCTTGCAAAGCACATGTTAACCTTCTCCCCTTTCCCATTCTCTAGTAGACTCATACTCTACTTTTGGTGACAAACTTATCAGTAGAAAATGTGCAACACCTTAAAAAATATAGCTAAGGGAACTAGTTGAATGCATACTGGTTACATGTCTGGACTTTCATGTGGCTATCTACAGTTTGAGTCCCACACCCGGCAGCTGGAAACTCATGCCAGGTGAGTATGTCAAAAGCCCCAAGAAGAAATTGGAGGAGAAAGAAGTACAACATGGCCAGCACCCCCTTGGGGGGTGTGATTTCTCAATTTCTGCCTGTCTGGTAAGTGTGTGTGAACTAGGACAAAAATCTGTTAAAATGTCAGCAAGTAGAATATTGTACTTGACGTAAAACACACAGAAATAGGTAATAAGAGTTGTGTAGACAGAGGGTAAGCAAAGGGAAAGTGAGGTGAACAGTTACATGTTACCCCCCACCTCTGGTTTCTTCAACAGGTATGTTCTGCTGTGTGATCTTTCTACATCAGCAATGATCACAGCAAAAGGCTTTTTTCATGGCCTTTTGGAAGACTCCTTCCTGGGCACATTTGCGTGTCTGAGATATCATAAAATAAATGTAAGATGGGAACCTCAGAGCTGAGTTCTGTACCTTGGTCAAGCGTGTACTTACCTCATTGATCGAATGTGTAGTGACCTCAAAGGGATTTTTATACATGCCCCTATGCCGTACTCTGCTTATTACCTGTGTGGGAAAGTGGTAGGCCTTATGTTTCTACTTTTTTACACCTGAAGAGGTTGATCCATTAGTGTATCTCAGCCAGGTGTAGGTGATGCGGATGGAAGTTTGCCCAAATAAAAGTGGACACTGGTGGCTGGATTTGGGGGATACCTCATTTCTTACACTCCTGGAATGTTCAGTATTTATTTTCAGCTCCTCAAGCCAGTGGGGGTCCAGCAAGAGAAACTGCTGAGGCACAACAAGGTTTTTTTTGTATTGGTGCCAGCGTGGATGCTCAAGAACAAAGGAAATGTCTTAAGTGGTAGTGTGGTGGGGGAGGCCTTCAGAGCCTCCCAGGATGAGTATGAGGTGCCAAAGTCAGAAAGGGTTAGTCTCCCACTTAGCCACATGTTGGTAAAATATCATGCCTGCTGGGGCTCAAACATCTCTTGTCCTTGAGGTCTTTATGCCTGTAGAGACTCAAACTATGTATGAAAAAGAGTTGCCATCAGTCACAAGACAATGAAAATGGTACAACAGGTCCCTGCCCAGTTCCCCAGTGGGGTTGGTAGTATACCGGACTGTTACATGGTGAGTTTAGGGTCACGTTTAGGTGCAGATGGCTTGACTCAAGTCAGGCCAATGTGTGCTGAAAAAAGGGGGAGAAGAGGCTGTGGTGCGGTTTTGCCTTCGGAGGTGGGATGATGTGTCTCTTTTCCTCTATCAGTGTCTGACAAGCACGCTACCATAAGGCAACAAGGGGAAAATAAAAAAGGCTTCCCCATCAAAAGTTCTTTTTAAATCAGATATGTGTTGCTTAAAGTGCTGTACTGGAGGAATCTCAGAGATAAAGGTGCTTTCCCTTTAAAAGGAAAGGCCCAAAGTAGTAGAGGACGTGCCAAGAAAAAGGAACACCAGGCAGTCAGTGTAAACGTTTCTAATCGGTGTGTAATCCGGTGTGTGACCTATCTCTTCAGCTGGGTGTCATGAAAATCTAGGTGAGGCAACCAATGGCCAACAGGGAGAGTAAAAAGTTAAGCTGAAGGCGCAGTGGACTACAGGGCATGGTGAAGCTGGCAAGATGGAGGTCAGATACTTCTTCACAGAAATCCTCAGTGAAGCTCTGCTATCGATCAAGATTTCAATCACCATATCAGGCTTTTGATGGAGTTTTGTACAGTTTGCTCATATGTGTCTTTTAAAGGGTTACTTATGTGCAGATTAAAAAAAATGGGTCTCTTGACAGAATATCTTAGTAAAGATGACATCTGAGTGTGGGATGGACACACTACTCAGGATGATGGAGGTGGGTTCAGTCTCTCCACAGGAGTCCTTGTAAGGAGTGGAAGATAGTTGGAGTTGTGGCTGAGTTTGAGCTGTTCCATTTTTAAGAGTTGATGAACAAGAGAGTGTATCCTTTTCTGGAGCCTCAGGAGAACGTGTATGGATTACTGACTGACAAAGGTGGAGAGAAGCAGACTGACTTGATGTGCCACACTGCAAAGCTGTGTTGCAAGTTTGGTAGTACAGAAACAGCAAACTAAGAGGTCAGCAACTAAACAGACACATGGGATCAAGGGACAAATACGTGAACACAGAACAGAAAGGTGGTTCTCAAGCACGCTGTACATGAGAGCATTACGTACTAGAGTGTATAGACCTCAGTCGTGATTCACTAAAATTGAGAGAGGTGACACAGCCCCAGGCAGATGGGAAAGCCCCAGGAGTCCATGCTCAGTGAGTGCCACATTTGTAAAATAATGTGCTTCACCATTCCAGGACAGTATCAGCTCTAGACTGTGGTAAGTATATTGTGGTGCACTCCACTCCTATTAGAAACACTCTGGCCACTGTGTCAGTCTGTGAGATGTAGTGAGTTGTTGGGAAAGTTGTGATATAGCGTGTAGGTGAAGGGTCATTCATCCAGTTTAGGAAAGCCTCACAGAAGAATGCTTAAGGGCGTGTTCCATTTTCAGAAGCATACTAGTTGTCCTGAGTACTTACATATACCTTTGAGAGTCTGTGTAATGAAACCACAGATAAGTGAAAGGGGTGTTAGAATACCATAGTATTGCTCTGTCCAGCTTTTTTTACCTCGTCGGGGTCTCTCAGATCTACCTCTTCTTTTGTTTTCTTTGGCAAAGACTGGTTTACTTATAGTAGATCAGCTGAAGAGTATGGAAGAAATTCCGTCAGCACGATGGGCCTTTTCAGTGCAAGTCAGTGTCAGGAAAGCAGTCAGGGGTGAGAGGTTTTCCTGGCTAGTGGGCATGGTTTTGAACCTAGGCAGTTGTGCTGTTTTCAGAAAAAGCAGGGGACTGGGACTAGCAGTTAGCGTAATGGCTATGTTGCTGAATTCACATGTAGTCGACCGCAGTTCGAGTCCCAGGACCCGGTGGCTTAAACTCACGCTGGGTGCATGTGCACACGTACCCAAGATCGTGAGATGCATGCAAGAGGAAGTCTCAGATGGAAGTGTCTTGGGGATGGTACTTCCCTGTAGGCACTTACCCTCTGACTCCGACTCCTCTTCCTCATCTTCTTCCTCCTCTTCATTGCTCTCCTCCTCACTCTCTTCCTCTTTGGCAATTTTTTGCCGCGCACTCTTAAACACCGACTGTAACACGATGGAGTCTTCATAGATCTACAAGATTCAAGACACAATGAGGGTCCTAAAGTCTCCCTCAGTGCTATGTTCTTACTCCCACCAGATGAATTCAACCATTTAGGTCAGACACCATACCATCTTGGACACACACTGTATATTTAAATACAACAGTTTAGCCTGGTGCCTTCCCCTTGTGCATCCGGAGGAATTGTCCCCCAGTATTTCTATTTCTGATTCTCAGTAGCAGCCACTACCCACAACAGAAACCATCCAAACAGAAACCTTTCAGCTATGAGGCAGGAATCCAATTCCCAGGTAGGTAGCCCAAATGGGCAACACAGGTATAGAACACTAACAGTCATCAAAATGGGGAAACACATTAATTGCACCTTAAACACAAGAACCAAACTGCAACCATCATAAAGCAGCACTGTACATTTTGAATTGGTTACACAATTCAGTTCTTACCATATTATGAAACCTGCCTCATGGCCTTGGTGTCAGGAGGAGACCTGCTGCCTCAGAGGAGGGGCAACACACAGAGGACAGAGACCCACCATGGCAGGGAAGTTGCACACTGCACCCAACTACACGTACAGCTGGACTCCTAGGAGGACACAGCTTTGCACCATAGCCAACCTACTCCCTCAAAAGCTGACTATGCTATCCCTGAGTCCTTGTTCCTCAGCCCATAGAATAAGCAAGCCTTGTTTGAAAACATTATAGGCTTTCTGTCTGCTCTCTGTCATTTTGGGGAACACACGTGCCCTATGGAGAAAAACCTCTCTGGGAAAAATAAAAAATAAATAAAAAAGACCCCCACCCTTGTGGTTAGACTCTAAATACAAATGAACTCAGGTGAAGAGTACATCACATGGTACTTGGGTACACTCCTGTGTCATACAAACACATTACTATCCAGCAAAATGAATAAATCCTCAGATGCAGCAGCCCAAAGACCTTAAAACCCAATGTCACCTCATCAATGCACACCAACCATAGTTCTACTGTCAGTCTCTCCCTGTACCTTGGGACCTTGCAGCATAAGCTGAAAGGTCAGATGAGCAATGCTGCTGAAATTCCCTGGACCTGCTTGGATCTGGAACACAGGACCCTATACCAGCCCAGAGACAAAAAGACACCTGAGCTTTTCTGTACTCCAGAAAAGCATAGATAGTACTCCTACACCAACAGGCACGCTAAACACTCCCTGTGACAAAACTCTGACATACAGGAGAAAAATCCTCCCCCCAAAACAAACATATCAATACCTAGACAAAACCAATCTGAGTGGCCACCTAAGCTCCCCTACAGCACGTAACATACAAAACAGTCTAGACCACATCCAGGGCCCACCTAGCAAACACACAGCACCCCTCCTATATCTGATAAGCCAAAGACACATACATCCCGGTACAAGCCAAAGCTCTTCAGCATACACCACACTCTTTGTTGTCACACAAGTGAGAGTTGATCTCCTCCCTACTGATAAGCACATCAAGAACCATCCAGCCAGTAAAGACCACCCTAAACACGCATAAGCATGGCGAACGAGGTTCACCACTAAATTATAACAGTGCATGGACTACAGTCCCCCAACAAAACCACAGACTGAGCAGATTAATAAACATAACAGCAGAAATGACCCTTGAGATCCTGCTTACAAGAAAACATAGAATGAGAAGTACAATGACAGTACAAGACTAACCACAACAATCTCATGCAAATGAAAACCAACAGAAGTCACAATATTGGTATCAAATCAAACTGTAAAGAGATACCAAGAGACCATACAGTACTCAAAGTGCCACTTTGCCTAACAGACTGTTAGGTTTCCAGGGAGACACAGCCTACACTAACTTGGTATCTTCTCAGGACAGATCATGTCACTGGAGATCAAAAGACCTCAACAGGTTAACATTTCACCCAGCACCCCAGGTGGGACGTTTCCTAAGATCAAACAGAAAACACTCTGTCCAACGTCTTTCTGCACCACAACCACACCAAACCTGCAGAACCTACCACTGAATGACTTCACGACCCCCGATAACATTCAGACTACTATGTACTGACATGTCATGGAAATCAGCACTATAGGCCTTGGCATAACCTATGGGACATAACAAAAGTGCTCACACGAAAGAAGGTTCCAGCTATGCATGGTCACAAAGAAAACACAGAAATGGCAGAGCAACACCACCACCCTCCCTGAAGACTGATGCAGACAGTACTATAACAGATAATAAAAAACTATCCACAAAATGAAAACAAACAAAAAAACAGACCAGACTGCTCTGAGATGCATAACATCCACCTACCCTTATGCACACTAATCCAGAGCAGAAAAAGGAACCAGAGAAATGAAAACGGAAACTACACAGGTGATCTAATACCCAAGAGAATGTATCGGGCATGTACAATTTATCCCAACCTAACCAATAACAACCGGATTGCCCCAGTCCCCAACAGCTTCGCTTTCAAACCTCCACCACTTTCAAGAAGAAACCCATACCACCTTGACACACTTATTCATCCCACAACAGATGTACAGCAAACTAATATCCCTAATTGATAAATACAGAGGCAAAAACCCACACCAAGATACTAACTCCTCATGCCCAATGACATCTTAAAAAGATGTGGTACACCACAACCACACAGACTTTATTCCCAGGACCTAAGGATGCTTGGACATATACAAACCACTCCATGTACTACATCCCTAAGCAATAACAAAGATAAACACCATACGGTCCTATCAGTTGACACAGATCAAACATTGGACACAACATCACATCCGCTGGTGACTAAAATTCTCCCACAAATGGCATACAATGGACATTCCATGACATACTGAATAGGACACCTAACACTACTTCAACCAATAGAACAAGACAACGTAGCCCACTGTCTCAACTTCTTCCCACACAAATATACTTGCATATAACAAAACCGCACAGTCAGCCTTTCAGCTTCAACCTGAAATAAGATAGTGCAGCTATGGTTCAATAGTACATTGAGAATGACAAAGCCTCCACTTACCTACAAAGCTGGCTTAGACTACGGCCTTGGCTTCTTACTCTCCATCCATCAAGACAGTACCAATGGTTCAAAGCATTACAAATGTAATATTTTACTTACATGACCTTAGGTATGTCTAGCATTAAAAACTTTTCAGACCACTGCAGACAGACCTGGGATCCCTCCAAGTTGAATGTCTGAGCGTTGTGACAGAGAAGCATGACGTCCTTTTCCAGGTCACCCAAGCTCCGGTACTTATGATTACGAATTCTTTCCTAATGGAAATTTTGGATACAGTAGAAAAGCACACAATAGTCACTGCATACTTGGTTAACACACTCTGATCTTCCCCTTGTCCCCACAACCTATAACCCCACCAGGGATGTGGGACTTGGGCCACTCCACTGGATACCATTCTCAGAGACTACCCTCCCACTACCTACCTTGTCTCATGAGGACGAAGGAGGAACACCTCATGAGAGACAAGAGGACCAAGGGGAAGTCTTTGGTATGATGCAATAGGAGTTCTCACCATAACATACACAGGAATGCACAAGGCCATCTCCACCATTCTGACCACAAGTACTATATGGGTGTCTGTGGGGTCAGACAGGATGGCCAAGCCAACTACAACCATTTTAGTCACTATTTTACCCTTTGATACACTTGAAAAATAAAAACAAATCTAAAATACCAACCTTTATTTTTTTGAAATCCACTGGCTTCCTAATCAGCTCATAGTACTCTGGCAACTCTTTCCTTGATGGTAACTGAATGAAGACTTCACTGAGCTGCCGCCCTGAACTACAAGATAGATAAAAACAGAACCCAGTAAAACTACTTCACTTCAAAAAAAAAAACCAAACTTGTCAACAAATACAATGACATGCCATGCACACAGATATGGGGCTTTTTTAAACATTTTTTTTCCATTTCATTTATTACTATTATGATCATTCTGTCATATGGCTACAGGACACAGGGGGCCAATGAGACATTAAGGAACCAGGTCCGGGGCTCAAACCATGGTCAGCCGTGTGAAAGTTCACCACCTTGAACACCATGCCACCTGCTTGCACCAGCCTTGGGGCTGAAGTTTACGAAAATCCCTCACCATCGGTGCAGATTAATACCCCAATACCCCTTATACCATTTCCATAATCACATGACAACCCAATTTCCTCCCTAAATTTGCAAGTCCACTAAGGAATTTGCTTTTGCAGCCAATACACCCCTCTCATCATCATATAAATATTTGCCTGCTCTACTTAATAACTGAGTTAGTCCACACCTACACACTTCATTACCATATTCCTTTGTTTTCACCGCCACTTCATGTCCAGGATGTCCCACCACGTGATATGTTAGTGCACACGCTACACATGGAAAGCACGCATATAGAGCTAGGGACTGTACTGTTGGTCTCATGCCTTTCCTTTTACACCCTGTAAACCACATGCACCTTCATTATTTAGTTGCCACCAGCCATCCCTTCATCTCCCCTAACTGCACTTCTGCTTGTGTGGGCAAAACAGAACAAACATTTTCAGAAAGCGTAAATGCCCCAAGCTTCTGGGATTACTACTGAACCCTTCCCCCAATTCGTTTCACTTAGAAGCAGGCTTCACAGCGACGACTGCTCAGCAGTCTGTAATTTTGAAAACCAGGCTAGGAAGCAATATACCTGTCAATTAAAATTGCCTACTAATAGGACCTGACACGCTTAAAGAATGAGCTTTCTATCTCATATCCTAATATCTGCTTGGGCCCACCCAGATCAATAACAGCATGTGATGTACTGTACACTCATTTTCCACAAAAACCTCACTCCCTTTATGATACCATCTTGACTTCCTTTGTGACGGCAAAAGAAAAAAAAAAAAAACAAACACATAAATCCCTGCCACTTAAATTGCAGAAGGTGATTCGAGGAGTATGCAAGAATGCTAGCAGGCAGTGCAGAGCATGTGTGACAATATGCTGTTTTAATCTACGCTCCCAGTTGTATAATTAAAAAATAATCATAATGACAGTTATCATAAAAAAGGCATGCGCAGTAACTCAAATGGTTGCCTAGCAACCAGTGGGGAAAATGCTGAGGTGCAAAGGGGCCTGCATAAATTAACCGAAAATCCTCTGTTGAAGGGATAGGCAATTTTTCTTGACATACTGGGTCACCTATTTGGTGTGTCATTTTTTAAGTGCATACGTGGAACTCATGAATATTACAAAGAGGGGGGTGAACACAAGAGGTTTACAACGAATGCTTTCTACTACGGAAATGGATTTTGACAGCCCTGTGGCAAGAGCCAAGGTGTGCTCTCGCTCTGACACACACCCTCTCCACTCCGCCACTTCCTGGGGTCCAGGCTGCGAAAAGCATCTGCACTTAGTAAATTACTCCACCTCATCCATGGCAAAACCTGTTTACTATCACCTTCACCAACGTCTGAACTATTCTGCTTCTAACACTCTGAGATTTACATACTCAAACATTTGCCCTGTTTGACACGGAACACATGAAACTATTGAGAAGAATTTATAGACACTGATTTTTCAGTTTCTACGGGCAACTTCTTTATAGCTAGCATTTTCTATAACCCGGCATCAACCCCCAAACCAGACCTCTTTGTAATCACAGACTTAACACCTGACCCTCAATGACATCTTCACGGTGTCATTTTCTACATTGCCAACAGATGGTGTCATTTTTCTATCGATACACTACAAACATCTTTGTATATCCTGTGCCAGACAATACTCTGCATTTCAGCGGTGCTACTGGTGAGATAAGGGGTTTGGATCCAGATTGAATAGCAATCATTCGGGGCTGGGTGGTAGTGGGGAGTCCAAATTCTCTGTCCCTTGACCCTATACATAGAAAAGCCCAGCAGTGTCTGTGCTCATAAACACAGGAGCCTAACACTCTGAGACTTGACATCAAGAGTCAAATGAAAAAGTAACTTTTTAAAAAATTATATACTTACTAGGCTTTATAACCCTATCCTTCTTTTGTTTGTCCCCCTCTTCAACACAGGCACCAGGACAAAACCAAAACTGACCAAACACTTGTTCCTGGGGCCATCACCCTGCTTCCATCGCCATGCCAACAACTCAGCCCAGTTTACAAAGCCTCCATTGACATGCCCTTGTTCTCTACAAACCTAGGTCATACTACTAACCTTCTCTTCTGTGCATCCCCAAGTGCCATGGCCAGTTCCCCCACCACAGCCTGACCCCCTGTCATGGCCTATTCCTAATTTAGAGGTCTGCCCCATCTCTCGCGCTATACCCAGTACTTTCTTTACACTTATTCCTGCTTCAGATACTTCCCTACTCATTTGGAATCAAGAACCTATTCTCTATACACACACTCCAGAAATGATCCCAAACAGGAATTACACTTATGTTCGGTCCCTCGCTACTCACAATGCAGTTCTTTTTTCTATCAAGGGATTTATAAAAGCTTCTGGAAAATATAAATAACCAGTGATTTCATTGTAGTCCAAGAACAATTTTGGGGAAAATAATACACATTTTCCACGGCCTTTTCAAATGCACCCTCATCTACTGGTTCTCTCCTCCCCAGCTCTGCTATGGCAAAGGATCTGATAACCAACTTCAGCAAGAAAAGTCACAAAGTCCTGGGCTACGTCCAGTTTTTCCATCACCCACAGACTGCACAGAGCACCCACGACTACTTCCTAATGGACTATCACAGCCACTTTTGCCCTCCTTAATTACAGGTTCAGCAATATCACAAACAGGAAAACCTAGAAGTAAAGCAGCCTGATTATGAGAAAGGCCAAGAATTCATCACCCTACCATGAGCTGACCAAAGGCTGATTTAATCTACTTTTTCCAAATGTGGCTTTTGCCTCTTTTTTTTTTTTTTGCCCCCCTCCTACAGAAAGATTGTTTCCATTTAAGACCAGAACAATGAGCTACTTGTATAATACTCTGCAGAAGGTATTCTGTTCCCATTGAAATGCTTATCCTACCCCCAAGTTATTTTCCATGATGACATTTTACACAACCTAAGGCTCAAGTATTAACTACTACCTACACGTGCACTGCTTCCCGTGACAAAGGTGAGACACCCCTCCTTCCCCAAGCCCACGGCCGGTCTATGATGTCTGATCAGTCTCGGATGACGGGTCCCTCTGACGGTGATCCATCTTGGAGCTTGCAGCCGCCCTGATAACACAAAGGGTCACTGTGGAGTAATGGACCCTCAATTACACATGTAAGAGGCACAGTATACCTCAAGTTGACAAGTGCTGCTGAGTACACACCTCCCCTCTCCACAGATGTGAGTGTGCACAGGGACATGGCCATGAAGCCACAGTAGTAAGACAGAAAAAAGTACCAAGAACCACTATGGTACACCATACGCTGGGAGTTACGTTGTTATACTTCATCCGGAAATCAATTTCTTTCCCATTAGCTCCACAAACCCAAAGCTCACATGTTCACATCCATATGACAGTGATGCAAAAATGGGGACTGTATGCTGTACAAATACCACCTAAATATCAGCTTTACCTTTGGTCACATTGTACAGCTGGAGACATACTAAAGGCTCTAATTCTGGCTAAGAAAGCTACTCCTTTGAAATACTAGCTATTACGTTTTCTCCTGATTTTCTCCAATAAGCCCAAACCAAGAACACTGATACTGGGTGAGGGCCTTTTTTTTGCTTCTTCTTCTGAGTTTACTCTTCACCCCTGCCAAGGTAAATCTGCTGACAAACATTCCTGACAGATATTGCTGAAAACCAGCCCTTAAATCCAAAGCTGAACTCAGTTTTCTTTACATTTACATTACATCACAGAGGTAAACATGGGACTACCACCACATGATGATGTCATGACTCAGGAGCCCCCTAGCAGATGGAAACATCTCTCATAGAAGTTATTACCATCCTAAAGGAATCCAACCAAGGAAGTCATTTGGGAAGGAAACCTGACAAACTGGGTCACCATTACAGGGCAGTCGGTGAAAGCACGCAGCTGCTTCTCAGAATCCACAGCACACTTTCCTCTACTGCCCTGCAATGTGGTACATAGTAATACACTGTGAGGTTTGATGGGTGCGAGTAACATCTTTACTTCAACCTCAGTTCCTCCCTCTCATTCACAGAGTCCCCAAAACGGGAGTCACTCACTAGATAGGTGTCACAAGCACCTGCACTGCATATTGACTTCTGAGATCTCTCATCAGTCTTACTAGTTGTTATTAGCTGGCAATCATTCCTAACAAGTTTGGAGCCTCTGGAAGCAGCTAAAAAGCAACAGCAACCCAGAATGGGATGGGCAAGGTTGCTTTTGGTAGCAGAACTGGTAGCTGTTAAAATGCACCTCAGGGGTAGGAAAGACTACACATAAATACAGTCCCCGAGTCCTAATGAAACAAGTTTGCACCATCATAATGCAAAGTGCTGTGCCCCATGTTAACAACCCATACAAAGCTCACTGCGGCTCAACAGGATGAGTGCCCAGACCATTTGCTTTATCTCTCTCTCTCTCTTTTTTTTTTTTTTTTTTTTTTTTTTTTTTTTTTTTTTGAGAGGTTTTTGCTATAGGGCACGTGTGCTCACCAGAAAGACAGAGACAGAAAGCAAGAAATAACCCCCCAGGGGGATGACCATGTCACAATCCCTTCTCCTCCATGCTCCTCTTGGGATCTTAGGCACACACGCACAAGCACCCGGAGTGAGTTTCAGCCACTGGGTCTGGGACTAGAACTGCGGTCAACTACATGGGAGTCCAGTGACATAGCCATTACACTAACTGCTGGTCCCTACCCAGACCATTTGAATCCTGGGCCTCTTTAGCCAGAACACAGGCCATGCATAAGTACAAGTACCCAAACTCACATGAACGTGATTGGAAGAAGAGGGACCATGTGGAGACCTCTATTTCATGTGCATGTACAAACCCTATCATACAAAAAATATATAAATATATTTATATATATATATTTAAAATCTATATCTATATATCTATATCTAGATATAGATATAGATATATAGATATAGATATATATTTGGCTTTGGCCATAGGGTACAGGTGCTTGCCAAAGACAGAAACACAGAGAAGGGAAGTGAAAAATCACCCACCAGGGAGAATGGTCACACCACAGTATCTCCTCCTCCACTCTCCTCTCTCCTCTCAGGGTTATAGTTAAGCGCAAGTGCGCCCGCACGCACACACAGACACATATGTGCCCATGTGATTTTCCAGCCACCGGGTCCAGGACTCAAACTACTGTCAGCCATGTCAGAATCCTGCACCTTAACCACCAGCCCACAAAAATTTTTTAAAAGTGCCAATACTTTATCCAGAATCTCCAATACAATCATATTTAGATAACCAATTCACTTTTGCTACTCTGCTGTAGATTAAAACACACATAAAAATTTATAAAGATAGTCACCACCAGATTATTGATAATAAATAATTAAAGGCAACCAAAAAGTTTTATCAGCTAGAGAGGAAAAAAAAAAAAAAGACTAAGAGATTGCTACAGACTCCAGATTTATGTATTTTAAAATTATTTGCTTTAGACAAATGTAAAAAAAAACCTTCTTATAACTCAACCAAAAAAAAGTAACACAAGATAGCTAATTGTTAGAACCAATCGATTAAAAAAAAAGAGAGAGAGGTTTTTTTTTTGCTATAGGACACATGCACTTGCCAGAATGACAGAAAGCAAGAAATCACCGCTCACAGGGATGGCCATGTTGCAATCACTTCTCCTCCACTTTCCTCTTGGGATTTTGGGCACACACACGCATCTGGCGTGAGTTTTAGGCTGCCAGGTCTAGGACTCAAACCAGAGTCAAATACGTGGGAGTCCAGCAACGTAACCATTACGCCATCTGCTGGTCCCATCAACAAGATTTTTAACAATGCATAAAACAAGAGCTCAAGTATACGCAAACATTAATAACACAATCTTATTCAACAAAATGATTATTTATAATCAACCCCAACGTAAAATGAATCACACTGTCCATAAATAAAGTAGGTTTCTGCATACTCTTTCATAGCCTTCTATAGAACAATGCTATAAGAAAAAAGTATACTTTTCTCCAAAAAAATAAACAAATGCATAAATGCCATACAACTTTTCTTAAAAATTTTTTATAAGAATTATTCACTTATTATTACTCTTCTATAATTGTGACCAGAGACATACAGTGCACATGCGAGAGACCATGAGCATAAATCGCCATGAGGCTCTAATCGTGGTCTGACATGTGTGAGCACAGTGCCTTATCCACCATGCCACCTCCTGGCTACCAACCAACTTTTAATTACATCACCTTAGACGGTGCATTTCTCCAACTGACACATTTTTCACTCCACCATATACAGCCAAATAAATATGTGCATCAAAGTTGTATTTGGCATATTGCACCCATGAAGCCCTACCGTACCAAGTCCCATTTATGTCTTCTAAATTCTCTGATTGCATGTATAACCACAAGTCACAGGTGCTCATGACATGACATAAGCTTCAGGCAGTACTTCCGACGAGTCTTTTGAGGAGCTGTTTTCACACACACATACCACTAGACACTTAACTTTCAGAAACACTGGCTTGCCATGTCTATCCTGCCCTCTTTCTCTCACTTGCCATTTCCTAACAGGTCTGTTCACCATCAAGTCATCTAAATGCAACAGCGCTCGGCCTGCTCTTCCTAGGCCTGCCGTATCACCTGCAAACTTACTCGTGAATCACACAATGCCTGCCCTCCTCTCCAAATGCAAAGACTGTCTTTCCTTCCACTTAATGAGTACTCTGTACTCTGATCCTTTCCTTCCTCTTAACTTTTTTTTTTTTAACAAACATTTTTGCTAATAGGGCATGTGTGCTCACTGGAGAGACAGAGACAGACAGAGAGACAGAAAGCGAGAATCACCTCTTGGGGAGACGGCTGCAATCCCTTCTCTTCCACTCTCCTCTCAGGATCTTGGGAACACATACACATGCGCCCAGCATGAGTTTTAAGTCACTCCAGACTCCAACCATAGTTGACTACATGGGAGTCCAGCAATGAAACCATTATGCCATCTGCTGGTCCCTCCTCTTCACTTCTTAATGGCGAAAACACTTCAAAGTTTTGGCAGAACTGTGACCAAACTCAAAAGCACAAAGGTAACATAGACACAAACATCGAATGCCTCTCCATCTACACCCAAGTCCCATACGTTGCTTGGTCACATGGGTGGGTACGACACCCAGGTTCTACTTGCTTTCTACACTGGCCACTACAATACATCCTTACAGAGCTCATGACATATGATTCGACAGAATAACCAACTTGCTCCCCCATGAATGTACTAGGACATGTATATATCCCAAATCAAGTAAAAGCTTTATTCCAAAGCCACCCATTTTTGATCAACATGTTTATAGAATAGTTTGAAAAATGTTTACCGGCCATGTGGGAAACTGTTTTGTTATTTCCACCTGGAAATACTTCTTCCCCTCTATCATAGAGAGGCCATTTTTTGTTGATGTTGGCTTCACAGCTTGAGAGGCAAAAGCCCTAGGGAGGAGGGGCTTCTGGGCCAGCCTCGTGCTGGAGGCCTAGGAAACACCTTCTGTGCCTCGGAAAGAGACAGGCTACATTTCTTGCTAGGCTGCCCACCTCCCTCATGTGGGTAAAATTGGTGGCACACCCTAAATAACAGTCAGGTCGCCAAGAGTGGCAGCAGCCTGATCCAGTCACCATTTCAGGTAAGATTATTTGTGACGTCAGCAACATGGAACACCAGAACCCATGTCACCCTGGACAGATTCCCTCCCACCTAAATGTGATAGCTGGGCTCTGTTTCACCATTTCCCCAAGTATACCCCCTAGATTACCAGCTTACTGGATTGTTCACAGTGTTCCCTGAAAGGGGGATCTGGTAGTCAAACGAGGCTGAGAACCACAGGGTTAAACACCATTCTGCGCCTTAGTTTACAGCAGCAGGACCTCCCACCCCTCTGAATATACGAGAATGATCGGACCCAAACTAGAGGAGCACACTCTGGTAAGCACCATCTCAGACAACACATGGAGCTCTCACCTCACTGGGCTGCTAGTCCTCAAGATAAACAATCAAACCTGATGCTGGGCCCAAACTATTTGCATCAGAGAAGGCACGAACAAAGACTGTCCACCTGAAACTACAATTTCCTGACACTGTATCCACGTGCTCACAACTGCAATTTCCTGGCAATGTCTCCGTAATCTCATTAGAGCTACTAAATGCAAAGGTGCTTGGCCTTGAGAGCCACAGTGGAAGCCATGGAGGAAGTCTGCTGCCAGATATGCTAAAAATAAATTTTGTCTAAAAAAGCTTGTTGCCTGGTCCTAAAGGGGCAGTCAATACTAACAACATCATCACAACGCCAACAGCTGCTAATAGCCATGGAGAGAATTTACATTTCCTGTCATACAGTACTTACAGCGGGCTTACTACTTACTACGCATGTGTGTACACACACATGTACACCCTCTGCCCTGACCCGTGCCAACTTCCTCTCACCTGCATCTCTGCAAATGGCACCACCATTCACTAAGCACTCTGGGCAGAGAGCTGAGTGATACAAAGGCTTTCCCTCT
Organism: Tupaia tana; assembly: GCA_026018925.1. Classification (NCBI taxonomy): domain Eukaryota; kingdom Metazoa; phylum Chordata; class Mammalia; order Scandentia; family Tupaiidae; genus Tupaia; species Tupaia tana. The sequence continues at coordinate 35,572,121 of JAKSZU010000013.1, read as the reverse complement.
CCTCCTGGCACATCCAGTCTGCCCCAGGGTCTGGTTAGCCGTAACCCTTGGCAGGCTGCTCCTTGGTACTCACTACCAATTTTTTACTTTCGGGACGTATCCTCCTGCCCCTAGTAATATCGTCCTACCATATACCTCTTCTACCCATCCTCGATGGCACTATCAGAGTGACATTTCTCAACACAAACCTGACTGACTGCACCTATGGTCCTCTTGGTTCTCCATCATCCACAGCAGAAACAGTTTGGGATCCACAGATGTCACTTCCACCTTCCCAAACGACAGACACCATACACTGAGACTGTACTTGCTTGCCCAGAACCCATGTGTCCACTGTCAGTCTCCTAGACACAACACGCTTTCCCAGTCACTATATGTGACTAGAGCTTGCCCTCAAGACCACAGACTTAGAAGACAGTAGCCACACTCCTCACGTTGGTGCCCGAGGCAGCCCAGGGACTGTTGAACTGTGTCCCCAGCCTCACCTGCACTGTCTTCTTCACTTTCCTGCACCCAATAACCTAGTCCCACTGACAGCTGTGGGGTCTCCAGAAGGAGCCCTGCTTTTACAAACCTCCAACACTGCTGACACCCCCAAAGAACTGAACACACCCTTGCCTGGTGCACCCACAGCCCCTCACTACTACACAAAAGTGCTCCTCCACCTGCAGGCGGACTTGAAGCTCTCTTGCCTCTGCCCAACCCTGCCCCCTCCCAACCTTTACATGATCTACTTATGTTCTCCATTTATAGTCCTCTTTCCAGCTGTGCTTTAAGACAGTCCATTCTTTTTTTTTCCCTTTTCTAACATATAGAAAATGCGCAACACCTTCCCACACAAGAAAACAGGCGTTTTTACATTACCTGCTCAGAAGAAACCGTTAATTCATCCTAACACAATCCCTGCTCACCACCACATCGTCAGCTCAGGCTTATAGGAAATAGGAACGTGGATGACAGCAAGGGACTCCAAGGGCCCCAAGGAGGCAAACATCACTCCCTCGCTATGCCTCAGAAATTAGTTTAAATGTGTCGTCAGTGAAAACTGACTTATCTAGGTCTTTACAACATAGTCATATCATCCTCCCCTCAAAAGCCCAAGCATGACATTGGGGGGCTTGCAATATCCTTTAAAGTCATTAATCCACTTATCATGGTCCCATGACCATTTTGCTAGAGAGGAGGAAGAAGGGAAAGGGGGCTCCCTGCCAATCCCTGCTCACAGGCTGGGCATTTACCACAATCATGCCACTTGGACAAAAAGGCCACCTTTCCAGATGTTGGGGGTGGAACTCTTTACCCAAGTTGGTTCATCATTGCAACTGTCCCATCTTCTAAAGTCAAATGAATGCTACTTCAATCCCCAAATTTGACTGTGGACTGAGTTCTTTCTCTTAATGGTAAAATGAAAAGACAATTCTTGATTTTTCTCAGTAGACGCTACAGCTTTTGTGTAGCTGCTTTCCACACCTCACTGTTTACAGAACAGTCATAAGAAATCCAGTATCGAAGTACCTGTAATTGGAAAACCAGAAACCTGACATGCTCCAAAATCCTACCCTTTTTGAGCAGTGACATGGAAAAATCCCACATCTGACAAGGTTGGAGTCAAAACTCTACAATAAAAAATACTCTATAAAGTTACTTTCGGGCTATGTGTACATAAAACCTGAATCAATTTCAGGTTTAACTATGGATCCCATGCCCCAAACATCTTAGTATGTTCACTGACTATCCCAGAACCTGAAGAAACTCCAACATCATAAACACTTCTGGTCTCAAGCATTTCAGAAAAGGAACACGCAATCTGTTTCGAAGGCAACCACAGGGGGGCAGCAAATGCTGTGGCAGTTAGGTTGGCTGGATTCTAAGTGACCAACTGAGCAGTTTGAGTCCTGGACTCCAGTGCCTTGAAAAACACACCAGGCACTTGCAAGTCTGTGCCCAAAATCCCAAGAGGAGAATGGATGATAGCATACTCATCCTTCCTTGGGGGAGGGAGGCTGCTTTCTCTTTCTCTCTCCATCACTGTCTATGGCAAGTATGCCTGCCCTACAACAACAAAGAATCTGCAGAGCAGACTCTATGGCACAGTGGAAACGCACTGCTCTACAGAGGCCTGATGCTACGTGACTGAGGTTCGAAACTCAGGCCCATTCAGTCTGAAACACACCGGGCTGGAAGAATGTGCTCATCTCTCTGTTTCTCTCTCTCATCCCATGTGCATGTGCACATACTCTATCATGAATAAAGTTAAAAAAAAAAAAAAAAAAAAGACAGTCCTGCCTAACTGTCTGTCTCCACATACACATGGTTAAAAGTACCACATTACCTCCAGGTTCAAACTCCCTATATAAAGGAAACTACCAGAACTATTGACTGGCTCTCCTTCTTTAATAAAGGCTACAGCTTCAATCCTTTTTCCCTTAGTGCCTAGATGGGATCCTACATTATTAGGGGAGAAGCTGATGCTAAAAATGCTATTGCGTTAGCTGACAAAATTAAAACGTGGGTGGCAAAGCATTCTATTTATCTGTCTATCTCCTGAGAGAGGGAGAGAAACATAAAAAGAAAGAGCAATCAGTATTTGTAATAGAATCTCACTGTAATCCTCCTGCTGCAGCCTCCCATTTAGCTAGGACCACAGACATGTGCCACCATGCCTCATTTACTTTAAGGTTCACCTGAGAACTGAGCCCAGGCCTCACATGCAGTCTCAGCCATCTTGCAATAGGGCCTTCCTCCTTGTGCCCCTGCGCTTGGGCCACATACCAATATTTCTTACAAGTAAAGGTTCAAGGGCCAGCAGGTGGCATCGAGGTTAAAGCACTCAATCCCCCATGGCTGGCTGCACAGTTTGAAGCCCAGACCTGGCATCTTAGAAGTTCCACCAGGTACCTGTGCATGCATGCCCAAAATCCAAACAGGAGACTGAAGGAGAAGGGACTGCAGCATGGCCATTCCCCCTGGTGGAGAACTTTCTCACTTTCTTTCTCTCTCTCTCTCGCTCGCTTGCTCGCTCTCTGACACTGGCAAGTGTACATGTCCTGTTTAAAAACAAAAAACAAACAAAAAACCCCAGTAGGTGATTTCTCAATTTCTCTCTCTCACTCTCGTGTGAGCACACACACCTTATAGCAAAAACTATTGGCTCCTTGGAAAAGCCATGATGCACTTTTACCTAGGAAAACAGAAAATATGTCATGACTTTTTTAAGGCCCTGATAAAACAAAAGTACAGGTTCACTGAAAAGGAGAAAGAAATGTTACCTACAATATATTAATAACAACTAACTCCGATTCATTTCTTCAACTCACCCCACAACATCTTGTTCTCATCCTGTCTAGGAAAAGGCACTCCTACTTTATACCCAACAGAACAGAGGCACACAAAGGCTAAACAGACTGCCACTTACGACAGGCCCAGAATCCTAACCTGGTGGACAAACAGGAGGAGACTTGGCAACTGCCCTATGCATGTTGTGATGAACTCCAGAATGCAGACGGTGTAAACATGTACATTCCTTCACGTCTCCCAGGAGCGCAAGTCACCACAGGTGCTATGTGTGTCTTAAGCCCTTAGGAACCCAAGCAGCACAGAGGTAGAAGACCCATGAGTGTACAGATGCTGTGCTACAAGGGAGGGGGACGCCAGCCCAGAAACCCAGTCCTGAGGCGCTGCGTGTAAGACAGACTTTCAAGGAATTCCCAACACCTTCATAAGAAGTGCCTGAACAGAATGGACACACCCAGATTTAAACATAGCACAACACAATTTCAAAAGCCAAGAAAGTTTTTTTTAAAAAAATGTCCATGCCTCCCTTCTCCACTCCAAATTGGGGCCATCAGGAGATAATTGGAGACATTTGCTTCCAAAGACTGACTCTACAAATTGGTCTGTTTCATGTACCAAGAGATACCTGTTAAATATCAGAAACATGGGAATACAAGACAGATCCTGACCTGTTTCCTTCTATTTCCAACTGAGAATTACTGGGCACCTTCTCCACGTTACACCTGCAGTAGAGTAGAAAGAACACTAGTGTCAGAAGACCTGGGTTCTCATTCCAGCCCGGCTCCTTCCTTCTAGGAGGGATGACCTGCGGTGATACAGTTCACTCTCCCAACCTCATCCTCCCACCTCCCTGCCTTGGTAGGCAGGTGATCGGGTGGCTGTCAGGTTGAACTGCACAAGATTACAGTTCTCCAAAAAACAGGGACAGGGCAAATTTCCTAGTCTCTTTTAAACTTTCTCTGCTTCATCCAAACACAAACAGGCCTGTTACCCTGATCCCACTTCCCTCCACACATGTTCACCCTTGTTTCCAGAAACAATGGAAGACAGGAAGCCACTGCCAGGAGTGTGTGATCTTGGTTAGCATTAGCTACTGGTGTCCCTCTTATAAATGAGGAGAATACTTACCGGAGAAAGGTGTTATAAAAACTCAAGACAATACACCAGGCAGCAGCCTACGCCTAGATGGCGTTCTGAACATCAGAGCTCCAGTTCTAAACACCATCTAGGCAGTCAGCTCTACTATCCGGCACTCTATTCTGGTTGAAAAGATCACTGAGTTCAGGACCTTCCACTGGACATAAAAAGAATTTGGTCCTGGTGGGTCTCTGCCCCCCTACCAGTCTCTGGCTCTAGGGAAGCGCCTTTAGTTGAAGATTTGTACAACTAGTTACATGGGTGTGCCCTTGTGTGGGATCGGGGAAGCAGTTTTCGGGTTTGACACATCTTGGGAAAGCCCTCTGTCACACCCATGCATTACTCCAGGAGAAGAAAGGACTCACTGACACACAGCTTATGACTGGCCACTTATCAATCTGTCCTCAGAGCCTTTGGCCTTCTCTGTTTCAGAACGGGGGCATCTTGGAGAAAGAAAAACAAAAGAGTGGAGCAGATGCTGCATTTAAAATATACCAAATTACTCAGGATGCCTGCCGCACGATGGTGAGTTGGGATGGGCTTGTTGGTAAACCACATGGAGAAGGTCTTTATGTCCGGATCACCGAAGACTATTTCTCCTACAAGTCTGATCAGCGACACACAGACAACAGAAACTAAGGCAAGGTCTTCTGTGATGGTCTGACATTAGGAGTCAAGTGCCTCAGAAAGAAGGCAGGAAGAGGAACAGACGTGACGTGTGGCACGCTGACAGCACAGCAGCCATCCTACTTCGGCCAGCGGTACCAAGGGCTGAATGCAGACAGAAGAAACTGAACAGAGGTACCCTGGAGAGAGACTTGTGCTTGTGTTACAAGGGCTTTGTATTGGAATGCATGTCCTAAATAAGGCATCGAACTGAAAAATTATTTCTGTATCATGCTTGGGACCTGGGGTTGGTGACAACATTGACTCAGGAGATATAGAAGCAGAGGCAAATCGTGTCACCTTGGGACATGTAATAGCAAAGAAAAACTTGGGAATGACAAAACTATCCCAGACATCTTACAGATTACACTGTAAATAATTCAGTGAGGACAGGCACTGTCCTATGATCTCACAGTAAGGGATCACAATTCAATGGGATGCAAGGTTCAGCACAAACAGGAATCCAACAGAAACATGGCAATGCATTCTGAGAAGGAGAGCATGTAGGTCTGCAACATGATTGGCAGGGGGATGAGGGCACAGAGCAAATAAATCCCATGAAACCAAATACTGACAGGCATTTGGTTTTTGAAAACATACCTACTCCAACCTATTTTCAAAAGACAGTATCAACCCTACTATGAATACTCCATTAACTGGAAACTTAACATGAAGATCAGTGTGGGTTGATTCTCTACACATCTCAATTATATAAAACTTTTAAAGTGTTAACTGCAATTCTTCTCAAACTATTTCTAAAGATTCTAAAAGAAGGAATTCTTCCAAACTTATAAAGCCTCCATTACCTTGATCTCAAAACTAGACAAAGACATAACAAAAACAACAAAAAAACCCTAAAAGCCAAGCCAATACCCCTAATTAATACTAATGCAATACTTTGCAATATCAGTAAACCATATCCAACAGCATACTAAGAATAATATACACCAAAAGCAAGTATTCTTTATCCCAGGGATGCAAGGATGGTTCAAAATACCCAAAACAATAAATGTACCTCATCACATTAACAGGCATAAAGATTAAAAAATCATATGATCCTACCTATAGATGCAGAAAAAAAAAGCATTTGATATAATACAACATCCTTACTGGTCAAGACTCTCGATACAGTAAGGATAGAAGGGATATTCAGGCTACCTACTTTCTCCATTCCTTATCAACATAGTGCTGGAAGTCCTAGTCAATGCAGTCAGAGCAAAGACTAAAATAAAAGGCATTCATATAGGAAAGGAAGAAGCTAAATCATCCCTACTTGCAGATGAAATGATTACATACATACAAAATCCAAAAGAATCAACGAAAAAACTTTCACAGGTAATAAATTCAGTAAAGTATCATAACACAGTCAATACATAAAAAGGTACAGAATTTTTATACTCCAACAATGAACAGACTGAGACAAAACTGAAGGAAGTCATCTCATTTACAATAGCCACAGAAGATACCTAGGAATAAACTTAGCCAAAGAGATAAAAGACCTCTACAAGGAAAATTATGGAAACCTGAAAAAAGAAACTGACTATGATACAAAAAAAAAAACCAAAAAAACAAAAAACAAACAAACAAAAAAAAAAAAAACGGAAGGACATCCCATGCTCTTGGATTGAAACAATCAATATAATAAAAAATCAGTTCTACCCAAATTAATATACCTATTTCATGACATTGCAATCCAATTGCCTGAGACATTCCTCACAGAAATGTTAAAAACAAACAAACAAAAAACACAATTATAACATTTGTCTGGGGCCAGCAGGTGGCATGGTGGCGAAGGTGCTGGATTCCCACAAGGTCGACCATGGTTCAAGTCCTGGACCTGGTGGCTTGCTTTTTCACTTTCCTTCTCTCTCTCTCCCTCTGGTGTGCATAGGTGCCCTATAACAAACTGAAAAATAATAATGATGATAAATAAAAATTAAATAAAAACTTAATTAAAAAAATTTTCTCTGCAATCCTAGCAGATCCCATATCACTACAGCAGTACTGTGCCAAAAAAGTAAAAAAGGAAGTATTTCAATATGTGATCTCAGATTGTATTACAAACTGGTGATAATCAAAACAGCATGGTCTGGCACTAAAATGAACACATAGGTCACTGGAACAGAATAGAGATTTCAGAAACAAACTCCAAATCATAGAGTCATTTAATCTTTGTAAGGGGTACAAAACAATGCAGTGGAGAAAAGAAAGTCTTTTCAGCAAATGGCGCTATAAGAAGTGGATATCCCCTTGCAGAAAAATGATACTGGATTCCTCTCTCACACCATCAACAAGAGTCAACTCAAAGATGGATCAAACATTTACATATAAAGCCTCAAACTCTAAAGATACTAGTGGAAAATTATCCAGTAATTCCACTCCTGGATATCTACCACCAAAATATAGACACCCTCAGTCAGAAAACCATTTGCACATCCCTGTTCATTGCAGCATTATTCACTCTTGCTTAGACTTGGAATCAGCCCAAATGTCCAAAAACTGATGAATGGATTGAAAAGATGTGGCAAATATACACTATGGAATACTACTTAGCAATAAAAACAAACAAACAAACAAACAAAACCAATGAGACCCTTCCATTAGACAGAGAGTGGATGAACCTGGACGATTTAATACCAAGTAAATCCAGCCATACTATGAAAGACAGACTTTGTAAGTTCCTGCTTAATACATACAGAATGTCTGTACTCTATAGCAGAAACTGAAATACTGGAAAGTGTAATAGCAGGAAGGACAACTGAAGATACTAGAAAGAGTATAGGACAGGATGGGTAACAGGGAGAAAGGGGAAAGCAATGGGGGGAACATGGAACAAAAACAAAAATGAAAACACATCTGTTTATTACAATATACATGGTAATATCTGACTTGACTAATATTCACTACATTTGCACTGGAAAAAGACATTCTGTATGCTATACCAATGTACAGTGATTAAATATGAATAAAAAATTTAAAAACTCCAAATAATACAAAAAAAAGGAAATGTAGGTTAAACTTTTGAAGATATTGGAGTAAGCAAAGATTTCTTAAATTAGGCCCCTGGGACCAGCAGGCTGCATGGTGGTAGAGGCATTAGACTCCCACATAGCTAAGGTTCAGGTCCTGGACCTGGTGGCTTTCCCTCTCTCCCTCTCTCCCTCTTTCCCTCCCTCCCTCCCTTCCTTCCTTCTCTCCTTCTCTCACACACATTCCCTATGGCAAATAATAATAATAATAATAATAATAATAATAATAATACATAAAATTAAATTTAAAATTAAAAAATAAGACCCCTAAAGCACAGGCAATAATCTCCAAAATAGAAAAACGGGTGACATTAAGCTAGAAAGTTTCCTCACAAATAACAATTAGTGTGAAAAGAGAATTCAACCCTTATAGTGGGAGAAAATGTCTGCTAATTATTCCTGAGGCAAAGGATTAATATCTACAATGTATAGGAAACTCAAACAGCTCCCTCCTAAAACACAAAACAAAACAAACAAAACACCCCAAGAATAATCTAATTAAAAAATAGACAAATGAATTGTATAGACAACTCTTCCAAGGAAGACTCGTGAATAGCCAAGAGGTATAATAATCACTGTTCAAAGCCTTTTGTCATAAGGGAAATGCAAATGAAAATAATGATGGGATTATTTAACACAATTACAATGGCTAGGATCAAATACATAAAGAACAACTGCTGGTGAGGCTGTGGTGAAAAGGGAACCAAACACTCTTACACTGTTGGTGAGAATATACATTACTTCAACCTTTGTGCTAAACAATATGGAGATACCTCAGAAACCTACAATTAGAATTTCCATAACCCAGGTGTAACAGCTATATCGCTGGACTCCCATGTAGTCAATTGTGGTTCAAGTCCCAGACCCGTAGCTTAAACTCATGCCAGGTGCATGTGCATACGTGCCCAAGATCCCGAGAGGAGACTGAAGAAGAAGGAATTGCAGTGTAGCCATCCCCCCGGGGGATGATTTATCACTTTCTGTCTGTCTCTGTCTTTCCGGTGAGCACATGCGCCCTATAGCAAAAACCTCTCAAAAAATTAAAAAAAAAAAAGAGAGAGAGAGAGAGAGAGAGAGAGAGAAATTTCCATGAACCAGTAATCCCACTCAATGGTATTTACCAAAAAGATAAAAACATACTCTATCAGAAAGACTCCTGCACATCCATATTTCCTGCACTATTATTCACAATTGCTAAACCATGAAACTAAGTGTCCAAAAACTGATGACAGGGTGGAAAATCTGTGGCGCATATATATATATATATATATACTATGGACTATTGTTCAGCTATAAGAAACAATAAGATCCTATCACTTGGCTCAAAATGGATGAATCTAGAAGATTTCATGTTGAGCGAAATAAGCTGGACTTTGAAAGATACATAGTATATCCCCATTCGATTTGTATTGAGTGTCTGCATATGGCAGAGGTTAAGAAATTGGAAGAGGTGAAGGTAGAGAGGATGAGTGTTGATACTAGAGGCTGTAACTGGGGAAAGTGGTTGGTAGAATGTGGGTGGTGGCTGGTGGATGTAAGAAAAAAAATTTTTAGACAGTCACGTCTGCTTCAAAGTGTTACTTGTCTGTTAATTAATTCATCTGCAGATTATTTCATGCAAAGCACTTGGGAAAAACAATCTTGCACCAAGGCAAAATTTTGAAATAAGAGCTCTGTCCTTCAAGAGAATGAGTGGATTATATTTGACCTTTCCCAAATAGTAGGTCAGCCTTACCTGATTTATGGGAGACACTACAAACTACTCTTTGGTGTGCATAGGAATTCAACAAGCATAGTTGGTCCTTCCATTTTCTGCAAGCCAAATCCATAAAAAAGTGCTATAATGTAATGAACTGTTTGCTCTATTTTCCCAGAAAACTGTATTTAACTATACTGCTTTTCCCTGCCCCCCAAAAGTGACTATGACCAAACACTAATAATGTCGTTGCATCCTCATATGCTGGAGCTTATGTGACCCCACCTCTCTGAAGGTCTTATCTGGTATGAGAGCTAGCTCCCCTTCACAGCAGGAAAAGCTAGAGGTAACAAGTACCTAGAGTTTTCACCCTTTGGCCCAATTCACTGCTTCAGCACTAGAAAAAACACAAGGCCGGAAATACTTCCAGGATGAATGAAGGGCTTTCTGCAATACTAGGAGACTTACATTCAGTACCAACTCAGCCTTACGGCCATTCCTAGAGATGCCACCGGGGCTTACTATAAAATCAGGGGCACAAAGATCACAGTCCCAGCTCGGGAAAGAAATTAGAGCCCAAGGAATGTCAGAGAGGCAGGTGTCATGTGGTCACCATTCCCGTCAACCCACCGTGTCCCAGTCCTGTGTCCACCTATTACCAACCAATTGGCCAGGCAGAATATCTCCTGCTTCCTCCACCACCTCACTGTATGCCTCTTCAAAGCTGACCCCGCAGTTCAGATGCTTTGCTGACTATATGTGAATCAGGAGTGGGAACGTTCCCGACAAAGTCTTCAACAAGCAACAGGAGGGAAGAGATGGCACCCTACTCATTCTCTTTCCACTTCCTTCAGGAATAGAAACAATGATTGGCATTGAAAGGTAAGGAATAATAAATGCTGTACAAAAGCTCCTAATAGGGGAGTCGACAGAAAAGGCATACCAAGGCGCTTCGAGTAAGTTCAAGTGTCCAGTTGCAAACTAATTACATCCTGAAAGAGTGTGCAGATTGCTTCTGCTAATAACATTTAGGAAATCACAGAGAACAGAAAGAGATTCAGAAGACTAGAGATAAGCAAATTTCCCAATTTTGAATGGAGAAAGGAAACTTGAGACTGTTACATTTGATACTGACCCCTGGTCAAACCTTAGGAGACATTATTCAGATGCCACTGGGCTATTTAGAAAAGATAAATAACATCATTAACTATCAGCAGGTGGTCTCTTAGAAAAAGCCATGGTAAGCTAACCTCATTCACTTTTTCAGCAGGGTTTCTAGGTTGATAGATTAGAAGGGTTTCAAACACTGAATATCTTGGATTGAGTCTTTTCTGATAACCTTGAGAAAGGATAAATGTGGGTGACATGATAGCATGGCCATATGAGTTCACTGATAGTTAATCAACTGAACAGATCCCTGCTTAATATATTCATGTCAACCTGCAGTGATTTTCAGGGGCATGTCCTTTGTCCTTTAGAAGTTTTTCAGCAGTACCGCATATGAAATCTTTGCATGACAAAAAATTAAGTAGACAATACACAACTTTTTAACAAATGATAAAAATTCAGAGTTACATCAACAGGCTAGAAGGACACCAGGCATTACAGAACTGCTTAGGGATAATAAAACTCAGTAATAAAGGTTCAAAAAAATTAATACTGAACCTGAACAACATTGGCTGAACCTGAACAACGTTCATTTGAGAAAAGAGCAGTCTGTGTGTATATGTATGTTCTAGGGTGGGAAATGGGGTTTTGCAACAAGTCACACATTCACTGGGGGTTCACTCTGGTTCAGGGTTGCTGGACAAAGTAAACACACTCTTGAGTTATGCTAGCAGAATGCTGGTGTCCAGAATAAGGAGGTTAACCGCCCTGCGAGTAGTCATTACAATACCTTTGGAGCTCTGGGTGCCATGTAAATGGGGAACTAAGAAAGAAGAAATGTGCCTAGGGACGCGGACCAGTATAGCCCAAGTGTAGGCATCGCTCAGAGAGCATAGTGAGGCATTTCAATCTGAAAAATATCCGGAGGTGGACATGCTTGTTTATCAACATTTTACTGGATATTTCTGGGACTGAAAAAGCATTTTTTTCTCTGCAGGTCTAAGCAGAACAAACAGCTAAAAGTCAGAGGGCTGAATCCACGTTAATGTAGGCAATCATCGTGTTCACAGCTGCACTTCAGTGTCAGGACCTGCTTCCTACATCAGTGAGCTAACACCGCAGCGTCTACATGGAGGATGGATGACCATTTGCCAGAGATGGTGCAGGGGAGTACACCCGGGTTGTGGCTTATTGGACCAGGCAGAGCTAAAAGTCTCTTCCAACTTTAAGAAAGTCTCTAGGAATTTCTTTCTCTCTTGCATAGTAACTACAAGCCAAGTCTCTAGATTTGCAATCATTCACTTGACCCTACTCTTATCCCACCTCTTATCCCAAGGACAATTTTAAAGGGCACAGTGCAAATTACGATGAATCCCTTTTCAAATAATTAGTCTTACAAGTTACAAATTATGTGCATTGGAAACTTTTTATAGCTTTCTAAATAAGCAGGAAACAAAGCATGCTTAGCAAGTTAAAACAAAACCTTCCAGTATTATTTCATATACAGCTCTCTATGAAAATGATGGTACCGAAAAGCAGCAAACCCGTACTGCCCCTGCTAGCTATTACTGCAGGAGTTTACCTTTAAGAACCACACAAAATTACTGACTCTTCAGGGTCACATTGTTTGAAGTACCCTGCTTTTAAAAACCAAGGCCTGCCACTGAATGTAACAGTAATAAATAGAAGGGTAAATTATCTTAGTTCTTTATAAAAATATCAAGATACATCTGCCCCAGAATCATACGAGAATTTTTCAACAACCTGTCTCATGAGAGCTAATTAATTCTTCTTATACATCAGTTAAATATAGATGGCAGTTCTTATTTAATACCTTGCTAATCTACACAAGTGTCAGGGCCCTAACATTCCACTGAGGTGACAGCAAAGAGGTTAGTACAGGTGGTGTTTCTTTCACGAGTAGGTTGAGTTAGCCCATCAGTAACTGACTTAACCGGTGCACAAACCTCAACACAATGAGATGCACATTTCCCAGTAGCCCTTTCTGAAACACCAAAAATATGACACTGTATCTAATTAAGGCCCTCCTAATTTGAGAGCCTCCTACTTGAGTACCAAGTATGGTAAGAGAAATACAAAATATAAATAGAAAAAGCGCCTTTTCTAGAGGATTACTAATGTGAAATATACATAAAACATGCCATGGTGAGAAATTTCGTACATACTCCCCAGGAGGTTCCTAAATGTGGGAGCCAATAGATGAGGCCTTATGAGGGTACTTATAAAGGAAAAGTAAATACATAAATGAAGTTAGGAAAGGGGGGGGAACTACTCAATATGTGCATGCTAAAACATTTGAATATCCTATACCTAGAGTACAACCACAGGCATACTCAATAATCAGCCCCAAAGGAACTGCTTTTCCTGTTTTTTGGAAATAAAACCATGGAAACCAGTATCGGTAAGGACGTTTTAGAGTGCTCAGAGGTCCGTTCACCCACCTGACTAGCTAAAATAATCTGAAAAGCTGATTACTAATGAACTATTCAAAGAACCTGAGTTATATTAGCTCATGGAGGACTCATGACGACTCTAAAGGCATTACAGTCCTTATCCCATTTCAGAGCGAGAGAAAGAGAGGCTCAGAGAAGTGAGGTAAATTACCCACCTGTCCTGTAGCTAGTAAACTGTGGAGTCAAGATTCAAACACAAGCAGTCAGGCCAAGACGAGAGCTTGTGCTCTCAAAGCCACTGTGCTGTGCTTAGCTGAAGTTTAAGGGTCACAACCTCATACTACGTTGCACTTTTGAATGGTTTCTAGGAAAATGATCAGCACATATCTAGTACCCCAGAAAGTCACCAACTCCAAAGGTGATGGAGCCATCATGTGATACAGATGTGGGAGGTAGACCAGGTCGGACCTGCGTGATGATAAATGGCAGCTTACACTCCACACCACAGAGATGATAGGGGACGAGGGAGATTGTGGCAACCTGGAGCACGCTGCCCCTACTAAAAGGGATATCACTTCTTCATGCCTCCTAGTTGTTACCTAAAGGAAAGGTGGGCTGAGTGCTGGCAGATTTTTAGGGTTTTCAGAAAAACAAAATAAAAAGGTGGCAGGGGTGGGGGAAGACTGCAAAAGAGTTTACAAGATTTCTCTCTAGTTTTATGTATGTGCTTTCCTTTTCCTATCAAAAGACACCTAAAACCAAATACAATAATCTATTGGCAATATGTGGCCACCAGTTGGTGCTCCCTTGTACATCATTAAAGAAGACAGAACCATCACCCTGGAATAAAAGACCTAATTTTAAACCTCCAAGGACTTTCTTGGCCCTCCTCGGTGCTAAAACAGCTCTAGGTTCACTCAGCAAGTAATGAACAAAATAAAATGCCTGTCAAATAGCAAGGCACATCTGGTCAGAGAAACAGATGTTACACTCTCCAGAGACAAAAATCAGAAAAGTTAGAGGTATATGTGGAGTGCTACTCTCTACTTGGTAGGATTGCTCTCCAGACTAGGGGCTGGTAAAAAAGGCAGAACAGCCCAGGCTGGCTTCCTGGAAACCAACCCCATCTAGGGCAAACCTACAAGTCAAACTGGGGATAAACAGACACTGGACAGAGTTAATGGGCTCTTCGTTTACAAGCAAGTATTCACATTCACTATGGGCAAAGGGTGGCCTGTTGGTCAAATTTTCCTTCCTGGATTGCCATCATTCTCCTATGAATGAAAGGCTGATCCAAACCCAGTGTAATGGGACTGCCCTCTGTGTGCACTTCAGAATCCTTAAAGGGGATGTACTTTTACTTTTATTTTCTTTTCTTTCCAGAGGAAATAATAAAAACGGTAAACATGGAACCTAGGCGACCTGGTGAGTAAAGAGAACCAAGGAATTCCAACCGGTTCACAAACATCTCCTCCTATTCCCTCTCTTCATTTCTTAAAACTCCTTACAGTTAAGAGTCCTAACATCACCACCCTATGGTGGAACAAATTTCTTACTTTTTATACTACTTAATCTTTACAGAAACTTTTTTCCTCTCTGGTATAATACATGCACCAAAACCACAGTGAAAATGACAATCACAACTTAATTATTTGCGTTCAACACTTCCAGGTGTACAGAACATTAGGTAACATCACAAATCCTTGGAAACAAAAAACTGAGGAGTACCATAAAGCAATTTAGAGAACTAAAATACTTCCTTTGTCTCCTATCACATTTTTTTTTTCTTTTGGAGAGGTTTTTGCTATAGGGTGTGTGCGCTTGCCAGACAGAGAGACAGGGAGATAGAAAGCGAGAAATCACCCCCCAGGGGGGATGGCCATGCCGCAATCCCTTCTCCTCCATTCTCCTCTCGGGATCTTGGACACGCATGCACACGCGTCCGGCGTGAGTTTACGCCACCAGGTCCAGGACTCAAATTGCGGTTGACTACATGGGAGTCCAGTGACATAGCCATTACGCTAATGGCTGGTCCCTTCTATCACATTTTCAACTGAAAATGAGATTTGATCTTCAAAAGAAAATATCATCACATGATTACCAGGTGAAAATCCAATCAACTAACCAAAAGGTAGTCTAACTAGTTTACCTACTGGACAGAGCTGACTGACAGTGTAAAATATCTTTGCTTTGGTTTTCAAGTAATTATTCGTTATTTAAAATGGCCTGGGATGTGAGCATCTGGGACACCTCCAAAATTCACATCCAAATGTCCCAGGAAATGGAGATACATTTGCTAAAATACCAGGCTATGTTGTATCGTTAGGAAGAAGGCAATGGCTCAAAGAAGTGGTTGGAAGTTTAGATATCAGATGGAAATGAGGAACAGAAGCTTATGTCTGGTTTCCAACATGAAATATTGACTTTAAATATATCATGATTCTTCTAACAATTCAACTCCTCAAAATAACTTCACTCTATCATCTCAATCCTCTTCTCTTAAAACAGAGGTATTTCAGAGGTTTGGAAGAATCCTTCTCCAGTTTATATATTTTACATTTTAGAATCAAAATCACTCATTCCTAATTCCCTTAAATAATACAGGGTGAGACGTTGCACAAGATAGCAAGCGTGGCTATGTTAAAAACTGCAAGGTTACTCATACCTTTGGAACAGAAGCCATAAAGCACAGCAGAAAAGAACCTTCCAACCCAAGTGCATGACTTCACAAGTCTGGCTCTTCAGGTGGTATCACCAAGCCCTTGTGAGAAAGGAACCAGGGGAAGGAAGTTACACTCACCTATCTTTGTAGTTTATCACAGTATCGATGATGGCGTTCATCTGCTTTGTCAATTTGGGGGGATTTGGTGACAGTTTCTCTGCTGGAGGGCGACCTCTCCTCTTCTTAGCTTTTTCCACATCTTCTTTCACGGGGTCTTTATCCACATTTCTTCGTCTTTTTCGCTTCTTCAGCCGTACTTCTTCTTCCATTTCTTCCAAATTGCCGTCTTCAATGGCCTGTTAAAACAGAAACGAAGGGAGAAAAATTCAGGGCGAGAAAATAAAGAAGACATTATATATATTATATGCACATATATATATATATATATATGACTTGAGTAATTAGAAGAAAATGAAACAAACTTACAAAACTAAGAAAAAATAAAAGTTACTGTCGTCAGTGAAAAAACAATAAAGGACTGCCACCATATTGAATAAATGCATCTTTACCTAAAACCATGAGTACAATATACCGAAGGCCCAAAAGACTCATAGTAAAGACTACCACTAAAGAATCTCTGCATTCAGGTGTTTGCAGATAACTGCATCCAAATGAAATTTTAGCGCAATATAAGGAAAAAAAAATCCTCACTGTCTCATTACTCTAAAAGGGGGGGGGGGGAGATAAACAAAAACAAGGAGAGGATGAAGGAAAAAAATCTCCCTAAGATTACATCCATACATTCATACAAGCTTCCACCTTTGTTTCTTCGAGGTTTTATATCAATTCATTCATGATCCACAACATAAATCGAAATTCCGTCCAGATTTTGTCCTAATGTAGCAATTAGTAAACAAGGAAACGGGAAAGTACAGAGCCACATTCCTTGGTCAACACAGTGAAATCATCCGATACAGAACACACACACACATGTATACACACACACACACACACACACACAAACAACAAACACTTTTTCCAATTACCTGCAAACGCTTGCTTTAAACCACAGCCAGCAGCACTAATGCAGAGAGATAATAAAATAGCTATAAAAACAACCAGGTATAAAAGAAACCTGTTCATAAAGGGCTAAAAGATCCATGTGACAAACCCAGAAGTTTAAACTTTTTTTTTTTCCTGGTTAAGTCTCAAAACTTAAGAAGAAAAACAAAGGAAAAAAAAAATGCATTAAAAAAAAAAAAAAAAAGGCCAGATAAAAGAAAATTTGACCACGGAAAAGAAATTTTCTACAAAGATCTTTAAATTACATTTTGATATTACTTTCTCACACAAAATAACTGATGTTGTTATTTGTTCTTCCAGTCTCTCAATATTGCCTCCAGTATGCAAATGCTAATCAATCCTTTCTCGTAGCTGAAAGAGCTCTAATCATAAGGCAATTACCTTCATTTCTCCACAGCACCAAACATGGCTAATATTTATGATCATGTGAGTATAACAATCAATATAAAGAGTGATTACAGCTCAGACATAATTTCTTTCACTTATGTACAATGCCTCCTGAAAAAGAAAGGTTTTGTGAAGAAAACCTGGTGCAGAACACAAAACAACCTGGCATGTTAAAAATGCCAGTGGGATTAAAAAAATAGGTTTTCTATGCATCTTCCAATGTGCGAATCCATAGAAGCAACATGCACACAGACAGAATCCTAAGGGACGGTCTGAGCCTAGGCCTTAATAATCAAAAGACAATTTCCATCACGATCCTACAGTGTTCAGATAACCACTATGAAGAAGGAGGCGAGATCTGATGAGTTATGAGGAAAAAGGAGGAAAAAAAAAAAAGAAAAAGAAAGCTCCACGTTATTTCATTAATATTCATTTGCCTAAAAGCAGGACACCCACTATACAGCTAAACACACTGCAGCTAAGCGAAGATTAAGAAAAGGAAATTGTCCCGCATATCTTGGAGGCTGAACACGCTAATAATAAATACAGCATGCAAGGCTGTCAACAGTTAATGGTACTGCTCTCCTCAAGCACCCAGTTGCACACAGAAATACGGAGAACACCGGCTTTTGATGTGTTACACACCTACACATGCCTGGGATGTAGTTCTACTGAATCTTCAAGACGGCAACGAAAAAGGATATTTACCTTACCACTATCAGCAGGCCGGCTATCGGAAATCACAGTTAGTGGGGATAAAATTAACAAGCCAGCAAAGCAGCGAGCTGCTAGTCTCTTCATCAGCTGATCAGGAAAAAAAAGAGAGCTGGGGAAAGGCTATGTTTTCATATACAAGTAATTTTATTTTACTGAAAATTTAATACTGAAAGGATTGTGGATACTCAAATCTGCTGTTTCATTCTACCTACTACAAGGCCTGAAGCCTTCCTCCTTCAGCCTGTTTTAATATTGACAACTACTTATCATATTTTTCCCCCCTTATTATTCCAGGCAGCCGAATTAGAGATTTTAGCTCAGGTGGTTTCTGAGTCTTGCTTGCATTTTAACAATTAAGCCAGTAAGAAAACAAATTAATATTCAAATTTATTTTTTAAAAGTAAAGCAAGGTATGCTTTTGGGGGGGGGTATTTTATACCTCATTTTAAAGCTTTCTTAAAAATCAAGCTGCATGGTTTGGGAGCAGTCTAAACTGATTTTTTTCAATAGAAGATCTTTTTCTTTTTAAACAATGCATGTAAGAAAAAGCAATGTGCATGTTCTCAGGTTCAAATATTTTAATACGATACGTTATTCTTGTCTTTAAAGAAAACCCCGAACAACTGTGACACTTCACTTTCAGTTTCATGCTGTACAATTTTTCATTGTTTTTCTTTTCAGTGGGATAAATGAAGAGGGGGAAGTTGAGAAAAGGATATTACAACTCTTACTCCCCCCCTTAATTTTGAAACAGGGAACAAAGCATTTGGTTGTGATATTTGGACTTTTAAATCTAAATCTGTGAGTAGCTAAGAAGCGGAAAACAAATTAAATTGCAAACAGAACTAGTGAAACGATTTTTATTACAATTGCTAATACGTGCAGATTCTTATTAAATTTAGGTTCTGGAATTACAAGGAAACACACAAAGTACTGACCATTATTCCCCTTAACTTAAGGTTTTATGCAGGAATGCAGAGAGCTACAAAACATCTTCCCTCCTCCCCAAAGACCCCAAACACATCCATATGCAGTGCTTTATGTTCTGTGATTTCTAAGGGTCTTTTTCTAATGGAAATCAATTCACTAAATATTTCCCAATGCTTTTCGCACTGAAAGGGTAGAGTAAGATCGCTCCTGCATGTAAGGAAAATAATTCATGGAGATTTTACCCTGTTCTTTCATTTCAGAAAAATTATTTATTAAACTAGCTCAACTGACTCAACTCGGCACTGGGGAGAAGGGGGTGGCGCACACACAAAAAATACCTCAAGAAACTTGCTACACAATGCTAAAGTACTACCCCAAAAAGAATTCCCTTCCAAACCTTTTACCAGCACAATAATGAAATAAATCACAGAAGCAAACCCCCAGTTTCCGACTGGTGACGTGTTGCGCAAGAGTGCGAGCCCTAATTCAACATACAGACGGCTCCCATGCCGAACTGCCTCTAGATTTAATGAAGTGAATAGGAAGGAAGTCGGGGAAAAAAAGTGTACAAATAAGAAATTAACACTTTCCTTCCCTACCGACACGGTGAGATACAACTACAGCGAACTTTGGCGAGGCACCTCTTTCCTTAAAGGCACACTGCACCCGTTTGGCTCCGGATGTCACGAAAAAAACCCATGTGGTGATAAAAATCCCCAGCCAAGTTAAAATAGTTAAGCATATTTCAGCCTGCGTTTTTCCTGAATGGAGCTGGAAATTACTCCTTCCTCCACTGGATGGCAACCTTTTCTCCCCCTCCCTTTTTTTTTTCTTCCCTTCCTCTCTTTTCTTTCTTTCAATGTTGCTTAAAAGAAAAAGACTACATATTCATGACACACAGGATGGGCAAAAACAAGATGCTGACTGGCTCCCTCTTCAATTAGTTCTTAAGAAAATAGCAAATAGGTTCTGGTAACAAAACGCAGGAGACAGGCATGCAGCTTCAGCCGTTTGAGAGGAACCACTTTGCAAGCTTGCAAAGCACATGGCAGACCCGGGTGTCCAGAATCGGCCACACGTGGGTCTGGCTGTGGCCCCCTGTCACCCCGACACACCAACTACATCTTTCACTGAATGACAGACGGGAGGTCCAGAAAGACAGCAATATACTCATTCTTCTCCACGGTGGTGCGATAGGTGCTGTTACACGCGACTTCACAACATCACGCGGCAGAACGGGTCCATGATTATGAATAGGTAAACAGGGACACGCAAACAAAAAGCCACAGCCAGCTCCAGCTCATTGTTTCTGGCTCTGTAAATCCGAGCCCATGAAGCAGTGTGGTACAGCCCTAACAGTGGAACAAACCATCCTAGGAAACACCGAAAGGAGCAATTCTGAAGCCATCTAGACAATGCACGGGGAATTTCTTGGATGTGAAATGGAAAATTCAGTTTTCCGATATTGTACTAATGCTGATCGCTAAATACTATTTTGCTGCCCATTGACACATTCTCTTTCTCTCTCTGGGAGAGGGAGGCTCTTCCTTCCTTCCTTTGGAACTGTAGCTGGAATTCCAAGAGGACCCTGGGATTCTGTTAGAGGTGGGGGGCGGCAGGGGGATTTACAGAGCCCACAGTTAAGTATTAGAGAATGTGGGTTATTAAACTTGAGAACAACCTACATGTCAGCAAACTTGATGCCAATATTAGGGGACCCTAAACCTTCCTCAAGTCCTGCTGATATCATAAAAGCCAATAATACAAGTAAAATCCCTCCCAAAGGGCCAATAGCAAGAACAAAACAGTTGGGTTTTGAGCCAGCCCCTGCAGCCTAGTGGTTAAGAGAGCTGGACCCCCATGCCCAACCAAGGCAGTGGCTTGATAAGTACACTGGGCACATGTGCATGCATGCCCAAAATCCTGACGTGAAAAATGGAGCAAGGACTGTGGCAAAACCACACCCCACTGGGAGAATGGGGAGGGCTTTTCCCCACTCTCTGTAGAACACATGCGCCCTCTGACAACTACAAAAATGTGCAATTTTTCAGAAAATTTAAAGTTGCACGTATGACAATTTTTTTTTTTTTACAAAAGGAATATTAAACAAGACTTAACATGGACCCTTCCTCAAAGATGCCACATCACTTAGTCAGTATGACCAAAGTTGCATTATTTTTGAATGCAGACTTTCCATCTTAGGGTTTTGGACAGTGATGAGTTTTAGACCATTACTGCCCCCACAAAGCAACCAGTTAGAACAAGATGCATACATCCGAGTTCCCCGAAAGGAATCAAGTCAGACACAGAAGGACAAATACAAGGAAAATTAGAAATTTGTGGAATAGAATTAACAATAGGAGTTGATTTACAGGTTCTGAAACCTGTACCTAATTTTTTTCATTAACAGGTGTTTTCCATGATAATTGTGAAGACCCCTTTATGTTAGAATTCCACATACATAAGAAACGAGGACAGTGGTTTCCAGGGCCTGAGGGGTGGGGGGAATGGAGAGAAAGCATTTACTGAGAACAGAGTTTCACTTGGGGTGAAAGGAGGTTCTGGAGATGGATGGGGATGACCATCGCACAACCATGTACCTGGACTTAGCTTTACCAAATCCTACATTTTCATGGTTATGATGGTCAGTTTCATGCTATACGCTTTTACCACAAGACAAAAGGTCATGAAAAGAAATTAAACTATCTAAATATTAAAGGGGGAGGAAAAAAAGAAAGAACCCAATCACAGGTTCATACATGTTCCTACCGCCGCAATCCACAACACGCAATACTAGGGAAATCTTGCTAGCTTTCCTTCGGAACTCAAACCTTTCAGCAGGTTAGCAAGTTCAGTCTTGTCCTGACCAGTGACTAGAGTCCTTTCTTTAAAATCCCCAGTTATTCATTCCAATGTTTCTATGGCAATATCTGCAATGTAAGAAAATACCTGTACATAAGAACAGAACTATTCATAAACCGCACAGTTGGGTTTAACTAGTACTCCCCAAATATTCTACAGGTGACTTGTTCTAAAGCCTTATGATCTTTTAGGAGAGAGTTTTATTTTTGTCAAGTGTGGTACAGTCCACTGATGACCTTGCTTCAATAGCCCCTCGTTTCTTGTTTAACTCACTTACTAGGCAACTAGGATGCCGACTGCACTCACGGCTCTCCCTGGGTTGAGACTGACATGCACAACGCTGGTTGTGAGGGACAAATGGACTGAGCCTCTGTTTAACTGAATTACTGGCACAGTGAGCTTTCCCGGGTTTTGTTTAATAACCCTGGATCACTTTTGCACAGGGTGGATGATGGTGGTGGGGACAAGGCTCTCTTCCTCCCTATGGCATAAGGAAACTATGTAAGAAAACCTGGGTGAGTTGATGGGGACATAGGGAGCCACAGCATGTATACCTCAGACAAGGTAAACTGGTATACTATTGATATTTCAGGTAAAAATGTAATTTGGATTGGGAAAAGAAAACTTACACAGAGGGCATACAAATTATTTCAACCATGAAATCAGTTAAGAACCTATATGCTACCTTTTGGGCAGTATTATACACAATATTCCTTTTTTTCTTTTTTTCTTTTTTTTAAACATGAAGGTTTATCCTCTTTTTTAAAAAATTATTTAATTTTATTTATTATTACTATTTTTCACCTTGACCAGAGATGAGGGTGGTGTGGGGGAGGAATGCAGGGTGAGGAGAGGGAGGGTGGGTGAGAAAGCAAGCAGCCAGGTCCAGGACTCAAACCCTAGTCAGCTATGTGGGAGTCCAGCACCTCAACCACCATTCCATCTGCTGGCCCCTTAAGCACAGTAGTCTAATTCAACGAATGATTTTTAGATTTTTGTAGAGAGTAGCCCCCCAAACATCTGACCCTGAAAACTCTACCAGAGTAGAGATGTGAAGTCCTGACACCTTTGTTCTCAAGACTTATGCACATGCTATACTCCAGCTCCCTTGGGTAGAATCAAAGACCCTGAGAGAATCTGCGAGCCTGCAAGATGCTTGGCGAAATGATGTCCTGTAAGAAAAACAGTTCTGCATTCTTATCCTGAGACCATTTATCCTGTTACTATCAACTCACACCCTAGGCAGAAACTTCACTCGTCTCTGAAGTGGGGCTCCTCAGGGAGGCTAGGGCCACTCCAGACTTTGAAGCTCTCAGGATATTTTTTTAAATTATGAAAAAGCCAAATGAGGGTAATACACATGGTAGTATAATTTTTTTAACCATGTAAATGTATAAAATAATTTATTTATTAATTTTAATTATTATGTATGCATTTAATTGCTATACATCATTTAGATAGTAAAGAGACTTTAACCAGCGTGACACACACCTCAGTCCAGCCCAGTTGAGAACATACACTATCCTCATCAACAGATAATAAACCATATCCGTATCCCACAAATGCCTTACCTCTCTATTTTTTCCCCAAGTTTCCTTTCCTATGCTCTTCCCCTCCCCCACTCTTTCCACTTTGGCTCTAGTGTCCATAACAATTTTTAATGCTTGCATGTCGTCGAGTCTTTCAGTCTAGTAGTATAATTTAATGCTTATAAAGAGGAATTTTATGCTGTTAAGACAGGCAGGTGTCAATGACAAAGAGCATAACTGCATTTGAACATAAAATAATATGGAAAATTGGAGGCACCTTCACAGAATGTGTGGCTTGAAGCAAAACAAATGATGCCCTTCTGAGCTTCCTTGCGATGGGCCATGCACAAGGAATGGAGCCCTGATCCAGGGTTTCTTGCTACTATAACGAGTCAAATTCTCTGGTCTATACATTCATTATAGTTAAATGCATCAAATTAATGAGAAGGTGGTGAGAATGGGGCATTTGTTCTCTTTGAGACAAAAGCTAGGAATGCCCCTTAATAGCCCTATGAGAAAGAAGGAGAATATATAAATAAAGTAACATGATAAATAGAAAGCATAGTACTTTGAGTCTCCTACTATCACTACCTTTACTACCTACGACATCAGCAGCATCCACGGCAATCAATGGCTAGCACATACTGTTCACTACGGCATCAGCACTCAGTGCTTTACATACATTTCACTCATTTAATCCTTTCAACAACTCAATGAGGTAGGTACTATTATTCTCTTTACTTTACAGATGAGAACACTGAGACAGAGAGAGATGTAGTGTCTTGCTCCAGATCATACCAAAGTAGGTAGAAGTCTCAGTATTTGAGCTCTGAATGTTTGTCTACATAAATGACACCCATTACCAGTAGACTATTCTACTTTATAGCACAAGATGATGACTCTGAATTATCACAAAGGTAAGTTACATTGGGCAGGCTTAGAAGAATAATATAGGAAAAACCATACCATGACCATACTCTCTACAAAAATCTAAATCTTAGGCAGGTTTACAGTCCACATACACATGCACATGTACACACACCTTACTTTGCATGGAAGTGTGTGATCATAAAAAATGATGCAAGTTGACAATCTAGAAAGCCATTCTGTTATAGTAATCAGTTGAAAAATTATGATTGTTCAATGACCTTTAATAATTGTTGCAGGGGGTGGGGAGGACCAGCAATTGGCATAGTGGCTATGTCACTGGACTTCCATGTATTTGACTGTGGTTCGAGTCTCGGACCTGGTGGCTTAAACTCATACCAGGCATGTTTGCGTGCATACCCAAGATCCCAAGAGGAGAATGGAGAGGGTATTGTGGTGTGGCCATCCCCCCTGGGGGAGTGATTTCTCACTTTCTGTCTGTCTCTCTCTGTCTTTCTGGCAAGCGCATGTGCCCTATAGCAAAAATCTCTCTCAAAACAAAACAAAACAAAAAGAATTGTTGGGGGGGCCAGCAGGTGGTATGGTGGTTAGGGATGCTGGACTCCCACATGGTGGACCATGGTTCGAGTCCCAGACCTGGCGGCTTGCTTTCTCACTTTCTCTTTCTTTCCCTCCCTCTCTGGTCGAATTAAAATAAAATTAAAGTTAAATAATTCTTTTAAAAAAATTGTTGGGACCAGATGGTGTAATGGTTATGTTGCTGGACTCCCATGTAGACAACCACAGTTTGAGTCCTGGACTCAGTGGCTTAAACTCATGCCGCCGGGTGCCTGTATGCACATGCCTAAGATCCTGAGAGAAGAATGGAGGAGGGATGGAGGGTGTTATTTCTCACTTTCTTTTTGTCTCTCTGAGTCTTTCCGATGAGCACACATACCCTATAGCAAAAATCTCTTAAAAAAAAAAAATAAAAAAAAGAACTGTCCATTGGGGCCAGCAGTTAAGTCACTGGACTTCCACAAGGCCTACCACAGTTCCAGGCCCAGATTTGGTAGCTTGTTGTCTCATTCTCCCCACCCCGTCTCTCGTCTTGCTGGTGTGCACACATACCCTATAGCAAATTAATAAGTAAAAATTAAATAATTACTTTTTTAAAAAGAGACCTGTCAATTGATACTCTACCTGGAGATCCCTGACCAGTTTAGGCTGTGGGAAGCGGAACTGATTTGGTCTAAACATCCACACACCTGAACCTGTAGTTTTGAAGTTAAAAAGAGCACAGTGAAAACAGGCCTTTTAGTAGCCTTTCTATACCTGAAGGCCCTTGCTGGTCGAGGGTGTGGGAAGTGGGGCTGATTCAGTCCCAACGCCCCTCCTCCACCCTGACCCTGCAGTTTCAAGCTAGAAGCACCCACCCATACAGGGACTAGGGAGTCTATGTATATAGGAGCCAAATATCTGACTGAACACTGTGAGGCTCCAGAGGAATTATCTACCCTCAATCCACCATAAAAAAGAGAGAAACTCCTGTGTGCAAATCCAAACCCATGACTGCCCCTGGGGACACCAAATTGCTACTCACAGTAGAAGAGAAAAATTACAACAGAAGTAACTCATAACAAAGGAAAGCACTTGAGCACACAGCTACAGAAATCTACCCCAAAGATTTAGCAAGAAGTTAATACATCAACAAATGACTAAAAAATGCAGCAGAACCTCAGCTATGAGAAAACCAGGAAAACCTCTCCCTGCCCCAAGTGAACATGATAACTCATCTCCAACAATGGAAAAAAAGAGGAAACACCAAAATGTCAAAAGATTATTCAGAACATTTATCGTAACTAAACTTAATAAGACGCAAAAGAAAACAATCAATTCCAGATGAAAAAAGCATTCCATGACTTGAAGGAGGAATTCCATAGAAACAGACACCATTAAAAAGAAATCAGATAGAACTTCTAAAGACTGTAATATGAAACTTCAAAACCTCCCTTGAACGTATTAATAGATTAGATCTTGTAGAAGATAGTATCTCTAATCTAGAAAATAGAATCTCTGACTTAGACAAAGCTACCAAAAAGAATGAAAAAAATAACCAAAAAAACATATGAGGACACCATATGGTAAATACTACATACCATCAAATGCCCAAATATGCAGGTAATGTGTGTTCCAGTGGGTGAAAAAACCAGATACAAGCATAAAAATCTATTCCATGACATACTTGTAGAAAACTTTCCAAACTTACAGTAACATTCAAACATCCAGACACAGGAAATACAAAGGATGACAAATGGAATCAAGACCATCTTCCCTCAGTACATCATAGTCTGATTAGTCAAAATCACAGGCAAAGACAAGATACTAAAAATGGCAAGAGAGAAACATCAAGTTACTTACAAAGGTTGTCCTATACAGGCTAACATCGGACCTCTCTACTGAAACAATGCAAGCATGGAATGAACAGGCAAACATTCAAAACACTAAAAGAAAGACAATTTCCACCAAAAATACTTACCCAGCAAGATTATCCTTCAAATGGGAGGAAGGAATAACATCATTCTGAGATAAACAAAATGTGAAAGACTTTACCAACACTAGATTAGCCCTTCAAAAAAATCCTGAAAAGAGTAGTATATCAGAAAAGTAAAGGGATAAGTCCGTCAATATCTGTAACACCACTGAATGCTAATGGATTAAATTCTCCAATTAAAGGCACAGATTGGCTGAATAGTTTTTTTTTTTTTTTTTTTAAAGCTTCCATATGCTGCTTCCAAGAAATGCACCTCATGGCTAAAGACCTACATAGACCACAAGTGAAGCATTAGACAAAGGTATTCGAAAGAAGGCTGTAGTCGCAGTACCGGTATCAGACAAAATACACGTTAAGACAAAAACTATAAGAAAGGTACAATGAATAGTATATAGTACAGAAAAGGCTAACCCACCACAAAGATGTTAACACTTAGTAGCATCTATACTCCCAACACAGGAGCACCCAAATACATGAAACAAAGATTGCTTGATCTAAAGGGAGAGATTAACTGCAACACAAAAAGCGTTGGAGATCTCAACGTACCAGTGTGTCCTCTACACAGATCATCTAGACACACACAGACACACACACAAAAACAAAACAAACAAAAACAAAACAAGCAAACATACAGGATCTAAAGGATACATAAATCAAATGGACATGACAGACATAGAACTTTTCACCTAATAACCACAAAATAGACATCGTTCTCAAACCCACACAGATTATCGAAGACAGATCAAATGACAGGACCCAAAACTACCCTTTACAAAATCAAAGATAGAGAAACTATATACAGCATCTTCTTTGACCACAATGGAATTAAACTTGAAATGAGTGGAACAAAAATACACAAACGTATGGCAACTAAAGAACTAGAATGACTTTGCAACCACCGAAGAAATTAAGATGGAAATAAAAATATTAAAACCAATGATAATGAGTACATGAGTTTCCATAATCTATGGGACACAGCAAAAGTGATCCTAAGAAGGAAATTCATTACAATTATTGCTTACAAGAAAAAAACAAAGGTAGCAAATAGACAACCTGACCACACATCTCAGGGAACTGAAAAAAAAAAAAAAAAAAAAAAAAAAAAAACTATCAGGAGAAAATAATAAAAATTGAAACAAAAGTAGGTGAAAAAGAGAATAAAAGAACTATACAGAAAATAAATGAAGTCAAAAACTGGCTCTTTGGGAAGATGAACAAAATTGACACACTATTAGCTATATTAATCAGAAGAGAGAGGCACCAGATAAACCAAATCACCAACAAAACAGGCAAAATTACAACAGATGATATTATAATGAAAATACAAAAGATCATGAGAGAATACAATGAGCAATTAAACACCACCAAACAAGAAGACCCAGAGGAGATGGAAAAATTTCTAGATGCATATAATCTACCATGATTAAACCAGGAAGACATAGAATACTTGAATAGACCCATAACAAGCAATAAGACTGAATCAGTAATAGTCTCCCCACAAAGAGAAGACCAAGTTTCATTGGCTTCACTTCTGATTTCCACACATTTTTAAAGAAGAACTAAATGAAATTCTACTCAAACTATTTCTTTTCTTTTCTTTTTTTTTTTTTTTTTTTGAGAGGTTTTTTTGCTATAGGGTGCGTGCACTGGCCAGACAGACAGAAAGAGACAGAGAGAGAGAGAGAAAGCAAGAAATTACCCCCCGGGGGGATGGCCACGCCACAATCCCTTCTCCTCCATTCTCCTCTCGGGATCTTGGGCACGCACGCACATGTGCCCGGCGTGAGTTTTAAGCCACCGGGTCCGGGACGCGAACTGCGGTCAACCACGTGGGAGTCCAGCAACATAGCCATTACGCTAACTGCTGGTCCCTACTCAAACTATTTCTAAAGATCCAAGGAACCCTCCCAAATTCATCGTAGCATCCATCACCTTCATCCCATACACCGACAAGAACATAACAACAACAAAAAAGGGAACTATAGACCAATATTCCTGATGAATACAGATTTAAAAATTCTCAAGATACTAGCACATCATATCTAATAATACCTTCAGAAGATAATGCAACATGATGACCGGGTAGGTTTTATTCCATGGATACAAGAGTGGTTCAACATATGACAACAATAAATGGAATATATCCCATTAACAGAAGGAAAGATAATAAAAGCCATATGATTGTACCAATCGACGCAGAAAAGAAATGCGATCACACACAATATCCCTTCATGATTAAGACTCTCTGCTAAACTGGCACAGAAGAAGCTTTCCTCAACACAATAAAAGCCATCTATGAAAAACCCATCACTACCAGACGGAATGGGGAAGAGTTGAACGTTTTTCTACTAAAACCCTGAACAAGACGAGGCTGCCCACTTTCTCCACTCCTTCTCAACATAGTACTGGAAGTCCGAGCCAATGGGATCAGACAAGAGAATACCTTAAAAGATATTCAAATAGGAAAAGAAGAAGTAAAATTATCTCTATTTGCAGACAAAATGATTATATACATAGAAAACCTAAAGAATCCACAAAAACACTCCTGAAAGTGATAAATGCATACAGTAAAGCGGCAAGATACAAAATCAAAATACAAAAATCTATAACATTTTTACACATTGACAGTGAACAGATTGAAGTAGAATGGAAGAAATAGCCAAAAACTATAATTCACAATAGCCAAAAACTATAATATGCATAGGTATAAATCTGCCTAAATAAGTCTAAGACCTCTATAAGGAAAACTTTGACACACTTTACAAAGGAATGAAAAATGTTGCCAAAAAAAAAGAGGGGGGGTGGTGGAACATGCCATGTTCCTGAATTGGAGGAATTACTATCATCACAACGTCAACCCTATTCAAATTAATCTCCAATTTCAATCCGATTCTGATCAAACTACTGAAGATATTCCTCATTGAAATAGAAAGAGCAATACAAAATTTGGAATCATAAAAGGCCTCGTATGGCTACAGCAATACTGTGTAGAAAAAAAAAGTATCTCACTCCTTGACCTCCAGATATATCACAAAACTGTACTAATCAAATCAGCGTGGTGACTGCCATTAATCCCCCAAGCCTATGCCACAAGGCAGGGAGCAGCAGCAGAGATGGAGATAAACTGAGGCAGGAAGACTGCCCCAGACTTCTAGCTGCCTTCGAATTGCCCCAAGTACCTCTTAGACCAGCATCTCCCACATCCCTGCACTGCCGTTAATTCCCCCGCCCTGTCACCGCCACAACATGGAGCAGCAGCACTGATTGACACAAATTGAGACAGGAAGACTGCCCAGACCCCTTGCTGCCTCTGACCATGCCAGAATTGGCACTAGAAAAGTAGTAAGAAGTGTATAATCTATCGGATGACCAGAAACCAGCACAGAGGCACAAGAAATATGAGAAAACCAGGAAACATCTCGCTCTCAAGGGAACAGAATAACTCTTCTTCAACCACAGATAACGCAAGAGAATTCACAGGAATGTCAGAAAAACAATTCAGAATATTCATGATGACAGAGATGAGGAAATCTTTCCAGGCCTTGAGGGAGGAGACAGACCATATAAATAAATTGGAAATTAATTTCAGAAAAATCTCTTGAAATACACAAACATATGGAAACCAAATAATCTATCCCTGAACGGCTTCTCAACCAATGGAAGAAATTAAGACTGGATACAAAAGAATGACTGACACCAATGAATAACGAGTGCATGAATTTCCATAATCTATGGAACACAGTGAAAGTAGTCATAAGAGGGGAGTTCATAGCAATTAGTGCACATAAGAAAAGGATAGAAAGCTGGCAAATAGCCCAACAACACAGCTCAGCGTGCTGGAAAAACAACAACAAAAATGCCAGGAGAAAAGAAATAATAGATTCAGATAGACATAGAAAATAAATAAATTTTTGTACCAAAAATCAATAAATGAAACCAATAACTGGTTTTCTGAGAAGGAACAAAACTGATACAATGTTACCTAGACAAAGAGATAGAAACAAACAAGATAAATCAAATTTGCAATGAAACAGGCAATATTACGACAGGTGTAGCAGAAATACAAAAAGATCATTTGAGAAAGTATACTGTGTGCAATTATACAACAACAAACAAAAAAAGCTGGATGGGGCCAGCAGGTGACATGGTGGTTAAGGGTGTTGGACTTTCACATGGCCGACTGTGGTTTAAGTCCTGGATCTGGCAGCTTGCTTTCTCACTTTCCCTCTCTCTCTCTCTCTGTGCATGCTCTGCCCTTGTCTGGTCAAATTGAAATAAATACATTTAAGGAGAAAAATAGAGAAGCCAGACATTTATGGGACAAAGAAATGGGTTATTATCTGTTGAAGATAACGTGTATAGTATTCCCAACTGGTGAGAAATGTATTCCTGTTGGAATATTCCCTTTATAAGCTAAGTGACATATGTGATTGAATGTATAAAAGAAATTGAAATTTAAAAATATTTTTTATAAAAGTTAAATAAAATAATTCTTAAAAAAATAAATAAATAAACCTAGATGACATAGACAAGCTTCTGGACGCATGTAATCAGCCAAGAACGAATCAGGAAGACATAGAAAGCCTGAGTAGACCCATAATAAGTAAATAAGTAATTAAATTGAATCAGTGATAATTAACTTCCTGACAAAAAAAAAAAAAAAAGCCTAGGTCCTGATGGCGTCATTTCAGTTTTACAAAAATTTTAAAGAGCAGCTAACCCCCATTCTACTCAAACTATTGATATTTCTAAAGATCTATGAGGAAGGAACCTGCCCACATTTTTTTTAAAGCCTCCATTACCCTTATCCTAAAATCAGACAAGGTCATAACAAGAAAAGACAACTATAGACCAATATCTCTGATAAATATAGATGCAATAATTCTCAACAACATACTAACACATCACATCCAATGACACATTAAAACAGATTACACAACCAGGTAGGCTTTATTCCAGACTCAAGGATGGTTCAACATACACAAAACTATAAATGTAATACACCATATCGACAGAAAGAAATAAAAACCATATGATCCTATCAATCAACACAAAAAGTGTCTATAAAATAGAATATCCTTTCATGATTAAGACTCTTGGCAAAATTGGCATACAAGGGACATTACTCAACACAATAAAGGCTATCTATGAAAAGCCTATAGCTAGGATCATATTGAGTTTTTTCCACTAAAAACTGGAAAAAGACCAAGCTATCCACTTTCTCCATTCCTTCTCAATATAATACTGGAAGTCCTAGGCAATGCAATCAGACAAGAGAATAAACTAAAAGGTATTCAAATCAGAAAAGAAGAAGTGAAATTACTTCTATTTGCTGAAGACATGATTATATGCATAGAAAACCCAAAATTATCCACAAAAGCACACCTGGAAAATGCATAAACTGGCAGGATACAAAATCAACATACAACAATCTATAGTATTTCTATACACCAACAGTGACCAGACTGAAGTAGAATTGAAGAAAGCAATTCCATCTACAATAGCTGCAAAATAAGTATCCAGGAATAAACCTAACCAAAGGCATCAAAAACCTCTACAAGGAAAACTATAAACAACTGGGGAAAAAAAAAAAAAGACATTGAAAAGGACACAAAAAAGTGGCAAGACAGCCCACGTTCCTGGATTGGAAAAATTAGTATCATCAAAATAAAACTACTGGTGGATAACAGCAGAAACTCTGGGAAACATTCTGAGATAATCAGAATGTGAAAGACTTTACCAACACTAGATCAGCCTTCAAAAAATCCTGAAAGGAGTACTGTATCAGAATACTAAAGGGATGAGTCTGTAAATATCTATAGCATCAGAGCAGGCAAAGACTTCCTAAATCAGACCCCTAAAACACAATAATACCCCAAATAGACAAATGGGATTACATCAGGTTTAAAACCTTCTGCTCATCAAAAGAAACAATTATTAGAGTGAATTGGCAACCCTCAAAATGGGAGAATATATTTGCAAACTATGCCTCATATAAGAGACTGATAACTAGACTATACATGGGACTCAAACAGCTTCCCTAAAGAAAAAAATAGATCAGCCCAATTAACAGATGGCAAATGAGCTAAACAGATAATACTCTAAGACATTTAACAGCCAAAAAGCATATGAAAATAATGCCACTATCCCTTATCATAAGGGAGATGCAAATCACAACCACAATGAGATAGCACCTAACCTCATTCAGAATGGCTAAGATCAAAAAAAAATTAAAAATGGTAAGTGATGGGAAGGATGTGGTTAAAAGGGAACTGTCCTACACTACTGATGGAAATGTAAATTAGTACAGCCAGTGTGGAGAACACTACAGAGGTTCCTCAGAGACCTACAAATAGAACTACTACGACATGATCCAGCCATTCTACTCTTGGGACATCTGCCCCTATTTTTGGGGCAGATATTCCTAAATACACTCAGCTGGAAAATCACTTGTACACTTTATTGTGGCATTATTCTCAACTGCTAAGACAAGGAACCTATCCAAATGTCCATGAACAGATGAATGGATTGACAAAGTGTGGCACATATATATGGTATACGACTCAGCCATAAAAAATGAGCACTAAACAGGAAGTGGACGAATATGGAAGATTTACTGCTAAATAAAGCAAGCCAGACTATGAAGCATTTGTAAGTCCCCACTGAATATATACCAACTATCTGCTCTCTATGGTGGAAACTGAGAGATTGGAAGATAAAAAAAGCATGGAGAGCCATTGTAGATACTAGAGACAGTGTAAGAGGAGGGTGGGAAATGAAGGAAGGTGCTAGGGAGGAAGTCAAGGGAAAAAAGAAGCAAAACATTTAAGTGAAACGAAACTGGAAAATTATCTTTTGATGGTAACATCAAATCTTTGACTGGACTGATATACAGTATACTTGTACTGGGAAAATTTATTTTACATGCTGTAATAATATACAGTGATAGAATGTAAAAAAAAATAAATAAATAAACATTAGCACAGTACTGGCACAAAACCGGGCAGATAGACCAATAGAATAGCATGGAGAACCTAGAAACATGCCCCAAAACATACAGTCAAATGATTTTTTTATGAGAAATTTTTGCTATAGGATACATGCAGGCACTTGCCAAAGAGATAGAGAAACAGAAAGCGAGAAATCACCAAATCACCCCCCAAGAGACAGCCATGCTGCAATCCCCTCTCCTCCACTCTCCTCTCAGGATTTTGGGCATGCACATATGTGCTCCCAGTGTGAGTTTTAAGCCACCAGGTCCAGGACTTGAACCGCAGTCAACTACGTGGAAGTGCAGTGATGTAACTATCACACCATCTGCTGGTCCCAGCCAACTGATTTTTTTTTTTTTTTTTTTTTTTTTTTTTTTTTTTTTTTTTTTTGCTATAGGGTGTGTGTGCTCACCAGAAAGACAGAGAGAGACAGAAAGTGAGAAATCACCCCCAAGGGGGGATAGCCATGCTGCAATCCCTTCTCCTCCATTCTCCTCTTGGGATCTTGGGCACATGTGCACACGCACCTGGCTTGAGTTTAAGCCGCCAGGTCTGAGACTCAAACCACGGTTGACTACATGGGAGTCCAGTGACATAGCTATTACACTAACTGCTGGTCCCCCAGCCAACTGATTTTTGACAAAAGGCACAAGACAACTCACTGAGGAAAAGAAAATCTCTTCAGTAACTGGTTTTGGCAATACTGGCTATGCAACTGCAAAAAAATAAAACTAGACCTTCATCTCTCACCATTAACAAAAATCAAAAAATAGATCAAGGATCTACACATAAAACCTCAACCTATAAAACTACTGGTGAAATTCTTGGAGACATCAGAGTTGGCAAAGACTTTTTACATAAGATCCCCAAAGCACAGGCCATTATCCTGAAAATAGATAAGGGGGACGTCATCAGACTAAAAGGCTTTTGTACAGCAAAATAAACAACATTAGGGTGAGGAGTCAACCCTTAGAGTGGTAGAATATATATGTAAAGTATGCCTCAGATACGGGTCTGAGAACCAGAACATACATGAATTCACATGGTTTACCTGCAACAAAATAATCCAATCAATCCTAAAATAGGCAAATAATCTGAACACATAACTCTTCAAGAATACATACGGATGGACAAAAACCATAGGAAAACATGCTCAACATCTCTTATCATGAGTGAAATGCAAAGTAAAACCACAATGAGATACATCTTAACTCCAGTCAGAATGGCTAAAAGAACTGTAAGTGAGGGTGAGGCTCAATAAAAAGGGAAACCCCCCATTACCCCTTACACTATATGTGGGAAAGTAAATTAGAGAACAATATGGAAATTCCTCAGAAATCTGCAAATAGAACTACCATATGACCTGGTAATTCCACTCATAGGATAGGAAAATTCTCAGTTGGAAAACCACATGCCCATCCAAGTTTAGTCCAGCATTATTCACAACTGCTAGGATATAGAATCAAACCAAATGTCCAAGAACAGATGAATGGATTGAAAAAAAATGTGGCACACACACACTCTGCAGTATTGCTCCGACAGCAAAAAAACAATGAGATCCTGACACGTGGGTTTCCCAGTGGAAGACAAGGAGGCAACACTATCACATGCTTTGCTTTCTGTGCATGGCCTGGCAGAGGCACTCATTAACTAATCACTAACAGACTTTGAAAGAAGTGATATGATTGGTCACTAATCATAACATACATCTGTTATTTACACAGTCATATGTGGACCAAAAAGCTGGTAACAAAGTCTATACTTTATGTGCAATGACTCACAATTGACATACCATGGTATTATAGGCAGAGTCGTTTCCCTGAAGTTCTCATATTGAGATACTAACTCCTATAACTTCAGAATGTGACTCTACTTGGACATAGAGCCTTTACAGAGGTAAGTAATTAAGGTTGAATGACGTCACATGGGTGGACACTCAGCCTGCTGTTCTGAGGAAAGGTCAGGACACCGATACAGAGGGATGATCATGTATAGACATATCACAAGGACAGCCATCTGCAAGCCCAAGAGAGAAGCCGAAGAAACCAAACTGACTGACACCCTGATCTCCAACTTTTAGCCTCCAGGAGTGTGAGAAACCACCTGCTGACATCTTGATCCCTGACTTTTGGCTTTCAGAACTGTAAGAAAATTTCTGCTGCTAAAGCAACCAGTGTATGGTCTATCATTACAGCAGTACTAGCTACTGGGTTGTCAGGAAAGTTATGATGAATCTTTGCATAGAACAGAAAAATATGTCATGACTTTCCCTACGACCTAATAATATGGAAACTGCAATTCATTGTAGGGAGACTGGTGTTTAACTATGTAATGGTAATGGAAATTGGTATACACGAGAATGGTGCAAAGCACGGCCACCTATAAGTACATAGGCATGTCCTTTTTTTTTTTTTTTTTTTTTTTTTTTGAGAGGTTTTTGCTATAGGGCGCGTGCGCTCGCCAGACAGACAGAGAGAGACAGAGAGATAGAAAGCAGGAAATCTCCCCCCAGGGGGGATGGCCACGCCGCAATCCCTTCTCCTCCATTCTCCTCTCGGGATCTTGGGCACGCACGCACACGCGCCCGGCGTGAGTTTAAGCCGCCGGGTCCGGGACTAGAACCGCGGTCGACTACGTGGGAGTCCAGCGACATAGCCATTACGCTAACTGCTGGTCCCCATAGGCATGTCCTTTTGATTAAGTAATGGCATCTTTATCTTTCATTTTACTCTATAATCTAAAGGCAACTGCGTCACTCTCTGCACCTGCCTCCTGGGCAGCCCTGTTCTGTGTCAGGCAACTTCCCCTATCCTGTTAGGAGTGAGAACTGTCCCCTGTTCTCAGGGTGGTTGGTCTCTAGGCTTGCACAGAGCTTAACCTGAGGGTCTCTACATAACCAGAAGTGGGAATGACGGAGTCAGTCCATCTCTCGCAGGAGTCTGAACTGCAGGTGTTAAAGAATATGTCTGATTAAGCTGGGAGTTGATGTTGAATAAAGGCCATGAAGTAGCACCTAGACCAAAGATGCTATAGGTAGAAATTCATGAAAAGACAAAAGACAACAGGAGATATGCAGAGTATATAACGAGAAGTAGAAAGAGACCAGCTAATCCCAGGGAGGCCATAATTCCTTGTAAATGAACAAGTATTTGGTTGGGCTCTGTATCTGTACCCACATGCGTGTACACATACACATTAGCATAGTATCAAAAGAGTGTCTGGCTCTACTTAAAGTTGAGAGGCCACCTTGACAATGCCCAATATTTTCAGATCTAGTCTGGACGGTGCTTCTAAGTACAGTCATCCCTTAGTGTCCTCAGGGAAATGGTTCCAGGATCCCCAACAGATAGTCAAATCCATGGATGTTCAAGTCTCTCATAAAAAAAAAAAAAAAAAGGTATAATTTGTATATAACCTACACTCATCCCCCTGTATAGTTTAAATCATTTCTAGATTATTGGGCTGTCAGAAAAGTCATGATGCATTTTTGTATGGAAAAACACAGAAAAATACATCTTGACTTTTCCAACAGTCTAATATATTTTTTTATCTATATCTTTTGTTACTGCTGCACATACAGTCTTAAGTTTTTTCCCCAAACATTTTAAATCTGTGGTTGGTTGAACCCAGGGGGGAAAATCCATAGATACAGAGGATCAACTGTATATATGTTTATTTGTTAGGTATGAATGTTCTATTTCGATACAACCAAAATTCAAACTCAAATTTGAGATCCTAGGTAGCTAAGAGCTATATGTATGTTGCAAATATTACACGCTATGCAAAATAAAATTTTAAATGGCTATCTAATTTTAAAGCACAAAGAAATGAGTGAAGATGTAAATATAACCAGGCTTAACAGTCTATCCTGACCCTGCAAGGCTCCCAGTTTTTTTTTTTTTTTTTTTTAAGAATTATTTACTGTCATTTATTTTATTTATTTATTTTAGTTTGACGAGAGAGGGACAGAGTGAAAGAGAGAGAGAGAGTGAAAGTGAGAGCAAGCCACCAGGTCCAGGACCACATGGGAGACCAGTGCCCTTAACCACCATGCCACCTGCCAGCCCCAGATTTCTGATATGCTAAGCCAGGACCAGCAGTTTTGCTGGATCTCCATGGCTAAAACCAACTGGGCAGAGTCGGGTGGCAGAGAATGAGACTCCCAGAGAATGCACATACTAGACAGACTAGTTCTAATTGGCAGTGGGAAACACATACAGAAAACATCCCCTAAAATGCATTCCAGAAGTGGACCATCTAGTTAAACTCTTAGAAGGTATGTAATTGACAATCACTAAATCTGACGAACTGAAGATCCTCACTCAACTGACCACCTACACCTCTGAGTGTGTAGAGACT
This sequence comes from Tupaia tana, assembly GCA_026018925.1. NCBI lineage: Eukaryota > Metazoa > Chordata > Mammalia > Scandentia > Tupaiidae > Tupaia > Tupaia tana. The sequence continues at coordinate 35,533,836 of JAKSZU010000013.1, read as the reverse complement.
CTCCTGTCTAGGCCCTTTAGCACTTGCCCTCAGACTCAAATACCAACAGTTAGTTGGGTTCTTTAACATGCTGATGCCAGTTGTGCTTGTTACTGGAGCTACATAGTTCTTTTTTTTTTTTTAATATTTATTTATTTATTTAATTCCATTTGTTGCTAATCATTTTTAAATTTTGACCAGAGAGGGGCCAGGAGAGAGAGAAAGGGAAAGTGAGAAAGCAAGCCTCCAGGTCCCGAACTCGGACCCTGATCGGCCATGTGGGAATCCAGCGCTCTCAACCACCACGCCACCTGCCGGCCCCCATAGTTCTTTTTAAACAATTATTATTTGCTAATAGGGAGGCATACACTTGCCAGAGAAAGAGTGAGTTAGATGTGGCCTGTGGGAAGTAATTAGGTCCTGAGGGTGGAGCCCTCATGGATGGGATTAGTGCCCTTATAAAAGAGACCCTCATAGAGTACTTTGCCCCCTCAACCTTGTGAGGACACAGCAAGAAGGTGCCGCTTCTGAACTAGGAAGTGGAATAAAACAAACAGAATGTGCCGGTGCCTCTCTATCTTGGACTTCTCAACCTACAGAACTATGAGAGAGAGATTTCTGTTGTTTAAAGGCCACCTGGTCTATAGTAATTTGTTACAACAACTCAAACTGACAATACTGTAGTCAGTTTGTGTGAACCTCCTGCAGGTCACAGGAACAGCAAATCCAATTCCTCACTGTAACATGCCATATTTATTTTAACCTTTGTGTTGCTCTCACGTCTCACCTGGAATGTTTTTCCAATTCGCTGTACCTGTGCATATTGTGTACATGCTTCAGTGACCGACCTCCATCCCTCTCCCTCCGATTCTGATATGCCAGATCATTATTTTTATTTTTACAGGAACCATGCCTCACTTTAAAAACATTTTTAAGATTTAATTACTTTATTTATTTTTGATTTGCAATAAGGCCCGTGTGCTTACCAGAGACAGAGAGGGGGGGAAAGTGAGAAAGCAAGCCACCAGGTCCAGGACACGAACCAACTACGTTTGGCCATGTGGAAGTTCAGTGCCTTAACCAATATGCCACCTGCTGGCCCTACCATGTCTTACTTTTCCAGAATTCCTCAACTATATGTAGCAGGGAAAATGAGGTATAAATATAGCAAAAATATAACTTCAACTTTTAGACAGTAACACTGGGAAAGCTGCTCTTAGGTATGTACATATTAACTGAACACAGATAATAAGTTTAAGTGTACCTACTGCAGATACTTTTAAGTTAATCTTCAAGTACTAACTGATAAACTCTTTCAAACTTTTATGTTCCCTATATAAGCCATTTTCCACCTTCCTGTACTGTCAAGTTTAAGAGTCATTTCTATTGTTTCTACTTCCTGACCATACAGTAAAATTCCTTAATCGCCAGAGGGCAGTAGTATTTTTCAAAAGTTGGGACTGGGTGTAGTGGTTACGGTGCTGGACTGTCAAGTGGCCAACCATGATTCGAGTCCTGGACTCAGCGGCTTGAAACTCAGGATGGGTGCATGTGTGTGCCCAAAATCCCAAAAGAAGTATGGAAAAGGGATTGCATCATAGCCATCCTGGGGGTGATTTCTCACTTTCTCTCTCTCTCCATCTCTTCAGTGAGCACATAGACCCTATAGCAAAAATCTCTCTCTCAAAAAAAAAAAAAAAAAAAAAATATATATATATATTTTTCAAAAGTTGTCAACACTTCCTAATTCCCATATCTTTGTCTGGTCTAAACCCTATTTTATTTACTTTCTCCTCTACCACTAACTTAAAAGCTATCCTCCCTGCTATGGTATAGCCCTGTATTTCCCTACCTCCTCTAACATTTTTTCCCTCTTAAATGAAGATTTCCCAACTTTTTTTTCTTTTGGCATTCTTTTTTTCTTCATTCTCAAAGTTGGTAAATAGTTAAACATAGTCAGTTGCCCCTTTGGAGCCCACAGCAGACAAGAACTCTGATTCTCCCATCAGCAACAGTTGAAATCTGGTCAGATCAGTAACAGGTGAGTCTCTCACTGACTCTTGGAAGATCTGCTGCTACAGAACTTCATACCTGCCAACCTTGGGAGCATAGAAAGCCTAATTGTGGAAGACTGCCTCCTAGAAAGGGAGCTCCTCTATGCACTCCTGCTGAGCAACCAGACTACATTCACAATCCTCTACACAGCCAGTGCTTTCTGAGCAGCCTCTAACTACTGACAGGAAGTACCTGAGAGGAATCTAGTCCTCATTCTGCTCTAAAATCTTCATGGAGATATAATGTGCCCCTCTGGCTTCAAATAAGAGCTCTATGCATTCAGCTTGAAACATTTTCTCTTTGGAGTAACCAGTTGGGATTTCCATTATCCTGCCAAACGTCCCAAATCGACCCTATCACCTTTCCTCCAATATAGCAACTTATTTATATTTATTTATATTCCTGGGTCCTTCTGTCTCAAAGGGTAGCATCATTTCTCTCCAATTATCCAGGGTGAAAATCTTTAAAATCACCCTTATCACACCCTGAAGTACTATCTGTCTTCCCATTATTTACCTCTATAATATTAATAAATTATCTTTTCCCTCCAGTTTCCTTGCTTTCAGATAGGCCTCTTCCCTCGCAGGGTTAAATATAAGGCCTCCCACTGTGGGTTTTCTCTACCCTCTTTCTCCTATAGGGTTTTCAATTCCTCTTTTACAATGTAAATGGTTATCTTCTCTGCCTAAAAGGAGGGACACATCATTCTTTCTCCCATTTCAAAACGTTCAGGCTATGAATTCTTCCCATAGACTAGAATAAAGCCCAGAATCTTTGGTCATGTACAATCTCTAGGCTCTGGCCTTGTTTTTTCTCCCTACTTTTAGCCCTATAAAACTTTATGCTCTTATTATGCAGGTCACAATACGGAGTCAAACATTTCCAGATCTCCATGTGCTTCACTGAGTCTAAAATTCTGCTCCTCATTCCCCTTTCCTAACCAAATCATGTTTTGCTTACTTTATGCTATGGGGCACGTGAGAGAACAAAGGAAAGCGTTTCCCCTGGAAGATAGTCAGGCCCCGCGTGTTTTTTGAGCTGCAGGTCTACATGGCCGGCCATGTGGGATCCAGCCACCTTAACCACACCAGTGGCTGGCCCTGCTCATTCTTTAAAAAAGAGCTAGAATCTAATTTCTGTTATAATATCTTACCTGGTCCTTCCTTCCCCTGTACTTTCACAATACATTATAGGAACTTTTATTCAGTTTGTTGAATTCTGCTTTGTATAGGTTTGTTTTGTTTTCAAATATGTCTGAATCTTCTGAGCTTAAAATACTTCAATTTTTTTCCTCAATTTTTAAAATTAAAAAACAAAGTTAGTGCTAAAATAACAATTAAGCCCTTATTGTTTACTCCTTTGCTTTGTCAAAAAGGGCTTACTAAGGAAGCACTTGCTAACACCTGGCTTAAATGATTACTATGCAAGGGAGAGCCATACAATCACACAGTGAATTAAAATAAGCCAAACAAATGGGGCAAAATGAAGATCCTTGATTTGAGTTTCTCTGCTCCAGCCCACCTCTTTAATTGCTCTTATTTAACTGGTGACTCCACAATCTTCTGTCTTGCTTTAGCTTTGAGAGTGAAATACAACTGATAGAAGGCCAAGAGTTGGGACTGAGCCCCTCTGCTCCAAGCCCAACAGACCACACCAAAATGGAGATATTTGAACTGAAGTTCTGTGCCACCAGGCCTAAGTGGAGTTGTTTATCTGCACTTCCAAGAAACCAGGAGAGAGAAAAGATAACAACTAAATCCCCAAATAGGCTGATTTGAGCGGACATGGTACGGGACTCCTCTTTGCTTTAACTATTACAAGAAAAGTAACTTTGAAACAGCCAACCCACTTTGGTTCTGTTTCCACTTTCCTCAGCCCTTTTGTATCTATAAAACGAGTACCTTCTGCTCAGCTCGTTAGAACACTCGTTCTTTTTCTGACTGAGGTGCTGCCTGACTCCAGAATCCCCAAAAAATGCCAATTAAGATTTTTAGGCTGAATTTTTTGTAATTTTGTCATTTGGCAAGGCAAAAGGGACCATCCCGCTGTCATCCCCAGGCCCAGGCCGAGGAGCAACAAAAACAGACACCCCTTAGTTTAGAGGCAGAGAAGCATCACTGAACAAGATAAAAAGGTGGACAGGTAAGGACTCTGGTTTCCGGAAAAACGAAGCAAAGCAGAAGGGTGCAGAAACTGACCTGCAGTTCTAAAGGGCTCCAAAGTTTTGCTGCTCACAAGGAAGTCCGCAGAGGAACCCCATCTCTAGGAGCGGCCGTGTAGGTCTGGGGCCCTCGCTTTGACACTCACTAGCGCAAAGCCTCCTGGGATCATCAATATCACCTGTGGCTCATCTGACCTGACCTCCTGCATCTTTGCAAACAGCAGTCAAAATTCACAAGCCAGGAGGAGGTCGGATTGGTGAGCGAAGGGGCTGTAAACTGCGATGTGAGTACCTTTTTATTAAACCCCCATAGTCTCACAGATTTGCATACATGTGTATTTTCAAGAAATTAAAATCAATAAACTCAACTTTCAGCATTTACTTACTAAACAAATACACCTACCATGCACTACGTGCTCAGTCTGAAAACAATACTCCACACATGTGAGGCTTGGCGCCTTATCTGTAAAATGAGGGTACTGACACCTACTGCAAGTCTTTAAAGGGATTAAAAGGCAGTATGGACTTAGAGAATCCAGGCTGATACAAAGAAGGGGGTCATACAGGTACTGAGAGAAAGGACTTGACACAAGTCCTGAAATTCTCTGGGAATGAATTTGGATTAATTCAGTCCCTGGGAGGGGCATGATAATTAGCAAATTTTGTGGCAGTAATAAAGTACCGACTCAACACAAGAAAGGTGAAAAGTCATCTTTAAAAGCAAGGAGGAAGCAGTTTATAAAATACCAAAGCCCTGCTTAGAGAGAGGGACTAAAACTGTGATTCTACTGTGGGAAGGCATGTCCCCACATATCCCTTAATGGCTCTTAAACAAAAGTCAGGCCTCTGGCGCCAGGTGCAAATAAAACAGGGTGTCCTGAAAACCACATGGAAGGGGAAGCAAATCCACTAACAGGCTGAGGCTTGATGAGCCCCATGGGATTTACTAAAACTATTATAATACAAAGAGCTGAGCCTCACAATAGGTTAAAAATACTTCTGAATGCAATGGTACCAAAACAGCCTCTGTGATCTCACTTAGCTCCCTCTCCAACCTGGATACATGAAGGTCAGTCAGTGAGATTATAGGTAACTATTTTCTTTCTTCGCTCTTTTGAATTTTTCATTATGTGTGTTAGGACAGAGAAATGTCTGCAAATAAATTTTATTTTAAACTTTATAGTAAAAGTCCCAGGGCTCCAGGTGTTTTGGGTAATGAGTATAAAAATGCAAAAAAGGGGAACCAGCAGTTAGCGTAATGGCTATATCGCTGGACTCCCACGTAGTCGACCGCGGTTCGTGTCCCGGACCCGGTGGCTTAGAACTCACGCCGGGCGCATGTGCGTGCGTGCCCAAGATCCCAAGAGGAGAATGGAGGAGAAGGGATTGCGGCGTGACCATCCCCCCTGGGGGGTGATTTCTCGCTTTCTGTCTCTATGTCTCTCTCTGTCTGTCTGGTGAGCACACGCACCCTGTAGCGAAAATCTCTCTCAAAAAAAAAAATAATGCAAAAAAGGAACTAATAAAATGCTCAACTGTTGGGTTGGTGTAACCAGATAAAATGGTGGCAAATTAAAAACACACTTGAGTGTGGGACCAGCAGATGGTGCAACAGTTACGTTACTGGACTCCCACATAGTCACAACGGTCTGAGTCCCAGATCTAGCTGCTTAAAACTCATGCCAGGTGCATGTACATGCATGCCCAAAATCCTGAAAGGAGAATAGAGGTGAAGGGGTTGTGGCATGGCCATTACTCCTGGGAGGTGATTTCTCACACTCTATATCTGTTTCTTCCGTGAGCACACCTGCTCTAAAGCAAAAGTCTCTCTTTAAAAAAAAAAAAAAAAAAAAAATATATATATATATATATATGTGTGTGTGTGTGTGTGTGTGTGTGTGTGAATGCTAAAGCAGGTTTAATTCTCTTGCAGAACAAATGTTCATGTCAGAGTCCCCCTGACTCCCACAACACTGACACGATAGTTTATTGGACTTCCGTAATGTCAGTGCACTAATTTACTTTTCTATTTACTTTTAACCTTGGTGCCAGATACGGTGTAGAGGTAATATAACACTCTATGAGAACCACATGGTAAGGATCCATGTTTGTTCCAGGAACCATGACCCGCAGCTAGCTGAGTATAGAGGTATATCACAGCAACAAGACCCTGTTGGGGATGCCTATCTCTGTCTCTTTCTCTATCGAATTCATGGAAGAAATAAAATTCACTTTAACAAACTTAAAGCAAATGCAGGACTCAGCTGCAGTGGCACATGCTGCTAGGACGCTGTACTGTGTTGGCTGGGACCACAAGAGGCCTGGATTAGATTACCGGTCCAACCTAAATTTGGGTGCAGTGCGGTGTGTGTGTGTGTGTGTAACTCCAGAGACTTGGGAGGCTAGGGCAGGAGGATCATAAACTCGAGGGTGGCCTGAGTAACGTAGTGAGACTGTCTAAAAAATTGCTTGGCATAGTAACATGCTAGGAGGCTGGGGCAGAGGGATCAAAACATGGTGAGCCATATCTTAGAAAATATATATAAACAAAGTGAATGTCAATGGATTTGGCCTTGACACTTTGGGAAAAACTTACTGTTTCAATCAACAAACAGAATCCATTTTAGCCACTGTTATATACTCTGCTAGGTAGTAGGTAAGGGATTTAAAAAGGTTTAGGTAGGTAGTTTCTTGAAGACAGAATGCTAGAAAATTCTAGCACTTGGTCTGTGCAGAATTGCTGAAACCCCCCAACTACCTTTGTAAGAAACGTAGCCCCCTGCAGCAAATGGGTACATCTTTTGTAGTTTGCCAGAAAAATCAGAAGAAACTTTCCAAAACATGTGCTATGTGACATCCTGGGTAAGTCACTTCACCTCCTGGGCCTTTGGTTTCCAAATCAGCTATCACCACGCTGGCATCCTGTCCACTGCATCTTAGCAATACAGAGCATTCACCTCGGTTCTTCAGATGCTATGAATACCAGGTGAGTCTGGAAAGTGCTACATACAGGATCAGGTAATGTGTCCACAGACATGCCAGAGAACCCTTTCTCAAACCTGCATTTTTAAAGAGAAGTCTGACTGAACAGGGAGCAGGATCACTTGGCCACATTGCTCTGAGAGCTAGTTCCTGAGGATGAAATCTCTGAGTTGGATCAAGACCTGGGCAAACCTCTACTATTCTTTCTAGGATCATTAACGGAAAGGTTGAAGAACGACAGGGAGGAGAGATGGGTTGTGCTATCTTCCCTACTCCCAATCTCCACTTCATGATGTCAATGTTTAGACAAAGAAACTGAGACCCTTGGAGGTGAAGTGATTTATCCAAGATGTCACACAGCAAAAGTGATGGATCCAGAACCAGAGTCCCAATATCCTGATACCTGAATCCATACTCCTTCCACTAAGTTGTCAGAGGCAACTATAGAAGACAAGAACAGAAAAATAAAAAGTCTATGTAAAGATCAACTTTGGAGGATATCGTTTAAAAATCATCATTTGAAAAACATGCCAGAAGACCCAAGAGAAAGATTTTCTGAAAAATAACATCATACATTAGGAATATGCTCTCTACGATGAATGATGAGCTAGTGAGCACAATGACCTTAAATATTACATTTCAGCAGGAGTGGTGAGACAAGAATCAAGCTTTGCCTAAAGCAAAGTGTCATGGTCGCATCCACAATTTTTCAAGGTTCTGACAATTTATTCCTTAACAGAAAATAGGAAAACAAGCCCTCTAAAAGGGATATGGCATTACCCTTAAATCAACATACTCGTGGGAGATTTTCTTGTACAAAACTAAAAAAAATGAAAACCCAATTAATTTAGCACTTTTTGTCTTTTAATTTTGAGTTAGATTAGATGTAATTATCCAGTTTTTGCTGAAAAAGAAATGAGGGTTCCAACCAGAAGACAGCTGTTATAAAAATCTATGAGAATTTCTGAGGACTAGCTGGGTTGAAGCAATGGTTGTACTTTTTATGCATATTTAAATAATCTTCATCACTGTGTTCTGAAATTAGAACAGAGCCTTCGAATTCTTGAAAAGCTCAAAAGCACTTTTATGTCAAAATGGCATGCCTGTAGAATTCTTTTAAGTAAAAAATCTTTAGAGGAAGACACAGATCACTGGAATCCAACAGGAAAGAATGCCAACAATTTCTACCTTGACCCATATTAGTCCAAACAACCCACACACAATTCTACTGATTGTGTTAAAAGCATGTGAACTGCATGCAACCAAATCTCTTGTCCTAGCCCGGATTTCTGACTGGAACATTCCCTTACTCACATGTATCTATTTTCTTTTCATTTCTCCCAGGAAAGAGAGTGGGGTGGGGCAGGCAACAGGGTTCCCACACTGCAATCCACCCTAGTCTCAGTGGCCTGGATCACAGGTACATATGTATATGCCTAATAGGCTCAGGCCAATCTTGGGACTCAAACCTAGGACCTTTACCATGTGAGTCTAGTTGTAGCATCACTGCGACACCTCCTAGACCTCACGGACACATTTATTCTTAGTGGTGTGCTGGACCAGGTACTAGGACAAAGTTGAGAAGACAGCCAAGGGGCTGGCCTTCTTAGAGTTTAAAACTAGTGATAATGAGATAACCTGTAGTTAGTGGCAAAGGCCATGAGGACAATTACTGTAGGTTACATGACAATTACTGACAGGGGCTGAGATAGCTAGGTTGGCCAGAAAGGGTGTGTCTGAAAAAAAAGGTCATTAGGACAAGAAGAAGACAGTCACGTGATGATTGGAGAGATGCTTTCAGAAGTGCAAAAGACCAGAAAGACACTGCAGTGGGACAGCAGCCCGGAGAGCAGGTGAGATCAAGAGTCCAGTGCCAGGCAGAGGCCAGATGACCAGGAGTCTTCAGATTTAATTACACCTGCAATAGGAGGCCACTGAAGGGTTTTATGCAGGGGTTGAGATTGGAGCTGATATCTTTTTGGGAAAGTTCCCTCTGCGACATTGCTGGGTAACCGCCCTCAGGTGTTGTGAGCAAAGAGGAAAGCTATGTTATCAGATGCCAGTGACATGCAAACAACACATGCTCCATCCACATTCTTACTATTCTCACATCTACATTCTTGAATCTAGTTTTCTTTTGTCAAAGGTGGCGAATGACGGTGCTGTGCCGTATTTCTCTTTTGTTGGGGACTAATCAGGGTTGTTATAAACCACACAAGCCCAGGTGCTAGAAAGGTACAAATCTCCCAACAGCATCCAGGACGATGACCCTAGCTGCTTTCTGTGTCTGGAGGCAGTACTGATTAGACAAAAAGGAAGTGATCTTTTCTCCTCTGGGAGTTTAAGGATGGGGAGGGGATAATTCCAAATAATATCCCCAGAAGGCTGACACAAAAACTCTAGCATTAACATGTTTAAATTCTGCTGATTTCCTGAACAAGGAAAAACCCTATAAGTGAGAGCATCTCATAGTCTATTTTAATCTCTCTTAATTCCCATCAGTGTATCCTCGGAGACCCTGCTCTTGACAAGCTCTTCAAGGTGGCTAACTGTGCAATATTATCTCTAATAGCATCTCTCACAACTAGCTCTTAATTGCACTAATAAGGTGGGCCAGCCATGACTGTAAGGGATACAAATTAAACAACACCACTTTCCCCAGTCCAAGCTCAGTAGGTGGCTTGACCTAATCAATAAATGGATATTGAATTGAATATGCTTTTAAATGGCCTCCATGAATGTACTGACTGATAAGAAAGCTGAGGATGATCAGTATTAAAACTACCAAAAAAGGTAAACAATAAAAGCTGCTTCGTGCAATTTTATTTTGAGAGAGGTGGAAGGCATTCTGAAAATCAAAGATGACCCAACTGAAGCCAGCCGAACCCAGTTCAGGCTGCTACAAAGAAGTAACCTAAACGAGATGGCTAATGGGATGGTTAACTTTGTGTGTCAGCCTGACTAGGCCTAGGGATGCCCAGCGAGCTGGTAAAACATTTGTTGGGGCTGTGTCTGCTAGGGTGTTTCTGGGAAAGATCAAAATTTGAATCAGCTGACTGAAGAAAGAAAATTGCCCTCCAACTGCCATCTTCCCATCAATGAGGAAAGGCATCATACAACCCCATTGAGGTCCAGAATAAAACAAAAAAGACAGCGGAAAAGGCAAATTCTTTTCCTCTCCTTGAGCTGTGACATCCTTCTTTGCTGGTCCTCAAACTACAGAGCTCGTGGTTCTCTGGCCTTTAGAATCCAAGAGTTATACCAATGGTGCCTCTCCCACCTCACTACACTATTGGCTCTCCCGGGCCTCCAGCTTGTAAATGGTGCTTTATGAGACTTCTTGGCCTCCATAATCATGTGTACAAATTATCATAGTAAATCTCCTCTTATATTATTTATCTATATACTACTAGTTCTGTTTCTCTGAATAACTGTTACTGACATAGTGTATAAACAATAACCTTATTATTCACAATTATGGATGCTAGAATCTGGGAAAGGGGTATAGCATGGTTGGGTTCCAGTGAGAGCCCTCTAATGACTTGCAGACTGTCAGCTTCTAGATGTTTCCTTATATGGCAGAAAGAGGGCTACAGAGCTCTCTCAAGACCCTTTTACAAAGGCACTAATCTCATTCATAAGCATTCTATGCTTATGACCTAATAACTTTCCAAAGGCCCCACCTCCTAAGACTATCATATTGCGATTTGGATTTCAATATATGAATTATGGGGGACACAAACATTCATTCGCTAACAAACGAAGAGGGTCAAGAGACCAGTCCGAACCTATTGACTTGGTAGCAAAGCCAAGACCCAGATTCAAGGTTCTTGACTGTTAACCTTAGTGTTCTTCCTGTAGGGATGGGGTATTAGGGAAAACACCAAAGTCAATCAACATAGTTAATAGCTCAGTAAGTAGAAGTTGGCACACTTGAGCTGAAAAGGCCTGAGGCTGGGCCCCATAACAGATTCAACAAGTAAACAGGACATTCTCTTTAATTCCATTAGTGAGTAGGAAAAGGAGTTTCTTTATACCCCATTTTATCCCAAACCTGGTCTTCAAGATATCTAACAGAAAAAATTTTCTTCCATTCTTAGTATCCATTAAATTTTCTAAAAATACTTTCATATTTCTTAACAGTTAATTTTTAGAAATTTTTATAATATGCCATGTTCTATGGTACATACGTTTTAACCTCAGAACACTCTATAAGTAGGTGGTACAATTTCTCCCATTCTACCGAAGAGGACACAAAGCCAAAAGACATTAAAAAGGTACTCAAGGGGAACCAGCAGTTAGCGTAATGGCTATGTCGCTGGACTCCCACGTAGTCGACCGCGGTTCAAGTCCCGGACCCGGTGGCTTAAAACTCACGCCGGGCGCGTGTGCGTGCATGCCCAAGATCCCGAGAGGAGAATGGAGGAGAAGGGATTGCTGCGTGACCATCCCCCCGGGGGGTGATTTCTCGCTTTCTGTCTCTATGTCTCTCTCTTTCTGTATGGCGAGCGCACGCGACCTATAGCGAAAACCTCTCCAAAAAAAGAAAAAAAAAAAAAAAAAGGTACTCAAGAACACAGAACTGTACTTATATGGAGCTGGAAGTCTGAAACCTCAGTTCATAAGATTCCAAGGATTCTACTCTTAACCACTATCCTAAACTCCCCAGAGAGAGAATACCACCAAGAGCCACAGTAGTTTGTTTGACACCCACCCAGATACTCAGGGTAGGGTGACTTCATGGTCATAATACCTATCTGTACTTTCCTAAACTCCCCCATACTCAATCTATGGAAAAAGATGTTCAATCTTACTGTGTATTTTTGGAGGGACTTTTGCTATAAGATGTGTGTTGTGTGCTTACCAGAGAGACAGCAAGTGAGAAATCATCCCCCAGAGGGTTGGTCATGCTGTAATCCCTTCCCCTCCATTCTCCTCTCAGGATTTTGGGCACGGAAGCACACATGTCCAGAGTGAGTATAAGGCTTCCTGGTCAGGGATTCCTACTGTGGTCGGCTATGTGGGAGTCCGGCTATGTGGGAGTCCAGCAACGTAACCATTATGCCACCTGCTGGTCCCAATCCTACTGTTTTTAAAATATTAAAGTACAGGGCCAGACAGGTGGTGTGATGGTTAAGGCAGCTGGATCCAACATGGTCAACTGAACAGTTCAAGTCCTAGACCCATAGGCTTGAAAAACACAACAGATGTATGTGTGCGCCCAAAATCCCAAGTGGAGAATGGAGGAGAAAAGATTGCAGCATGGTCATCCCCCTGATGGGATGCTTTCTCACCTTCATTCTGTCTCTTTCCAGCAACCACACATCCTCTGCAGTAATTTTTTTTTAGGTTTTTGCAACAGGGTGCTTGAGCTTACCAAAGAGAGACAGAGAAAGGGGAAGTGAGCAGCTGACTGAATCGTGTGTGTCAGTTACCACAGTAAATCTCCTCTTATATTATCTATATACTACTAGTTCTATCTCTCTGGATAACTGTCACTAACATAGTTTATAAATAATAAACTAGGCGTGAGGGTGTGGGAGGCGATAGCCATGCTGCAATCCCTTCTCCTTCAGTCTCCCTTCCCAGACTGTGGGCACACACGCACATGTGCCTAGCATAATTTTCAAGCCGCTGGGTCTGGGACTCCAATGGTGGTTGACCATGTGGGAGTCCAGCCCCTTAACCACTAAGCCACCTGTTGGCCCACCCTATAGTAAACTTTTTTTAAATTAAAAAAAAAGTACAGACTAAAATCAAATATTGATCCAAAAAAGCCAAGATATGCCTAAACTCATTTATTTCTCTGCAGAGTTTGCTTCGTCAAAGATGATCGGAGCTTACTGGGGCTCCTCAGTATCTATAGCACACATCCGATTTCCTATGGTGATTATCGATGACCGAGTCTGATTTCAGAGCTGAATCCTAATTTCAAAGGATAAAACTCAAGACCAGAATTTCCAGGCATCAAGGTTTAAAAATCAATCCAAACAAATCTTTTTCACTTCTCAACCCTTAGTATTTATTTTACTTGGTCATCTGAGGATTATTTCTTCTACTGAATTTACCCTCCTGGATTTTGACAAACGAGAACCTACCAAAGGTTCGATTGCTTTTAAAGCAGTTTAGTCGAGGGATTTAAGAATAAAAAACTGTAGAAAGTTACTAAAATCATCTAACTATTGTCAAATATGTCCCCAAACAAGTCACAGCTGTGATCACCATTAATTAGTTCAGTACTTCCATCTGAATGTACGGAAGAACACGGAATATGGCAAAACCCAGGTCTATTTTCTAGGGCCTTAGCTCTCCCTTGTGTATAAAAACGGAAATGCAGCTTGCTAGAAAATTTTGCCCCAGTAAATCTGATGACCCACTTTCAAAAGCTACAAAAAGCCATTTGATAAAAGAAAAAAAGGTCAATTTTTAGAAATCTTCTTATATTAAAATAAGGCAAGGACAGATTATTTAAAGACATGGAGCACAAGTAGCAAAATATTGCAAGTATTATGCACATTACACTTTACATAAAGGATCCAGAAGGAAAAAAAATGGTGCCAGCATAAAATAAATCTCAGAATCACAAATGTTCTCTGCTGGAATACAGCTGAGATTTCAACCCCGTCTGATTTCAGACTGGATCACATCTAATCCCACCCAAACAGAAGAGATGTGCGTTGTATCAGAGATTTCTACAGAGAGAAAAATCTACCTGTTCATATGTGTAAAGAGGTATTTTTTTTCCCATTGCAAATTTCAACAGATTTCGAATGCCAACTGTGTCTGAAACTCTGATTTCCTCAGCCTGCCTTCATGCTTTTTCCACTTTTTGCCACTTAACTCTCCATCGATTTGTCAGCCTTTTCCTGTGTAGTTTAGCAATTTGGCTGCCAACTAAGGGAGCTTATCCTACAGTTGTGCATTACCAATGATGGTGATAAATTCTCAGAAATAGGTGATTTCTGTCACTGTGCCAACATCATAGACCGTATTTACACAAACCTAAATGTTGTAGCCCTCCACACTCCTAGGTTATTGGTAAGATCTTACAGGACCACCATCAAATATGTGATTGTCACCTACCAAGATGTCTTTATGTGGTGTACAACTATATTTGCATCTTGGTGTCATGTAGCCTTTTATTTTATTTTTATTTTTTGTTTGTTTTGTTGTTGTTGTTTTTTGTTTTTTTTAAGAGGTTTTTGCTATAGGGCGCGTGCGCTCGCCAGACAGACAGAGAGAGACAGAGAGACAGAAAGCGAGAAATCATCCCCCAGGGGGGATGGCCATGCTGCAATCCCTTCTCCTCCATTCTCCTCTTGGGATCTTGGGCACAAACGCACACGTGCCCAGCGTGAGTTTTAAGCCACCGGGTCCAGGACGTGAACCACGGTCGACTATGTGGGAGTCCAGCGACATAGCCATTACGCTAACTGCTGGTCCCTCATGTAGCCTTTTAAAACACAAAAGTAAATACCATTGAGAGGTGTCGTATCTGGGGCCAGCAGGTTGCATGGTGGTAAAGGCACTAAAATTCCCACATGGCCAACTGTAGTTCAAGTCCTGGACCTGGTGGTTTGTTTTCTCAGTCTCTCTCTCTCTCTCTCTCTCGCTCTCTCGCTCTCTGTCTCTCTCTGGCAAAACTCATAAAAAAATAATAAATAAAAAGAAATAATTCTTTATAGAGGTGTCACATCTTACTTCACATGACTACCCCCTACTACCACTTATTTTAAGAGTCTCTTTTGTTTTCCCCATTTTAAGCATTGGAAAGAGCGATCCCCCTAATCCTTTTAGTGGTCAACAGACATGATTATGGGGATCCCATTACAGTAGATCAACCATGGAAAGCTCAAGCGCCGACCTGGGGACAGACAGCATGGTTTAGGAAAAAGAGAATGTTTTATCTCTCCGCAAGGTTCCTCTTAAAACTTGATGGCTTCTAAAACTATCTGTATCTATGGCCAGATTCCAAGATCGCGGAAGCGAGTGTCATCACTATCATTTACACAGCTCTTACTGGGGATCCACTGCACAGGGTATTATGAAACAAAGAGGTATTCTCCTTTATCACCAGGAGCTTAAGTGGTCAGCCAAAAGAGCATGTGCATACTCGTGCATAACAACCCACAGACAGATGACACTGTGGAAAGATACCAAGGGACACCAGCACATAAGAAAAGACTTTTTCAAATTATAGTTTCGAGACATCAGATCCACTGTGAGACAAAGGCAAAGTCTCCATCCGGCTGGCAATTACATATTATACAGAGCACATAATCTAGATTGCAGTCCAATTATCTTCAAGTGCTGTGGGGCAAAAATCACTCACTCAGCAATTAAATAAATTCAGGGATATCACTAAGTGTTTTAAGGCAAGAAAAGATTCTTAAGTTGGCAGAAAGACCAAAGGAACTGGAAGCATAGTAAAACAAAGCATTCCAGAAACCACCCTTCAGCCTACTTTTTGGCTTTGTAATCACCCCGATTTTACAGAGCCGCTGTCTCAGTAATGACGGTTGTATTATGATGCTAGCAACCAGGGTAAACATGGCTGAAATTACACAAAACTCCTAGCCTACTGTTCTCTTCAGAAGTCTGTCATTTAGGTAGATGGAATGCCTGCTCTCACATGTAAAGAAACAGATTTTATTTTCGGGAGTATCAAGGTGAGCCAATTATTGTATATGTTGCAAATACACACATGCATATGTAACATGTAATATAGCACTGTTTCCACCCTGGGAGTACCATGGAGTATGCACAGAGTATGTTTAAACCACATTAATATTCTCTTCCCCACTTTCTACAGAGTCCATCCCTTGTTTAGAACAACAACCCACTGCCTTGAGGAAGATTAGGATACAGTTGGTATGTAAAGATAAGTACAATTCTGACTTTCAGCATAGGATTTGTGAGCCCACTATCAGACAGCAGTCTAAACCAGGCTTCATTATTATAGAGAAATCCCTTAGTCCCACAGGCTCTTCACAACTAAGAGCCAGGCCTGGTGGGTGGGATCCTTAGGATGGTACTAGAAGCCACAGCGCTAGGCACTCTGGTTGGAACAGATGTTCCGGAAGTTGCTGTATAACAGAAAGGCAAAGTAGAGAGCCTTCTGTGGAGGGAAAAGGCTTAAAAAGGAGAGAGATAACAGGTCAGTCCTGAAGGTACTACAGCCTCTTACGTAAAAAGAATTCATCTTTGTCCTAAGTTTCTTGTTTGAGGTTTCTAGACATCAAACATTTCCAGAATGATATGTCTTTATCATTCTAATCAGATGATCCCAGGGCCCTGAAATGTCATCAGATGAGGGCTGGTCACATGAAAGACCAACCACATGATCAGAAGCTTGAGATTTTGAGCCAGCCTGACTTCCAGGGAGAGCAGAGGCTGGTAACTGAGTTCAATCATGTGGCCAGTGATTTAATAAATCATGCCTACATAGGGAAGCCCCAATAAAATCTCTGGGCTCAAAGCTCAGTGGAGCTTCCAGGTGGGTGAACATACGAACTTGCTGAAAGGATGAGGCAT
The DNA here is from genome assembly GCA_026018925.1 of Tupaia tana. NCBI lineage: Eukaryota > Metazoa > Chordata > Mammalia > Scandentia > Tupaiidae > Tupaia > Tupaia tana. Next base: position 35,517,125 of record JAKSZU010000013.1, on the reverse strand, counting down.
CCTCGTTTAGTGAGGAAAGGGCAGGGGAGCTCTGGGTTCCCTCCCAGACCACACCGTGTGCCTCTCTTCATGTGGCTGGTCCTTTTGATTTAAGTACTTTATAATGAAACTATCGTTGCAAGTAGTATTTTCCTGTGTTCTGTGAGTCATTCTGGCAAATTAGTCAATCCAAGGGCTTTGTGGGAACCCCTACATTTACATCCAGTCAGTCAGAAGTGTGAAGGGCCTAGGGACCCCCCCAAAGTCTGTCTGGTGTCTGAAGAAGGGCAGTCTTGTTGGGGACTGTGTCCTTTAACTTATGGGTCTGAGCTAACTTAGGCAGTTAGTGCCAGAATCACACTGCAATTCAGGTAGAAATGGAACAGTGCCCCTTTAGAGGGTGTCTAGAGGAGGGGTGGAGTGGGAGCAAGAGAATGAGATGCTAAAATGATCAGAGCTGGATTTACTGGAAAGAGAAAGAAGTTTCAACTTCAGGCCTCTCACTATAGGCTCCTGCCAAGGTCCTGAGAGGGTCCCTCACTATGCATTCATATGGCCACATACTTTCACAAAATTTGTAAATGTGTACAGCATTGCTGTACTGCTCATTTTAAAAAGCTCCTGGATCCACCCAACCATCAGATTACAGAAGTTTCAGGCTGCACAACCCACTAGTGGTAACTCGGTGATGCTGAAGAAGCGACCAATTTCACTGTATCTTGCATGGCACAGCACAAGGTAAAAAAAAAGCAGTCAAGAGTTTGCAGGCTCCCGGGACCAGCAGTTAGCGTAATGGCTATGTCACTGGACTCCCATGTAGTCAACCACGGTTCGCGTCCTGGACCCGGTGGCTTAAAACTCACACCGGGCGGGAACCAGCAGTTAGCGTAATGGCTATGTCGCTGGACTCCCACGTAGTTGACCACGGTTCGCGTCCCAGACCCGGTGGCTTAAAACTCACGCCGGATGCGTGTGCGTGCGTGCCCAAGATCCCGAGAGGAGAATGGAGGAGAAGGGATTGCGGCGTGGCCATCCCCCCTGGGGGGTGATTTCTTGCTTTCTGTCTCTATGTCTCTCTCTGTCTGTCTGGCGAGCGCACGCGCCCTATAGCGAAAAACCTCTCCAAAAAAAAAAAAAAAAAAAAAACAAAACACTCACACCAGGCGCGCATGTATGTGCCCAAGATCCTGAGAGGAGAATGGAGGAGAAGCAACTGTGGTGTGGCCATCCCCCCTGGGGGTTGATTTCTCGCTTTCTATCTCTCGATCTCTCTGTCTGGTGAGCGCACACTCCCTATAGCAAAAACCTCTCCAAAAAAAAAAAAGAAAAACAAAAAGTTTGCAGGCTCCCCAACAGGGCACAAAAGAGCTGGAAGCATGTGAGCCCAAAGATGCCAGGGTCTTAATGAAACATCAGAATGCAGGAAGCTTCCGACTGGACCCAGTGGCCAAGGCCCCAGAAGTCAATGGCTCATGTCATCGAAGTCTCCAAAAGAATGAGACGGGGCCAGCTGCATGACCAGACCTCTCAGGATAGGAGCAGACTGGCAGCCCTGTGCCAAGATCAGTGGGGACACACAGGGTAGAGGGAACCCAGGGCATCCACCCTGACACCATGCTGAGGCACCAGCCTCCACCTGTATCCAGATGCCCTATGGGGAAGGAAGATGAGATGGGAGCTCCAAGGAAAGGGAGGAAACAGGCCAGGCGTGGTGTCTTGGCAGTGAGGCGGTGCCCTGTGAAGCCACACAGTGGGGGTCCCCAGTTCAGACCCTGAGGTATCCCTATACAACCAGGAGAACACACACCCAGGAGGATCCTGCTGGCTGACGGTGGTGGAGGTCACAGCATGGGGACCCTGTTGTGCCCACGATCTCCATGGAAGTAAGATAAAAATAAAAAGAAACAACCCATTAATGTAAGTACACATGGACATGAGTACCCCAAAAGATGATGTTAACCTAAAACTAAAGGCATTTAAGTTTCCCCAATGGAAACAGGGACCCCGAGGCAATGTAAAATACTTTTTTTTATTTTAACTGATCTGTGTTCGAAACTGTGTTCCTTCTAATTAAAAACAGCATTATAAATACAGAAAAAATATATACTTTAAAAATACTCGAACTAAACACATTCTCTAAAGGACACTGTGGGATTTTTTAGCGTGCACGATTACGAAATAAAACCTGTTGATGATGAAGCTGCAATAAAATTTTCAAAGACAATGGCCATATCACTTAAATTTAACCTAAGCATGCCCAGGCAGAGACGGCTAGGTATTCGCCATACTCTTGTTTTCCGGGGCTCACAGCCAAACCTCATTGCCCAGTCTCTCTAACAGCTGGAATGGCCACAGGACTAAGTACAAGCTAGTGGCATATGAGCAGGAGTGATGTGTAACCATTCAGGTTTGGCCCATTAGAACTCCACACCACTACTCCATGCTGTTTTCCCCTTGCCCAGCTCATGAGGACAGACGGGACCAAGCAGGCTAACAGAACCTGGGATCCCTGAATGGTCCCATGGAGAGCAGGTAACCTTGTCCACTAGGAATACCCACCATGGACGTGTATGAGTGAGACATGAAGTTTACTATTTTTTGGATAGGTCCGTGGATAGGGCTTATTTCGGTCCATCTGATGCAGTAGTAAACAGTACCCTCATCTGTATTCTTGTACATCCGCCTAGTGTTATTTCAACTGGGCAATCGATGGGCACTTATTTGCACATCTGTCTTGAACGAGACACAGATCCAGCTTATCAACTAGTCAGGAAGGCAGGCAGGTTGACAACTGCCGAGAACACTTGAAAACTAATCTGAGCTACGACAGGACAAGCAAAGACATGTAAGAGCACAGTGGGAAGCGGATTAGTTTTCATCTGTGAAGGCACCACCGAGGAGGTGGGAAGTGAGTGGGACCTTGAAGGAGATGAAGAACGTTCTAAAGAAAAAGGAGGGTGGGGAAGTTCACTTGGACTGAACAAGAGTCCTCAAACATCTGAACCGTGAGGCTGTTTTGCTAAAGACAGAAAACATACTGTTCTGTTCACCCCAGGGAACAGAGGCAGGGCCAGTGAGGAGCAGCTACGGGGCAAAGGGATTCCTTTCAAAGGGATGAAGAACTAATAGTCAGAGCTGACCATGAACTGGAGGGCCAGACAAAATAGGTAGTGAGAGTGTTTCCTTTAAGGGATGACCAGCCTCTTGGCACGGGGAATGCAGAGACTGATTTAAGCCTGGGACAGTTAGTCACTCTATTCAGCTGCCTTCTGATTCTGGGATTCTATGCGTCTTCAATGTCTCTGCCAAGCAGGCTCTGTACAACCCTGCCAGGAGAGAGAAGAATGATTTCAGCCCTGTTACAGCATTTCTTACACGGCGGTCCTTGCCAAACTCCCTTTCAAGGCTCTGTTGGCTGGGTTTGCTCAACGTGTTCGATCAGAAGCCAGTAGAGAACATCTCTTTACATCCAAACCCATGAGAAACCCTTGACCATTGTTTTCATTACCCAAAACAAGCTTACCGGGCTGATATTAAACAGGATCACCACCGGCAAGTGAGAAAACAAAGTGCACATCTATTTTCATTGCTTAGGCCACTCTGCGCTAACTCTGTGTCCCACTTGACAGTAGGTTGCCAGCTCCTACACATATGGACATACCATTTTCAAAAGACTAGACTGCGAAAAGATACGATACAATAAAGCTGTACTGAGCAGTTTTCCCTTTCTTGGATAACTGAGCATGTCACAAGGCACTTTAAGGTTAGATTTAGAATCATCAATTTCCACAACATAGCTTTATAAACCAAACTAAAACCAAACTAGTTTATCATTTTTAGACGTGTGTATGAGAGATAAAAGGAAGTCTGCTAGACACACTGAAAAGAGAAATCCTACCCTAATGCTACTGGTAAGTTAGAAACTTTCTACTTTCCTCTTAGGAGGATCACTTTCATTTTCACAAACATTCATGGAATCTCTAGTATGTGCTAGCTCCATGCTAATCGTGACCGATATAAACTGAATGAAAGGAGAAAAAAGTTAAACTTGAAAACTTCCCAAGATTCATGTTATTCTTCTAAAGGGCAATTGACAATATAATAATAATAATAAAAAGATAAGTTCAGCTACATTCTTGCCCAATGAACATTTTTCTTGTAATGTCGTGAGATTACACACATCAAAAGACTGACTTTAAAACACTGGCCTAGATTATTGTTTCATCTGTAATAATACTCCAGGTACTTAATTTATTGCTTAAATAAAAGAGAAAGGGAATAGAATTTTCCTGAGCTCAGAAATACATATTTAACAAACAAAACAACCCTTCACATCATAGAATGAATTTTAATTATGGACCTACAACCCCAAGAGCGAAACAAAGGAAATTTATAAAGTCATATTCTGAGTTCAGGGAAATACCTGTCAGATATGACAGTAAAATGAGCACACGCAAGTTACATGTTATAAGCAAGTTTTCAAATCACGTTTTGGTAGTGTCTCTCTTTTCAGAATCTCATGGATTTCAATCTTTTTGAAATTCAGGTCACAACCCTTTCATCATACGGTATCCAGAGGAAATCACATCTCAAGTGGTATGAAGGCCTATCTGGCCTTGATATCTGATCTCAAACTACTTGCGATTGCCTTTATACCCATCTGCCTTCTTACCACCTGGGTCCTAAAATTCCTGGTTCACAAAGCTCGGGAACCGTCTTCTCTTTTGATGCAATCAACAGCTCCCAACAGCACGTACAATTTCCGATGCCCAGTTACTGACCTTGTCCTTGTCTGGAATCTATGCGCCAGGTCCTTCTATCTGACTGGGTACTATGTATGCTCCCAACAATAGAGAAAGCAGAGCTATCCTCGCAAAGCAAAGATGCATGCTGGCCTCTACGTTCACACATGGCTCCGGGGAGCATTTTGAAACTTCTGTGCGCTCCAAGAAAACATTCTGAGATTTCCATCTCCAGTTGAAACAAGAAACCACCATTTTCAAAGAAAAAAGAACACAAACTCTAGAAAATTTCCAAGCATCACTGGTCCAAGGGTCAGGCTCTGGGGTATATTATAGATGGGAAGATGAGATCAGGCCAAAACTGAGGATGCAAATTCAATCTCCTGCTAGCTGTCATTTCTAGCCAACTCTGGGTCCTGCCTAGTTACATACATGCTCTGGGCCTCAATTTCTCTGTCAAACCACGAGGTTCAGAGAGGCCTTCTATATCTAAATGTGCTATGGGTCTATGAAATAAAAACGTAGTAAGAAAAGGCTGCTGTCCCATATCTATCTCTGCAAGCCTTATAGAAATAAAACTCCAATTAAGGACCGTGAAATGAGGGGGAACATTAAAAACATCTCTAAGGTCCCCTTCCACAGTTTGATCCTCAGTCTGAGAAAGTGAGGCATGACCATGCAATTGGTCATAAAACATTAGTAGGTCTCACAGCTCTAATAATTCTATGCTTCCAATAGCCAATTCTGCTCTAGCACAGAATTCCTCATTATATTTTTCCAAGCGCTTCCCTGAAATGTGGAATGACTCCACTGCCACAGCAAAATGACTACCTTCTCCGTTCAATAGCCACTTGCCTTTTATTGGCAACTCACCCCCTCAGAGAATTCCAGCATTAAGCTCCACGCCAACAAGTACACTCCACCTCGCAAACACAGGGTAAGAAAGCCACACCTACCCTCAGCCACTGTTTCTCTGTGAGGGCGTCGCTGTAGTCCACATCCCGGCGCTGCCGAGACCCTCTCCCAAATATCTTCTCTTCCTCTTCTTCACAGGTTAGCCGTTCCACTTCTGCGTCATCCTTGATAATCCAGGAGGGCAGCTCATCTTCCTCCATTAAGCGAGGTTTGCGCTTTGGGTTCCGGGCATCTTCCCTCCGCCGGTCCATGTCCATACGCTGGAGACATTAATAAAAGTGTCACCAGAGGGAAAAGGGACTCCACAGAGCACAGACTTTGCAATATACATAACTCTTACAAGTCATCTTACACAGCTGAGGGTCCTTTTCAGTCTCTCTTATTCCTGGTTGATTTGTTCTAACTCATCCCTAATGTAATTTTATTTTTATACTGTTATCAAAATAAAATCCCTTCCCTTCCTTTGTACCCATCCTTAGAAATGTACTTGTCTATTAAAAAAATCTATATCATATACATACATATATATATATAATTGTTTTAAAATTTAATTCTGGGTCAACATATGGCATGGTGGTCAAGGTGTTGTACTCCCACATGGCTGACCATGGTTCGAGTCCCGGACCGGGTGGCTTGCTCACTCGTGTGTGGTCTCTCTCACACCTGCACATGCCCTATGGCAAATTTAAAATAATAATTGTAGGGGCCAGCAGGTGGTGTGATGGTTAAGTTGCTGGATTCCACATGGCCAAACCACGTTCAAGTCCTAGAGCAGGTGACTTGCTTTTTCACTCTCCCTCTCTGTCTCTCTCTCTCTGGTCAAAATGAATAATAATAAATTAAAAATTCTTAAAAAATTATAAAATTCAGTAATTCTACAAAAAAAAGGGAAGATTTTCTTCTCTTAGCTTATATGTGTCCAAAGCTTCCTCCTAAGTAACAGTGAGAAAATTCAAATTGGGAATGCATTTTCAAAATGTGATCCCTGGCTACACCATTCCTGGATTCCCTCGAAAACAATGTATCCTTTGCACATATAACAAAGTTCACAAAGAAAACTTCTTTTATTCAATAGAGCATGTTGTGCTTTAAGTTAAATAATCAGGGTTGGGGGAGACAGGATATGACCCAAGGTATCACCATGGAATAGCCACCCATGGGTGGACATGGGGAGGGGACATAAATGGTATGATTAGTCGACCACAAATTTACTGAATTTTCAATACCCCATGGGCACTGTGGAAGGAATGCTCCTTGGTTATTTATCTTTTAAAAGTTTACCTCTTAGGAAAAAATTATACCACAAAAAGACAGATCTCAGAGGTAATCTCAACTATCAAGTTATATATGCAATGACTTCTTTTCACAGTCTTCTAAATATCTATTTCCCTACTTCCTGATCTTTTTTTAAAAAATCAGGTTCAGTTGTACATAAGCTAAGTGCCATGTACTTGGCTTTAAGCTGTAACTGAAACAATCTGGTAGATAAAAATGAGCAAATAAACCTGCTATTAAATTTCTACATACACTAGTTGTACATATCACGAGTCAGAAGTATCCTTTCTACAAATAAGGCCGACGATCATTACATTACTTACTTTTTCCTCTTCCTTCCTTCATACCATGCTGAAACTGACATTTGCTATCATTGTTTCTTAAACACTAAAACTGATGACATGTAACTGGATCATCTACGAAGTGAACCCACATATGACCTCTGGAATCTATTTAAAAATTAAAGGTCAAGGGACCAGCAGTTGGCGTAGTGCCTACATCTCTGGACTCCCATGTAGTTGACCGCAGTTCGAGTCCCAGAACCGTTGCCTTAAACACACACAGGGCACATGTGCATGTGTGCATGCCCAAGATCCTGAGAGGAGAATGGAGGAAAAGGGATTGCGGCATGGCTATGCCCCTGGGGAGTGACTTCTGCTTTCTATCTCTGTCTTTGTCTTCCTGGCGAGCACATGCGCCCTATAGCAAAAACCTCTCAAATAAATAAATAAATAAATAAAGGTCAAAGCTCCTTATACTACTCTTCAACATTGTTGGAAACATGTTCTCAGGATGAGGTAGGGACATGATAAAGTCTCTCTGATAGATAAACGTGGCTCTTGAGATGTTCTGTGCCACAGTTAGCTCAAGATGCTCTGCTTATTCCTGCTTTCTAATGGTTTGGTATCAAAAATGAGATCCACCGAAACATAACGAGGATGCCCTGTTTACAGCGGGACCTAAAAGGGGCTTTGTGTGGCAGCGTCCTCGTATTTATGAAGACTGCTAACGGGAAAAAGCACCCTTCATTCATGTCCTGTAGTAAGATGACAAAATATAGTCTTCAATTTTTCGTCATACTTTTCCATTAATTATACCAAAGCCCATAGTATTTGTATGCCACTGAGAATACAATTCTTTTCTGATATAAAAGCAAAGTATGCACTTGTTTTATTTTAGAGGAGGTAGATGCAACTTAGTAAAAACTTCAAGTCCTAATGATGGACAGAGATTTCTACCTGCAGAGTACCACTACAAAGCCTGAGGTCAACATTCAAGAAAAAGTCTAACATTTTAGTCACTACAGAATAAGTTTGTCCTGGGAACCAGCAGTTAGCGTAATGGCTATGTTGCTGGACTCCCATGTAGTCGACCGCGGTTCAAGTCCCGGACCCGGTGGCTTAAAACTCACGCCGGGCACGTGTGCGTGCGGGTCCAAGATCCCGAGAGGAGAATGGAGGAGAAGGGATTGCGGCGTGACCATCCCCTCTGGGGGATGATTTGTCGCTTTCTGTCTCTATGTCTCTCTCTGTCTGTCTGGTGAGTGCATGCGCCCTATAGCAAAAACCTCTCCAAAAAAAAAAAAAAAAAAAAAAAGAGTAAGTTTGTCCTGACACTAGATTATAATCATGTCACTTCCAAGTACAACTATTCTTATACTTCTTACCTACGTAAAGAACAAAGCATCTAAAAGCTGAGTATTTGTAAATTTACAAACTGTTTCAGCTATCCATATCAGGAGATGTCAGAGTGCTTTTAGGTAAAATTCGGAGGTGATCATTTTAGAGGATAACCTCTTCTACAGCCACATTTTTTTAGAAGGAGAAAGCAAGACAAATGTCTAAAATAAAGGTTCTATTTTAATGAGACCATCCACATAGTGTGTGCTGTTTACAGTATCCAAGGTAAAATCAAATAATATCTTTGTAGTAATTTGAGATAATTCTTTTACAATAAATGAATAAAGAGTTTAAACAATATCTGAGATCGCAAGACTTATTCTAGCTCACATTTCATTCTTGTTTTACACTAAACTTTTTAATCAGAATAACTGGCATGGATTCCACTTTTAGTTCCTGCCCCCTGGTGGAGGTGTTAATGAACAGTGAGCTGTCCAAAAGCAGTCAATGGATTAGAAGATTTTTAAAAAGCAAAACCAAACCAAACCATACCAACAAATCTGTATAATCCCCCAAACAGAAGCCAAGCTTTAAGAAACGGGCAAAAAATTTACAAAATCCAAGCGCCTACAAAAAAAAAGGAAAAGGAAAAAAGTGCTTTTTAACCAGTCTCACCTGTTACAAACCTGTTCTTCACGTGATAAAATATAGTCCCAAGTTAAAGGAAGGCAGTGCCTTGGCCAAACATTCGCATTTTTCCTAAGGCTTTCCATTTCTACAAATACCCAGCCCATAAGCTAGGAAAGACAAGTCCTCTTTCTCCCTCATTTCAGGGATGCTGCTCGAATTCCCCATCTCTGGGCCTAATCTAATTTGTATAATGGGAGGCAGCTTATCCTCTTCAGCGTCTCAAGAGTATCTGAGGCTACCGCAAGAGCTGAATTATTGCCAATCAGTGATCGCCAGGAAAGCTGAGGGCCTCTTGCCTCAGCGCCTGCCAGCAATCTACATTTTAATAAGTTCCTCAAGGAGAGAGAGAATGTCCATTTCTATGTGTATCTCTCACCTTTCTAAATGGAGAATAATCTATGAACGTGGCAACCAATGGTATGAGTTAAATTTATGAACGCCCCAGGTTGACCACGCTGTTAAGTCTTTCTTACTGCTATTTCTCTCCAAAATGGCTTCACCTGGAGAGGACGGTTCGTGGTGAGGGGGTAGAAGAGGGGGTACAAAGCCCACCTTAGGAGATACTACAATGGCTACCCAAATTTTCCTGAGAAAGAATTAAATATCCTCTATTGTGAATCAGTTTGGGCAGACAAACTCTGTGTTCCCTAGACAACAACCACAAAAAAAAAGAACAAACAAAGAAATAAAAAACCACAATAACAATGTAAGCCTCCATTCTCAAAGACAATGGAGGCTGGAAGGTGGATACTGCAAACCCCATGGGGGGCATCTGGCCCACAGCTGTGTTTTGTTTGGCCTGCAGGATTATATAACAGTGAAAAAAACCTGACTTTAGCTGCAACATTTTAACACCCAGAGATTATATATAAAAATCTAGATTCCCAGCTTCTCTTGAAAATGTGTCATTTCTTGCTACACAGTCTAACATACCTACCTTGCCACTCTGCTCCCCAACACACCTATCCGTGTCCCCTTGCTTCACTCAAATTATTTAACTGACCTCTGAAGGAGTTCAAATTTGGGACCTCTGATTTTAGGGTTCTATAGTATTCAACCATCAATGTCATGGGTTACATGTATTCCTTTCCTCACAATGAGGCTAAATGTCTGATGTAAAGCAAAATAATTACAGGTACTGGAAGGAAATTCTTAACTTTACATATCCTGATCTACCTTGACATCTCCATCAAGCCTAAAATTTCACAAATAACACCATACACTCAATAAATATTTATTAAGCAACTACTATGTTCCAAGAATGGTTCCGGTCAATGGAGATAGAGAAGTAAACACAACCGTGACAGTAAAACCTTCAGAGCCCAGTCAACAGCACTTCCGTGAGCTTCTGTGCTGCCTCCCTGACCAGCCCAGGGCCTTACTCCCAGTAACTATGTGCTGGTAACAGGCCTCACAAATATAATTTGGGTTCCCGGAAAATTCTATGTATTACAGAACAGCAGGACTAAAACTATGGCATCAAATTCTCAAATGCCAAGTTTCTTTTACACCTAACTTTGTGCCGGTGAAATTCAACCACTTTTGATTTTTTTCTTTTATTTTTGGAGAGGTTTTTGCTATAGGGCGCGTGTGCTCGCCAGACAGAGAAAGACAGAGAGACAGAAAGCGAGAAATCACCCCCTGGGGGGGGATGGCCATGCTGCAATCCCTTTTCCTCCATTCTCCTCTCGGGGTCTTGGGCACACACACACACACACACACACACACACACATACACACACACGCCCGGCATGAGTTTAAGCCACCGGGTCCGTTATTCGAACCGCGGTCCACTACGTGGGAGTCCAGCGACATAGCCATTATGCTAACTGCTGGTCCCCCACTTTTTATTTTTTATTTTTATTTATTTATTTATTTATTGGAGACTTTATTTATTTATTTATTTTTTTGCTATAGGGCGCGTGCGCTCGCCAGACAGAGAGAGACAGAGAGACAGACAGCGAGAAATCACCCCCCAGGGGGAATGGCCATGCTGCAATCTCTTTGCCTCTGTTCTCCTCTTGGCATCTTGGGCACGCACACACACGCACCTGACGTGAGTTTTAAGCCACCGGGTCCGGGACGCGAACCGCGGTCGACTATGTGGGAGTCCAGCGACATAGCCATTACGCTAACTGCTGGTCCCCCCCACTTTTGATTTTTAAAGGGAGGCTGTACCTTCACACACACCTCGAAGGCTCCTGTTTGCTTGTGCAGGCACTCTTCCACAATCACCAGAGGCACACCTCTGCTGTTTAGTTCCTGTTGGCCACCTGATCCCATAGTGAGCATGTGTGCTTTGACCTAGCAGGGAGACAACTAGGGCGCAGTAGTAAATGTCGATGCCTGTGGGAGCCAGGCAGGTTTCCTGAATGTTGCTGGCCTGGGCTTAGGAACTAATGGGGAGTGGGGGTCTGCAGAAAGCTGCAGACCACATGGCCTGTCCAGAGGGTAGAGCTGCTGCTCAGCACTGCCAACTGTTTCCGCACAGAGATGTGGGTCTGGTATTGCCCAATCTCATTTTTTCAAGAGACGCCAGAAATCAGGATTCGTTTTATGTTGGCAACAAATGAGAAATTTTAAAAAACACCGTGTGGGCCAAACAAAATATGTCTGCAGGCTAAATCCAGCCTCTGAACTGAAGGAAAAGCACAGGCTTTCTAAACCAAGTTCTGCCAGGGCACGCAGGACCCAGGCATCTTGGTGAACAGACAGGAGGGCCAGAGGAATAAGGCATTTGCTTTGTGATTTTTCTGCAACATTACCATAAAAAGATCAAATTCTTCTTCTCGCCGAGCAATCATTTGGTTCAGAGTCTCGTCGTCTGGTACCTCATCTTCTTCCTGGGGTTAAAAACAGAACAATTGAAGAGGTTTTAAGAGATGGGCAGCTGGGGTGAAGTATAAACACATAAGGTAAATCTGTCTTCCAGACCCATTTCTCAAGCCAGAAGATAGAAAGGTCACTGCGTTTAGTGCTTGCCATTCTTATTCTGCAAGCTATTCAAACTAACCTCCCAGAACAAAATCTGTTTAGGGCGGAAGCCTCAAGCAGAATAAGAAATACGGATTCTCCTGGATGTGTAGCTTGAGACTGCTACATTTAAAACAAGCTACTTTATGTCTCCCCATCTCAGTGAACTCATCTATAAGATGGGTATAACATTCTACTTTTAGGATGACGTGAGATTTAAATGAAGAAATACATGTGAAAAAGTGCCTACCATGAGTTCTTTTAATTCCACTTACTGTATCTCAAATATAAATGCTTATTTACACAGCTTTACAAAGTAAAACTTTGTGATCAGACATAGAGCAAGATGATAAAAATAATACACACACACACACACACACATATATACATACATATATATATATATATATATATATATATATATATATACACACACACATATATATACATATATAGGTGCCAGCAGGTGGCGTAGTAGACAGAGTGTTGGATTCCCACATGGCTGATCACGATTTGAAGCCCAGATCCGGCAGCTTGAAAATCCTGCCAGATTGTATGCATGCATGCCCAAAATCCCAAAAGGAGGAGAAAAAACTGGGTCATGGCCATCCACCCCAGAGGATGATTTCTCCCTTTCCCTTTCTTTCTCTCTGGTGAGTGCATGCACCCGATGGCAGAAAAAAAAATCATATTTATATATTTGATATATATATATATATATATATATATATATATATATAAACTCTAAGACATGTTTAATTGATGTATTATAGTAAGTATTACAACTGCTAATGGTTAGAGCTATAATTACGACAATTCAAAAGGTTTTAATAACAAAAAACTCTCAAAACTATATTTAATTAAAATAAGCGAGATACAGAAGCAATTAAAGAAGGGTTAAAATTTTCACTTTGTATTATGTTAAACAAAGACACATTATCTCTCTGCTAAATCCCTCAGAAACAGCTCTCAAGCTTTTCAGAAATGTTATGCTATGATTTCCACATGTTAAAAAAAAGATTCTAAAAGTTGGGCACATATTATAGGACTTATCATCCAAAATTATTTTTATCATATGCTGAGAGAGCTTGTTAAAAACCAAATAGGGAATTTTGGTGTATCAGCAGAGGGAAAAAAGAGGAAAACACAGAACTTCAAACATCCAATTTCACAAATCATATGTTCAAAATGAGGCGAGTTGTTTCAGAAAGAGTATGGGTGTACTAGCAGCTTAAATGAGATGAGTATGTTGGCTCCCAACATAACATCTTATGCACTGTAGGAACTTAATAAGTGTTAGAAAGAAATGCATTCCACTAAAGTTAAAAAAAAAACCCTATGGTAGAGATGATAATTATTTTTGAAAAATCTTCTATTCTAGTTCACCTCCACAGATTGACTAAAATCAGTCTGTCCGGGGCAGGTGGTATGGAGGTAAAGGAGGCTGTATTCCACATGGCCGACTACACAGTTCAAGTCCATGTGGCTTGAAAATCATTCTGGATGCGCGTGTGTACATGCCCAAAATCTGAAGAGGAGAATGGATTATGGCATGGCCACGCCCCTGCAGGGGATAATTTCTCGCTTTCCCCTCTCTCTCTCAATGGCAAGTTCATGCACCTTACAGAAAAAACTACAATCAGTTTGTCTGATTATTGTATCTCATCTGACAAAGACACAGACGAGCTAGGGGTGGGCTTGGACTTCACAGTACAAAGTTTCTGGCTGGCACATCCTCTAGTGACCAGGTGCTCTGATTGGCCTACCTTTATTCCTGAACCAAATGTTACCCTCTCATCACCTATACAGTGGGACACTTAACTGTCCTCATGCCCAAAGCGAAAAGATTCCTTTGTAAACAGGAAAGGAACCTGTCCACGGTGTCTTGACCTTCATGGAGAACCAACTGCTGGGAAGAGTGTGGTAACCTCCGGTCTTTGAGCCCTGGCACTCTGTGGCGTGTCACCCTCACTTCAGGAATCCTTTAAATAGCAAGCTCTACTTCACATTTAGATTCATGTCATTAAAAAAAAATACATAAGAGTTTTAAAATATTTTCACTTATAATTTATAGGAGGCTTCAAAGACACATATCCTGTTAGAGGTAATACCAAACTATATTGAATATGTGCAATCCAAAGAGTATTTCGTGTGACTATGTCAGGTAAATTTACTCTTCAGTTTATAAGTATGTACGCACAAAGCCAAATTTGCCCATCACCAGCAAGTCTTATGGAAAGGACTAGTGCCAGTATTTTGTACAGTTTCCTAGACTGTGTAAATATGATTTTAAACCTATGTCAAATTCATTTTGGAATGAATATTTAGTATACAATTACTAAAATTGGCAATGTGAAAAATACAAATGACAACTCAAAGATGACCGAAAAGAAACCTAACCAAGGCAAGTGGCATAGTGGTTAAGGTGCTGGACTCCCACGTGGCTGACTATGATTCCAGTCCCGGACCTGGCAGCTTGAAACTCACACCAGGCACATGTGCATGCATGTGTGCCCAAAATCTTGAGAGGAGAATGAAAGAAAAGGATTGAGGTGTGGCCATCCCTTTTGGGGAGTAATTTCTGTCTCTCTGTCTCTCCAGCGAGAAGACGTGCCCTATAGCAAAAATACCTCAAAAAAAGAAAGAAGAAACCTAACCAATGCGTTCTTTGCACCATCTTGGCAAACAGAAATTGAAATGGATGATCAGCTGCTGATGATTATTACGTGTACGGTATCTTCAACTGGACTGGGGTGAAGTGTATTCATGTTGGGTAAATTCACTTTGCAAGCTATAGTGATGCATGGTGACTGACTGAATACAATAAAATAAAAAATAAATAGAAACTATTGAACCAGTATTTTTCTCAGTCTTTGGTTAGCTCTCAGAGCAAAATTTGAAGTGGAAGTTAAGACACATTTCCCAAGTATAAGTACAGCTAAATGAGCCAAAGATGCTGTGAAGGTTTGTCCTACAAACACGTTGAGGTACTGTAATCCCTGATCAAAAGGCAGCACTCAGTGCTCTGGAGGAGGGAAGACAGAAAAAGCCAAGAGGGACCTTCCCAGCTTTATCTGGTCTCTTTTGGCTAATTCTGTCCCCTCTGCAGTTTCCCATCTGCCCTACAGAAGGCAGCATTTACAGGGAAGCACCCATAGGCCAAGCCTTGAGGTCCCTCTAGCAATAGCTTTCAAGACACTCATCTGGATAACTTTCAGGCTTTCTGTGTTCAGAATATAAGACAGTAGCTAATTTATTCATTTCTATTAACATTGGTCCAGGAATGCTCTAAAGAACAAGGGAGTTAGTCTTAATCTTTCAGAGAGAAAAGGTCATTGTTGGGTTTTATCACCTTGGCTTTCTAGCATACCTCATTTTCCTCTTCATGCTCCAGAATGGCCTGCAAGAATGCCCTCCGTTCATGGCTTGAAGACTTCTGATCAAACATGCCCGCCTGTATAACTTTCTGATCCACGTTCAGCTTGTACTTTGCAGCTGCGAGAATCTTCTCCTCCACACTGTTCACGGTGCAGAGTCTCAGCACCCGCACCTCATTCTGTTGGCCAATGCGGTGTGCTCTGTCCTGTGCCTGCAGATCCTGTTTGAGAAAACAGTATCCGTGAGAACCTAGGAGCCTGGAGTGGCCTTGCAAAGTGTCTAACCACCAGGAAAAGATGGCAGCAGTATTTAACCCACCTTTACTAAGTCTGATTTTGCTTACATTTTAAAAATACACAAGCTACCTTCTTTGGGGGCAAAAATATTTTTTGAGAGGTTTTTGTTTTAGGACACACGTGCTCACCAGAGAGAGACAAACACAGTGAGAGAGAAAGTGAGAAGTAAACCCCCTCTAGGGGAAATAGCCATGCTGAAATTTCTTCCCCTCCATTCTCCTCCCAAGATCTTGGGCACCTATGTACACATGCTGAGCATAATTTTCAAGCCATCAGGTCTGGGACTCAAACCACAGTTGGCCATGTGGTCGTCCAGCAATGTACCCATTATGCCACCTGCTAGTACCTCTTCAGACAAAACTAAGGGCTTTCTAGTTGAGGAAACCTGGGTTTAAATAAACCAAGTCAGAGGATGGCCAGTGGTATGGTGGTTAAGGCACTAGACTCCCACATGGCAGGCTACAGTTTGAGTCCCAGACCTGGAGGCTTGAAAATCACGCCAGGCATATGTGTATATATGCCCAAAATCCCAAGAGGAGAATAGAGGAGAAGGGGTTGTGGTGTGGTCATCCCCCTGGAGGGTTACTTCTCAATTTCCTTTTCTCTGTCTCTCTCCAGCAAATGCATATGCCCTATGGCAAATATCTTAAAAACAAACAAAAAACAAAAACAAAACAAAACCTAAGTAATGTGAACTACATCTCAGGTTTTGAAATACAGGTCTCAAAATGTTTTATCTGTCTCCAGGTTTACCATTACAATTTGTCCCTAAATAAAAGAAAAATATAATACAACTGATGTCAGAATTATGTTTCAGATATTATCTATAATTGATCCTGAGTTGCAAAAGTACCTTCCCTATAGTGTGGTGTACTAAAGATGATTTTAAAGCATCACTAAACTATACATACATGATTTTATATGTGTATATAGATATATACACATATAAAATGTATAAATATATAATATATATACATATATGCATGTATATATATTTTATAAATATATAAAATAAGTATATAGGGGGATTCAAAAAGTTCCAAGTTTATTTTGGCACAAAAAATTCTGAAATCTATGAATAGCTTTTGCACAATATGCATCTTCCATGAACTCTGTGAAGACTCCTTGTCTACTGTTTGATCAGCAAGCCAATTTTCTAAGAACATAACTCCATTAAAGACTGTATTTACTTTGGGATATAAAAAGGATGGCTACTAGGATGAAGTTTAGGATACAGACACCTTTCCTTCTATATTAAAAACATTGAAGTTGGGTATACTGACTGGAAATTTTTCCTAAAGAAATAATTATGGGGCTGGCCCCTCAGTGCAGTGGTTAAGGGAGCCAGATCCCACATGGCTGACTGTGCTTCACATCCCTTCCGCAGAGGCCTGAAACACATGCCAGTGTATGTGTTACATGCCCAAAATCCTGACTAGAAAGAAGAGTGAAGGAAAAAGACCTGCAGCATGGCCACACTCCACTGGGAGTGCGTCCTCTGTCTCTGTCTCTCTCTTTCTCTCCGAAGACCACATGTGCACTATGGCAAACATAATCATCATCATGCATATGTGTGAACATTTATAAATATGGATATACATTCTTACCATTACTTATAGGTGTTTTTAGAAAAGTAGAGAGGTCAACATTCAATAATGATAGATTGGTTAAAAAAATTATACTATTCCCCTATATGAATACAACAGTATGGTATCTAAAACATTATATCATAGACAATTTCATGACACATGCTATAATAAATGAAAACTACAAGCTATAAATGGTTATGGACATTATGAATTTACTTCTGCATATTTATCTACAGCAAGAAAAAGGTAGAAAGGACAAATGCCAACATGTCAACAATGTATATGTCTCTAGTTATATCTATATATAATTGTATGTGTAATACATGCACAATAGTACCATTATATATAAAGGTACATATACAATTAAATATAATTGTGCATATGCTATAATTATACATATTGTTATAATTTTGCAAATTAATTATACAATTACATATAATTGTACATGTCGACATTTATATTTACATTTATATATGTATGTATATAAACACACATATATACACACAATTATAGGTGTTATTTCATTTTTTTTTATTTGCCAGAGGGTACGTTTGCTCACCACAGAGAAAGTACACAAGAGAGATAGAACATGAGAAAGCACTTCCCATGGAGGATGGCTATGCCACAATCCCTTCTCCATCCTCCTTTAAGGATTCTGGGCATGCACGCACATGTGCCTGGTGTGTTTTTCAAGCTCCTGGGCCTACAACTCGAATTGCACAGTTGGCCATGGGAGATCCAGCTACCTTAATCATCATGGGTTTAACTGTGTTTTAACAACTTTCCTAGTTTAAATATTGGGTCACTGAAAGAGTTTTTTGCATAGAAAAACATAAAAATATATCATGACTTTTCTGATGACCCAATATATATTGATCTTATACTAAGAAAATACCTCCAACGAAATCTTTACGTAAAAACCTATATAAACCTATGAAGCAGAGTTACCTAATTTTATAGCTATCCAATAAAAAGTTTTTTACATCTCCCCCCCCCTTTTTTTTTGAGAGAGAGATTTTTGCTAGAGGGCATATATGCTCACCAAAGAGACAGAAAGCGAGAAATCACCCCCCATGAAGGATGGCCACACCACAATCCCTTCTTCTCTATTTTCCTCTTGGGATTTTGGGCACACACCCACATGCACCTGGCATGGGTTTCAGGCTGCCGGATCCAGGAGTCAAGTTGCAGTCAACTACATGGGAGTCCAGGGATGTAACCATTAAGCCATCAGCTGGTTCCAGCATTCCACTTTTATTCCTTATGGTCCAGGTGGCAGTTTCTGGGCAATGCTACTTACTTGTTTACACATGTCCTCCATTAAACTGCATCCATCTTGGGACCAGCAGTTGGTATAATAGCTATGTCACTGGACTCCCATGTAATCGACCGTGGTTCAAGTCCTGAACCTGGTGGCCTAAATTCATGCTGGGAGCATGTGCGTGGATACCCAAGATCCTGAGAGGAGAATGGAGGAGAAGAAACTGCGGCATGGCCATCCCCCAGGGGGATGATTTCTCACTTTCTCTCTCTGTCTCTGTCTTTCTGGTGAACACACGTGCCCTATAGCAAAAACCTCTCAAAAAAAAAAAAAAAAAAAAAAAAAAAAAAAAAAAAAAACCTGCATACATCTTGCGGAATAAGTTACCTTCCCTATTTCCCATATTCCTAACCCCATATTTTGCACAGACTTAACTGCTATAAGCCTGTGCTCTTGACCAGATGAGTTCCTTGGTCACCCATGTAGCATAAGGAAGCAGCAGGCAGTCTGCCCAGAAGACTTGTTTCTGCTGCAGGAACCTTTACAATCAAATGACTAATTAGGCAAGCTTTTCCTCAGAAGATATTTAAATAAGTTAATATAAATACCATAGTGCCGAACCATGAACACAGATGGGTCCATCTAAATTAGACTGCTTTCTAAAGAAGAGACTGTGAGATAGATAATTACAGTCCAACGAGAGAGAGGCCCTAAACTTCCTTTTCAAGCCCTTAGATCAATCATCTCTCTCAACACCTCCTCACCAGAACTTCTAAGCGGCAGCCAGGATGACAGGGTCTGGAGCCGGATGGTGGTACTGCAGTAGCCACGCTCTGCGAGGAAGACTCACTTGGAAAAGTTCCAGATTTGTGTCTGGAGACTTCCCTGGGTATGCTGGGCACACATGGGCCCATGATCCGGGCTGGCTGAAGCTGGGTGTGAGTGGTGGGGTCAAGACCCTGTGGCAGGTGATGTCTCTCTGTTTCTAGCTTTCTCTCTTTCTCTTGCTCATAGAATAAATAAATAAACTTTGATAAAAAAAAAAAGAGATTCTCTTCACAAAAAAATGACAAGTTCTGTGTCATCAACTTTTGTATTATCTTCTGCAACATGGGTCAACAAACTGTTTCTGTAGTAAATATTTAGATAGTCTGGGCCAGAAACAAAAATGAAGCAACTGTTCTTGCCAAGAGACTAATATTCCTTTTTTCCCATTTTATAGTTCTGCCTGAAAATATGAAAACTCTTCTTCACTTGGGCACACCAAAACAGGTCTGGCCTACGGGCCATGGTTTGCTGACCCCATCTTAGAAGATGCTCATAAAACCACAAAAGTACTACACTGCAGGTAGCAGCAGGATATGCTAGGTGCCGAGGACATATACTGGCTTGTGTATAAGCCACGGATGTACAACCAGGGTAAAAAGTTCTTTGATTCTTGGGAACTTGTCACAATCTGTCCTGTTTGGAGGTCGTGGCAGTGCTGTCTATGTATTTAAGATTATCCATCTATGTGGAAAATGATAAAAGTTAATATTGATAGGTTCGAGAGGTTTATGGAACATGAACACGTGAGTCTCTAAGCCAAAAGGAGAGGGAAAAAAAGAAAGAACACTGACAAAGAAATAAGTGCCGTAATTAGTAAATGAATTGTTCACTATTTTCGAGGTCTTAATTACCGGACTATAAACTCTATCACGGTGATTTAGGTGTGATAATACCTGACAGCAAGCCTCTGACCTGAGAAAAGACCTCTCAGATAACTTTTTGGTTGACCATTCTGTAATGGCAGCACAACTCCAGCTCCATGGTTCAAAATGTTAAGTGCCAACCCCTGCTGTTGTTTTGGTTTGGTTTTTTAAATTCCAAGAGGGCACATGTTCTCACCGCAGAGAGAGAGGGGGAGAAAGCACCGGTCAGTAGATGTGATCACACTGCACTGCCTCCTCCTCCACTTCTCCACCCCATGAGGATCTGGGGCTCACTTGTCCACACACCTGGAATGTCCTCAGACCACTGGGCTGGGATACAAACCACAGCTGGCCATGTGGGATTTAGCTCCCTTCAGACTAGGTTATGGGGTGGGCCTGCAACCGATGTTTCTACTCAATGTTTTGGAAATGAGAGTCTTGGTAATTCTGAGGGATTTTAAGACTAATTCCACCTTCTAGGTAGGGCTTCTGGGTAGGGCTTTCAACTAGCAGCTTTAAGGCCATTATCTTCAACCTGTCAACCTGTGCCAACCTCTTAATTCATCTTAGGTGCCTTAATTTTGATTCACTGCCAAACAGAAAACTTATAGAAAATTTTCTCTCTTCTTTTTTCTTTTCCTTTCCTTCCTTCTTTCCTTCTTCCTTCCTTCCCTCTTTCCCTCTCTCTTTCTTTCCTTCTTGAGAAGTTTTTGTTATGCTCTCATCAGAGAGACAGAAAGCAAGAAATAACCCCCAGGAGGGGATGATCACACCACAATCCATTCTTCTCCATTATTCTCTTGGAATTTTGGGTGCACATGTGCCTAACATAAGTGTCCAGCCTTGGTTCCAAAACTCAAACCATTGTTGGCCATGTGGGAGTTCAACGCTTAACCACTACGCCACCTGCTGGCTCCGTGCTTAGTTTTTTCATAATACACATTTCCCATTGCTTCAACAAGTTCAATGGAAAATGTGTTTAATTTAAAAAAAAATGTGTGGATTTCCAAAAACATGCGACAACAAAGTAAACTTGTACTTTATTTTCATTTTTCCATGAACTTTTTGATGACCACTCTTGTATGTGCAAGGATGCTGGATGGAAAAAGCTCAACCCCAGGATTCGAACCCAGTCAGATGTGAGTTTGAATCATGGCTGTGTGTTCTTAAGCAAGCTAAGTACTGACTGATTCCTTGGGTATAAGATATTTTGGGGTTTACCTGGAGTAAGATATGCAAAATGCCTAACATTACCTGATACAGTTAGTTCCCTTTTTGAAAAACACACCAAGTGTGTATGCATGCCCAAAATCCTGACAGGAGAATGGAGGAGAAGGGATTGGGTATGACCATCTTCCCTGGGGATGACCTCTCACTTTTCCTTTCCACCTCTGACCAGTCAGTACACACTAGTTCCCTTTTAAATAGAAACTCAGCATTCACGCTAAGATCACTAATTTCTGAAAAAAGAAAGTTTGCCTAAACAATGGTCATGTTTTTCTTTTTTTTTTTAACTGTCAAAGTGTAGGTACACGCACTTAATCTCAACTACCCAGTGAGGCACTATTACTATAGAGAAAACCTAGACCAATAAAGAGCCCAGGTTATGCTGATGTACATTTCATATTCATATATGAGAGTTACAGTTTTCCTTTTTACTATATTGACTCTAACATTTGTTCAGTAGAATAAATTTTTTTTTTTTTAAGGTTTTTGCTATAGGGCGTGTGTGCTCGCTAGAGACAGACAGAGAGAAGGAAAGCAAGAAATCACCCCCCAGGAAGAATGGCCACATCCATTCTTCCCTTTGGATTTTAAGGGACATATGCACACACACCTGGCATGATTTTCAAGGCAATAGGTCTGGGACTTGAACTGCAGTTGGCCAAGTGGGGAGTCTAGCATCTTAACCACTATGCTACCTGCTGACTCCCAATAGAATCAAATCTTAATGAATATACAATATCCTTCTCTCTAGTATCCTACAGGCAGGTACATTACCTCCCAGAGTAATTTAAGAAACCAGTCTCATAAAGAACCCATTAAATGTTTTGTTTTGCTTTAATCAACAAAGTATTCCTTTAAAATGACAACTCTAACCTTACCTGGCTAAAACAAATCAAAAAACTATAATAATAGATGTTTGCTATTTTTTGATGGTGCTCTTAAGCAACCTTTCATATGAGATGAACCTTTAGACAATCTTTAAACAACCTTTCATATAAAATTTATATAACCTTTTATATTACATGAAAGGTTAATTATCTCATGCTAATTGTCTGACCCCTGGCAAGTTACTTAACTGGCCTGGGACTCAGTTTTCTTAACTAATGGATGCAAATACAGGTTGTGCATCCCTTATTTGAAATGCTTGGGACCAGAAGCAGTTTTGGATTTTAGATTCTTAAGGATTTTGGAATATTTGCATATACATGATGAAATATCTTGGGGATGAGACCCAGGTCGAAACAAAAATTTCATTTATGCTTCATATATACCATATACCCATAGCCTGAAGGGAATTTTACACAGTGTTCTTGTGATGCAACATTTTGACTGAGACCTGTCACTTCAGGTCAGGTGTGGAATTTTCCACTTGAGGCATCACACTGGCATTCAAAAAGTTTTAGACTTTCAGGCATTTTGGATTTCAGATTTTTGGATTAGAAATGTCCAACTTAAAGTAATTACAGCCTCATGGAGTTGTTATGAAAATGGAATGAAATAATGCACATGAGGCGGTTGGCAGAGAACAAGGGTTCCCTATGTATTCGTCGCTGTTGTTATTATTGTCACTGTTAAGGAACATTTTACATTTATCCTTCACCAAAGGTACTTTGCTCTATAGCAATCCCAAGAGATGACTAAAATTAAGCAAAAATTGGGTTTTTGGACACATTCTTGAGCTCTTCAAAGGCATGTACAAGACAACTCAACAATCTACACTTTAAGATAAGGAAACCACCATCATAACTGGCTGAACATTTCCCCTTGGGAGAAATGGCCATTTAGAAATTGGCTCTGTCCTATTAATGTGAATGATGAAACTGATCATCATCTCTTAGTTCCTCTCCAGAGGGAGGAGGCCTGGTCACCTAAGTCAGTCATGCAGACCTGATGAGGATTCCAGTCGCTGTCAAAGATGACCACCGTATCAGCTGCCTGGAGATTTAAGCCTAGGCCTCCAGCTCTTGTGCTCAGCAAGAAAATGAAATACTGGGACCCAGGTTCATTGAATTTCTTCAGCAAAGCAGCCCGATCTTCAGACTTGGTGGTGCCTGAGGGGATAAGAAAAATAAATTTGCCAATTAACTCCTGTCTGAAAATGGCATAGAACTAGACAAAAAGGCCTGCTTCTCTGAGAAAGACATCCAGATGCCCCTTCACACTGGTGAGGTAATCCCCAGGGTTTCTGTACTTTTTTTTTTTTTTTTTAAATTATTTTATTTAACTTTATTTATTCATTTGTTTATTTAAATTTGACCAGAGAGGGACAGCGTGAGTGAGAGAGAGAGAGAGAGAGAGAGAGAGAGAGAGAGAGAGAAAGTGAGAAAGCAAGCTGCCAGGTCCAGGACTCAAACCACGGTCGGCCATATGGGAATCCAGCGCCTTTAACCACCATGCCACCCGCCGGCCCCGCAGGGTTTCTGTACTTTTGAAAGGAACTTTGCACATTTTGCAATTAAATATAGAGAGAAAGAAAAAAAGTTGAAGCATTTCTGACTGGGCACCTCCGTAACTTTATAAGCCCTCCAACATTCCTAAGCTACCCTGAAACTTAATGAAAATGTTTTATAGATATATTATTGTACTTTAAAACACCAAATCATTTTAAAAACCAATCTACCTACTCACCTAAATTTATTGTTTTAATGGCTTACAGCAACTGTGCCAATAGGTATTGGCATGAGGACTTATATATACCAAGAGAATGGAAACAAAAGGAAAGCCGATTTCTACTACTTTACCGACTGGATGGCCACTGATCGTGGTGTGGTTGGAAAATCCGTTACACGTGAATGGAATATTTTTATCCTAGTTAGCAAGACTAGAAGCCAATAATCCAAAAATATACAAGGAATCTCTTAATCTGTTTCTCATGTTAAGCTTTTGCTCTGTTAAATTCAAAGGAAGCTCAACGAAAACAAATCAGGCAGAGCAGCATGTCATATACGTAGGGGTGGCTCATACTGTGGAGCCTCCAAAATCGTGAATAAGCAGAGACTATGAAACCCTAGAGTACAGGGCTTACTTTGGGGCACACCTGCATTCCAAATACATGGCTCCATCACACGCTATGGATTGCGTGAAAGGGAGGATTCCCTTTGAACGTATCTCACCAGAAAAGTGTAAGTGTTGAGTTTTGAAAAGGGCTTTAGGCTTTTCCATGATTTTCTATATAAAAATGCATCATGTCTCTTCCGACGACCCAATGTATATACATGTTACTTGCATGTTACACGATAATCCCTGACAACTGCTATACAAATATTATTTCTTTTTTTAAGGTTTATTTAATTTTATTTATCATCATCATTATTTTTTTTTAACCAGAGAGCCACAGAGAGAGAAAGGGAAATTTTGAAAGCAAGCCACCAGCTAAGGGTCTTGAACTACAGTCAACTATGTGGGAATCTAATACCTTAACCACCACACCACTTGCTAGCCCCCACAAATACTATTTCTGATGTTCTATTTTTGAAGGATAAAAACATGCCAGTAATTTATTTCGGAGGATTAAACATCTCAGCGGGGCCAGGTGATGCCACAGCAGTTAACACAGCTGAAATAACATGATTAGGTCCTCAGTTCATGTCCTGAGACCTCCCTGCACAGGCTAGGCATGTGTGTGTTGTGATCTAGTCTGGCTGGGGTGGATCATGGCATGAAGATATTGGTGACTATATCCAAGGGACCAAGTTACTATGATGGTCAAGTTCCCAAGTATGCAGGAATCTGTTTTTCACTTTTAATAAAGGTAAGTACTCTCCTGAGGTAGGAAAACAAAATCAGTTCCCTGCATACAAAAAAAATGAGATTAGGAAGGAGGGGTTTTGTGGCTCTCCTCACTCAATGAAGCCAGGTTCTTCAGACTGCAAGTACTTTCTAAATTAGTGAACTGGTCAAATCCTGTCACCATGAGGTGTAAGGATTTAGATTTGGGGGGAGGAGCACTAAACTGTTCTATTGAATGAGGTCTTACACAGACAGAACTTTGTTTTCAGAATTGGCTTTCAGAGGTCACAGTGACCTATTTGTTTGGACACTAATGCATGGCATGTTCTGCTTAGCATAAACCCTTTTCTCTCTCTATTGTCCTAGCAGCTACGATAATGTTCTTAAAAATTACACAGATTAATACTTCATTTATTTATCCTCTGCCTTAAGCCGAATGAAAAGCCAGACACCCAAAAATACTTCTAAAACAGGAAGAAAAGGGCTTCTAGAGAGAATGACATGGTTACAACAGAGCACCAAACCTGTGCTTCTACGCACTCTGAGGGCAGAAGTTCAACAGTTTTGATCAACTGAGAAATAATCAGTTAATGATCACATGTATTAAGATACAAATAGGGGACCAGCAGTTAGCGTAATGGCTATGTCGCTGGACTCCCATGTAGTTGACCGTGGTTCGCGTCCCGGACCCAGTGGCTTAAAACTCACACCGGGCGCATGTACATGCGTGCCCAAGATCCCAAGAGGTGAATGGAGGAGAAGGGATTGCGGCGTGGCCATACCCCCGGCGGGTGATTTCTCGCTTTCTGTCTCTCTGTCTCTCTCTTGTCTGGCGAGCGCATGCGCCCTATCACAAAAACCTCTCGGAAAAAAAAGATACAAATAAAACTAATTAGGGAATATGTTTACTTGGGATAAAATATCCGTAGGTACAAAAGAAGGCACTGAGAAACAAATAGGTTTCAAAATCACTTGGTAAAAGAAGTTTTCAGGCTGTGTGCCAGATTCCGCAAGCAAACAGAACAAACATATATCTAGTGTGTCTCTCAACTGTAAACATACCTGGAACCTTGACAAAGTACAAACACGAACAAACAATGGAGATTGAATCACTCTTCACGGAAAACATTTCTACAGCATTTCTTATAAGGTTGAGAATTTTCTAAATTACCATTGCCATTAGTCAAAGGTTCCCAAGTCAAGATCTTTGCTGATCACGAAAAATGTTTTTATTATTGCTCGGGGAGATTCAAGCTACCATGGCAGAGTTTATCCAAAAGCCAGTGTTCCTTGCAGGTGGCACAGGATTTAACATGTTCAGCACTAGCTAGCATCAGCTTCATGGTCTTTTTGACTTTGATGTAGAATGTAACCAATTATAAGAACACAGTTAATAAAAAGGCAATTGTGTTGAAAACTGCAGAATTTGCCAGAAGGAACACACTGCCAGACTTTTCATGATTACTATTTTTGACTTTAGTTTAAGCTACTTTGAGGAAGTTTCTGTAAATTTGTTTATATATTTCTTCCATGCGTTAGAGAGGCAGAAAGAGGGGAATAAAGAAAGAGACATAGATAGAAGGAGAGAGAGAGAGAGAGAGAGAGAGAGAGAGAAAGGACAGAGAAAGGAGAGAGGAAAAAACAGCACCTTCAACAGGGTCTTGATTCCGCAATCCACCCCAAGCCTTAGGCAGCCCTAGATCATGGGCACACAGGCGCCTGGTGTACTCAAGGTCTCCGGACAGAACGGCGCCTTTGCATGCGGGAGTGCCTTATAGGACATTATGCTTTCCCACTGCACCACTGCCGCCCCTCCCCATTGGATAAATCTTCAACATGTGCTCTCATTCAAAAAAATCATTTCCAATGAAAACAAAAACTATACTATCATATAGTTTCAAAACATATGAATGCATCTATAATTATTTAAGAAAAAAATGCGCACAGTTTTCATCAACTGATTTCTTTACTGAAGTCAAAATCTGAGACATCAAAGTCAGCAATGAAACCATACCCTCAATTTTGTTTTTGAGAGAGGTATTTGCGATAGGGCATGTGCATTTGCTAGAGAGACTGAGAGACTGAAAGCATGGACTCTCCCCTCAGGGATGGTAATGCCACAATCCCTTCTCTTCCATTCTCCTCTCGGGATTTTGGGCAGGCACACACATGTGCTTGCATGAGTTTTAAGTCACCGAGGCCAAGACTCAAACAGCAGTCAACTATGTGGGAGTCCAGCGCCTTAACCACCACGCTACTTGCTGACCCCACTATATAGACATTTTAACAACTGGGAAATGGAGTGGAGGGCAGGGGAGTGGTGCATTTGGAATCTTGAGTACTAATTTATCTATATATGTGTTGTTTCCCTTCATTTCTCCCCACCCCAAAATGAATAGCCACTGTTTCTTGGGGAAAGCAGCATGTCCAGCCTTGGCAGTGGCACCTGTAACGTTCTATGGAACTTGCACTACCTCCTTCAATCTGTGACAACAGCAAGAGTGGGAGGCTCCTTCATCTTGTATCTCTAGAACTTGGTCATTTTACATTAATCTTAAAATTTTAAATAAGTTTGGGGCTGGCAAGTAGTGTGGTGGTTAAGGTCACTAGACTCCCACATGGCCAACTGAGGTTCAAGTCCCAGACCTGGCAGCTTGCCTTCTCACTTTCCATCTCTCTCTCTCTCTCTCTCTCTCTCTCTCTCTCTCTCATTCTGTTCCTCTCTGGTAAAATTAAAATAAAGTTAAATAAAATAATTCTTTAAAAAATTTTTAAATAAGTTCAATTATCCTTTTTAAAAATGCTATTGCTTGAAAAGCAGACTATATTTTCAGAGGTGAGGTATTCTCTCACTGGATCTGCTAACACTGAGCTCACTTGGAATCACAGATCCAGGTTAGGACCTGCTTTCACCATTTTCCTTTGTTCATCTATTTTTATTGAGATAATAGCATGCTGGAAAACAGGGATGACAGTACCTCACTTGTTGAAAAAATGAAATTAATAATGCACAGGATGTATTTGGTAGGAGGTCACCTATTCCTGTTAGCTGTTAGGGCTAGTACAGTAACAAGAACAGCAATCAGCAGACTTAAAAAGAATCTCTTTAGTTGGGAAGAAAACGTAACCGTGACTTGTTTCAAGGAAATCACTGCTTTCTGGTTTTGTAGATTCAAATATTCCAAGGCCAAAGTCATCAAGAGAGTTAAGAGTCAAAATGAAGTGCCACAAAGCAACAAACAATAGTTATGAGAAGCTGTAAACCCAGAGGAAAAGACGGCCCAGTGCCCCATATCTGAGCAGTAGGCAAAGGAGTGTTTTATGTTTTGAAGGTTAAGTCCTGAATGAGGGAGGGATCCCATTAAAGGATATATATATATATATATATATATGTGTGTGTGTGTGTGTGTGTGTGTGTGTGTGTGTAGGTGATTGTCAATACAGGCTGTGGACAATATGACTGAACCTAAGAATTCGAAATTCGATTACTTAACCATTTACTTAGTGATTTTGAAGGGTAAAAGGGTTTTAAACAATCTAGTCTGTCCGATGGGGTAATTAATTTAAAAAGTAATAATATTCTAATTGGCAGACCATAGGAGAATTGAACTGAAAACTTAGGTTAAAGAAGAAAAAACAGCATGGCAAGTCTAAGTTTGGTACACATACAATTCTTGGGTTGTCAGAAAAGTCATGATTTTTTTCCCTATGTTTTTCTATGCAAAAATGTGCCATGACTTTTTCAACAACCCATTATATTGAGTTAATGGCACAGTGGGAGAAAATGTTGGACTGAAAATAAAGCCTTTAATGGAACATACATTTTAAATTTCCCATTTAACAATAATATTAATACAGCATGAGTTAAAACCTGGTCTCAGCAGCACTACATTCCTTGGTACCCACAAGGTTAAACAGTATCCTGGTTGTCAATTTAACTTCTATTCCTACCTACCAGTCTTTGAATGCATTATCCCCTGGCTGTGTGAAACCTTCGATACATTTCATTTCTGAGATATTATAGCTTATGGGGCCAGCAGGTGGCATGGTGGTTGGGGCAATGGACCCTCATATGGTCAATCAAGGTTTGAGTCCCGGATCTGGCAGCACACACACGCCGGAAACGTGTGTGTGCATGCCCAAAACCCTAGAGGAACATGGAGGAGAAGGGATTGCAGTGTGGCCATGCCTCCTAGGGAGTGATTTCTTGCTTTCTGTCTCTCTGTCTCTGTCTGTATCTCTACAGCAAACTCATTAGCCCTGTAGCAAAAAAATACCTCGATAAAAAGGTATTACAGTTGGTATCCAAATCACAAACTATTTTAAGCACCATTTCTAAATACATAGTTCATCCATTCATATTTGCTAATTTTTAGGACAGATTATTTAAATTTCACTGTTAAAATCAGATCCTAATTTTTATACTTTGCAAAACCCAAAAAGGGAGTCATGTCTCTTAACAATGTAATATGTACATAGGTTCTACTTAGAAAAAAGTGAACCTTTAATGAAAATTAAATATAATCTCAAATAAATGATTACGCTGTTGTTGAAGGAAGGATACAGAGCCTTTATGCCATTAGGATATCCTTAACAGAGAAAGCTACAGTCCTGTCAACCTGTTCCATACAGTGCACAGGAAACAGTCCTAGGGGCAAGCATTTGAACATTTTTGGTTTAGTTTCATTTAATTTCGGTACTCACAAGAGACCCTAAATTCATTTGTGATGGCTTGTCCATGGGATTTACACCTGTGCAAATGATGTGGGTTTACTTAAAGCCTGAGGATATAAAAATTGCCAGATAGAACTACTCCCCATCCTGCTAGTCATTTCTTCCATTTTGCCCCTCCTTTTTAGCTGAGAGTGGACCGAAGTGCCATTATCCCCTCATTTTCCGTAGCACTCATCTGAGTCTAATACTTTCCTCATGCACTTACCATCGAGGCGCAGGTAAAGGAAGTTCCGAAAAGCAAAGTAATCCTCCATGATGGTCATGAGAGATGTCATCTGGCAGAAAAGCAGCACTCGGTGATTAGTCGCTCTTAATTTTGGCAGAATACGATCAAGTAGCTCAAACTTTCCTGAAGCCCGATACAGTTCAGCCCTGAACCCAAAAATGCAAAACAAGAAGACGGTATTACTGCTGTCTTCTTGAAGGATCCAGCGTCACTCTGCTTTTTGTCTAATGCCTTATACATAGTAAACATTCGATAAGTAACTGTAGAATGAATGCATGAATAAATATCGACTCTAAAGCAATGAAAATAGTTCGAGGAAAAAGAAAATATACTCCTACAAAATCCATGCAGAATGCACTGTCTTTGCTAGGAAATGAGTTATGATAGACTCTACAAAGAGACCCTTTCATGCTCCTAATAGTTTTACTGACTCTCAACTCTCTCTCTCTCCTTCCTTTCACTTGCACACATATGTATATGTGTTATTTCTTTAAATCCCTTCTTATTCTGTATATAAAATGACTAACTTAGGGCACTTACTATTCATTTGAATATTTACCGAACACTTACTATGTACTAAGGACAATGTGAGGCATGCATATAAAGATAAGCAAAATTAAATCTCTTCCTTCAAAATGGATCACTACAAATTGTGGTAAGCCCTATAAAGAAAAGTAGCAAGATTCAAGGTGAGAACACAGCCACCTTGCTTTTGGAAACAAAGTTTTATCAGAACACACCAACACACTTGTTTCTGGTTCATCTAGCTACTTTCACGCTAGGATGGCAGATCGGGGTCTGTGTGATAGATGTGCAGGCTCACAAAGCTGAAAATATGTTGCAATTTAACACTGAACAGAGAACCCTGCCAGCTGCCAGTCTACAGTGTCAGAGGAGTTCAGGTGAACTCCATGAAGAGAGAACAATTTGTCTACAACTGAAAATAGTAAAAGGACATCCAGGTGAAGAATGGGGGCCTGTAGATAGAGAGGAAGAGATTCCAGGGAGAGGAAGAAGCATGTACAAAGGTCCTGAGGAGTACAAGAGCTTGGTGAGTCTGAGAAATTAAAAGAAAAAGTGAGTGTGGATTAAACCTAAGTGAGGGGGAGAATACTGGAAATGAGGAGAGAGGTGGGGAGAGTGGGAACAGGAGCAGACACTGCAGGGTTCTGTTAGCTGCACTGAATGTCTCAGTTTTGGTGCAATGGAAAAGCACTGATGAGTTTGAAACAGGAGGTGAAAAGACCTGGGATACCCATGCAGGAGTAGACGGGGAGGGGACAAAAGTTCTGGCTAACTGTGACGGTACAAGTTCAAAACTCACCAGTGCACATGCGCTCATAACACTGAATGTGTTGTTTGGGAGTCAAATTTATGATGCAGTTTATGTCATTTCTAAAGGACACATTTTTAAATGTATGTCTCCCTGCTCTGAGAACTACCCTCCAAACACACCCTGGGGCAAGTCTTCACTACAGAACCCTGGCCACACCGGTGGGAGTGAGAGTGACCATAGGACCCAAGAAAAGAGGCAAGGAGAGGTAGAAAGAGCTTAGTGGCATTGTTTCTGGATAGGCTCCAATTCCTGGTTCTTGCTCCAGTGACACTGTCTGCCCTTGGGATCCAAGAATAACCCCTGCATACTAATAATAAATTTCCCTTGCTACAAAACATGTAAAACAGAGACTTTGTACTTGTGAGAGGCTCATTCTGTTGTTGCAAGGCATGATTCTCTTCAATGTCCATCACTAAGGAAAAATGTTTCTTACACAGATAAGTTTCTAACAGATTGTAACTGTAAAATCACACACATCTGTAGATGTGACATTTCCTTTCATGTGTGTTCATGTTAAACATGACCATGAAATTACATATGATAAAGTTTCATCAAGCGCAAGCTACATTTTTGGTTCTACGTCACATCCCTTTGGAGCTTCACCAACATTTTTGAACACTATTAAGTCTATTAAATGAGATCTATGTCCTTTGAATCGCCCCTTGCTCAAGGCAAGAAGGAGTCTATGCCAGAACTGTAGAAGAGAATGCTGAAATCATCCTAACAACTTCTGTACCTCCGCGGAGGAGCAAAGAGGGCTGACGAGGCTGGCGGTATACCTGAGGGGTCATCGAAAAGTTCCTGAAAAATGTGATGAATAAAACTAGCCATGGATTTCAAAATGTTTGGCATTTTGAAACTCATAGTTCAATTCCATTTGTCCATTAACTTTCTGAAGCCCCAGCCTCTCTGTATGACAGGAAATACTGTAAAGAGACAGGACTTTCGGTAGAATCAAAACTATTTTCTGGAAGAAATAAATTTTAAGATTTACCCATTGATGACCCCATTTGAGTAGCCCAGGTGTTCAGCAAAAGATTCCTTTAAAAGAAAAAAGAAAAAAAAAGGGGTTACAATGTAATTTATTAACTCAATGATTATTCTTTTTGTAAGGTCATTTTATCTTATTTCAAAAGTATAGTCAAGGGAACCAGCAGTAAGCGTAATGGCTATGTCGCTGGACTCCCACATAGTCGACCGCGGTTCGTGTCCCGGACCCGGTGGCTTAAAACTCACACCGGGCTCGTGTGCGTGCGTGCCCAAGATCCCGAGAGGAGGATGGAGGAGAAGGGATTGCGGCGTGACCATCCCCCCTGGGGGGTGATTTCTCGCTTTCTGTCTCTATGTCTCTCTCTGCCTGTCTGGCAAGCGCACGCGCCCTATAGCAAAAATCTCTCTCTCAAAAAAAAAGTATAGTCAAAACAAAATAACCAATGTATAGGCAAATATTCATTATAGAATAATCCAGAAACTCAGTATTTTCAAGTTCAGAGTTTTGTTCTAACAGAAACGTACCCTGTGAGTTTCTTCGAGGCTCTACGCTCTCACAATTAGTTGACGGGTTAGTTCACCCATCACACAGTCACTGGGCATCCAACAGCCCAGGGCTGAGCCATGTTTCTGGGGACCCATCCTCAAGAACTGTCTACCCTCGAGAAGCCCAGAGTCTAGACTAGAGGACGAGATTGATATAACAAACCGGGATGAGTACATAAATACGTGTGTGTGTGTGTGTGTGTGTGTGTGTACATATACGTGTGTGTATGTAAATATGTGTGTGTGTGTGTATGTGTGTGTGTGTGTGTGTTGTGGAAATAGTAATAAAAATAATGGTGACTACATGATATGATAAAATTCTTAGTTTAGTAAAATTTTTTTTTTTAATTTTTTTGAAAGAGATTTTTGCTATAGGGTACATGCACTTGCCAAAGAGACAGAAAGAGGCAGAGGGACAGAAAGCAAAAAATCACTCCCCGGGGGGATGGCCATGCTGCAGTCCCTTCTCCTCCATTCTCCTCTTGGAATCTTGGGCACACACACATCCGTGGCCACCGTGAGGTTTAAGCCACCGGGTCTAGGACTCGAACCACAGTCAACTATGTGGGACTCCAGGGATGTAATCATTACACCATCTGCTGTTCCCTAGTGAAATTTAACATCCCTTCTCTACTATAATTTCCCCTATTACAAATAAAGCCTTTAATACACACAGCTCCTCAGGTGTCCAGCTTCCACATTGAGAAAATAGACCTTTGTCCTCTAACTCTTCCAACTCTTGACTCAGAGGCAGAAACTTATGACCGTTCTGCGTATGATTTCTCCATTCTGACTGACGGAAACAGAGCCCCCCGGTGGGAATGAAGGCAAGTCACACCTTCATGCTAGCCCTCAGCTACCTGCCTTTCCTGCCTCCCCTCCTCCCTGATCACTGCAGCTCTTCCTTCAAGGGGAATGGAGCTTTCTCCCGGGCTCTACTCTCAAATATGTTCATCACTTAACAGGCTCAGGGCATTGCCCTGCAGCAAAATTAACTTGGAGGGTCAATGGCCCAAAACCCTACTCCAGCTCCCAGACTTGCAGCTTCATAAGCGGTTACTGCTTATTATTAGATTTATGGATGCCATCCTGTCTCCAAGCAGGGTTGTGAAAACCAGAGAGATGGCATGTGCTATAGATGGTGATCAGACTCAGTACCAGCACCATTTGAAAAAATACTGCTTGGGGGCCAACAGGGGCTGTAGTAGTAAAAGAGAGGGACTTACTCCCACATGGCCCGCCACGATTTGAGTCGGGGATCCAGCAGCTTGAAATTCACGCTGGGAATGTGTGCATGCATGCCCAAAATCCCAAGAAGAGAATGTAGAAGAAGGGATTGCAGTTTAGCCATTGCCCCAGTGGGTGATTTCTCTCTTAGAGAAAGAGAGAAATCTCTGTCTCTGGCAAGCACATATGCCCTATAGCAAAAATCTCTCTTTCAAAAAAAAAAAATTCCTGGAGCCAGCAGGTGGTGTGGTGCATAAGATGGCCAAATCCTGCATGATCTATGAGTGGTTCAAATCCAAGACCTGGTGGTACACTAGGCAAGTGTGTGTGCATGCCCAAAATCTTGAGAGAAGAACGGAGAAGGGATGGTGGCATGGCCATCCTCTCTGGGTAGTGATTTCTCATTCTCTCTCTCCCCTACGAGTGCACACACTCTCTAGCAAAATGAAAAATAAAAATAAGTTTTAAAAACCTGCCCTTTCCTTTCTCTAGTTTGAAGGTCCCCAGGGAGGCAGGGAGACCAATTTCAAGACCAGGCTTCTGTGACTGAGTATGAACAAAGAGTTGTATGACAACCCAAATAAAACAGAGGCAAAGGCGCGCACACCGTCTCTGACCCGCAACTGTCCACAGACCCTCCAATAACTGTGGGTCTCCTGTTTCTAGGAACAAGTTCCTGAACGTTTTTTAAGTTAAAAAATTTGCAAATCAAGCTCTACTTTTCTACTGAGTGCTCTTTAAAATTTGACTGTGCAGACACTAGAAGGCATGTTACTTGACCTCTCATCTCCTGTTGCATCCCCCTCCCTCTCTGGCATTCTGGGGTTCTCCCCACAGAAGCTGGAGGCTAGAAGTCCTCATCTCCCTGTCCTCTTGACATGGCCCAGTATGTTTCAAAACTTAATTTTTTAATCATAACCAAAATGAAGTAAGAGTGACGCTTAACTTTTATAATTTCAAAGTTCCCAAAGTCCTCTTACAGATCCGAGTCACTGTCTTACCATTGTTTTCAGGGAAAATAGGGCTGAGGGTGACAGGCTGCCTAGACCACATTCCCAGTCGTTATCATCAACAGACTTCTCTCTCCTGCCTCCTTCCCCCCCATACACCCCCCCACTGATCTATGACATCTGTTTAATGCATTACTAGTTTGTAAGATGCTTCAGAGGTTATAGTTTAAAAGTTGATTCTCTTGTCAGTTCTTTGGGCGATTATTACCTTCAGATTATAAATCAAACACATGATAGTTTAGGCATTCTGAGCGATTACCCTAGGTCACAGTTACAAAGTGGCCTGCAACATGAACTCATTATCAGCTATCTGATGCTCCTTCAACTATGTATCTAAACAGCTGTGGCTTGTGGGTGAAATTGTTGTTGCTGTCATTGCTGTTGTTTGACTTAAGTCTACAGATACTCTCCCCTACACTCGGGGAGACTCTCCCCTATGTACGGGAAGGTAAGAGCAGTCTCAGGAGTCTTCTAATTCCCCAGCACGACTGGGATAGGCCTCTGTATATGGAGAGCCCTATTTCTGTTGTAATAATTAATGGTAAGTAATAAATACTCTAACCTAACAAACGTGATTACCAAAAATAAGAGAATAAAAAGAATATTCAAAGTATATTTCCACTCAATTATTTTTGAGAGATTTTTGCTACATGGCACATGTGCTAGTCAAAGAGACAGAGAGACAGAAAATGAAAAATCACCCCTTGGGGGGGGGGATGGCCATGCCACAATCCCTTCTCCTCCATTCTACTCAGGATCTTGAGTACACACATACATATTGCCTGGCACGAGTTTGAATCCACCAGGTCCAGGACTCAAGCCACAGTTCACTATGTGGGGGCCCAGTGATGTAATCATTATGCCATCTGCTGGTCCCTCCGCTCAATTTGTGTTTAATGTTATTTGTTCATTCATTCATTTATTTTAATTTGGTCACTGAGAGACTCAGAGAGAGAGAGAGAAAGTGAGAAAGCAAGTCACCAGGTCCGAGACTTGAACCGTGGTTGGCCATGTGGGAGTGTCCAATGCCTTTACCACCATACCACCTCCTGACCCCCTCCACTCAATTTTTATACTGTGATTAAATTTTTTGGGGGGGAGGTTTTTGCTATAGGGTGCTTGTGCACACCAGAAAGTCAGAGAGAGACAGAGAGACAGAAAGCGAGAAATCACGCCCCCCGGGGGTGGGGTGGGGGGATGGCCATGTCGCAATCCCTTCTCCTTCATTCTCCTCTCGGGATCTTGGGCATGTAAGGAAAAGCGCCCGGTGTGAGTTTAAGCCACTGGGTCCAGGACTCGAACCACAGTCAACCACATGGGAGTCCAGCAACGTAGCCATTACGCCAACTGCTGGTCCCACTGTGATTAAAATTTTTTAATTTCCCAGAAGAAGCTTCTATTTATTTTTTTAAGTAAATTGGTGTAGACACTGGAGCCCTAGCGAACTCTCTGTCTCCTGCTCATTCTGCAGTAGAAAGGGGGCACTAAATGGGCGAATTAACTGCCACTTGGACCACATGCTTCAGTGGCAACACTGAAAACCAGAGACTGCCAACGTGGCCCCTTTTCATTCCTGCTCAAGTCAACTGCTTCAACTGGGGCGAAACACCATCAGTCTAGGACACTTATTCGCAGAGAGCATCCTCTGCCCTCAGAACAGTTCTCCAGAGGCTTGTGCATTAGGATAAAAAGTATGGATTTACATCGTCATGATAGAAATAAGGGAAAATATAAATCGAAGTAACAAATAAAAGCCATTGTCTTATACAAAGAAACTCTTTAAAGAACGTCTTTCTCTTCAACAGTTATAAACACATTACTTTAATATTTTTCACAGCATCCTTCTGAGGATGTTGCCTATATCTACATTAGGTTCCATTCCGGGGCTCCTACTATAACAAGGTAATTCGCAGTACTTACCCACACCCACGTAATGAGCCATCGCTTACAACATTTTCTCACTACTTTAAACTCTGGGTTATAAAATTCCAGATGCTCATGTGCTTGGTGCCAATGAGAACCCATAACCAGACAATTCACGTTTGTTAATTCTGCTATTGAGCCATCAGATCACGCTGCTTCAACTTCCACACGTTTTTAAACCCATTTTGTTGTTGTTTTTAACTTGCCTTAGTAGGATCAGCACAATTAGGATCAAAATGCAAAATACAAACTTACCTCGATGTGCTGAAACATATACGGGTGATTGCAGATTTTTCTCAACTGCATGATAGTGTTCATAAGTGTCTTCGCACCTCCTTTCCCCTGAGGACAAGTGGAAAAAAAAAAAAAACACAACAAGTTAGTAAGTGATCAGATATTTCCAATATTTTTGTGAGAGGGATTCTTGCTATAGGGTTCACTTATCAGAGACAGAAAGCAAAAAATCACCCTCTACAGGAATGGGATGGCCACGCTACAATCCTTTCTCCTTCATTCTCCTTTCGGGATTTTGGGCATGGACACACATGCTTCTGGTGTGAGTTTTGTTTTTTTGTTTTGTTTTGTTTTGTTTTGAGAGGTTTTTGCTATAGGGCATGTGCACTTTCCAGTAAGACAGACAGAGACAGAAAGTGAGAACTCACTCCCCAGGGAGATGGCCAGGCGCAATCCCTTCTCCTCTATTTTCCTCTCAGGATTTTGATCATGCACACACACGCATCTGGTGCTGAGTTTAAACCACCTGGTCTGGGACTTGAATTGTGGTCAGCTACATGGGAGTCTAGCAACATAGCCATTACGCCAACTCCTGGTCCCCTGGCATGAGTTGTAAGCCGCTGAGTCCAGGGCTTGAACTGCAGTCAAGTATGTGGGAGTCCAGTGATGTAACCATTATGCCATTTGCTGTTCCCAATATTTCCAATTCCTAAAACTCAGGCTTCTTATAGAAAAGACAGCCTGGAACATGTGCGTGTGTGTCCAAAGTCCTGAGAGGAGAATGACAGAGAAAGGATTGTGGTGTGGCCATCCCCTCCAAGGGTAATTTCTCTCTCTTGCTCTCCAGTGAGCACACACGACCTATTACAAAAACTGGAAAAAAAGAAAAAAAAAAAAAAAAAGGACAAAGGGCCTTAGGTCCTCCCAGGAATCTATACACCTATGGTCCAAAGCTCCTGCTATTATACAGCAGTGTCTACTTAGATATAAATCTTTCTTGAGGTTAAATTATCTCACAGAAAAAGTAAATCTTAAGGAATTATGTTGACTTGACAGTTTGGTGACATGACCATCTCTCCTCAAGGACTCTGAAAGACAATAACATGGAACAGATGCCTAGAGAGTGAAACTGGATTTTGAAACCTCCTAAAATGCCACAGCACACTTGGGCAAAAAGATATTTTCTTCAGAATTGACATGAGCAGCGATAACTATTTTAGCAATAGGAACATCTATACTCCTTTCTTCCAACTGCAATGCAGCTAAGAGATTAAGAGATTACCTTTGGCAACTACGATACACTTGGACTTTGGAACGTTCACGCAAAAATGGAATTAAAGCACGGGTTTATCTTGGTTCAAAAAATATTGAAATCCATGCACGTAGTTTTAGGTACTTTCCATAAACTTTTTTTTTTGGAGAGGTTTTTGCTATAGGGTACGTGTGCTCGCCAGACAGACAGAGAGAGACAGAGAGACAGAAAGCGAGAAATCACCCCCCAGGGGGGATAGCCATGCCACAATCCCGTCTCCATTCTCCTTTCGGGATCTTGGGCATGCACGCACACGTGCCCAGTGTGAGTTTAAGCCACCGGGTCCGGGACTCGAACAGCGGTCAGCTACGTGAGAGTCCAGTGACATAGCCATTACGCTAACTGCTGGTCCCACTTTCCATAAACTTTTAAAGAACACTCCCCCATAGCTACAAAAGAAGCCCAGTAATGAGACCAGCAGTTAGTGTAATGACTATGCTGCTGGACTCCCATGTAGACGACTGTGGTTTGCATCTTGGACCTGGTGGTTTAAAACTCACGCCGGGCGCATGTGCGTGCGTGTCTAAGATCCCAAGAGGAGAATAATGGAGAAGGGATTGTGGCATGGCCATCGCCCCTGGGGGGTGATTTCTCACTTTCTGTCTCTCTGTCTCTGTCTGTCTGGCGAGCACATGCATCCTATAGCAAAAAAAAAAAAAAAAAAAAAAAAAAAAAAAAAAAAAAAAAAAAAAAAAAAAATCAAGAAGCCCAGTAATTTACTTTAACGAATTAGCTTTAGCAGGAATGCTTCCTGGGAATACCCAAAGTCACTGCCATGAGAAGACATATTGCAGCACCTGGAGTTGAATTATCTTCCACAATGTACCTTTTTATCTTTCTCAGAACCATCTGTGAGGAGGATCCCCTTGGCTTGCATATGGCGGTACAGAATCTTCTGCAGGGCTGACATGTCACACTTGATCACGTACTCCACCTGGGGAAGAGAGAACCCAGGCAGGTAAGCGCAGGAAGGATAAGATGCCTGTTCTAAGGGTGAGACACACTGCTGGTGCCACTCCTGACGCAGGACGGTATCTCGGTGTTCTCTACTTGAATTCATAGAGTTGGGGATGGAAGAAAGGTGGAGGAGACCTTAGTCAGCCTCGTTAAAGGCACCAGTATGATGGTGGTTGTGTTTTCCAAAATGTCTCAACTTGGTTCCCTCTCTGAGAAAGAATCACTCCTAAATGTTTAAAATCAAAATGTTCAGTTGAGGGTATTTTTAGTATTTCCTCTGCTTCCCAACTATACCTGTTGCTGTATGAACCAAACAGTTTTAGGACAAATACGGACTGGTCAATAGCCTATGAGTTTCTTAGTAAAACAGCTTTTCAGTAGTCACATAAGGGGCCACGCAGTGAGTTAAGGCAGCAGGATCCGCATGGCTCACAGCTCAGTTCAAGTCCTGGACCTAACAGCTTGAAAAGCATGTCAGGGGCAAATACATGCACATTCAAAATTTTGAGAGGAGAAGTGAGAACAAGTAGAACCATTCACTCACAGGGAGTCCTTTTTCATTTTCTGTCTCTCTCTGGTAAACACATAAGCAAATTTTTTAAAAAAAGGTCACATAGGGCTTCTGCTCCCTATGTGGAAGAAATACTTGTTTGTAAGTGCAGGAGGGAAGGGCAGACCCAGAATTAAAGACTGGACCCTCAACCCCCTTCCTATAGTCAGCTATACTAAAGGCTGGAGGTGAAAGTGTTGGAGAAGCAGGAGGCACACAGGACAGAGACAGGGAGGCATTGCCGGTAATTGTTGGTTCTTGATGATATAAATTAACAAAGAGAGAGACAGCACAGACAACTTTAAATAGGAGCTCAACCAGAAAACCAATACTAGTCCTAAAGTGAGATTTATGACAGCCCAAAGCTGACTGCCATTAACCTCTGCTCTTGAGAAATGACAAGATACAATCTGGTGGAGGGGAATCATGGAGGAGAGGAATTAACCTACAAATGGAAACAACTTCTTCACCACTTAAAGGAGGCCAGGCCTCCTGTGCTTCCTGCTGAAACACCCCAAACATCCTATTTAAAACAGCTAAAGGAAATTCACATGTCCATGGTTTATCACATACCTGCACTATTTTATTGTCTTCTTAATGTATAAAATCTGCCTGATTATTAAATAAACACCAAGAATATAAATGTACAGTCTTCATAGTGTCAAATTAATGTCAAGAATTGGGCAGAAAGTGATTAAAAGTAAATCAGCAAGCTAATACTGATTAAAAATGATTGAGTTCTTTTCAGTTCTCAAGGCCGAAGAGGGGAGGTCACAGCTGAAGAGAAGTCGAATATTCAACTGCTGCTTTAGAAGGAACTTGTCAGACTGATAGAACCACAATTAACGGTCTTTTGCCATTTGTTTCATGTAGCAAATCAGGTTAAAAAAATGCCTTACTCTTTTGCAGAAAAGTTAAGAACAAGTAAGTCACCAAAAGCTTGCTTTAGTTTTTAATGACTTTCTTGACCAGGAAGGAAAAATAAATCTACAAGTTTACTAATGTAGTATACTTAATACTGGATTTATGTTTTAAAGACCTGATCTTGTTACCTGTTTAAAGCACTTCTTTTTTCTTTTTATAAATTTAATTTTATTTATTATTATTATTTTTTAATTTTCTATAGGGCACATGTGCTCACAAGAAAAAGGCAGGATGCAGGAAGAGAGTGAAAAAACAAGCTGCCAGGTCTGGGACTTGAACAGTAGTCGGCCATGTGGGATCCAGTGCTTTAGCCACCATGCCATCTGCTGGTCCTTCTCTTTATTTTTTTTTAAATTATTTTTTCAGCATCACTGAGGTATAATTGACAAATAAAAATTGTATATATTAACAGTATACAATGTGATGTCTTAATATACACATACACTGTGAAATGATTATCCTTTTAATTTCTTTTTTAAAAGAATTATTTATTTAACTTTATTATTATTGTTGTTGTTATTGTTATTTTTTATTTTGATTGGTGGGGGAGTGAGAAAGCAAGCCGCCAGGTCTGGGACTTGATCCACAGTTGGCCATGAGGGAGTCCAGTGCCTTAATACACCATCTGCCGGCTCCCCTCTTCTATTTTTCAAGAGCTGTTAACTCAGAATCAAATTTGATCATGGTGAAGAAAAATGTCAACTAACTTCAGACGAGTATAATGATAAAAATGACACTGAGGGCTGATATTTCTGAGCTCTTTCTACAGACCAGGTCTTTTGCAGAGCATTTTAAGTGACTTCCCTCATTTAACTCACATTAGAGCTCTGTAAGGTAGTCAAATTTAGTCCTCTCATTTCACAGATAAGGAATTCAAGCATCAGAGAGGTTCACCTACTGTCCAAAACGAGATAGTGATGGACAGGATTTGAAGTAGAGCCCACTCTTTAGCTCCATGCTTAGGAGAACCAAGGAGCCTTCCAGGCTTTTAAGCTCTGCCTGCAGTTCCCTCCAACTGGGTCTTGCTGCTGACACGTGCGTGCCTTCCTCAATGTGGAAGAAATACTTGTTTGTAAGTGCAGGAGGGAAGGGCAGACCCAGAATTAAAGACTGGACCCTCAACCCCCTTCCTGTAGTCAGCTATACTAAAGGCTGGAGGTGAAAGTGTTGGAGAAGCAGGAGGCACACAGGACAGAGACAGGGAGGCATTGCTGGTAATGGTTGGTTCTTGATGATATAAATTAACAAAGAGAGAGACAGCACAGACAATTTCAAATAGGAGTTCAATCAGAAAACCAATTTTAATTTAGTTTTAACTTGTTTTTATATAATCCCTTTTCTATGAATTAGTATTCTTTCCTGAGTATAAGGAAGGGATTTTACGCCAGCAGCCTGGTGGAGGGGGATGGAGAGGGTGAGGATTGTACATTGTCTTGCCCATTAGGTATTTCATTAGACTAATATTAAAACTAATTTTACTGTGCAGTAGAGCTGCATTTATCACAGTGTGGCTTTACATATCTACTTTAGTTTTACTTTAGAAAGTACATGAAAAGATGCTAAATATCAGTAGACATTAGAGAAATGCAAATGAAAGTTATAAGTTACATGTCTAAGTGTACACATGTACTGAAATGATCAAACTGTTAATAAACTGGCAATACCCAGTCCTAATGAAAATGTGGAGGAACTGGAATACCCATATATTGCAGGTGGGACCACGAAATGCTTGAGACCATTTGAGAAACAATGGTGAACATTGTTACAAAGTTATGTATACACTGACCATACAACCATGCAATCATACTCCTAGGTGTTTTACTCAAGTGAAATGAAAACATACCTACACACAAAAATACATGAAATGTTTACAGCAGCTCTATCCATAATCATCAAAAACTGAAAATGAACCAATGGCCCTCAACTTAATGGACAAACTGTGGTGCTTCCATATGATAAGATATTATTCAACAATAAAAATGGGGCTGGCAGATGTCATGGTGGTTAAGGGTGCTGGACTCTCACATGGCTGACCGCTGTTCAAGTCCCGGACCTGAAGGCTTGCTTTCTCACTTTCTCTCTCTCTCTCTCTCTCTCTCTCTCTCTCTCTCTCTCTCTCTCTCTGTCAGGTCAAATTTAAAAATAAGTAAATGAACAAATGAAGTTAAATAAAATAATTCTTTAAAAAAATTGAACCAGGGACCAGCAGTTAGCGTAATGGCTACGTCGCTGGACTCCCACGTAGTCGACCGCGGTTCGAGTCCCGGACCCGGTGGCTTAAACTCACGCCGGGCGCGTGTGCGTGCGGGCCCAAGATCCCGAGAGGAGAATGGAGGAGAAGGGATTGCGGCGTGGCCATCCCCCCTGGGGGGTGATTTCCTGCTTTCTGTCTCTCTGTCTCTCTCTGTCTGTCTGGCGAGCGCACGCGCCCTATAGCAAAAACCTCTCCAAAAAAAAAAAAAAAAATTGAACCAACTATTGATAACATATAACAACTTGGATGAATCTGAGGCATTATGCTGAGTAAAAGAAACCAAATATGAAAGGTTACATATTGTCTGAATTTATTCA
Source organism: Tupaia tana (assembly GCA_026018925.1). NCBI lineage: Eukaryota > Metazoa > Chordata > Mammalia > Scandentia > Tupaiidae > Tupaia > Tupaia tana. The sequence goes on along the minus strand of JAKSZU010000013.1, from coordinate 35,473,221 downwards.
CCATATTCTGGAAAAGGCAAAACTACAGGATTGAGAACAGATAAGAGGCTCTTCTCTGTCAAAGGAAGCTAGGAGTAGAGGAAAGGTTTGACCAAAAAGGTATAGTGCCAGGGAACTGTTCTTTGTGGGGGTAGGGGATGGAATTGTTCTGCACTGTGTTTGTGAGTGTGTTAACATAACTCACAGAACCATCTGTCACATCTCATAGAACCACAAACCAAAAAGAGCGAAGCTGTCTGTAGATTAAAAAATAAAATTAAATAACACTTTTTGGTATTTTTTTCCATAAACACATTTGAGAATTACTGCTATGGAAATATTTACCCTTTCTTGCCATCAGCCATAATTCCCTCCTAGAGCTTTTCTGCAAGGAGACTTCAAAAAGTTCATGGAAATGGAATTAAAGTATTGAGTTTGGGCATGAAGGCAGCTGGATTACACTTGGCTAATCAAGCAGTCTGAATCCTAACCTGGCAGCGTGGAAAACACCAGGCATGTGTGAGTACATGTCTAAAATCCTGAGAGAAGAAATGAAGGAGACAAGATCGTGGTGTGGTCATCTCCCCTGGGGGAGTGCTTTCTCACCTTTCCTCTCTTTCTCTGTCTAGCTGATGAGTCCATATGCCCTGGAGCAATTTTTTTTTAAAGTTATGAGTTTATTTTGGTGCAAAAAAATTTTGAAATCCAATTTTCTTTCATAGTATGCCTTTTTCTTGAACTTTCGGAAGACTTGCTCATATTATACAGGTGACTAAGACAAACACACTGTCTGTGGCTACGAGCAGATGAGGGCAGAAAGAAACTCTCTACCTCCAAAGACAAGACTTAACATTTCCATCTTCTCCTGGGTGAAAGTAATTCTAACAAGGCAAAAAAGGTAGAGAATGGGATCAGCAAGTGGTCTGGTAGTTAAGGCACTGGACTGCCACATGGTCAAGCACGGTTTGAGTCCCACACCAAGCAGCTTAGAACACACTGGGTGTTTTTGTGCATGTCCATGTCCAAAAACCCCGAGAGAATGAAGGGATTGCAGCATGGCCATCTCCCCTGGGGTGGGGTGGGGGGGGGTTATATCACTTTTCTTCTCTCTGTCTCTCTCTGGCAAGCAGACATATCCTACGGCAAAAGCTTTTAAAAAGGGAAAATATAGAGAATGATCATCAGCCATGCTGTATCAGCAAAAGCCACATACACACACAAAGGGAAGAGCCTCCACGCACTTTGAAAGCTAGACAGGGATAGAGATTTGGGAGGGAAACACGAAGTACAGCCGAGAAAAGAGAATAGTGAGAGTGAACCCAAAGTGCACAGGACTGTCGAAGTCCCATTACTGTTTTAAGAGAAACCACAACGTGAATAGAAACAGGAATATGGTAGCAGCAGCTGTCACCTGCTGAGTGCTTACCAGGTCCCTGGCACAGAAGTATGGGTACAACATCCATTAATCCTCCCAACAATTCTATAAGGCAGGTATTTATTTTCCAGTTCATTGAAGTGAAGACCTGAGACCCATTTGGGTTTACTGAGTGGCCTAGGTTCATACAGTTAGTGAGAGACAGAGATTGTGGTGGGGACATACACACAATCTGAAGAGCTCACAAATGCTACTCCCTCCTAGTTGCCTCCAGGAACGGTAACATGGCTACCTTTACAAGTATGTTTATCTACCAAGTTATCCATAAATGACATCATACATGGAGTATGAGGGGGTCTTAAAAAAAGATCATGAAAAATATATTATATGGGATTAGCAGTTAGCGTAATGGCTATGTCGCTGGACTCCCATGTAGTCGACCACGGTTCGCATCCCAGACCCGGTGGCTTAAAACTCATGCCGGCCGTATGTGTGTGTGCGTGCCGAAGATCCTGAGAGGAGAATGGAGGAGAAGGGATTGCGGCATGGCCATCCCCCTGGGGGGTGATTTCTCACTTTCTGTCTGTTTCTCTGTCTGTCTGGCGAGCGCACGCGCCCTATAGCAAAAACCTCTCAAAAAAAATGTATATTATGAAAAACCTCTGTATACATTTCCCTATTTTGCTTGCAACCAAGTAGAAGATGAACTTTCATTCTATTATTATAGAAACTTTTAGAGGCACCCTTATATTTTACATACCTCGCATATAATACTCTGGGTATTAAAGACTACAAGCAGGCCAGCCAGTAGCATGTTGGTTGAGGTGGCTGGATCCCGTATGTCTGGCTGCACGGTTGAGTACCCAACCTAGTGGCTTGAGAAACACACTGGGCATGTGTGTACATGTGCCCAAAATCCAGAGAGAGAAATGTTGAAAGGATTGAGGTGTGCTTTCTCACTTTCCTTCTCTCTCTATATCTCCAGCAAGCGCATGCACCCTACAGCAATAAGAACAAAAAAACACAACAAAAAATGCTGCAAGCATTTTTTACAGGGGACATACCCTTAACAATCTGAGGGTATATATTTTTTTTAAAGTGTATCATTCTACAATTGCATTCTACAATTGTATTCAAGAAGCCCTCTTGTAAAAACCATTAAAAAATTCTGTAAAGCAAAGAATTCTTTCATGATAAAACTGATCACCCTATAATCCTTATGCTACAAGTTTGATTTTGTCTACAATGGATTATCTTAAAACAGGATGTACTTTCAACTTGTACTATGTGTGTGTGTGTGTGTGTGTGTGCACACGCGTGTGTGTGTACGCACGTGTTTCTTTTTTGTAAGTTTGCCAAAGGGCACAGAGAATTGCCAGAAGAAGCTTCAGAGTGTGGGGAGAGTGAAAAAGTACCTCCCACAGGGCATGGTCAGGCTACAATCCCCTCTCCTCCACCTCTCCCTACTTTTCCAGATTTGGGGCATGCAGGCATACATGGCAGGCATATTTTTCAAGCCATCTGTCTGCAACTCAAAGCAAACATTCTGCTGGATGGGATCCAGTCACCTTAACCACCAGGCCACGGGCTGGGCCAATCTGTAGTATATGTTTAAAAAAACTATCTACATTAGCCAGTCCTGGAAATAAATAAAAAGCCTTATGGAATGCAAAAATGAAAAGCTTCAGTTAACTGCATTGTATACATCTTCTGAAATAAATCAGGAAGTATGAGATGAATTAAAATCTAACCATTCTATCACTACACCTTACAGGAACACAGCTAACGGTACACCGGGAAGTAGGTCAAGGCAGCCATGTGACCACTGCCCCTATTCATCAGATTATCTATTCAATAACTCAACTCTATCTTGAAAAGAAAAGGTGCTATCCAAAGAGGTGAAGGCCACAGGAAGTCAAAGGGAGTATCAACAACATTCAACTCCTAAGATGCATTTGATAGCAAAATAAAATACTTAAACTATTTAGACTTTCACTGGGACATGCATCGTATAAAAACTGGTTTTAATTTTTAGCAAAGTGGTAAACTTTGTATACTATCTTGCCAGCTCCCACTTAAAACGTAACAGGATGAACCAACCCATCCAAAAATAGAGTTGTTACCTAGAAAAACCACCATCATTCAAAAATAAGACCTTTCAGAATTGGCTCACCTAAAGAAAAAACTTGAGTCAAAGTATCTTTTACAGCAAATATTGGGTTGTCAGAAAAGTCATGACGCATTTTTGCATAGAAAAACACATCATGACTTTTCCAGTAACCTAACAGTATACAATACTAAACAATACATCTTTTCTTTTTTTTCCTTCTTTTTTTCAGTTGGGGGGGGTGTGCATAAGTTGTGTGTGCTCGCTGGAGAGAAACAGAGAAAGGGAAAGTGAGATATCGCACTCCACACCACACACAGAATGGATGGTCACTCCACAGTCCCGTCTCTTCCATTCTCATCTCAGGATTTTGGGCAAGTATATACACACACCCATCACATTTTTCAAACTACTGGATTGGAGACTCGAACCATGGAGTCAGCCCTGTGAGACCCATCGTGCCATGTGCTGGCCTTTAAATAATCCTTAAGAACTAAACTTAGAACTTAAATGTTCCAAAATATGATAAAAAACATATCAAATACCCAAATCCAATCAAAAATCATAGAGTGAAGGGTTCAAAAGACATTCTAAAGCACTGAAAACACAGTTTCCATAAAGCAATCTGAAAAATACTCATTTAAAATGTTTTTATAACAACTCAATGTTTATGGTGCAGGTTAAAAACCAGGACTCACAAGCATGAGCTGATGTGTCTGTAACTTGGAGGAACTCTGCTTTTCACTTACTATCAGAATGGGGACGTCACAAACATCAAACATTAAGTTTCTGAGGAACCTGGCAAATATTTACTATGCCTTTCAATAATGATTCAAATCTCACACTCAAATCTTTATTTGGTTTACAAGCAGAGTAACTCTATAGTGTCTGCAATGGTGAACTCAATAAGGTCAGTAACTTAACAAAACCTCAGCCCTGCCGTGGCGACATACAGGTAGCATCACTGCTTGAGATGCTGAGAGCCACAGGAGTCTCAGATTCAGTTCCTAGGCCAACCTTTCACACGCAAAGCATGGGAGTGTGTGCCTGTAATTGTAGTAAATTGAGAGGCCCGGGTGAGAAGATTGTCACATGCCGAGATCCTATCAAATAAACCTCTCTGTCTCTCCCTCCACCCCTCCCCATAAAAAGAAAAAAGGTAAAGTTACAATGCAATGATAGTGAGTCTCAATGATTTTGATACTTTTAATAAAATATGCCCCAAAGCTTTTTGAAACCAGGCTGAAATGCTATAATTTCCCTTCTCTAACACTGTCAAATGAAAAAGCACTTTAAGGTCTTTCCAAGAAACTTGTAAATAAAATGCTGTTGTAGAAACACCAATTCAAGGGCAGGTACTTCAAAATACATTTTCAGAAGGGGAAAAAAGAAAAAAACAAACAAAACTTTTAAATTTGCAACATACTTTTTCTGGAAGCTGGGATTCAACTTCTTTCTTTAGTCTCCTCAGTAAAAATGGTCTTAACACCTTATGTAGACGCCTGATGATCAATATAGTTTCTTCTTCATTTAAGTCCACCTGCGAGAGAATCTTAGCTGAATAGTATGTTTTACATAGTAGAGCTGTTTCAATACTTGATTGAAATTGTGAGTGCATTAAAGCCAGGCCTAATGACTGTCAGGTACACCTGTGAATTCTCTTCCCACCTACTTTGGTGGGAATAATCCGTAATTAAATAGCCTCTAAATGGGTACCCTTGTCTTAATGCTGAGTTCTATAAAAAAGGGTCCAGAAGCCACCAATTTTACATCAGTAGTGTTAACAGCCCAAAATTTTATAGGCTGTGACTGGCAATCAGTTCTTATTGAAGAATGAGATAAACCTGGAGAAAAGGGGCACTAGTTAATGAGTTCCTACTTAAAGTTGAAGACTTAAGTTAGGTCTTCACTTTTGTTGTCTCAGATACCAAAACATAGTGAGGGAACAGGGGGCTTGAATATGAAAAGAGAAAACACAAGAGCAGATCAACTTTGTGCTGCTGGGTCTCTAAATCCCTCTGCCTTAATTCCTTCCCTTTTTTCTCCCCTGCTCTTATTCACTTTAGTACTACTTATAAAATCCCCACTTCTTACACTTTCTTCTATTAACCTCCAGGAGGTGCCGCTGATTGGCAGTACTTGCTACAAATGGACAAGCCAATGAACCACTGACAAAGGTTAATGTGCCTATAAGGTACAAAATTAAAGGACCAACGAGTCCAAAAATAAATTTTCCCAAAACATGCTTTGCGGCTTTTCATTCCCATAGTTAAGAAACCACTAATCAAAGTGGCATGTACCCCTTTCCTTTCTTGCAATGGTCCATATCCTCCTTTCATAACTGAGCTCTATGAGAAGATTGCTGATGGAATAAGAAATCTGAAAGTGGCTATTCTAGGATTTGAGGAGTATTACTGTACACACGAAACTGAGGCTCATGCTACACCTTGAATAAAATGCATAAGAAAATGAATGGAAACTAGTTCAGGCTTACACAAAAACCCCTGTGTGAGAACTTGTTAAAGAGAAATCCAAGTTTATGACATGGAAAGATTTGTCTTAAAGGTTATGTTCAGTTGGTTAAGTTGATCTGGTTAAATTAACCTAACAAATATCTCCAAGTTCATCTTCCCTGTGATCCACAGCAGTTAAAAATTCCACTAGTTGGGGCCAGCAAATAGTGTAGTGGCTATGTTGCTGGACTCCTACGTAGTTGACTACAGTTTGAGTCTTGGACCTGGTGGTTTAAAACTCATGTTGCAGGGGGACAACAGGTGGTGTAGTAAAGGCACTAGTTTCCCACATGGCCAACCATGGTTCAAGTCCTGGACATGGTGGCTTGCTTTCTCACTTTCCCTCTCTCTCTTTGTCTGGTCAAATTAAAAATAAATAATAATAATAATAAATAAAATTAAATAAATCTTTAAAATAAATTAATTCTTTTAAAAAAAAATTCATACAGGCGCTTGTGCCCAAAATCCTGAGAGGTGATTGGAAGAGACATGATTGTGGCATGGCCATCCCACTTGCGGGGTGGGAGGTGACTTCTCACTTTCTGTCTCTATCTTTCTCTCTGTCTCTCTAGTGAGCACATGTTCCCTATAGCAAAAAAATCTTTCTTAAAAAAAAAAATTCCAATGGGAACCGGCAGTTAGCGTAATGGCTATGTCGCTGGACTCCCACGTGGTCGACCGCGGTTCGCGTCTCGGACCCGGTGGCTTACAACTCACGCCGGGCGCGTGTGCGTGCGTGCCCAAGATCCCGAGAGGAGAATGGAGGAGAAGGGATTGCGGCGTGACCATCCCCCCTGGGGGGTGATTTCTCGCTTTCTGTCTCTCTGTCTCTCTCTGTCTTTCCGGCGAGTGCACGCGCCCTATAGCAAAAAACCTCTCAAAAAAAAAAAAAAAAAAAAATTCCAATGGTCAAAAATGTGCTCTAGTGGGCTGGTAAACATGTTGGCAAAATATAACACAAAGCACGAAGGAATAAGATACTCCACATACCCTAGATTCATGTTCTTTAAAAACGGTTTCATTCATACCCATGGCCATGAATAAGACCATGTCCACCACCAAATGGCTTCAGAAAGTAAGCAACATTGTAAATTGCACTGCGGATTTTCTGTGGCTCTAACAGTCTCAGCTTTAGGCCTTGTAATTACATCTCACTGTCATGTAGTGGTAAAAATAAAAGTTAGACCAGTACCCTTTCTCCTGTCATGGCAAATGGAGCATTAAACCACTGTTCGAATGTGCTGCAGCTCTTAAAAATTGTGGGGAGGAGGAAGTTGAGGAGGGCCCAGAGCTCAGGGAGCTTATTCTGCAGCGGGGTCCCAGTCAAGAGGATCCTTCTGGGGGCGACGTAGTGCGTGTTCAGGACCTGAGTCAGCTTGCAGTGGTGGTTCTTCATCCGGTGGCCTTCGTCCACTATCATATATTTCCACCGAATCTGTAACACAAAAGGAGGGTCAATGTGTGGTGAACAATGGAAAATACAGTGATTTCCAACAGGCAACGGGTCCTGTGGAAAAGCAAACAGCCCATACTTGGCACATGACAGAGAGGGATACGGAGACAGAGCATTGTCGGGACAGGGAGGTAGTGTTGTTGTATTTTGATCAACTGGACCGGGGAGAAATGTTCACATATTGAAATGTTCACTTTGTAAGCTAAATAATGTAATAGAATGTATAAAAAAATGTAAATAAATAAATAGATAAAATTTTTTTAATTAAAAAAATACTCCTTAAGATGAAAGAATCTCAACAGGCTATTTCCCACCCCCCCACCCCCCATAGAGTGTGTAAAACTTCATGTAATAATAGAATGTTAAAGCAACAATGTTCTTATGGGCCATCACCCAGACAGATACTTGGGCACAGGATGAAATGGTTGACACTGCATTTCCCCATCGAGTACTCCTCCTACGGATACTGCATTGGGACAGCTACCCCAGGTCTCTTGGTCAGGCTTCCTCTGCTCATGGTGACTACAGAATATAAATATGTGCTAGATGCAGAAGTTAAGGGTGCTAGCAGGTATCTATAGTTGAGATACTCTTGGCCTCATGCCTATTTTATTATGCTGGCCGGCTACCACCTTTAGAACTTGGCTCACTGTTTTATTTCTTTATTATGCCTTATTTTATTTAAGCTACCTGCTAACATTTACCAGTTGAAATACTTAACATGAATATCCAGTTTCTTTTAAAAACTTAGATCTAGCAACCAGGCTTCCTCAGTTCATGCACATTATTTTCCTGCAAGATGTAGGGCCCCGTTTTACCTTAAACAAAAGGATATACCCACTGGCAGAGAGGGCAATGCAAAAATACCATTCCTCCATGAATGCACAAACTGCATACCCGAACACAACATAGTCCTGCAACGTGACTCTCATTTAAAAGGTAGATAGAGCTTACATGGCACGATCCTCCTCCCTAAGGCTACACAGTCCCTTTACCTCTCTCACGTCCTATCCTTCCACCCTCATCAAGGTCACAGTTCAGTTTCTTCAAGTCAGACAATGAGAAAAGCTCCACCAGGCCCATCCATCCCCTACGAAGCATGGGCACTGGCCAAGAAAAGCACCTGGTGTCAGATGTCCCTGGATCCTGCTGCCCATCGCCTAGGGAGAGGAAGGAGACAGCCAAGGACCGTGGATTGTCCTGGCCTTCCTCCTTAGAAGCACTCATAATGGTAAGAGAAAATACAATCACCAGTCAGGTTAGGGTTACCTGTTTAAAAAACTACACATACACACACACACACACGACCAGAATGCTGCATACTTTTCCTTCTTCCAACACCTCTAAGAAAAGTGCTTATGAATAATTACAATTGTTGCCCCAAACTCACCAACAGCATGAAAAGAGGTCAGGAGGAAAAAATGTACTTATATAAATATTCTAAATCTACTTTTCGAATTTAGCTTATGAAATAAGAAGGAATCGGATGCCTTTGATTTGGCTATTGGTCTCACTAGGTCTTCTCCTTGGAAAAAATTACTACCCCTTCTCCAAATAAATAAAACGATGCATCTCCTTAACAGGTATCTACAATGCATTTTGAAATACGTATACAGAATATGCATTTCTTTCACGGAGATCTCAAACATACAAACACGTTCCCATAGCAATGTTGAAAACACGTCATTTCTGACATGGCCAAAGCCATCTGTAAGTATGAGGAAGAGGATCACAGCATTGCTGCCAGGCCCATCTCAATTATTAAACCTCCCCTGGGAGCACATTTCCTTTATCTTATTTCCTGTGATGCCACGAAGGGAACTCTCAGTTCCCAGAGCAAAGGTTTAATGCAGACATAGAACAGACCCCAGAAATAGAGATTCTATTCAATTCTGGCCAGCACTTGGTTTCAGATTATAGTGCTTTTAAAACACCATGGGGTAAAAGAAATTACCCAAGGAAAAAATGAAGTTTTCATGATTTGTTTCATGAAAGACAGTACTTCCATCATTCTACTGGAAACTATTAAGAGACAGGATGATATAGCTGGGAAACAAATTCTCTTAGGTTGTCGAGAAAGTCCTGGCATATATTCCTATGCTTTCCTATGCAAAGATGTGTCCTGACTTTCCCAGTAACTCAGTATCTTAGGGCCAAACGCTAACGTAGGACACACAAATTAGAAGACATGTAAGTCACAGAAATGTCTCCTTCTCAGCTCCACATAAACAGCCATAGAAAAGACTGTGAGTAATTTGAATAAGGACAGCCTGTTATTTTATCAGAAAAAAACCTAAAACAGAGATCCCACCAAAGCTGTAACTTAGATAAATGTCCACACTGTGCAGACTGCAAGGAGGGGTGCCTCCTCATCTCTGCAGAGACAGGGCACAAAGGAATGAAGTTCCGCTGACAATAACCCAGAGCAACAAAAACAACTGATCTGTTCCCAGCTCTTAGAATGAGTTGCAGAAGGAACCCAGGTGAATTCTTTTTTTTAGATGTTACCTCATCAACTATGAGAGGATTGGGAAGAGTCCCAGAATAAATCACAGACATGAAAAAAAAAAGAACAGCATGCCTAAAACCCATGGCCAAAGTATTTCAGACTCTTAAAAAAAAGAAAAGACGAGAAGGAAAGAAAGAGAGAGAGAGAAAGAGAAGATATCTAATGATTAAATTATACTACTAAGTATAATCTGGGGACTATTTTATACTCCAGGGTGATGATCCAGAATCAGAAAGAAAAGAATATTAAAAAACATACCTTTGCAAGAATGTGCTTGTCTTTTATAATGTACTCATAAGTCGTCAGAAGGACATTGAATTTGCCACTCCGTAGCTGTGGGACAAGGGAGCGACGCATGGCAGGGGTACCCTGAATGGAAAGAAAGAAAAGAAGTAACAATAAAAAATATATTTATATATATGTATACATGGAATAGGGGAATATGTGTGCATTACTTTTCACCAGTCACAGCCTTACTAGAACCCAGACACATGACAGGAGAGTGCACCTCTCCTAGTTATCATACACTGGTCCATTATCCATGAAGAAGTCCTGGTTAAACGCACACGTCAGGCCTGTACAGAAAGGCATTCCCACTGAAGATGGACAGAGGGGAGTGAGAAAACGCAATCACGGCCGCCACGCCACAGCAGAGAACTCGCCGCTCATCTAGAAGGCTCCATGTCTATGGGCGCATACAGCAGGCAGCCCAGGCGCCCGGGGAATTGCCTGACTTTGCAGGGACAGGCCGCGCAGCAGCAGCAGCCCACGGCGAGCCCATCAGCGGCACGCAGAATGTGCGATATTTGTCATTTGTATTACTCTCATCAGAAACCTCGCAATATGATAATTAACAATTTTCTTCTGCATTTCACTATCTGAAAGTAATTATGGTTTATTACAGTAATCTTCTTGGGATGATTAACTCTCACTGTTTAGTACATGATGTACATGACAAAACTTTACAACCAAATACAGTTCACAGATGTGCATATGGAATGAAGAAAACAGGGTCTATTTTTTGCTTTTCTACATTTATATATAAATATAGCATTCCAAACCTTGTAAGAAATTTTCACCACAGAAGGAGCCCATTTGTCGAATTCATATGTCCAGTTAGATAGAGTCCTACAGAACAAAACAAAATATACAGATAAAAAGACATTTGTGCCAAAATCAGTGGCCAAAATGGTGTTCTTATTCATTTACAGACCTCACCTTGAAAGCAGCAGAAGAGTACGACATATCTCAGCCACATATGTATTTTAAAGGTGTGGGAATAAGAGATAAGTGAAAAATAAGCTACCACAAAGCATGACATGTTTGTTTGTGGTTCATAAAGAAAATCTCATGAGAAAAAAAGCAGGGAATGCATAAATAAAGAGAGCAAAAAACTAAATTTTAAGATGGTATTGAATAAACAACAATTGCCAGTTATTTGGGGAATCTTTAGAAACAGTCACTAAGTTCAGAGAAAAGTTGACTCAGGAAAAAAAAAATGACAAAACCATAAGAAAATATTAAATAAATCTGTCAAGAGGGATAGGGGAAGAAATATTGAATGACTTTAAAAAAAAATCTCTAAAAATGTCACCATAATATATGAGTTAAAACATGCAAAATACAGTTAAAATCCAAAGGATATCTAAATATAGGGATAGAGATAATCAAGATAAAAAGGTCTGCCAATAGGGCCAGATGGTGTAGTGATTATGGTGCTGGACTACCTCATGGCTGACTGTGGTTCAAGTCCTAGACCCGGTGGCTTGAAAAAAAAAAATCATGCTGGGCATGTGTGTACACCAAAAATCCCAAGAAGAGAGGAGAATGCAGAAGGAATTTTAGCTTGGCCATGCCCCCCAGAGAGGTGATTTCTCACTTTCCTCTCTCTGTCTCTGGCGAGCACACTTGCCCTAAGGCAAAAAAAAAAAAAAAAAATCTAAGAAAAAAAAGAAAAGCAAAGAAAATCTGCAAATAGTTCTCATGTATGCAAAATCTGAAAATAAAAATCTCTATTCTTATGCAAGTTTCTATCAGCACAAAATCTGTAACAAGATCTTAGTGACTAATACTGCAACCTCACACAGAACTCTGAACTCCCAGGGACTGTTGTTGTACACAGCTGTTCCTTCACCCAGGAGAGTCTGCTAACCACCTACCAAGAACCACCATGTGGGCAAAGCGCTGGGAACGTAACAGCAAAACTCGTTCTTATGAAACAGCAAAGTCTGGTGGGATAGTCGTGGGATATGCCATATAAAGTATATATACCGAAGTTGGGTGACTGCAAAATTCATAGGTTCTACTCTAAAAGCTATAATAAGGGAAGATTTAAGAATGTATAGGCAGGATTTTCAAAAAGCTCACAGAAAATGTAGATTATGAAAGCATTATGCATGGATTTCAGAATTTTTTTTGTACCACAATAAACTCGTATTTTAATCCCATTTTCCACAAACATTTTGAAGTCCATCATCATCTTTTGAACACACAGCCATACACATACATATTTAGAAATAGAATGAAGGGAAATCAAAGAAACCTTAAAAACACACATATAACTTTCCCCTTGGCAAGATACCTAAGGAGTGATGCAGTGTATGACCCACTACGTGGAGTGTAGGCTGTACAGACCGCAGTACTAATGGCTGAGAAAAATCACTTGGTTCATATTTAAATAGCCAACCAAGAGGCCAGGGAGGGGCGTAGTGGGGTAGGGTGAGAAACTGAAACCTAAATTCAGATTATGTGCCCTTGGTAAACTTGCTACATGCTACCATGCTGCCTTAAGTGAAAAACAAGAACAAGCAACTAACAGGGCCATCTACAATATACAGGACGATGACTGCGGAATAAATGACTGTACTTACGAAAGGGGAACAATGATGAGATAGGGGCCATTGAGTCTTTTGTGCTCCATCAGGTAAGTGATGAGTGCAATGGTCTGTATGGTCTTTCCTAGCCCCATTTCATCAGCTAAGATTCCGTTCAGATTGTTATTATACAGGGAAACCATCCATTCCAGGCCCTGGAGCTGAAATGAAGAGTAATTGCTTCAATTACCCAAGATCTGCGCAGGTAATTAATACTAATACAACTCAAGTGAGGCTGTGACTTCTTAACTCCTCGGTGCTATACGGTGGGTTTCCCGCAGTAGGAAAGTGAGGGAAGCACCAATGCAGGAAGAATTTCAAGTATGAGCCTGCAATCATGCCTGCTGCTTGGCAGGTGCTGAGTGTTAATCAGATTTAGAAATGATGGGCTGTAGCACACTGGTGGGATTTTAAGCAGCTTTGCTGCTCATCCCTACTTAGCATTTCATAGTATATGACATTCTACAATCATTATAAATGAAGAATACCCGAACCAAAGTCTATTCCAACTACTACTATTCCAAGAACAAAAGGCCAATGTGAGGATTAGAGATGAACAAACCAGAAGGCAGGTTTGGCCCACAGATCCCAAAGCACTATTCAGTAATGAATAGACTGCCTCCAGGTAGGGACACCTCTTGGTGAGGAAGCCCGGTGGCCAGGAAGCCAGGACCACTTTGCTGGGCCCACAGGGGATATTTCTCTTCCTAGCAAACAGATAGTCTCCACTGCACATGGAAACTTTGCAATACAGCTACTCCTGAAAGTCAACACACTAGAAATGGATCAACCAGAAACAGGTCTAACATGTTTATAAAGTGAAAAAGTGCATGCCAGAAATTCAGCTTTGTATTTCACAAGTTAAATACTGAAAAAAGGTTGGGGCAGCAGGTGGCGTGTTGGTTAGAGGTGCTGGACTCCCACATGGCTAACCATGGTTTGAGTCCTAAACCTAGTGACTTGCTTTCTCACTTCTCCCATCTCTCTCTCTCTTATTCTCTCTTATTCTGTCCCTTTCTGATCAAATTTAAATAAATAAATGAAGTTAAATAAAAATAATTATTTTTAAAATAATACAGACAAAAGGTTGGGTGGAAATATAAATTAAAAAAGGAAAAAAAAATTTTAAATCCCTCTGCAAATCAACTTCTTTCCACTGCCACACCATATATGACGGTTTAAATGCTAGGCTCAATTACAGATATATTTGCTGAAGTCAATTTAGCTTGCTAATGAAGTTATGTTTAAGGTAATGTTAATATTAATGTTTCATGTAAAAACAAGGCAAATCATCTATTTAAGATATCTGTTAAATATTATTCTATGCAAAGGATCATGCAAGGAGCTGTAGCAGATGGACACCAAGGTGTATCAGATGCACGCCTACCTTTCAAAGCTTGCCGTCAAAGAGGAAAGAACACGTGAGGCTCTTATATCCATGTACCAAGGAGTGGTTGCCAGGACCACTGTGCATATACAGAATTGTATTAACCAGTCTTTCTCATAGGGAGACATTGCAATGGTTTGAAGAAACATTTTTATAAATCCCTTTGGATTCCTTGTACCATGCAAGACTCCAAGACATCTTAAAGGTTCTTGCAGAACTACAGCAATACCAAGAGATAAGGAGAGACACTGGAAGACCCTCCAAGGGAACAGGCAGGAGGAGGGAAAGAACTTGGAAACCACGAGGTGGGGTGAGCACTGTCGGCCTGCAACATGTCCCTGAAAACACTAAACCTTCAGCAAAGTCAACTAAATGCCAGAAACATTTGGATACCAGTGGGAGTGAATCTTTTCATTTCTCCTAATGAAAACTGGTAAAGAAGTTGAATTCTACCATCTGTGTCAGTGTTATAGAAAAACGGAAACAGAAATCAGCAGCAGAGGAGACCAGAAACCTACAAACCTTATGGGAAACAACTTGGACTTTACTAGGCCGTGGAGTTGGAGGACTTTGATACTGAACCAAGCTACGTGGCTCTCTAGGAAGCAGTTGGAAGCCTCAGCTCTGTCAAGGATAAATACATATTAACCATATAAGAGCCTGTCAAAAAGCAGGAAGACAGAAAGCTGACTCCTGGGGAGAATGAGCAGGGAGGCTTAGAGCCAAATTAGAACTCGTTTGTGAGAGAGAGAAAAGATCTCATCAGTCAGATCTGGGAGGTCAGATTCCAGCAAGAGGGATCTTCATAAGGCAGAAACTCAGAGGGAGGCAGTGCAAAAGAGAATTCTCATTCCGGGAATCTACAGCAGCACCTTGAAGGAGAGAGGCCTAACATTCACATACGGGAATAGGAGGAGTTGGGTTTGAAAAGAGAGTGATGGAGGGTGTTTACAAATGTATTGGATGGCAGGAGAAAGTAAGCATGGCATTAATAGTTACCTATGGGGGCCAGAAGGTGGTGTGGTGGTTAAGAGGCAAGACTCTTACATGGTCAACCAGGGTTCAAGTCTCAGATCTGTCAGTCTAAAAAGTTCCACCGGGCACAGGTGCACACATGCCCAAAATCCTGAGAGGAGAGTAGAAGAGAAGGGATTGCAGCATGGTCATAGCCCTGGGGGATAATTTACTTTCCATCTCTCTCTCTCTGATAAGTGCACATCCCCAGTATTTAAAAATAAATAAATAAACACAGTTATTTAAGAATGATCCAAAACGTGGTTCTTCATATACAGATAGACAAAAGCTTATGAGAATATCCCATGAGAGAACACCTATGTCAAGGAGGCTAAATAACTGAAAACCACAGTTGACCTCATACAAGTGATACTGTCTCTGGAGAAAACTTGGTGACCATCAGTTGGCGCAATGGCTATGTCGCTGGACTCGCTGGACTCCCATGAAGTCAACCATGGTTCAAGACCCAGGCCAGGTGGCTTAAACTCACACCGGGCATGTGTGTGTGCGTGCCCAAGATCCCAGGAGGAAAATGGAAGAGAAGGAATTGCGGTGTGGCTATCCCCTGGAGTGGGTGGGGGTGATTTCTCACTTTCTGTCTCTCTGTCTCTGTCTTTCTGGCAAGTGCACGCGCCCTATAGCAAAAACCTCTCAAAAAAAAAAAAAAAAAGAAAAAGAAAAGAAAAAAAAGAAAACATAACTTTACTAGGACCAGAGCAGTGGTTCCCAGAGTATGCTCCAGGGACTCCTATGGGTCCCCAAGTCCTTTTCAGACAATCTACAAGGTCAAAATGACTTTCACAACACTCAAGACATTATTTGTCATTTTTATTAGGTTGACATCTGCACCGACAATGCAAAAGCTATGCTGGGTAAACACTACTGTCCCCTAGCACAAATCAAGGCAGGGCTGTCCTGGCAGTCACTGTACTCTGCACTCCCATGCAATGACAGTAAACACTGCCAGGTTTTAAAAGTGGAAGGAACCTGACACCAACAAGTTTGAGAACTCGCAGCCTAAAGTATGTACTCTACAAAGTGTTTTCTGGAACACTCTAGTTTTACAGGATGTTAAGGGTGGTAGTTAAAGAAGTTTGGGAAATACAATGTTAAACAATCTACTTTACTACAGGACACTGTGCATTATGGGTTACATATGTATTTACTTAGGTTTTGCTATTTCTTCCATGAGAGAGAGAGTGTGCACGCCCCCGCAGGATCTGGATACCATGATCCATCCTCAGCCTTCAGCAGGCCCCTGATCGTGGGCAAATGCATGCCAGGCATACTCAGGGAGGTCTCCAGATGTGAATGGGGAGCCTTCCCGTGTGGGGCTGCCTTGCAGAGTGCTGCATTTTACTGCTGTGCCACCATCTGCCCCCACATTTATTTTTATAGTCATCAGAGTGCTGATATGTGTCATGGATTACCAGGAGTAGGTACTGCCAAAGCGACTGTATGTCTGATTGGCTTCAAACAGTCCAGGGTTATGACTATTATCAATAATACCACCTATTCACTCTCATGAACACCAAGTTTGAAATAGCAAATGATACGGGAATCCTAGATAAAGCTGACAGTGCTTCTTAAATATATTTGACCTTTACTTTTTTTTTTTTTTTTTTTTTTAATTTCTTAGAAAAACCTCATGGAACAAATAATTCAAGGCACATAGTTTGGGAAACACTATGAAGTGGCAGGAAGTAGAAAACAAGAGTTGACCTCAATCCGGACGGGCCAAATGGAACATCTATTACATGTACAGCCTAGTTTTTAATCAAAGCACAGATGTTCGCAACTTTATTGTGCCTTTAAAAACGTTAAAAAGGCAGGGGCCTAGCAGGCAGCATGGTGGTTCAGGCGCTGGATTCTCACATAGGCAACTGTGGTTCAAGTCTCCAACTCGGCCGTTTGAAACCATGACAGAAGGCCAACAAGTGGATGATAGATAAGGTGCTAGATTCCCACGTGGCCCACTGCGGTTCAAGTTCTGGACCCAGCAGTTTGAAAATCATGCCAGGTGTGTGTGCCCAAAATCCCAAGAAGAGAACAGAGAAAGGCATAGCGTGGCCATTCCCCCGGGGCTTGAATTCTCATTTTTCCTTTCTCTGTCTCTCTCCAGCAAATGCATACACCCTAAGATAAAAATCTTAAGAAAAAAAAAAAAAAAGGCACAACTGGGGTAGGCAGAAATGTGGTAGACAGCTACTTCTAGGTGGCTGAATTCAGTGTGAAAATACAGTCACGACTAAAGTTTTACAGAAATACTTCATTTACTTTGGGAGGAGATAAGATGTTCCCTCCAAGAGCAAAATGTGGCTGGTTTTCCATTCTGAAGGGATCCACAATGAAAGTGTTCAAAATGTTAAGCAGCTATTTCTTAAAACCAAGTTCATCTAGAAATTGGCAAAGAGACAAGTGGTAGGCTACGCCCTGGTGAAGATTGGCATACTCTAAAAGGAGGAAACGCACAGTGGGCACAATCTCAACATTTCAATGATGTGTCACCATCCTCAAAACCACCAGCAGTCAACACGTGTGTAACACGTTCCAGGTGAAAAGCAGTCAAAGACTGTGACACCAACCATGCCATTACCTGGTAGTGTTTTAGGGTCCCATTAATGAGGAGGGCAGACTGCTTCTCCACCCTCTCCGAGATGGCATGAGCCACGGTGTAGTAGGACTGGGAGCCTCTGGCGCTGTACTGCATGCTGTACTCGTCATCCACGTCCTGCTTGGCTGTCCTGAGACAGAGACACGTGCACACGTTAGCGCGCATGCATTATTTTATTTCATTCAAAAAATGAAATGAGAGCCTAAAATAGCTGCAGTAAGTATGGTTTACTTCTCACTTACCACACATCTTGCAGTTAAAATACACGATTTATAATCCTCAAAAAAACTAAACATCATGGGCATTATTATCATTCTCCCATTTTATGCAGGTGGAGACCTTGAGGTAAGATGACTTCATGTGACCAGGTCACTTAAAAGGTAGTGAAACCCAAGGGACCAGCAGTTAGCATAATGCCTATGTCGCTGAACTCCCATGTAGTGTACCGCGGTTCGAGTCCCAGACCTGGTGGCTTAAATTCACGCTGGGCGCATGTGCATGCATGCCCAAGATCCCAGGAGGAGAATGGAGGAGAAGAAATTGTGGTGTGGCCACCCCCCCTGGGGGGTGATTTCTCGCTTTCTATCTCGCGCATGTGCCCTATAGTAAAAACCTTTCAAAAAAAAAAAAAAAAAAGGTAGTGAAGCCCGGATCTCAAGGCAGGTGTCCACGACCTCATGACTTCAAAAGACCCACAGCAGCTTGACTGCTACACCTGCAGATCAGCACTTGGGGAATGAAGCTGTCCTCCGTTCTTAGGATACACAGATAAAACCAGAACACTGGCTATAGCTTGCAGGACAAGGAGAGGGCTGAAAACAACAATAGAGGAGGAGGGAAAACGTAAAGTAATCTATCTTGCACACTTTGTTAATATACTAGCATGAGGGGAGGGTATTCAAAGAGTTCATGGAAAATGTGTTTAAAAAGTTATATGGGCCAGTACATAGCCTGGAGGGTAAGATAGCTGCATCCCACAAGGTTGACAAAGCAGTTAAGAGTCCCAAACACGACTGCTTGAAAATCACACCCAGTGTGTGTGTGTGTGTGTGTGTGTGTGTGCATGCCCAAAATCCCAAGGGGAGAATGAAGAAGGGACTGTGGTGTGGCCCTCCCCTGGCGGGTGATTTCTCACTCCCTCTCTCTGGCTTTGGCATGTGTACGTGACCTATAGCCTCCCCCCTAGTAAAAGCTATGCATGGATTTCCAAAAATTTTCACACTAAAATAAACTTGTATTTTAATTCTATTTCCCACAACCTTTTTGAAGTTCTCTTGTATTTCATTGTACAGGCAATGAGGGGCCAATGAGGGCTCCTAAAACCTTCAGCGAAGGTGCACGGGCTGTCTAGTACAACAAAGGCTCCCCAAATGAGGCTTATAGCTATAAAAATAAAAAGGCAAACAAGTTACGGTGTTCATTTCTTGCTTAAAAAAACAATTACCTCTTAACAGTTTCTCTTGTGTTCAATGTTTTACAGCCATTTTCTTCTAATAGTAGAGCTCTAGGGGCACAGAGGTGTGGAAACCCCCGTGGATGGACTGGACAGTGAGTTGTGAGGCTGGGGCATACACGAAGGGGGTGGACAGGGTTCAGGGCCCGGACAGGAGTGGGTGGCTGACTTGGCGAAGGCAACGAGGACAGAGAAGGAATGGCATTGCTCATTTAGGTTTCTGGATGAGTGCTGATGTCAACAGGGGAGGCATGAGAGGCAGTAAAGCAGCCAGTGGAGATGGTAGTTTGATTAATTCCATCTGAGACTGAAGTGTACATGATAAGTTTGTCTACGAGTGAACCTAGGATAGAAGAGGTGATGCAGGAGAGAAGGGAAAAGAAGACAGGGAGGTAGGAAGGGAAGTGAGGAAGACGAGAAGATAAGGGGGGAGAATGGGAGGGAAGAGGGGAGAGAAGGAGGAAGGGAGGGAGAGAGGAATGGATAGATGGAAGGAGAGAGCAAGGACAGGGGGATGAAAGGAAAGAAGGGAGAGAAAAGGGAGGATAGAAAAGGAGAGGGAAAGGACAGGAAGGGAAGGAAAAGGGGCCAAACAAAAGGGCTAAGCCCTGGAGCCACTCCCCACCTGACACCCCCCTGCACCCAAACTGGTGACCTCTGAAGGCACAGAAAGCAGTGTTCAGTTTCAAGTGGAGTGTGTGCATCAAGTTAGCTCCTGTCCTTAAACAAAGTTTTCTAAAATTAAATTCCAAAAGCATAATCTTCACGCAACACACTCGGAAGGGAAAACTCTCAGAGACACTCACTCAATGATCTGCTTAGCATCCTTCTCAGAAACTTCTTCACTATTTGGATCCAGGAGAATTTTCTCTTCTGTTTCCTGCCTACTGGAGTCTTCTTCCTCATCCTGGGAAGGGACAAAGATAGCAGGAAATTAACAATTCAACGAGGGAATCTCCTCTGACTGGCATTTTATGAAAAGAGAGTAAATTTTTTTTATCAATTTCACAAATGAAGAAAATAAATACAATTAGGGGAGAAACTTAAGTAAACTTAAGTAAATTTAAAGTAAATAAATAAACTCATATTTTTACTCCATTTTTCCACAAAATTTTTCAAGTCCCCTCACACACCACTCCATTCTGTTCAAATCACTGAAGGGGAGAGTGTAAACAACGCTTTGGAGATCTGGAACCTTACTCTTAAGAATAAAGATGCGGGAACCAGCAGTTAGCGTAATGGCTATGTCGCTGGACTCCCACGTAGTAGACCGCGGTTCGCGTCCTGGACCCGGTGGCTTAAAACTCACGCCGGGCGCATGTGCGTGCGTGCCCAAGGTCCCGAGAGGAGAATAGAGGAGAAGGGATTGCAGCGTGACCATCCCCCCGGGGGGTGATTTCTCACTTTCTGTCTCTATGTCTCTCTCTGTCTGCCTGGCGAGCGCACGCGACCTATAGCGAAAAACTCTCAAAAAAAAAAAAAAAAAAAAAAAAAAAAGAATAAAGATGCAACCGTGCCAGAAAGGTGGGTGTCATTGTTTGGTTATCAGAATCCTATAGACAGTGCCCTCTGTGGAGGAACTGGTGCTTACAAGCATAGGGCTTTCTGTGGCTGATTTGCTTCACATATTTCTGAGCATCCATATAGAAACTGTTAGTAACTTAGCAAAGGAGCCAAAAAATACATCCAGCTCTCAGCTGCATACCTTGTTCAGCTGGCCAGTTTGCAAGTATCACTAAATAGTCACATGCCCACTACTCACCTATGTTGAAGGCTAACTCTTTCCAGATAATCCAGTAGACATTCCTTTAAAAGCAGCTGTAAAGATAACCAGGCTTTTCCTATAACTCTTGAATGAAAAATATAAACTGGCCCAAAACCAATGTTAGAAAATCAAACTTGTGATAACGGACTATTCCGAAGCAAGGAAAAAGCTGGGGTAAGACTTAGGGCACATCCTTACTTTTCCAGATGAAGAAATGAAGCCTGAAGTCATTCAGGCCTGCTTGTGGCAGGCCCGCGGTGAGTTTCCCAAGTCATCTGTCCCCCAGGCCAGAGTCAGCTCCTTCCCCAGCTGTCCAGAGCTGTCAGAGGCTGTCAGTCTCAGCTGGCTCTGCTGGTGGAGCAGCCTGTCTATCTAATCTCTGCCCTTTCTGGCTCTTACCAAAAAGAAAAAATTTTCCAATGCGTATTTTATGGGCTCATTAATCTGAGTAAACAAGATACATTATTTTTTAAGAATCCTTTTATTTAATTTTATTATTATTATATTATTATTTTTACTTCGACCAGAGAGAGAAAGAGAAAGAGAGAAAGTAAAGGAAAGTGAGAAAACAAGCTGCTGGATCTGACAGTTGAACTGCAGTCTGCCAGGTGGGAGTCCAACACCTTAACCACCATGTTACCTGCCAGCCCCCATCAAGATATATTTTTAAGTTGATTTTTCAACCATTAAATATCTCAGAGAAAGAGTATCTGGAAAAAATTAGCATGGCCCACATAATATTTGTTTTTTAATAGTTATACTTTTTTTAAAGAATTATTTTATTTAACTTTTTATTTCTTTCTTTATTTATTTTAATTTGACCAGAGAGGGACAGAGTGAGAGAGAGAGAGAGAGAGAGAGAGAGAGAGAGAGAGAGAGAGAGAGAAAGCCACCAGGTCTGGAACTTGCGCCACAGTGGGCCATATGGGAGTCCAGCGCCCTTAACCACCACGCCACCTGCTGGGCCCAGTAGTTACACTTTTTAAAAACTATTTTAATTATTTTTATTTAATCATCTTGTTTTTCCTCTTTACAAAAGCAGAAAGTGGTTAGGATAGATTAATTTAGAAAGCACAGATCCACAAAACAGAAGGAAACAGTAACTGTCTTACAAGCCTGCTAAGCTAATATTGGTACAGTTGTTTACTGGTTCCTTGGCATCTATGCAACGGGACTCTCTGGACTAAGATTCTTCTATGTTGGTCAATATCAGATGTAATGACTATATAACGATGTTATAATAAGGAGAGAAATCTTCTTTTAGTCCTATTTGTAATTATTAAATGAACCACCTCATCATTCATCTAATAAGTACCTTTATTATTTACTATTTTTTATTAAAAGTACCCAAGATTCCATTTTAAGTTATAGATATATTAAGTATTCCTTCTAAGGGACTGAGAAAATGCGCATCTCTTTGGGTAACAGGTGTATCCAAGGAATTCAAATGAGAATCACATTAGGAGAGAAATCAAGAGGATCAATAAACTCATGAAACTAAGCCCATGTTGCCCTTTTCATCTAAGCGCCAAGACTTCCACTTTGAGAATACTCTACGGCCTGAAGGACGTTAGCCACTTTTGGAAAGCTGACACACTTAGTCCGAATTCCTTGGAAGCACAGGATGGCCTTTCCCAAAGTCATCCATCCACCTTCAATTCTCCCTGAAAGACCTTTTCGCCATCTCCAATTTAACGCCAGCTTCTCATTTCTTGGTTCCAAATGAATTTAGAATTTCCCAAGTTTCCCCGCCAGCCAGGAGTCCCGGAGAGACCAGTGTGCCGTGGGGCATGAACCATCAAAGCTTCTGCAATTTCCCTGCTCCCATGGTTACCCAAAGGTAACCCTATAGGAAGAAGTGACAGAAGGACACAGCAACTGGGCCTATATTCAGGGAGAGGTTTCTTCTGCTATCAGTTTTCTTTGCTTTTTCTGTTCTTTTATTTATTTATTTATTTTTATTTGACAGAGGGTCCATGTCCATGTATGAGAGAAACACAGAGGGAGGAGGAGAGACAAGGCAGCCCCCATGGAGTATGGTCACACTCAATCCCTTCTCCATCTCTGCCTCCTCTAGGGATTTTAGGCATGCATACACATATGCCTAGTGTGTTTCTCAAGCCAGGACTCGAACCACATAGTCGGCCATGTGGAATCCCATTGCCTTAAACACCACACCACTGGCTGGCCTACCCCATATCAATTTTCAAACCAATAAACTCCAACAAAAGACATATACATACCTCCTCCTCGTAATCAGAATCACTCTCTTCACTGTCAGATCTAGGAGCAACTTCATAACTAAGGAAAAGAAGTGAGGGAGAGAAGGGAGCTTAGTTATTTGAATTACAATTCGTTCTTTACAAGTAAAACAATGAAGACACACATGAGAGGACATTCAATGTACTCATGACCAATGTGGGTAACAACTTTGATCATCTCAGTTAAGATCCTGTTTTAGTTTCAAGATTTTACAGGGACCACCAACATCTACAAAAAGCCAAATGAACACAATAAGGTTGCTTCCGTGCCATACCCAGGATTCATTTCCAACCAGGCATCCAGCTGACTTGCTTTAGGTGCCTCTGGTCCAAACAGGACCTTGCCAGTTTCCGTGTGGGTCACTTTGACGGGAAGGTCGCTCATCTGACTGCTCTCATCTATGGGCTAGAAAGGAGAAAAAAAGGTGCATTATCTCTTGACGTGAAGATGTTCACCCAGTTCTGTGCTGGACAGTCCTCAGACCTTTGGCTTCCCAGCATCCGAAACCTATTCTCTGTGTTTGGAAATGTCGCTACCTAATTTGAGTTGGTGGAAAGTGGGAGGTTACATCCCATTAAAAAAACCTGAAAATGGCAGCCTGCCTGGTAGCTACGGTACAGGCATGAGATCTAAGTTCCACCCACTGCAAGCATGCCCCTAGCCTCTGGGTTAGGAGCTACAGTTCAAGAGCATGGTGGGATGGCAGGCCACAGTGGCAGCTAGGCCAGTGAAGTGGCTCTGGCTGTGCAAAGTACTCACCTACTCCCAATCACCACCATGTCCTCAGTGAACTAGCTGTGCAGAATAACATCAGGCATGACCCTGCATCAGGTTCTCCAGTATTCCAGATAGCTGATATCCTATTAATATATTCCCTTCCTACTTAAATCAGGCAGTACTGATTATGGTCATTTGCAACCAACAACCCCAATCATCAAAAAGTACTCCCTAGGTAACAACTATTGCAGAGTCACAGTTTCAGGGAGACTGGAAAAAGGAAAAGGCATTATAACTTGTGTCATCCCATTAGTGGCTGGTTTGGCTTCTGCAGAACCAATGTTCTTTATCCAACCCAACCACTGGCACCCGTGAAGATGATAAAAACAAAACAAAACAAACAAACAAACAAACAAAAAAACACCTCTATGGCTGGCCAGCAGGTGGCATAAAAGTTAAGGCAATGCACTCCCACATGGCTGATTGCAGTTCAAGTCCTAGACCCAGCAGCTTGAAACTCACTCTGGGCACGTGTGTGTCTATGTGTGTGCGTGTGTGTGCCCCAAATCCTGAGAGAATGGAGGAGAGGGGTTTGTGGCGTGGCCACTGACCCTGGAGGGTTATTTCTTACTTTCTCTCCATCTCTCTCTATGTGTCTGGCAAGTGCACACGCTCTATAACAAAAATCTCTCAAGAGAAAAGAAAAAAAGCTGTGCTCATTTCAAAACCTGGTATTTCAATCAAGACAGCTTAAGTTCATTACTAGGCTCTACGAAAAAATGGCTTGCTCAGAACATTAAGAGAATAAATTAAACTGCAGAGGTTTAACATACTATAGAGAATATACTGTCTCAAAAGGTCTCAACCTGGAGCAATCCTAGGCAAATACATGCTACTGATGACAGGGTGGCTTCTAGAAGCAGACCCCCACGTAAAATGTTCACTTGGAAATGTTTGACCTATAAATGGTTCAAGTCACCTATTTCCAGAAAAGTATAAGGAGAATGTTTCAACATTCATTAATGCCAACAAAGTTTTCCCTCATTACTCTGAATTGGAGTTAAGCAAAAATGAAAGGAGAAGTCTTATGTCATTGGTTATCATCTTTAGCTTAGAAGAAATAAAAAGAAAAACATAACACACAATGGTTCTCTACTCCTATTCCCTTAACAAAACACTGTCAGAATAAGAAACAATTATATTAGCAATTATCCACAAAAATAACCTTAAAAAAAGAAAGGCTTACTCCAGGCTGCCTTTTTTTTTTTCCTTGCACGTGTACTAAAGAAATGGCTTAACCACCATTACTTTGCATGCCAACATGATGCTGCTTCCTCATCAATGTAAAAGGTCTATACACTCGCCAGATAAAGAAGGAAATCTACCATTTACTATCATTTCCCTCGGAAAAAGCGTATTCTGTTATCTTGAGTGATTATAATACAGCTTATTTTATTGCTAATGTCATGCCTCCAAGAACCCTGGAAACCACTGTAAGTAGAATGAAAACCTTGGCAAAAGCACTGAATGAACGCAGCAGAGTGTACTAAGAGCACTATTTCAAAACAAACTGAGCAAGATGGCCAATTTGCAAACTTCAGCAAACAGAGCACACATGTGCTAAGAATAAAAGAAAAAAGGGGAAAGAAAAGATCTACGTCACAGACCCAAAAGCAATGACTAATTTTCCCAAGAGATAACAAAAGATGAGAGTACTATGATGCTCACGTGTTGAATCTCTCCCCGTGTGCTGGTTAATTACAGACTAGTATAGGGAGTACTTAGGTAAAGTGAGGCTTTTGCAAATTAAGAGTTGTTTCTAAGTGCTCTAATATATAGCATTCTTCCCCCATAACAGCCCATGAGAGTTTCTTACACTTTAGACATTTATCCTGATCCTTTCTCTCCTTGTGAGGGATTATAGTGGTTAAGCAACATTTATAGTTCAAGAGGTTTCTGCAAGGATTACTGGTTCAACCTTTTTTTTTCCCCCTCGTGCCTAGGCCATCTGAGTTCACAGGATAACACTTGTGCATAGTGATTCCAGAACAGGAAGAGGCACCCCCTCCACCACCCACTCCAATCCTTTAGGCATGTTTATCAGAATCTGTAAGAGCAGGAGAGGGTGATTTGAAACAAACTCCCTTCCTTTCCTGCACTGGGGGTGTGCCACTTCATCGTGAATCACTGCACGGAACTTCTTAATGTTTCAGAAAAAAAGGAAATCTAATAAATAAATCATTGTATCTTCCTGATTCTGGAGAATACGGAAATACTAGGAAAGATAATTTAGGACCGTTCTGATGAACATACACATAGAAGCTATACTGTTAATCTACAGAAAATGTGAAAAAATAATTTAATGGACTGTGAATTGCTAGGTTTATATATTTTTACAATTTTGAATTGGTAATACACTAGGGAATATAGGTCATATTTTACACTTCTATATTATATACTGGACAACGGTAATTATCGAATCATTTAAAATTCTATGTAGTCAGAAATACACGCTTATATGTGTACAGAAAATTCTGGAACGGTATATAAGAAACTTAATAGCAGTTGATTGGTAGTCTGGGATGAAAGCAGATTACTTTTCACTGTATCCCTTTTATATTTCTCTAATTTCCTACTATGCTGATGTACTACTTTGTTTACTTAAAAATGCATAGCAGAATAAAAGTAAAATTATTAAACATAGAGAATGGTTGTGCCAGGAACAGCAGAAATGCCATTCAGCAGAACACACTGGATATGGATAACAATTCCTTACCTCTCCATCTGGTCCCAGGGCAGACTCCCCACCCTCTGCATTCTCTTCAGCCTTCTGCAACACAACATCAAACAACATCAAATGTTACGTGTAAACCAAGAAAAACCAAGACGACGGGTACAGGATGTCACGGTGACTCTTCGGTTATAACAATATTTCACTGCGACCCACTATCATGTAACAGAGCTTAAGTGTTAATGCCTTTTATTTTTACATCTTCACTATCTGAAACAGAGTGCATTTTATTAGCAACTTGCAGAGAGTTATTTAAAGCCAGCTCTGATCCAGGGCTAGCACACTAGAGAATTGTGGATCGTGTCTTCAGGGACTCAAAGAGCTGAAGACCTGGCAGTCTCAAGATTTCGATGAGAATCTGAAATGTCCTTCTGGTATTTGGCACTGTGAAGACAAATCCTGACATAATGAGCTCAACTTTTCTATTCCCTAAGCAAGTTTTCGTCAGCAATGAACAACATTCTAAAAACGTCCATCAAGAATCACCTCTGAACCACTCCTGGGTCATAAAAACATAAAACAATACAAAATGCTGCGAGTTCTCTGGATGTTTTTCATTCCACCTAATTGGCTTTCACAATATATGGTATTCCCCCAGTGTGCCCGGAAGTCCCCTCCCCCCCCCCATCTGCAAGGGAAACACTCAAAACCTCCCAGTGGATATCTGAAATGGTGATAGTACCTAGTCCAATAAAAGCTATGTTTTTTCTTATCTATACATCCCTATGATAATGTTTAATTTATACATTAGGCAAGGAAAGAGATTTAGAACAACAGTAATCAACTAGAACAGTTAAGACCACGTACTGCAGTAAAAGCTACGTAAATGGAGTCTCTGTATTCATCTATTTTCAGACTGCGGTTGACTGTGGGTACCAAAACTGTGGAAGGCGAAACCACAGAAAACGGACTACTACACACGAGGGAATGTAATGCACATATTGTGACCTCATGGTCATCTACCTTTCTTCCTTCTTAAAAAATTGGCTGGAGAGTACCTGTGCTCACAAGAAACAGAGACAGAGAGATAGAAGAGGAGGTAATAGGGCATGATCATGCTGCAACCCCTTCTCCTCCTTTTCTCCCTCCTTTCAGGGTTTTGGGCACACAATACACCACATGCCCAAGCCTGGGGTGTTTTACAAGCTCCCACAGCCAGGATTTGAACCGTGTGATTTGGGATCTGGCTCCCTTCACCACCAGGCTATGTACAATTTCTTAAATATTCCAATACCTTAGTCCATTAACCTCTATGCGTCTCAAAGACAACCCGAAAGAAAAGCTGAGATCATGTCATATTTTGTAAACACCAAAGGGAATCTCACGGTAATATACACAAAAGAGTCTAAAACTTCTTCCATTTATAACAACCTCTCTCTGACAATTAAAATCTTCACTGTCACCTTTACAGAACCTTTATTGCCAAGTTATTGTTGGATATCTAAATGACTTCTGTATAATATAATTAAGGAAAAAAGTTTTAGTCATTTCCTTTATCAAGATATTTAAGAAAATGACCTTTTCCTTCCTTGCGCCCTCTAGCTAATTAAAAATATATATAACAATATAGAATCGATATTAACTCAACTTTGTTTACTTAAGACATTGGTTCTATTAATATAATACATTTTTTTCCGTCTACACTTTACATATTGCTTTCCATGAAAATAACTTAAGAGTCTCATCACACACACACACACACACACAAAAAAAAAAAAAAAAAAAAAAAAAAAACTTTTATTAAATTCTTAAAATTTAGAATTCAGCCTTTGGTATGGACCTAAGAAAAAAAGTTCCATAAAAATCTGAAACTGTTTGATGTTCTTTTATAATGTAATTTTCGTACCACATATACAGTTATGTTTGCATGCCAAAGCAAGGCATTTAAAAACAATGTAGCTTCTACCAGAGTAGAAAATAAAATACTCCTTTTGGTTCCAATTTCCCAGGAATTTAATTTTCAGTTTATGCCACCAGAAAGTGAACATATTTACAAACTCAAAAGGAATGATCAGCTTCAGAGACATCAGGCCCTCAACCTACACGAGGGCTACAAAGAACAATGGCAGAAGCCCTCAGTTCAGGAAAGGAGCCATCCTGCTCCCAGCCACCGAAGGGTCCATCTTGGGAATTCACAGGCACTACACTCAGAGGACTGTTTTCATTAAAGGAAGAAAGTCAGTTTATCCCACTATTCTTTTTTTCTTTAAAAATATGTTTTAATCTTTCATTTTTCTTTCTTTTTTTTTTTAACACTGTCCAGGACTCAAATCGCAGTCATTTGCTATGTGGGAATCCAGCCACCTTAACCTTCATGCCACCTGCCGGCGCTTTTTCTTTTTATTTCTATTTCTTTTATACATCCAATCATGCTACCCAGCTTACAAAGTGAATATTCCAACATACGTAGATTTCTCACCAGTCCAGTACAGACCTGAAAGAAACTACAAATTTGGCCAACAAAGAAAACCAAATGAGACAATAAAAAAAAACAAAAACAAAAACAAAAACAAAAAAAACAACAACAACAAAAAAAAAACCCACTTTCAAACACCTAGCAAGTGGAACTCCATCGCTATTTCGATGAATAGTACATTAAAAACATGAAGCACCATGAATTAATAGAAGCGAAACTATTCTTTTTAGGGTACAATCCTGTGACTAAGCTACACACTAGCTGGAATATTATCTAAAAACTGCCTCATGATCCGACTCTTCCATTACTTAAAAATCCCCTAAACTATATTTTAAAACCCCTATCAAATTAGAGAGGCACAGTACTATTAGAGATAAGAACTCCTGGTTCTGGAATTAGACACCTTGAGTCTGAAGCCCAGGTCTGTGACTAAGTGGAAAAGACTGCAGCTACTGAGGTCTTGAGCAAAGCTGCTCTCTAGGTCATGGTTCCCTGCTGTGTCAAATAGGGAATAGTGCCCACGTCACATGGCTGCTGCAGGACTGGATCACTGCTATAGCATGAACCACCCAGTGTTACATACAGTACATACTTTCAGCATCAATCTCCACAATGCAAGAGTCAATAACAGTCCAATGGCTATCCTTTTCTTTTTAAAAATAAGGCATGTGTGTTCGCCAGAGACAGAGGGGGCAGAGTGAGAAAGGGAAAGAGAGAAACTGCCTCCAGTAAGGATGACCATGCCACACTCCCTCTCCTCCATTCTCCTTTCAGCCTCTTGGGCACATACATAAATGTGCTTGGTGTGATTTTTCAAGCTGCAGGAGCTGGACCCTGAACTGCTCAGTATGCCACAAGGGATCCAGTGCCTTGACTCCAAGCCACCTGCTGGCCCAGGGCTAATCTCTTATGTCTATTAATTAATACTGGCCATATCATTGCCTGAAAATTGCTTCAAAAGGCTATAAGGCTGGGGGATTTCAGTTTGTTTTTGTTCACTGATGCAATCCTAAATCTACATGAGTGCCTGGCACTCAAAAGACTGTCAATAAACATTTAGTGAAAGAAGAAATGCATGAAAGTACCTACAATAATTCTTTCCACTTAGCATGTGCTCACTGAATAATCATTACCGTTATTGTAATTTGATGCCAATATATTTGCAAGTCATAAAGTAGTTAAGAATATACACAGAGAGACCAGCAGGTGGTGTGGTAGTTAAGGCGCTTGACTCCCACATGGCCCACTGTGGTTCGAGTCCCAGACCTGATGGTTTGCTTTCTCACTCTCCTCTGTCTTGCTCTGATCAAATTAGAAAATAATAATAATTAACACACACACACACACACACACACACACACACAGAGTTCCTCATTGAACTGATGCTCTGTGGGAGTTCTCTCTTGGGCAGGTCCTATCCTTAGCCCCAGGTCTGCTATGCTGTTGACAAGGTAGAAGCCAGGCTACTCTATGGTAAGAAATAGTAACTGTCATGCTTCAAATTTCATTGTTTTTTTGGTAGAATTATTTTATTTATTTACTTATTTATTCATTTTAATTTTCTATAGGGCACATGCACTCACCAGGGAGAAACAGAGAAAGAGGAAAAAAATGATAAAGCAAGCTGTCAGGTCTGGGACTCGAACTGTAGTCGCTCACGTGGGAGTCTAGCACCTTAACCACCATGCCACCTGCTGGCCCATGCTCCAGATGCTTTTGGTTTGGTGACCATCCTTGTTCCACATCAAAGCAAAGCATTAATTTCAAAACAGACAAACAAATAATAATAATAAAAAGGAACAACAACAACAACAAAAAAGCCCCTCTACTGTTTGGTTCAAATTAACACCCCAGAGTTTCTGACTGGTGCCCCTGTTTGAACTATCTCTGGATGATCTCTGAGCCTCTGGTGAAATGGCCAGATGCCACTGGTAACTACTCTCCCATCAGTTGAGGAGTTTTTACATACAGTTTTCTGTGTCATGTAATTGCAAACAGATTATCAGTATTATCGACTTATCCTGAGTTTACTTCCATTGTTTAGAAAACATAACAAAACAAACGAAAAAAACTGCAGTTCATTCATTAATCAGGACGGAGAGAACTACATGCTGGTTGTTTCCTATCTGTAAGAAGTTGACAACGATAAGTAGAGAAGTAAGAGGGTGATTAACCTTATCATGTAAGGAGACATAATATGAATTATTCATAATTAAAGACAATTTGGGTCCCAATTTCTCAAGCCAAAGTCAATTCCTACCATCCATTTTAAAACGTTCAGAAGCTGGAACCAGCAGATGGCATAATGGTTAGGTCACTGGACTACCATGTAGTTGACCACGGTTCGAGTCTGACCTGGCAGCTTAAAATTCACGCTGGACATGCATGCCCAAAATTCTGAGAGGAGAATGGAGGAGAGGGGACTAAGATGTGGCCATCCCCCTGTGGGGTGATTTCTCACTTTCTGTCCCTCTCTGCCTCTCTGGCAAGTGTACACACCCTCTAGCACAGATATCTCTTAAAAAAAAAAAAAAGTTCATAAGCAAAGCTATGCCTGTGACTACCCATTTTGCTTGCAGACGGCACCCAAAATAACCACAGGGCTGAGAAGGGAATGCAATCCCTAGATATGACTATCCCCTCTAAGTTGAACTCAAGAAAATAGAGTTCAATGGGGCCCTCAATTTATATTACCATAACTGAGGCTACAAACAACCTCATTTTGTAAAAAAACACTTTTATATCAAATATTTTACAACCTGTATTATGAAGTGAGTGCATTCTATCCCCCAGCAGGTGTTGTTATAATGTGCGGAAACAAGATTCAAATGTGCTGGCATCTTAAGTACTCATTCTGCTCCACCGGAAACCTAAGCTTTCACAGACACTTGGGTTATTTTTACTGTCATTTAAGTGGACCTCTGAACAGTAAGATACGTGACCAGGCCATAAAAAAGGCCCAAGAATCTCAAATTAACAAGTATTTGCATATTAGTTGGGTCGTGGCTAACAGAGAAAACCAACTGAATATTTTGACTCTGGTAACTGGTCAATCCAGTTAAATGGGACTTTGATTCCAACTTACAGTTTCATCCATTTTGACGCTGACCTACTGAAATAAATCCAATCCACGTGGCATTGCATTTACCCATCCTTACAGTAGTCTCTACACTCAAGTGTGCAGAATTAACTTAGAACCTTTCTTGCACCTGTGAAAATCTTATAGAGGAAAGCTATAGTAAACAACATGAAAGAATGGAGAGCTTAAAATAAATCCCCAAATAACACTGCCACTCTGCATTTGATGCTCTTTTCACAGAAAATTATGCCAATACACTTTTCTGTTTTTTGAATATCTAAAAAAACAAAAATACATTTCCTATCATATTGGTCAATACCTTATGCAAAGAAGGCGTCCCCTCCAAAATGTCACCATTTTGAAATTAACTGATAACAGTGATTGAAGAGAGAAAGAATAAAAGAAGTTTTAGGGAAAACAAAATCAACCACAACCATGGAAAAGGTGTCTAGCACAATGCTGTCCCATGGAGTCTCTGTGTGTGTGCCCATTCGTATCTCAGGTTTCCAAGAAATAACACACATACACAACAAGAGAACAGTTCTGCTGGTTGCATCACATTGAAAGATGTGGAAGGAAAAATTACGTATTTATTTCTGGCTTGACATCAACAACTTAGACTTCTGAGCAATAGATGCACGTGCTCCCGGCTGAACTCCTAACCAATGCCTAAAGAAGAAAGCACTGTAGCCACTGGAGAAATGCTTTATCATCAGGTTAAGGCGCTGGACTCCCACATAGCCAATCACAGTTTAAGTCCCAGACCTGGTGGCTTGCTTTTCCACTTTCCCTTTCTCTCTCTCTGATCAAATTAATAAAAATAATAATAACAAATAAAAATAAATAAGTCTTCAAAAAAAAAAAAAAAACAGAAAAGGCTTTGTAGGCACTGGGGTGTGGGTAGAAAGCAGAGTCTACTAAAAATAACAACTCCTCATTTTTCTTCTTTTCCTTCTTTATGCCTCAGTAGTTAAGACTGTCCACTGTCCTAAAAGACATCCTGTCCACTGATATCCAACTTATTCCCAACTATAAAAAAGAGTGACTGTTCATTTATCCAACATCACAAAGAATATGCAATGAAGGTTTAAAAAATTAAAAAAGACTTATTTTTTAAAAAGTAACCACATTTCAACAGCCATGATTCTTTTACATCATGGAATTGCTTGATAAAATAACCAGTATTTACTGAGCACTTACTGTGTGCCAAAGGGTATCCTAAGTGCTTTAAATAAACTTTCCGAAGTCATCTTCACAAAAAATCTATAGGGTAGATACTGTGCTTGTCACCTTCCTATGAATCAAGAGATGGAAGGACTATATAGCAGTTCTTGCTACAGGAGCGAGTACCCTAGCTGGAGAGAGGCAAAAAGAGTGGGAAAGTGAGAAATCACTCCCCAGAGGGATGGCCATGTCACAATCCTGACTCCTCCCTTCTCATCACAGGATTTTGGCCACACACGCAAATGCACCTGGCATGTTTTTCAAGCCACCATGCCTAGAACTCGATTCACGGAGTTGGCCATGTGGGATTCAGTGCGTAACCTCCATTCCACCTGCTGGCCCTGTAAGAGGTCTTTTAATGAAGTATCCTACTAGGGAATAACAGAAAATTAGTATGATGTTTCCTTATGCAGTTATGAAGGTCAAAGAATACCTTCTACTATGACATACACAGCAGTCCAATTTACTAATTTAGCCACGTTCACTCCCATCCCCAATCTGGTGGCTTTATCTAGTCCTGAGCTCTTTTTTGCCATGGCTGTGAGTAAAGACCCCAAGGCTGTGCTGAGTACACGTAACAGCACAATCATCCTGTAACACTACAGACTGGTTTCACATAATCAGATATTTCAACACTTTAAAAATTATTTACTTAAGTATATTCGTATAGTTTCCTACTTCTTTCATTTCAAGGGCATTAATGGAAGGCCAGGCTGAGAACAAAAAGTTTCAAAAAGACTTATATACTTCATAGAAATTCCCCTAATGATAAGAATCGAAAATTAAACAAGGTCAGGATATGTTAGAGGAAACCTAAACCATTATTCACTAACAACAAGTAAACACAATCAAGTCCCCAAAACAGACAGGGGCCTTCTCTATACTAGGCAACATTTTAAAACAAACAAACAAACAAAACCATATACCAGTTTAACCCTGAAAGTAAAAAGTAATCCTTTCCGGCTAAGTTACAAGGTCACCATACTCATGTGCACTAGCACAGCTCTTAGAGTTATCTGATCTCAGCTGTCCCTCAAGTGTGGCTAGCAGCTCAATGCTACTAGCTCACTGGGTAAAATAGGTTTTCTCAAAATAAAGGTTTATTGATGCCTTAATTAAAAAGAAAGTAAATGTGGAGAGGTACAGCATAATATTTCATCTTGTGGGAAAAGGCTGAAAGGGACAGCGTAGAGTTTCTAAGTTCACGGACACACACGTTTTCCCTCAGCACACAGAGGCCAGGACAGGCCACTCTCAATCACTTGCTTGAATAATGGAGGGGAGCACAACTACAGATAATCCACGGTGTCGAATAATCAGCTTTTGAAAAGCATCCCTTTCCTATGCACTTGATTAAAGGTGTACCTGGAATCAGGTGATTCACTTTGAACTAAGTCTTAAACCTCTATGAAAAAGATAGGCTCGGGAACCAGCAGTTGGTGTAATGGCTATGTCGCTGGACTCCCACGTAGTCGACTGCGGTTCGCGTCCCGGACCCGGTGGCTTAAAACTCACGCCGGGTGCGTGTGCGTGCGTGCCCAAGATCCCGAGAGGAGAATGGAGGGGAAGGGATTGCGGCGTGACCATCCCCCCCTGGGGGGTGATTTCTCGCTTTCTGTCTCTATCTCTCTGTCTGTCTGGCGAGCGCACGCGCCCTATAGTGAAAATCTCTCAAAAAAAAAAAAAAAAAAAAAAGACAGGCTCTGGGAACACGTAAGAAGGAGTTCAGTTTCTTTTTTTTCCCCCTTCTTCATCTCATTTTCCCCACCAAGATGGCCTGAGAAGGAAAGTCAGCACCTTCTTAGTCCTACTGTGGGCAAGGAACGCACAGACGCCAGGCATCCTGAGAGAATACAGGAGGAGAGGGAGATGGCTGACAGTAAAATAAAAAGTCTACACATTGATGGCACCCAGACATATCCACAGGCCCTCTGTAGTTGCTTTGGTGTATATTACTTGTTGGCCAAGAGATTAGGCCCCCATCTCCATTTTGATACCCAGGTTTTCCTTCATGGCTTTCATCAAAGTTTATAATTATATATTTGGTTGCATTTTTGATAAATACCCGTCTTTTTCTGATTTAATTTTTAAGAGAAGACAGCAGTGCCTTTCTTCACCAGTGCTTCCCTCCCCCAGCATTTAGCACACCCCCTAGCTCATAGGAAGTGTTCAGTTAATATTTGTTGAGTGAGAGTATAACATGGGAAGAATAAGTACTGTCAGTACACCTGAAAGCAAGATTTTGACAGAGAGTGCCAGCCTATAGCTCATGTAGACCAGGCACCACCATGAAAAATACTGCGAGACAGGTTCCAGCTCTGAACAGGTGAGCAAAAGAATATAGGCATAATCACCTCTGCTCACTTACAGATTTTCCTTGCCAACAATGATGCAACCATGTAGGAATCTATTAATGGTAAACTCGAAGCTCTGACCTGGGCCATTTGCTTTTTATCACAAAGATATGCAGTAGTACTAAAGACACTAACAGTGACCACCTCTGTAACATACACTGTTGGAGTAGGAAAAACTAACACCGCCATTGAACGACGTCCACTTATGGAAAATTATAGCATTATATCCGTTTGCCTATATGCTCTTCGCCAACTCTGAAAATGTCTAAGTCAGAAACTGGAAGCTGGAATATTGCAGTCTGCAATGCTACTTTGACAAGAAAACGAGGTCTTTCCCACCAACGAAACGTCTAAATCCGAGCCCTGAGTCATCTCTTGTTCATCTTCACAATAAGGTATCTTATACTAAAGAAATCCGGTGCAAGAAGATGCCTTCTCAGTCCTGTATTCCTCCTCCTTAATTATGAAACAGATATGAGAATTCAGGAGCCATGAAATTAATTATTTTTTGGAAAACATTTTGTTCAATTATTGAGTGTGGAGAATCAATGATTAAAATGCTACGAACTCTCAATCTTCACAATTCTGTCGAAGGCTTCCTGTCTGTGTTGGTACCCAGCCCAACCAGAGTTTATTGTCAAAATAAATATCAACCAAGAACCAGATTACTGGACTCTAAGTTTCTTTTTTTTTTGGGGGGGGGGGAGGAGAGGTTTTTGCTATAGGGTGCGTGCGCTCACCAGACAGAGAGAGGCAGAGAGACAGAAAGCGAGAAATCACCCCCCAGGGGGGATGGTCACGCCGCAATCCCTTCTCCTCCATTCTCCTCTTGGGATCTTGGGCACGCACGCACACGCGCCCGGCGTGAGTTTTAAGCCCCTGGGTCCGGGACATGAACCACGGCTGACTACGTGGGAGTCCAGCGACATAGCCATTACGCTAACTGCTGGTTCCCTGGACTCTAAGTTTCAAAGAGGATCTATATTCACTGGGCCACACTCAGAGAGTCCCTCTTCAATTAAGATACAGATGTGGAGCACAGGATTGAAATCTCATCTTTCATTTCTCGCCATTATTAGGATATATTTTACATAGGACTAGTTTTTTCCCACTAACTACATAAAGCCCTCATCTGCATACTTACCTCCCTAAGACACCAGAGCAGCAGAACTGAATAAATAATTTTGGCCTTGACATCTCTTCAAATAAATATGCTGAAATTTGTTCCAAAAGTATCCCAAAGCTATCTCATAAATCTTCCTCTGGCCCCTTTCCATCTGTATGCAGCATTTTCTTCTTAATCCTCATTCTGGTTCCTTAAGTCAGTAGGCCCCTGCCACCCTGGCATTAAACTTAGGCAAACACTTCGTTGTGAGCAGGTTTTTCCTTTTCCTATTGACTATGTGTACTTGATTTCAAATATTATGTTAAACAATGGAAATGTGGATTGCATTGTTTCAGCCCAGTACATCCTATTACTTACACCCAATTTAAGTTGTTGGCAAGTATGGGATGAGTAGCCCTTATCTAAAATTCCTGGGATCAAAGTGTTCTAGATTTCTTTTTTTTTTTTTTTTTTTTGACTTTGAATTATTTAAAACAGGGACCAGCAGTTAGCCTAATGGCTATATTGCTGGATTCCCATGTAGATGACCACGGTTCAAGTCTCGGACCCGGTGGCTTAAACTCATGCCAGGTGCATGTGCGTGTGTGCCCAAGATCCCGAGAGGAGAATGGAGGAGAAGGGATTGCAGCATGGCCATTCCCCCTGGGGGGTGATTTCTCGCTTTCTGTCTCTCTCTCTCTCTCTGCCTTTATGGCGAGTACACGCACCCTATAGAAAAAACCTCTCCATAAAAAATAATTATTTCAAAATACATAATGAGACATCTTGGGGATAGGATGCAAGTCTAAATGTGAAATTCATGTATGTTTCATATATGCTTTGTACACATAGCCTGCAGGTAATGTTATACAGTATTTTTATATTGCAGTGTTTCGACTGTAATCTGTCACATGAAGTCAGGTGCAGACTTTTCCACTTGAGACATCTTATCAATGCTCAAAACTTTTGAATTTCGGGGGCCAGCAGGTGGCATGGTGGGTAAGGTGCTAAATTCTCACATGGCTGACCACAGTTTGAGCCCCAGACCTGGCGGCTTGAAAATGATGCCAGGAACATGGGCATGTGTGTCCCAAATCTCTAGAAAAGAATGAAGGAGAAGGGACTGTGGTGTGGCCATTTCCCCAGAGGGTGATTTTTCACTTTCCCTCTCTTTGTGTCCCTCTGGTTAGTGCACACCCTAAAGCAAAAATATTTTTTAAAAAGTCTGATTTGGGAACATTCTGGATTTCAAATTTGTGGATTAAGGATGCTCAACATATATTCCTAATCAATCCTTTCATACCCTACCTATTGATATAACTGTTGCAATTCAGTAAATCTTCCATTAGTATAGGAAGTGGTACTTATTAAAGAGCAACACTCGCCTTAAACTAGTCTCTGCCCATAGTCCCCAGACTCAGCCACTACAAACTGGGTACGTACCTTCTTCCTCCTCCTCCTCTTCTTCTTCTCCTTGGCTGCTTGGGCTTGCTTGTGCTCCCAAACCAGATTGGTCAGATTGGCCACATACTCATCGGTCTGCTGCAGAAGGTAAGCTAAGCGCCTGTCTTTCTTTTGATCAATCAATTTTCTATAGCCCTCTTCATCTTCAGCCTATAAGAGAAGAAGAGCATGCTAAAAGTATAATACAAGCCTGCAGGCAACTCCATTTCACAATCCCCTTCCCTAGACAGCTTGTTCTTCAGTGGTGAGTGGAACAAGCTGATGAACCAAGCTGTATAGATATTGTATGGGGTCTGGGGCTGGGCAATGCACAGCAGGGTACCATACATCTGGGAGGTTGGGGTTCACGGCATGTCAGGCCCAGAGCCACACTGTATATGTGGTGTAACCCAAGCACTTTGCATCAGCTCTTTGTTCATCCATGTTTCTTTAACTGCATACATACACACACAATGTTAAGCTTTGACAATTTCCATCTGAAGTCTATTTTTAACTTTATACAAGTAGTCTTCAAAAAATTCATGGAAATATGTATTATGAAAAAGAAACTATGCACAGATTACAAAAAAAATTTCTGGTATAAAAATACACTCGCATTTTAATTCCATTTTCCCACAAATCTTTTAAAGTCCCTTCATGTTTTTGGAAATTTTCAGATAAAACCAAACAGAGAGAGAATGGTATAATTGCTCATAAAACCAACACTAAGAAAAAAAAAAAAAAAAAAAAAGAACTCATGTTGACTCCTGTTTCATGGTGAACCTTCCCCTAACCCCTTCTTCCAAACTGTCTTGAAGCAAATTCCAGGCATAATATCTTTTCATTTATAACTATTTTGGTAACTATTCCTCAAGTTAGGAAATCAAACAGGCTTTTAACAAATAACTTCTAATATTTAAAAACAACTTTTGGGGGCATGGACAAAATTGGAGCTAACAGGAAAGGTTAAACTAGGGGGAAATTTTGTCCCAGATCTGCCCTGCGTCTTCAGCACATCAGCCTAGGTGACTGGAGACCAATCATTTATACCTGAAGGCTGGTACTGCTGAGGAATAAAACAGATACAAGGATTCCCTCCCCCACCTCCCGCGAAATAACATTATGAAGGTAGACAGGGTAAAACTCTGATATACTCTGAGCCATTTCAAGAGAAATCATTGTAGGGACCAGCAGTTGGTGTGATGGCTATGCCGCTGGACTCCCACATAATCGACCATAGTTCGAGTCCCAGGCCTGGTGGCTTAAACTCACACCGGGCACATGTGCATGGGTGCCCAAGATCCCGAGAGGAGAACAGAGGAGAAGGGATTGCGGCGTGGCCATCCCCCAGGCGGGGTGGTTATTTCTCACTTTCTGTCTCTCTGTCTTTCTGGTGAGCACATGCACCCTATAGCAAAAATCTCTCCAAAAAAAAAAAAAAAAAAAAAAAAAAAAAAAAAAAAAAACTTAAAGAGAAATCATTTTATACATCCCAGCAAAACAACACTCCAAAATATTTTTCTCATATGACGTCGAGATTAAAGGACATGCTGAATAACCTTTAAAAGGCAACTCCATTACAGAAAAGCTTGGGATCTCCACTCCCAGTACTGGAGGGGTGACACTCCAGCATTTGCCTGAGTGACAACAGCTTCGTCACTCAGTCTGACTGCCGTCGGCCCCTGTGGATGAGTATGAACCTCCAATGCTATTATAACTCTAATTGCTTTTGGTTATGGTTGATCTCACTTGAAGAAAGAGTGATAAAAAAAACTTCAGTTTCTCTATTATCTGTATATTCCATCATTTAATTGCAAAAATTAATGATTTGCAAATGCCTAATCATTAGTGTCAAACCAATCTGTTACTGAAGTTCTAATATAGTTTCCCTTCAGTTGAATCAGACAAATTTGACTGCTTACTGCTCAAATGACTAGAAAATGATCTCCCTAGTTATTTAGAAATCTCTTACCCTGTAGCCTCCCTCTCCTAAAAAAAGAGCCAGAAGCAGGATAAGATGGTAAGATTCAGTAGTACCAAAACAGAAAGTTTTTAAAACATGCTATTTACTCTCTGGAATCTAAAACAAGAATGAAAACAAAATGCACACTATAATGGCAGCAAGGAAGAGAAAATCACTTAGAATTTTCCGAGGATATAACTATAGGCTGAAGGTAATGACTTTATATTAATAAACTCAGGCATTATATACCAGACAGAATCTGAAGTCTTCCTACCTATCATTTTAGATCACACACACTTCTCTAAAATTTACAATGTGCTCTGAGGTCCAATGCCTAAAACAAATAAAACCAAATACTCAGGTCAGTGATATAAACCTATCTCTTCTTTGCTTACGTGTCCATTGAAACATGACGGTGCCAGCGTAAATAGCCTTTGACAATGACACAGCTATCACCATGACAAGCAACATTTAAAAGTTAACTTAAATTTTGGGACCGACAGTTAGCGTAATGGCTATGTCACTGGACTCCCACGTAGTTGACCGCGGATTGAGTCCTGGACCCGGTGACTTAAAACTCACAAGATCCCGAGAGGAGAATGGAGGAGAAGGGATTGCGCATGGCCATGTGCTCACTTTCTGTCTCTCTGTCTCTGTGGCCCAAGATCCCTAGAGGAGAGTGGTAATGGCTATGTCGAGAAAGGATTTAAAATTCACGCGGCGTAACCCGATGGAGGAGAAGGGATTGCCCCCCCTCCTGGGGGGTGATTTCTCGCTTTCTGTCTCTATGTCTCTCTCTGTCTGTCTGGCGAGCACATACGCACTATTAGCGAAAAACCTCTCAAAAAAAAAATTTCCCCTTTTACACTGTTAGAGAATAATGATAGCCTTTAAAAATAATAATAATAATGAAACACAAAAGCTACGTGCCAGAGGCTTCATAAAAGAGATCTCCTTCGAATCAAAAGGACACCTTGATGAGTTATTCGATCAAAAAATCTTGATCTCTCGTGTCACAGAGGCCGTATTTTTTAAAGACCGACTTTTGCCCTCCTTCCCTATCTAGTTATCAAACTTCTGTAAAACATAGTGCCTGCCTTCCCGTGAGAAGCCATCATCTGTACAGCAACGCCACCCTAGGACACAGAAATTCTGTACCCATCAGCTGTAGCCCAAGATTTGTGGCATACACTATCTTGGAAAGAGATGGCGTTCGTATTCCATCTCCCTGAAGTTCAAAGGAACTTATTAATAAGCAGCTTCCACTTTCTCCTTCTACTACAGTTGTTTTCAACATTCCCAGTACAGATGGATGTGAGCCGAGTGTTCCCCCAGTTTCTGCAAGGGAGCCCTTACCATTAGTCTCCGCATTCTCTCCTTTTCAATGCGCTCTGTCTCCTTCTTCTGCTCTCTTTCAGTGTTGGCATGCCAAGTTGCCACTGCTTTGGAAAGCTTCTGGATCTTCCCGGCCACAGACCGATGGTATTCCTTAAAATCTTTTGCATGTTGCAAAATACTGTTCAAGTATTCCTAAAGAATCCAAAAAGGGGAGAAAAAGATACTTAAAATCTATTTCCTAATGTCCTCTGAGGAAAATCCATTTCCTAATGTCCTCTGAGGTATCAAAGTAGTTCAACAAAACTGCCAGTGTGTATTTAACACAAATGAAAGCTTGAAATCTGTTCTGGGAGCGGTATCTTGGAGTGTTTCTGCAGTTCTGGTGTAGACTATGAGGCTGGGCGGAAACATGCCTTTCCCAGTTTTCTCTGTGGCAAGTCAGTGGAAGAGGAGCTTCCTTACCCTCGAGGGTGTGACCACATAAAAATGAAAAGACTGAGGACGGAGAGAGACCTACAAAATGGCAATTGGCAAAATTCAAAGCAAATCACTCAAGCACAAAATAGGGACAGTTACGATGGACAGAAGAAGTGTGGCGGACGTTGGGTGGGGAGTGGAAGTTTAATGAGAAAATTTGTAATGGATGCGAGAATACATGTAAGTAAAAGGAAATGTCTACAGGAGCAGAAAAGTCTATGGTTTATCAAAGCAGAATAAAAAATACAGACAATATAATACATATTTCAAAAACTAGTATTAACAAAACTGTGCCAGCAGGTGGCGTGGTGATTAGGGTGCTGGACTCCTACATGGTCAATGGCTGTTTGAGTCCATGACCTGGGGGTTTTCTTTCTCACTGGGGGCTTGCTTTCTCACTTTCTCTCTCTCTCTTTGTCTCTCTCTCTCTCTCTCTCTCTCTTTGTCTCTCTCTCTGTCTTTCTCTGGTGAGCACACTTGCCCTATAGCAAATTAAAAATTAATAATAATAATGATAAATAAAATTAAGTAAATAGTTTTAAAGAAAAAGTGTACAATGTAATTCCATGTTTACTGTTGAAGATAAACATGGGTATTAAAAAAAAAAAAAGTGAGTGAGGGGGCATCAGGTGGCATGGTGGTTCAGGCACTAGACTCCCTCAGGGCTGACTGCGGTTAGAGTCCTGGACCTGGCAGCTTACTTTCTCACTTTCCCTTTCTCTGTCTCTGTCTCTGTCTTATAAAAGTAAAAAATAATAATAATAATAATAAATAAAATAAAATAAATAATTCTTTAAAATGCTTAAAAATACTTATTTTATTTTATTTGTTGTTGTTGTTATTATTATTATTTTTTTTTTAATTAGACCAGAGAGAGAAAGAAAAGGAAAGTGAGAAAACAAGTCTCTAGGTCCAGGACTTGAATCGCTGTTACCCATGTGGGAGTCCAGTGCCTTAATCTCCACACCATCTGCTGGTCCCATAAAATAAATAATTCTTTAAAAATAAAACAAGAGTGATTTACTTACTCACTCTAAAAAAATTCTGAGAGACATAGATATTTTCAGTGAAAGTCTTAAAAGAGCCATGTTTCTTCTTCTCTAACTTCAATGCCTTAGAATTATGATGCAAAAAAGTATACTTAAAACAAAAATTACCATATATAATTGGTATACACTTTTTAAATAAAGGAGGGGACTCATGTACACTACACATACTAAAACCCAACATTTTTTTCAAAAAGGAAACTAAGCGAGGTGTTAAATTAAGCACAGTTAACAAACAAAACTTTAGGGTTACCACACAAAATTAAATCCTATGTTAAAAATATTGCCAAACCCCTACAAAGGAATGGTTTTAAATATTTGCTCCTGTGAAACTTCTAACTGGACCCTTCAAGGAGCCCAGAATACTATATTTACTTTTGTTAAAAAATAACTTCTTGGTCTCTTCTTTCCTTTTCCAAGTCTCTCTCTCAGGCTTTTACTCTAGGAAATTCACCTATGTGTATCCACACAGCAGCTTTCCATGGGAGTATATGACACCTGTGTGGACGGAATGTCTGTGTCACTCCAAATACTTATGCTGAAACCCTAATCCCAACGTGATATTAGGAAGTGTGACCTATAAGAAGTAATCAGGTCATGAGGGAGGAGCCCTCGTAGATGGAATTAGTGCCCTTAAAAAGAGATCGCAGAGAGCATCCTTGCCATCTTTCTGCCATGTGAGGATTCAGTAGGTCATTAGCCCGTAACGGAAGAGGGGCTCACTGGAACCTGATCACTGCTGGCACCCTGGTCTTAGGCTTCCAACCTCCACAACTATGAGAAGTAAATTTCTGTTTTTTTTGTTTTTGTTTTTGTTTTGTTTTGTTTTTTTTTTTGAGAAGTTTTTCGCTATAGGGCGCGTGCGCTCGCCGGACAGACAGAGAGAGACAGAGAGACAGAAAGCGAGAAATCACCCCCCAGGGGGGATGGTCACGCCGCAATCCCTTCTCCTCCATTCTCCTCTCGGGATCTTGGGCACGCACGCACACGCGCCCGGAGTGAGTCGTAAGCCACCGGGTCCGAGACGCAAACCGCGGTCGACTACGTGGGAGTCCAGTGACATAGCCATTACGCTAACTGCTGGTTCTCAGTAAATTTCTGTTTTTATAAGTCTTCCAGTCGATGATATTTTGTAATAGTAGTATGAACTAAGACAATTCTTGACTAGAATTCAAGAAAGCCAGGTCCTAACCTCATCCTGCCACTGACAAATTATGTGACCTTGAATAAGTCATCTCCACTGATCTGTCTTGGCCTAAGTGTCCTTGTCTAAAAAAATAAATGGATGGATTATGTAAATGATGTGGTTTGAATGTATGTGTCCCCCCCACACACACACAATTAATTTCATCATCAGGGCATGGCCCTCATGATTGACTTCTGGTGGGTTTCTAGAGAGAGGGAATAAAACCAGAACAGAGACACATGGACCTAGATGCACGTGCTCCTACCCTCTGCCATAATACAATGTAA
Organism: Tupaia tana; assembly: GCA_026018925.1. Taxonomy (NCBI): domain Eukaryota; kingdom Metazoa; phylum Chordata; class Mammalia; order Scandentia; family Tupaiidae; genus Tupaia; species Tupaia tana. Next base: position 35,428,491 of record JAKSZU010000013.1, on the reverse strand, counting down.
CAGGAAACTGTCACTAGATATGGCCCCTGGACTTTGGACCTCCAAAATGTTAAGTCAAATAAGCCACTTCTATAAATTACCCAGACTCAGGTATTTTACACTAGTAGCAACAGAACAGACCAGAATAGTTAACTCCAAGGGACCTTTCTGTTCTGTGATGTTCTTACCACCTGCAAGGGTACATCTTTTAGTCGTTTCAATCCCATCCAATAAGTTACTGGCCATCTCTGTCTAACTGAAACTAAGTAAAGCCCAGGGTCTAAGGACCTGGTGTTTCTGCCGGCGTTTCCTCTCCTGCTCAATCTTCTGCTGCTTCTCGAGCTTCTCGGTCATGCGGGCTTCTCTCAGAGTCTGGCGCTTGCTCCGTTTGTACGCTTTGGAATTGAGAGCAGTCTCAAGGGTCGTGTCCCTGCGCATGCAGGCCACCACTTCCTGTCTCAGCTGTTGGGAGAAGAAGCATTAGAGAGCCTCCCCATACAAAGCAAGATTTCCAAAGCCTGGCTTTATCTCATTTCTACTTAATGGTACGGAGTTGACCCTACAAGATTCTCAGTCACTCTTGGCCTTTTATTTCATGAAAATCAGGTCAGACCCATAGTCTATAAGAGAGGTGGATTCCACGTGGTTGACCAGAGTTTCAATCCTGGCATGGAGGCTTAAACGACACACTGGAAGCATGCGTATGCCTGCCCAAAATTCCAACAAGATAGAGAAATGGAAGAGAAGGAACCACACCTCTCTGTCTCTACCTGGGGAATGTGCAGCCCTCTGGCAATTAAAAAAAAAAAGAACTAAAAACACGCCAAATTTATGTGGTATTTTTAAGAATGCTGTAAGTTTTCTTCTTAAATAATTCAAATAGAAAGCAATTACAGTACTGTAATAGAAAAATAAAAGATGCTGTCCTGGCTTTTCAATAAATTAATTCATTCTATTTAATTATTCTAATAATATTAATTAGTTAATAAGCCTTTTTAAAAAAATTTTACTTCTTTTTAAATGTCACACTAACATTCTCTTTGTGTTTAAAAATTAACTTTTATGTTTAATGATACTCTGAGAACAGAATAAAAGAATTACTTTCTGTTCATGTTGTACAGTACTAGCAAGTACTCAAACAATGTTAATTCAGACTCATCTAAAGGGTGAGAAATAAAGATTTTTGGCTTACTTCCACTCCGACAATGATATTCTTTGCAGCGTATTCAAATTTTATATTATACCATGGCCTTATTTTACATGGTCATAAATATATTATTTTATCTATACTGCATGCTATGTGGTAGTGGGCAGTGGGGGCTTGGGAATACGATAATCATCCAATTAAATCTGAAATTAGCATCAATTACATTCAATTGAATGGAAAAATCTCATAGATAACCAATTTTTAAATAACATCAAACAAAAATCAGAGACCAACAGGAGTCCAACATGGTGAAGCTAATTTGAATATAAGCTTATTTCTGCAAATACACTTGGTTAAGAGTCACTGAACAAAATTTTATCAAATACTTGAGTAATTCATATTATCACTTATAAATGGAACTCAGATTCTTTTGCCTCTTCTTTCCCTATTTAAACAGAAACTTATTCTCACAAATCTATAGCCAAGTACCACCTACCCACACTGAGGCCCTCTGTGATATAAATAAGGCAAATGAATGTACATCCAAGTGCCTCTGCAGTAGCGAGTGGAGTGGCCTTGTGATTGCAGTCACATCCTCCCACAGACCAAGTCACGCAGTTCAGTACTTCCAAACTACTTTTATTCATTAATAATTCATTTTGCATGCCTGGACTTCAACAACACAGACCTATCTGACCAGCAATGAAATGCTCCTTATCCCCTTTGCTTAGTGAGGCAATCTGTGACCAGGAGATCCACACCTTTTGGTTCCACAGGCAAAAAGCAGCAAAGTGAAAATTAGCTCTACCTCATTCCACGAGTCTCCTACTGATTTAAAAATCAGAAATTAGATCATTATACTAGCCTTTCATAAGTGCCTATCAAGAGCCATAATGAAAGTAGAGAATAATTCTCTGATTAGTCAATGTGTGGATCTAATGTGATCAAATGTTCCAAACTTAAGTTCTGACAAATAATCAGGTTCTCAGACATTGTCTTACACATTCTAGATATGTTGAGCTTTTTTTTTTTTTTTTAAGGATTTCTTTCTCACAGGGCACATGTGCTCACCGGAGAGAGAGACAGAGAAAGGGAAAATGAGAAATCATCCCCCAAGGGGGGTGGCCACACCGCAACTCCTTCTCCTCCATTCTCCTCTCAGGACTTTAGGCATCCATGCACACACTCCAAGCATGATTTTCAAGCCTCTAGGTCCAGGACTCGAACTGTGATTGGCCATGTAGGAGTCCAGTGCCTTAACCACTGCACCACCTGCTGGTCCCAAAATGTTGAGCTATTAATTGTGTAGAGTGGCTATATATATATATTAACTATATAATTATTTTCATAGTCATACCTAGAGTTTTACATTTGTGTTTATATAGAAGCTCCCACCTACTACCTTCTTGTTTTTCCCTGGAGTCAAATGCAAACGTGAACTATCTCCATTTGTTCTCAAGATTTTTCCTCCATGGTAACAAAGTACCATAACTCTGACTTTGTAAACTATAGTACAGGAGAAAAAAATGTTTCTAATATGCGGAAAAGAAAAACAGGATAATAAGCAGTACATCTTCATTACTTTTAGCTGCATGCTGTGGGTCTAAAAGATAAACCATATTACTACGCTGATATCTTTATAACGATATTGAACAATCTAAAGGAAATTCACAGATCACACTTTAGGAACAATTACATTTATTTCCTACATCTTAGATTCACTGGGGAAAAGGTATTACCTGACGCTGGAAATTGAGTAACCGAAGTGCTTTCAGTTCCACGGTTGCTTTGGTTCGTAAATCTGGTGGCAGAGAGCCAGGCAGATTTTCCAGCTCTTGTATCCTGTGAGCTATGCGAGCCTGAAGTCTAAAGGAAATAATAAAATGAAGGAAGGGTGGGAGAGATGGAAACATACATTATAATTTAGTCTTAAATGATAAACAATAACCTCAGGTTTAAGTTCCTGGCAAAACATATTCTAGATATTGACAGTCGATTTCTGACACCCACGATTTAGCAGGGAAAAAGCCACCTTGGCATTAATGCAGACAGGTACTGCACGTTACTGAGCACTCTGGCTTTCTACATAACCTCTCCTTAACACTCAGGAAAGAAGGTTCCTACTCTATTAAGTGAGAGAGGCAACTGTCTTTGCTTGCTCTTCACAGAAAGAGAAAACAAGAGACAGGAAAATCTGACTTGCTCGCTAACTCCCAGCCAGCTAGACTGCAGAGCTGAGACAACAGACTTTTCTTTCTAACTTCCAGTTCTGTCCTAAGGCAACCAGGCCATTTTCTTTCCTTGCCAAGATGCTGATGACGACAGCAGTTAAAAAAGAGTGGGCAAGAGCAGTTTTAGGTGCTGAGGCCACAGAAATCAGCCAACCCAAAACATCCAGAGGGAGCCCTGCCAACCACAACCACATCCTCTGTAAGCAGTGCCTACTTGAGAAAAGAAAAGAAAAACAGGGCACTTCTAAAAATCAGAGACAATGGCAAACAGTATTTTAAAAATAAAGAGTTTCTAGAAAAGGATGCGAGGATTGTCACTGTAGATACCATCAAAAATGTAACTGCAGGTACTTCCTGATCATTAAGGCAGAAGAGAAAATACAAGACATCTCACTTCCTTCGCTCACTCGGGATACTATTACCATTACACATATGAATGCCTGGCTTTAGAGTTCACCTGGATCCTATCCTTACAAACAATTACATGCCACTGAAGTCTATTTTTAGAACTACCATCCCCTATATTTGGGAAAGAGATCTGTCTTGGAACAGATCTCAACAAAGAAAGAATAGTAGTAAAAGAAGTAATATATGAAACCAAGTTAATATTCAATGCACTAAGTGCTTGCATATACATGTTTTTAAAGAATTATTTGCTTAATTTTATTTGTTCATTCATTTATTTTTATCTGACCAGAGAGAGGGGGGAAGCGAGAAAGCAAGCCACCAGGTATAGGATTTGAATCGTGATCAGCCATGTGGGAGCGTCCAGGACCTTAACCACCACGCCACCTACTGGTCCCCTGAATAGAAATTTTTTAAAAATTTGCTACAAAAAAAAAAAATATATATATATATAAAAAATTTGCTACAAGACATGTATGCTCATAGATAAAGATAGAGACAGAGAGAGAAGGAAAGTGAGAAAGAAGCCCCATGGTGGTTGGATCCAATAAGGCTGACTGTGCAGTTTGAATCCTGGACCCAGCCACTTGAAAAACACACCAGGCAGGTGTGCATGTGTACCTAAAATCCCAAAAGGAGAATGGAGAAGTAATTGCAGCATGGCCATCCCCCTTGGGATGCTTTTCCGTTCTCCTTCTCTTGTCTCCCCTGTGAGCACATGCACCTTCTGGTAATAAAAAGAAAAAGGAAAGGAAAAAGGAATTGTTTCCCTACTATCATTTAAAAATTTTTTTTTACCAAAATGAAATTTTATTTCCCTCTCAAATCAAAGAACTATCTTTTGTTTTTGCTTTTAATTTGTCAGAAGGTGCGTGTGCTCACAGGAGGGAGACAGAGAAGGAGAACGAGAGATAGATATGGTCATGTCACTATCCCTTTACCTATATTTCTCCTTTTCCTCAGGATTTTGAGCACACATTCATTTTTCTTTTTTTTTTTTTTTTTAGAAAGATTCTTGCTATAGGGCGCATGCACTCACCAGAAAGACAGAGAGAGACAGAGAGACAGAAAGCAAGAAATCATCCCCCAGGGAGGATGGCCACACCTCAATCCCTTCACCTCTCGGGATTTGGGGCACACACGCATATGTGCCTGGCGTGAGTTTAAGCCACCGGGTCCAGGACTCGAACCACAATGGACTACATGGGAGTCCAGTGACATAGCCATTACGCTAACTGCTGGTCCCTCACACACTCATTTTTTAAGCCACCAAGGCCAAGATTAGAACCACAGTTGATCAAGTGGTATTGGGTTCCTTTAATCATGGAGCTATGTGGAACAGCCCAGATTCATTTTCCATTATCCACACTGAAAGTATTTATGACATAGATCCCTGTTTTATTTGGTACATATGTATTATTAATTCTGATTTACTGAGTGATTTTTTTCATCATAAAGTGTTAGTATTACCTCGTTATCATGTTATTTTAACTATACATACCAATTAAACAGCACTCATATAGCTTAACCATTCAACAGACTGAAAATTTCTTCAAACAATGTTAATAAACTTTCACCATTTTACTCTCTTGGTAAATGGTTCAAACTCTCCCAACTTACTGAAAACAGACATCTATTTCATTCACTTGTTAATCGTGGGAAAAGTCGCAATGTGCTTTTCTATGCAGAAATGTATCATGACATTTCTGGCGAATCAATAATTCATTTTCTTAAATATCCACATAGCCCCAAATCTTCAAATACATTAACAGATTCCTTTTAATATGATATTAAAAGAAAAATTTGTTATAAATTCTTCTCTCCCAAATATACTATTCAAAGGGGGAAAAAAAAACTGGAACAACTTTAGTTTGATAGGACTAAGATCATACTAAAGGAAAATTAAACATTATAATGGGATGAAGTAATAGCCAACAATGTGGACATCTACTTCCTTGTTCCTAAGATTTGACTTCTCTTATTTGAATATACTAGAGTTCAAACTATTCCTTGATATTCTGGTTTACTCTCTTAGATAAAGTGGGTCAGATACTTAATAAAAAGGAATATCTACTTTTTCCTAAATCTTTGAAAGGACTGTGGAACTAGGGCTAAACAAATCATTGCAGGACAACTGAGCTGACAATGTGGAGATTAAATCACTGACCTGGGAGGATGGGAAGTTGGGGAGCAGAGAGAAGCGGTGGGGAAAAACAAAGTGGGGACTTGGGTAGATGTGAGTAGAGGGGGCACTGTCTAAGGCATCAGAACGGGTAGAAGCTGGGGGTTGAAGGTGCACTTCTCCTTGAAATGATGGATTCTCTAAAGAGCCTTGCAATTTGTCAGCAAATCTCAGATTCCACAGCACAAAAGAATCTCTCCCTTTTATGAAAGAAAGGCAAGAAATACAAAGTGCAAACTTGAGGAGAAAAGAAAAGGTAGATTCCATGTAAAATTATATGCATTTGATGCAGCGCGTGGGAGGTGGGCAGCAAAGGTACAGTAGGGGCTTCTTTAACGTAGAAAATTATATCTTTGTTGTTGCTGTTGTAGTTAATAGAAATCTTCATTTTAAATAATGCTCCTCTCCAGACAATTTCATCTTCCCATCGATGGGATTCAGCAGGTAGTCCGATAAAGAGATTCAGGATTCTAAACTTCCCGAAACAACAACAAGCTGTAATACTGCATAACTGCAGGAGACTCATTTAGTGTCCTCACGAGTACAGAAAATTGAAGCAGAATTAGGTCACTCCGGTTTTTCATACAGATTGAACAGTAAATCAAGAGGGGTTACTGTTCTGGCAAGAAAGAGAGTTCCATTAAAGGCAACAGATATTTGTTCAGGTCCAGAGGAGAAGTTTATGATTCCTGTAGGAGAGTTATTTGAACAGAAAATGACACTGGTACATTTTGTTCCTTCAAGGAGCTGAGTGACACTTTTAAAAAGAGAGTGTGTGACTTTTTGTAACTCTGCTAGTAAAGCAGCTATTGGTAATTTCTGAGAAGGAATTTCCAGGGTTGCAATGGAGATAAGGGCAGGACAAAAAAAAAAAAAAAAAAAAAAAAAACCCACAGGTAAGCACCTGTGTTTGCTTCCTGAAACAAGGAAGATTTTACTACTGTTTTCACAATAATTACTGATTTAGTTCCAAAGAGGACTGATACAACCCAAAGGTCCCCTTCCCAAATAAACTCCTTTGAGTATAAAACACATCTTCCATGCAAACATTTGTGGAATTAGTACACATGCTAATGTGTCAATTCCTGAAGCACTTCTGATCAAACATCCTACTCTAAATGCAAGAAACTGAAGTTAGGCATATTCAGAGGGTAAAGGAAGTATACAAAGAAAAGAAAGGAAGGAAGGAAGGAAGGAAGGAAGGAAGGAAGGAAGGAAGGAAAGAAGGAAATGAAAATCTCTCTTTGAAACTTATTATAGAGGGAAGCTATACAGTTCCAGCATAAGAGAAAGATGGCCAAAAAGAAAGGATCCAATTTAAACGAGGGGAAAAAACATTTTAACTAGAGCTGGTACGGAACTGAAGCCAACTGCTCATATGCAGAAATGTGTGCTATGACTGACTAAAGGTCAATTTGTCAAAATTCTGATTTTACGATGAAAAAGGAAAAGCAGCCAAGTGACTCAAAAGTTTAAGAAAATTAAGATTCTGACCACTTCCATTCAATTCTTACAGACAAATTACAATGGTCAAAGAAATTAACATACGTTAAATAATTTCTGACAAATGACTTTTGCTCAAATGAAGTTTATCAAATTGTAAAAGAGGTATTTTGGACTTTGCTCAGATCTATGAGCAGATGAAAAAGATGCGCTGGATCCTTCCAGTTATCACTGCTAAAGGCTCGTAGGTCATTCTGTTACAGAAGGCCAAAAGTAAAGAGCTTCTTAGCTGTCTTTTACGAGTGCCAGAAGGTTATGCGTGCCAGGACTTGATCTTTTTTTTTTAAGACGTATTTTATTGAACTGTATGTATGTATGTACGTATTTAAGTGAGGGGAGCAGGAGGTGGGAGGAGAGTGAGAAAGGAAGCTGTCAGGTCTGGGACTCAAACCAGCCATGTGGGAGTCCAGTATCCTTAACTACCATGCCACCTGCCGGCCCTGTGATCAAACCCTTTTAAGGGAAAAATGTAACCACTTTCTGCAGATGAACAATTTATCTTTATACTGACAGAAGCCAGCTACTTCTCTCTAACTAAGGAGGATGAAACATACACCTCCATTGCTGCCAGTACAAACCTATGCCACTTCTCCAGAGAGCCATTGGACAATTCAGGCCAAGGGACCCAGGTCCTACCAGCTTTCTGGACTCAGGATTGTCTCGATTAATCATTTAAAAAGCTGCAAAGCTTTGGGACCAGCAGTTAGCATAATGGCTATGCCGCTGGACTCCCACGTAGTCGACCGCGGTTCGAGTTCCGGACCCAGTAGCTTAAAACTCACGCCGGGCGCGTGAGCGTGCGTGCGTGCCCAAGATCCCAAGAGGAGAATGGAAGAGAAGGGATTGCGGCTTGTGCGGCGTGACCATCCCCCCTGGGGAGTGATTTCTCGCTTTCTGTCTCTCTGTCTGGTGAGCGTATGTACAAAAACCTCCCCGCCCCCCCCCCCCAAAAAAAAGCTGCAAAGCTTTGCAAAAGAGGAGACATTTATCAATTCATAATGATAATATGAAAATGGCTTTTCTACCACATTCTACCATGCATATAATTTAAAAGATACTGACAGGTATAATTTCTTTTTATTGATACAGGAACAGAGGACAAAAGGTTTTCACATACTGGAATAGACTAAATAATGCTACTTAATACTGTACACTTTGGGAGACTATCCATTAGGCACACATTTCCGAAAAATGTACTAAAATTACCTCATTTCAAGAAAGTCTGGCACTTAAAATTCTTACAAAACGATAAAGAAAAGTTTTGGAGTCAGCAAAATAGTAAAACACACACACAACCATAGGCTGAATAAAGGGAAAAAAGTTCTGACACATTATATAAAATTTCTAGGTATAGAGAATGTCTTATGATGGTAGCTCACATGATTTAACAAAGATATTGGTAGCTATGTACGTTCTAGGTAAAAAAATATATATATTAGCTCCTGGGAAGTAAGAATTTTAAACTAACTACATGATACCTCTCCATCCCATTACTGACATTTTTCAATACATGTGACTTTTTTTATTTCTACCATACCATGAAGATAAATTTTCTGCCGCAGTTGTATCATAGCATATATAAATATGCTATTATTTTAACTTTGCAACACACAGCAATTATTCCCCCAAAAGAACCTGCCTATCAGTATGACAATATCAATGACGATGAACATATAGAATTCTAAGTATACATGACATGCTACAAAGAGCAACGTAAAGCTCCTAATTGATTAATAATAACAATAAGAGTAAAGTATACTCTGCAAAAAAGCCACATCTAATAAGAAGTTTCTGATTTTTTTTTCTTCAGAATAACTCTCAAAGCTAACTTAGTATTTCAGTTTAATAACAAATGAGTTCTGCTTTTCCATAAAGATGAAGGTACAGTCTTAAAAGGAAGCCCAAAAATTATTTACAGACATTTGCTATAGCTTTTAAACTCTCATTTTCTTAAGTAATACTGGGGAAATAATACTAATAGCTACTATCAACTCATTGTTTCTGTATCATTTTATCTTCTCAACTCCGTAAGAGATACTCTAAGACCATTTTTAAACATATGAGAAAAACAAGTCACCGAAAAGAGGTATAATTTGACTAAGGTAACATAGCTACTAATCACAGGGCATGCTATCTGGCAGTCTCCAGAATCCACAATCTTAGCTTTGTTTTGTCTTGACTCAAAACTTCTTGCATTCCCTTTTCGGTTGACAATAACATCATGGGTCTGCTAACTACAGCAAGGAATCCAAATCCTACCCACAGCCCCTTTGTGTAAACTAAGTTTTATTAGAACGCAGCCACCCATTATCGTCTTTGGGTATTTTCCAACCAGGCAGAACTGAGTGGTGGTGTCAAAAAATGGTAGAGCCCTGCAAAGCATAAAATAGTTTACTATGTGACCATTTATAGAAAAAGGTTTGTCCTGGAGTAGATATAGATGCCAAAACATGAAAATCAAGTTTCTGGAATGCGAGTTTGAAGATTCCATATGAAAGCACCTACATAGGGTTTATCCACAAAGTTCAACCAAGCAATAGACCAAAATTCATGAGTTAAAGCAAGGAACACGTTAGACCAAGCTACCAAAGTGTGCTTCAGCATCATACGCTGGCCATCAACCAGAGGGTCCCTGGCCAACACAACAAACCCAGTCATTATTCAACGCTTTATTTGCATAAAGGAAGTGTGAGATGACCACTTTCTTGAATCCATGGGAATCCCAGGACTGGTGTCTGATCTTGGAATCCCCATTGCCTACACAGCTCCTGGCATGTCACAGGGATGAGCAATTTTTCTGAATGAGTGAAAAATCACAGTCCCGCCAACCCAACACCATCACAGGTGCCCCAAAGCCTCCTCCATACCTTTGCCCTGAAATCATCCTCATCACATTGAGTTCCAGACCCCCAGTTTCCTTCAGGCCTTTCCCAACTGATGATGGAATGATCCCAATACCAGAAGAGCCTCAGCTCCCTGGACTCGGTGACACACGCTGGAACAATGCAGCTTGGCTCCTCCCCTGTGGGCTGCTTTACCTGTATTCTCGCTCTTGGAGAATCTCCACGGGGTCCAGACCTTGTGGTTTCTGGATTGGGCTGATTCGGCTCTGCTTCTGCTGTAGCTGAAGGATGGGCGAGGGCTGCCCTGGGGCTGGCTGTGGCACTGAGGGCCCGGGCACCGCAGCCGTAGGTGGCTGTGCAGCTGCTGGGGGCACCGGCGAGGGCCGGCCGCTGGGTGCAGGCACCGGCAGCTTCTGCGGGGTACTGGGGCCGCTCAGCTCTGGGCCTGGGCCTGCAGTACAAAAGCAACATGAGCAGCTCAGGCGGGACACACCCAACCTGCCCCCCACCCCACCCCAGGGCCCAGTAGTGGGGCCTACCAAGTGTCCTACACACCTAAGGGGAGAGAAGAAAATAGAAGGGCAGGAAGGAAGAGGGGGAAAAAAAAGAAGAGAGAGGGAAGAAAAGGAAAAAGGAAATTAAAAGAAAAAAGAATCTGGCATCTATCCGCACATTGAAATGCATTCCTAATGAACATGGGTGAAAATGGTCCACAAATGATTCTTACTTATTAAAACTGACTAAGGAAACTATAGCCAGCTTTCAGCATAGTGCTACAGTTAGTATTGGAAAGGAAATTCAGGTACATTCAGAGTTCAAAATAAAGTAAGAGTCACATAACAGAGCAATTTGAGTATGGTCTTAACATCACACTTTGCAAATTATACAGGAAGACCTTTCAGAGCAGGCTCCATCCCCATGTGGAATACCCTTGCCATCAGAAACAATGCTGTACAACATGGCAAGGAGCTTGCCAGCCTTCTGATGTAAACTAACACACATGTCTTGTAATGACCTAAAAAGCATATTTTAGGTTTAACCAGTGACTATCAGGAACTTAATTTTTTTTTTTTTTTTCGAGAGGTTTTTGCTATGGGGTGCATGCACGCTCACCAAAAAGACAGAGAGAGACAGAGAGATAGAATGCAAGAAATCACCCCCCAGGAGGAATGGTCATGCCGCAATCCCTTCTCCTCCATTCTCCTCTCGGGATCTTGGGCACGCACGCACACGTGCCTGGCGTGAGTTTAAGCCGCCGGGTTGGGGACTCGAACCACAGTCAACTACATGGGAGTCCAGCAACATAGCCATTATGCTAACTGCTGGTCCCAGGAACTTAAAATTTTTACAGCCTATTAGAAATATTTCTAAAAACATTCAGTGTAAGGAAAAGATCTATTCTTTCTGCCTTACAGAAATTGGCCAATATTAAGATCCCGAAGACCATTTTTCTACTATCAGAATAAAAGGATATGCAATCTTCAAGCTTATCAAAATGCATTTAATACGTTAATTTAAAATAATCTTCCACATTAAACTTCTGGAGTTTAAATTAATTGCTGGGTCTAGACCTAAAATAAAAAGTGTTCCATCTATATTCCTAGGTGAGTTTTTAGTTACTATACAATGATTAGTAAGATTAGTGATGTAACCAGATGAGTTAAATTTAAAAAAAGAAAATCTCAGTAAGCAGATGTTAAGTCTTCTAATAGGCATTCTTCCAAGTACGTTCAATATCCCTTCTAAGAAAAATGAAAGTTATTAAATGGTAACAAAAATAATAGTCTATGTACTTCAGAGCAACTCAATAATTAACCATACAAAGACATACATTATGAAAAATTGAACACATTTATCCAATTTCCAACAAATACCATTTAGAAATGGGCTTAAATGACAATGCAAAGAAAGTTATAAGCAAATATTGTGACAAGAGGAATGTGAAGAATTAGAACAAACTACAATGTGTGTGAGTGTGTGTGTGTGTGTGTGTGTGTGTGTATGACGTTACCACTGTTCTCTCTTATCTTTCTAACATTAGGTAAAACTTTCCAGAAGATAAAAGTTAGATTAAGATTCCCTAAGGTAATTTGTAGCCCTGTTTCTAGGAGTTGATGAAAAAATCTTGGAGGGGAGGAGAAATTCATTTGTTTTTACTTTTTATTACAGGTATTGTAGATCACAATAACGAGCTTCTTTTCACCTAAGTACTTTCTTTTTTTTTTTTTTTTTCCTGAATGGAAGATCTTTTACATAATACACGGCTTTTCATATCATTTGATATTCAGAGTTCCTTTCATCTACATATAAGAAACCAATTTCTAGGGATCAGCAGATGGTGTAATGGTTACGTTCCTGGACTCCCACATGGTCTCTCACAGTTCAAGTACAGAACCCAGCAGCTTGGAACTCACGACGGACGCACGTGCGTGCATGCCCAACCAAAGTCCCGAAAGGAGAATGGAAGAAAGGGGATTACAGTGTGGCCATATTGTCTGAGAATATGATTTCTCATATTCTGTCTCTCTGTCTGTCTCTCTAGTGAGCGCAAGTGCCCTATAGCAAAAATCTCTATTAAAAAAAATAAAATAAACCAATTTTGAAACATTAAATCCCAGGATTGTTAAGCACTGGACTGACTTACGGAGGCAAGTTTCAGAATATTTTTCCTCCCGGGGTCTTTGAAAGAGAGTAGGTACATTTTTCATTTAGATTCCTTTAGATGTGATCCAGTCAAATGAGAGAAGATATGGATTTTTAACATTTATTTTAATTCTATATGATTTTTAAAATTTATTTATTTTTAGAGGTTTGCACTCACCGTAGAGAGAGAAACAGTGAGAGGGAACTGAGAAATCACCCCTCAGGAGGGATGGTCATGCCACAAACCCTTCTCCATACTCTTACAGGGATCTTGGGCAGACACAAACACGTGTTCAGCAAGAGTTTTAAGTAACAGGGTCCAGGACTCGAACCATGGTTGGTCACATGGGAGTCCAGCGACATAACCGCTATGCTGTAGGCTGGCCCCAATCCCCTATGATTTTATGAACATCCTTAATAGAAGCTGGTAGGGGACCAGCACATGGCTTGATGGTAACATGGCTGGACTCCCACATAGTTGACAGTGTTCAAGCCCAAGACCCGGAGGCTTAAAACTCACACCGGGAGCCTGTCTGTACATGTGTGCCCAAAATCCCAAGAGGAGCATGAAGAAGGGATTGCAGCATGGCCATCCCTCCTGGGGAGTTATTTCTTGCTTTCTGTCTCTTTGGTGAGTACACGTGCCCTATAGCAAAAAAATAAATAAATAAAAACCTGTGGGAACCAACAGGTGGTATAGTAGTGAAAGCACTGGACTCCCACATGGCTGACCAAAGGTTAAGTCCCAGTCCTGGAGGCTTGAAAATCATGCCAGGCGCATGTGTGTGCATGTCCAAAATCCCAGGAAGAAAATGGAGTAGAAAGAACTGTGGCATGGCCAACCCCACCCCACCCTCCCACCCCCGCCCCAAGAGAGTGCTTTCTCACTTTCTTTGTCACTGTCTCTATCGGTCTCTGGTGAGCACAAGAGCCCTATGGCAAAACCTGAAAAACAAACAAACACGCCAGCAGGTAGTGTGGTGGTCAAGGCCCTGGACTCCCACATGACCAACAATGATTTGAGTCTCAGACCAGGCGGCTTGCTTTCTCCCTTTCCCTTTGTCTCTCTCTCTCTCTGGTTAAATTATTATTATTTTTCTTTTTTTGGAGAGGTTTTTGCTACAAGGCGAGTGCACTCGCCAGAAAGACAGAGAGACAGAGAGACAGAAAGCAAGAAATCACCCCCTGGGGGATGGACTCGCAGCAATCCCTTCTCCTCCATTCTCCTCTCAGGATCTTGGGCACGCACGCACACGCACCCGGCATGAGTTTAAGCCACTGGGCCTGGGACTCGAACCACGGTTGACTACATGGGAGTCCAGCGACATAGCCATTACGCTAACTGCTGGTCCCTCTCTGGTCAAATTATAATAATAAATAAAATAAAATTAATACTTAAAAAAAAAAAACTTCCCTATATATTTCCATAAGAAAAGTTTCACCTCAGCTCTATCACCTGACCATGTGAGCCTGAGTTACCGCTCTGCGCTTCATTTTTTCATCTGCAGAATGGGGACGATGACAGTGCCACCTCCCAGGGAGGTGCTAACAACTCAACAAGCCAGTATACCTGTGTGCTGGACTCTCAGCTCTTGTCATTTTTATTGCCACCAAGGACACAAAGGTAAAGAAGGCGAATTTAATTACTCAGCTTTATAGGAAAATCCCACAGCAAAAGGAAGAATTTTAGGCAACTCGGTACTGAATTAGCTGGCAACTTTGGGAGTACTCTTTTCAGTAGCAAATTTCAAAATGTTTCTACAACTCCTCAGTACAAATATTCAGATAAGTCAGCCTGCCATGTGCTTCCTGCTGGCCTGCTATCAGAGCCACTTGTAAGCAAACTCCATTTCCTAACTAAACACCACAAGCTCATTTAGTACGTGGGTCTATTTTCACCTCCATTCACCACAGTGTATAAATGCGGGAGGCTCGGGAACTGAACGTAGCTGCTGCCATTAGACATGCCCAGAATGTAACTACCTATTCATTAGGTCTTTTGCTTGTCCTTCAGGTGGCTTACAGAGCTCCTGTGCTTGGCTGGGTTTGCTCTATGGACAGAAATCTCCTACTCCACACCAGACACTCATGGTCAGCTACATGATAAGACCTTTCCCTTTTATCTTCAAATGGAAAGACAAATTAGATTCCTTAGCTTATCTCCTATGCCTCCCAATATAAACAATGTAGGGTTAACTGTCAGAGGCACAAAATGCTGTCTGTTTTCCCGTCAGTCCTCACCTTAGGAGTTAAGGAAGTGTGCCCAGCCCTGGAGAAGGGAGCCCCAATGCAGATACAGGGCATATTTACTGGCTGCATGGATATGCCTGGTGTGAAGAAACAGGGCAACCCACTTATTAATATAGCCAAGTTTCCCATGCACAGGATTTTGGTGCATTCAGTGTTACCATTGGCCTTTCAGTACACAGGGCATTTATGAAAATAACAGTTCTATGCATTAAATAGGAAATCAAGTGGCTTCTACGGGTTTAAAAAAATTTGGTGAAATATAGTTCAGTGTGCATATAAAGAAATTTTCAGGGGCTAGAGGATAAACATTAGGAAAAAGGGGGGGGGCAGTATAAAACTTTTCTATCACAAGATCCTTTCCTCATCCAGTCAAAACCAGAACTTCTCCAGTTCCCATTTTTTTTTATTGTACTATAATTTCTAAAAGGAAAAGTGAAAAGGAAAATGATGGGTTAGATTTAAGCAATGCCCACAGCAAGCAGGGACACATTCAGTTGTAAGAGTGGCTGACAGTTGGCCAGGGAAGCCACTGCAGAGTTATGTATTATGTGTGCAATGTCTCCAGCCAGACAGTACTTCTCTGTTGGTGGCTAACACGTCACTTCTGGAGAACTGTAACACTGGAGCAGGTTTGAGGCAGACCACCCCAGCCAAAAAGGTCCTCCTCACACATGAATAACATAAGAAAATGGGGGAGAAAAAGGCAAACACAAACTACCTCCTCAGTGTGACACATTAAATTTTTTTTCCTGGAATATTAGCAGAAAAAAAATCATATATATTTTTTAAAAAGCAATTACGTTTTTAAGCAATTATAGCTTTTTAAAAGAAATTACAGTATTTTTTTTAAAAATAAGACCAAGTTTAATAGTAATTTCAAAGAAAATCTAGGCTTCTTTTGACTTGTCGTAGTGCCAAACTGAAAAAGTATCTTTGTCAAGTAAAGTGATCTGTCTCCCTAATGAAATTTGAGCTTTGGGGACCAATTTGGCATGCTCTCAGACAGAGGCTCCTTCACAGTTGCAGGAATGGGCTCGTTCCATTTGAAGGAGGTATCTTCTGTCCTTCTTCCTCCACAGCCTCCTGGTCTACTCTGCCATAAAACCCTATCTGCCCAACTATTTTCATTTCTAATGAAGCCCGACTGTTGGAAATAGAAAGACATGAGTAGTGAGTAATAAAATGAATTCCCTTCAATGGCAGGAATCTGATGAGGGAAGATGTAGGTACTGGAGCAGGGTAAAAAGAATAGAGCCCTCTCTTTGGAAATGATCCAGAAAATGCACTCAAGATTGGGTTTATTAGGACATAAACCATCATTATACCCAAGTGTCCAGATAACTGAAACCACATCCTTTAAAATGTATTACTTTGTTCAGTCTCATTCTAAATTTAGATGGAAAGTTTTCTCAGACAAATCATTCAGCTTCTTTCACCTTCTTAAACAAGACCTTGGACTCTTGTATTACGGAGTCTAAGTCACTTTTTAAAATATCAGTAGTGCTGTGAAGGTCTATGACAAAGTGATACCCCAGGACAAGATGCATTTACAGCAGACTATGTCCATATGACAAGGTTCCAGACCACTGCCAAGGGGACATTCAGGGTTTGCTCCCTCCTCTCCATCTAGCCATCAGCTTGCCACCAGTTGGCCTCTACTTGTAACCTTTTCAGTTACTATGACATACCAAGGCATGAGACATGAAGATGACCAATTTTGCTGACATTGTGTCTAGAGTAAGAGAGTAAAAAGGTTCTACGTAAGGAACCAAGATACTCTGCCTCTTTATAGACTAACATTTTGGTTCACCTATTTTGTAATATTCTTTCCCTTGTCATTTTTTTCTCTTTTGCCATGAAGGAGTCAGTATATGAAAGTAGTTAAAAACATGGGCTTTCTGGGCCAGATGATAGCACAGTGGTATTGCAACTGGCCCCACATGGGAAAGGTCTTTGGTTCAAAACCCAGGGCCTCCCAAGATTTTAGGCATGCATAATATGTACCCATTATCCAAGTCAGCTAAGACAGGGTGTATCACAGCAAGCACATTCTACTGGGACTGTCTGTCTCTCTTTTTCTGCTTTTCTTTCACTCATAGAATAAATAAATAAATAAATAAATAATAAACAAACAAACAAAAATAAATAAATAAATAAATAAATAAAAACAATAATATGAGTTCTCCAGTCAGACAGCTAGGGCCTCAATCCTGACTCGTCAAATATTACATATATGACATGTACAAAGTACTAATTACTGAACTGGTGCAGGACTGAATAGTGGGCATGCAATAAGTATAAACTACACCATTACATACTTTTGTCATCTATCTGGCTATATGTCTGAGGGCTAGAGTTTTACAGTTTTAAAACCTCTAAAATTAATTGAGGGTTCAAAGTACCATTTTCTGCATGCTTTCTTATCTGACCTTTCCAATCCTCTCTGCTTGGTCCTATATGATCCTCCATTTATCTCCCAAAAGGTTCCATGGTAGACATACAGAAATTTAGAGAGAAATGGTACTTCTTTATTCTTTAAATCTCATTGGTGCCAGCAGGTGGCATGGTGGTTGGGATGCCGAACTCCAACATGGCTGACCATGGTTCAAATCCCAGACCTGGTGGCTTACTTTCTCATTTTCCCTTTCTCTCTCCCCCTGGTCTAATTAAATATAATAATAATAAAGTAATTCTTCAAAAAAAATTCATTGTTTGGGAGTCATCAGGTAGCATGGTGGTTAGGGCACTGGACTCCCACAAGACCAAATGCAGTTCAAGTCCCAGATATAGCAGCTTGCTTTCTCACTTCCCCCTCTCTCTGTATCTGTCTCTGATGACTATAGCAAGTTAAAAATAATAAGAAAATAATTTTTTTTAAAAACTCATTGCTATAGTATAAATGTTTGCTATCTCTTCAAAATTCTTGTGTTAAAATACTAAGGTCCAAGGACATAATATTAAGAGGTAATGCCTTTAGGAAGTGAGAAAAGTCACAGAAAAGGAACTTTCATGAATAACATTAGTGTCCTTATAAAAGAGATCCCAGAGAGCTGCCTTGGCCTTTTCTGCCATATAAAAACACTGCTAGAAAGCACCATCTGTGAATCAAAGACCAGACCTGCACTAGACATCAAATCTACTAGTTCCCTGAGTTTGGACCTTCCAGATTTCAGAGACATGAGAAGTAAGTTTCTGTTGTTCATAAGCCACCCAATTTATGGTATTTTGTCACAGCAGCCCGAAAATACTAAGACATCCCTTCTTAAGGGTATATCTACAATGAACATGATGAGTTTATCTTTCAGGTGGGACAACTCTTGAAGCTACTGCTACCAAAAAAAGGAACATTTACAAACTTAAAACTTCTTATAGGGGTGGGGTGATTAAGGCACTGGACTCCCACATGGTTGACCCTAGCTCAATACCCAAACCCAGCGGCTCAAAACATGTTGAGTGCATGTGTATGCATGACTAGAATCCCAAGAGGAGAATGGAAGAGAAGGAATTGCAGCATGACCATTCCCCCTCTACGGGGAGGGGGGGAGGTTCATCTTCACTTTCTGTCTCTCTAGCAAGCGTACACACCCTACAGCAAAACTCTGGGGGGGGGGGGGAATTTTTTTTAAATGTATTACTGAATGTTAAATACAAGCACACAATACCAATCTGAATTCAATCCCACTGTCCAAGTCTCAAAACCTAAGAAGAGTACCAATATCTTAATTGTTTCTAAGAACCAACGTGTCATGACCTACCCAAATGAATGAAAACTGCTCTCAGGAAATGGGGTCAACATGAAGGAATCTAAAGCTGTCAGTAGACCAGAACAATAAATCTGCTGTTTATCTAGTTTGAACAAAACCCTTTTCAGAAAAAATAACTTACATGGGAGATCACACTACAGGCCCTTGCACCTCTGAATTCTATCACTGGGATCAAGCCAGACCACCAGAAGGTCACATAAAGGGCGATATCACCTCTAACCATTGCATAAAGTCACAGCTTCAGAGTTTAACCCAGGACAACAGGCCATGCGGAATCTGTTACTCTGCTTACTATGAACAAATGTTCTTGATATATATCTATCATGCAGTGACTCTTATAAAAAGAATAATAGGGAACCAGCAGTTAGCGTGATGGCTATGTCGCTGGACTCCCACGTAGTCGACCGCGGTTCGCGTCCTGGACCCGGTGGCTTAAAACTCACGCCGGGCGCGTGTGCGTGCGTGCCCAAGATCCCGAGAGGATAATGGAGGAGAAGGGATTGCAGCGTGGCCATCCCCCCTGGGGGGTGATTTCTCACTTTCTGTCTCTCTGTCTCTCTCTGTCTTTCTGGCGAGCGCACGCGCCCTATAGCGAAAACCTCTCTAAAAAAAAAACAAAAAAAAAAAAAAAAAGAATAATAAAACTGATAATAATAATTTAAAGAATAATCCCACCGAGGATAATAATAATTATCATTATATTTTATTATTATTGGGTCTTCAGAAAAGTCACGATGTATTTTTCTATGTTTTCCTATGTTTAAATGCATCGTGATTTTCCAACGACCTGACATATTAGCATTTTTTTAAAGAGTTACTTTATTTAACTTTATTCATTTATTTTAATTTGGCCAGAGAGGGACAAAGAGAGAGAAAGCAAGCCACCAGGTCCAAGACTCCAACCACAGTCAGCCATGTAGGAGTCTAGCACGCTTAACCACCACGCCATCTGCCAGCCCCAGTATATTATTATTTTATATTATTTCCCACTTTATACATTTATGCTAAAAACGGCTTTGTGTCCTCTGAAAAACTGGTAAGCAACTTTCAAAATGGTAAGAATTAAGTATGCAATCCTATCTTCTTTGGGCTCTGACAGTCAAAAAAACACAAGCTGTCTTTGAAGCTTTGCTTCGGCACTCGTGAGTGCTTATAACCTACCCCCACTGCTGACCTCAATTTCTTACTTCTTTTTGTATTTTCCCTTGTTTTTGGTTTTCTACCTAATAATCTTATTATGGGTATGTTTCTTGTAAGCCTCCCCAAATGCTTTTCACAACAAAAAAGGGATCGAAATAAATAAATCAACAAATACAGAAAGGCTGTAGTGGTGCTGATTCAAGGTGTGAGTTTTGTTGATGGAACACACTGGGTACAAAGGATCTTAACCTGGAGTGTGTGGATGGGCTTCTGAGAAACCTTGAACCTCTTGAAAGAGAATACAAAATCATGGGCAGTAGTGCTTTGTTGCTAGGTCCAAGACGTGCATGAGAGTCCCCAGAGGTTAAGAAATACTGCTCTAGGACTCTACTGCGGGAAGAGACCAAGATTATTGGCCATCTAGGTGGAGCAAGGAAAAAGAGTCAATGAGGTACAATAACAGGTTAAGTCGGCCCCCGGGCTTATACGGACTCGGTGCTTCTGTGTGTGAGCAGTCTCTCTTTTCCGAGTTGGACCCTGGCATTGTTCATTTGGTTGCATATTAACCTACCAGATGGTCTGTTGTAGCTAACAAGGGCCGGCTGCTGTTGTTGCGGCTGTGGTTGTGGCGGCTGTTGCTGTTGTTGTTGTTGCTGCTGCTGCTGCTGCTGTTGCTGCTGTTGCTGCTGTTGCTGTTGCTGTTGCTGCTGTTGCTGCTGCTGCATGCCAGGCAACGTCCTTTTCCCCTGGACTGCAAGCTGCAGTGTTTCAGGGAGGGGCTGGCCCCGGGCCAGCATTTTGTAAGCTAAAATCTGAGCTCGAAGCTGATGCAGCTGGACAGGACTGAAAGGCGAGGGACCTCGGTTGGGCTGGCTCATTGCCTGTGGATCGCCAGGGATGAGGGGCCCTGGCTGGCTCGGTGGCATCTGGGGTGGGGTTGGGCCTCCCCCAGACATAGGGCTGGAGACGTGATCTAGGGCTCCCAGCGGAGATGGGTGTGGTGACATATAACCTGAAATGAAAAACACGAGGAGATCACTGGCTGTTCCCAACAATCCTGAAGAGGAATTCCTGAATACTCTGATAATTTTCTCAAACAACATCTGATAGAAATTTTAATTATATGTAGCTGAATAATTATATATAGTTTAAAAGTTTAATACAAAAAACTACTTTATGTATACTTTATGTGTATTCACATTAAAAAAAAAACAGGTAAAGTGAATTACCATTTTGAAATATAAAAATTATTGATGAGTTATTTTATATTCTTCTTTTCAGATAAAGTATTTGAAATCCTATAAGTGATTTATACAAGCAGCACATCTAGATACAGAGTAGCCACACTTCAAGTGATCAAGAGTCACCTGTGTCCCAGAAGGCAAACTGTTGGTGGCTGTCAAACACCTAAAGAAGAGGTATTGGTGAGGCTGGCAGGTGGCATAGTGGTTAAGGCACTGGACTCCTACATGGCCAACCATGGTTTGAGTCCTTGACCTGGTGGCTTGCTTACTCACTTTCTTTCTCTCTCTCTCTCTCATCAAATTAAATAATAATAATAAAATTAAATAAAATAATTCTTTAAAATAAAAAAAAAGAAAATTCATTGAAGGATAGTTCTACATGTTAAAAGTAGCTCCAACCTAAATGACAAAACCTGAAGGCACCCAATATATCTCAATGGGGAATGAAGAGTGTCTTACAGAAAGAGAAAATAACATGTGACTCAGCTTAATGCAAGTTATCGATAATCTGTCATTATTGAGGGCCTACCCTGTCATAGGCGCCATACAACTACTATCTCAGTGCAGATCTCCCAGGTTCAGATTCTGATCCCAGGACTGGGTGCAGGTAACTTATTCAAGAGCCTTCGGGACAATAGTAGGGTTATGGAAAGGAAAGCAGTCAATAGAAGTATATGACAGCATGTCCAAAAGTCCAGGGAAAACAGACTTAAAATGAGTTTATTTTGATGCCAAAAAAAAACACCTTGAAGCCCATGCATAGTTTTATCATAATGTGCATTGTCCATAAATTCTTCCTAAGTGTATTTCTTCAATGAGAGAGTGAGAGAGACAAAGACAGAGACATAGAGACAGGCAACCTCAACAGTGTCTCCATGCCATGGTCCACCATATTCAGGGAGTTCTCAGGCTGCAAACTCAGGATCTTTTCCACAAGGGTCAGGTTGTGTTACCGCTGCACACTGATTGGGCCCCATGAGCTTTCTGAAGATCCTTCGCATTATCAAGCCAATTGATGCCATGAGTGCCTAAAGATCAATCTAGTAGAGGCTCTGGGATATCAGGTAAATAACTTGCCTCCAAATCATTCCAAGGCAGGGGAGAAGAGGCTGGGTTATTTAAATTCATAATCATCAGTCACTGGATATGACTAATGCTCTGGGGGGTCTTTAGTCTCCAGGGACCTTACCATGTGTGGGTAAGCTAGGTGTCAGGAGATGGAAATAAATTAAGACGGTGGTTCTGACGCTTATAACCCTAGAAGGTATGTACTGTTACCACATTTTTAAATATGAGGAAACAGACTTAGTAGGTTACTCACTAAAAGTCACACAATTAAATCTTGGCACCCAAAGATTCAAACCAAGATCTAATTCCAATGTGCATGCTCTTTCCACCTGCCTTGCTCTTTCCAAGCCTGAACATAAATATGGCTATATAAAAATAAGCCAAGGACTTAAAAGATTCAAAAATCTTCTAGAACCACTTACGATATAATATATAAGTCAGAGAAAATTGTTCAAATTATAAGAGGTTTAAATGGCAAACTTAAGAAGACTATTCTGGGGGCCAGTGGGTGGCATGGTGGTTAAGGGTGCTGGACTCCCATGTGGTCGACCACAGTTCGAATCCCGGACCTGGTGGCTTGCTTTCTCACTTCTTCTCTCACTCTCTGTCCCTCTCTGGTCAAATTAAAATAAAAAAAGAAAGAAAGTTAAGTAAAATAATTCTTAAAAAAAGAAAAAAGAACACTTTCCTGGAGAAGAAAAATAAAAATGTAAAAAACTTCCAAGGAATATAATTCAAGAGAAGACCTACAAAGCCTGACCAAAGAATTTCTATAACAACATATGACCAAGCGCTACAGGGAGATCTAAGGTAAAGGAGAGGACAAAGTGGACTGTGGCAATCCAAAAGATGGCCTTGAGTTCAAAGTGCCAATTAATCAAGTCAAAGGTATCCCAAAACACAGTGTAACATACCTAGATGAAAGGACCTCGCCCTTTAATCTCAGGACTTGTGTCACGACTATCATAATGGTCATCACATAGGTGTTTATTAGAGATCCACTGTATGTATGACCCTAAGTCAGGTTGAACTGAAAGAACACTGTGTGTCTGCAGAATCACAGAAGCCCAAGATGTGACCACAACTGATTGAGGATTCGCCATCCCCATTCATAAGACAAGGGGGAAAAAAAGTAGAATATACAGCTACTTTGATCTCTAACTGCCATTTGGAGAAGGAAGCAAATTCAGCCTGGTTCCCTAAAACAAGAGTGGATTTTGTTCCATGAACTGATGAGAAATAGAACTCCATTCAGAAAAATCCTGCCCTGAAGAGAAATGGAGGAGAGGCTAAATCTCACTCCCCAAATCCCTACTCCAAGAGGAAGCACAAAAACCATGCAGCGATTAAGCTTGAAGCTGGTTACATAAGTCAGACAAGAGTATCCCCCTGAAATTGTACAGCAAGACTAGCATAAATTTAAATCTCAAAATATTGTTGTTTACAACAAATGCTTAGAGCACATCAATACTGTGCACTTAACTTTGTCATTAACATTTTCCCTTTTTTTTTTTTAAGCTTATTTCTTCCATCAGACAGAGAGAGAACAACCAATATACCCCCAAGAGGATCTTCACACTCCACCCAAGAGCAGCCTGCCCAAATCATTGGTAAGTGCATGTATGCCCCTGGTACGTTGGGGAGGTCCTCGGATGTGAACGCAGGACCTTTTCCAGGTGAGTGCAGGTGCATTACCACTGCACCACTACCTGACTTTGACATCTTCCTCCTTTATGGGCTTACGTTCAACTCTTAATTGTAATGCTGGTGTAAAATAGTAGTTTCCTCATTATGAATTATGACACCTTTCTGGCCAGAATCTGCCACATGGGAAAAACTTTTCCACCAAAGGTATTTAAATTTTCAAAGTAAAAGGGATCTACCAGAGGTTAAAATTGATCATATGTCTCCTGCTTTTTTAGATTTTCTCATTTCCTAAGGTCATTAATTAAAGGCTCACAAAATCACAGGATACCTAATAACAATGACCTGAAATATGAGACAACCTAGTAATCTAAACTCAACTGTCTATCAAATCAATTTTTAAAAACTATGAACAGGGATTGTTATGAAGGTGAGGCATGGCAAGGCAATATGATGGTGAGCCAGTTACAATAAGCACAGGAACTCAAACTCTAAAAAGTGAACCTAGTCACTGCAAAGTCAATACAATAACATTTTTCTCTACCTCAAATTTGATAAGAAAGAAAGTACGAATAGAATAAAAATCATTTTTAAGAATTAATCAATACAGTAAAATTTTACCTCAAATTAGATAAGAAGAAATTGGGGGGATGAAAGCAGAATTATTTCCCAGAATTTATAGGGAATGTTAATAGAATTCTGTCACAGTATGACATTAAAAAAGTGACAGTGTCTCAGTTAAAGACAGAGATTTTCTTCTACATGAGCAGGAAAAACAGAATCTAAATGATACAACATAACATATTTCGGTAATTATCTTTAGTTGAGGAAACATAGTGAAAAAAACTGCCTGAGAACGAATATACGAATATACAGTTTGCCTGTAGAATGACAGCGTTGTCGTAGATTTTGCCCTTTTTGAAATCTTGTTTGATGTGTTCATTCAAAAGTAGTCAGAAAGTGGCAGTTTTCTTTCCCTGGTCTTCAAGAGCCATTATCTCCCCAGTTTCACCTTGCCTCAGAGAAAAGCAATAACTTCTCTCCTATTAATAATCTTGAACTTTTAAGAGTCAATTTTATATGAATTTTTTCTTCACACACGCACAAACACACACACCTTATATATTATATATTTGCCTTTGAAGGCTTTTTCTATCCAATGGACTAAAAATAAACAATGTTATCGTAGGGACCAGAAGGTACACAATTCGGTATTTATTGAAGGAAATGGTTTTGCTTCTCAACCAATACTCTAAAATAACCTAATAGGTTGCTAGGTAGTTAAAGCGGGCACCCTTCCGATCAATACCACACCTCTCTGTACCTGTGTGTTTATAAATGGCTTCTTACAATGAGGTTTTTAAAGATACAGGCTATGACTGAGTCAAAATTCTTCTTAGATCATTATATAGAATAGGACTACATTATACCAATACTGCTTTATTCAAAAAGCATATCTTTAAATAACTCATCCACCTGTCTATAGTTCACTTTACTGTTTTAGAGAATATTACATGTGAATTCTGATTTCATTTGCATTTTGAGGTAATATAACTTACTGAAATTATATTTTAAAATGATATTTTAAATAAGTAGGTTTGCTTTTATACTTGATTAAACAAAAATTACTAATTATCCACCCAGCCAAGTGCTTAGACATCATGTCAAGTGTTACAGACTCCAAAATAATTAAGACATCATTCTTAAGTTGAAGAGGGAGCCAAGAGGTCAGAGACATTTTAAGAAAAATAAAAGTACAGGCCAGCAGGTTGTGTGGTGTTAAAGCACTGGACTCCCACACGGCCGACCACAATTCGAGTGCGGGGCCTGGAGACTCGCTTTCTCACTTTCACTTTCTCTCTCTCTCTCTTTCTCTCTGTCTCTCTCTGATCAAATTAAAAATTAATATTACTCATAAGTAAAATGGAATAATTCTGGAAAAAAGGAAAAAAACGTTAAAATACTCTGAATTCTGATCTGTGCATTTAAACTATTTTTTGTTGAGGGGTTTTCCTAGGTCCCTACTACTAGAGGTACTATAATGTCAGAAAGAGCAAGTACCTGTCTCCAAGAATCACTGAATATAAATCACCTACACTACCCAAGAATTAAAAATCAAATCTACATTAGGTCTATGAACATACCTGGCCCCTTAGAAATGATAAACCTGAAAGTGTTGCTTTAATTCATTTTTAACATAGGATGCATCAAAATTTTTCCTCCTGTACTACAAAACGTCCCAGTGCTTCAGCTGCTTTTTTGACATGGTCAAGATTCTGAGTCATCTGCAATAATTATGCCTTCCTGCACCAAAATTTAGATCAGAGTGTGGGTGTTCAAAAGCCTGTTCATATTAGCAGAGGGGCACTCTTACACCCCATGACTTGCCTATATATATATATATATATATATATATATATATATATCTGTGTGTGTATATTTCAAGAAGAAAATAAACTGGGAATACATTTCTCTACAACCTCACAGCCAAAAGTCCTTGGTCAGGTAGACAGATAGCTGATCACGGGTGGAAGAAAATCTCACACACATTTAATTACACATGACTACATGCAGCAACACAAAAATTATGAGCTAAGAACTATCATATCTACATGTTAATGTTCATTAGTGCAAGATTCACCAGGCAACACCACACACTAAAATGATCACAAATGATTCTGAAACCAGGCTGCAGTATATTTAAAAGGCTTTGGAGTATCTAAATATGCCTTCAACAATGAGGAAAGGAAAAGGATATATATAATGCATGAAAAAGAAAAGAAATACATCATGTGTTCATTTGGCTACTGTTGCAGGTTGAACTGTGTGCCCTCCAAAAACAAGTTGAAGTCCTGGCCCCTCATACCTGTGAATGTGACCTGATTTGGAAACTGGGCCTTAGCAGATGTAATGGAGTTAAAATGAGGTCATGCTGGATTAGGGTAGGCCCTAATCCAATGAATGGTGTCCTTATAAAAAGAGGGAAATCAGGACATGGACACAGACACACAGGGAAAATGTCATTTGAAGGATGAAGCAAAGATTACAGTGTGGCATCCACCAGTCCAGGCATGCTAAGGATTACTGACAACCCCAGAAGCTAGGAAGAGGCAGGGAGGGATTCTTCCCCAAAGCTTTCAGAAAGAGCACAGCCCTGCTGACCCCTTGATTTGAGCCTTCTGGCCTGCAGGACTGTGAAACAACAGATTTGTGTACTAAGTCACCTCGCTTGTGGCAACTTGTAATGGCAGCCCTAGGAGACAAATATAGCCATCCACCAGCAATGACAGGTACCTTTGCAGCCAGAAAAACCCATCTAAGACAGACCATGTATTTTTTTAAAAAGCATGCAATTCAAGGGACATGGTTGGTTCATCTAACCTTCATCTGCACACTGTGTTGAGAGGCAAACCTGGACTTTCTGCCCCTGTCACTTACCGCATGTATACATTTTGGGCAACAAGGTAGAATCTCTGAGCTTTAGCATCTCCATCTGTAACACTGGGGTAACATCATTTACTTTCCAAAATCATGATGAAGTTTCTGGATAAAATATTTAAAACCCTTTGCAGAGTGTTTGGACATATGGTGACTAGTAAAATCACTAGGATTTTGGATATAAAATTGGGTTGGTGAGGATGGGGGTGGATTTCTATAGGCAAAAGAAATGCACTGGATTCTACCTTCCTTAGACATACTCTTCGGAAGTCATAATTAAAGTACCCAATAGGAAAGATGGACAGGCAATGGTATGGAGTCAAAATCAGATGTGTGGCTGACACAAACCTTGGCTGTGTTGATCCATAGGGCTCTGGGGAGGGCCCATTCCTGGGTGAGGTGGTCGCATCCCAGTGCCCTTCATGGACCCACAATGGATATCTTCTATAATCCCCTTATCATGCATACCATCGATGGGCTGAAACATTAAAAAAAAAAAATCAGTTAGGTACCTCTTTAATATAACAATGTTTCCATCTGGAGTTTTAAGACCTTTCCCTAAAGTCTTCAAATGGATGGCACAACAATTTATTATTCATTCTATACTCATATATTTTTACACCTCATAAACGGGGGCCAAAGGAGGAGGAAAAAAGACTACACAAAGAGGATCAACAGAACCACTGACTAAGTCAAAAGTTAAGGCTTTAAATAGTTCATTTTCTTTTGGGGGTAATATTAAAACCCGTGGGGCCAGCAGATGGTGTGGTGTGAAGGGGCTGGATTCCTACATGGCTGACCACAGTCTGAGTCCCAGACCGGAAGGCTTGAAAATCATACCAGGCACGTGTGTGTGCATGTCCAGGATAACAAGAGGAGAACGGAGAAGAGACTGCAACATGGCCATTCCCCCTGGAGAGTAATTTTTCACTTTACCTTTCTCTGTTTCTCTCTACTAAGCACACGTGCCCTACAGCAAAAACAAAAAGACAAATTAAAAAAAAAAACAACTATGAATAAAAATGAAATCAGATATGGAAAAATCATACTGTATCCCACAAATGTGTAGGATTATTATATATGAACTAAAAATAGTAATAATAAGAAAAAGAAGACCTGTTCACAGGTAGACAAATACACATTATTCTTCTATACCTTTCTAAGTAGTCTTGAAACCTGTTATATGTTGAAGTCACTCTGAAGTCTGAGGGAAGACTATGTGAAACATCTGCGATGATCTATTTTTTGGAAAGGAAGGAACTATGGAAAGATTAAAAGTTGAAACCAGAAGGTTCCATGGCAGTTGGAAAGAGAGGAACAGACAGGGCAGTGCAGTGAATGGGGGTGAACACTGAAAGAAGGAATGGGAAACGGGTCAAGTACTATGCTACGGGGGGAGGAAGACTGGAAGAGGTTAAAGGCAGAGTTTGGAAATAAATAATGAACACAGAGATTGGGACTGAGACTTTCAGCCTGGTACACGACAGACACGCAATAAATAGCTATTGAGCTGACGTTAATCCAATCCAGAATTGGGCAACGGAGCATGTGTTTGAAAAAGGAAAACTCTAGTCCTTCCTCAACTGTAATAGCAATTTTCAAAACAGCCTGAAAGAAATATTTCCAGGAGTTTATAGAAACCAAATGACTTCAAGCAAGAAAGTATGAGTGTTTGCAGTTTTGGAGAAAAGAAAGTTAATTTCTGCAGAGTCAAAAGCATGGACTTGAAAAGAAGAAAAATTTACCATAAAGAGGATGTTCAGAAGAAAAATGGGAAGAATCTGGTATAAAGAGTGTCACTGAGTCTGTTAAACAGTAATAATAGAGAGGAAATCAAAGCAACACAGCAGATGTATTTAGGCCACTTGTTTATTTATTTCCAGCAGTGTTGAAAAGCAAAAAGCTGAAGCTCAGAGAGAGGAGGAGGAGGAGCAAGACAAGGAATAAGCTGCTTATAAAAAGAATATAAGAAAGTGAAAGCATCTGGGCAGCAGGTGTGTGAGATCTAAGTGCTCGCCCATGTCCTCACGTGGGGAACCAACTGAGGGGCTGGAGGAGGGTGAGGAAAAGCAGGGTGCTGAAAAATGACAAAGCTTGAAAACTGGGAGCGAAACAGAACAGAGGGCATCAGCAGGACAGAGACCATGGGAAAGTGTGATAAAGATGCCAGGTAACAAAACAGAAAGGATCGAAAGGGAAGATAATAAAAACAATGCAAAAAAAAAAAAAAAAAATAGGTCACTGCCCTAACACTAACTCATACATTTCATTTTTTTAGAGAGAGATTTTTGTTATAGAGCATGTGCACTCACATGCTCTATGAGAGAGAGACAGAAAGTGAGAATTCACCCCCTATGGGGGATGGCCACACCTCAATCCCTTCTCCTTCATTCTCCTCTCATCTTGGTCATGCATGCCCGTGTGCCCAGCGAGAGTTTTGTTGCTGTTGTTGTTTTAGAGAGATTTTTGCTATAGGGCACATGCATTTGCTGGAGAGAAAAAGAGACAGAGAGACAGAAAACAAGAAATCACCCCCCCGGAGGGATGGTCACGTCACAATCTCCTCTCTTCCACTCTCTTCTCAGAACTTTGGGCATGCACGCACATGCACCCAGCTTGAATTTTAAGCCAGAGTCCCAGACTTGAACCACGGTCGACTACATGGGAGTCCAGAGACATAACCATTATGCCATCTGCTGGCCCCACATTTTTTTTTAATTCATTTACTTCTAACATTAGAGAAAGAGACTGAGGCAGGGTAGAGTGAGCACCACCATCAGGGTGTTCATGCTACATTCCCCACCCCAGCCTCAGCCAGTCTGGGTCCTGGGTGTGTTCGTGCATACACCTGCCATGCACAGGAAGAGGTCTTAGATGTGAGTCTGAGACCCTCCCATGTGGGTCCAGCATCACAGATCATTGGACTCCCACCATGTCATCGGCTGGTCCTGATTTTCTAAATACTAAAAGGTACTTAAATATGTCCTTGAGATAGGATCTTTCATTTTGAGGGTGAGATATCCTCAAATCATCCTGAAATCATATAACCCACGGGGCAAAGGCTTAAAAGTCACAGGTCAGGAGGCCAGCAGATAGTATAGCAGCTATGTCACTGGACTCCCACATGGCCCATAGCAGTGTCCCGAACCCATTGGTTTCAAAATTGCACCATGCACATGTGCATGTGTGCCCAAGATCCTAGGAGGAGAATGGAGGAGAAGGGATTACAGTGTGGCCAACCCCCGCCAGGGGGAGATTTCTCACTTTCCCTCTCACTGTCTCTGTCTCTCTTGCCCATGAGTACACATGCCCTAAGGCAAAAACCTCTTAAAAATAAAAAAATAAAAGAAAGTGACAAGTCAGATCATTTCCAAAATATAGGTCCCAAATTAATTTAACCTCAACACAATATTCTTTAATGATATCAACATGTCCTTCCAAAAATATGATAAAGAAAGCAAGCAGATTTATTTTTCTGGATATCTGACAAGCTACGAATTAATTTTTTAAAAAGGAGGGAGGGAACTTGGGGTTACGCAGGGATATCCATGATACATTGTTAGATGAAAAGAGAAAGTTTCAGAGTAACTAACAGAGACAGTAGGACTCTATTATGGTTGGAAAAAAAAAAAAAAAAAAAGCACAACTATGTATGCAAAATGCTTAGAATTTTACATGAGAAAAATAAGTATAAAAAGCATGTACAAAGGGGCCAGCAGATGGTGTGGTAGTTAAGGCACTGGACTCCCACATGGCTGATTGTGGTTCGCATCCTGGACCTTATGGCTTGAAAATCACACCAGGTGTGTGTGTGTGTGTGTGTGTGTGTGTGTGTGTGTGTTTGTGTATGCCCAAAATCCCAGGAGGAAAATGAAGGAGAAGGGACTGTGGTGTGGCTATCCTCCCTGGGGAGTGATTTCTCACTTTCCCTCTCTCTCTATCTCTGTTTGTCTCTCTCTGATGAGTGCACACACCATGTAACAAAAACTAAAAAATAAATAAATATATAAAATTAAATTTAAAAAAAGAAAGGAAAATAAGTATGTATTTATATATTTCTTTCCTCACCTGGAACAACATCAAATCACAAAATTATTTAAAAATTCATCTTTCTTTCGGGGATCTGAGGCTCTACCTTTAAATTGACCTAAAGTCCTAAAACAATTAGAGCAAAGATTTGCTCTTTTCTGCAGTTTTAAGCCAGTATCTTCCCCTGCTGTCTACTGTAATAGTTCATTTTATTTTTGCTACTGAAAAGAGTATTTTATTGTAAAAATAAATAAATAAGAATCCATACTAATATTATTCAGTGTACAGTTTTATTTTGTTTTCGTTTTTGTTTTTCCCATGGTACTACTCCTCTGTCTTTGAAAATGTGAAAAGTGTTAAACCAAATTTTTGCAGTCTTAGAATTAAAGAACAAAGCTCTAAAGTTAGAAAAAAATCAAATCACATTAGTTGGAAAATTACCAAATTCAACTGGAAATTTTTTATGATTTTTAATTTTCTTTTTTTTTTTTCTCTTTAAATTTAGTTCATTCTAATGTGTCACTTGACTGGGCAATGAAGCACCTAGTTAATTATTTTGGGGTGTGCCTGTGAGAGTTATCCTGGCTGAGTTTAACATTGAAATTGTTAGGCTGAATAAAGCCGACTCCCCTCCTCAGTGTGGAGAGGCAGTGCCCATTCCACTGAAGGCCTGAACAGAACAAAAAGGCACAAAATCAGGGACGCTGCTTTCTCTCTCTGCCAGACTGCTTAAGTTGGGATATTGTGTTCTTCTGCCCTTGAACTGGGATTTACACCAGTCACTCTTGTGGTTCTCAAGTATTTGAACTTGGAATAAGACTCACATCATCAGTTTTCCTAGTTCTCAAGCCTTCAGATTCAGTCCCAAAGTACACCATCAACTCTGCTGGGTCTCCAGCTTGCTGACTACAGATCAAGGGTCTTCTCAGTCTCTATGCCATATGAGCTAGTTCCTTATAATAAATCTCTTTGTATAGATGGGGGGTCTTCAAAAACTCCATGGAAAAAAATGTACTATGAAAAACTATGCGTAGATTTCAAAACTCTGCACCAAAATACACTTATACTTTAATTCCACTTTCCCCTGAACATTTTGAAGCCCCCTCATATATAGCCTATGGGTTCTGCTTCTATGAAGAATCCTGCCAATACACCTGCTGAGTACTGAGAACAGTTCCCTGTGATGCCATGCAAAGGGGTGCAAAGCCTCTTATTTGGCTCATTAGGCAAAATCTTCAGGTAGTCAATGTCCTCAAGGATTTTCTTTGGCCTCTGCTACCTTTCAAAGCAAATTGTCACGGAGGATCTTGTCTACTTCCTCAGAGACTATTCTTTGCATCTCCTGTGAAGGCATAATGCCAGATGGTACCAGTACAATCATCCCCACAGCAACAATCTGAGTCTAATCAACAGTGGATCAGTATAGCCTTAGTTCGGAAACAAGCAGTGGGACCTGGACCTGGAAAAAAAAAAAAAAGTTTCTTCCAAAACCAGAATAAACCTACTTCACAGAGAGATAGCCATGTGCATTTCAAGGATTACCTATAAACTATTTATTTAACTAAAATAGAGCCTTTAAAAAAGAATCCTGGGGCCAGCAGGTGGGCCGGTGATTAAGGCACTGGACACGCCCACATGGCCAATCATGGTCTGAGTCCTGGACCACCATGGTGGCTTGCTTTCTCACTTTCTCTCTCTCTCTCTCTCGTCTCTCTCTGGTGAGCACACACGTCCTTTAGCAAATTTTAAAAATAATAAATAATAAATAATTACCAAAATGAATAATTTTTAACAAAAAATCCCCCAGGCCACCTGCTAGCATAGCAATTAAGGTGGCGGGATTCCACAGGGGCAACTGTCCAATTTCAGTCCTGGATGCAGTGACTTGAAAACCACTCCAAGTGCACGTGCATATGAGCCCAGAATCCCAAAAGAAGAAACAAATGTCGTGTGACCATCTCCCACGAGGCGTGCTTACTTTCTTTTCTTCTCTCTCTCTACAGCAAGCATACACACTAACCAGCAAAATTTAAAAAAAAAAAAAAAAATCATTTAAGAAAGTACATTTTTCAAGAAAAAAGCAAAAAATAAAGAAAGAAATAATAAAAAGGCAAGAAAAAAGAAAGTACATTTTTCTTTTAGTCTTTGAGATCTCTTTTTAAATAAATGTCAACATTTCTAGGGAAAAATGTATTTTAATATGTTCACCTATGGAAGATAGATGTTACTTAACACAGATAGAATAAAATAAGACTTTACACTAATGCAGTCATTCACCAGGCCAAAATACCTTCAAAGAATCTGTCTAAACTGCATAGTCTACCTTAGTATTAAAAAAAAAAAAAAAAAAAAAAAAAAGAAAGGATCTGGTCTTCATGATTGGTACATCTATAGCAATAAAAGTGCCTCAGAATGGTTTCTAATAATATACGAGACAAAGACCTACCTTGATTCTTCCTTCATCTTTTTTTTTTCTTTTGGTTTCTGCTATAAGTCTCATGCACTTATGAGAGGAGAGAGGAGTAGTAGTCCTGGGGGTTAACCACCCCGCAATCCTCTCTTCTCTTCTCCATTCTAATTTGGGGCACACAATCACATGAACTCAATGTGTTTTTCAAGCTACTCGTCCAGAACCCGAAGCTACTTGTCCAGAGCCCAAACTGCACAATTGGCCATGTAGGATCCACCTGCCCTAACTACCACACCACAGTCTGGCCTCTGATTCTCCTTCGAACAATAGTAGGGAAAAAAAAGTATAGGGGTCATAAAAATTATTAACCATCCACAACTCAGAAGAGGAGACTGAATGGGAGAATAAATGTTTACCTTATGCATTTGATGCATGCTTTCCTGTGGGAAGTCAGCCGAACCCAGCGTTGGCAAAGGATGCGAGACGCTTGGCGGTCCAGGACTCGGCCCCATCATGCTGTGGACGGAACCCGGGGAAGGTCCTGGTCCTGGACTAGGGCCAAGAATTGGTCCAGGGGAGGGTCCGGGCCCGGGCGAAGGCCCTGGATGGGGCATCGCACCAGGGTCTGTGGGCGTAGACATCTACCTTTCTTGTCTCTGCCAGTCAGTAGAGATACTGGGTTGGAAAGCAGAAAAAAACAAAAGGACGTTTTAAACATGATGTTAAGATCAGAATAAAACAGTTGTTAGCATTTGATGGTGCCAGTTCTGTAACAAACATCAAACAAAACTGCCCTAGTCCAGATGTTTGAGTGAGTGTGATATATATCCGTCTGCCCCAGTCTTTATGAAGACCACTTGTTTAAAAAAACACACGCTCTAAATGATTCCCCAGAAAGGTATAAATCATCTAAGATACAAAAAGACTCACTGGAGAAACTCAAATCTAACACATAAGCAGAATCCTAAACAAGTTTGAAATTTATTACTAAAGTCAACAAATGCTCTCCATTACTTACTGGCGTGGACATCTTGCAAGTCATTAACTCCCAAAGCCATTAAAATATATAAACCTTTCTAACGGTCCCAGCCAAGACTCATTTTCATAAGTGAATGGCCATTCAAAACATCACCAAAAATTCTACAATGAGGGGGAAAATACTATTTCATAAATTGAGAATGAAAGAGAAGTCTCAAAAACTGAAAAAACAGAGGCTATAGGAATCAGACAATGTGGGTTCCAACACCCGCACTTGCAATTACTAGCTAAGTTATTTACATTCCTTCTTCTGAGATTTAAATGCATGATAATGTGTAAAAAACACAGCTGTGTGCCTGGCACAACAATCTTATTTAGCATTATTTCCCCTCCCACCTCTACTGTACCAGAAGTGATCAGAAAGGACAGTTTAGGATGTGGTCCTCCTGCCAGCTGACTAATTGAAGCAGAGACCACTTGGATAGTTAAGAGGAGGGATTACTTCCAGCCCTCGCTCCAGTCATTTCTCTAGGGGGCCCTAGAGAAATGGTCCATGATTCCTGGATCAGAGCCCACCACACGATAGGTGTGGAAATTCTGATTCTCCAATTTCAACAGAGCAATATTCCGCCACCCACACTAAGCCTTCTTGGCATTCCCATTGGGAAACTGTCTCATGGAGTGGGTGCAAATGTAGCATGGATATGAGCCAGAATGAGTAAATAAGCTGTTTTCCAAATCCCAATGAGATCAATGATCCCCACAAGGTAGGTGAGTACCACTGGTGACACTAACCGTTGTCTACATTACGGTGTTACCTTGGAGACACACGGCTGCACGCACGAAAACACTGTGCCGTCGATCTCACAAACATGAGACATCCTAAATGATTTCCTTACCCACTACTTTGTAGTGGAGACCAAACTGGACTTTGGCACCTGACTCACATAGCAGGGCTCTCCCAGTAGTAAAATGAGGGATTAGAGGGGAACTACAAAAAAACAAAAAAAAACCACATTTGTTCCATTCTTATCCACCTTCTGCCACCCCTCACCGAATCTCTAGGTTGTGAGAGCCAGGAAAGCAGGGTCTGGCTCTGCCTCATTCCTGTCTCCTCCACCTCCAACTATCATGTAGTAAATGCTCAAAAATACCTGAATAGACAAATTTCAAACGCAAACCATTGCTTGCGTCCATTAATTATCTAAAACTAGAGGGTCAGTTAGTGCCACAGTGGTTAAGGAGACTGGATCCCACATGGTTGAGTGTACAGTTTGAGTCCCTGACCTTGCAGCTTAAAAACCATGTATATGCTGGACTGGCAGGTGACGTGGTGGTTAAGGCGCTGGACTCCCACATGGCTAATGGCAGTTCAAGTCCAGACTGCTTTCTCCCTCCCAACCCCTGTCTCTCTCCCTGTGGCCAAATTAAAAAATAATAACTACAATAAAATAAAATAATTGTTTTTTAATAAATTGTACACACACCCAAAATCCCAGAAAGAAATGGAGACAAGATCGCCACACAACCATTCCCTATAACAAGTGCATTCTCACTTTTCCTCTCTTTTTCTGTCTCCAACAACCACATGGGCCTTCTAGCAAATTAAAAAAAAAAAAAAAAAAAAAAAAAAAACTAGCACATATTCAGTGTTTGGACTGTGTTTGCATAAAGAAATCTGTAAAGCACATAAGAACTTAGGCATTTAAGCCATTCCAATAGATAAATTCAGGCTAAAACAGGGAGCAATGAAAGCCTGCTTTGGAGTGGCCCTTAGCAGGGACTCCAGAACTGTCTTAGAGGACTCGGCAGAAGTGGTTTCTAAATTGGGGGAGCTTCCAGGGTCAATTAAAACCTTGAATTCACTAGAGACCCAAATGTTATCATTTATTCTTTGTGATTAACAAAGCAGGCAGAAGTAACTTTTTGTTTCTGTTTTTTGTTTTGCTTTCCATCTCCCCTTCCCCCTACATACGGGTTCAGTCAGCATTTTAAATTTAGGAAGCTGACGTCAATTCAAAGGTACTACAAGTTATAATGTCCTTTCATGTATATCAGCAAACTAATATACCCCTTTATTTTCTAATGAATAAAAGGAAATTGCTTACTTCCTGTTATGGTTTACCTTGAAATGGGCTTCAAGAGGTATGATGGTAATATACCACCAAGTTTGAACAATGAAGATACAAATATGGAAGTTAGTTAGCCTGATACTCCTACTTTCAAGCTTTACATTTTCATATACATTAGCCCATAGTACTACTTTCTGCATACATTAACACTTTCATCTGGAAATCTTGGAGAAAATGTTATACTTACAAGCATACAGTCCCATAAAAATGCTCATTTTTCGTTAAAGGAAACTATTAAAAACTTCTCAGACAGAAAAATATCTTAGAAGGAAAATGGAAGATTACAGCCATATAAGTGGAATGTTAATATAGGAATATGTTATATAGGAAAACTATGTAATTAGAAGAGAACCCTCAGATGCAGGGACTTAATAAATGTGTGTGGCTCAGAGAAACAGTACAGTTTAACCAATGAGAACACTTACCCTGTGTCCCATAACACACGGCAGGGATGCAGACTCTCAGAGAACTTGGTTGATATTTCACTGACTTCCCACTGGGAGTCCAGAGACCTAGATTCTAGTCTCAGTGCCACCACCAACTCTGAGGCCCTGGGAGAAGTGCTTTATCTCCGGGGTCTCTCAGCTCCCTCTGGGCTCTCAAAGGTGCTTTCCTCTGTCCATCTATGACTCAATGCTGGCTGCCCCCCAGGTCATCTCAAACACTTTATGCAAAACCATCAATAGACAAAAGCAGGGGCTGTCCCAGGATCTGCTGCTGTCTACCACCACCCAAGTATGCCCAAAAAAGAAGACCTCTCCAAGACATGGCCTGTCGTCCTGGACTCTTACTCTTCCCTTCTCTTCATTTCTGGTGGTGACTTCATTTTATAGTTTAAGTGCACAATTCAAGTTTCCGACAACATAAGAAACTTGTAAGTATGCATTGCAAAGAGATGCAACTCCCAAGCAGAGGTGCATGTTTTCACTAAGTTAGCATGGTAAAGGTTTGAAGTGCAGTACTGGCCAGCTCAACTTCTCCCTTACCAATGTGCTGGTAGCCTAGGAATCCAGGCCCCTTTCTTTTTTCTTCAAAGCACTAATGATACACACCATAGAGACAGGGTGGAGGTAGTACAGTTAAGACAGGAGAGGGGCTCAGATAAATCAGTTAAGAGTAGTGGTAAGTCTGCTCACAGGATTAACACTCAAAATCTATTTTTACTTTGTGCTGGAGGGGGAAAGAGTTTACTTTGTCACAGAAAAGAATGATCTGTTCCACACTTTTGTGACAAATACGATGAAGAAAGGGGCGGGGGGGGGGGTGGACAGCACCTCCCCATTCACACGCATCACTGCTGGTGTCTTATCAGCTCCTATCACACCTCCCTCTCCTGCAAACCAGGACTCCCTGAGGGCCGGTCCACTGTGTTCTTAGACAAGAATGTTTCTGCAGTGCACCGTCTTTTAGT
This sequence comes from Tupaia tana, assembly GCA_026018925.1. Lineage (NCBI taxonomy): Eukaryota > Metazoa > Chordata > Mammalia > Scandentia > Tupaiidae > Tupaia > Tupaia tana. The sequence continues at coordinate 35,390,050 of JAKSZU010000013.1, read as the reverse complement.
CCTCACCCTCCTGCCTTTACAACTGGGGAGTGTATGTTTTTGAAAATAAAATGCCTTGGAGTTTCCCGCATCGCCGTACATCAGTCATCTATCTACACATTTAAAGGAGTTCAACTTCATGGAACTTTAATGGTCACCACTCCAACCATAACAACCCTGACGATGTGTAATACTGTCTCGTTGTAATCCACAGGACTACCAAAGACCCCCCCCCCCCCCCCCACACACACACACACACACAGGGTAATATTTAAGCACATCTACGTGGGCTTCATAATCACTGTTGGCCTTTTCTCACACCCTCCACTGAAAAGTTGAGAGCAATAGGCAGGAAGGGATAACATAGCTTGCCTAGTCACACCTGTTACGGGAAAGAAATCCACGGAATTTTTTTTTTTTAAGATTTTTGCTATAGGGCACATGCCCTCACTGGAGAAACAGAAAGGGAAAAATCACACCCTGGGGGAAATGACCACATTGCAATCCCTTCTCCTCCATTCTCTGCTCAAGAGTTTGGACACACACACAAGTGCCCGGACTGAGTTTTAAGCCACCAGGTCCAACACTCAAACCACAACTGTCTACAGGGAGTCCAGCGACATAACCGTTATGCCATCTGCTGGTCCCCAACTACAACTTTTTATCTCTTGACTCTCAGCTCAACACTGAACTCTTACATCCAAGGGGCACCCCATCCACAGGCTGGAGTTTTCACTTGAGCTAGAGCAATGTGCAGGGAAGGAAAGTAAAGAACAAAGAAACAAGGATGGAAGCAATGGCTCAGGGATTTTGCCAAAACTAGGATTTGGCTGTGATAATACATGAACTTATCAGGAAATAAGAGAGTAAGAGAAGTTCTAGGGAGAGTATCAGATGCAAACGAAACGTTAAAATTGAAAAGGTCAGATATTCTTAATCAAACGTCCAGAGGACCCAATGTCCTTATTAATTCCCAGTCATAGTGAGCATCCTGGGCACAGGGCCTTCAGGCCTACAAAAATAGCCAGAGGGTTTGCCTCAGGACTCTGAAATCAGTCTGATAGGGATAAAAGACTAGAACAAAAATAATAAGAGAAAAAAAAAATGGATGATCCTGCAAGACAAGAAGGGGTACAGTTAAAATGTCCAGCACGATCACTGGGTGCAAATTACTTTCAGCTTGGAGGCAGAAGAAAGGAATTAGGAAAAGTATAGTAGAGAAGGCAGCATTTCAACTAGGCCTGGAAGTTTAAAAACAAAAAAAAAAACAAACAAACAACAACAACAACAGCAAAAAACATGTTTCCTAGAAACTTGTTTTCTAGTGATGGAGAGAACTTTGGGGAAGCCACAACCTTGACAGTATCTCTTAAATTGCTCTTTACCAAACTTCCTAAGGAAGCATGGGGAAATCTTGGCTCTCCAGCATCTTTTATCACTGCTCGCTTTATGGAATAACTTTGAGGTCTAGGTTAAAGGTGGAATATCACAAATAAAAAATTAGGTGTAGTCCATATCCCTAAGAATAACTCAGTCATTTCAAAGTTTTCTGGCTATTAGAGGAGACCTGTAAGGTTCAGGACATAGTTAAGACTCTTCTTATGTCTGTTTGCTGATTCAGACCATCCCCCAACCTGAAGGGCTGTTTCTCATTTTCGATGGCACTTTCTTTATAAATGAATTGATAAAGTCACCCATGAGAAGTAACAACATCTCTAGAACCGGGACAAAAACTCCGTTATTCCTAGTGGGGGAGTGGGAGGAGGAATAAGAATAGCAATGAAGATAAAGGGAATAAATCTACCAGAAGTTTCATTCTTAGAGGCCAAGGTTGTCCAGATAGGTGCTGAAACATTATCAAGGCCCACGCTGCTTTTCCATCTGAGACATGCAACTCTAAACAGTGAACAATGTGATTTGTGCCACAGATAAAAACTGCACTGGGTTTAAAGCTGTTTTAAGTTGTTCGATCAAACCACAGAAAACCATGGGCAACATTTCCTTAGCCTTCTCATGGGTATTCCCATAAGTTTAGCAGTCTTTTCAAAGTCAGGCATGTTTTTAAAAGTGGTAGGGGTCAGCAGATGGTGTGATGGTTAAGGTGGTGGACTGACCTTGGTTTGAGTCTCAGACCTAGCAGCTTGTGTTCTTGCTTTCTCTCTCCCTGTCTCTCTGTCTCTCTCTCCAGTGAGCACTACTGCCCTATAGCAAATTTTTAAACATAAAAATGTTTAAGTTTTAATAATAGAAATAAGTGAAATTAAATAATTCTTTAAAACAAAAAAGGTGTTGGGTTAAAACTTTGCTCTGTTCCTTGGGCTTCCTTCAACTTTCAATCAAGGAAATGAATTAGGCCACAAGCTGCTGCCCTCACTTTAAATAAACTGCCTTGGGGATCGTCCTTGCTGAGAGTCAGACCTGCCTGGCAAAGGCTCTGGGACAGCTCTGTGCACAACAGAGGATAACAACAAACTGCACTGGCAATTAGTTCCCCATGAGCCCCAGGCACTGCCTTGACAGGGTCCTGGCTCTGGTAGAGACTGTGAGTTACCATCTTAAGAGTCCACCAGAGATGCACGTCAGTGGCCCTCCTTAATGAGAACCAACAATGTTCCCACAAAGAAAAAACTGTTTAAAAAGGATGTTGACAAGCAAAGCCAAAGTGCTAGAAGCTCCTCTATAAAGAAGCGCTTTGGAAAAGCATCTCTCTAATCCAGGACTCACATCCACATTAGTTAGAAGGGTGATCAATGGTAGGTAACTACTGTGGACAATTACTACTTCTAAAATTCAGTGGAACCCAAACTGCTAGTTAGTTGTTCAAAACCAAACCAAACAGACCAAATCAACGAAAGTTAATTTCAAAACATGACACCCTAAAATGTAGTATCTCATGTATATTTATACATCTGCCTGGTCCTTCCTAGGTTAAATGAGGCCATTTTTCAAGGCAACCTCATTTTGGATGCTGATAAGAATCAACTTCCCTTTTTGACTGCTAAGATAATTTTATTTATACATGTAACACCAAGGAGAAGGAAAAAAGCCTGAAAAACATACTTTAAAAACTTTCCTTGGGCAGGCCCTGTGTGGCCTACTGGTAAAGATAGACGAATCCCACAAGGCCACACATGGTTAGAATCTGGGCCCAAGTGACTTGAAAATCATGCCTTCCATGTGCCCTGCATGTCCCAAATCCCTACAGGATGGAGAAATGAAGGAGAGGGCATTAAGACGTCACGATGGGGACCAGCAGTTAGCGTAATGGCTATGTCGCTGGACTCCCACATAGTCGACCGCGGTTCACGTCCCGTACCCGGTGGCTTAAAACTCACACCGGGCACGTGTGCGTGCATGCCCAAGATCCCAAGAGGAGAACGGAGGAGAAGAGATTGCGGCGTGGCCATGCCCCCTGGCGAGTGATTTCTCGCTTTCTGTCTCTCTGTCTCTCTCTGTCTGGCGAGCGCACGTGCCCTATAGCAAAAACCTCTCAAAAAAAAATTAAAAAGACGTGAGGATGGCCCATTAGAAGGTGCTTTCTCCTCCTCCCTCTGCTGTCTCTGGTGAGAGCATGCACCCTTCTGGCAAGTTTAAATAAATAACTTGTCTTTGAGATGATACACTTTTATTTAGCAGTAACACTTGACCATTATATGCTGAATGAATCAAGGTAATATGACAGATGATCTTTAATATGCCCAACTTGCCCCAACTTTCACAGTAGCAAAAACTTTCCACAATGAACCCTTCGAGTTCACTGCAATTAAAACAGAAAATAGTCATTTATGATATTAATACACTTTTTACAAGAAAATCATCACATAGCTCATTTATCCTTTGAGTTTCAAATTCCTCACTTAAGAAATAGGCATAGAAGCCAGCCATAAACTCAAATGTCATATGAATCAAATAAAATATCAGCTATGAAGACACCCTGTGAGCTATCATATACAAATGTGCGTGATTGCCCGGATCTTTCTCAAGGCGGCCTCCATTCCCACCCTGAACCTGAATCCACATCTGCCAGCTTAATCTAAAATGTTGCTTTGTTCATGAATTCTCTTGTTCAAAACTTCTGAGAAACAAGCCTCCAATACACATTGGATAAAATATTCATGCTTTAGCCTGGAAGTCAAGTCTTTCTATGCCATCTCTGACTTTATCTTCTTAAAACTCTCCCCAACTGAAACTTCTTGCCCCAGGCAACCAGGTCAAAACAGGTACACTGGTCTACCCACTGCTTCTTTAGATAGTTACTTATGACTTCAGGACTTTCTTCTGATCTGGGATCGGGAACCACAGGCCCCACATCTGCCCTCCTCCTACTGGACCCTACCTCATTTCACAGACCTGATCCACCCCATCGACTCAAGAGCGCTCCTATGGTCTCTCTATACCACATAGCCTGTGCACTTTACCATTTTCTATTCATACATTGGAATGTTCAAGTACATTCTTTAAAATGCATAGGTTCTCAATACCAATCGTCTATTTTTTTACAGAATTTTGGACTTTGCTTAATGGCATTTTAGTAAAACAGCAGACCATAAACTAGCTGCAAATATTTTCAAAGCCCAGTTCAACACGGCACAGGGGTAAGAGAGGAGAGGGCTTTCTTTCCTCACGGAAGCCCAGTTTCCAGGTGTGATGCTTCATCTCCCAGAGGGTGGGAAAAACTGGAATATTCCCCCACCAGGGGAATATTGTTTATTTATTTTTAATTCCACTTGTTCTTATTATTTTATAATTTGACCTAAGAGATACAGAGGGAGAGAAAGGGAAAGCAAGAAAGCAAGCCGCCAAGTCTGGGACTAGAACCAGTCAGTCATGTAGGAATCCAGCGCCTTTAACCACCATGCCACCTGCCCCAAGGATTTTTTTCTACTTTTAAGTAATTGTTAACTCCCAAATTCTGAATTCAACTTTATAAAAAAAAGAGAGAGAGAGAGAGAGAGAGTTAATATTTAACAGTTTTTAAACTTTAAATTTTATTCCACGTCTGTGGATTCATTCATTGATTTACAAAAGTCCCAGGCCATGTTTAAATTAGATCAGTTTTGTTTGTTTGTTTGTTTTGAGAGGTTTTTGCTATAGGGCGCATGTGCTCACCAGAAAGACAGAGAGAGAAAAAGCAAGAAATCACCCCCCAGGGGAGATGGCCACGCCACAATTCCTTCTCCTCCATTCTCCTCTCAGGATCTTGGGCACGCACGCACATGCGCCCGGTGTGAGTTTAAGCAACCAGGTCCAGGACTCAAACCGTGGTCAACTATGTGGGAGTCCAGCGACACAGCCAATATGCCAACTGCTGGTCCCAATTAGATCAGTTTCTAAAAGGTTTTTAAAACATTAGTCCTTGCAAATGCAGATTATATATCAACATACATCTGATGATGAGTCTGATGGTTGTCTACCTAAAAAAACAATAAAAGGGGCTGGCAGGTGGTATGATGGTTAAAAACACTGGAATCCCTCATGGCTAACCACACTTCAAGTCCTGGACCTGGTAGCTTGCTTTCTCACTTTCCCTCTCTGTCTCTCTCTATCTCTGATCAAACTGGAAAATAATAATAATAAATGAAGTTAAAAAAAAATACAATAAACTACTGTGATTTTTGTAATGTCTTAAATAATACAGGCAATACAACCTAATTAGAAGGTCCAAATGACCTTAACATCTTATACACCTAATAAAATACCACACTCTATACTAGGCTTCCACTATCTATTGATAATAACGTATAAAGGGCCAGCTGGTGGCATGGCGGTTAAGAGGGCTGGATCTCACATGATGGCTTGGAAAAAACTCACCAGGAACATATGCATGCTCAAAATCCCTCAGAGAGGGAGAAATGGAGGAGAGAGGAGGACAATGTGATCATCCCTCCAGGAGAGTACTTTCTCACTCACTCTCTTCCTCTGTCTCTCTCTCCAGGGAGCGTGTACACTCCCTGGCAAAATTTAAACAAACAAACAAATAATGTATTAGAAACCCCAAAGTACAGAAAAGTATGTCAGATTCAGTAAAAAAGCTAGTATCCATATCTAAAGTATCATTCCAAATGAGTGAATTAATGAGGTGTTTATATTCAACATTCAAAAATCCCAGCTATTTGGCTCCTGGATTTCATCAGCTTCAGCATATGTTTTGCTGAGGTATGATTATTCAAGTTATCTCTGACTATATCTTTACAATTTTTATTACTTAACAGCACTAATATACCCTGAACACTTTCAAGGAAAAGTGCTATATTAACATGAGAAATAATAAAGTCATAGTAAACAGTAATAAAGCTGTAAAGTTTTCAAAACCCAGGTCGCAAGATCTCATTTACCTTGGACATAAATATCTTAAGCAAACAAATATGCAATCTTTCATAAGGACTCTGGTAGAATATAGCTTAGGATTCCTACAGAATCTGGTAAGTACTGGATTGTCGGGAAAGTCACGATGTACTTTCTATGCACAAACGTGTCTGACTTTTCTGACAACCCACTATAAAGTCACAACTTTCAACATAGAATAAACATCCCTTGGCCCAGTCAGTGGGATGATGGTCAAGGAGACTTAATCTCACATGGCCAACCCTGTGGTTCAAGTCCTGGAACCAACGGCTTGAGAAACAGGCCCAGCTCATGTCCATGCCTGCCCAAAAATCTCAAAAGGAGGGGAGAAATGGTAGAGAACTGATCACGGCATGACCGTCCCCCATGGGGAGTGCTTTCTCACTTTCCCTCTATCTCACTCTGTCTCTCTCTGTCTCTCTCCAGGGAGCACATATGTCCTCTGGCAAAATTTTAAAAAATGAAAAAAGAAAACACCACGGGCCTACCTAAATATTCTACCAAATAACTCACCACCATCTGTATTTTCTATTCCCAGCTACTTATAGACTGACCCATGACTTTATGAACTGGCTAGTGATGAAGGCTCCAGAAAAAGAACTCTTTTTAAAATGACAGAAAATTCAGCATTCTCTAATGACCAAGAACAGTCTCCAAACCCCCCAACACTGAGGCAAAAGGAACAATTTAGAAAACCATTCTTTTACATAAAAAAAAAAAAAAAAAAAAAGAAGTGAGAGGCCCAGCCAGAATGGCACAGGCAGCAGGCTTTCACTGCATGATGCTGTAACCATCTGGGATGCCGGATCAGACTAAATGGACCAGGTGCACCAGGGATCCTCGCCGGGGGGCGGGGTGGCAGGGAGCCACAGTAAGGTGAGACCCAGTTGAAGATTCCTGCATCTGTCTCCATTTCTCTTATAAAACACAGTCCAAGAAAAATCAGAAGTAGTTTCCAAATGTGGCCTTTTATACTAGGCAAGTTATCTCATTTGTTCACCAGAAATACAAGAGAACATGACTCACATAAGCAATTTAGTGTCCCTGTCTCCCCTTAAAATCCTTTTACCCAGAAACAGTGAGAGTCAAAACTTTTTGATGGTTAAACCCGGTCCTCAACTTGCTAAAGCTAGAAAACAGTCCTTAGCATTCTGTTTGTGATAATTCAGTGCCCTCATGGCAGCATGTCAAGATGTCATAAATAGTGATTTATTATTTCTCTGGAGAATCAAAAAGCTGCTGACCTTGGAGAGTTTCACAAAGGCCTTGTTTACAAAGGAAGACTTCTAAAGGAGAAAAAGAAAAAAAAAAAAAACATGAAAAACACTGGAGGACACCACCACTTTTATAATTTATGAAAGTTTTCTTTTTTATGGTCGTGCTCCAATACATAAAAAGCCTTTAAAATGAGGTGTCAAAATATTACAGTAATATAAGGAATACCGCAATTCCCTTCTAGAAAGGAATGGGAATGTGCTTTTATCCTGGCCTGTAAAATGACGTGTCTTTAACTTAATCAAAGAAGTTTTAAATAATTACCTGCAGAAGTACTATTTTCTAGTTATACTCTGTCAGGAATGTTTTAAACAGAATTTAAGCGTTAACAATATAATACAAGCACAGAGGCACCTTTTCTGGTCAATTCTAAGCCTCAGGTGTTGGTCAAAGCACTTTTCAAGAAACTTGATGAGAACTGCTCAAAAACCACTTTAAAAACGAACAAAAGAAAAGATCTAAGGCTGCTTTGAACATGCTCTCACAGTGAATATTTTCTGTGAAACACCACGGTGCAGCTAGTCCCGATGCTGGGATGTAACTGATATAACTCATAAGAGAAAGGCTGTATTGAAGGAAGCCCTCCCTTGCCTCACCCTCTTCAAGGGTTCTGAGACTCCCAACTCCTAATTTATTTCAAAATGCTCCTTACCAATATGCCATCTCTCTTTAATGCCCCCAACAAGGTAGATGGATCTTTGTTCTAAGGGTCTGTATTTTTTCCCCCCTCAGTCTCCTTCAATAAATATCTTTTGGACCTAACAGGTGTCTGAAATTTCCTTTTTTCAATAGCAAACATCTGAGTTGTAGGGGAGAATCAAAAGAAAGAGAAGTCCAAGAGAATAAAAGGGCAATTAGATTCCTAAAAGAGAAAGTGTGTCTCTATTTGCATAACAAAGCACCAACTAGGATTCCAACCAGCCACACCTCTAAACAATTCACCAGTGTGCTAGAAGTAGCCTGGAAGCCTAACAGGCTTTGGGAAGTGGCCCCCCCATATAACTGGTGGAAAATGTTACTGAAAACAGTTGAATTTGCAAACATAAGTATATACGCACACATCACACACACAAACACTGGGCATGGCTTTTAGTTTAGTAGAGTTGCCAGTGGTTCCTGAGTCTTAGGTCGTTGGGCAGGAATGTTCTGCTATTCAATCCCCAACCAACAACCTCACTGTTCACAAGAGCAAGGCACACGACCAGGTGTAAATGTTAAAAGAGTTCTCGGAAATTTAAGTTTGAAATTTAACTCTGCTACTGGTAACACAGAGATGTTAAAAATAACCAGTCAACGCAGTAAACAAGCGCGTATCCTTAATGCCTTCCTTATCCTCCAGCATTACACGTACAAAGGAATACCTACATGCCTATATAATGACCAGAAAGGAGACAATGATGACACCTCTCCAAAAGATTACTAACTCGGTCGCTTTGCTTTTTCAAAAGTACCAACCTTCATCAGGTTAGGGAGATGGAAAAAAAGGTGACAACCTTGCAAAACTCTCCTAAAAGTTATATAAACAAAGGAGGGAAGCCCAGTATGGGCTTTGCACCCATGTGCTACTAAAATTACATAACACCCGGTGCAGACATTGAATAAGGAATGGATTCTGCACAACACCCCCACTCCTTCGACTTCCAAGCCTTCCTCCTTTCCTTAACAAATCCAAACGCCTTGTAAGAGCGAGTGGACGACTTTGAATATTCATTTTATTGCTGGAGTAAATCCTGCGAGAGTTGAAGGAACGTTTAGGCCCGAAGTTTGAATGTGCAACAGCCCCAAGGCGCAGCGACTCACATTCTCAGGACCTGGAGAAAGAGCTGACAAGCGACAGCGGCCAGCAAGGCCTCCTCCTTCCCCCTCACCGAGCCTCGGGCTGGAAAGTTTTCCACGCAATCGATCGGAAGACAAGAAGCCGGTTTCCCCCGCCTGCCTGACTTTGCAGGAAAGGCGAGCCTGGAGACCGGAGGGGGCCAGCAGGGAAAGAACTGGAAAGCTCCGCACCCAGCGGGCGGCGGCAGCGCAAGCTTCTTACCTGGGGGACGCGAACAAAAAGGGCGCGGGGCTCAGGGAGCGGGGGGTGGCGGTGCGGCGGGAAGCCTCGGGTGGTGGCGCGGCCCGCAGTCGCGAGCGGGGCTCTGCGCCGCAGCCCTAGGCCCGCGCCAGAGCCCGCGGCCCGGCCCCCGCCGCCGCCGCCGCTTCCTCCCTCGCGCGCGTCATGTCACGGCGATCAAACATGTCTGTGTGCGCTTCGCTGCTGTGACTTCCTGATTCTCCGCCGCTCGCGCGCGCACACACACACACACTCACACTCCCAGCCACACGCACACGCCACCCCCACCAGCCCTCGCCACCAAACCTCGCCTTGTCCTCCCAGAGCTCCTGGGGAGGGCGCGGGCGGGAGCGACTGCCTGCGCCGCTGCTCCGACGCACTGGCCCAGGCGCGCACTACACACACTCACACTCACGCGCAGTCACACTCGCGCTGGCCCCGAGGGCGAAGAGCCGCGAGCCGCGGGAGCTCGCCGCCCCCTCCCACCCCTCCACCCTACTTAGCTGCCCTGCCAAACTTTTTTTTTTCCCTGCCTGATCCACGTCCAACTTCCCTCCACCCCACCCCCTCAAGCAGCCGGGCCAGCCCGGCGCTCACCACCATCCGCAGCAAACGGCAACCCGGATAAAAATAATAATGCAATCCAGGCGGCGGAGGCGGGGACGAGAGCGCAGACACTGGCAGGAGGCGATTTCCCCGCGTGTACCGGAAACCGGTCCGAGTGCCCCGGCCAGGGTGCGAATGTTCCCTAGAACCCGCACCGCTGCGCCCCGCCCCGCGCGGTGTCACTGCGCCCAGGCTGCGAGGCCTGGTGCGGGGCACTCGGGGCACGGTGCTGGGTGTGCGCCCTGAGGCCGGTGGGCGCCTATCGGCTGGTGCGCGGGGCCGCTTATTTGGGGAAGTGCATCGCGACACCTTTGGAGATGGCATGGCCGTGTTTTGCAACGCAAAAGGGAGGAGGGAAGACGGCCGGGTGGAAGGGGAGAACAGAGGAAGGGGTAAACCAGGTTGGGATGAGAATAAAGCAAACTCGAAAGCAGGGAGCTAGAGGGAAGGGGTGCGTGTCATCGTAGGGAGGAGGCTCCCACCCGGTCTCCCCGCCTCCTGCCCTCGCCACCCCCCTATTCCCTCCCCGCGGCAGCCCTTCCCCTTCCCCGGCAAACACCACCGCCGCTGCCCGGGTACGCGCGGGTCCTGTTTGTGACAGTCAGGCAGAGAGGATTATCCGGATCATGGCCTCCCCGCCCGCAGTCGCCGTGGCTCTCCTGGGTCCCAGCGCGCCCCTGGCACCCAGATGGTGCAGGCACCTCACGCCCGCCGCTACCGCGGCGCTAGCCAGGGAAAACAAGAAGCAAAAGAAAACAAACCCAGGGAAGGGAAAAACAGGGTAATGAAGCCCAGCGGACACCTCCGACCTTCTTTAGGGCCTCCTCCCTCTCCCCCACCCCGCGGTAGTGCGGTCCCGGCCGGACACCCCGAACTTCAACACCCGAGCCCGCGTGGTCGCCAGGTACCTAGGGAGTGGAGGAGCAGGGATGCCCACCGCGCCTCGGGCGCAGCCCCCCGGCCAGCTCTTTTGCCTAAAGGCCTGCCTACCAGTCAGCGCCCCCCATCTCCGCCCGAGGGAACGCGGAAAGTGGAGGTGACACCTAGGAACCGGAACGCACCGGCCTCGAGGCGGTAGCCACTGCTACCTCGGCGCGCCTGCACCCGTTTCTCCTGCCCAGATCAGCTTGCGTCTCCGCAGCCAGAGCCCTTTAAACAAGTCTCCAGGAAGCGGGTGTCAGCCGCGTTCCTTGGCGCCCCGCGGCTAGCCTTGGCTCTTCGCCTCTTTTCCCGTTCCTCTTCCAACTCTTCTGGGGAGGACTGTTCAGGATGAACTGTCGCGTTTCCATTCTTCTGCCCTGTCCCCCAACCTTATCTCCTCCTGTAACCCCCCCCCACCACCACCCCCGGGCTTTTAAGGGGATGGGGGATTGCAGCCTTGCCAAATGTGTGTGTGTTGCAACCTTGTGCTGACAGCGCATCGCTGACTGCCTACCCAGGGTCAAGGCTGCGGTTTGTTGGGCTTGCTACCCCCCTTGCCCCTTGAAGTAGTAATTATTACTGTTATTATTAGAACGGCAAGGTTCGGTTGAAACTTTCTCGTTTCTTCCACGGCCGCCCGGGAGCTGTCGTTACAGCATTCCACCTGAGGCCCGCGGGGAAGAGGCGGGCTTTTTTTGTTGTGGCGGTTGGCCCGCCTGTTTGTTTTGGTCTCCGTGCATGCACAATAAATAATAATTAGGATAATAATGAATAATCCCGGGCGAAGGCGGCGCGGTGCCGGAGGGTTTTGCGGGGCGGCTGCAGCGGGGAGGCCGGAGGGAGGGAAAAGAGGAGAAGGGAGTTGTAAGTTATATTTACCTTGCTCGCGAGGAGTGTGCTGGCTGAATCTCTTCCCTCTCTGAGTCACCCAGAGTACAGAAACAGAGGGAGAGAGGACTAGATTATGAATATGACTTCATTGATGACAGCCATCCCCTCCTCTTCCTAAACTCGGGCTCCGCCCCGCGTCCCACCCTCGCCGCCTCCATGGGCGCCGGAAGACGCGCCGCAGTTGGCCCTGCGCACCGCTCCTCCCCGCCCGCCCGGGCGCGGGTTGGCGGGACGCGCCTGTCACTCGACCCGCTCAGCGACTCCGGGAGCGCGGGGGGAGGTGGGGGCGGTGTGCAAGAATGTGGATCGAGACAGCTCTACTGTATGCGTGGATGCGTGTGTGTCTGCAAGGCGCCGGCTCTCGGGCCGTGTTTGTGCCTGGAGCAGAGAAACTGCGCAGGACGCCGAAAGCCCCAAGCCCTGCTGGAGTTGAACGCCCGTTATCCCTGCCGCGGCTGTCTCCTAACCCGGGCGCGGCGGGGCCCCTCCGGGGAGACTGGGGAAGACGAGGGAGCGAAGCGAAAGGGAGGGCAGCCGTAGTAATAGCGCGTAGTAGTTTGGGGGTATGTGGAGAAGGTGCTGGAATTTGTGCCTCAGCCTGCCAGTGCGAGCCTGCAGAGAAGAAGGAAGAGAGGGCTCCGAGTGGCACCAGGGCTGTTTGTGGCACAGTGTTGACTATGGAAAAAACGGGCATTGTCGTGCGGAAAAAAGAAGAAACTTTTTCTCCCCCTCCCTCCTAGGCTGTCATTATAAATCCACCACCACCACCACCACCCCCGTAAAAAGGGAGGCGGGCATAAGGAACATCCCTGCCAAATCTGTCTGTGCTTTAAAGGACTGCAAGCTTCTAAATGCCAACGAGAGAAACAGCTGAGAGACTGAACACCTTATACACAATTAAACCTGCCCCAACCCCTCTGTTTACATCCTGGACTAGACATAGTACTTTAACCTTCCCTTACCTATCGTCTTCGGGTAAAATACACACACACAAATATGGGAAAACAGCCCCGTGGGGGCTGGGCGGGGCGGGCGGGTTAGGGGCAGCTTGAACATGAAATCTGCTTTTGATTTAAAGAAGGGGAATAAATCTTTTATTCCCTACAAACTGACGTACTCTTTTCTCTCCCACTCCACATTTAAGACCAATTAAGGCTACAAACTAATCTGTTGGCACTTTGCAGTTTGGAGACCTCTTGCTCCAATTTTTCTGGAAATACAGTACTTTAGCCAGACCAATAGGTCAGTGTTTGGTGAGACAATTTTATTTTTAGTTTTATGAAGTGTGAAAGAATGTTAGGAGATTTTAAATCAGGGAACTATTATTGTAGACTCAGATTAATGTAGGTGCTTGACTCTTAAAATTAAAACTGTTCCTATGCAGTAGTGTTATGAAAAGTATGATTTATCCCTTATTTTGTAATGTAATGGCTTAAATTAGTCATTCAAAGTGCACTGTGACTATTTGGTTGAAGATTTTTCCCCCCAGAGTAAAATCCTATTTTAAGACCATTTTACCATTACAAAATTGACTCTATTTGAGCAACCAGGTCTGAAATGCAGTTCTAGGATGCTTCAACTACAGGCTGGATAGGTTGAAACAAGAAGCAATGGAAGGAATGCCAAATACTGCATGTGGTCATTAAGTGGAGAAACTGTCTACTTTGCTGGTCCACTGCTGGCCCATGTCCAGCCTGCAAGGACACCATTTTCACTGCAGCTAGGAGTGTTTGTGATTGCCCACTCCACAGTTTTCTAAGGTCTTATAACTTACTTGTTTACTTTTGCTCCATTATTTTCTGTTAACCCAAAGTGAACCTCAAGACAACAAAAGATAACTCATCTAAGAGGAATAGGATATAGTAAATCTATAGTAAGGACTTGTTCCTGTCTGAGGGCATGCCCATATAACTATCAACTGGGAAATACATAGTGAGAAATCTTATCATTATTAGTATAATATTAATACTAACTTCTAATTGCCTAATAAGTTGTCATTAATAATATAGCCAGATAGGGGCCTGCAGGTGGTGTAGTGGCTAAGGACGCTGGACTCCCACATAGCTGACCACGATTCAAGTCCCAGGCCTGGCAGCTTGCTTTCTCACTTTCTCTCTCTCATTCTTTCCCTCTCTGGTCAAATTAAAATATATAAGTAAATGAATAAATAAAGTTAAATAAAATAATTCTTTAAAATAATAATAATAATATAGCCAGATAACATAGTTGTTTAGAATAAAAGGCTTTTATCCTGATGCCAATGCTTATTACACTAAGTAGTATTAGGTTTTCATTTTTTAGGGCCTAATTTGTTTCCCTGGCATGCCAATCTCACATGCTAATTTTCAGAAATTGATGACATCGCACGTATTCCCTTGTGAATAAATACTCTTTATGTCTTTAAGATTCCACCTTCACCTGCCATGCCAAATTTCAAAAACTGAACAACCGTCTTAATAAGACACAGGAAGAGAAGACTGGCCATTCCCTCCAGCATTTTGTCAGAGGAAAAGTAAAGAAGAAAACATTCCCTTTGTTATGTGTATATATTCTTCAGCTTGTATAAAATTTTGATGTGTTTCATGGAGGGATCTGTATCCATGCATTATATGCACGAAGATGGGAACTGAAAAAAAACTATCATGTGAGCAGGGATTAAATATAGATATTGCATCTTCCTTTCCCTTCACATTGGTCTAAGAAAGCATCACCTTCTCCCTTTGGGTCTTTCCCCTAAGAATTCTCTTATTTGTAGCTCGTGCTGCAACAAGTAGAAATTTTATCAAATAAGGCCTAAACTCTGGAGAAATTAAAAGGATGCTCCATTTGCTCTATTTCAAAGGAGACTATAGAACGCAGAGCATGAGCTTCACCTCTGAGGTAAAGCAAAATTTAACAATTGATGATAAGGAAGAAAATGGTAGGGTCTTTTGTTTTGCAAAAAATCACACAAAAGCAAATCTGGTTGGAGGCTAAAAAGACTTCAGGAGACTGCACAGGATGCTATATTCACATGAAGCTTTTCTTTTTGGACTTTGATGAGTCATAATGTGTTCTCTGAACTTGCTTTTCTCTTTCTAGTTTGGTATCAAGGGATAGAAATCACTTTTTCATGTCTGCGTGGCCACATTTGCTTGTTATGTAAGTCTGCTTTGGTTGATGATCTATAGAGAGTAGATATTGGGTTTGAAAACTGGCATCTCGTTACAATATCCTCATATAGAAAAAGTCTATGCACAAAGTCAGGAAACGTCTAGTCCCAACAAACTATCGCTGACTGAAATGTTGCCTCGCTTCAAACAGGATCAGGTAAGACCATTTAGGAAATGAGTACTTCATCTTCAGTAATGGAAACTAAACTTTGACAAATTGAATCAGCTGACATTTAATTTAGTGAAGAGTTTAGAATTAGCAAGTACATTTATTACAGAAATAAACACTCCTCTCTCTTCTCATGAACATTTTCAATGGATTTTGTTTATCAACAATCATTCCTCCAAAATACCATTCTCTGTGCGATCCTATTACTTTTTAGTTTAAAATCTCTTGTTGATTTCCAGTCTATTTTATGATGAAATTACAACTGCTTAGCGTATTATCTAAGGAGGCACATGGACAAGTCTCTAGCTTGGTGACCTCCCCAAAGTGCCCCAGTTCTGCGAAATCTGGTCTACCCACTGGTTTTTAAGGGGCCCCCTGACCAGTACTAACCCTTGACTGAAATAATCTCTCCAGTCAACATCCTCCAGAAGGCAACTATGGCCCGGCAGCCATGCAGTGATCCTCCTTACCCTCCGAAGCAGAGGAAGCTGTGTGTCCTACTCTGCTCCCATAGCAACCGGTGTGCACCTCCATTATAGCAGTTATCAGTTTGATGCGATTGTTTGGTATCCTCCACTAGGTTAGTGCCTAGAGGGTGTAGAACAAGTTCAATTCATCTTTGAAACCTCAGCAATTACCAGGATGCCTCTTGCATTGTAGGCTGTTAAAAAATAAAAACAAAACACACCACTTTGTTGAATGAAAGGATGAGTGATAGATATTAAAATTATCTGACACAGAATTTAGCAAGTCTTTGCTATTAGTAATTAGCATGTTAATGAACAAGATTACGAAGTATTCAGAATCTTTATGTTATTTTCCAAGCTGAAAGGATTTGGAAAATGTATTTGGTTTTCATTTTGTTTTGCTTGGGGAAGGGGGAGATAGAAGGTAAGGAGAAGCCAAAGCTTGCAGTCCTGTAAAGAGCACTGACAGATTTTGTTTATTTTTGAATTAGGCTAGGAGTAACATGAGTACATATATGGCAATTGTGTAGTAGAGTAGTAATAATTATGATAGCAGTTCCCTTTTATTTTCCCCTTAAATCACATGTCAGAAATTGTGCAGAGAACTTTACATATGTTATGTAACCCCTTTAAAACCTATAAAATATGTCACATCCTCTCCATATTACAGATGGAGAAATGGAGAGACAGGAGGTAATTTGTCTAAGGGAGGGCTCTCCAAAGTGGAGTGAGCAAGACAATTCATTGTGAGATGGGAAGACGGTTGGAAATTCTTTCTTTTTCCTTTAATAATTAAAAAATGTAATGGTGGGGTCAGCAGGTGGCGTGGTGGTTAAGTCACTGGACACTGCCACAAAGCTGACCATGGTTCGAGTTTTGGACCTGGTGGCTTGCTTTCTCACTTTCCCTCTGTTTCTGTGTGTGTCTCTCTCTAGTCAAATTAAAATAAATGAATGAATTAATAAAATTAAATAAATGATTCTTTTTTAGAAAATGTAATAATGAAGGCCTACCCATGGCATAGTGGTTAAGGCGGCCAGATCCCACATGGCCTTTGAAGTTCTAGTCCTATACCTAGTGGCTTGAGAAATGGGCTGGACATGTGTGTATGATGTCCCAAAATCTCTACAGGATGGAGAAATGAAAAAGAAGGGACTGCAGTGTGACCATGCCCCATGAGGAGTGCTTTTTCCCCTTCTCTCTCTCTCTCTCTGGCTAGTGCTTACGTCCTCTGGCAAAGTTTTATAAAGCATGCAATGTCCAAAAAAAAAAAAAAAAATGAGCTTTTTTTTTTTTTTTTTTTTTTTTTAAGAGAAGTTTTTGCTATAGGGTGCATGAGCTCGCCAGAAAGACAGAGACAGAGAGACAGAAAGCGAGAAATCACCCCCCGGGGGAATGACCACATCGCAATCCCTTCTCCTCCATTCTCCTCTCGGGATCTTGGGCACGCACGCACGCACACGCGTCCGGTGTGAGTTTAAGCCACCGGGTCTGGGACTCGAACCACAGTTGATTATGTGGGAGTCCAGCGACAGCGTCATTACACCAACTGCTGATCCCAAAAATGAGCTTCTTACATGTTGATTCTATTCATTGACCCTAAAGTCTTTGCATGATCCCTAAGTAAACTGGTCATGGATCCTGTATTATACTTGAGTTACTGAAAGAAGGAGCACCACAGGCAGTGGGGTGACACTGGCACCCCTCTGCTTCTTTCATCAACACCGACATCTCTTTGGCATTGACATTGCCTCAGATTTACAGGTTCCATGTTCAATGATTCACAAGATTGTTATCTAGTGTTAACCAACCAACACTCTTATTTGTGAAACAAGTGACTTAAAATTATTCCTGCAAAGGCCCAGGCTCTGTGATGCAGTCCGTATTGCATAGGACTGCAATGCTGAAAGTCACAAACAAAAAGGCTGGAATTCCCACCTAAGCAGCCTGAAAACATCCCGAGGATCCCAGGAAGCTAGGGCATTGGAGGAAGGGGTCACATTATGACCAGAAATGGAGGGTAGTCCCTCCTCTCCCTCTCTTTGTCATGAGTATACACATGCTCTATCATGAAATATTAGGTCGTTGGAAAAGTCATGACATATTTTTCTATGCAAAAAAATGCATTATGACTTTCCCAAAGACTCAATAGTTTAAAAAAAATTACTAAAAGGAATCAAAGCTAGAGATGATACAAATACTGTAAGT
Organism: Tupaia tana; assembly: GCA_026018925.1. Classification (NCBI taxonomy): domain Eukaryota; kingdom Metazoa; phylum Chordata; class Mammalia; order Scandentia; family Tupaiidae; genus Tupaia; species Tupaia tana. Next base: position 35,371,981 of record JAKSZU010000013.1, on the reverse strand, counting down.
GCAGGTGAATATCAAGATCAAATTTGCCACTTTAACCTCTAGGAAACCTTTGCCAGCTTTATTGAGAAGTAAACAATGACAGTCTTATTAGATCGAACGAAAAAATAGGTCAGAAATCTTCACAGCTATTCAGGACAACTTTATATTTGGATTTATAATAACTGTCATGACTGGTGAATTCTGATCTAAGCATGTATTTTGCCTTTAGATATTAGCTATTGATACTATCTCATCATGATTAACAAGATAACTACATTTTTTGTCTTCATCGCATTATTTTTTAATAATTCATTGATTTTTATTATTATCTTATTGAACTTTATTATTTATTTATTTATTTAAATTTGACTAGAGAGGAACAGAGTAAGAGTAAGACAGAGAGAGAGAGAAAGGGGAGGGGTGAGAAAGCAAGCCACTAAGTCTGGGACTCAACCACAGTCGGCCATGTGCGAGCCCAGCACCCTTAACCACCATGCCATCTGCCAGCCCCTTCATCTTATTCTTACATATTTTCTATTTTGTGTATGTTTTATAGTACACTTTATAATAATACTAAATTCATGTATATTATGACTAAATATACATAAATCATGCCCTATCTTTTATTTTTAAGGTGAATGTGATCATATAACTTGGAGATGACTAAATGATGAAGTCAGAATTTTTAACTCATGTCGGTAAAACTCCAAACTCAGAGTGATCCACGTTATTTATGTAAAAACTGTCCAATAATTGGTCATCAGTCGAAGGTTCTTAATCCATGATGGGGGCTTGGTGGGAGCAGACTATAAATGATCTTCAGAGCATTTGGGAGTCCCCTGAAACTGTGCTCAAAATTCCATGGGTGTGTTCACGTACACTTTCTATAGAGAAAGCCCATGCCTTTCACCACTTTCTCAAGGGGATCTTCTGCAAAAGGGATAAAAATTACTGACAAAGAGTTAGCAGCAGCATCAGTGACCTAGAATTACTTTCATAAAACTACGTGTGCACATTTCATACCTCCAAAAATGTCTACCTTTCAAAAAACTTACAGAACTCAACATCTCTCTCGCTAGTTCAAATGCATCCTAACTACCCAAAGGAAGGCTTCCTTTGTCTCTAGAGATGGGCTTTCTGCAGATAATTTCATTGTGAAGGGTTTTCTCCCTATGATTACATTATATATTGTTGAGTACATAGGGAAGTATTTCACAGGTATTGTCATAAACAGGACTTGGAGGCTTTGACACATCTTTGGGCACTTGTACATTAGGAATTAGAACACGATTTCAGGTCCTACACATGTTTTTGTCAAACGTTGTTTAAACAGTTTAACTCGTATTTGGCAGGCTCTTGTGCCTTCTACCCTTTGATTAATACTGTGTTTCTGTGAATGAAAATGTGCTTCTGTACCAATGCGACACTGTAGCTTTCCTCCGAGTCTCCCAACCAAATATGTGTATCAATCTCCTCTGTTGTGGCATTAAATTTTATTGGAGTATTTTACTTTCTGATCATCTTTAGCTCTACTGGACTTAATCTTTTCAGTTATTATTCACTGCCTTTTATTTCTGTGTGACTCTTTTGCAGCCTGGGTTGTGTTCTGTCACTTACTAGATTCTTACTTCAAGTTGAGTACACGAAAGCACAATCCCCTCTTGTCTCATTGCAAAGTCCTCTTTCTACACTTAAAATTATATGTAAATTCAACAGACAAGTAGAAAATAAGCTGGGAATATATAAAAACTGAAATAACTACTGAAATTACCTTAGATGACTCTTTGAAGAAATTGAGATAAATAATCTGCTTTGGGAAACAAGAAAAAGTTAGTCTCTCCACATGTAGGGATAAAATACATTCTACAACAATATGGCTTTATTTTAGTTTTCAATGGTGTTACCAGCCAGAAAGTGATGAATGTATAAAATAAGTATAAAAAGTTTCAAAAAAAGGATTGCCAGTGTCTGGATTCTGTAAGGAACAAGGTTTAACACTGGGCAGAAAGTTTTTATCTCTCTTTCATATAAACTCAGCTAAACAGTAACTGACTTCAACGGGTGTTGGGTGTAAAAGAAAAGTTCCACTTTGGTCTGGAACTGTGCATACTCCATTGCTTATCTTACTAGAGACATTGTGATAGCTGTTGGAATTCCTCTCTTCTGAACACAATCTGGGGACTTTCAGTAATACGCATCCTTAAATACGGGGGGAAACAAGGGATTCACTGATAAGATAGAAAAACATCATAACATAAAATTTCTTTTACTGTTTGTTTTTCTTTTAAAGAAGTATTCATTTCATTGCATTTATCCTATATATACATATTTTAATTTGACCAGAGAGAGAGAAATAAAAGGCAAGAAAGCAAGCCACCAGATCCAAGACTTGAACTGCAGTTGCCCATGTGGGAATCCAGTGCCCCAACCACTATGCTACCTGCTGGCACCTTTTACTGTTGTTTAATACTTAGGGCTTAGAGTTTAGGGATATGTCTGAATCTAAAGGGAGCTGGCAACTTACACTTTACCTATTTTTTTATTAAACCACTTAAAAATTAGATCCATCTATCATGGACATTTATCTTTCTATGATACTTAGATTGTATGTTATGATTTATCAACCGACATCATTAACTGTAACCACCACTGCCTGATATTTTGCCGTTCCCATGGCCCATATCAGTGTTTATTCTTTTCCAAAGAATTTAAAACCAGAATGCTAAGCTATTATTTCTAATGCAGACATAATAAATAACTACTTATCAATTGTGGAAAATAATTAAATAGTGAAGGCATAATTTATTGGTCTAGATAAATGACTACTTATTCTTTCAAACAATCTTCAAATGCTGATATTGCTGGTCTCTGAGCTATTACAGACCATATATCAATGTCTTACTTCGCATGGTAACACTATAACTTTTCCTAATAGATATTGGTTAAAAAAAGGCATACTGAGGCCAGCAGGTATGTGGTGGTTAAGGCGCTGGAATTCCCACATGGCCGACCATGGTTTGAGTCCTGGACTTGACGACTTGCTTTCTCACTTTCCTTCTCTCTCTTTCTCTGGCAAAACTCATGTGAAATAATAATAATAAATAAATAAAATAATTATTTAAAAAATGCATACCAATCTCAGAACCTCTGGTTCCACACACAAAGTGAGCATAATATACTAGAACACATGGTTGAATGGATTGCCGCAGCCACACACCAAGATTAGAATCTCAGTCTCCTGCATGCCAGTAAGTACTTTCTACCATATCACATTGTTTCCCTTAAAGGAAAAAGGAGAAAGAATATCGCAAGGATCATATTTCACAGTTCAGTGATAGCTTTCAACGTCTCACTGAAGAAAAGGGCCCAGTACTGTCGCTTGCATGCCGTCAACTTGATTTTCTTTTCCTTTTCTAAAATTTTTTAAATGTTTAAGTTTTTCTGCTATAGTGTATATGTGCTTGCCAGAGAGAGACAGAGGAGGGATGGGGGTAACGGTTGCATCACAATCCCTTCTCCATTCTCCTCTTAAGATTCTGGGCTCATACACACACACACACACACACACACACATGTGGGAGTGTTTATCAAGCTTCCAGATCTAGGGCTCAAACTACACAGCTGGCCATATGGAATCTGGCACCTTTACCTCCATACCACCTGCTGGTCCAAATTTCTTTTCATAGACTGTGGCTTTTAAACTATTGTAACAACTGATTAACAACTACTCTCACTAAGAAATGTATTATAGGGAACCAGCAGTTAGCGTAATGGCTATATCGCTGGACTCCCACGTAGTCGACCGCGGTTTGTGTCCCGGACCCGGTGGCTTAAACTCACGCTGGGCGCGTGTGCGTGCGTGCCCAAGATCCCAAGAGGAAAATGGAGGAGAAGGGATTGCGGCGTGACCATCCCCCCTGGGGGGTGATTTCTCACTTTCTGTCTCTATGTCTCTCTCTGTCTGGCGAGCTCACGCACCCTATAGCGAAAACCTCTCCCGCCCCCCCCACCCCCAAAAAAGAAAAGAAATGTATTATATATTGATTCACTATACACATACTTTTTACATAATGAATTGTATCAATCAGGATCCAACCAGGAAAAAAGAGGAAATTCGATTCAAGGACTTGGTTACATGAATTATGGAAGAGCTGAGAAATCAGCAAAGGAACTGAGGAACAGTAAGAAGTCACCACCCCACCCCTGTAGGCTGGGGATACAAAGGGATGAGGTAGACTTAGAGGAACCCGGAGGCCAGGTTCTCTTAGTAAAATCTGAAGCTATGGTGATTCTCAGGGTGTTAGAGGGATGGTGGAGACAGATACCGTGGCAGCTAGAGATGCATCAAGTGCAGAAAGAGGAGTACACTGTCTTCTCCTTCCTCTGTCCTCCAACTGTCTTGTCTCTTGATTATGCAGGAGAGGTAGGGAGATTTTTGCTATAGGTGTATGCACTTACCAGAGAGAGACGAGAGAGACAGAGAGACAGAAAGTGAGAATTCACCCCACACACACACATCCCACGGACACACTGCAATCCCTTCTCCTCCACTCTCTTGGGATTTTGGACACGCGCACACACACGTGCCCAGTGTGAGTTTTAAGCTGCGGGTCAACTATATGGGAGTCCAACGACATAACCATTACACAATCTACTGGTCCCGCTTTTCCATCTCTTTACAAGTGCCTTCCCATGGACTGACTGCCACAGACATGGGGGACTGAGAAGTGCAGCCTACAAGGGGCAACTTCCACTTGCCTTCAGAGCTGAGCAGAATGGAACCTGGATCTGAGATCCAGCAGACACAGAAACTAACACTAAGTTTCCTCAATAGTACTTACTAAGTGCAATGTCTTCTGAAGTTAATGTTTTCCAGTCCACTGCTTTTCTTTTCCTTTCTTTCTTCTTTCTTTCTTTCTTTCTTTCTTTCTTTCTTTCTTTCTTTCTTTCCTTTATTTCTTTTAAATCTTGAACATACTTCACCATGACTCAGAGTTCACAGTGAGTTGGAAAACACTCTTTGGACCAATAGGAGATACATGTACTCCTTTTTTGTGTGTGTGAGAGGTTTTTGCTATAGGGCGCGTGCGCTTGCCAGAAAGACAGAGAGATAGAAAGCCATAAATCACCCCCCAGGGGGCATGGCCACACCACAATCCCTTCTCCTCCATTCTCCTCTCGAGATCTTGGGCATGCAAGAACACACACATGCCTGGCATTGAGTTTAAGCCACCAGGTCCGGGACTCAAACTGCGGTCAACTATGTGGGAGGCCAGCGACATAGCCATTACTCCAACTGCTTATCCCCCTCAGAAACTCTTAACCCTTTTCTAAGTATTCTGCTTTTAGGATAGATTCTTTCCTTTTTTTATTTTTTTATTTAACTTTATTTATTTACTTACTTACTTTAACCTGATCAGAGAGTGACAGAGTGAGAGAGACAGAGAGAGAGAGAGAGGGAAAGTGAAAAAGCAAGCCACCAGGTTCGGGACTCAAACTGCAGTCGGCCATGTGGAAGTCCAGAGCCCCCAACCACTGGGCCACCCGCTGGCCCCAAAGACAGGTTATTTTCTTTATGAGTTTAATTACATTTTTCTTCTGTAGTAGAGAAACACAAAGAAAGAGAGCGATAGGAAGAAGAGAAACAGGCACTCCCAGTGAGATCTATTCACAAGATCCACCCTGAGCCTTAGTTGGCCAGGATCACAGATACACATGCATGTGCCAGACATGTACCAAGAGATCTCGGGACATGAGTAGAGGATGTTCCCATGAGAGTCCAGTCGTGTTACCACTCTGCCACCACCTGGCCCTAGACCATGTCTCAGGGCTGGCCCCATGGCACAGTGGTAACATGCTGCAAAAAAGAAGCCAGATCTAGGACTGCCAGGTGGCATAGTGGTTAAGGGTTCTGGACTCCCTTGTGGCTGACTGTGGTTCAAGTCCTGGACCTGGTGGCTTGCTTTCTCACCCCCCCCCCCCAACTCTGTCCCTCTCTGGTCACATTTAAATAAATACATACATACACAAATAAATAGAGTTAAATAAATCATTCTTTAAAAAAAAGAAGCAGCAGCAGCCAGATCCCACACGACCATGGTTCAAATCTCTGGCACAGTCAACCTGACATGTGCTAGATACATGTATGAGTACTCAGTATCCAATGGGTTGGATGCCTGGAGGGAGGAGATCACGGCATGACCAAATACCGTAGAGGGTGCTTGTCACGCTTTCTCCCACTCTCTCCTGTGCATGCACATGTGCGCTATTATAAAACCAGAGGGACCAGCAGATGGCATAATGGTTATGTTGTTGGACTCTCACATAAGCCGACCATGGTTTGAGTCCTGGACCTGGCAGCTTAAAAACTCACACTGGATGTGTGCATGTGCATACCCAAAATCCCAAGAGAAGACTGGAGGAGAAGGGGCTGCTGTGTGGCCATCCCCCACAGGGGATGATTTCTTGCTTTCTGTATCTCTGTCTCTCTCTCTCTCTGTCTCTCAGGAGAGTGCATGTGCCCTATGGAAAAACTTCTCTAAAAAAAAAAAACCAAACCAACAATAGAAAGAAATGTTAAAAATAAAAACATGGGTCTCATGATCAGATCTGACAAATTATATATATGAATCTTAGACAAATAAAAATTTCCAACAGGCTCCCATACTTGGAATATATTTTTAAGTGTATTTATTTAATCTTTTATTGAGAGAGATCCTCAATGGAGGGTTTCTCCACATTCCTGCCAGCATTTGGTATTGTTGGTGTTGAAGTTGGCCATTCTAATAGGTGTACAGCAGTATCTCACCGTTATTTTGATTTGTATTTCCCTAATTGCATATGCTATGAAACATGTTTTCATATACTTATTTGCCATCTGTATATCTTCTTTGGTGAGGTATCTGTTAAGGTCTTTGACTTTTTTTTTTGTTTTTTCTGCCTTAGGGTGTGTGTGCTTACCAGAGAGAGACAGAGTCAGATGGTGAGAGAGAAAATGAGAAATCAGCCCCTAATCCCTAACCCTAATCCAAACTCAATCGTATCATCTAAACATAAAACCAATTTTATTTCTTCCTTTCTAAATCATATACTTTTACTTTTTTGTCTTACATTATTACATTACCTAGGACTTAATTTAACTTCTTTAAACAATTATTTATTTAATTTTATTTATTATTATTATTTTCAATTTGCTAAAGGTCACGTGTACTCACCAGAGAGTCAGAGGGAAAGTGAGAAAGCAAGCCACAGGTCCAGTACTCAAACCACACCCTAGTCCAGCACTCTAACCACAACCGCCACCTGCTGGTCCTTTAGTTAAACTTTTAATCAGTGTTCTCAATCATCATAATTCTTTTTCTTTCCTGCACAACACCCACAATATTTCTCCTCCAGAAAGGAAAAAAAAAAAAAATCTACTTTAGGGGTAGATACCTTACTGGGATTACAAAGCATTGTCATCTATGACATCTGTTAATAATAGCTAGGAAAGCTACTTAGAAATGCCAAATAACACTGAGTGACATAAGCATCAACATTTGCACGTGTATGCAATTTTTATACTATGGAAATGTATAAATACGAGGATATACCACAGAACTCTCCATATCAATTTGGAAAATCCATAATGACCCATAACAGCCATGCTGATGGCAGGGCTCAGTGACACCAGGAGATAAGGCATGGCCATCATCAAGGGAGATTTTGGACACATGTAACCTGCCTCCAACATGAGCTCTTCCTCACATGAGGCTCTGTCTTGGACAAATCAAGTTTCTATGAACAAGTCAAGTCCCCCATGAGCCCTTTAATCTTTACTTATTAAATGAGAGGATTTGTGCCAAACAATCTCTAAGGTTTCTGCCCTCTTCGAAGCTCTCTTCCCTCCCCTCATCGGTAGACAGATCACATTACAATGGCACCAAGCACAAGGCACTGTTCAGAGAAGTATGAAAGACAGTAAGAAGCAATGCACGCATCATGGTGCCGACACAGAGGAAATATTCAGTAAAGGAAGCTGCTATCTTTTTCCAGCTATATTGGCCCAGGAGGCTAAAAACAGTTGATTTTCTCAGTCCTAAGTGTTTTCTTTCCCTCAAAAGTCAACTACTATTGGTCTCAAATTTATGATGGCTCAACTTACAATTTTTCAACTTTACAGTGGGTTTATCAAGGTATTAAATGCATTTTTTACTTATAATATTTTTGCCAGGATTTAAATACATTTTCACCTAACAATAGCCCCATCATAATTTGAAGAGTATGTATTCTTTATAAACTATCAACTTGTATTCGTCTCTTTGCCTTTTTAAATCTTAATACTCCTCCTTCTTTGTAGGTAAATGTCTCTGCAGAGGGGTGAATGAGGTAGGAGACAGGGACCTTAAAAATATAGTAGGGTGGGGGCCAGCAGGTGGCAGGTGGTTAGAGGTGCTGGAATCCCACATGGCTGACTGCTGTTCGAGTCCCAGACCTGGCAGCTTGCTTTCTCACTTTCCCTCTCTCACTCTGTCCTTCTCTGGCTAAATTTAAATAAATAAATAAATAAATAAATAAAGTTAAATAAAATTTTATATATATATATATATATATATATATATATACACACACACATATATATATAGTAGGGTATGGGCCCAAAATGGAATCACAAAATGGCTAAGTTTTGAGATGGAGGCAGTGGTGGCTCAGTGATTGACTTAGGCAGCATGACTTAGACCTGAAACAAAGCCTTTTTCCATGCCCCACCATATTTGAGAAAGAAGATAAGTAAATGGTTTTCAGGGCCCAAAGCTTCTAGACAAAAAAATCTCCTGACCTTGGTACTCACTTCAAAATTAAGAAAATAACTGGACCCGTCCAGAATGCGCCCCTCCCTACCAGGAGGGGTATCATGCACAAGTTCCGCCTAGAACAAGTCCAGACGAAATCCTTTCTGACCCAAATAAAAACCCCTTGCCACAGTTCTTCCTCGGCAACCCTTCCTGGGAGCTGTTTTTCTTTCCCTCTCCTTTAATAAACTCCCTGCTTTGTTAATAAATTCCCCACTTTGCTAGTAAACTCCCTGCTTTGGTATACCTACTCTCTGTGTTCCTGATTCTAATTCTTCCTGAGCGAGGGATGAAAACCCGAGTCTCACTGCGAGTGTGAGTTCATCACCCCTGTGCGCCCACTTCCCTTTATTTCCTGATCCCCCCACCCCCCCCCCACCACGCCACACACACACTTTCTAGGATAAATTCCCAAGGTTCAAATCTTCTTGCTCTGCTTCCCTTGCTTTGAACACCCTGTCAGATTCTTGACCACACCCATGGCTCACAAAACAAAGCGTCAAATCTTAATTGCTCTCTAAAATTTCAGATCCATCTCTCCAGCTGTCTCAAAGCCATCCATATCTGGATAGTTTCCTTTATGTTACCATGTCTAAAGCATAATTTATCCTTTTATCTAAAAATCAGTGTCTTTTTCAAAGATCTCTTTTGCTGTCAATAACTTTTATTATTTGTCCACATTTTTTATACTGACAAACTGAGCACAGTACCAAAGATTTGAATAAAGAAAAAAAAAAACCATCCATAATCCCACCAGCCTGATCCAATCACTGCAGTTCTTTTTAATCTTTCTCATTGCATATGTTTTACACTACGGTAATTACAGTTTACGATTCTAATTGTATCTTGCTTATAATTGTAAGTATGCCATAGGATGCACCATGTGGAAGTCTTCGTAATAGATTACTGTTTTACTGTTCTCTCTGTTTCCAATAACTCTATCCTCTAGTTCAAGCTATATGCCTAAGTACCTTTAATCTTGTTTGCGGCGCTGTTTTACAAATCTTTCATGTGCTTTGGAACTGTGGGTGTTTCCTCATTGATCAGAAAATGAAGTGCAGGCTCTTTATTCCAGCACTGAAGGCCTTCCTCAGACAGGACTCCAGCCTCTTTAGCCTCATCTCCTATGTCAGAGCCTTGTCTTGAGCCATTCTACTACTGGTTATTCCACACCCCAAATAATTGATAATTGTCTCAGTGCCTTCCTTCAAACCATCCCACCATCGTATGCTGCCCACTGCCCCTTCCACAGTTCCTTCAGCCCAGGTGCTATTCCTCCCTCTCTCCCAGACCTTCCCAGTTGCCCCACCCACAGTGGTCACTCTCTTCTCTCTTTTTACCAGTTTCTACTTATTACGGAACCACCCATTTTATAAGCTCTAGGACCATATCCTCTACCTCAGCTTGTCCTCAGAGCTCGGCACCAAGGGCATGCTCAATAAATATCTACTGATGATGATGATGAGGCCCACCGTCAGCACAGCTGTTCTGCTTTCTACAGTAACGAGGAAAACAGAAAGAGAGCACTGGGGAGAAGAGTCACCGTAGTCATCCTTCAGTGCTCCCAAAGTCCCAAGAGAGCTACATACGGTCTCCTCGATTAGCATAGACATAATAATCAATATCTGGAAGGAAGGAAAGAGGAAGAAAGGGAATTCAAGGTTTATTGTCCATTGCTATATTTCCTTTATAATATGGCAGAAATAAATGTGAAGCATTCCTTTTTGTAATGACTCTATTATTAAATATCTTCAGATGCAGACTATTTAAACCGTGAGTAGTAGAAGGGCTCAATGAAGACCCCAGGCTTTGTAAATCCAGCCCATCCATTTTAGTCATATCAGGAATGGTGTGGCATGAAGACGAAAAGCTTGTGGTTCCAGGTTACAGTGACTAGAATAAGATTTTTTTTAAAAAAAGTATTTATTTGATTCCATTTGTTATTATTATTTTTTAAATCGACCAGAGAGAGACACAGAAAGAGAGAAAGGGAAAGTGAGAAAGCAGGTCGCCAGGTCTGGGCCTCAAACCAAAGTTGACCATGTGGGAATCCAGCGACTCTTAACTACCACACCACCTGCCAGTCCCTGACTAGAATAAGATTTTATTATTAGTTTATTATTAGTTACAACCAATTATTAGTTGTATGATCATGGGTAGGTTACTCAAATATTCTGTGCCTCAGTTTACCCATCTGTAAAAGAAGAATGATGACAGCAGTGTTCTAGAAAATGTTCAACAACTGACTCTCACCCCCAAAGCCTTGATTTGCAGCATAGATCAATTTCCATGATAGCAGTACTCCCACGATGGTTGATTTCAAACCACCAACTGGCTTATGAAGCTCCTGTAAGTTCTGCAATCAGCTCTTACAGTATACTTTTTCTTATGGGGCTGTCGTGAAAGTTAAATGAATTAATACAGCAAAGCTCTTAAAACTGGCAAATCATATGCTTAGTTTGAGGAATATTAGCTATTTTTATTGAACCATTTTAGTTGGCATTTTTCTTTGAAAATGGAGGGCACAAGGAATGTTACTGAAACAAGCAGTTGCCTTGAGTTTAGTTCATCTCAGCCTCTTCCTAATCACATGCTTTATGTTCACTACTGCCAAGAAGCCCCATTGACTTATTTGAATTTCCTTTCCCTTTTCCTTAATTCATCTTTTTTGGGAGCATTCTAAGAATCAGAGGACTGGCTTAAAGCCACATACCAGGAAAGAAAAGGAGTTATAAAAAGTAAGGATAATCTCAACTGAATAATTTTCCCAGAATAATCATTTTAAGAAAGGCTTAAGTACTAACTCCAACAACTAGATAAGAAATTTGTTTGGATACAATTACCTATTGCCCATATTGGGGGAGAATATGAATTGTACTCCATCTAGCGTCTTTTCAAAATAATTTTATTCCTTGGTGTTCTTCCTGACACAACATAAATGAGAATTTTTATTAAAAAGACCGTCAAAATATGTTACTCCAATCAGTGTGACTTTTTTCTCCTTTCTGATTTCCCTGGGCATTTTTATGACTCCCATTTATAAAATATCTGCTTACAAACATTACAATTTGGCTGGTGTTTCATCAGAACTAAAACATAGGCAATAAATATGTACTACCTTTAGAAAACATGGCATTTTTCGATCTTTAAGCCAAAACTTGATGTGCTAACAGCTCTGTTCATCAGCTGGAACCCCCAAACCCTAGCATTTCTATGGATTTCTTTTTTTTCTCAACTATTCTGTCGCCACTTTTTTTTTTTTTTAACAGTTTCTGAGTTCCTTGTTTGCTTCTCCTACGAATGATGTGGTTTCCAGCTTTGAGGTTGTGAATTTTATTCTCTTCTTGGTTACTTTTTTTATCCCCCCCCCCTTTTATTAACTTGTTGCTTCTCCTCCAAATACTCTGCCTAACAGTCATATTCAACTTTTAGAAAACTTCAGATTATCAAATGCCTCCTTTGACTGTTAGAGAAAGACAACAAAATGTTGAGGCTGCAACCCCAACTAGGCACTTTTTAAAATCATCCTATTTATTTATTTTTCAGCATTATTTAATTGTCTTTGTTATTATTTTTTTAATTTGACCAGAGAAAGAGAGAGAGAGAAAGGGAGAGATAGCAAGTCACCAGGTCTGGGACTAGACCTGTGGTAGACTTGTGGTCCACCATGTGGGAATCCAGTGCTTTTAACCACCACACCACCTGCTGGCCCCAAATTCTTTCTATTTAGGCAAAATGAAAGTCTCTCCAACATTTCTCTTACCCATTTTTTTTCCTCCTCTCTAAAACCTGTCAATCACCCCTTCATTTCCTGTCTCTATGAGGTTCACTACTCTAGATACGTCATTAAGTGGAATCATAATAGCATTTGTCTTCAAAATTCTTACATGTTGTAGTATGTGTCAGGATTTTCTTCCTTGTTGAGGCCAAATATCAGTCTATTGTATGTATGTACTGTATTTTGCTTATCCAATCATCTCTCTTTTTTTTTTTTTTTGAGATAATTTTGCCTTAGTGTATGTGTTCTTGCCAGAGAGAGACAAAGACAGTGAGAGAGAACGTGAGAAATTACTCCCCGGGGGAGTGGACATGCCGTCATCCTTTCTCCTGCATTTTCCTCCTGGGATCTTGGGAACACACACACACACACCCAGCGTGAGTTTCAAGCCGCTGGGTCCAGGACTTGAACACTCAGCCATATGGGAGTCCAGCAACGTAACCACTACACCATTTGCTGGCCCCTCCAGTCATTTCTTAATGAATACTTAGATTGCTTCCACTTTCTGGTTATCGCAAATACTGTTGCTTTGAACATGTGTGTAGATATCTGTTCTTGTCTCATCTCTCAAATCTTTTGGATATACACCCAGAAGTGGAATTGCTGGATCATATGGTCATTTCTATTTTTAATTTTTTGAGGACTTGCCACACTGTTTTCAATAATGACTGCGCCATTTTGTCTTCTCACCAACAGTGCACAAGGGCTTCAGTTTCTCTTATCTTCACCATCCTATTTTCTGGGTCTTTAATAGTAGCGAATCTAATGAGCAAGGAGTGACTAACCTACCATTTTTCTACTACTGATCTTCATTTTAAAAATGTGTGTTTTGGGGGGGCCAGCAGGTGGCGTGGTGGTTAAGGTGCTGAATACTCCCACATGGCTGACCAGGGTTCAAGTCCTGGACCTAGTGGCTTACTTTCTCACTTTCCCTCTCTCTCTCTCTATCTCTCTTTGGTCAAACTGAAATAGGTGAATGAATGAACAAAATAAATAAAAAATTATTTTAAAAAGTATGTTTTTTAAATTCATTTATTTTACAGTCATTCACTGAACATCATCACAGTATACAAAATGCCGTTTCCCACCCAGAGTTCATATACAGGGGCTTAGTCATACATGTTATTGTCAACAAATAATTTTCCATTTCTTGTTTCTTATATATATTTCTCACCCACCCCATGTCTTACCCTCTCCGTTTTTCCACCCTTCTCCTACACTATCTCTGGTATCTACAGTTGCTTTCCATTCCTTTTTATTCCCCCCTACATTTCATTAGTTAACAAAATATCATAATTGATCTAACTACTTTCAATAGCAAGTATAGCTGATATATAAATATCTGTGTACAAATGTTTGACTTTAGGCATGAAACAGAGACTAGAATGAATATATAATAAAATAGCACCTACTCGAGTTTATATAGCTTACTGTGGTCATTAAATAGGTATTTTTTAATATTTTTTTTTAATTTCAAGAAAGGTAGCTTTAACTTTAATAAATCAATATCAAAAAATGTTAAGCTAAATTTGCTTAAAACTTAAGCCAGGAAACAGGTTAGGATTCTGTTCAAATAGTAGGTATATGGATCTGTTGACAATTCAAGAGAAGACAAAAATCCTTATCTCTGGAGTACAAAACATAGAAAGATTTCAGTATTGTTTTATTCAAAAGTCATACAATTCTATTTCACCAGCTCAGTCTCATGGATTTAATCTAAATTCTGTGGAGGCCCGAGCTTTTGGTTTAAGTTCTGGAAGATATTATTCAACTCTTGACTTGTCCCTACCTTTAAGCTGGCTCTTTTCTTCGTTGTTTTTTGACTCTTATTTCTGTGTAACCAATTTTGGTTTTCCTATAATAGCACTCCTTCAGAACTTCTTGGAGAACTGGTCTGGTATCAGTAAATTCTTTCAGGTTTTGTTTATCTGAGAACATTCTTGTCTTCTCTTCCCTTTTGAAGGATTATCGTGCTGGGCATAGTATTCTTGGTTGAAATTGTTTTTCACTCAACACTTTGAATATATTTTCCCACTCTTTCCTTGCTTGCATTGTTTCCAATGAGAGGTCCGCTGTTAGCCTGATGGGATATCCTTTATAGGTAACTTGTTGTTTCTCTCTCGCCAGTCTTAGTTTCTTGTCTTTGTCTCTGGTTTTGGTCAAAGACAAAATATAATATGTCTTGGAGAAGATCTTCTTGGGTTGATTTTATTTGGGGTCCTTTGTATTTCTTGGATCTGGATCTTTGAATACCTCTCTGTGTTTGGAAAGTTTTCTTCCAGAATTTCATGGAATAGATTATCAATGCCCTTATTAGTCTCTTCATCTTCTGGGATACTGATTATCTGGATGTTTGGATGTTTAATTGTGTCTAGTATTTCTTGTATGTTATTCTCATTTTCTCATTTTGGGGGACTATTTTCTCACTCTTTGTGGTGGATTTTTCTAGGCTAGTGATTCTATCTTCTATATCTGAGATTCAATCTTAGATCTGTATGATCTAGTCTGCTTTTAATACTTTCAAGGGAGATTTTGATTTCCTGTATTATAGCCTTCATCTCTAAGAGTTCTATTGGATTCTTTTTTATGTTGTGTATTTCCTCTTTCAGATTGTGCAAGAACTCCCTCACCTCCTGGAAATCATTGTCTCTATTCTCCTGCCTCTTCTGGAGTTCATTGTCTCTCTCTGCATGTCTGTTAGTTTTGTCACTATGAATATTGTAAATTCTTTATCAGACATTTCCACGAGTTACATTGTAGTGTGGATGAGGAGGAGTTACTTGAACTTGAACTATGGTCAATTGACTATGTGGGAGTCTAGTGATGCAACCACCATGCCATCTGCTGGTCCCAAAGCATATGTTTTTAAACACAAAGCTAATAATACTAAATTTCTATTGCTCACCACCTTGATTTTCGAAATCTCTCAAATTCTAGCTATTAAAATTGCTCTCATTTTTGTGCTAAAGCATATGACTTCATTTCTAAGACCAGATCACAGACTACAGAATTTATTTGAATTCTGTAACATACTTGTTATTTTTTTATTTTTTATTTTTATGGAGAGGTTTTACACTATAGGGCGCGTGTGCTCACCAGACAGACAGAGAGAGACATAGAGACAGAAAGCAAGAAATCACCCCCCAGGGGGGATGGTCACGCCGCAATCCCTTCTCCTCCATTCTCCTCTCCGGATCTTGGGCACGCAAGCACATGCGCCTGGCGTGAGTTTTAAGCCACTGGGTCTGGGACGCGAGCTGCGGTGGACTATGTGGGAGTCCAGCAACATAGCCATTACGCTAACTGCTGGTTCCCAACATACTTGTTATTAAGAAATCTCTCTACACTCTCTCTACTTTTTCTATGGTAGAAACCGTCCTGGAGAATGATCCAGGTTGGAAAATGTCTTTGTCTGGCTGGAGAGCAGTCGGCCTTTCTTCCTGCACTACAATTAGCCTGCTTATGGTTGACCTTTCTGTTCCTTCTTATAGACTTTACTGAGGTGTAGTTATACTTAAGTGTCAAATTTGGTAAGTTTTGACAAATTTGTGCAGTATTGAAACCACTACCATAATCATGATATAAAACATTTTAAAGGATTTCTATTTGACCTGTTTAATTCACAAAAAAAAAACTGTGAAATGTATATACTATTGTTAATAAACTATCATTCACCAGTTAGAAACAGTAAGACTCCCTTATCTTTATCTGTGCTTACAATCTTTGCCTTCTTGGTCTTTTCTATTATTGCTAAATGGTCCATTAGAATACAAAAGGGAGACAGGAAATGTGTGGGGAGGCAGCTGATTGGAAAGGAAGGGAGAAGAGAGAAAAGGGAAAAGAATGTTTAAGTTAATATATTTACATATTTACTTAAGAATAATGCTAGGAAAAAAAAGAATAATACTAGACAATTACCAGAAGGTTGTTGGTTTTTGCTCCACCTAAAGTGGCTACATCCCTATGGTTTGAATAATTTGTCTTTCCTTAGTTTGCCCCCTGTATTGTATTGGTAAACACACACAAGTAGTTTAGCTTGCTTTACTTCCTTTTTGTTCTGTTTTGTTTTGTTTTGTTTCTTTTCACAGATGCTATGCTTTTATATGTTATTTACTTCTTTTTGATTGTTAATCTATTTTAAACCATCATTTATCAGTGGAAGGTACATTTGTATTGGTCACATCAAATTCATTTTCTGGCAATTTTATTTTTTATTTGACACACATTATTAAGCATTTACTTTGTACAGGGTATTCATTTGTTCTGCTGGGAGTTTTATTATTTATTTATTTATTTATTTATTTATTTTTATTTTAGAGATTTTTGCCTTAGGGCACATGCACTTGCTGGGAGAGAAAGAGAGACAGAGAAAAGAGAGGGAAAGTGAGAAATTACCCCCCAGAGAGGATAGCCATGCTACAATCCCTTCTCTTCCATTCTCCTCCTGGGATCTTGGGCACACACACACATAGACACATGCCTGGTGTGAGTGTTAAGCCATCAGGTCCGGGACTCGAAACACGTTGGGCTATGTAGGAGTCCAGCAACGTAACCGCTACACTGTCTGCTGGCGTTAGGGAGTTTCATTTTATATACAACAAACTCTTCACTGAGTGTTTACTAGATTTAGGACAAGTTTTCATCTCATCTTGCTTAGAGTTTAGCTAGAAACTAAGTTTTTTGGTTTTTTTTTTTTCCTTTCCTGCACTATCTAGGATGGCTCCAGCCACTCCAGAGATGACGGCAGGATGATCCTAACACAGCAAGACCCTGTCTAAAACAAAATCAAAACAAAGAAAACAACACACATAGACAAATATAGTTCACTACTGTATGTAGCATTGGCTAACATCTCCCTTCTACACAAATAGCGCTGTTCTTTGGTCCATGCATTGCTCAAGATTTTTTTTTTTTCCAGCTTTCCTCAGAGCACATTTTTTTTAAATGTATTTTACACTTTTAACTTTTAATTAGAGGTCCTTTAAGTTACTTTGGAATGTGTATTTAAAGACTTCTATCCTAAAGCTCTCAGTCTATATACCTCTCCATTTCATCTTGGAAGTGATGAAGCTTCAATCTTAGGACCTAATTCTAATACTAAAATGATGCCTATGAAAAGCAATATCTTAATCAAACTGCAAGAAAATTGAAATCTTTTATGCTTCAAAGGATACTGATAAGAATGTGCAAAGACAGTCCACAGAATGGGAGACATATTTTTAAATCATATATCTATTATAGCAATAGCCTAGTACGTAGAATATATAAGAACTTTTACAACTCAACAACAACAATGACAAAAAACTCAATTAAAAAATGGGCAAAGGAATCAAATAGATGCTTTTTTTCAAAGAGTATATATAAATGACCAACAAGCACATAAAAAATGTTTAACATCATTAATCACTAGGGAAATGAAAATCAAAGCCATAATGAGATATAATTTCACACTAAGATGGCTATAATACTAATACTTTTTAAAAAGTGGAAAAATAAGCATTGGTGAGGAGGTGGAGAAACAGTTGGAGCCCTTATATGTTGCTAGTGGGAATGTAAAATTATGCACTCATGGTGGAAAACAGTTTGGCAGTGCTTCTATCAGCTAAAGGTACACTTAACACATGGCTTACCTACCCATCCCATCCCTAAGTATATATTTCAAAAGAATCAAAAACAAGTGCTCAAACGAAAACTTGTACATTAATGTTTATAGGACCACTATCCACAACAGCCAAAAGGTAGGAGCAACTTAATGTCCATCTACAGAGGAATGGATAAAGAAAATGTGATAAACCCAAATGACAGAATATGATGTAGCCATAAAAACAAAGTAGTAATACATGCTACTAAAAAGAGAAACCTTGAAAATGGAAAAACGCCAGACACAATAGGCCACATAGCGTATCATCCCATTTAAATGAAATATCCGATATAGGTAAACTTATAAATACAAAAAGCAAATTACTGGTTGCCAGAAGCTAGGAGAGGGTGGAACAGACAATGACTGCTTCAAAGGTATGGAGTCTTCTTTCGAGGTAAGGATGTTCTGAACCTAGATGGCAATGGTTGCAAAACATTGTGAAGGTACTAAATGCCACTGAAATACACACTTTAAAACAGTTAAAATGATGAATTCCACGTTAAGTGAATTTTACTCCAATTTAAAAATCCTTACAGGTGAAGGTATTATTCACGTATGTGCTAGGTATAGCAGCTGTGAAGTTGATTAGGATATTGCTTCTTGGGGCTGGCAGATGGCAGGGTGGTTGAGGTGCTGCTCTCACATAGCTGACTGTGGTTCAAGTCCCAGACCATGTAGCCAAAAAGTCAAGATAGATAGATGATAGATGATAGATAGATAGATAGATAGATAGTCAGAAAGATAGAGATAGATAAATAATGTAAAAATAACAACAAAAAAGAAGATATTGGTTCTCTCTGGACTCTGAGGTTCTTCAAGGGACTGACAAGTTACAGAATATAGAATGAAGGCAGTGCACTATAAACAAACTCCTCTCAGTTAACCACACCTTTGATGCTAATGGTGATACTGGTATCAAGACTTTCCAAATGAAGCAACTGAGCTACAAAGTCCTGGAGAATTCACTAATTGTTCAATTGATCAAAATATTTTTGATTACCCCTTTTGTGACTGGCACAGGGTAGGTCAGGAAATCAGTTATGAACAAAAAGAAATGCTGTTCGTCATTCATGAAACTTGCTTCTGGAACAGAGACAGACATTAATCAGGTCATCAACCACTTGCCGACAAGGTTAATGCTATGAAGAAAAGGTACACTCTACTATGAAAGAGGAGAATAAAGAAACAACCTAGTCCAGGGATCAGGGAAGGCTTTTTATTTATTTATTTATTTATTTATTTGAGAGGTTTTTGCTATAGGACACGTGTGCTCACCAGACAGAGAGACAGAGAGACAGAAAGGGAGAAATCACCCC
This sequence comes from Tupaia tana, assembly GCA_026018925.1. Taxonomy (NCBI): domain Eukaryota; kingdom Metazoa; phylum Chordata; class Mammalia; order Scandentia; family Tupaiidae; genus Tupaia; species Tupaia tana. The sequence continues at coordinate 35,352,436 of JAKSZU010000013.1, read as the reverse complement.
CCGCCTGGGGGGCGGGGGATGGCCATGCCGCAATCCCTTTTCCTCCATTCTCCTCTCAGGATCTTGGGCACGCACGCACGCACGCACGCACATGCGCCCGGTGTTGAGTTTTAAGCCACTGGGTCCGGGACGCGAACCGCAGTCGACAACATGGGAGTCTAGCGACATAGCCATTACGCTAACTGCTGGTCCCAGGGAAGGCTTTTTGTTGGAGAATTCTTGAGCTGAGATCTGTGGGTTGGGTAGGAGATGTGGGCAAAAGATCTAAGAAGAGAAAGGAACATGCGCAAAGCCTGTGACAGGAGAAGGAAACATGGCATTCAAGGGCATGAAAGAAGGTCGTGGTTATGGGAGCAAACTGCATAAAAAGGAGATGGGCCTGATAGGGCCTCCCATATAAGGCCTAGTAAGGATTTGTTCTTTATCCTGTAAGTGGTAGGAAGGAGGCAGAGTAGGAATGGTTGGTGATTACCTCACCTTGACAGTCAAAATTTGATTGGAAGGGGTCAAACTTAGTGGGGAATGAAGGAGAGGCTAGTTAGGAAACTACTGCAGTCATCCAGGGAATAGATGATGGTGCTAGAGAGGTCCTGATAGAGATGGAGAGAAAAAGAACTAAACCTATAGAATACGGTGAAGTTAGGGAAGGGAAGGTGAAAACTGGCAGACTAGATGCAGGATGGCAATAATGTATGAAACAGAAGCTTGGTTTGATGTAGTCTTAGCTCACTATGATAAGATCCATGGAAAAGCAACAGGAAGGAGTTCACGGAGGTCTGTAGGCCTAAGATCACCATGAAGCTCATTGGAGAGTTTAGAACTTATGTTGGAGAGCATGGAAACTGTAAAGAAACTGAAGAAGGGAAATGTGACTACCAAATTTAGGTTTCACAAGATCATTCCAGAGGTGGCAGAGAAAAACTTTAGGGGGAGTAAAGGGAAGATATTCTGGAGTACAAACAAGGAAGCTGGTTAGCGGGACTGTTATAATTGCTCAACATGAGAGCCAATGTGGTCAAGACCACACAGTGTTGTGAGGATGAGAGAATGGGGTGCGTGTATGACCACTTCTGAGACAGAATCAAGTGATGATCCCAATAATCATGATTTGCTAAAGCCAGGGGCACACATATAACCCCAATGTCTTCTTCCCTGCTATAACATGGATCCTGCCAGTTTAACAGCCATGACACTAAACAAATGAAAAGATAGCATTAGAAAAAGTCTCTGACAAGGTGTTACTTTCAGAAATTCCCCCCTTTCAGATGTGATGTTGTCACCCATCTTAACTACCCATTCTATTAGGAGGGCGGTCACGCTGCATCTCCTATTTCATGTCCCCTCCTACTGCCATGCTTGCCTCAAAGAACAGGCTCAATAAATTCTTGAATAAATGAGTATGTGAACTACGAAGGCTTATTTCTCAGTGTAGCTGCCACACTATGAACATTAAGAGGAAAAATACATACACATTAGAGAATTATAGAGCTCTGAAGACCTTGCAGCCGAACTTGCTGATGTCTCAGCTACCTTTTGAAACAAAATGTTGCCCCCATTCTGCTCATACTGCACAAGACTCTGTCATTTTTATCACCAAGATGTGTTGGTTTTGATTGGTGTTTTCCTGTCAGATGTGTTGTATGTGCACAGTGGGGTGAATTAACATGTGATTTATGTGACTTCAAAAAAACTATCTAAGGCTCAAAACGCCTATGAAGAGACTATCACAGCAGCAGCCAAGTAAAATGGGTGCAAAAGTTTCCTTGAACTTGTCTTTCAAGTTGTGTCAACTCTATCTCAAGAGTTCCACAAAAATATGAAAGATTACCTTTCTTTCTCTCATTGTACTTGACTTATCTGAAATGAACTTTATTCATCGGATTTCTTCTCTTCAGTGACATAAGTAGATCCCACTGGAAAATCTGGTTCTGAGATTCCTTGCTCAGACAACTTTAGTTTCAGAAAACTTTGTTAAGACAAAATTCTTGAGAGACAAGCCTTTAAACATTGGGGGTAGAGATTGCCTCAGTCTGTTTTGTACTGCTACAATGGAATACCACAGACTGGGTAATTTATAATGAACAGTCATGTATTGACTCATGCCTCTGCAGGCTGGGAAGTTTTTAAAAACATGGTACTGGCATCTGGCAAGAGACTTCATGCTGTGTCGTCCTATGGTGGCAGGGAAAGAAAGCATGCAAGACAAGAGTAAGAGAGAACCCACTTCTGAAAGTCCTTTTCTTATTTATTTATATTTGAGAGGAATTTTTGCTATAGGGTACATGCGCTTGCCAGAGACACAGAGACGGAGAGAGAAAATGTGAAAAATTACCCCCCGGGGGAATGATCATGCTGCAATCCCTTCTCCATTCTCCTTTCAATTTTGGTCACACACGCACGCACACATGCCAGGTGTGAGTTTCAAGTGACCAGGTCTAGGACTCAAACTGCAGTTGGCCATGTGGTTGTCCAGAGCCACAACCACTATGCTACCTGCTGGCCCCTTTCCTTAAAGGCATTAACATCAACTGTAAAGGCCCTGTTGGCCTAGTCACCTTGTAAAGGCCTCATCTCCCAATACAGATATGTTGGCAATTAAATTTCAACATGAGTTGTGGAGGAGACAAACATTTAAACCATAGTAGTGACAAAGCAATTAGACTTATAATTTAGACATTAGAACCAACTTACTAGTGTTTAAAGCTTGAAAGAGTCTTTAACAAAAGCAGTGAGAGAAAATCTCAGAAAGAAATCAGAGAGAAAGAAAAGTTTATTCGACATGTGAACACTAAATAGCCTCTAAATATGTGTGCACATATGAAATTTATACATACATATATTTCTTAGCAGGTTTGGTTTGCTAAGTATGATATGGAAGAAAGGTCACATATTTTCTTTTGAAATGAATTTGTACAATTCAAGACATGCATGCTAACTTCTTTTAAAAATATTTTATTTAATGGGACCAGCAGTTAGCGTAATGGCTATGTCACTGGACTTCCATGTAGTCGACCGCGGTTCGAGTCCCAGACCTGGTGGCTTAAAACTCACGCCGGGCACGTGTGCACGTGTGCCCAAGATCCCGAGAGGAGAATGGAAGAGAAGGGATTGCGTTGTGGCCATCCCCCGTAGGGAGTGATTTCTGTCTCTCTGTCTCTCTCTGTCTGGAGAGCCCACGTGCCCTATAGCAAAAACCTCTAAAAAAATGTTATTTAACTTCATTATTATTATTATTATTATTATTATCATTATTATTATTATTTTAATTTGTTGCAGGGCATGCACACTCAACAGAGAGAGACAGAGAGAGAGAGAGAGAAAAGGAAAGTGAGAAAGCAAGTTACGAGGTTTGGGACTTGAACCATGGTTGACCATGTGGGAGTCTAGCACCTTATCCACCACACCACCTGCTGGGCCCATGCTAACTTCTTTTCATGACAAAATCTGGTAGAGCTACAGGATTATGATTTCTCTCCATAACTTAAGGCTTCTTTGAAACTAGCTGGCCTTTCTATTGCTGATTTAGTAGGTGGAAAAGGAAGAATATGTAGAAATAAATGCCAAGAGAGAAGGAGGAGAACCCAAGGCTCAGTATTGTATAGGGTGGCATGGAATAGTGTGGGACTACAACTCTCCATTGTCTCTCTAGATCCCCTATTATTCTGTGCCTTGCTCTGTGTCCTGAAGGACTGTATCCAGTCCTTCCTGGACTGCATCAGTAAACAACCTTGACTTCTGTCTTCCAGTAGGTACCACTCGGAACTCTATTCATTCTTTTGTTTATCTTAGCATGCCTCCATCTCAGGCCATGGTTTTTCTGGGGCAGAGGAGGAAGATGTCATTCCCATTGCTACTTGCCATGGGTTTTGGAACCTGCTCCTTTCTCTCAGGCCTACAGGGACTAATGGCTCTCTTCTATTGCTGCCTCACCATAATCTACAGATTTCCTTGACCTTGCCCAACTTTTGTAAATGTTCCTTCATTAATGTACCTCTGACCCTCTTAGAATGTACCATTTGTTTCTTGCTTGAAATCATATGTGATACAATTGTCTCATAACAAAAATGGAGCTCTAAGCTCTGACAAGGTGATCTGGGAAAACCCCAAGGAGACAGGGTAACAATTTTTACTGACCTCTTTCTTTGGCCTTAGTAATAAAACATAAATAAATAAATAAATAAATAAATAAATGGTTCGCATGCAATCTGTGGTCAATTATTGATGGGATAATGTTACCTTCATTAGCACTCAACTGTTCTCTGGTAAGCCCAGCTCCCCAATTAACTATAAACGAAACTATGAAACTACTTTGTGAATTAAGTTTTGAGCATGTTAAATTTGAGATGCCTGAGGGATTGCCTAGTGATAATACTTTCTGAGTGTTCAAAAATTAAATTGCCTTGGAATGCAGTGAGTTCCACATCATAGAAGATCTTCAAGCAGAGGCTTGAACTTGCTGTTTTTAAGGTCTTTTCCAACGTGTACTTTTATGACTCTAAGCTTTATGCTATAATGCTCTATCACCGTAATATTTATTATGAAAATGTTAGCTATTCACTTGTGTATTTTAAATAAAATGGTACATGAACAATATACATACAGGCATTTAAACACAAAAAGCTTAAAGAAAATACTGTCTTTTCGGGACCAGCAGTTAGCGTAATGGCTATGTCGCTGGATTCCCACGTAGTCAACCACGGTTCGAGTCCTGGACCTGGTGGCTTAAACTCACGCTGGGCACGTGTGTGTGCGTGCCCAAGATCCCGAGAGGAGAATGGAGGAGAAGGGATTGCAGCGTGGCCATCCCCCCGGGGGGGGGGGGGGGTGATTTCTCGCTTTCTGTCTCTCTGTCTGTCCCTGTCTGTCTGGCGAGCGCACGCGCCCTATAGCAAAAACCTCTCAAAAAAAAAGAAAATACTGTCTTTTCTGTGACATGATGAAAACACTGGTCTTTGTAGACAGGTAAACCTCTGTTTCACTCTCAACTCTCAATGAAAAGCTATGTTACCTAGGACGTTACCTAACATGGGAGACCAGCAGGTGGCATGGTGGTTAAGGCACTGGACACTCCCACATGACTGACCGTGGTTGGAGTCCCAAACCTGGTGGCTTGGTTTTTCATTTTCTCTCTCTCTGCTCAAATTAAAATAAATAAATGAATAAATAAAGGTAAATAAAGTAATTCTTTAAAAAAAAAAAAAAAAAAAGAAAGAAAGAAAGTTACCTAACATGTCTCTGTCTCGGTTTTCCAATATTTTTCTCAGAGCAATGGTGGAAATTCATTGGCATAATATCTAGGACAAATTTAGGTATTCAACATATGCTTCATGCTCACTCTTCAACTGTTCTTCCTGCTATATCGACTTACAGTGCAGAGGTACATAAGAATGCATTGAAGAATTATTTTTTATTTGAAAAGTCACAAAGTAATGATCAATACACCCACTTTAGCATCATAGAACTTTATGGCAAAGAAAAAGTCTTCTCTGAGAGCACTAACAGTTAAAAATCCTAGTATACAAATTCTACTTATAGAATGCTAGCCAGTCACCTTATAGTCACTTTGTATTAGAGTATCAAAACAATATTATAAACCAGACATTATTATTTCTATTTAAAAAGGAAGAGTTGGACCAGCCCCATTTCCTAGTGGTTAAGGGAGCCAGATTCCACATGGCCGAATGTACCTCTCGAATCCCAGCCCTGGCAGTTTGAAGATCACTACAGGTGGTATAGGTATGCATGCACGCCCCACTGTGGCACTTTCTCCCTTTCTTCCTCTCTCTGGCTCTCTGGTGAATACATATGCCCCCTAGCAAGTAAAAAATTAATAACTAAATAAAAGGGAAGAATTTATAAAAGGCATAAAACCTCACTTATTATCCTATAGGAAGTATTCTTTCTACAGACTGATTCAGGCATTTTATTCTGATTGGGGAAATAAGATTCAAAAATTAAAAAAAATTAAAGATAAAATTACACATAGTACCATGTACCATAGTACCACAAACATGCTGCATGAGTTAAAACGAATCATCTATAAGTACAATTAAGAACTTATAGAGCAGGAAAAAAACCCTTGGGCTGGAGTAGTCCAGCAATTAGGGAAACGTGTAGCTATAGGTTCTGAGTACAGGTTCAGGAACCTTGATCAAATTCCTGGCTCTTTTTCATTCCAGCAATGTCACGTTGGACAAGCTATTCCATCCTTTGTGCCTCAGCTTTATCACCTGCAAATCCGAGATCATGATAGAAGCTACCCATGGGGGTTATTATGAGGTATAAAGGAGATAATGTAGTTAAAGTGCTTAGCATAGCAATACTGAAGAAAACATGTTTAATAAGTGGAGCTATTATTATTACAAGACACAGCAACAGAGTTCCAGGGACGAGCTCCTTTGCCTAGTGCACAGAGCTGGTTAGTGACAAGAAGAGACTGGAGCCTAGTTCTACCCAATGTCCTTTTGGTATAAATGGACACAATTTAATTAGGTTTTGAAACATGGGCGATAAGAACTTCAGCCAAAAGAGTGAATGTCGGCTGGATATTTTGCTCTCTGCAACCTACTAATATTGCTTTTCTAAGAAGCAGACACATCATAAGAATTTACGTAGACACGTAAATCACTCAAATTCCTTCAGAATGGTCTTGTCTTCCTTCCATGTGTGGGACTGCTTCCCAGTTAAACACCTTATAATGTGGTTGTGATTTCAGTGACCAAATCTCACAGATAAAAAAAAGGTGCTGGCTTACAACACAGTTGGCTCTTGCTAGGACTAATGCCATCGTGAGGCCCCAGTGTAGACAGTTCTGGCAGGATAGAAATGGATGTGGAGATTAAAGAACCAAAGTAAAGCCTGCCGTCATCTTTGAGACTAGCACATGCCTGGTTTTATATACAGGCCTGGCTTTTTGGTGTCACCGTGGACTTAACCACTTCTAGCCTCCATTCAGAACTCATTCTTCTGGTCACATGTAACCAGGAGTACCCTTACATTCAGTTACCAAAATGCCCTTGGCTCATAGGACAGGCTCAATGACAATGCATCAGGGCTGAATGACTTTGGGGTATCAAGACTTAAATAACAGTGAAAATTTACACAAGATTAATCTCAACACAATTCCTTATTTATTCTTTTTTTTTTTTTTTTCCTGCTTAGATCTCTTCTGTTAGAAATATTTGCTGGTTTGTACCTTTAAAGTAATTTCACATTGCCCCAGTCAATTGCAGTGAATATAGGTTGACCTAAAATTTGTACTGGGCTCTTGTAAAAAGAAAAAAAAAAAAAAAAGTCATCTTCCTGACTTTTCTTGGAATAAAAGTAGAGCCTCCCTGGGTTTAGAAACTGCTTTTCTGGTTAATGAGAACTGCACAGTTTTATTCCTAATTATGGTAGTCCCTTTTATAATGTCATGTTTCTAAAAGAGATTGGAAGGTTTGTATCCTTAAACGCCAAGCCAGCAAAACAGTTGTAGCATATATTAAACTCTGAGTAATTATAATATTCTCTTTAACTCTTCAAGACCAGGAAAGAAACTGCCACATGACCGGTATGCAGGTTCCCAGAAAGTAACACAGGAGAACATTCCAGTCTAACATGCATGAGAGGTGAATGACTTGAGAAAGCAACAGTTTTGAGGACTTGCATAGTATCACAAATCATAGCCTAAAGATGCCTTTTTCAGCTCTGTCTGTTTGAGATAATCTCTTCATCCCTCTCCTTCCTTAAAGAATAAAGTGACCTTTTCCTGTTTCCTGGTTACACATGAAGCATCACCAGTTTACAGGGCTTTGCTTAGACTATTTGTTGGATTTTGGCCAATTTATCGGGTGTTGATATGGTTTTCAAAGAACATTATACAGAAATCCTGCTCTGCTCATTTCTGAATCCTTCGGGGGAGATTCTACATATGTAGACGGTATCTATCTCGTTTATCCATCTATCAATAGTTGGTTCCTCTCTGTTTTTATTTCACTCCAGTTACTTAACTTCACCCTTAAAACTAAGAGGAGATTGGCAACCACTTCTCTCCTTTAGAAAATATGATGGAAAGTGTCATCAAGTGTGATAAAGGACAGACATAATGAAATGACCCTCCCCTACCTTGGGTTGCTTTCCATGCTACTTCAGGCAAGACTTCCTTTCAGGAAGAGGTCATCGGGGTATGACGGTGTCTGGCTCGATGCCCAGCATTGCCACTTATGTCACTATTGAGTCTCAACTTCCACATCTGTGAAATGGGATAACAGAACCAATCCCCCACTCAGGTCTTTCTGGGGATCATGAGATAATACACAGAAAGCCCTGAGCTTGGTACACAAGGCGGAGCTTGTTATGTGTCAGCTGACTTTGCTTTTCCTTCTCAGGTGTCAGATGTATCATTTAAGTCAGATGAATATGCCATAGAAACCTCAAAAATTGTTAACTAGACAACATCCCCTGTGGTGCCTGGAGAAAATTCCAAATATAAAACTTGTTTCATGAGATTCATCTCAGACCTTTCAGAAAAGAGGCAGCGAGAACAGTCTAAAAGGAATATATAGTCGAGTCGGAGATTAGTATTTGCCTACTTAGCACTGGGGGACAATATTGGGTTATTATTATTGCATAGATGCTTCTTATACTGTACTAGACTGGAAGATTTCAGGTCCAAAAAGGAATATATCAGTTTCTTCCAAGAACTGCCAAAAGGGGGCACAGTGGAGTGAAAAGAATATCAGTCTTAGACTCCAAGTCCTCTTGCCTATTTGTAAATTGAACACCTCTGAAACCCAGTTTTATTCCCCCATAGGGTGCGTGTGCTCACCAGAGAAAGAGAAAGAGAGAGACAGACACACAGACAGACAGAGAGAGAGACAGAGAGAATACAAGTGAGAAATGATCCCCCAGCGGACAGCCATGCCACAATCCCTCTCCTCCATTCTCTGCTTGGGGTTTTGGGTTCACATGCATACATACCTGGTATGATTTTCAAGCTTCTGGGTCTGGGACTCAAATTGTGGTTGGCCATGTAGGAGTCCAGTGCCTTAACCAGCATGCCACATGCTAGGCCCCAGATTTGTTTTGTAACCTGTAAAATGGGAAAGGAAATTTCTGATTATCTCACAGGACTATTTAAGGAGGAGATTCTCAAACTTCTATTTGTATATAGGACACCTGAAAATCAAAACAGAGAGTCTGGTTCAGAAGGCTTGAGGCAGAACCCGAGAATCTGTATTTTTAGCATTTCCCAGGAGATGCCAATGCTGCTGCGCTGAGGACCACATTTTGGGGAGCAAGGATTTAGAGGAAGATTATATGAGGTAATATACATAGAAAAAGGACTTGCAAACTTCTGGGTCCAACAGGTAGAAGGTAGTGTCAATTAGTAACAATAATATTCATATATGCTACTAAGACATTTTCTTTAATAAGTAGCATTATTGACTTTCATGTTCTACCATTATATACTGTTGTTTTCTGCACTTCTAGTAGTATCTGTATCAATAATTATTTGGTTTAATGTGGTTAAGAATGGGCCTGGGGCCAGCAGATGGCATACTGGTTATGTCACTGGACTTCCATATTGCCAAGTGTGGTTTGAGTCCTGGACTTGGTGGCTTGAAACTGATGCCAGGTGCATGTGCCTGCATGCTCAAAATCCCAGCCAGGAGAATGGAGGAGAAAGGATTGTGGTGTGAAAGTGATTTTTCACTTTCCCTCTCACTGTCTCTTTCTCTCTGGTGAGTGCACACATTCTAAGTCAAAATGTCTAAAAAAAAGAGTGGACCTGTGAAATGTACCTTGCCTCCGACAGTATGGTTACTAGAAGAAACGAAAGTAAGGACACAGGGAAGGAGGAAGAAAAGGAGAGAGGATATAAATATACTGTATTTATGGGTGGTTAGAAGTGGGTGTCTCCAGGGCTAGCAGGTGGCACCATGGTTAAGGGTGCTGGACTCTCACATGGCCAACCATGGTTCAAGTCCCGGACCTGGCGGTTTGCTTTCTCATTCCCCCCTTCTCTCTCTCCCTATCCCTCTCTGGTCAAATTAAAATAAATAAATAAATAATAAAGTTCAATAAAATAATAATAAAATAATTCTTTAAAGAATAAAAATTATCTTATTGTGGTTGCTGTCTCTCCCTCTCTTGCTGATGGAAGAAATAAATGAACATTAAAAAAAAACCTACTAATGGGACCAGCAGTTGGCGTAGCGGCTATGTCGCTGGGCTCCCAAGTAGTTGACTGTGGTTCGAGTCATGGACCTGGTAGCTTAAACTCACACTGGGCACATGTGCATGTATGCCCAAAATCCCGAGACAAGAACGGATTGTGGCATGGACATCCCCCCGGGGGATGATTTCTCGCTTTTTGTCTCTCTGTCTTTCTGGTGAGCGCATGCGCCCTATAGCAAAAAAAAACCTCTCCAAAAAAAAAAAAAAAAAAAAAATACCTATTAAAGAAAGACAGTGGATGTCTTGTCTTAGAGATAAGTAGATGTGGCAGAAAGAAGGCAGCTGACTGGGATGTTGCATTGAGTATTTGAGGACAGTCGTAACTGAAGACAGACTGTTAAAGGTATTTCCTTGATGATGAAGGACTATAGGGATGGTACTCTGGAGAAGTATGACTTGATACATTTCAGAAACAGGGCCAGGTGGTGGTGCAGTGGTAACATAACTGGACCTCTGTGGTAAGGTCCAGGACCCCTCTGAGCATGCCAGACATATCCGTGCATGACCGCGATCCTGGCTGGCTGAGATTCAGGGTGGATGAGGGTGCAAGGATCCTGTTGGAGGTGTCTCTCTTACTTTCTCTCACTGAAGAAATAAATAAACATTTCTGAAATTTTCAGAAACTATTTGTGATATCTCATCTGTCTGTGTGGCTATATCTATTTACAGACCTCTGCAAGAGAGAAAATCATGGAGAAATTATTTTTGTCAAAAACATTATTTTTAGATCTGATCCAAGACCATGGAGCTTAACTATAAGTGAATGACGTTTATTGAGCACGCACGGTGCATGGTACCAAGTGCCACTGTCTCATCTGTGAGCTCAGCATCATGGCTGTGCCATGGCCCAGCCAAACGGGTATCAGGGCTCAAGAGGAGGGCTGCTTTGCCTTTGCCGTCTCACCATTTTTGGCAAAGTAGCTTTTATTTATTCATTATTAGTTTATTAATTTATTCTATAAGTGAGAAAGACAGAGAGAAAGAGAGACAGTAAGACAAAGATATAGCAACCCAGATGGGGTCCTTGTGCAGCAATCCACCTCAACTAGCCCAGACCTCAGGGAGGTCTCCAGACTCAAGTCAGCAACCTTCTCATGTAGGTCTTCCCACAGAGTGATGCCTTTTTGTTTTTTTTAAAGAATTGTTTATTTAATTTTAGTAATTATTATCACTATATTTAATTTGACGAGAGAGAGAGAGAGAGAGAGAGAGAGAGAGAGAGAAGAGAGAAAGGAAAAGTGAGAAATCAAGCTGCCAGGTCCAGGACTCAAACAGTGGCTGGCCGTTTGGGAATCCAGCACCTTAACCAACACACCACCTGATGGTCTCTAGAGTGAAGCCTTTTACCACTGCACCACCACCAGGTCCCCAGGCTGGTTTTACTTTCTAAGTCTTGAAGAAACTTTACAGGTAATCCTGAGTTACTTTCCTCTAATAGTTGTGCTAAGAGAGAAAAGCATTTAGAGGTAAAGTTCCCTGGGCACTTTATTATTATTATTATTATTATTATTATTATTATTAAGGTTTTTGCTGTAGGGTATGTGTGCTTCCCAGAGAGACAGAGAGAGGGAAATTGAGAAATCACAGCTCAGGGGGGATTGGTCATGCAGCAATCCCTTCTCCTCCATTCTCCTCCTAGGATTTTGGGTGCCCAGTGTATTTCAGATTGTTGGATCCAGACTACAACTGTGATCTGCCAAGTGGGAGTCCAATGCCTTAACCACTATATCACCTGCTGACCCCGACCCACCCAGGGGAAGTTTTTATTCAAATGACACCTCACCACACCATCCAGTCTAAAATTGTAGCCTTATCCACCCATGACTCCCTGGTCCTCAGTCCCGTTCATTTTCTCCATAGCACTTATCACTTGTCAGATACTCTAGAGTTTTCTTACTTGTTTTGTCATCTGTCTTCTCCACTCTGACACACACTCACAGGGAAGGGATTTTTGTTTTGTCCACTCCTGTATCCTAGCAACTGGAACTGTATCTGCATATAGCAGGTGCTCAGTAAGTATTAGCTGAAGGAATACATAAACAGTGAGGGTTTATGGTATAGAAACGCTTAGCAATACTTTCTGAAAGACCTGCAGGGCAAGGAGTGTGTGGTTTCATACTTGCAGAGGGCATCTCTGGATTTCTGAACACCATATCTAATTTCTTACTATTTAACTCCTTTTCTCTCACATAAATGACTTTCTGTGTTTAAAGATGGTAACCAATATAATACATTGCCCAAGATGAAATATATAGGGGCCAGTAGGTGGCATAGTGGTTAACGGCACTGGACTCCCACATGGCTGACTGTGGTTCAAGTCCTGGACCTGGCAGCTTGGTTTCTCTCTCTTTCTCTCTCTCTCTCTCTCTCTCTCTCTCTGTCTCTGTCTCTCTCTCTGTCTCTTTATGGTCAAATTAAAAAATATAAATAAATACACTTAAATAAAATAATTCTTAAAAAAAGATTAAATATACATTTACTGAACAGTGACCATGAATAGAACATCTTTTTTTTCTGTACCCTTCCAAAAGCCAGGTGTTCATGGAGGCATCAAAAGGGCTCCCTGGAGGCCCAGCTGTGGTGACACAGGCAATAGGACACTGTTGTGTGATATTAGAGCCATCTGGGAAGGACTAGGGTATGGATCTCAGGTTGACCTGAAAGTACCATGCACCCTGAACACATCGAGAGACCTAAACACACCCCTCGGCCATGATCCTGGCTGGTTGGAAGGCTAAGTGGAAGATCACAGTGTAATAAGACCTCGTTAGGGGTGGTGGTGGTCCCTGTCTGTCTGTTTCTTTTTCAGGAAATATATGAACAAAAATAAACTTTGAGGAAGGAAAAGAAAAGAAAGCGAAAGAGAAGAAAGGAGAAGAAAGGAAGGGTTCCCTGGCGAAGTGTCTGCCCGAGAACTTCCTGGAATACACAAAATGAATGCCGGGCATCAAAGCGATCTTTTTCTCCTTGCTGTGGAGACCAGGAAACCACAGGAACAGAACTGGGGGAGATGGCTTATCTTTCTGCAGGCGGTCAAGGAGAAAGCCTCTCATGGTTCCTAATCTATCTTCCACAAACATCCTGAATGGAGGGCAACCCACAGCCTTCCCTGAGGCCGAGAAGTATGGTAGGAAGTGCCAGCCTGGAACTGGAGGTTCCCGGGGCTGTGCCAGCGGAGTGCCAGGGAGGCATTTGGCTCCTTCAGTACACCACCTGCTTTTAGATGCCTTGGAGAGATGGGCCTTCAGTTTAACCTCTGGGTCATTTGTACACTGTTGAGATGACCACGATTTACCATCTTAACCCTTTCAGGGTGGCAGGGACAGCATCTAACAGAGCAGAGTGACACAGTGGCCTGAACTTGGAAATGGTTTGGGGAGGCCTGTGCTCCAGCTCGTGAATCCTATTTTCAGTCTTCATGCAGTTTTAAGATTTAGCCCAATTTCCAGACCATCCCCTACCCATGCTTGAAAATGGCTTTATTTCACACCTTGCAGCAGGAGGTAAGTGGGTTTCTATGTGAAAGTGATGGTGCCAAATACATTTACGAACATTAAAAAAATGTCTGAACATGGCTTAAAGCCACTCAGCCTATTTCTCATCCTGTGCCGAAGCCTTGTGGCGTGTATGCAAGTTCAGAGCTGTCTTTGAAATCAGTGGCAGTTATGAGCTTGGAGCAACTCTGGGGGGCACAGAGCAATATAATAAATGAGCCCCTTTGAAGACCAACCATTGTAGCTGGGCTCTTTTTTGTGCTATCCGACACAGATTTCTCAAGGGTGTTCTGGTGGGGAGGAGGTGTCCCACCAACATCACACCCTCTGGATTTTTACTTTGAAGAGAAAAATGGGAGGGGTATAGGAAAGTAAGATCTCCTATTTCCTTAAAGAATTGGCCTACGCCCTGGTGCTATCCTTTTGAGATCAACACCTGGAATAAACCATCCCATGCCCACATACCTGCAGTTAAAACAAGACAAAGGCTGCTTTTCATCTGCATGCACTTACTGGCCTGTGCATCAGGTGAAGGAGCTACAATAACAATAAGGAAAACAAAACAAAAGCAAAGCTCTTATCTGCCAGGAGATAACACATATTTATTTGTATACTGAGGATTTTTCAGATGACTTAGTTTAAAAGGCAGACAATACAGGGGGCCATCAGGTGGTGTGGCAATTAAGGTGCTGGACTTCCACATGGTCAACTGTGGTTCAAGTCCTGGACCTGGCAGCTTGAAAATCACACCAGGTGCATGTGCATGCCCAGAATCTGGGGAGGAGAATGGAAAAGAAAGGATTGTGGCATGGTCATCTCTCTTGGGGGTGATTTCTAACTTTTCCTCTCACTGTCTCTCCCTGGCGAATGCATGTGCTCTATGGCAAAAACCTTAAAAAAAAAAAAAAAAAGGTCAACAAATGATCCAAGATATTTTTCATGTTTTTCCTGTGACATTGCAGGCCAGGCTGATATTCTGATACCAAGATGAAATTTTTTGGATATTTTTAAAAGGGAATTAAAGCTTTCTGTTTTTATTTTTGAATTCTTAAATGGCTGGTAGAGATATTTCTTTTTTTTAGAGAGAGATTTTTGCTCTAGGATGTATGTGCTCACCAGAGAGACAGAGAGAGATGAGGAGATAGTGAGAAATCACCCCCCAGCAGGGAAGGCCATATTGCAACCCATTCTCCTTCTCTCTCCTCTCAAGATTTTGGGCATGTATGTACATGTGCCTAGCATGAGTTTGATGCCTCTGGGTCCAGGACTTGGACTGCTGTCACCTATGTAGGAGTCCAGTGACATAACTATTACACCATCTGCTGGTCTAGACACATTTCAAAGAACAAGTTTCATAACACAAGTATGTTCAGGTTGCTTTTCGACATATTTAAGAGAACTATTTGGCCCAGTTTTATAAGTACACGTTTAAATGTCTACCTGAAAGCTTTCTCCTGCATGGGAAACAGATACAACCAATTTTTGCTGAAGCCCTTCTTTACTTGCTACAACCACAATGTGAGATCAATGTCATTAACCCTTCTTAGCAGGTAAAAGAACTGAGGCCAGAGAGTGCCAATGGCAAAGAGCTAGTAAGTGGCAGAGGTGGTATCTAAACCCAGGCCCTGTGACCCCTAATTCATTCCTCATTCCATAGCAAAACTTTAGTGGCTTCTCAAGCTATAATAATATTCCTTCCTGGCAACTACAGTAACATTATAGGGCCAACTGGTGGTGCAGCAGGAACACAATGGCCTGCAATGCTGGCCCCCATGGGGAGGTGTCAGTTCACATTCCGAGGTCTTCCTCTATACTGTGGTCATGATGTACACTCCTATGATCTGGGTTGGCTGAGGCTGGGGTGGATCATGGCATGAATTCTCTGTTGGGATGCTTGTCTCTCTATCTTTTTTTTTTTTTTCCTTTGGTCTCTCCCAGAGAGTAAACTTTTTAAAAAGAAGTATGCTGGGGCTAGCAGATGGCATGGTAGTTAAGGCACTGGACTCCCATATGGCTGACCATGATATTTATTTATGATGAGAAATATTTGAGAAAATACTGAATCAGAGTTAAATCCCTATAGGAATTGATCAAGGATGATTGTAAGAAAAGTTCTTATTGGCCAGAAGGTGAGGTGGAGGTTGGGTTGCTGGACTCCCACATCGCTGACTGCGGTTCAAGTTCCCGATCTGGTAGCTTGCTTTCTTACTTCCCCTCTTCCTGTAACTCTCAGGTCAAATAAAAAAATAATAATGATAAATAAAATCAAATAAGTCTAAAATAAGTAAATAAATAAAAATAAAATAATTCTAAAAAGAAGAATAAATAAATAAAGTCAGTATCGGGTGAAATGGACTTCAAAGACATCTGAAACTTCAAAAGTCAACCAGCTAATAGGTGATAAATGTTGAATTTGACCAAAAACATTCTGGTTTTAGGGCCAGACTCTTTACTGTCTGTACCTTTACAGGTAAATACATAAACACATTATCATTACTCATGAAAACTCACTGTTTCCTGGACTTTGAGTCTAAGGCATACATCTCTTTGTGCCCTCATGAGTGAAACATGAATGATACCAAGGCTTGTGCCTCTCTTTCAGAACACCTTCACCAGAATAACAGTGCTGAGAGGCCCATGGCTGTTGCTCGGTGGGTCCTTCAAGGCAGGGAAGCCAAGGCCCAATGCCAAAATGCAATTCTGTAAAACTGAGTAATAGTAAAAGGGGCCAAAACAATGTGGTTCAAGTATTTAGTTTGGATGGTTTACCTTGATCTTGAGATGTAATCTAAACTATCTGGAGAGATGGATGGACTTCATGTCCTTCAGGCAATCCTCTATGGAGCCTCCTTAGCTGTAAACATTTCTTGAGCGCTGCTCTGCTGGAGGAAAAAGAAAAATCACAACCATATAGAATGGAGACCATAAATCTGGAGTGAAACTAATCTCAGCTGAGCCTTCAATGTTACTCGGCAGTCCTATTACACGTGCGTCTCCCATTTCCCTCAGCTGCGATTCCAGACCTTCACTACTCTTCGAAACTTTCAATCTGCTATCTTCGGGATGACCTTGCTTGTAATTTAGGCACTAGCAACTATCAGGGGTGACTTTTCTTTCCCCACCATTTTGCTCATGAGCCCACCTGCACCTGCATCCCCTCTTCCCTCATTCTCATCTCCAGCAAAAGGCCATTTTCATATCAAAAGCAACTACATATACTGGGACTATGGATATTATTCACCTTGTCTCCATAGAGAAGTCATTCTATCAGTGTTCTTCTTCTTCTTCTTTTTTTTTTTTCTTTTTTTTTAAGAGAGAGATTTTTGCTACAGGGCACATGCACTCACTGGAGAGACAGAGAAAGATAGAAAGACAGAAAGAGAGAAATCACCCCCCCTCCCCCCAGGAGGGATGGCCATACCACCATCCCTTCTCCTCTATTCTCCTCTTGGGATCTTGGGCATGCATGCACACATACTCAGTATGAGTTTACGTCATTGGGTCTGGAACTCGAACCACGGTCGACGATGTGGGAGTAGAGTGACGTAACCGTTACGCCATCTGCTGATCTCTCTTTTCTTATTTCAATGTTTCATTGGTTATTCCCCATCAAAATGTGTCCATTCTTCTCATTTAAATAAAACCTCTTTAGCAACCCATTTATTCAGTACCCGCATGATACTTCCTTTGATAAATATTGTTTTAGAAAGTACCACTTACATTTGTATTGACTGATATGCATGGTATTCCTTCTGGAAAAAGAAATGTAATACACTCTAAAGTTATATGTGATTCTATGTAATATAAACAAGATTATGATAATAATAAATAAAATTAAAAAAAGAAAGTACCACCTAAATATACTGTGTATCTGCATCATCCATTCACTCTTCAATCCCTTCTCCCTTGACTCTAACCATATCACTGCCCAGACTGCCTTGCTTTGCTCCTGACCCAGGGCATCAGCATCACTATTATTCTGACAGTCCATCCATGCTGGAAGCTCTGACATGTCTCTCTTCTCTTGCTCCCGGTCTACTTCCTGCACTGGCTGCTTCTTCCCCGGTGCCATGGTTGGCTGCTATTTCTCTGCCCTCCCCTTAGATATCCTCTTTTCCTACTTTATTCCCTTCGTGGGGGATCTTGTTCCTACTGATGTTTTGCAACTTAATCTCAATCCTAAACTCTAGTCCAGTATCTCTGCCTGTTTTCTTAATAGTTCCTCCTGAATATCCTGTAGGCATGCAAACTCAGTATGTCCAGAATTGACCATGCTCCTTTCTGCTTCTGTACTCCTCCCAGTTATTACACAAAACATGTTCTTGTTCTTCCTCCTATATTCTTAAATTGATGAATGTTCAGATCTTCACATAGTTTCCTAAGCCCAAAGTCGGAGAGGTTTTCAATTCTTTCTCACATCCTGAACATGTCCTATCTATTCTTCTTGAATATCACCCATATGAACAGGGCTGCAATTTCACTTGATTTGGTCTATCAAGTTCCTTCACTACTGCAGCACAATTTTTTTTCAGGTTTTTGCCATAAGGCATGTGCCCTCCCCAAAAAGAGACAGAGAAAGGGAAAGTGAGAAACCACCCTCCATGGGGAGGACCATGCTGTAATCTTTTCTCCTTCATTCTCCTCTCAGGATTTTGGGTGTGCACACACATGTGCTTGGTGTGATTTTTTTTAAACTGCTGGATCTGGGACTTGAACCATCATCAGTCATGTGGGAGTTCAGCACCCTACTCACCATTCTACCTGCTGGTCCCCTGCAATACAATCCTTGACGTTTGCCTGGCCTCCAGGAATTCCCATCTCCAATCTCTCTTCCACTGAGGCTCTAGAGTTCAAATACAAATATTTGATGATGTTACTTCCTTGCTTACAATTGATCATTGGCATCTTATGACTCGCAGCAAATAATTTTTAAAACTTTTTAAAAAAGATTTATTTCCTTTATTTTATTTATCATTATTGTTATTTTTAATTTGACCAGAGTGAGACACAGAGAGAGAGAGAAAGAGAGAAAGTAAGCCACCAGGACAGGGACTTGAACCATGGTCAGACACGTGGGAGTCCGGCACCTTTAACCACCACGCCATCTGCTGACCTCCAATTTTTAAAACTTTTTGTCTGACTGGACAACACCTACTCATTTCTTCTTCCTCTGGGAAGTTTTTCAGGACAGATTTAGAGGTGTTATCCTAATATGGCATTCATTTTTGTGACTCATCCAGTTTAGTAATTATTATTATAGCTGCAAGTCTGATTCTCCACTGGTTTAAATGCCTTAAGAACAGGTCCTCACATTCTCAACTTTGCATCCATAGCACATGGTAAATGTTGGCATTCAACACACATTCAGTGGATGGAGGAAATGTGTACATGTGTGTGTGTATACATATATGTGTGTGTGTGTGTATATCTATATCTATATCTATATATCTATATATCTATATCTATATATTATTTAAGAAGTACATAATTGCAATAAGTAGCAAAAATTTGCCTGGGGAATCTCAAAGCCTGCTCTGCTGAAATGAAAATCAGGAATGCCTACTTGATTACATATATAACTCTGAAGACACACTTAGGGATGTACCCTAACCACAATTTATGCTATAGTAAGAATGTGTTTTCTAAACCACTACTGGGACACGCAATAGATTTTTAAGAACTCTATATCACCATGGAGGTGATTGTGCTTAATGTCCTTGACCAAAAGAGTCCAACTATACCAATAAATTAGCTGAATGAGAAGTTGGGAAAGGGAGGAGGTGAGGTTTGTGTAGATTCTCTGCTGAGACACTCTCCTTCAAGGAGATGGCCTTTGGTATTTATTTTTGTAAAGAATTATTTTATTTAACTTTATTTCTTTCCATCTTTATTTTAACTTGAACAGAGATGAGAGAGAGAGAGAGAGAGAGAGAGAGAAAGGGAAAGTGAGAAAGCAAGCCGCCATGTCTGGACCTCGAACCTCAGTTGGCCATGTGGGAGTCTAGCGCCCTTAGCTACCATGCCACCTGCCGGCCTCAGCCGTTGGTATTTTGAACAATGAGCCCCTCAGCTCCCACTGCATTCTCAGACACTTAACCTGAGGTCAGTCATATGCTGAGGCCAAGGATATGCAGGTCCCTTAAAATTATAGCAGCAGCCTCCAGCTGGCCTCAGTGTGTAGGAACTGGGAAGACCCTGTGGACTTTTGTTTTTCAATGTGATTTTTTTTAACACTTCGTGTTTTATAAACTTTTTCTTTATTTTCTCTCCTTCCAACAAAAAACTAATATCTAATTACTTCCTCATAGTAACTCTCTTTCAAGGGAAATTGTACATAGAGAATACTATGCCTTGAGTAATCAAAAAATGTTACCATGTACTTGAAAAGCAGAGCTAAGAGACAATTTGTAGTTCCTTTTTTTTTCACCAGTAGTTTAGAGGAAGACGATCTGTTATTGACATCACATACAAGCCGGGTAACCTGAGGCAAATCTCTCATCCTTCCATTCTTACCCTGTTCGCTGTTTTACTTGGAGGTCTGTATTCCAAAGATCCTCTAGCCACTGTGGCTATGTAGTGTGGCTACTTAAGGTCTTCAGTGTAGTTCTTATACAAAACCACCCTCCATATTATGTTTCTTTAGTCAATTACAGTTAATGCACTACTAGAGGTTTATTGGCTATATCTTTATCTTTGCCACATTCTTTTAAATTGACTTAATGGTGGGTAGATAGGCCTAGAACATACATATTCATTTGACCTTTGAACTGGTTGGCCTAGGGCACCATTAAAATTTGAATCTTGAGGAGCCAGCAGGTGGCATGGAGGTTAAAGTGGCTGGATCCCACATAGCAGACTCTGTGGTTTGTGTCCTAGACCTGGTAGCTTGAAAATCACTCCTGGTGCATGTGCATATGTGCCAAAATCCTGAGAACAGAATGGAGGTGTGGGGATTGCAAGTGGCTGTCCCTCCCAGGGAGTGATTTTTTTCACTTCCCTCTCTTTCTCTGTCTCTGTCTCTCTCTGGCAAGTGCACAGAGCACATAGCAAAAATGTAGACAAAAAATGTATTTTGATATTCAACTTGCATTTTAAACCATAAAACTATTTCTTCCTCCTCTTTTTAATCCTTGGGGAAAAAATCAAAATATTCATTTTTAGTCAAAAGCAAACCATAAGTCCAGCTACTGTGGCAGGTGCTGGACACTCCTGCCGGGCTGCCTGAGGCCACGCGGGAGGCCTAGATTCCATTCCAGCCCACCGTCAAAGCCTATTGCAGATGTGTGTGTGTGTGTGTGTGTGTGTGTGTGAGTGTGTTATCCCAGCTACTCAGTAGGCTGAGGCAGGAGAAAAAAGACACCAGGAGATCTCGTTGTAGGGAGGAAAAAAAAAGGAAGAAAGAAAATTACTAAAAAAAAAATAAGAGAGAGAGAGAGAGAGGGAGAGTGAATCATAGGATGAAAGAATGCAAATAGCAAGAAGATTGTCAATAGCTCTCAAAGTGAGAAATGCGTATTATGAAAAGTGGTGCACATTGGTCAAGACCAAAAAAGTTTTTAAATTTTTAAAAAGATGCTCACACTTTTGGCTAATTAGTGCTATAAAGAATCAGCACTACAACTGGCAAAGCTAAATAAGGTATGTCTTTTTAATCTGCTTCACAAGCTTGTTATAAGAATTAAATGTGGTAACATATATGAAAGCAATTTGCCAATTATAAAGTTCTTCATAAATGTGTAATATGGCTGGAGCAGGCATTTCTTCGAGACTATCACCTTTGGGGTCACTGATTTCCATTGTGGCTACTTGGGCTTTAATTCAATGAGTTTCAGGAAGCTTTAAACCTTGATCGGTGGAATTTGCCCCCATAAGAATACCAAATATACCACCTGCAGAGTATTTTATTTGCTTTAAAGGCCAGGGATCTTTTTCTTATTCTAAAAAATGCAAAAGACTTTCTGTTTTTGAAACAGTAAGTGGCACTGACATCTCTCAAGACTGAAAGCACTATTGTCTCATTTTAAGCACCACCTTATTATTAGGTGAGGATGTTGTTGGCAGGAATGAATAATTAGGTAACTCTTTGTGGGCACGTTTTTATTCAGGTCCCAAGGGGAATGTACAATTGTAACATCTCCTTGGATTATTTCACAAACATATGGCAAATGAAGCACCTGAGCCAGATGTACAAGCATATTATCGTATGTCTGTTTTAACTTAAAACTGTGAAATACATCAGATGGTGAAGTTATTTTGGTCGTGAACATCCATCATGGAAACAGTGTGGAAGCATCTTTTCTTTATTGTCCATTTTACTTGGACTGGAAATAATCAAGAGCAAAATAGCTTGGAAATCATCACTTGCGGTAGAAGATTCCAGGCAAAGTTCAAGACCTAATGAAGGTCTGGATTTACATGGGCCTCAGACATTCCCACATGGTTTATTAATGTCTATTTCCAATATTCACTGCTGGCGGGTCTGGAATCACAACTCACCCATGATTATTTTCAAGGCTCTTTTCCCTCATGCAGTGTTTTGGCTCTTCTAAAGATGCATGTGGGTAATTTAATATGGAATTCTTAAATAATGAGAAAATATTCTTTACTCATTCAGAAGGGAGGTTTTCTCGTGGTGCTTTGTTTGCCTCTTTTATTATTACAACACTGGATGTTTATTTTCCTAAAGAGTCATCCTCTGGTATTGGCTTCCAGGAATCATAGTAATCCAAGCAGAAATGCCCAGCCCATTTGCTAGTAGGAACACAGTATTTCAGAATGAATGATATAATTTCTAATCTGAGTTCCTCACGGTTTAGAACAAGAAGATATAGGTACCTTCACATTCCCGAGTGTAAGGTATTGCTCTTGGTCTGATACGAAAATAAAGAATACATAGGCATGGGCTGAATTTTCCCTTCAATACGTATGTGCCAATTCCATTAGCATTAATGAGTGCACTGCGTGTGTACAGAGGAGAATGTGGACCAAGTCACAATGAAACCTATTACTTTATCTAGTTAAAAAAAGGTGGTGAGAAGTAAGCTTGCATCATATTCCTCAGCTTTTCCGGAAAAAGAGAAATGCACAGTGAGAGCGTGCAGACGGCATGGTGGCGGCGGCAGCATTGGTGAAAGGCATTTACTTTTTATAGTCAGTGTGGCAGAGAGCAGAGATTTTGGGGGTTGAGTTACTGTGGCTGGCAAATGTTGAAGCTGACAACAGAGGTCCACAGAGCCTTAGATATTCCGGCTTTGTTTTGCATCAAAATAAGGAAACAAAATATTTATGAACTTAATTCTGCCTCTCCATTCTTCCCCCTTTGAAATGGCAATTCTCTGCGTGATGATATGTATAGATTGCGTGGCTCGGATGTGTCCTGAGCCAATGCAGTATTCCATAAATGTGGTGCACCTGTGTTTCCTTGGTCACCCTGCTGTCACTGGGGTGCCTTAAAACTCCTTTCCAAAAGAAGTGAGCAGGAGGCAGGGTGGAGTTGTGTGGGAAAAAGGGTAGGATCTCCTTCCTTTGTTTTATTTATTTTTTCTTTTTCTTCTCATGTTGAAAGCCTTGGAGCATGGATTTAATTTCAGGTGAAGATGTCAGGTTTATGCCAGCCCGGAGATGCTGGTAAATCCCGAGGTGTGATGGTGGTGGCCCTGACGCCCTCATACTTACCTACCTCACAGGGACGTGGCTGTATTTCTAAAGCACACCTCTAATACTGCAGAGCTGCTCAGGTCAGGGCATTCTGAGCCACACAGACCTGTGCAACGCAGAAGCCCTGTGTAAGGCTGTGACCACACCAGCCTCTCTCCTGGTCCAGCAGGACCTCCAGTGTATTCACGACCCCGGATCTTAGCAAGCCTAGCACTCTGATGGGTCTGAGAAATGGACTTCTATCATTGTGAGAAACCACGAAAAGCTAAACAAAATGACTAGCAATGGACAACGAAATGGGAATACAGATTCTGTGCCCTTACCTTCATGTCCCCCCCGAAGATTTAAACTTCTGATGGTAAAAGCAATAATGTTCTGACCTGAAAGGGCTGAGGTTCTGTTGCCAGTGGTTGTTTAGAGACTCATTCCTCTGCAGCACGAGTACCATCAACCCTAGCAGCGGCGGAGTGGTGGCGGCAACCACAAAAACTGGAGTTCAGTCATATTGGCATCAGATTCTGGAAAGGGGAGGGCAGGGAGAGAGGGAGTCTATTGGCCTAAAAAGCTGAAACATCTGCTGGAGTTATTAACAGCTTTTTGGCTGAGTTCAGCAGCAGGGCACCTTGTGGTTGATAGATTCTTCTCTCAGCAATTCAAAACAATGCAGTTAAAGCAAATTTCTCATTTTCAGAGCACAGCTTAATGAGGCATACAGTATTTTAAAAATAGTCACACTTAAAGTGGTCAATAGCAGTGACTGCAATCAGTAGTTACCTTCGGTGCTCTGCCGCGTTGTTAACTTTGCCTGGGTGGTTGCGTAACATGGGTTTTTCAAAGGACCATGTAGCTCATGGTTAACTCACTTTGTAGGAATTTGCATTATTTATGAAGTTTATGCAGATTATCCCAGGGTGTAAATATTGGCAAACTTGATCAAGAACACTTAGAGGCCTCGTGGCTCTCCCTTCTGAAAAGTATGCATTAAGCCACTTTAGGCTCAGAAGTCCAATTCCAGGAAAAGTTCTAAGGGGCCAAATTTCAAAGATGAAATAAAACTGAACACGTAGAGACAGCCAGAGCTGGAAAAAGCTCTGGACTGAAAGCCAGGGTCGAGGGTTTTTGCCCTAGTCTTAATACTAAACGGGCCATGTGAGTCCCTGGGGGAGTCACTTAATCTTTCGGCTTCAATTTCTTCCTCTACAAAATTAAGGGGCCATTTAAGGGGTTTGTCTCCAAACGTTTCCAACCAGCTCTGCCATCCTGGAAACGGAGGAGTTCAAATTCAGTTTTAAAGCACTTCCCCTATGAGACCAAGGAATTGTGACCCAGTTGAGGCTGCTCACCCAATGCCTGACAGTATGCGTGGTCTTTGGGAGGAGGCATCAGACAATGAACGGCAAAGTTAAATAGCTCTGTCAGTCACTCCAGGAGAAAGCACCATATGCCATAACAGACATGAGCAAAGTACAACCAGCCCCAGCTGGATTTGCTAGCCTGCTAGTTCATCTGGCCAGATGACAGTGTCCAGCCCAAGGAAGGGGCACACACAGCTTCGTGCCCCACTGATCCAGCATGCTAACTTCAGCAGGAGGAAGGGAGTGGTGAGGGTGAGAGCAGGCAGATCAGTGGTGGGCCAACATCTGCAGTGGAGCTGAAGTCAGCTCCATCCCTCTTTCCTCACTTGACCCTGTGCCCAGCATAGAAAAGGAGAGAAATTTGCCAAGTCGTTGTTTCCCCAGGCTAATAGATGATCTGATCCTCAATCGCAGAGAGAAGTCAAAAGAGGACAGCACCTCTCTTTCTGCATTCTGATCCAGGAATCTCTAAGAGCAGGTATTCTTTTTTCTTATTTTCTTATTTGCTAGAGGGTGCATGTGCTAACTGGAGAGAGAGAAAGGAAAGAGAGAAAGAGAGAAGGACAGTAGAAATCACCTGTGGGGGATGGCCACACTGCAGTCCTTTCTCCCCCATTCTCCTCTCAGGATTTTGGGCATACATGCACACCTGCCTAGTGTGTTTTTTCAAGCTACAGGGTGGGGAGCCTCAGACTGCATGGTGGGCCATGTGGGATCCAGTCACCTCAACCTCCACATCACTGACTAGCCCAGAGCAGTTATTCTTATCTATTCAGAAAGTATTGTGGTTAGTTCTAAGATATACTTACACCCTGATAGGCAAGAACCTTATGAATGCAGGGGTGCTTCTAGCCTCTGTAACAAAGTGTCTGCCATTAAGGATGAAGGTACATGGTTCGTGATAAAATTGATCGTCTGGTCCTCTACCTCAGCAAGAGTCTCTGGTTTCACTGAAACCTGCTGGGAGCATTGTACAAGCTAAGTGAATAAAAACAAATCGAAGCCTTTCCACGCTGCTCAGAAGGGCTCATATGGTGTGGCCCTTAATTCCTGAATTACCTTCAAAGGGAATCTTCACACTATCCAGAGCCCTTGCATCCTACAGACGAGGGGTCTTGTGTCCTCAAGTTCCTTGCTGTAGAACCTACTTGGGTGATATCAGGCTTGATTTTCAGTTGGATAGTCTATCTATAGAAAGAAACCTCACACCTCTCACAGAAGCTGGGCAATGCTTCTGATGGCAGCTTGGGCCTTTGTTGACATTGAAAGCAAAGCCAATGTCATGACTTGTCCTCCAGGAATACCAGCCAACATGCTGTTCTGAAGTCTGCTGTGCCCTAGGAGCCTTACCCACAGATGAGCAATTAAATGCCAGAACCCTGTGTAACCAGGAGAGCTTCTGTTTTGGTGGATCTCTATCCCAGGGCTGACTTTGGCTTTTCACAGTGCTATCTTACTTAGACCTGTGGTCCTGTAGTACAGGTATCTCTCTGAGTCCTGTGTTATGTGAACCCCATAATCCTATACAATAGTAGGGAGGCCACTGGTGGGTCTGGCCCAGAAAGTCCTGCATAAGCACAATGTACCTTGCAGGAACTTTCCTGGGAAGCCATACCTAAACTCTCTACAGAGATAGATAGGACAGAGATGAGAAAGGAAGATCCCATTCTGTTGAAAAGAAGTGACCCAGATTTTAGGAGAAATGGACTGTCTAGCTCCCAAATTCATTGCCACTGAACTTAGGGGGCAAACTGGTCTGAAGTTCGGCATATCTCACTCATGCTATTTGCTCAGAAGTTTTTCATTGAGGATGAGGATGCTGGCTGCTACTGGAGATTCTCTGTAGCTCCCATATCATGGGACATTGAAGGGATACACTAGCCACTCAGCCATAGAGTGACCATAAACTGGCTTTCCCCAGTTTCCTAAAGAGATCTCTGAAAAATAATGGGAGAAAAATTTCAACTTAGTGTCACACACATAACCCATACCAACAAGTCTATGTCAAAAGGCAAGTATAGACATGCCCTTACATCTTGTGTCACCTAGAGCACAGTTGTTGATTTGGTTGAAATTGTGTGTGTATGTGAGTGTGTGTGTGTGTGTGTGTGTGCGTGTGTGTATCTTAAACACAATATCACCTTTCAAGTCAGGGCATGCATAAAACCCAGTAGCAAATATTTTTTGTTGTATTACTTAATAAGAAGTGATTGTATCCTATCTGAACTTTGCCACACTTGAAAACTGTGACAGCAAATGATAATTCTAATTCTAATGCCTTAAAGGGCACATATACTATTTAGTAAAATTGAGAGGTAGAAATTAGAAAATGCTTCAGCTAACTTTATTTAAGCCAATAAACTAATAGTTAATTTTGATCAGGTCACTCGACTTCTATAAAATAATCTACCATTTTTTTTTAAGTAAAGGAAGACTAAGCATTATTATCACCTACTGTTAGACTATGACAGCATACTTTTTCAAAGTTACAATTTAGGGTTTAATAATAATTAAATTATGGCATTTTATTAGAGGGAATGCATAGTAAAGAAGCATGAGTACATCATCTTGGCTAAAAAGCAATGTTCCCTTTGGGAAGTTTCGACACAAGAGCAGAAAGGAAGCTTGGGTTTGAACTATAAAGAATTACATGCTGGGACCAGCAGTTAGCATAATGGCTATGTTGCTGGACTCCCATGTAGTTGACTGCAGTTTGCATCCCGGACCCAGTGGCTTAAAACACACGCCGGGCACGTGTGCATGTGTGCCCAAGATCCCGAGAGGAGAATGGAGGAGAAGGGATTGCAGCGTGGCCATCCCCCCTGAGGGGTGATTTCTTGCTTTCTGTCTCTCTGTCTCTCTCTGTCTTTCTGGCGAGCGCACGCACCCTATAGCAAAAACCTCTCCAGAAAAAAAAAAAAAAAGAAATACATGCCAAGGTAAAGCATTTTAATATTTGGGTTAACAGTGGACTGTGAAAAATTGGAGATATATGAGAGTACCAGAGAAAGAACATATGGAGAGTATCTCAGATTTAATTTCTTTATATATATATATATATATATATATATATATATGTGTGTGTGTGTGTGTGTGTGTGTATTTATTTTTAATTTTGTTTTCTTTTACACAATCACATTATTTAGCTTACAAGGTGAATATTTTAACATGGAACATTTCTCCCTAGTCCAGTTGACTAAACTATAAAATATTTTTAACAGAAATTGGCACATTTCTTTGTCCCATTAATGCTTTTCCTCTCCATTTTTCTTCTAATTGTTTTTCCTCAGATGCTACTCTTTCACACACACTACATCTGTATTTACATCCATTTACTGTGTTTCTATATCCTTCAGTCAATCCCCTTCAGTCATAGAGTGTGGACACTCGGTATATATTAAGTGGGGACATACAGTGTCTCTCCTTCATAGCCTGGCTTGCTTCACTTAGCAGTAAATCTTCCATATTCATCCACTTTCTGTCAAAAGCCAGGGTTTTGTTGTTTTTTATGGCTGAATAATATTCCATAGAGTATATGTGCCATAGTTTTATGATCCATTCATCTGTTCGTGGGCATTTGGGTTGGTTCCATGTCTTAGCAATTGTGAATAGTGCCACAATAAACATCAATGTGCAAGCACTTTTCTGATTAAGATTTCTTCTGTCCTTGGGAACCAGCAGTTAGCGTAATGGCTATGTCGCTGGACTCACACGCAGTCGACTGCGGTTCACGTCCTGGACCCGGTGGCTTAAAACTCACGCCGGGCGCGTGTGCGTGCATGCCCAAGATCCCGAGAGGAGAATGGAGGAGAAGGGATTGCAGCGTGACCATCCCCCCTGTGGGGTGATTTCTCGCTTTCTGTCTCTATGTCTCTCTCTGTCTGTCCGGCGAGCACACGCGCCCTATAGTGAAAAACCTCTCAAAAAAAAAAAAAAAAAAATTCTTCTTTGGGTAGAGACCAAGGAGTGGGATTGCTGGATCATATGGTAGTTCTATTTGTAGATTTTTGAGGAATCTCCAAATTGTTCTCCACAGTGGCTGGACCAATCTACATTCCAACCAGCAATGTAGTGTAAGAGAGTTCCCCTTTCACCACACCTCCACCAGCATTTATCTTTTTTTTTTTTTTTTTTTTTTTTTTTTTAATCTTAGTCATTCTGACTGGAGTTAGGTGGTATCTCATTGTTGTTTTGATCTGCATTTCCTTTACAATGAGGGATGTTGAGCATTTTGTCATATGCCTTTTGGCTATTCGCATGTCATTTTTACAGACTGGTTTTTCAACTCATTCTCCCATCTTTTAATAGGGTTGATCATCCCCCCCCCCCCCCCACTTCTGGAAACAGCTGCTTTAGTTCCTTGTGTATTCTGGTTATCAGTCCCTTATCTGACGCATAGTTAACAAAAATATTTTCCCATTCTGAGGGCTGTTGATTCACACTAATTACTGTGGCTTTTGCCATGCAGAAACTTCTTTGTTTGATGTAATCCTACTTGTCTATTTTGGGGATTACCGACTGTGTTTTGGGGGTCTTATTTAAGAAGTCTTTCCCTACCCCAATGTCTCCCAGAGTTTCCCCAGTGTTTTCCAGGACCAGTTTTATAGTGTGAAGTCTTAAATTTAGATCTTTGATCCATTTTGACTTGATTTTTGTCAGAGGTGAGAGGTAGGGGTTCAGATTCATCTTTCTGCAGGTGGAAATCCAGTTTTTCCAGCACCATTTGCTGAAGAGGTTTTCCTTTTCCCACTGGATTGACTGGTACCCCTTGTCAAAAATCAGTTGACTGTATGTTTGGGAATTTATTCCTCAGATTTAATTTTTAAGAATTATTTATTTACTTTTATTTATTACTATTATTTTTTAAAATTTGCTATGGAGTATGAGCACACAGCAGAGAGAGAGAGAGAGAGAGAGAGAGAGAGAGAGGAAGAGAGAAAGCAAGCCACTAGGTCTGGCACTAGAACCATAGTCAGCCATGTGGGAGTCCAGCATCCTAACCACCACAGCACCTGCTGGCCCCAATACCTCAGATTTTTCTGTGGTACTCCAGGTATGAGGTGGTGACAGTGGTGATACAATAAAAATAGACTTAAATTTTTTTCCATGGCAAAATAAACATTATTCCAAGGATTAGTAGTGATTGATCAAAAATTGGTGGAAGGACCTGGGATAATAAGGGTTGTCCACATTGCTATAGTTTGCTTCATTTGTTACACAGTTGTTTAACACCTACTATGCATGTGGTGATATTTTATTTTCTGGAGATATAGCAAGTGACCCAGAGAAGTACATTCTATGCTGCTAGAGAACTTACATTCTAGAGGTGAACTGAGATCAAGGTTAGGTTGATAGGAATAAGGAACTTGTGAGGAAGGACTGGTGTTGGTATTAGTTGGAGATAAGATTAGAGCAGCTCCAGTTAAATGTAGACTAAGCAGAACAACATCTTAGTAGACAGACCAGGGCTAGGAAGAGATATCAAGAAGTCCTATAGGATGAGTAAACCAGGTATCAAATAATTTCCAAGTAATGGTATGCTGCCTTCACAATCTCCATGAAGATGCTCTCCCAAAGGATCATGTGGGATCAGGCTTCCTTACCCTCTGGGCTATGGGGCTGGTCCTGAATAATGCAATTTGTTTATAGCACAGGAAAATATCTTGCTATGTCTGATGCTTTGGGAGAGAGAATAAAATATTTTTATTCCATAAAATTTGGGGAAGCAGTGCTTCTCAGAATTTAATATACATATAAATCATCTGAGGATCCTGTTAAAATAATGCTTCTGATTCAGTATAACTGAGTGGGGCTCTCAATTGTGCATTTCTAAGCTGCCAGGTGCTGCCACTACTGCTGCTCATCCTTGGACCTAACTGTTGTGTTTTGACATTGTGATGTTATTAAATCTCACATTGCCCCCTTCCACTGCTGATTACTGAAAACAACTGGTTCTGTCTTGTAGGTATAAATATATAAAAACGAAGATGATAAAAACATAGGGTATTAAACTCTGTGGGAAAAGGTATATGCAAATTTTGTATATAGCCAAGAGTATGGAACTAATGGTCAAAAAAAAAGAGCTAAAGTATTATGGAAATTGACTTCTAGATTGGGTGATCTTAGAAAGTTTCATGGAAAGGGATGCTTTTTAGTAGTCGTAAAAGTTTTATAACTACGGATGCTTTATGGTAGGCAAAAGAGGTAAAACAGTGCCATGTTATTCTGATCATTATACATTTCTAACACATTTTGACATCTTAATGCAAAGACTTTCTCATTACTCTCATCTCTAAAAATTTTGTGTTTCTTTGTTTGTCATTATGTTTTCATTTCACATGAACCTTAGATCATCATTAGTTCAAGAAAATACACTGAGATTAATTGGATTTCATTAAGTTTAAGGATTCGTTGAAGAAGTATTCACATTCTCTGATGTTGTCTTCCTATTGTTAGGTCTCTCCACTTATTGCAGTCATCATGCTTCTCATGAAAGTTTATCGTTTCTGGGGAACCAGCAGTTAGCGTAATGGCTATGTCTCTGGACTCCCACATAGTTGACCACAGTTCGTGTCCCGGACCCGGGAGCTTAAAACTCACACCGTGCGCATGTGCGTGCGTGCCCAAGATCCCGAGACGAGAATGGAGGAGAAGGGATTGCGGCGTGACCATCCCCCCTGGGGAGTGATTTCTCGCTTTCTGTCTTTCTGTCTCTCTCTGTCTGTCTGGCGAGCGCACGCGCCCTATAGCGAAAACCTCTCCAAAAAAAAAAAAAGTTTATCGTTTCTGGAAATAGTTTCTTCGTTGAGCATTTCTTTCCTACCTACACAACAGGTAGGAAACAAGTATATATTAGGTCATTGGAAAAGTCATGACGTAGTTTCCTGTTTTGCATACTAACAACCAATATATGTTATTCTAATGATTTTTCAGTGACTCCTTTGTATGTCTAACATTAATTTTTTTTTTTTTTTGGAGAGGTTTTTGCTATAGGGCGTGTGCGCTTGCCAGAAAGACAGAGAGAGACAGAGAGAGACAGAGAGATAGAAAGCAAGAAATCACCCCCTGGGGGTATAGCCACGCCACAATCCCTTCTCCGTTCTCCTTCCGGGATCTTGGGCACGCACGCACACGTGCCCGGCGTGAACATTAATTTTGCTTTTGGGAAGAAATTTGTTAGACACTATCTCTTACCCAAATTGTACTTCAAAGTATCATAACTTCCCATAATATTTTCTAATTGATTCTAATTTTTCAATTATATTATTGCTGATACTAACTCTGAAGTTTGTGTATTTAACATACACATTCATTTCACCTATAATAAACTCACTAAACTTTATTAGTCTCAAAGTTTTAATTGATTATGTTCAGTTTTTCTCATAATGATCATATCATCCCACAATACCAATAATCATCTCATTTTTACCTCACTCATTTTCCTTACCTTACTACATTGGCACAAATTTCAAAATATGTTTTTATCACAATGTGTTATGTAAATATCTTTGTCTTCTTTTTAGTTATTTTCTTCTGTCTTCTGTGGTTTTATATCCTGATCAGTGTTAATGAATTACTGTTTTATATATTTCTTTATTAAAATTATTTTGATGCTGAACAATAATTCTGGATTACCATTAGTCCTTAAGGACTCATCTTTGCAAATCTTGAATTCTTCCAGTTCTACATTATCTCTTGAATTTTTCACAACAAACAGATAAGGGATATTTAAAAAAATTTTAAAGTCTCACATTTTTTAGATTCTTACAGACTAAAAAAAATTGTTTTGTCAAGATAGCAGGTGGTGTGGCATTTAAGGTGTTGGACTTCGATATGGCTGACTACAGTTCAACTTCTGGACCCGGCGACTTGCTTTCTCATTTTGTTTCTCTCTCTGTCTCTCTCTGGTAAAATTAAACAATAATAATAATAATAAATAAAATATTAAATAATCCTTTAAAATTATTTAGCTAAAAAATTATTGGATCACAACTTTTGTTCTAAAAAATTGTAAACATTTGCTCCATTTATTTCTTCCCTTATAACAGTCTAAGGCCGGGCTGACTTTGTTCCTTTGTAGGATCATTCCTCCCCCAACCCCCTCAAATGAATAGCAAACAGATTCAGTGCCAGTTTTCTCTAGTCCCAAACAAAAGATGTCCAGAAAGGGACACATTGTCTCAGTTGTGGTTAGGCCCTTGAGACTTGGACATTTCTAGGGGGTTCCTGCCTTTCCCATACATGCTTTGGTGGAACTATGCATATAGAACAGAGAGGGAACCAAAAATGTATCTGGTAGGAAAGTTCAAGGGAAAAGATGGCAAATCAAAGTCTGCACCTTGAGATGATAAGATTGCTAGGTCAATGGATGGTACTATTTGCTCAAGAAACAGCACGACTCACAGCACAGGTACAGAAAAGCAGGTAGTTTCTCACAGGCACACCATAAGGTCCATGGAAGAAATAGCTGGAAATGAAGCTGGCCGGCAGAGTAGGATCAGACTGAGTAACACCTTAAGGAAGATAGCTGTTACTTTAAAAAATTACATTTTATTTACCTTTTTCATGTGATTATTATTTTCCAATTTGGCCAGAGAGAAAGAGAAAGATGGAAAGTGAGAAAGCAAGTTGCCAGGTCCAAGACTTGAACCGCAGTTGGCCATGTGAGAGCCCAGCACCTTAACCACCATGCCACCTGCCGGCCCCAAGGAACATAGGTGTTATTTTAAAGGCAAAAAACATTCAAAGCAATGAAGAGTTCAAATGCAAAGGAGAAAAGCACCATCAGAACTGTGCTTCAGTCTCATTATGCAGGTGGTTGGCATGGAATTTGAGGGTAGACCATTTGGGAACTTAGACAAGAGTTGAAGATCTGGAGTTGGAAAGTAGAAATACAGTAAGGACAAATGAAGAGTAGGGTTTGAGGGTTGAGTTGACAAGGACTGTAAGAGATGCATAGGTGGAGTGAGATGCAGGAGCCAAAATGACTTCCATTTTCTTCAGTGCAGAAAACTGAGATAGGAATGTCAGGAGAAGCAGTTTTCCTTTCCTTTTTTTTTTTTTTTTTTTTTTTTTTTTTTTTTTTTTTTTTAGAGAGATTTTTGCTATAGGGCACATGTGCTCACCAGAGAGACAGAGAGAGACAGAAAGCGAGAAATCCCCCCTGGGGGGATGGTCATGCCACAATCCCTTCTCCTCCATTCTCCTCTCTGGATTTTGGGCATGCACGCACACACACACTTGGCGTGAGTTTTAGGCCGCCAGGTCTGGGACTCAAACTGCAGTCAACTACATGGGAGTCCAGCTATGTAACCCTTATGCCATCTGCTGGTCCCAAGAAGTAGATTTTTTTAAGGTTAAAAAAAAAAAAGCAGTAAATTTAGTTTTAGGTATTAGTAGACTATGGGGTATACAGAAATTGTGTAGTAGGGAGTTGTAAATTGGGGTCTAGAGATTAGAAGAGAGCTCTGGGCTGGTGAAACAGAACCAGGCATGGATAAGTGGAGGGTGGACAGGCTATTCAGAGAGAAAGGATGAAAAGTGGGACATGATGTAAACCTTAAGGCCACATGCTACAAAGAGAATGAATAGCTAAAGACTGAAAATAGGCTGTAAGCTTTGCAACATAAGACGTTATTAGTGACCACTGCTTACAGAGCCTCACTTTAGTTGGCAGATATAAGTCAAATAACAAAAATTTTGAGAGGAAGGATTTTTCTTTTTCTTTTCTTTTTTTTTTTGAGAGCTTTTTTTTTTTCTATAGGGTGCGTGTACTCGCCAGAAAGGCAGAGAGAGACAGAGAGACAGAAAGCGAGAAATCACTCCCTAAAAGGGATGGCTATGCCGCAATCCCTTCTCCTCCATTCTCCTCTCGGGATCTTGGGCACGCACGCATACGCACCCGGCATAAGTTTAAGCCACCGGGTCCAGGACTGGAACCACAGTTGACTACATGGGAGTCCAGCAACATAGCCATTACACCAACTGCTGGTCCCAATTCTGAGAGGAGTTTTGATCTACTTCTAGAAGCTAGAAGTAGAGTAAAAGAGAAGCTTGTAGATAGCTAACATAAAGGATAAAATTTTTGTTTACTTGATGTTTAAGGATAAAACCAAGAAAGCAATTTCCAAAATTAAATTGACTTATCTTGAATTCCTAAGTTATTTTTAGTCTCATTTTTTAAAAACTTAATATACAGCATTGATATATTGATTAATATATACACACTCAATGTTTGAATCCTATTAAGTGAAACCTGAAAATATATTTAAAATGCCTAACAATTATTTTCTTTTTTGTTTTTTTTCTTTCTTTTTTTGGAGAGTTTTTTTTGCTATAGGGCGCGTGCGCTCGCCAGAAAGACAGAGAGAGACAGAGAGATAGAAAGCGAGAAATCACCCCCTGGGGGGATGGACATGTGGCAATCCCTTCTCCTCCATTCTCCTCTTGGGATCTTGGGCATGTATGCACACGTGCCCGGCGTGAGTTTAAGCTGCTGGGTCCGCGACTTGAACCGTGATCGACTACATGGGAGTCCAGCGACATAGCCATTACGCTAACCGCTGGTCCCACCTAACGATTATTTTCAGTATTATTTCAAATATTGGTATAAATGAACTTTTATGTCTACACCAATTTGCAAACCCTTTCTCATTTAATTCTCATAACAACCAGGTAATGAATGAAGGTGAGGCATTATTACCATATTGCAGAAGATAAAACTGGGGCCCTTAGAAGTCTAGTTAGAATGTTGGGGATAGAGGTAAGGAGCAGCAAAATTCAAGCTCAAATTAAGATCACTCATTTCTTTCTTTTTTCTTTTCTTTTTTTTTTTTTTTTGAGGTTTTTGCTATAGGGCACATGCACTTGCCAGAAAGACAGAGAGGGACAGAGAGATAGAAAGCAAGAAATCACCCCTCAGGGGGATGGCCACACCGATATCTCTTCTCCTCCATTCTCCTCTTGGAGTCTTGGGTACACACACACACACACACACACACACACACGCCCGGTGTGAGTTTAAGCCACCGGGTCCAGGATTCAAACCGCGGTCGACTGTATTCCATGTAGTCACATGGGAATCCAGCGAAATAGCCATTATGCCAATTGCTGGTCCCAAGATCATTCATTACTGAGTGAAAATTTTTTCTTCTCTATCAGTCTTCCTTCCTTTCTTTCTTCCTTCCTTCCTTCCTTTTTTCCTTCCTCCCTTCCTTCATTCTTCCCTCCCTCCCTCTGTTTCTTTCTTCCTTTCTTTTAAGAATTATTTATTTATTTAATTTTATTTGTTATTATTATTTTTTAATTTGACCAGAGAGAGACAGAGAGTGAGAAAGGGAAAGTGAGAAAGCAAGCTGCTATGTCCAGGACTCAAACCACTGTGGGCCATGTGGGAGTCCAGAACCTCAACCAGCATGCCACCTGGTGGCCCCTCACAGAGTTTTTTCTATAACATAAAGTCATTCTGAAATGTTTTTTAAAAATTATTTAATTATTTCTATTTATTATTACTATTTTTTAATTTGACCAGCGAGGGACACAGAGAGAGAGGGAAAATGGGAAAGCAAGTCACCAGGTCTAGGACTCAAACTGTGGTCGGTTATGTGGGAGTCCAGTACCCTAATCACCATGCTACCTGCTGGCCCCCCCTGAGATGTTTTTATTAGCCATCATTAGCAGTAGCACACTCCAATCCTACAGCTGGGAGTTAAACTTGGTGTGACAAGAACATGCCAATGTCCATAACTGATGGTGATAGTCATTTTTTTCCTAAAGAATTATTTTATTTAACTTTATTTACTTACTAATTTTAATTTGACCAGAGAAGGAGAGAGAGATGGGGGGTGGGGAGAGAGAGAGAGAGAGAGAGAGAAAGAGAGAGAAAGCGAGAAAGCAAGCGAGAAAGCGAACCACAATTGGCCATGTGGGAGTCCAGCACTCTTACCCACCATGCTACCTACTGGCCCCATGACAGTGACACTCTTAACCACCATTCATTCTCAGAGAGGTGAACACACATGTTTATGTGTCAGTATTCCATGGAAGGACTATCTAGAGGCTTTTCTTATTATGAACGTGCTTTCTTCAAGTGCCCAGTGTTAATTGCTAGATTTTTTTTAAAGTTATCTATTTATTTAATTCCATTTGTTATTATTTTTTAATTTGACCAGAAAGAGAGAGGGAGAGAGAGAGAAAGAGAAAGTGAGAAAACAAGCTGCCAGGTCTGGGACTTGAACTGAGGCTGGCCATGTGGGAATCCAGCGCCTCAACCATTACACCACCTGCTGGCCCCTTAATTGCTAGTTTTTTTTACAATGGGCTATTTGAAAGTGTGATTGCAGAGAATATGACATATGAGAAACTTCTTCATAGAAAGAACTGATCACTTAAAGTATCACTTAAAATGATACTGTTTAAAACTTCAAACATTTAAAAACTTTAAAATCTTGATAGATAGT
The DNA here is from genome assembly GCA_026018925.1 of Tupaia tana. Lineage (NCBI taxonomy): Eukaryota > Metazoa > Chordata > Mammalia > Scandentia > Tupaiidae > Tupaia > Tupaia tana. Next base: position 35,315,251 of record JAKSZU010000013.1, on the reverse strand, counting down.
ATTTGTCTTGTTTTATGAAACTGTTATCATTTTCCTTTACCTCATTGACATGAGAGTTTATTCTGTCACAACCTCCCAATGGGGCCCTACCCTCGGGATATCTCATTCAATACTTCTGTACCCCATTTCCATAGCTGTGATAGCCCAGAGGCCTCCCTTTAATTTTTAGGTATTTCTAGAGCTTATAATTTTATGATTTACTTTGATCCTACATGCCAAGGTCTTGGCATGATATGTAAGATCTGCTCCAAGTGTGTCAGGTATCACTCCCCCCTGGCTTTAAAATTAAAAGAACATAAGGTATATACATTCTAACCATTTCATGAGTTAAATAAGCCTTCTGAGGATTTTGAGGTTTGTGGGGTAGGGTTACATCGAGAATCATGTAGACTCCCATTGTCTTTTCAATTCCTATCTGGAAAAAATGAAATATTATTCCTCCTTGCTCAAATATAACAGATCTAAACCCAAGTTCTTATGTTCCTCCTTTCGATTCCCAGGCATTACTTAGGGCTTTTTTCTCATAGCAATATTCTCTTTCTAGAAGGAAGCCTGTTGTCAGCTGTTATTATCAAACAGGACTTCCTGGGACTAACCAGTGGTGACTCAGTAATAATGCATCTATAATATAATACTATACTCACCTAAGAAGGTCCTAGGTTCGTGTACTGAGGCCAGCTTGTACGTGCTAGGTGAATGTGCTCTCATGGTCCAGGATGGCTGAGACTGGGGGTAGATTGTGGCATGAAGACTCTGCCTATCGCTAGCTCACGGAAGAAATAAATTTTAAAAAGACCCCAGAATCTCCTATGTTATTACATTTGTAATTAACCATAGTAAAGTATAAATAAAATATATTATTAAGCATTTACTTCCAACTTTTCTCCCTCTTCTTTTCCCAGAGAAATTAGAATTTAGGCCCTGGGTCAGCAAATGGCCTGAAGCCCAGATCAGAGCAGTTCCCTGGTTTGCCTGTGGCTGGTTTTGCTATCACTACAGTCGTGGAGTTCAGTGGTTGCAACAGAGACTTCATGGCCTACAAAACTGAAATTATTATATTTTTTTTGAGAGATTTTTGCAATAGGGTGCATACATTTGCCTGAGAGATGGACTGAGACAGAGTGACTGGAATTGAGAAATTACCTCCCTGGGAGGGATGGCCATGCTGCAATCCTCTATTCTCCTCTTGGGATTTTAGGCATGCACGTACATGTGCCCGGTGTGTTTCAAGCCACCGGGTCCAGAACTTGAACCGTGGTCTACTATGTGAGAATCAGTGCTTTACCCAATAGGTCACCTGCTGACTTCAAACTGAAACTATTTCCTACCTAGTCCTTTGCAGAATTTTCTGACCCTTACTTTGATAGCTTTTGAAAATACGTCAGCTGTGCCTGGAACTTCGCTGTGCCTGGAACTTCGCTGTCCACAGCATTTTCACACTCCTTATTTATCTTGACCCCTAACATTCTGAAGTAAGTTGTTCTCCTCCTTTTGCAAATGTGGACATGGAGAAGTGACCAGCCCAAGACCACACAGGAAGGAGATGACAGATTGGGATTAGTGAAAATGATCTCAGGACCAGGAGTTAGCGTAATGGCTATGTTACTGGACTCCCACGTAGTTGACCGCGGTTCGAGTCCTGGACCCGGTGGCTTAAACTCACGCCAGGCGCGTGTGCGTGCATGCCCAGGATCCCGAGAGGAGAATGGAGGAGAAGGGATTGTGGCGTGGCCATTCCCCCTGGGGGGGTGATTTCTCGCTTTCTGTCTCTCTCTGTCTGTCTGGCGAGCGCACGTGCCCTATAGCAAAAAAAAAAAAAAAAAAAAAAAAAAAGATCTCACATTTGTTCCTGATGATGACCTTTGGAAAAGAAAGTACTGATAGCTGAGGAGGCCCTGCTTTTGTTTGATCCTATTCCATTCACTCCTGATTTTTTGAGGTAAATTTGCCTGTTCAGTGCCCCTTCCCTAATCTGTGAGTGGGTAGAATATGCTAAAATAGACATAAAAATAATTGGAGACTAGTTCTTAATTCTACACTCATCTGCGGAAGGATTCGAAGGCACAGGAACGTCCCAGAGTTGAAAAGCTGGGCACAGCTGCCCGCACACCTTGAGCCCAGCTCAGCGTCGCCTTGGTTCTGCCCCTGCTCAGGACTGTCAGCGTGGCCTTCTCACTCTGAATTCAGTGCTCTTTCCACTACATTAAGCAGATTGCTGAAAAATGATAGCACGATAATGATGATGATTTCAGGAAGACACAAAAACAAGAAGAGACAAAAGAAGAGGGGGAAAATTTGTGCTGGTTTCCAAATCAATTTCATTTTCTGTTTGTAAGTGCATGCTTCTTCTCACACCAAATGAGTGGGGGAGTGTAATGGATTTCCTCTTGACACTAACTGATGTAAGGGACAGGTTTGAGGTGGCCATGCCATGTTGGGACTTTGGAGACTAGGTTAGCAGAGGGGCAGCTCCCACCTGGATCTTTTCAAACACTCATCCTGAGATGCTCCCTCTCAGAACCTGCCTCCATGCTGTGAGTCACAAAGACTGCAGAGAGAGGCTACAGACAGATGTTCTGTTTGTCTATCTCAGTTTATCACCCAGCCAACAGCCAGCATCAGTGTCCAGCCATGTAAGAGTACCATCTTAGACGGCCAATGCAATGGCGCCTCAGATGACTGCATGAGAAATCCTAAGAGAAGCATCTAGACAGGCCATGAATCTGAAAGTTAATACACTGTAACTTCAAGCTATGATGCTTTTGCATTATTCTGTACCCATAGGTAACAGAATAAAAGTTTGAGAATAGAAAGATAATTTAATGGGACCAGCAGGTGGCATGGTGGTTAAGGCACTAGACACTCTTACATGGCCGACCACGGTTTGAGTCCCAGATCTGGTGGCTTGCTTTCCCACTTTCTCTCTCTCTCTCTCTCTCTCTCTCTCTCTCTCTCTCTCCTTGTCTCTCTCTGGTCAAATTAAAATAACGAATAAATAAATAAATAAATAAAATTGAGTAAATAATTCTATAAAAAAAGATAATTGAGTTAGAGAAGTGAAAGTATTTTATGAAACCAGTTCAACCTATCAAGGAACCCATTGTTCAATTACAGTAGAAAAAAGAACTCCCAAAAGCAAATGTGACAAAACAGGTTCCAGGTTCCTTTAGCTTCCCCCCATTCTTTTTTGGGGAGGGGTAGGTGTTGAAAGAAAAGGGGTAAATGTAGGCAGGTGGGCAGAGGTTCTCTTAATAGAGCAAGGCCTCAAAGTTATGCTTACTGTTAGCAAGAGCGTTTCTTCATGTAGCATGGCACATGAGAATCTTACCTTACTTCTGGAAAAAACTGAAGATGAATAGATAGGAAATTTCAAAACACTTCTCAGGTTAGAACAAAGAATGAGGATTTCTGGACACAGAATTGTGGGGCCTTGGTTGAGGGAAGAGGTAGAAAAGAGTGTGTTAGGGAAATACCGGGAACTCATGGTTTTCTGAGACTTTGTGTGGCCTGCAAGGCAGTCCCCTGGGAAGAAAGAAATAAGAAATGCTTTTTTTTTTTTTTTGGAGAGGTTTTTGCTATAGGGCACGTGCGCTCGCCAGAAAGACAGAGAGAGACAGAGAGACAGAAAGTGAGAAATCACCCCCTGGGAGGATGGCCATACTGCAATCCCTTCTCCTCTATTCTCCTCTCGGGATCTTGGGCATGCACGCACATGCGCCGGGTGTGAGTTTAAGCCACTGGGTCTCAAACTGCCATCGGCTACACGGGAGTTCAGTGACATAGCCATTACGCTAACTGCTGGTCCCAGAAGAAATGTTTTATTCTGTTTTTCCAGTGCATTTCCAACTGGATAGTAAAATAAGAGTGTCTAGTGTCTCCCAGTGTGCTATGTCTATGCTTAAGATCTCATTAGTGCCTGGATTTCAACGAACTGGTATTCCTCAGGTTAAAAAGGAGGGTGGCCATTTTATAAAACGAGGAATACCTGACAATGTTGCTGTTCGACTTCGGAAGGAAAAAAAGATGCCCCGCCATTATGCTATTTGAGTTTTGAAAGGAGTGTGTGTGCATGCATGTGCTTGTGTGTGTCCAAAAACAAGGTCAGTTCTCTGGAACCCAAATAGGATGGTAAACTTCAGTCTTCCCTTCTTCAACATCTCTCATTCCCACCTCAAACTGCTTGCTTCTACTTTTTTTCTCCCTTCCTCCCAGTGCTGGGTCTACCATTACCCATTTACAGTATGACCTACTTAGTACCACCCAGTTCTGTACAAGGAAGCTAACTTACATCAATGGAGTCCCTTGCCCTTCATCTCTGATGTAGTCCAGCCAGTGGGGAACCCTGGAGAGATACTAACATGGGATCAGGGTATTTATTGTCCTGGCTCACTCTCTCTGGAAGGTCTCCTTGAGCTAGTGGTATCCCCTGTCTAAAGATTCTAGCTCCTCTCAGGACAACTCTGAGTGACTCTGTCACTTTAGTTTCCAGTAACTGCTTCCTCCTCTCCTCTCTGGGGGCTAGGACTGGCAACAGCTGTGCGTTTATTAGCCCAGAGTGTTGCACTAACCCTTGTGGCTTCCCCACAACTCTGTAAACAGTCCCTTTATTAAAGTCTCCTGGAATGAACCCAATATGAGCATGCCATCCATTTCCTGCTGGGAATCTGACGAACACACAATTCTACATTATTGGTCATTTATGTTTTAATTTAAATTTAGTTCAAAGTTTTTCTCTCCCTAGAGGCTCTTTGTAGTTTTAACTCCATAGGACTAAAAGAACTTTGGTCCATAGGAATTTCATGGATAAACAATAAAGTGACATTTTCTTTGGAGGGGGGGAGGAAAGGGTAAGGAAATTAAAACCTGCCTCTCATGAATAACATGTATTCTAATTATTTATTTAATTGTTATACCTTATGTCTTACCTCCACTAACAGCTAGTGAGCCAGCTTCTGTCTTCCTGGTGGAATTGGAACAGAAGATGAATAAATGGAGATGCAGAGGCAGGAAAGAGGAGGGCTGTTCGTAGGAGAGGGGTATACCAGACACCAACCTTTCCTACTCCCTGATTGTACAAGGGCTAACCACGACTGTGCACATAACTTCTTGAAGTGGGAAACACAGGTTTTCAATGCAAATTCTGCCTTCTCTCTAGTGAATTCGTTAGCTTATAAACCACTGAGTTCTTACAAAGTTTGGGTGATACTGGTGATGCTGTCAAAGATCTCCTGAATCATTACTGAGTTTTTAAATGGAAGACTTTGTCAGCAGTAAGTAGACCAGAGAAAAGTTGGATTGCATTGTTACACTGTGTCTCCAAAGTCTTGAGTGGTTCTCGGCTGCCCAGGAAACAATGTCAGATCTTAACCTGACATTCAAAGACCCACAGCCTAGATCAAGACTTTCTTTTCAACCTCATTCCTCTCATTACCCCCTCCTTTCTTTCCTTTCTCATGAATTCTCCACACAGGGAAACCTGGAAGCTTACTCTTCAGATGAATCTATCAGCTTCTTGATTTCTAAGCATGCTGGGCAAGTCCCCACCTCAGGGTCTTTGCTTAGCTTTCGTGCCAGGCTGAAGGTCCTTTCCTTACACACCCAGGCCTCCAGCTGACAGTGAGCCCCTGAAGGAAAAGGCACTTGATTTCTTCATTTTGTGCGTCCCTCCTGCATAGCACAATACCTTACACATTCTAAGTATCCCCAAAAGATTTTGTGAAGTCAACTAGAGTAGCTGGTCCAAATGGCAGCTTTTCAGGAACTGTTTCTAATTTTCGTTGCTTGAGAAAAACAAGCAAAGTTAAGGCTCAGATGTAAGAGAGAGGTGGACTGTAAGGGTTCCACATTATCCTAATCCTTAACTCTTCCTTTTCCTTCTTCCTTTTATTCCTTCCTTTCTTTTTAATTTGCCAGGGGGTGTACATGTTCACTAGGGACAGAAGGAGAGACAGGCGGCAGAAAAAGAAAGCACCCCCCAATGGGGTGTGGTCATGCTGCAACCCCTTCTCCTCCATTTCTCTATCCTGTCAGGACTTTTGGAATGCATACACAGGTACCCAGCATGTTTTTCAAGCCATCAGAGCCAGGATTTGAACCATGCTATTGGCCACATGGGATCCAGCTCCCCTAATCCCGGGTCACGGAGCTGGCACACTCTTTCTTTCCAAAGCAAAATTTCTTTCTTTATCTATCATTCTATCCATTTCCTGTGTCTCTATTAGATGACATTCATGCATGATTGATTATAAGAATAGGGATCAAGTCCAGATTTTTAAAAACATCTTTGGTATTGCCACGTGCCAGTGAGAAGTGTTCAATAGGTACAGATTCTGTTGAGGACTGATCATGAGTAAACTCTTCCGAGTACTTCAGGGGAAGGAAAATATGAGGGGACTTCAAAAAGTTTGTTGAAAAATGGAATTAAGGTAATAGGGCCAGCCCCGTAGCCTAGTGGTTTAGGGAACTAGATCCCACATGGCCAACTATGGTTCAAGGCCTGCCCTGGTGGCTTGAAAAATGCACCAGGTACATGCTCAGAATCCTGATGGAATGGAGAAAAGGAGATAGAATTGAGGCATGACCATGCTCCATTGGGTTTGCTCATTCTCTTTCTCTCTCTCTCTCTCTCTAGTAAGAGCATTGGCCCTCTGGCAATTAAAAAAAAAAGAAAGACAGTATGAGTTTATTTTGGTACAAAAACCTTACAAATAACACTTCCTGAAAACTTTGTGAAGACTCTTTGTAGCTCCTGTGTTTTCTCTGCATTTATTGGGGCAAAGAAACAGCACGAGTGGGTTCAGAACAAAGCCAAGAACTGGAGAAGTAACGTTGAATGTTTAAGCAATTTTTTTTTTTTTTCCAGATTGGAAAAATCTACTGTTCTGGTGTTTGATGTTCCAAAGAGATTCCTTCAGTAAGGAGTTAAGCTTAGATGTGGCCCAGTGCCTAGCGAAGTCTCCTGGGAGGACCAAAGAAGGGCAGTGGACGAAGTAGTGTGGAAAACGTTACTTCCAAATTCCGGACTCATTCTCCTAAGCTGGGCCCCAGTTCTAACATTCACCCTGTACTTATAATAGCATTCAGGGAGTCATTACAAGCTTTTGGTGTCACTATTTTAATTAAGAGTGAGAGTTCTACCTGGGCCAGACCTGCTGAGGCTCTGTCAGTAGTGGTCACTAGGGAGGAATGGAATGTCAAATAAACTTGTGCTCTTGGCTACTCACCACAGGGTCCTAGAGCCCTTTACCTAGAGCACATTTGGAAAGTGCACCTCCTCTAGCAAGGGAAGTGAGGTTGGAATGCTGAAATAGAATGTGAGGTATTCTCTCTAAAATCACATCTATACCTATACCTGTAACATTTACGTCTACTGAAGCCGTAGAACACACAGTGAAACAATGAAGGAGTTTACATTTTTGGATAAATGTTACAAAAGCGTAGTGCCATTGGATGCATGCCAAGCTAGAATGAACTCTTAAAACTAAGGACAGCATCTGTCACATTTGGAACCTTACTTCTTGGGCTTTGCCCTTGGATACTTGCATGACATCCATGATTGTGCAATCAGTGAGGTAATAAAATGTGCATATGATTATACCTTCTTTCAAGATTGCACAACTTATTGCTTAATGGACAAACTTTGAAAGTCCTTTGAAAGTATCCTTTTTTGGGTTACTCTTTACCTCTCCCCACTTTTTGTGACAAACACGACGACTCTTTTCTTCAAAACCCTAATTTATTATGAGACATAATTGCTGAATGAGCAGATTCTACAACCTAACTACCTTCTCTCAGCTTTGGAGGGGACCCAGGGATATTTACTTTAAGTACAGTGCAATTTCACTATAATAAAATACTGTATGCGAAACATTTCCCAATAACTGCTTACATTAGGATGTTATGTAGTTAGCTATTACTACTCTATCCAGGGTACACTATATCAGAGAAAACACTAAACTTTAACTATTTCCTCCTTTGGGAATCTGAAAGATCACTTTGCACAGATTAATGTGTGATGTATTTTATGCTCTGTAAAAAGGGCTCTTGAATGCAGATTTTAGAATGCTGCCCTTTGTAGAGATCCCTGCCGGTAAAGACATTAGCCCACAAACACAGTATGTGATGAGTTCCCATGTATTTAGAGATGGCTTCATCATGCTAAAAACAAACAAAACAAAACCCCAAAACCAAAAAACAAAAGAGAAAGTAATTGATGTGCAACTTCACATGGCCTAGCAGTACCATGCGCAGGAAATACCTCCAGAGCTGCAGACACTAGTGTGTTAATGTCTCTGATTACTTTCATATGGTACACTTGGAGTTGTTAAAACACAGCTGCCACACATCAGAAGGTACTAGAAACAATCTGTTGGACAATACAGCAAAATGGCAGTAAATGAACTTCAGAAATACCCCATGCTGGTTACCAGGGGAGAATTTACATAAAAAAGGAAAAACAGCAAAAATTCTGAAAGTGCCAAACAAATCAAGAAACATTCCCCAAAGTCACCAGCCATTTGTAGTATTAAACATCAACACTCAATAGTCACTCTCCTGTATGCCTAATAGAAAAAACATATATAGAACCCCCATATTGATTACTACAGTTTTTTTAAAAGAATTATTTATTTTAATTTTATTTATTATTATTATTATTTTAATTTATCAGAAAGAGAAAATGAGAAATCAAGTTGCCAGTCTAAGACTCAAACTGCAGTCAGCCATATGGGAGTCCAGTGCCCCAACCACCATGCCACCTGCTGGCCCCACTACAGTGTCCCTCCCTCCTTCCTTCAAGATAGTTTTGCTTGTTAAGAGCAAAACTGGACAGTTTGGGAGGACTAATTATTATCCAGAGATAGAAAAAAATCACCTCGTTAGAGCAAATCTCAAGGGGTGAATTGGTTTATGTCCCAGGTTTTAAGTGTCATGACATCCCATCTAGCACAGGCAGTACCTGTTCTGTTCTTAAACCTTTCCAATGAAGACCGATTCAGCAATGTGTCTTAGAAGCTCATTTGGTGTCAAACTAGCCACCTAAAAGGATTGGAAAACATTAGCCAGAATCCCAGTGGGTATGCAAAGTTGCTAAAATACAAAGAAGAACTTGAATTCTATCTGAAACTGAATTTCTTGTTACGAGCATATTTTAAGCAGACACAATTAATTTGGAGGATAAGGGTTTCCATAAAGTATACAGATAATTTTAGTGTTGTTAATGTAGCGAAAAGTTACTATCTCTATTGCTGAGAACACAAATTCTCATTAGTGATATGTTGTTTTAATAGCACGGGGTTAGAAAAGGCAAATTCAGAATGGTAAAGATATGCGATGTTCTAACAGAATGAATGTGAAAGTATTGGTATGTGAAAAGTGTTAGTATACTAAGATGTTACAGACAAGATTTTGAAAATGATCTGTCAACACATATAACAAATCAAGATTACATGCTAAGTTTGAGGCAGAAGTTCTCCTGGTTCTCATTTACCTGGAAAAGGAGTAAGATAAAAGGTGGAGAGACTTTTTTTATGTCGACCTACAGCAATTTTCACCATTGCAGAGAAATTGACAACGAACATTTAAAAGAAACTGATTCACCAAAATTTTGAGGGATACTTACTATGTACCCAGAAGTAAAATGCTAAGGAATCTAGTGAACAAGACAGATAATGCCCTGTTTTCCTTCTTTTTCTTTTTCTTTGTACTTCACATCTTGCTGGACAGAGATAGACAATAGGTAAATAATCAGATTAAAACAAAACAAAACAAAAAAAAGAACAGTCAGATAATCTGAGCTCTAGTGCTAAGTGTCCTTAAAATCATAAAAATTATGTAATTTAAGAGATAAAGCCTCCCTGAGAAAAAGCATCTAAACTGACACTACATTGACAAGAAGCAGCCATTATTGTAAAGCTGTGAGGGAGAAAATTCCAGAAAGAACAGCAAGTGCAAAGACTGGTAGGTAAGAGTCTGGCATATTGAGGGAACACAGAAGGGCAGGGAGGCATGAACCCTTCAATAGGGAAAAATGCAATTTTATGTAAGTAGCCTGCAGGTTTTAGAGCTTGAACTAAAAAAAAAATTAAACACTTTTAGGATATTGCAAACCACATCTGATTATGGATATAATTTTAGTTTTTACCTATTGCACCAATTGACAAACATCTGTTTCTTCAGAAGTAAGACCGTATATAATCATCCAGGTTTGCTGGCTCTGCCATCATGTGCAAATGCTGGATCCCAGTTCTCTACAAAGTTCCCACCTCCCTACCCCAGACATCTCTGGAGGTTCCAGGGGTAACTTACATATGCTCAGAGATTACTCCATTCCTCACCACATGATCACTCTCCTCCCCAGGCCCCAGCTGTTTCAGTGGAAGCTGCCCCATCTGCAGATCCTGCTGAGTCCCAGGCCTGGGAGTACTTCTTTTTCTTTTTCCTAGAATTATTTTATTTAGCTTTATTTATTATATTATTCTCCAGTTTGATGAGTGAGAGAGAGAGAGAGAAAGAGAGAGAAAGAGAAAATGAGAAAGCAAGCACCAGATCCGGTACTTGAACCATGGTCAACCATGTGAGACTCAAGCGCCTTCAATCACAATGCCACCTGCTGGCCCCAGACCTTAGGGTACTTCTGTTGGGTATGGTTCACTTCACTGCCTCAGAACAACACAAGCACGCCTATGATCCAGCCCAACTGCCTCCCATGAGCCCTTGAGGTGCCCAGACTACAAGAGATTTATTCAAGGTAGGGGAGACTGTCCCCTTTTGTGACACTGTCTTCAATAGGTGTTCAAAATCATGGTTGCTCATGACCACTTGTCCTAGTCCACTATTGTGTCACTAAACAGAAATTCCTGATTCTGGGTTAGATAGAAAGAGCAGAGCTTTATTTGACTCAGTTCAGTGGCTGGAAACCCCAAGAGCTTGGGCTGGCATTTGGCTAGCCTCTGTTCCTACCTCACAACATGGCGAGAGAAGCAGAGAAAGGTGGACACAAGCAATGACAGAAAGAGCGATCTGTGGGCAGCTCTTGCTTTAATGCCAACCTGCTCTTGTGAGTAACCCCTTCCTGAAGGAACAAGAACTTCCTCCCCCCTGCAACAGCATAAGTCTATTCATCATGGCAATGGCCCCAAGACCCAAACACAGCCCACTGGGCCTCATTTCTTAAAGGTCTCGCCACCTCTCAATGCCATTACTTGGGGACCAAGCCTGTAGTACATGAACCTTTGGGGAACAAACCATTATCCAAACCATAGCACCACTTTTTCACAGTTCAGTGACAGACCTTGCAGCTCTTAGGAACAGTGCCATCCCAACAAGACAAGTGTGTCAGGAGATAAGATACAATGAGGACACCACTTGCTGTCCAATCCATTCTTCTCCTCTAGCAAGTAGGGGCCCTTGTGTCCAGCTCTCTGTTCTCCTAAGAAGACCTCTGTCCCTTAGCAGCTTATGGCAGTTGAGACACCAGTGAGTTTCTTAGCCTCTCCCGTGAGGAGATGACTTCCATCATTCTAGGAGCTCTTCCAGACCTGCAATGGATTTTTTTTTTTTTTTTTTTTTGAGAGGTTTTCGCTATAGGGCGCGTGCGCTTGCCAGACAGACAGAGAGAGACATAGAGACAGAAAGTGAGAAATCATCCCCCAGGGGGGATGGTCATGCCTCAATCCCTTCTCCTCCATTCTCCTCTCGGGATCTGGGGCACGCACGCACATGTGCCCGGCGTGAGTTCTAAGCAACCGGGTCCGGGACGCGAACCGTGGTCGACTACGTGGGAGTCCAGCGACATAGCCATTATGCTAACTGCTGGTTCCCATGCAATGGATTTTTTTCAGGCATGGAAATGACACTTTCTATTTCAAAAAAATGTTCTTTTCCGTATCTTTTGTTTCCTTTATGACTGACAGCTGTTTTGGGCTGCAAAGCAGTGCTGTGCATATACTGTCTGGCCAGATGGAAGGGCTAATTCCCTAGGCTACCACTCCAGTCTCATGTTCCTTTTTGTTGCAGTTCAAGCCAAGTCTCTGGCTTGTACCTCCAAGAGCTCATCCTCCCTGGTTTACCCCTTATTCTTAACATGCATTAAATGAACTCCTTCTTTTGGCACATGATGTCTGAGTGGGCCACCCCCATAGAGGCATTTTGTACAATGCACTCAGAGATTGGGGGTCTGTTCCCTGACTGTCAAGCTGTGCTCCTAGTAAGGGGCTGACAGCCTGAGAAAGATGTATTTGCTTGCAACTTGGCTATCCAGACGGGGTACCTTTTTTTTTTTTGTAATTTGCACAATGACAGTTTGCACTGCCCTGACAGGTGTTGGTAGGAGTGGTTCATTTCTCCTTCTTAATTATCCTCTGGGATCTAGCCTAGAATTTCCATTGTCTCTGTACTCTCAACAGTCTCACTAATTTACAGGAAAAAGACAGACAATCTCCATTTCTCTCTTTTCTCCACTCATATCTCCTAATAGAGCTTATTGTTCAAAGACCCAGAGTGACTCAAGTGTCAGGTGCCTGAGGTGTAACCCCAGCTCCATAATGAACATGGCCTTCACACTGGTATCTCAACCCAGAAAGTACGCTCTCAAGGAATCATAACTAGAAAAATGAGCATTTTCACATTCCTCCAGAGATGCCACGGACATTGCAAAATGGTTTTCCTCTTTATGGAGATGTAACCCAATAACCAGCACAACTCAGGAGCACCAGTCTGTGTTTCTGTGGCATCAACTAACCAGCAGTTTGGCACCTGGGGTGAGAATGTACTCCTGGCTTTGCTTTATATCTGCTCAAATGGAAAAAAAGACAATCTTCAAAAAACAATTTTTTTTTTTTTTTTACAAGCTCTTGTCTCTTCCTAATGCAAAACTCTAGGCCTCTGCAAGCTCTTTCCCTTCACATCAAGTTTCTCAGACTCCTTAGTAAGCATATCCAGAGAATTCGGGTCAGGTGCCACACATCATGTTTATTTTTGCTCTTCTGCTACAGCCCCTGGTGCCCTGTGCCTAGGGTGCAGAACCGAATCTGCTGTCTGCTTCTGCCTCTCCCCATAGCTATTGATGCATCTGCCCAACTGCTTTCCAAGGAGACTGCAGCCTCTGCTGGGGCCAGCTGCTGCTTTGGCAGGCCACTATCTGACAGCTCCTGATCCACCAATGACCAGGTACCTATGAGATGTCACAGCTGCTCAGCATCCCATTGTAAAATGGGGGACAAGCTTTTCTTCTCTGTGGCCTTCTGATAGACTAGAGGGTTCTTCAAGCCTTATTTCATGTGCTCTAAAATCTTCTGAGTATCTATATCCATTTTTACTTATAGGACCCCAACTCTCTTCAGGACTCAGACATAGGATAGGGGGCCAGGCTAGGAGCTCATCCAAGTGACAGATGCTCTGATGTATTAATCATCACCCCTCCCTGGCTCTGTTCCTGACCAAGCCTGTGTCTGCTTCTCTTTTCCATGAGAATGATATCTGCCTGAGAAACTCCTTCACTCACCATACAAATCGACCTGTGACAAGCCAATCTTGCCAGTTGGCCAGAATCACAAAACTTCCTCCCTTCCCACCCAGTACATATAATTTCTGAGTTTGATTAGTCATGATTTTTTTCTACTTGTCACTCCGTCCAGTTGTTCTATAAGAGAATTCGAAAAATTCAACCACTTCAGGAATGTCTTAAGTGACAAATGCATTAACAAGGGATTCAATCAGTAATTCTTTTCCATACCCTATTAATGCAGTAGCGTTTCAAAAGGTTATAATTAGGATTTATTTGTTTGGCAGTTAATGAGGTCATCATGAATCAAAAATGTGGAGTAAAAAGTTCGCATATGCCTTCGTTTGTATTCAAGAATATGTGTAGTGGAGGGAACCAGCAGTTAGCGTAATGGCTATGTCGCTGTACTCCCACGTAGTCGACCGTGGTTCGTGTCCTGGACCTGGTGGCTTAAAACTCACGCCAGGTGCGTGTGCGTGCGTGCCCAAGATCCCGAGAGGAGAATGGAGGAGAAAGGATTGCGGCGTGACCATCCCCCCTGGGGGGTGATTTCTCACTTTCTGTCTCTATGTCTCTCTCTGTCTTCTGTCTGTCTGGCGAGTAAACGCGCCCTATAGCGAAAACCTCTCCAAAAAAAAAAAAAAAAAAAAAAGAATATGTGATATGTGTAGTGGAGAGACAGTAAAATGCCTGAATTTAAATAAAAGTCATAATTGTTACAAAAGCTTAAATTCCATCATTAGGTAAATGTAGTACTATTCTTTTCTTTTTTCTTTTTTTCTTTTTTAAGGTCTTTGCCACAGGGTGCATGTGTTTGCCAGAGAGGGACAAAATGAGAAATGATCCCCCAGGAGGTGGCCATGCGGCGATTCCTTCAAAATTCTCTTCTTAAAATTTTGGGCATCCATCTCTCCAGCATGATTTTCGTTTTTAAGTTTGTTTCTGTGGAGAGCTTTTTTGCTATAGGGTGCATGCGCTCACCAGAAAGACAGAGAAAGACAGAGAGACAGAAAGCGAGAAGTCACCCCCAAGGGGGGGATGGCCATGCCACAATCCCTTCTCCTCCATTCTCTTGGAATCTTGGGCACGCATGCACACATGCCCAGTGTAAGTTTAAGCCACCAGGTCTGGGACTCAAACTGTGGTTGACTACATGGGAGTCCAGTAACATAGCCATTACACCGACTGCTGGTCCAGCATGATTTTTAAGCTAGTGGGTCTGGGACTCAGATGTGGTCAGATGTAGGAGTCCAACACCTTAACCACGATGTCACCTGCTGTCCCTGTGTACAGGAATACATATATATGTGGGTTTACAGGTATAAGCTTCAGATGCCGCCTCATCCCCACCCCTAAATGTACTCTGAGATTTTCTAGAAAGTTAGCAGTAAAACTTTGAAGGAGAGGAGGTGGTATGTGAAGGTTTCAATGCTTGTACAATTGGTGAACAAATGTAATGGATTGATAAGTAGGTAACTCAGTATTAGAGCAATCATTCCTATCTTTTAACATTTTAAAAATATCTTTTATCCAATCTTAATACTGCTCAAAATTTGAGCAAATTTAAAAGTTTTACTCTCAATTTGTAGAACATATCCCCAGTGCCGTGATAGTACCTATTTAACAACTGGCTCTCTGGGAAAACCAGGAAGTGGGAGCAAACACCCTGATTTGTAGTATTTGCTTCTTTCCATGGTGTAAATACTCCCATCATCTGCAGTCTCAAGCTGCCAGTGTGATACCCCTGAACATGGAGATGGGAAGAAATGTGCAGAAGTACACTGCTACACAGTTTTTAAAACACACACGCATAGTAGATTAAGTAACCTCAAAAGAGAGAGAAGAATGAAATGTAGTAAACTAATGAGTGATGAGGTTTGAATATTTATTATCTTCATAGTTAATATAAGTTGCTCAGTTGCGAACTAACATAATTTATTGGGTCACTGGAAAAGTCATGACATATTTTTTGCTGCAAAAATGTGTTGTGAATTTTCCGACAACCCAGTAATTATAAAAGGGACTATGTACAACGACCAAGCTCATGGAGTTCCTGAAAATTTAGTAGTCCACGCTCCAGAACTGGTATGAGCTGACTCGAGCACACTGAATATGCCCAGTCCCGGGGCAGATAAGATCCTGCCTGGGAAACTACATTAGACATGCCGGTTCTGGGAGGGCATAGACCATGTCTCCTGCATCTTTGTACCAGAAACACTGACATGGTCACTCCCTCACTCATAGATTCTGTTGCAGTGGCCTTTTATTATAGCAAGATGCTAATTAGAATCCTTAAAAAAAAATCCTTTCTGCTAACAAGATTCTGTTTTTAGTTATCTTTTTCTTTTCCAAAGAATTATGTATTTAATTTTATTTATTATCGTTATTATTATTTTTAGTTTGTGACAGAGCTCATGCACTCATCAGAGAGACAGAAAGAGAGAGAGAGAGAGAGAGAGAGAGAGAGAGAGAGAGAGACAGAGAGAGAGAAAGCAAACCGCCAGATCTGGGATTTGATCTGTGGTCAATCAGTGGGAATTTGGTACCTTAACCACCATGTTACATGCTTGCTCCTTGTTTTTAGAAAGAGAAACAAGTTGTAAAGTTGACTTAATGTTTATCCAAAATAACTTATAAGTACATATATATATACGTTTAAAAAAAAATTATGGGCTAGCCCATGGCCTGGAAGTTAAGGTGGTTAGATCTCACATGGCCAATCATGTGGCTCAAGTCCCAGGCCCTCAGACTTGAAAACCACTCTGGATATGTGCTTATGCAAACTCAAAATCCTAAAGGGAGGGAGAGACGGAGAAGAAGTGATTGTGGTATGTCTGTACCCCATGGGAGTTACTTTCTTCCTTTCTCTTTTCCCTTTCTCTCTCTGCTTCTCACTGGTGAGTGCACATGCCTTCTGGCAAATTAAAAAAAAAAATCTTTATTCGAAAAATAGCTTCAAAGTAGACATTTTAAATGTCCTATGTACTATAAAGAGAGAAAAATCAAACAACAGTTCAAATAAAGGTAAAGAACAAATCTGAGGGCGGGCGAACGCCTGGCGGTGTGTAATAGATCAGCAACTTCCCTGTGCTGCTGGTCTGGGAATGGTCCTCTGTCCCCAGGTGGTGTCTCCAGTTTGCCAGCAGACATGACAAGTCTGGCTCAAACACACCTGCAAGTGCTCAGGTTTGGCAATTGCATCTCTTCCCACCGGAAGGTGGAGTGCAGGAAAGAATTTGTCCAGCTAGTGATGGGAGTTGAAGCTGAAATAAGGTCAAGAGGCAGCACCTGGGCTGTGTGAGTTCTTAGTAGAAACTGCAGCAAGCAGAGGACATCAGGAGCATCGTGTAGAGCAAACCCTCGTGAGCTGGCCAGCTTCAGAACACGTGCAATCTTTTTTTTTTTTTTTTTTTTTTTTTTGAGATATGTCTTCTATAGGGTGTATAAGCTTGCTGGAGAGACAGAGACAGAAAGCGAGGAATCACCCCTCAAGGGGGATGGGCACACTGTAATCCCTTCTCCTTCATTCTCCTCTTGGCACGCACACTCACATGCACCTTGTATGAGTTTTAAGCCACCGGGTCTGGGACTTGAACCGTGGTTGATTATGTGAGACTTCAGTGACAATAACCATTATGCCATCTGCTGATCCCAACCATATTTTGTTTTTTAAATTTGTTTTAGGGCAGGTGTGCTCACCAGAAAGAGATAGGCAGAGAGAGAGAGACAGAGAGAAGGAAAGTGACAAATCACCTCCCAAAGGGGATAGCCACCCTGAAAACCCTTCTCTTTCATTTTCCTTTTGGGATCCAGTCACATGCTCCCAATGTGATTTTCAAACCATCCGGTCCAGGACTTGAATCACAGTCGGCCATGTGGGATCTAGCCACTTTAACTACCACATCATCTGGCTGGCCTGACCATGCGTAATCTTTTCAGTAAACCATGGCAAAAATTAGAAAGTGTGGGAAAATTCGTGACATGGTGAGCCTCATGTCCTAGGCAGATTCATGACTGTACTCAAGCGGCAGTGAATTTAGTCCTAGCAATAAGGGTGTGGTGATCTTTGTTTGTTGTGTAGATTATTATAAATGCTAGGCAGTGGACTGACCAAACGTTTTCAATAAGGAGACTTTATAATGCTTCATACAGACATACTTAGATTAGTCCTTAACAGTAATAGCTTTGTATTATTATTATTATTTTTTTTGAAGAGGTTTTCGCTATAGGGCGCGTGTGCTGGCCAGACAGACAGAGAGAGACAGAGAGACAGAAAGTGGGAAATCACCCCCTGGGGGGGATGGTCACGCCACAATCTCTTCTCCTCCATTCTCCTCTAGGGATCTTGGGCATGCACACACACACGCCCAGCGTGAGTTTTAAGCCACCTGGTCCAGGACGCGAACCGTGGTCGACTACGTGGGAGTCCAGTGACATAGCCATTACGCTAACTGCTGGCTCCCATAGCTTTGTATTATTAAATAATTAATAAAAAACATTATACTGGGAAGTAAGTATTTATGATTAAGGTATGTAGTTTTTCAAGAATTTAACCTAAAACAAAAGTTAGAGGGTCTCTGAGTATTCTTCAAATACCAGTTTTCAAAAGTAGCTGTGTAAATGAATTATAATCAGTCAGATTTCCAATTTCCTATATCTTCAATAGCCCTCATTGGAGTTCTATTAAATTATTGTTGATTTTTCTCATAATAAAATCTAAGCAAGGTCCTACCTTCAAAGAAAATTCCACAAAAGTAAGATATCCATGAATTCTGTAACATGCAAGGGACTTTTGTTAAGTTACTCCTATTGGAACCTCTTATCTCTGAAAGATATAGGCATAATAATCCCCATTTTTCAAATGAGAAAACTGAGGTTTTTAGAGAATAAGTGCCAACCTTGGATTACATGGCTAAGGAATATGGAAGCTGGGACTTAACCCCAGTATTAAGAATTATAGTCAAGGGCCAGCAGGTGGTACGATGGTTAAGCACTGGACTCCCACATGGCTGACTGCAGCTCCAGTTCTGGACCTGATGGCTTGCTTTCTCACTTTCTCCCTCTCTGTCTCTCACAGGTCAAATTAAAATAATAATAATAATAATGATAAATAAAACTAAAAAACACAATTTTAGTCAAGAGTTATTGAATTCTAAACATGTGCTAGATTGTTACAAACATGAGTTATCCTTATTGTATAGACTGACAAAACTGAAAATCTCCTATCCCAAGTTGCTATCAAATGAAGAGATAAAGTTTAAAAGTACTGATTTTTAAATGTATAGACAGTTGTAGGAGTTGCGAGTGATCTGAGAATGGAGGCAGAGTTGGCGAGTAAAGGCAGCTACCGTAAAGGCCTGCGGGCAGAAGATCAAGGTGAGTTGGTTCAGGTAGGGACAAGAAGTCACAGAGTATGTTTTCAACCAGAGGTAGGCCAATTAGGAAAGAATTGAGAATGGGAAACAGCTGTAAGAGGAAATTTCTGCAGACAGAAATAATTCAGAAGAGGAATTGCTAACGAGTTACAGGATGGAACCCAGTGAAGGAAGATTCAGCAGCTTGGGTTTTAGAGAGCTGTATGGATGATGGCTTTGCTCAAAATGGAAAAGGTGTATTTTGCTTTTCCAGAAAGATAAGTTCTTCCCCAGGGCTGTCGAGAAGTGAACTAGCCCAAATAGAAGACAATGAGAAAGAACCAGTTCAGGAATGAGACTGAGATATACTGGAGATCAATGAATATTCATTTTTACTCTCAAAGTAGCCATTTCTTACATTTTACACCCTCACGACTTCCTTACACTACAGGATTTTAGCCTCAGGCTCTCAATGACTGTTATGTTGGAGGAAATTCCCTTGGACAGCGACAATGAGAGTTATTAGCAATGTCTTCTTTTTTTTTTGGGATACCCGAACTGACTTTATCTAGTCTTCTAAATAGGAACACAACGAGATTATTTTCTAAAGCACCTGGGTGAACCAAGCATTTATTGTAATCGAAGACGTCCTAGGGCTTCAGAAATAGAAGTTCGGGATCACCTCCATAATGTCTCTGAAACCCACCGTTATCTTGTCACCCCCAACTGCTAGGATCTTTTGGCTCATTAGACTAGCATAATCTGTTGCTTGAGTTCCTGCAATGGTTGTTATCCGCAGAGTTCAGTTTCTGCTACCACCCTCTTCTCTTTGGCTCTGGCTCCTTTCCTGGAGCCTCGTTACATAGATAGATTCCTCCATCTTCAGCCAAGTCCAGATCTCTTGCATGACCTTCAGGCCCACTTTATGTTTGTCAACTAACTACCCTTGCTTGCATATCCCATTGGCCCCTCAAATGCCACATGCCTAAAACAGGGCTATTGTCATC
Source organism: Tupaia tana (assembly GCA_026018925.1). Taxonomy (NCBI): domain Eukaryota; kingdom Metazoa; phylum Chordata; class Mammalia; order Scandentia; family Tupaiidae; genus Tupaia; species Tupaia tana. Next base: position 35,295,389 of record JAKSZU010000013.1, on the reverse strand, counting down.
CTACTCCCCAAGCCAGCTGCTCCAATGGGTGAGATTTGTGTCAGAGCCTTTCTGTTTGCATAAGCCAGAAGTCTTGGGTGTTGGCTTCCATTCTTGTCATCCTCTCCTTCACTGGTACCACAGCTCAGTATACCTGGACTTCACATATCCAGGCCTGCCCTCACCAAATGAATGCCATCTCTAAGCTTTCTAAATGGCAATCTGAATGAGTTTTCTAAAATGCAAACCTGATCGCGTCATTCCTTCAGAGTAGAAATCTCTTAATGGGCTTTCTATGCTTTCAAGGTAAAGTGAAAACTTCTTCGGGTGATTCAAGAGGCCCTGGTTCATTGTCCCTATCCATTATTGCATTTCTAAACAGAAATACCTGAGGTTGGGTGATGTATAAAGAATAGAGGTTTTGGGGACCAGCAGGTGGCGTGGTGGTTAAGGTGCTGGACACTCCCATGTGACTGACCACGGTTTGAGTCCCAGACCTGGTGCCTTGCCTTCTCACTTTCTCTCTCTCTCTCTGTTTCTGTGTGTCTCTCTGGTCAAATTAAAATAAATGAATGAATAAGTAAAATTAAAAATAAATAATTATTAAAAAAAAGAATAGAGGTTTATTCGTCTCATGCTTTTGGTGGCTGGAATGTCTAAGCGTGCGGGGCATCTGGCTGGCCTCTGGTTCTACATCACAACATGGCAAACAGAAGAAAGAAGAAAAGGGGGGATGTTTAGAGAGAAAGACAACCTGTGAGCAGTCATCTTACCTTTATTGCAACCTCCTCTTTCCAGTTACAGCAAGAACCCACTCCTTCCTAAGACACAGCATTAATCTATTCATGAGGGTGGTACCCCTGAGATCCAAATACTACCACTAGGTTCTACTCTCTAAAGGCCCACCACCTTTCTTTTTTCTTTTCTTTTCTTTCTTTTCTTTTCTTTTCTTTTCTTTTATTTCCTTTTCTTTTCAATTTAACTTTATTTATTTATCCATTCATTTCTATTTGACCAGATAGAGAGAGAGAGAAAGTGAGAAAGCAAATCACCAGGTCCGGGACTTGATCTGTGTTTGGCCATGTGGGAGTCCAGTGCCTTAACCACCATGCCACCTGCCAGCCCCATGGCCCACCACCTTTCAACACCATTACATGGAGACTAAGCTCCCAACACTCGAGCATTTGGGAAACAAACTGTTATTCACACCGTACCACTCATATAGTGCCTACCACTCCTTCCTCGAGCCCAACTTCTTGTCATACCCCTACACCTCTGTTCTGTGTGTGCTGTTCTTTTCTGTTTTGTTTTTGGTTTCTGTTTTCCTCTTTGCCAACACCTATCATGTGTCATCTTTGACTTTTACAATTCATATTGCTTTATCCTGGAAGTGTCCCTTGACTTGAGTCTGGGTTAAACATTCCTCCTATGATGAAATACTTGGGGAGATTCAATCTTTTCTCTCTTTACGGACCTGGAAACTCCATAAGGACAGGCACCTGCTTATTCCCAGTTGCATCCCAGTGCTTAGCACAATATCTGACACAAGGCTGATATTCATACTGTTTACACTAGGCACACTCTGTATCCAAAATACCTTCCAATCGATTGAATAATAATGACATCAATATAAATTCAGCGAGTACATGAAGCCTTATTTTTGGTTTCCCAAGTGCATTACACTAATATGACGGCAGTTGAGAATTGTTGCATATCTTCTTGTAATCTTTGGTCCCAGAGGTACTTTAATGGAAATTTGAGTCATTCTTTTCAAATTCACTTCCATTTACTTTACAAAATGACTTCAGCACCTGTCTCATTCTCTCTTTCCATACCATTTTTAGGGGCTTTAACATTTATCCTAATAATTTCATTCCAGCTCAGCTTCCACTACACCAGCTGGTCATACAACCCAGTTTTACAAAACTGTGGCACGTTTAAGATCTGAAACTCTGACCTTCCCCTTGGAAGCCCCACCTCCCTTTCTTCCATTCTCTCATCACTACCGTTAGCATGTCAAATGCCTTTGGCTCCTTGAAGCTTTCCAATTTGGGGGACTCGGATCACCTGCTGTGTCAGCTCTGGCATGGACTCACAGTCAGTCATTTGGATGATGATGCACTCATGTCTAACTCCCTCATTCTCTCTACATTTAACTATTCACCAGCTACTTACAACTTCCCAGAGAGCTTTCTCTTCTCACGTTCTTTCGCTGCTGAAAGCTGCTGAAAAAAACATAATGAAAACGTGCTGAGTAGGTCAGTTAAGGTTTCGTGTAATCTCATCAGTCGAACCCTAGCAGAACCAAGTACATTCAAAATGACTTTGTCTTATTCATCCCGCTGTTTACACCCTATCAAACTTCACAGCTGCTCCAAACACTCCCACTTCCTTAAGCCCCCAGGCTTGTTTTGATAAAGAACAGTTTCCACACCACCATTGGAATCATTACATAAGATTTTATTTATTATTACTATTATTATTTAATTTGCTATAGGGCATGTGCACTCACAAAAGAGAAAGGTGGGGGGAGTGAGGGAGAAAGTGAGAAAGCAAGCCACCAGGTCTGACACTTGAACTGTGGTTGGCCACCAGCTGGCCCCTGGTAAGATTTTTAAAACGTTTTATGGTAGAGAGCATGAGAGAGAGGAGAGAGAGAGAGAGAGAGAGAGAAGAGAGAGATTGAGAGAGAGAATATTTCGACAGGGTCTAATCATACCGTGATTTCCTTTCCCCAGCCCTCCAGCTTTTCAGGACCTTCGGCACACGTGTGCCAAGGATGCTTTTAGACTGGCCCAGATTGCTGAACCTCAGGTCGGCCATGTGGCTTCCAGCACTGCAGTCCAGAATGCAGAATGTGACAGACAGAACCACTTAGGCTGGGCATTTTCATTTATTTACTTCTTCTTCTCAAAATCGACTATTGAAAGAAGCAAAGCCCTGGAATGAGAGATTCCAGGCAACAGGCAGAAGGTGAGCCTAAGAAAGAGTAAAAATACTCCTTTCTTAAAAATGAGGAAAAAGGCAAAAGGGAAAGGGAAAGAAGAAAAACGTAGAGATAATTTGAGGTACAAAAAAAAAAAAAAAAGAATTCAGGGAATGGATACCAAGTGTCCTCATCTCTCCAAATAAATTAGTTTAATAGGAAGTTCCATGGGGTGGACATGAGAAGACTGGGGACTTCCTTTATTGGGGCCTCAATTCCCTTCTCGCTCAAATGTAAGAGGTGTGTGCATGGTCTCTGAAATGCTCTTTAGCTCTTAAAATTCAACCAGACTTGGGGCCAGCCAATGGCATAGTGGCTACATTGCTGCTGGACTCCCACATGGCTGATAGTGGTTCAAGTCCCAGGCTTGGTGGCTTGAAAATCACGCCAGATGCATGTGCATGTGTGCCCAAAATCCTGAGAGGAGAATGGAGAAGATGAGATTATGGCATGGTTATCCCTCTTGGGGGTGATTTCTCATTTTCTTTTTCACGGTCTCTCTCTCTCTCTCTCTCTCTCTCTCTCTCTCTCTCTCTCTCTCTCTCTCTCCCCCCCTGGTGAGCACATGCATTCTAAGAAAGAAAGAAAAAAATTACTCATCCAGACTCTGAGTGTCACAAAGGCTCTCAACAGCGGTGTGTGAGTGGGTGGTACAATAAACGTGGGGAAGTGTGTAGTGGCATTTTGTGGTTGCTACCACAAGGAAGCTCCCTTGGCATTTAGTGAACGGGAACTGACAATGTGGAGAACCATCTTCCACAAGGAAGCTTTGCCCCAGCCAGAGTGCTGACAGTAGCCACTTCATACAGTACCCACTTGCTACAGCTGCAGCGAGGGCAGCTGAGGGCGGAGGCCATTTATTCTGCTTGTTGAGATCTGCCGTCAGTGACTCTCAGCACCAGCTGGGTCTATAGTAGGTGCTCAGTAAAGGCTTGGGAAATAAATTCTGGTCTCCACAAACTTGTATGCAATAGGAATTTTTGTGGTTCTACTGATGGTTTTTCTATTGACATACATTTTTAATTTCAGAGGCGCTTTATCTTCACTTTTGATTGACTTTTAATTGGCAGTGACTCCGAACACCGAGAGAGCTCAGTTATTAAAATGGAACCCTGCAGGGAATCCATTTGTAAAGCGATAAATCCCTTTATAGTGTGAATAATCACCCATTAATTGATCTGGTTTGTAAACTTGAATTTTTATATGCTGCAACTTTTTTTTTTTGCTTAAATGTGGGCACAAGTATGATCTCCTCATTATAATCTTGGAGTTCATGAAGGATCTAACACATATACGACAGTTTTTCTATTTTACAATGGAGACTTTTTAGTAACTTCTAGGCTTTTCCTTCTATTAATTCTATTTATAGGATATCTTAATTTTAAATAGTGATTTGTTGCTTATAAAACTATTGGTCTGTTCACTTAGTTTTGAAATACAATAGAGAAACTGTCTCTGGGAATCTCTGAGGCACTAACAGACTTATTTTTTTTAATAAACTATTTATTAAAAGACAAGTCTTGGGGCCGGTAGGTGGTGTGGTGGTTAAGGATGCTGGACTCCCACATGGCCAACAGTGGTTTGAGTCCTGGACCTGGCAGCTTTCTCTCTCTCTCTCTCTTTTTCTCTCTCTCATTCTGTCCCTCTCTGGTCAAATTAAAATAAGTAAAGTTAAATAATTCTTTAAAAAAAAAGACAAAACCTACAGACCTATTTCTTCTTGACACATCCATGGCCAGCCATGACAGCCAGGTGTCTTGGTGTGCTGGCCTTGGACCCGAAGGCCTCAGAAGTGGCACAGCCCTGTATGGGCCTGAATCTTCTTTAGTCTCTCCAGCTTGTTGCCCAGACCGTCGGCCAGGACCTGGCTGTATTTTCCATCCTTTTCATCTTTCTGTCTATCCAGGAAGCAGTCTGGGATCGTGTACTGGTGTGGGTTCTGCAGAGCAGTGATCACACGCTCCACCTCATCCTCAGTGGGTTCTCCGGCCCTCTGGTGAGGTGGCTGCTTTCCTCCACACCACGTGTGCAGTCATCGCCCACACCCTCAATGGCGGTGATGGAGAAGGCTATCTTCCACAGCCCATCAGTGTTGGTGTTGAATACTCACAACACGTGCTGGAATTTCTCAGGAATTTCTTTCTATAGACACGACGGTGACACTAGCAGTAGCATGTTGACCTCCTGTGGAAGAGTGTCACTGATAGATTTTACTATATTTTTAAAGAGATTTTTGCTACAGGGTGTGTGTGCTCACAGGAAATACAGAGAGAAAGAGAGAGAGGAAAGAGAGGAAGTGAGAAATCACCCCTGGGAAGACAGCCTTATTGCAATTCTATCTCCTCCAGTCACCTCTCAGGACTTGGGGCACACACACACACTCAGGCCTGATGTGGGTTTCAAGCTACCAGATCTGGGACTGGAACTGCAGTCAGTCATGTGGGAGTCCAGCATCTTAACCACACCACCACCTGCTGGCCCCACCACTAATGCTGGTTTGTCAGAAAATTCATGACATATTTTACTGTATGTTTTCCTATGCAAAAATGTGTCATGACTTTTCTAACAACCCAATAGATTCAAAATGATATTCATTCCTACAAATTTCCCTTTCTATCATCTCCCTTTTACCACTTGTGAAACCGAGCCATAGAGTAAACAGGAGAACTCTGCTGTAAGTGTCTGTATCTGGGATGATGTGGCATTCAGATCATCTTACCTCTCACTAAAGACCTGCCTCTGGACTAAAGAATATTTCCTTAGTTTTACAGAACTGCATTCAGGATGCTTCCTGTGACTGCCATGAAACTATCATGAGAAATGGTCACTTGAGTGAGTCGCCTCTGAGAGTGTTGTCTGTATGGCTGATTTGAACAAATTTCATCTCTACCCTATTTTCTAGAAATGAACTCTGTTACATTAGGCTTTCCATCGGTAAACTCATGCTTGATAATATTCCATCCTGCTGCTTTGGGTATTATAATAGTTCATGCAGAAAGGACTGGATTAGCCTCATCACAGATGATGATGGGGGATATAAATGTGCACGGAATATTATTACCAATAATTACAGAGGAAACATTTAGCCTGGTGTTCAATCCTTGATGCCCATAGTGTAGGTTATAACAAAAATAATCTCACATGATCTGAAGATACCTGTTTCTGAAGTAATAGTACCATTGGGGTCCTGGGTAACATTAATTAACGTTTAGCGTAACTACAGGAGGGATTTTTATTTAAGGTTGCTATGGTTCATTTTCCCCCCACTTCCATTTCCGCTTTTCCCCGACCCCTTGCAGACTGACACAGGCATCATGCTGTATAATATATTTTCCGTCTATTATTCTGTCCTTGGACTTATTAATCCATCATTTCATTTGGCCCTGCTTTTCAAATGTTAGAGATGAGCTGTGATATTTGTCTTGGCTAGCAAAATAAACGGGATGTGGAGATTCACTCAGAATGCATCTTTCTTATGTTCTTTTATGTCTCTAAGAGAAACCTTGGAGACATGCTTCCTTCCGACTTCATTCCCCTCTGACTAACCCCCTCCCAACCGTGTTTCCCCTTTATCTATAGATAATGTAGCACGAGCCTGAATGCTGGTTAATTATTCCCCTGTCCAGATGGGTGGGGGGGAGGCCAGGAAAGGAACACAGAGGTTTATCAGAAAAACATAAGCGATGCTGCCTCAGCACAGAAGCCTCTCTACCTAAAGAGAGTGGGTTACAAGCTAGAAAGAGACAATAACATTAAAAGCAATATTTCTGTCATGAGGCCTTCTCAGAGCTGTGAAACTAACCTGCTTGTATTTTTTTTCTACAGCCCATAAAAGGGCTCACAGCCAGAAAATACAAATCCCATAGGCTGCTATTATGCTGATGACAGTGAAGAACGGAGGAAAATTGTTTCATTGCTGAATTGCAGATATAATTATGACATTTTATATATTTTGCAGCCTGTACCAAAGTTAATACAACCAGAGTTGTATTAATATCTACTATGCCCTATAGCAGGAGCGAAGTAGCACCTTAATGCAGGGGACTTGGACTCCGATTTTGCTAAGATTGAATCCCCCTGGCTATTTACTAATATGAATTTTGCGGTTAAAGGAACATTCAGAAGCAGGTGATAATGGCTGCATCTTTCGCGGGGCCAGCTGATTTATACAAATCATTTGTACCAGCACAGGGAGTGAAGCTAATTGCACTTGCACAATGTGTCTTTCATTGCCAAGATCTGCAGCGAAAGTCTAACTGCTTACTTCAGCCAAAGACAGATACAATGGGGCGTTGAGAAAAATTTAAATACGTCGTAGTAGTTCACAGGAGAAATGTTTGGGAGTCGATCTGTGGGGCTTGCCAATCAATGCAATTATGACGAAGGAGCTGAGACTTGTTAGTGCGGTCACCTGGCAGTCAAGTGTTTGTGGGTTGCAAAAGGATGAAAAAAGGGGAGAGAAAAACTCCATCTATCATTAGTTTCTAATGTAGTTCTGGCCACAAGGCTGGGGTTGGTGATCTAGTTCACACCCTTATATTAAGAATTAAGTATTCCTGGTGAACAGTGAGCCAATAAATAAACAAACAACATTTTGGGAGATGCAGAATAGACAGGGAAATAAAATGTATAGTAATGAAATATTCATAACCTTGCATTTTATGGACCTCAAACACTAGTTCCATGATTTACACGATTTCTGTATGCAGTAGTATGGGATCTGCCGAACAATAATAAAGACGGCATTAGAATGCTACTGGCTCAGTGTCATGGAGAAGGGAGGATTAATCAGTACTGTACGATAGCTGTAAACTTGAGTAAATAGAAGCACATCTAGGTAGTTGCTTCCCAGTGCACTTTATGCCTGGCTCATGGAAATGGGGGAGATGAGAAACACAGTAATTATGAAAACGACGAGTGTGAGCACCCAGCTCCGTATAAATATTCACATTATTCTCCCAGGTCATGGTTGTTCAGCAGTACTGGTACAGACCAGCTGCTTCCAAGAAGATGTGGTGGTTATTATTTCACTTCAAGAGTCACCTTTGCAAAATTCTTGGCCCACCTGACTCCAAGACTCAAAATGCTGTATTTCACACTGGTCGTCTTCTTACATAGGGAATAGTGACCCAGGGTCTGTCCAGTTTGCAGGCTGGGGTGGCTTCTGACCTCACCAACTGTCACAGAGGTCTGCTCAGGAGAGATATGCAGTTGTGGATTAAAATCCAGGTGGAATAGACAAACAGTCATGCAATCTTATTTCAAAGGGTATCTCGAACATTCCTGCTACCTCCCTGACCTTCCATCAGCGAGCCAACCTCAAACTCTTATTATTTACCATTTGTCCCAGATTTCAGAGACACAATTGGCCTCTAGCACAGTAAGAGCTTCTCCTATAGAGTTCTCAGCAGAGTCCAGTTTTGTTCCCATTTTTATCGAGGAGTTACATAACACACTTGCTGGATGCTGAGAGTGGCCTTTGCTGAGTTGAAACTATAGTAACGTGGCAACGCTCCATGAAAACTATAGTTATCTTGGCATTTTTATCATGTCTTTCAGACTTCTGACCACCCTGCCAGGGATCAGACAGTGGCACAGCAGTAAAACACTCTGCCAGGCTGACGCACGTGACCTGGTTCTGGGTTCACATCTGGAAACCTCCCTCGGTATGACCAGCGTGAATGTGCCCGTAGCCCAGGGCTGGCTGGGTTGGGAGTGGATCATGAGGTCAAGCCCCTGTTGTGGGTGCTGTCTCTTCCCCTCTGTCTCTTTCCTTCATTGGGGAAATAGTCAATGAAAAAACTGGAAAGATAACGAAAACAACAACAGCCACAAAAGCACCCTGACAGTCACCAGGGTAACCTCTCTCTTTTTCTAAGTAAGCAAAATTAATTAACCATCAAAATACCTCTAAAACTGGTCCCAGAACTCAGGATTTATCCATAAAACTTCTATGGGACAAGCTTGAATGAGTTTCATTAAAAATATTACCATTTATTTTTTAATATTTACCATTTTTTTTAAAAGAGATTTTTTTCTATAGGGCGCATGCACTCATTGGAGACACAGAGAGAGAAAGAGAGACAGAAAGCGAGAAATCACCCCTCTCCCACCTCCCCAGGGGATGCCACACCCAATCCCTTCTACTCCATTCTCCTCTCGTGACTTTGAACATACATGAACAGGCGCTTGATGTGAGCTTCAAGCCGCTGGGTCTGGGACTTGTACCGTGTCGACCACGTGGGAGTCCAGTGATGAAACCATTTATGCTATCTACTGGTTCCTATTTAGCTTTATAAAATTTTAATTTAATTTAATTCTATTGTCAGAGGGAACATGTACTCAACAGAGACAGAAAAGCAGAAAGATTGAACAAGAGAGGGAGACCCCTCCTATCCATGCTACTGTCCCTTCTCCACTTCACCATCCTGTTGGGATTTGGTGTTTGCACACATGCTAGGTATTTCTGAAGCCACCAGGGTGGAATTCAAACTGCAGCTGGCCATGTAGGATCTGGTTCCCTTAGCTACTGAGCCACAGGGATGGCCTGGTATCTACCTTATAGTGCTAAGTCCTCATCTCTCCCATTTCCCTGAATGAGACAACACAGTAAGCCAAACTTCCTTCAGTTATATATGATGATTTTGATGAAAGTGACAACACACCTTTATGTTTTCATTACACTTAAAACATCTACTATTTCAGGTCTGAGAGCACATTATAAACTATTCAAATGAATAATCTTTTCATTCCAGGGAAAGTCAGAATACCAATATCTCTTATCAATAGATTGACCAAAAAGTTTTGGAAATAAATTAGTTTTGCCCTTTGCTGATCCTCTATTTTCCTTCTTTTTTTTTTTTAAGGTTTTTGCCATAGGGTGTGTGCACTTGCTGGAGAGAGATGAGAGAAAGACACACACACACACACACACACAGTGAGAGAAAAAGTGAGAAAAAGTGAGAAATCATCGTCTGGGGCAATGGCATCACAATCCTTTCTCTTTTATTCTCTCCTGGGATTTTAGGAATGCATGAACACATGCCCAGCATGATTTTCAAGCCACTGGGTCCAGGACTCAAACTGTGGTTGACCATTTGGGAGTTCAGTGCCTTAAGCACCACGCTACCTGTTGACCCCGCTAATCCTCTATTTTCATTGCTCAAAATTGGTACTGATGAACATAAAGCAACAGCAGTAGGCTTCAGTAAATGTTGAAAAATAGATGGAGTCCATGGTCTTGGCGACTTTCTTCTTTTCTTTCCATTCTCTTTTCTTTTTTATTGCCAGACGGCTCTTATGGGCACCAGAGAGAGAGGCATAGGGAGAAAGCAACCCCTTAATGGGATGTGATCATGCTACAATCCCTTCTCCTCCATGTCTTTATCCCACTGGGATTTGGGGCATGCACATACACATGCCCAGCATGGTTTTCCAGCCTTGGGGGCCGTTATGGACATGTGGAATATGGCTCCCTTAACCACTAGGCCATGGGGCTGGCCTGGTGAATTTCTTTTGCCCCAACACGTGATAAGCTTGATTGTCAGATTGTTACAGAGAAATTAATCCATGATAGGATGTATTGTCAAGAGTGGCTTAGTAGGCATATTGAACTTAATTAAAGCATTGCAGTTCATTGGATTTTCCAGAAATAATCTTTCCTGCAGGACAGATTTCCTCTTTCTCATTCTTGTGTCGTCTACTTCTCAGTGATGGCAGATCTTTGTATTTGTAATCTTCTAGCACATTCTCCTTTGTTCTCTACCATGGGAAAAAGGAATCCAGGTGAAAACAGGCCAGCCCTTGGCTCAATTCACATTTTCAGTTTTCCTGTCTCATGCGTGCATGTTGTGTGGGTATATCATTTATGTGTTATAAACACATAGATACCTATATATTTCAAGATAATACAAAAAGATAACCAGGTAGTAAGCTCAAGTTCTCTAATGTTACTTCCTGATTTGAAGAAGTGCTGAAAGAAGAAAAAGTTTAGACTATTTTGGGCTAGATGATTCCCATGTGTTTTATAGGGATTGACAATGTTCAAAGATTAAAAGTGATGAAGGGTAAATAAATCATTAAAAGTAATGATAGAAATCATCATTTACCTTGGGAAACAAATGTTTTCTTTAAGAATTTTTTTAATTACTTTTTAAAGACTTATTGGGAACCAGCAGTTAGCGTAATGGCTATGTTGTGGGACTCCCATGTAGTCGACCGCAGTTCGCGTCCGGACCCGGTGGCTTAAAACTCACGCCGGGCGCGTGTGCGTACGTGCCCAAGATCCCGAGAGGAGAATGGAGGAGAAGGGATTGCGGCGTGACCATCTCCCCGGGGGGTGATTTCTCGCTTTCTGTCTCTATGTCTCTCTCTGTCTGTCTGGTGAGCGCACGCGCCCTATAGCGAAAACCTCTCCAAAAAAAAAAGACTTATTTAATTTACTTCATTATTTTAATTTGACCAGAGAGAGAGAGAGGGAAAGTGAAAAGAGCAAGCTGCCAGGTCCAGGACCCAAACCATGGTTGGCCATGTGGGAGTCCAGCACCTCAACCACCATGCCACCTGCCAGCCCCATTATTATTATTATTTTTAATTTGACCAGAGAGAGAGAGAAAGAGAAAGTGAGCCAACAAGCTACCAGGTCCAGGACTTGAACCACGACTGACCATGTGGGAGTCCAACACCTTAACCACCACACTACCTCCCTGCCCCAAATAATTTATCTTATTACTTATGCAAAACAACCCTCTACTGAGTCGTGAATATCATCTGAAATTTGATGTCATCGTTTAGGCTGCAGAACTGGTTCCGAGTCCCTCAAGTTAGATGAAAGCTCCTAGCCACACAATCTTGCTTCTCTGCTCATTCAGTCTTTCTGCTCCCTGTAAATAGTCCCTAAAACCGTTCTCAAAAGGGATGTCCTTTATTTCCAGAAAGGCAATAATAGTAAGTCCCCAAATGAAGTTTTAGAGATAATAAGTTGCAAACTCTACCTTTTTCTTTTCTCTCACCTCCTGCTGGTATTCTTATAAATGTCTCACTCTGTAACATTTTGGTCTAAGCTGGATAAAACACACCTTCCCAGGGTTCTCTATTTGCTAAAAGAAAAAGAGCCGAAGTGTTGCCCCTGAACTTGCTGTGAAGTGCTTTGACTTCAGGTGAGCTCACAATCAGCTTATCACTGCGGTGCTGTGATTTGGGTCATAATTAAAAGATTTTACTATAGAAAATGACTGTGCTGTTTGCACATTCCTTTCATGTCCTTGAGGAAGAACGACTTCAATCACTTATTTGCCATATATATTTTTTTTCTTTTCCTTTTTTTTTTTTTTTTTTTTTTTTTTTTTTTTTTTTTTTTTTTTTAGGGCAGCATGGTGAAATAGAAAAAGCCAAGGCCATAACTAGACCTAATTTCAAATCCTGACTCTAGTAATTAGAAACTTTGTGAACTTGGGCAAATAACACTGCTGAACGTTAGTTCCTTCAACTCTATAATGGACCAGTAATGCCAGCCTCACTGGATTTCTATCTGCGCTAAATTAAATAATATATGCAAAGCATCTGGTACTTTGTAAGAATTTATTGAATGTTGCATGTTATTACTATATCCTGTATTATCCCTTTAAATTTTTCTTTCTTTCCTTTTTTTTTTTTTTTTTTTAATTGCCTGGGGTGCCTGGGGTAGGAGGGGCACATGTGGCCACCAGAGAGAGAGAGAGAGAGAGATCCCGCAATGGGTTTGGTCATGCCACAATCCCTTCTCCTCCATTTTCCCACCCTTTCAGGACTTGGGCAGGCACTGATGTGCATCTAGCATGTTTTTCAAGCTGCTGCATCAGGGACTCAGACCACAGTTGACCACGAGGGACCAAGTTCCCTAGGCATAATATTTAACCACGGTGCTGTGGGGCCAGCCCTCCCTTACAAAATTTCTATTCCTTCATTATGATACTCTTCTGGGAAACAGTGTCATTCTGCCAGTCTTTGAACTGTTTGATAAGAGCTTATGGAAACTAATAAGATCGATGAGTCTTTTTCCTTTTAATCATGGAATGCTGAAAGCACTACCCATCTATGAAATGTTCCCATTTTTCCACGAGAATCTCTCCTCCCCATGACCCATGCTAGCGTATCTCTATCCCTATGTAGACTCCTTTACGTGTCCTGTCCATTGTGTCACAGTCCGGATTACCTGATCGTGTCTAGGAGATGCAAAGCACCCTGAGGAAGACCCAACTTTTGTTTCTACCATAGAAAATAATACCTAAATATTGGGTTTCAGAAAAATCATTGTGCGTTTTTACATGGGAAAACAGAAAAACTATGCCACGACTTTTCCAACAGCCCAATATTTATCACCTTGTATACAGAATGCAATAAGGCACTCTCATAGACTTGGAAAAGGAAAGAACATTCATCCTCACTCACTCACCCTCCAATTCTGCTCTGCAGTGGTACGTAGTTCAGTTGGAACATCAAATCCAATTTACCGTGCATTTAAGACAGAGAAAATGGTCTCCATCCTTCAGCTCACATCAGGAGGCACTTCAAGGAAATCGCCTGGGTTTCCCTGCTTACCCACCTCCCTAAGGATTCCACAGGGAATGTGCTTTCCAACTCTCCCCTCCCACCCTAAGTACTACCTTCAGGGCAACGAGGACATAAAGAAAGCCAACAGGGGTTCTACGTCTAATTACACCTTTTCTAAGACTGACCTCTGAAGGTCAAGTGAAGAAAAGCAATGGCCATGGTTATGGTGAAGATACGATGCAGTCAGGCTGCGCTATTTCCAAGACTTTTCTAAGAGACGAGGGATGTAATAGCATAACAATATTCTCTGCAGAGGAAGAGAAGCATTGCAGTTTTTTCTTTAGTGAAACTATTAAGTCCTTGGGAAAGTCAAGAGCAAGGACCCCTTAATGTATCTTCTAAGGTCCCTGAAATATAAAGTCCATTTACATTGTAATGGCCCAGAGTGAGGAGTAAGTCTTCAGACTTTTGGTTATGGTAATGACCAACATGGACCCTGAGCCAGGGCCATTTGACTTCTAAAACTCTCACTTAAAGGAAAGATAAGGTTTTTGTTTTGTTTTGTTTTGTTTTGTTTTTCTTTTGCTATAGGGTGCGTGCACTCGCCAGACAGACAGAGAGAGACAGAGAGACAGAAAGCGAGAAATCGCCTCCCAGGGGGATGGCCATGCCGCAATCCCTTCTCTTCTATTCTCTTCTCGGGATCTTGGGCATGCACACATGTGTGACCAGCGTGAGTTCTAAGCACTTGGGTCTGGGACTCAAACCTTGGTCGACTCCATGGGAGTCCAGTGACATTACCATTACACCATCCACTGATTCCAAACTTCTGACACTGTGGGAGCTCTGTAAGGTTTGTTCACTCATTTAGCACGACTTTAACCAACAAACGAGGGTCACTGTAGCAGCACTGCCAAGAGCACATGCCCTGAAGCCCCACGCCTGGTCTGAATTTTGTCTCTGCATTTACTGACTGGGTTAGGTTGTTTTAGCCATGCCTAGTTCCTTCCTTCATGGAGAGAAGATGATAGAACCCACATCATAGGATTGTTATGAGACTGAGTATGTTATTATAAATAAAGCACTTTGATAAATGTCCTGGCACATAGTAGACACTCAATGCATTTAGCTAAAAAGCCCTAACAGAAACCCATTTGCAGGACCCTCTTATGTACTAGTCACAAATGGTTAGATGGTAGACATTAAAATTAAAGGGATGTTGGCTGCTTTTGAGGAATATTTATTCTAATAGAAGCAAAGATTTGTAAGCAAACAGTTATGGTGTATGTGGTCTGTAGCTACAAAGTGTTCAGTAGTCATTTTGAGTAGAAGTCTTGGGACAACTTTCCAAAGAGGGTAATAATTGTGTTGAGCTTTGTACGAGCAGTTCATATGGGGCCAGCAGGTGGCATTTTCACTAAGGAACTGGACTCCCACATAGCCGACCATGGTTTGAGTCCCAGGTCTGGCAGCTTGAGAATCACACAGGGCATATGTGCATGTGTGCCCAAACTCCCAGGAGGAGAATGAAGAGTAAGGGATTGTGGCATGGCCATCCCCCCTGGGGATGATTTCTAACTCTCTCTCTCATTGTCTCTGACCCTGTCTCTCTCTGGCAAGCACACAGGCCCTTTGGCAAAAATATATAATAATAAAAAAAAAGGAAAGAAAAGAAAAAAAAAAGTAAGAGCAGTTGGTGTTTTCAGAGTGAATCAGAGTGAATGGGCCAGGAGACAAGCCTGGGGAGATGAAGAAACGTATTTGGCAATGGTAGCTGCTCTGATATGGCTTGGGTGAAGAGGCTGTGGCTAGGGGAGCAGTGAAGGATGGGGCTAGAAGGGGTGAGGGGTTTAGGGAGTGAAGCCACATTGTCCTTCTCTAAAAGTCTGAGATGTGTTGTATGTGTGTATGTGTGTGTGTGTGTGTGTGTGTGTGTGTGATGACCACATAATTAAACACTTGGTTGTTACTGTATTCATATTGCCTTAACACTTAGAAATCATAACTAAATGTAACTAACCCAAACATGGTGAGTTTGCATTCAAATTCACTTAGTACTACAGATAACTATGCTGTTCCTTGTGCCTGTCCCTTACAGTCTTTGAACTTTATTTTCATCAGAATTGGAAGGTTTGAATGAGATAACATACAAGGGGACTTTAAAAATACTCTGGAGGTGGGACCAGCAGTTAGCGTAATGGCTATGTCGCTGGACTCCCACGTAGTCGACCGCGGTTCGAGTCCCGGACCTGGTGGCTTAAACTCATGCTGGGCGCATGTGCGTGCGTGCCCAAGATCCCGACAGGAGAATGGAGGAGAAGGGATTGCGGCGTGGCCATCCCCCCTGGGGGGTGATTTCTCACTTTCTGTCTCTCTGTCTCTCTCTGTCTGGCGAGTGCATGTGCCCTATAGCAAAAACCTCTCCAAAAAATAAAAAAAAAAAGAAAGAAAAGAAAAAAAAAATTCTCTGGAGGGCCAGCCAGGTGGTGTGTGGTTCAGGAGGCTAGATCCCACATGGCCAATATGTTGTTTGAGTTTTGGATTCAGAGGCTTGGAAAATACACCAGGCAAGCGTGTGTGCTCAAAATCCCAAAAGGAAAATGGAGACGGGATTGTGGTGTGGCCATCCCACCAGGGGTAGGGGGTTGATATTTTCAGTTTCCCTGTCTCTCTTTGTTTCTCTCTGGTGAGCACATGTCCCCAGTAGCAAAACCAAACCAAACCAAAACAAAACAAAACAAAGAACAAAACAAAAAAAACACAAAAAACAAAATACTGCTAAAGTTTGTAGGAAATGTCATTAAAACATGAGTTCATCTGGGTGCAAAATGTTCTGAAAGGTACTCATTAATTCCTCATAATACACATTTTCCGTGAACTTGTTGGAGATTCCTTCACACCTCCCCCCATATGTAAAGCACTTTTGAAAGGTAATGGAATATGGACATATGCCATAGCAATTGGTAAGTCCATTTTAAAGCCTTTGGGAATAGAGCAGGCATACATGAAAGTGAGTGTCCTGGCCCCTCTTACTGGCCCACCAACAGAGGGCAGCATCCTTTAAGGACTGGTGGGGCCAGAGCTGAGTATCTTACAATAAAAAGGGAAATGAGACTAGGACAGGAAAAAGCTGGAAGACCAGAAAACTTAATGGTCGTGGCTTTCTTTGCATATGAGATTTTTTTTTTTTTTTTTTTTTTTTTTTTTTTTTTTTTTTTTTTTTTGTACTTTCAGTTTCTTCATCTGCATTTGGAGATGACAACTGCCTTGTAGGTGCTGTGACAGGGACTGAAAATGATCTACATAAGAGGCAGCACAGGACAATAGTTAAGTGGGGAATCTGGGGACCAGCAGGTGGTGTGATGGCTGAAGTGCTGGATTCCCACATGGCCAACCATGGTTCAAGCCCTGGACTTGGCCATTTGAAAACTGTACCAGGCACGTATGTGTGTCCAAAATCCCAGGAGGAGAATGGAGGAGAAGGGATTGCTGTGTGGCCATCCCTTCTGGGAAGTGATTTCTCACTTTTTCTGTCACTGTCTCTCTCTCATGAACACAAGTGCCCTATGGCAAAACTCTTAAAAATGTGGGGGGTTGGAATCTGGATTCAAATGCACAGATTTAACCCCTAGCTAATTCATAGACTATCCTTGGGCAATCTAGCTCATCTAGTCTTAGTTTGTTTTTCTATAAAATGGTGAAAATTATAATGCCTGTCATAGGATTACTGTCAAAATTAAATGTGATTACATAATAAAGTATTTAGCATAGTAGTAACTGGTTCAAAAGAAGAATCCAGTAAATTTATTTGTTATCTCTATTTACCAATGGAAAGAAAAAACTGTGATTAAAACAGTTTTTTAATTATGTAGCCTTGTCCCCAGCTAATCAAAGGCATACTTGTTTTTTTACCTCAAATATATGCAGTTCCAAAGTTCCCGTTTTTTCACCTATATCATGCTGCCTCTCTTGATATGTCATAGACTCCAACACAAAAGCAAAGCTCTGGTATAAAACTGAGGAATTGAAAGTGAGGACAGATGATATTTCTAGATTGTCTGTCAAGTTTAGCAAAATGCGTAAAAGTAAACCAGCAATAGCGAGACCTGAAGGTGAGCTGCATATTTAAGATTCTTCCTTTCTAATAATCTAAGCTGTTATTAGCAATGGATAAAACACTAATTTTAAAAAAACCGTATATAGTTTCTTTTTTACCCTGATGCATTTTTTATTTCTAATGCAATGCACATAGTATAAATAAGTAATGTAATCAAGTTTCTCTTTGGAAGAAAAAGTTAATAACCCTACTGGAGAGTTGAAAATAAATGGTGCTCTTATTGCATTTATTACAGATCACACAGATCAAACCACCCCAACCTGGAACCATGTATCCTTTGAATGTGTTCAGCCCCTTGTGACCCTCTTAACTTCTCAGTTGTCTCTGGACCTGCAGGCAGCCCCTGATACAGAGAAGCTGCATGGAACTGGTTCAAGAACCAGTTAGATCTCTGTGCCTGTGTTGTGAGTTTCAAAGATATCAGACCTCAGGCAATGTGAGCTTATAGTCAGAGAGCTGGAGATTTTGGGTCGCTGTGCTCAGCACCCAGGGACCCGGAATGAAGGTACCACTCAGGACAGTGGTGGCAAATGCAAAACTGACTCACTTTTCATATTTCGTGCCTCCTTTTCCATGCTGGGGACCTAGGTTTGACAGAACAGACGTGCCCTGTAGGTCTGAGCTCTGTGCCCCAGCAGCTTGTAATTGCTTCTCCTTCTGAGCAAAGGCTAAGCTCTTCCCAAGTGCTCTGAATTCCTTCTCCTCCTGCTTCTTTCACCAAGTATCCTCCCTCTTCCAGAACTTCCCACTTGCCTGTTCCATCAGTAGCTTCTTCCTTGGCTTTAAACACATATCAGTCTCTCCAACAAAAACAAAACAAACAAAATCAGAGACATTCTCCTTCTAGTCTATCCTATAACTGTTCCCCTTGGTCACCCCTCCTCCTTTGAGAAATCTTCTGAGACATGCCCCCTCCAACCCCCTATCCCTAAAGGCCCTCCTCTCCTCTGAGTCAAGACCCCTCCCTGTGTTCATCAGCATTCTGTGCCTTCTTCCATAGCATTTTCACCATTGCTGTCAACAAGGATTGTCTTCTTCCTTTTCTCCTAGTAGTTACTGAGTTACTTCAGGACTAGGGTTGTATCTTTCATTTCTGTTCCCATGCCTGTCACTGAGCCTGGAGCTAGGAGGATGCACTAAAGGTTTTGCTTCATACTTGTACTAGTCAGGGTTTTTAAACAGAGAGGACCAATAGGAGATAGATAGATAAATATGTGACAGATAGATATATAGATGATAGAGGGAGAAAGGGAGAGCAGCAAGGGAGAAGGGAAGAAAAGAAAAAGGAAGAGGGAAGAGATTTATTACAGAGACTTGGCCCTCACAATGATGGAGGTTTACAAGTCCTAAATTGGCAAGGTGCAGGTCCAGGATAGCCATTAGTATACTTCAGTCCAAGTCCAATTCCAAAGACAGGAGAAGATCGATGTCCCAGCTGGAAGACAGTCAGACAGAGAGACTTCTTTCTTGCTCAGTCTTTTTGTTCTATTAATACTTAGGCCTTCAATGGACTGGAGAGGCCCACCCACACTGGGAAGGCAATCTGCTTTGCTCAGCTTACCAATTCAAATGTTAATCTCATGCAAAAATATACTCAGGACACAGCCTGGGGATAATGTTTTACAAAATGTCTGAGCATTCTGTGGCCCAGTCAAGTGGACATATAAAATCAACGATCACACGTGTATATCATATTTTTCAGTTCCTGCTCCAAGTCCTGCAAGGTGGTTCTTCAAAAAACTCATACATATTGTGACAAAACGATGCATGAATTTCAGAAAAGTTTTTGTACCAAAATAAACTCACACTTTAATTTCATTTTCCATGTATTTCTTGAGAGATTTTTGCTAGAGGGCATGTGTGCTTGCCGAAGAGACAGAGTCAGAGAGCAAGAAAGCACACCCCTGGAGGGATGGCCATGCCATAACCCCTTCTCCTCAATTCTCCACTCAGGATTTTGGGCATGGATGTACACTCTCCTGATGTGAGTTTCAAGCTGCTGGGTCTGGGACTGAAACTGCAGTCAGCCACATGGGAGTCTAGTGTTGTAATCACCCCACCACCTGCTGGTCCCTCCGTGAACATTTAGAACTTCCCTTGTATCTCCAACAAAACGTTAGCACCAGAGCTCTCAGAGGTCCCTTCCTTCTCCATATTCCCCAGTCCTTACTGTCTGCACTATATGATATATGACCTAAATATATATTGGGTTTTCTATTGTTCTGGGTTCCATGAGCAATCAGAGTTCTTTAGTAAAAGTATAAGCTCCGTGAAGGTAATTAAATACTATTTGTCATAGTTTTACCATACCCTTTCAGGTTTTATAATATTTCAGAGCTGGAACATAGGAAGTACTCTACAAGTATTTATTCAATTATATTAAATTAAAATATATATGCTGAATGAGCCATTAATAATACTGTGTTAAATTGCTAGTTACCTATCTAATATCTTCATGAGAAATATTGAGTCATAGGAAAAGTCCTGATATATTTTTCTAGGCAAAAATGCATCAGGACTTTTCTGATGACCCAATAGAACCTCTCTAATTTGGGATGTGGCCAGGTGTTCTAGCCCCATATCAAGACCTGTGAACGATGCAGTCATAGGGAAGCGGCAATTAATTACTGAAGGAGCTTACCCTGCTGGTAAAGAACTCTTCTGTTCATAGAATAAACCAGAGAAAAGTGCTCCCCTTGGGTCTTAGATCATGCAGTTCAGACAATAAGCCTAGAGGAAATTAGGAAAGGAAAGACCTCTAAGAACCAGGGTGTTAAGTTTCTAGCTTCCTTTGCAGCTAGCAAGGGATCACGTGATTATGTTCTGGCCATTCTGTTACATAGAATTTCCAAGGAAATTTCTTAAAGGGAGCTGACTGAAGTGGTTGCTGTGTGGGCTTTCCTTTCTCATTTCCTCTTCTGGTTGCCAGGATCCCAGATAAGCGGCTGGAGCACCAGTAGCCAGCTTGAGGAGGGCAGCTATGTGCTAAGATTTGCTAAAAGAGGGAAGATGTCTGCAATCCTGGTATATTTGCAGTGCTACTCCACCAGCTCCGGCCTGCTCATTTCTGGATTTTTTTTTTTTTTTTTAACATGGAAGAATAGAACTTTGTGGTTTTACACCTCTTAAAAGAGGTTTTCTATTTTATGTAGCAGAACATAATCCTAGCTGAAACAGAAACAAATTAACACTGGCAAAGGAATAGATGGAAAGTACTGTCTGAAATAAAGGCAAATATTCTCTCAGTATTTTTTAAGGTATTTTTTACTGCTATCCGAGGCACATGGGAACTACTATCATCAGATATATTAGATATTGCTAATATAAAATACATTCTGTTTATTCATTTTCTTTTTCATCACGACTAATCCTTCAGCGGTGTGGAGCTTTAGCTCGTCTTGCCATGCAAGGACGATTTTCCTCTAAATTAGAGCAAAAAGAAAAAACCTTGTATATCAACTCTCTCACTTAACTTCTCCATTGTCCTCTCTCTGCAGGAAACCTACAGGTTGCAGAAGAAAATGACTGGTGGAAATGCAGTAGGAAGAATAACACGGTTTTGAAACGAGGTGAGAATAAGTGAAATTAGTGTAACAGCAGACCTTACAAGCTTTCTTTTCTTTCTTTTTTTTTTTTTTTCCTACTGCACAAACTTAAAATTGGTAAAATCATGGAGAGAAGTCTTTGTTTTAAATGAGTATAAGGATACATCTTTCTAAGGATCACATTAAATGAGGTAGAAAAGGAAGAAGACTTGGAAGATAAATAAAAAAATCCTACCCTTTTCTGTCTATCTTCCCTCACCCCCAGTCCAACCTATCAGGCCAACATAAGGGACCATCTTCCAGTTCCCTTATATAGTATAGTATAATTATAGAAAAGCACCTCTGTGGTTCTTTGATAATTTTAGAAAAGCATTCAGAAAATAGGTATCAAAGTCTTATAGAACATTCTGCAATGTTCCCTCAAGAAGGGCCAGAATTAATTAATCAAACTGAATCTTTTGTGATGAAGGAAATTCCAAAGTATAGACCAAGAAGATTTACAAAACAAATTCTATTTTATCACAAGACAAAATGGCACAGACCAAAGGTGGACCTTATGAATAGCAAGGACAGGTATAGCACTGTTAGAAACGGAATCTAGGGCAGACACTTCAGGCTTCCTCACTCTCACGGCTGGCAGATTGGTGCTGGCCATTGTCGGGGAGCTCACCTGAACCGGGAGCTGGGAGCCTTGGTTTCTCTCCATGGTGGTGGTGGGGGCACCTCTCTGTGGCTGCTTGGACTTCCTCTGAGCACAAGGACTGGGCTCTAAGAACCAGTGTTCCAGGAGCACCAGGCAGGTGTGCGCAGCACTTGATTCTCTAGCCGTCACGGTCACATAGTGCCACTTCTACTCTATCTTTAAGGCAGTTACACCCTCACTCAGGCTCAAGAAGAGAGGACATAGGTCCCATCACTCCACTGAGCAATGCCAAGGTCACATTGTAAGGAGTGCATGGGGGTGGGATGTGCTGTTGTCCCTACCTTGAGAAAATACAGACTGCTGCAGTAGGAAAAGCAAGTTCCTAAGAGGGAAAAGGGGAAGTTTTCCAGTCACCTAATTAGCTTGAGAGCTCATCCAGCCCACATTAATATTACAACACCCAGGAAGGCTCCAGGAGGTAAGGTTCTACCCCTGCCCCTATTAGCATCATGGACAGTGCAGAAGTCAGTGGGCTCACGATCTTTATGAAACTGAGTTAAATCCTAATTTCCAGGCACCACCACTTCAAAAATCTCCTCCCCCCACCCCAAGTTATTTTGCCTTTACCAAGAATTAAATGATTAAATAGTTTTGAGGAAACTGTTCTGTCCTCTACCTTGTCCACTGAGCAGTAGGGCAATCCTGAATTTAGGTTTCCATAGCAATGAGCTTCCATGTCAATGCCTTCCTGTTATGGTCAATGCCAGGTCTGGGGGCAATGCATGCTGGGACCTGGCCTCTGGACAGTCATTGTGCCTCCTACTACCATGGTAACATAGATTCCTACCATAGTAAATAACAGTAACCTGAGTTGCCTAGCCTGTGGGTATAAGTGAGGTCACATTAACAGCAGTAAATCACATTTCAGTTGTTAATACCCTCACTCAGTGTGAAATCTTCTCAGCAGGTATTTCTGGAGTAGGCAGGGCTGTATCACCTAAGTTTACCAATCAGTTGCCTTTTCATCTCTTGCTCCAGGCTGCCTGGCTAATGTTTCCTGTCCATGTGGCCATACAGAGATGGGCTTCTCCTCACTGGTACTGCTGCCTGCAAGAGACTGGTGTTGGCTCTGAGACTGGAGCAGCACTGTGGGCTCTGCAGTCCTCATGTCGCCTTTGCAGCAGAAAGGGAGAGGACGTTTCCTACTCTATGCACACCCTCTTAGCCCTCAGGTCTGGGCCTCATTTTCTTATCTGGGTTCCAGAGAGCATTGCTCAAGTCTGTACGTCTCACAGAGCCCTGTATGGTAACAGTCTCCTCAGCCTCTGCAGACAGCTTCTCTCCCCACAAGGCTCAGCTGAGAATCTAGGGAAACTCACTTCTTCAAAAATAGATGCCAGAAGCTGCCCATCCTACTAAGTCGTTGGATGTTTCCAGACATGTCTAATTCCCAGCAGAGAGCATGAAGTCCACCCCATTTCAAATCCTGCTGTATTACTAACTGTGCCTAACCCCTCTTCATGCTTTCCCCTGAATCAGCTCCGTGAGGTTGGTAAGACAGGACTATGGTTTCTATCTTTCATAGGAAGAAATGAATTCTTACCGAAAATAAGCAAGGAGCCTACAGTAAGATAATTAAGATTTGGTTTGAGCACACTAAGGGAGGTCTCCAAATAGCACACATGGGACTCTCCTTGGAGTCACTGCATGGTGACAGGTCACCAAGTTTGGCTTGGAAGCTACAGACAGAAGCATTTTCTTCTCTGTGCTCTCAGCATATCGGTCTGCTGTAGCATTTGTCGCATTTTATGGCACTACTTGAAATGTCAGTCTTCCCCACTGAATATCTCTCGTGCCAGCAAAGTGCCTGGCATGGAGAAGGTACTTGATAAACATTTATTGGTGAAATGAATATAAATCACTTAATGTTTCCTTAATGGAAGAGGCATCTTCCCACCCTAGAGAACATTTGGAAATGCAGGAGCATTTTTGGTCATTGCAATATGGAGGAGTGATGATCTGAGACTTTAGTGACCAGGGCCAGGGATGTGGATTGTCTTGCAATCTGTCAGATAGTCCTGAACAAAGATGTGCCCTGCTCTAAATGCTGATCACTCCTCCTTTGAGAGTAACTGCAAGGAAACAGAAATGTTGGACAAGTTCTGAGCTCTCCTAAGCTTTCAGATTTAGCTTAAGAACATCTTAGCTACCTGTGACCTTGCTGTTTGAGGTTTGGAGTAGAAAGGAAGATTATGCTGTATACCTACCTCGTGTTATGATTTAATGAGATAACATATATAATATCCCCAATAGCATGCTTGTATGTAGCAGGAAGACTAGTGATTTAGGCTTCTTTCCACCTGCCTCTGGTAACAAGCACACTCGTTTGTCAATGTTATCAGTCGGGCCTGAGATCTGACTCAATAGAAAGAGGTTTGGGAAGAGGGCCTGGTGTCCTGGCATCTGTCCTTGTGAAATATGAAGAGTACTATGGTATATTCACTGCCCAATTGTTGTGAAGATTCAATGAAATAAATATGGTGCGTTTCAAAAGATCAGTGCCTGGCACTTAGCAGTGTCTTGCTAAATAGTTGACTTGATGACTGGCAGCAGAGATCTAAGAAAAGCAGTGCTCTGGCTCAGACATGAAGACGGCACAGATCAAATCCTATTCTCTCTCCTTAGCAAAATCAAGTGAGATTTCTTTAGTAAGTTCCCTTCACCCTCTCTTTCCTGCAAATTAAACAGACTTCCCGCGGAGGACACTCTTCCCGACTTCAGTCTCCATTCCCACCACTGCAGGTAAGTCATGCTTGGGGCAAAGACACACATGACTCACCTGTTGCATTGTGTCCCTTTTCATCCTTTCAATTCCCACTGGTGAATGAATTCACTTTCCACCTGCTGCTTATTAGAGAAAATATGTTAGAGCAACATTTAAAATGTTAATAAAAATAGAAAAATCATAATCCTACCCTATCACAAATATGTTAAAAATTGCCTTTCTGTAAGAACATGTTTTCAGAGAGTTTCTACAATAATGCACGCACTATTTGATTTCTACTATATCTAATCTATATTGTATATTTTCCATGTTTCTATCTAGTTTTCATAATTATAGTATTTAATGACTGAAAAATATTTTATTGCTTTAATATGCCAGCCCACCTTGTTGGATATTGAGGTTGTTCTCACTAGACACTGCAGCAATAAATTTACAAATAAATCTATAGTATTGCTAAAATATTCTACAGAATAAATTCCAGGTATTTTAGATAGAGAATTAAAACATTATGAACATGATGACTCTTACTTTGTATTTCCTTATTACTTTGCTAAAAGGGTATGCCCATTTACAATGCCTTTTAGAAGTATATAAGAATCTGGGGTCATGGGACCAGCAGTTAACATAATGGCTATGTTGCTGGACTCCCACGTAGTCAACCGTGGTTTGAGACCCGGACCTGGTGGCTTAAACTCACGCCGGGCGTGTGTGTGTGCATGCCCAAGATCCCGAGAGGAGAATGGAGGAGAGGGGATTGCAGTGTGGCCATCCTCCCAGAGAGTGATTTCTTGCTTTCTGTCTCTCTGTCTCTCTGGCGAGCGCACACACCCTATAGCAAAAACCTCTCCAATTAAAAAAGAAGAATATGGGGTCAGCAGGTAGTGCAATGGTTGGGGTGTTGGATCTCACATGACTGACCGTGATTCGACCTGGTGTTCTCACTTTCCCTTTGTTTCTCTCTAATCAAGTTAGAAAAAAAAAAAGGGGGGGGGGGACCAGTAGATGGCATGATGGTTATGTCTCTGGACTCCCATGTAGCCGACTGAGGTTTGAGTCGCAGGCCTGGTGAACTGAAACTCACACTGAGTATGTGTGTGTGCATGCCAAAAATCTCAAGAGGAAAATGGAGCAGAAGGGATTACGGTGTGGCCATCCCTCCTGGGTGTGTGTGTGTGTGTGTGTGTGTGATTTTTCACTTTCGGTCTCTCTGTCTATCTGGTGAGCACACACCCTATAGCAAAAATCTCTCTTAAAAAATGATGAATAAAATTAAAGTAATATTTCTTTAAAAGAAGTATCCAAGAAATTTTGCTATAACCTTGGACTAAATATTTATTTTTTATTTTTCATTTTGCTGTGGGCACATGTCTTCATCAAAGAAATAGAGAAAGAGAGAGAGAGAGAGAGGCAAAGTAAGGAATTGTCCCTGAGGGGATGACTATGCTGTTATCTCTTCTCTTCCATTTTCATCTTGGGATTTTGGGTATGCATACACAAGTACCTGACATGTTTTATAAGCTGCCAGGTCCAGGACTCAAACTCTGCAGTTGGCCATGTGGGATCCAGCTATCTTAACCATCATGCCACCTGCTGGCCCAGACCATCTCATTTTTTTTTTAACTTAGCAGGTGTAAAATTATGCAAGTGAAACTTAATTTGCATTTATCTGATTATCCTCAAGTATAATTATTTTCCATATGTTTTATTTTCTCTCTATATTTCCTTTATTGTGAATATTCATATACTCAAACTCCTTCCTAAATGCAGTCGAGTACAAAGACCACTAAAAATGATGCATAATCGGGACCAGCGGGTGATGTGGTGGTTAAGGCGCTGGACACTCCCACATGGCCGACCGGGGTTCGAGTCCTGGACCTGGTGGCTTCCTTTCTCACGTCCTCTCTCTCTCACTCTCACCCTCTGTCTCTCTCTGGTCAAATTGAAAAAAAAATCAACAAATGAATAAATAAAAAATAAAATAAATAATTATTAAAAAAAGATGCATAATGAATTGTGCAACTTCTAGTTCCATGGTCTTCTAACTTAACCTCCTAATGCCCAACATGCCTTATATTTATCTGAGGGGGGTTGGCTGATCTCAGCTAGAATTAAATAATTCTTTTTTTTTTTTTTGAGAGGTTTTTTCGCTACAGGGCATGTGCACTCGCCAGACAGACAGAGACAGAGAAACAGAAAGCGAGAAATCACGCCCCAAGGGGGATGGCCACGCTGCAATCCCTTCTCCTCCATTCTCCTCTCGGGGATCTTGGGCACGCACGCACACATGCCCGGTGTGAGTTTTAAGCCACCGGGTCTGGGACGTGAACCACGGTCGGCTACGTGGAAGTCCAGCAACATAGCCATTACGCTAACTGCTGGTCCCAATAATTCTTTTTTTTTTTTTTAATAATAGGTTTTTTCTATAGGGCACATGTGCTTGCCCGAGGGACAGAGAGACAGAGAGACAGAAAGAGAGAAATCACTCCCCAGGAGGGATGGCCACACCACAATCCCTTCTCCTCCTGGGATGTTGGGCACAAGCACACACACAGACACACTTGCATGAGTTTCAAGTCACTGAGTCTGGGACTTGAACTGTGGTTGACCTAATGTAAGTTTAGTGCCTGAACCACTACACCATCTGCTGGCTCCTAAGATTAAATTATTCTAAACACTATACATAAAACAGATCAAACTCAATTATACACAGTATTCTCAAATATTGTGCCTATATTAGTAAATATCTTTAACACTAGGGTATCTAAAATTTTTAGTAGATTTCAGAGACGCTCATGATTCTTAAGCAGCACATGAAGGTAAATGAAAAAACAGTTCAATAATTCTCTTACTCATTTATTTGATAGACATTTAGAGAGGACCTAGAATTTATTGGATTCCATAGTAGATATTTGGCATGTACAGATACCGATAGATTCCTAGGGGAGCTACAGGTGAGTGGAGGAGATGGGTGAACAGAGAAATCACAATGGAGTGTGGGAAGGGTTGTTCTCAGTAACGTGGGGGCACCCACCCAGGCTCCACAGAGGAGTGGATATTTGAGCTAGAATATGAAAGATGAATAGGATTTTGCCAAGAGGAGGCTAGAAGAGTGAGGTAGAGAGGACATTTTCAATGTATAGAGAATGGCATGCGAAAGGCATGAAACTATGTAAAGGCAACTTACTAATATTGAGAAGTTTAAGATTGAGGAAATACGGTGCAGAAATAGGTCTAGATAAATAGATGGGGGATAGATTTTTATGTCCAGCATAAAAGTCTGTTTTTCATCTTCTGGGAAAGACAGGCTTGGAAGCTTGAATATAGCAGGGAGCCAGGGAAGATTTTTTAAGCCAGGGAGTGATATGGCCAGAGGTTGTTTTTGTTGTGGTTGTTTTTAAGATCACTTCAGGGAATCTACAAATGTCATTATAACATATTCATCCTTTTTTTTTTTAAGAGAGATTTTTTGCTATAGGGCACATGCACTCACTGGAGAAACAGAGAAACAGAGAGACAGAAAGTGAGAAATCTCCCCTGGGGGGTTGGCCACGTCTCTAAGGGTCTCAGGCATGCACGCACATGTGCCTGGTGTGAGTTTCAAGCCACTGAGGCTGGGACTTGAACTGTGGTAGACTATGTGGGAGTCTAGTGATGTAACCACTATGATATCTGCTCGTTTCATCTCAAAACTTGGACTCATTAAGTAACTTTGGTGATTCTGTTTTGAGATCTTACTGTTTGCATTCAATACATTGTGGAGTGCTCTCCTTTTATTACCTATGACTACCAGCTGTTGGAGAAGTTGGGGAACATGGGATAAAACTATTTTTAAACAGTATGTTAGCCTTACTTTCCAATAGTATGTACAATATTTTCCTTCAAACTCCAGACACCTTTTCAGGTGAAGCACCTCTATATTAAGAAACAATGGGTTCCCTTGTGAATTTGTAAAACTGTAATAAGTTGGACAATAAATCACATGATCATGTTAATCTGAGACATCACAGATATTTCGGTGGGGGGGGAGAGAACACAGTGGAACTGTGGTATGGCTCACAATTTCTGTTCAGAGGAAGCACTTATATTTCATTGGACAAAGTAAGTACACACCTCTCCTGAGTTCAGAGCATCCCCTGCAGAGGGGGCAATGAAAGTCACAGGGACACGCAAAGGCCTGTGGACTATACAGTCTGTTTGCACATGCAATATATATGCAATAACCACATCGAGATATATATCTGAATTATTAAGAAGAGTTTTAACTAGTTTTTTTTTTTCAATGCCAGAGGGTATTGGATACGAGAGAGAAAGAACCCCCCAAGTAGGCCCTGCTCATACTGAAATCCGTTTTCCTCCAATTTTCTATCCCATCAAGATCCTGTATAGGATGGAACTCAAACCCTGGTCAGCCATGTGGGATCTAGCTTCCTCTCTGCAATACTTAATTGCCATGCTATGGGGATGGCCCTTGCCTAGTTTTTTGAGAGACAAAATCAGGGCCAGACATGTTCCATTTGCTCTTGACTACATTCCCTCAACTTGCCAGGCTTGGACTATATTTTAGTGTTGACTTGCAAAATGCATCTCCTGGGCTTCCTCGATTTTGTTGGTCTCTTCACTGGTAGATTCTGGCTGGAGATTAAAGGACATGAGGAAGGCAAAAGCAGGGTATTTTTCCTTTCTCTCTTTGTTGCCAGTAGTATCTTGGGCTGAAGCTGCATCCCCTCCACCTACCATAGCTCCAGAAACTCCTAGGCAACCCTCCTTGTTGGTCCTGGCTACCTCATGGGCTGCTATGTGTTCATTCCACCCTAGGGAATGACAGCGACTTCTTTAAAAGAGGGCATGTACCCTCACTGAAAACACAGAGAGAGATAGAGAGAGAGAAAGTGAGAAATACCCCCCTCCTCCCTGGGTGATTTCTGGGGGGAGGGGGTGGGGGGGAGGTGGCCACACTGCAATCCCTTTTCCTTCATTCTTCTCTTAGGATCTTGGACATGCATGCACACATGTTCAGTGTGTTTCAAGTCACTGGGTCTAGGACTCAACCCACAGTCAACCACGTGGGAGTCCAACACCTTAACCACTATGCCACTTGGTGGCCCCAAAAGTGGTTTCTTTTTTTTTTTTTTTGAAAGAGATTTTTGCTATAGGCATGTGCACTCACTGGAGAGACAGAAAGTGAGAAATCACCCCCTAGTAGAGATGGCCACACAATCCCTTCTCCTCTCAGGATTTTGGGCACGCATGCACATGTACTCAGCATGTTTTAAGCTGCCGGGTCTGGGACTCAAACCATGGTCAATTATGTGGGAGTCCAGTGAGGTAACCATTACACCATCTGCTGGTCCCGACTTCTTTTGGTTCCTAATCTCCAGCTGCCTCACTGTTTTCTTCTTCTGCTCTTTTAATGCTCTGTAAACAGTTCCTCCATATTAAACTCCCTCTATTGAGTGACCTAGTATAGGTTCTTTTTGAATGACTAGACGCTGTGTAATACAAATTCTATTTTGTTATACAATTTGGTTACCTCTCTCAAACTTTTCCACTTCTTTATACAGTCTTTACTCTGGTAGTACATTTGCTAGAGTTGACTATGAATACTTTAGAAAGTGTGTTTAGGCTTCTTTAAACCTTATAGCCCAAGATTATGAGCCCACATTTTTGTTCTAGACCTAACAGATATGATAGTGCAGCACAAAAAAAATGCTTTTAAAATATTTATGGGGTTAGCAAGTAGTATGGAGGTTGGGGTGCTGGACTCTCGCATGGTGGATCTCAAACCCTGGACGTGGTGGTTTGCTTTCTCACTTTCCCTGTCTCTCTCTGGTGAGTGCATGTGCCCTGTAGCAAATTTAAAAATAATAACAATAAATAAAATTAATAAATAATTATTTTAAAACTTTATAAGCTCTCATCCCCTTTAAAAACATGGCAGAGCAGAACAAGGGCAAGAGCACTACCTGAGATCAGACTTGGGCCCAGATTCCACTCCTTAAAACACAAGATAAACTTTTGGGAACAGCAGTTGGAGTAATGGCTATGTCGCTGCAGTTTGAGTCCCGGACCCAGTGGCTTAAACTCATGCTGGGTACATGTGTGTGTGTGCCCAAGATCCTGAGGGGAGAATGAAGGAGAAGCGATTGCAGTGTGGCCATCCCCCTTTGGGGGGTGATTTCTCGTTTTCTGTCTCTCTGTCTCTGTCTTGTCTTTCTGGCGAGTGCACGTACCCTATAGCAAAAATCTCCAAAACACACACATGCACACACACACACACACATACACACACACACACACACACACAACCCAACAAGATAAACTTTTCACATGTGTGTGATTAAGATACTTCTCATCATGCAGATACTGGCATTACCTGGCCTGTGGGCATACTGTATCCTATTCATATATATGTTATCTATACATTCATACCCATATGTGTAGATTTAATTAGTTAAAAATTCAATAGTTAGATTAATATTCTGTAAAGAGTTTATTTAAAGTCATTTAGAATATAATGATCAAAGCCAGAGGATGATTTATTTAGAAGCTCCTATGTCTTAAATAAACTTTTTACTGATGTGTTTGATAAAATAATGGAAACAGATTTTAAATTTGGAAGAGAGTAAATCAAGATACTGAAGAAAAAAGACTCAATGGCATCTGGCCAGGAGAATTTTTTACAAATAAGTCTGGAGTGAATGGGCCAGTGACAGCCTTGGAGATAGCGAAGTCAGTCACATGATGCTTCCCCCTGCATTAACAAGGGAATTTTGCTTCAAGGTCTGCAAGGGAGCGAGCAGGAAGGGTTGGTTTCTAGGGAACAGTTTGCTCGCCCTGACTCAGTCTGCTGCAGGTCTTAGAACACCAGCAGGATGGCTGCTGCTGGGGAAGCCTCAGTGGTAGCAGCATTAAGTGTTTTCTAACCATCCCAAGGGACCCCTGAGGAGCTTCTCCTCAGGGACCTTATTGCCGTGTAGGACAGGCTCGCACATGGGAGCTGGGCAGTCACTAGGGTATTTTTTGTTTGTTTGTTTTGTTTTTTTTGCATCAACATGATGGCAGGTTCCTTTGAGGAAAATTTGCTAAAGAATGTAGTGACAGTGGACCCCTGATGTGCCTGAGCATTGGACTTCGGAGGCAGAGTGACCTGAATTCAAATCCCAGCCCAGCCACTTACTAGCTAAGTGAGTGTGAGCATGTTAGGCAGTTTCTTTGAACCACAGTCTCTGCTTTCATTAAAGTGGAAACTATGACGTCTTTTGGGGCAGGAATATGTATATGCATATGTATATGTATATGTACGGATAATGCCTAGTTCATAAAAAGTACCCAATGAGGCATTATTGCTTTTTTTTGAGGCATTATTTATTATTGTTGACAAGGTAGCTATTCATATTGCTAAATCTGTAGAATGATCACAACTATTTATAATACAGTTCTAGGCCTTTGTCTTTGTACAATACTACAGGGTCCCTTTAATCTAGTTTTCTCACTATACAGACTAAGAAACGGAAGCCCAAAGAAGGTAAATAACTTGTCTGCCCAAATTAGACAAGTAGTGAGTAGTAAGCCTTGAACTAGAAGCCGGTTTCCTGATTCCCATTCTGTGACCTTTTCCATCTGGATATGCACACTCTCTTGCTCACCCCTTGCACAGCAATGATCTCAGTAGTAGTGATATAATGCATCAAGAAAGGGTCATACCAGCATCAGTTCTTTCTCTTCCTCACTTGAGTCTAACTCCCTATCTCTTTCCATCTCTTCTTTTTTATGCCAGAGACTTCATTTTTTCTCCCCTGAATTTTATTCTTTGCTCACTCTTCTGTAAATACTCTGGCATTCTGTGCTTCATTGGCTTTTAAATGTAATCAGCAAACATTTACTGAGGACTTCTGAGGTCAGACACTAAAGAAGACATTTCTAAGATAATCTTAGGGGCAGGCCAGTCAAAGGCATGGAGGTTAAGGTGCTGGATTTCATATGGCTGACTCTGTGGTTCAAGTCCTGGACCTGGCAGCTTGAAAAACACACTGGGCATGTGTGCCCAAAATCCTGAGAGGAGAATAGAGGATGGATTGCAGCATGGCCATGCCCTCTTGGGGGGTGATTTCTCTCTCGCATGTCTCCAGTGAGTACATGCACCCTACAAAAAAAACTTCCAGGGGTTCACAATCTCTGGAGGAAATGAACTTAAACAGAGGTTGCAGTACCTTGTGCTTAAGAGGGGAACAGAGGGACATAGGACCCCAAAACTTCTTACCAGCAGGAGGCAGTACAGCACGGTGACTGACCACACAGGCTGTGGAGTCAGATCTGGATTTGAATCTCAGCTCCCCTACCCATGTGTTCCATCAGAAGAAATTATATAGACTCAACAAGCTTTGGTTTCCTCTCCTATGAAGGAAGAATCATAACAGTAACTGCCACAGAGGAAGCATGGGGCTTACATGAGAAAACTTTAAAAACTTTCAATATTTCAAAATATGTGCAAGTTGTCATCTCCCTTTAAATATAGAGCTGGGCAGGGTAAGGGCAGGGAAGCAGTCTGAGAGCCCATGGCAAAGCAGTCAATCAAAGCAATTTCTTATTGCCTTAAGAAGGGAGAGTAAACAGAGATTACTCATCACTGAATAGCTGGAGTCTAGGTTATTTATGAAAAAGAATCAGGATCTCTCCTCTTTCTGCAGCCAAAGCAAAAATTTCATAGTTCTGCTTCAAATTCAAATGATCAGCATGATCACGAAAGGCTGAGGAACCCACCCTGAGGGTGGTTGATGATCGACTTTCTATGGCGGCTGGCCTGTCTGAGCTGATGGGCAAAGCTTGTGCAAATCCTGCATCTTACAACCTGTGTGGTCCAGCTGTGGACTGAACAAAGCGCGGCATATGTGATGGGAAAGCTTTGAATAGAGCCTGAGATCGCACGTTTCTGTGTGCGGGGAAGGGTTTACTCAGTGAATACTCCATTTCTGCTTCTAGCAGCCTTTCCAGCTAAGGAGCGTAGGGCTGAAACCAGAAGGTTATTATCTCGACTTTGCTGGCTCTGTTTCCCGAGCAAGGTGAGCTGATCATTTTCTATTCGGCTTCCAGCAAATAGAGAAGTTCCCCAGGCAAGAACAAAACCACTCAGACAAAACAAACAAATAAATAAATAACTAAATAAATGAAAATAAAGATAGCCAGAACAAAATACAAATGTCCTCTACCCTGCTTAGTGTTTGGGAAATGAACTTTCTGGGAGAGGAGCATTATATTGTATTAATTCTTCAACAGGCTGGCATACTTGTGGGTTTCAGCGAAGGAGGCTCTGTAAGCTATGTCAGTCTGTGTGACTCACGTGGTCCTTTGTGTGTGTGTGTGCATGTGTGTGTGTGAGTGTCTATGTGTGTTCATATGCATGAGTGAGTGTGTGTGTATGCATGCACATGTGTTGGCGGGGGTGGGGACTGGTTTTAAGGGGAATGCGATAGCTCAGACAGGGTGGAAACTCATTTTCGTTTGGAATCAAATGCATTCAGAGCTGGATAAAATGAAAAACTTTATTCAGCATTTTCTGAAAGAAGCCACGCAAGGTCTTCTCTCTCTAGCATCTGGGACCACAAAAGCCACCTCAGTCACACAGGTTAGGTCCATGCACACACGTATGTAATTTTTAATATCCCCACATGACCAGAATGGATTTGCTCCATTCAGTGGGAAGCCACAACATTTATTACATCTCTTTCTCAAATAAACCTCAAAGCGAGCATTTCATCTTTCCTCATGTAATCATCATAAGGTAGAAAATGAAATTTTCCAAACCTAAAAGCATGTTGCTAAGAGCTTCAGGGCACTGCATGTCACTTCTTACTTTGATGTGTTCATGGAAGGGGGTGGGGGAATGACAAAAAAAGAAAAAAAAAAAGCAGAAAGGAAAGAAAAGAGAAAGAAAGATGCACTGCGTCTCCCTTGAGATGTTCAGAAAGCATTTTTTTTTAACTCTTTATGTAGTGACAAGATGGAGCTGATTAAAAGAAGACAAGGAAAGTCTCTGTGCCAGACCACTTCAGAAATGAAGCATTCCAGAAAGGCATGTACAAACTCTTGTCAGAAACAGGAATGATTTCACGGCCCCTCTTGCATATTAATGAACTACAAGTAACCTCAGTTTAGTGCTGCAGATGCAACGTTTCAGGAGCCGTGCCAGAATTCAGCGATAAATGCCAGCTCCAGGGGAAATGCATTTCAGGACAGAATTAGGAGAGCAGCCATGTGAGACGTCCACAGAAATTACCCCCCACCTCGAAACACAAGGGGATTTCTGCGGAGCAGGACAGCGATGGCTTGGTGCATGTGGGGTGTCCTGGGCTGTTTATCTGAGTCTGATTCTTGGGTGTGAACTCATCGTCATCTCCTCCAACACTGCATATTTCCTTGAGCATCATTCGTCTAAAGGTCAAGTTCAGGTGAATTGATGAATTTTGCTGCCTATTTTTCTGGAGTGATGTAAAAGAGAAAACCGTTTAAACATATAATCCCCCTTGCTTTAGAAGCAAAACACCCACCTCTTCCTGCCCCTTCTCCTGCAGCCTCCAATGCCTGGCAGGTGTTTTTATTTCCCAACTTCTTGCAACCTGTGGTTGCATTTTTCAGACAGAAGGGAAGCTCTCGGCAATTCTTTTTTCTTCCAGTGCTCTTCCAGAATTTGCTTGATTCTCGCCCCCTTGCTCACTCATTCCCCTTTGCCCCATGCGCATAGTACAACCGTCACTGTCGTCTGTGCTCACCATCTGTTTCTAAAATTCCTATGATACAGAAATCACATGACAGTTTGAGGTGCAGCCATTTCGATACTGAGAGCTTTCTCCTGGCAGGCTTCGGAAGCAACGACTGTGTGGCTCTGCCGTAGGAGGCTGACCGGCTCACATGTGCCATAGCTAGCCCTCTTGAAGGACCTTCAAAAGCACTGCCGAGTAGATCAGATGTTTTTGTGAGATGGAAAATGAAGAATAAAGCCACAGCCTTCATGTTCAGCTGAGACTCAGGCTAGCTTGCAGCCAAGGAGAAGAGAAAATACAGACAGCAATGCTGTGTACTATCATGTGAGAAAAATAACACAGACCAAGGACTGACTGAGGCTCTCGGTCAACTCTTGCCACCTTAATAATGCCGCATAACAAAACACTCTGAGATTCAACAGCTCAACACATAATGAATCAATCTCATTTCTAGGTCTGCAGGTCGCCAAGGGTTGGCTGACCTAGGCTGGGCCTAACTGGGCTTGCCTCCAAGCTGCAGATCAGGTCCAGTTCTGCTCCCCCTGTCTCTCATCCTCCAGGATGAGCGAGCTACCTGATACATCTTCTGAGGTGACGGCAGGAGTGTCAGAGAGTAGATTCAACTGTGCTTGTGTCAAAGCTGTTAACATTCCACTGGCTAAAGCGAGTCACATAAGCCCAACAGCGAGGGCGGAAGAGGGTAAGTGACATAATGAAGCCCTGGTTCAGTGGAAGTCAGAAAGTAAACCCCTCCCGATGGAGGTAGCGAAGGGGTGGGAATAATTTGATAATAACATAAAATCCACCATATCTGCTAAGGTGAGCAGACAGGTGCCCACCTAAGTATCCATTCCTTTTTTTGGTAATTACCTTGGTTTTAATTCTGGTACCCACAATTCCTTAGCAGTTATGCCTTTCGGAGAAACTAATGCTATACCCAGTTCTAGAGATCAGGCATACAGGTGGGGCTATGTGCCCATCATAATCCTATCCCCTGGCCACAATTACTGCCTTAAGAATAAATATGCAACCCCATTTGGAGCAGGGAGGAGGAATATGCTAGGAACTCCTGGAAAACAATCTTTCTTCCTATGCTTTGCAAACACTAGAGGAGAGGCTCTAAGTAGTGTGGCATATAGCCATGCCTTTCACAGCTGCTGAGAAATGAGGATAAGCTGGCATACTGAGGGTCCAGGAGAAAACAAGAAAAATTGATCTACTCCCGGATCAATCCCAACCTGAAGCTCACCCTGCTTAGGGTGTTATTTATTTATTTTTTGTTAGTGAGCTAATAACATTTTATATACATATTAGCTTTCTTTAGTTTATTGGGTTGA
This sequence comes from Tupaia tana, assembly GCA_026018925.1. Taxonomy (NCBI): domain Eukaryota; kingdom Metazoa; phylum Chordata; class Mammalia; order Scandentia; family Tupaiidae; genus Tupaia; species Tupaia tana. The sequence continues at coordinate 35,258,710 of JAKSZU010000013.1, read as the reverse complement.
AACTGCTTGCACTCTCTGAGTGCCTGGGGTACTGGAGTATACGTGTAGTGGTGTGAGATTTAATTCTTTTGTGCCTCATATGCCTAAGACTCCTGTTCCACAGTAAGGGATAATTGTTGTATTCCAATAATGTGACAGGCAAGTCAAACCCTGGCACCTGGCCCTCAGAGGCATCGCACATAACTCTGCAGGTTGTTCCCGAGATGAGGGAATGCTGATGACCGGAGGCACAGTTACTTCACCAAGCTCTGTACCCGTGCAGCTGCCTCCCACCAAGGAGGACAGGATTTCCTAATCTCACTCAAACCCGTGAATTAGCAAAGGCCTGATAGAAGACGTTTCACAAATATCAGCTCCTTCCTTTTCCCCTCTACAGTCATTACTTGTTTTGATAGTTAAAACATAAACCGATAGAATTTTCTGTTGTTTAGCAATAGAACTTTGAATAAACACTGTCCATTTTCTTAAAAAGCAGCCGATTTCCCCCTTGTTTTGTGGTTATTCTCTTTCCACATTCTTCTCCTGAAGCTTATTTTTCTTCCCTCTCTATTCTTTGTTTTCTCTCCTCTCCTACTTTACCACAGTCTCTTTCTTTCCTTTGTCCCTCAAGTCTCTGCCTGTTTCTCTCTCTCTCTCTCTCTCTCTCTCTCTCTCTCTCTCTCTCTCTCTCTCTCGGAAAGGACTTCTGAGGGCCTGGCTTTTAAATCCCAGGGTCACTTTATGTAAAAGCTGACATGCTTTCTCCAAAAGTAGAATTTCTCTAGTGAAAGAGAATCCTGGCTCCATGACTTTGGCCATACTAAGTTCCCTGCACCTTCCTTTTCCCCCTCTGTAAAATCCGTCCAATTTACTTACCTTTGGAGCCATTGTGGAAGACTGAATGAAATAATGGATGTGTCAAGTGCCTGAGACCACACAAACATTGGCTGTAGCTTCTTCTCCCTCTGGCTTCATTAAGTAAGGTCATGGTTGTTAAAGTGCCCAGCATACAATAGGCAACCAAACATTGCACATACATCACTTACTTCTGATTTAAATAGAACAGCTGCCAGCACCATCATTTTCCCGTCTTAGCCTTTTTCCCTGTAAACAAGTCTTTACCTAATTGTTTGAGTAGTTGAAACATCTCTTGTCCAAACAAGGACAGAGAACACAGGGGTGAACTGTTTAGTTCACGGCTACTGAGAGAATTCTGGGAACGCTTCCTGCATGCCCTTAGGCAGATGGTCGGCCCACATATATTTCAACAGCACAAATTAATGTAAAACATATTCATGTATGTATTAATTAATGCTAATGCATTCATACACGGCTCAGATAATGGGCAGTCCATTCTGACACCTCCCTCCTAATTCATCCACCCTAAAGAGACTGAATCTTGCTTAATTTTGGCTCAAACAAGTATATCTACTGTGGCTTCAGGGCCTCCTTTCTTCCATACTCCCTATGGCCACCTGCTGGCTATCGAAGCATTTCTCTAACTGGCAAAAAAGCCTTCTGGATTGTAATTAGATGAGGGAAGAAATGGCATCTGCATAAACACTTGGCTAATGTAGTAAGAGGAGTATGAATGCATTTCTATCTCAGAGATATCAGATAGAAATAAAAGTAAAGTAATAGTACTTGAAAAAGATGCTAAAGCAGAAGATGCCACCTTGGAGTGGAGGAGGTCCCAGGAAGGAAAACTAAGGAGGCACAAAGGCAAGCATGAAGATTTAGAAAATTGTCCAGTGCTGGATCTTTCTTTTTTGACACAATAGATGGATGTGCTCTGAGGAATTCTTTTTTAAATGGAGTGTCATAATTTAAGCAAAGTTTGAATTTATGATGTTTTTGTTGCTCTTTAAAAAAGAATTATTTTATTTATTATTATTAGTTTAAAAAATTTTTATAGGGCATGCGTGCTTATGAGAGAGAGAGAGAGCAAGCAATCTGCCAGGTCCAGGACTTGAACCACAGTTAGCCATGTGGGAGTCCAGTGTCTAAATCACCGTCCCATCTGCTGTTTTATAAATATGAGTTACTTTTAATAGAAGAACATTTTCCTCAGGGAATTATTTAATGATGGAGCTTGAATATAGTATTTAGAAACTGATGAAGTCTCTGTCTTTAAGGATTTTATAGCCAAATTTTTACTACAGAGTAAGATAAGACAAATATAAAGTACAAATATGTAAAAATATATAACATCCTGCTCTTTATTGACCCTTCCCTAAAGTCCACATTCTGTTGGCTTCATCTCTGCTGGATGTGCAAGTCTTAGGGACTAGATTGTCAGAACTTCTACTTGCAGGTTAAGAAGTAAATAGAAAATTCTTCCTGAACCCTGAGGAGTTGTCACTCTGTGTTCTTCTCTATTGTATATTTCTATTCAAAATGGAAGGTTTTCATTCTCGTCTTTTTAAAAGGCATTACCCATGAATGAAAAATAAGTCATTAATACTGAGGATGAAGAAGATCATAGGTCAGATGTGGAGTCCATACCAGGTGGATAGGTCAATGAGAAAAACAAAATAAGCTCTTCCTTGCCTGTGCTGGGCGTTTTTAAAGCCCTTTCAACAGCATCATCACCATCATCCTGTGAGGGCCTGAGGACACAGTGTAGAGACCAGGTCTCTATTCACATGTGCTTCTGCTTTTGTGAATTAAAGAGCCTGGGGGAGGGACCAGCAGTTAGCATAATGGCTATGTCTCTGGACTCCCATGTAGTCGACCACAGTTCGAGTCCCGAACCCAGTGGCTTAAACTCACGCCGACCGCGTGTGCGTGCGTGCCCAAGATCCCGAGAGGAGAATGGATGAAAAGGGATTGCGGCATGGTCATCCCCCCTGGGGGGTGATTTCTCGCTTTCTGTCTCTCTGTCTCTCTCTGTCTTTCTGGCAAGCGCACGTGTCCTATAGCTAAAAATAAAACAAAACAAAAACTTCTTCAAAAAAGAAAGAAAGAAAAAAAAAGAGCCTGGGGGAAATGACAGTGGTGATAGCATTATCTAAGACAATCTCCAGTGTTCCCTCCCTCCTGCCCTTGGTGTTCCTCTCCCTGAGTGTGGACTGGATCTAGTGACTCCTAAGGAATAGAAGGTGGTGGGAGTGATGGGATGTTGCTTCTGAGATTAGGTTATAAAAAGACTGTGGCTTCTGTCTTAGGGACATTTTCATTCTTTCTCCTTCTTGGATACTCTTACTCTTAGGACAGGAAGTTGCCAATATGACAAAGAATCCAAGTCTCTAGCCAACAGTTGGAAAGGATCTGAGGTTGGCCAATGCCATGTGTGAGACAGGAAGTGAGCCTTCCCCCAGTTGGGCTCTGACAGGACTGCAGCCTTACCTGTTGCCCTGATAGCAGCCTTTTGTGAGACCCTGAGCTGGGGCCACTTGGCTAAGCCACTTCTGGATTCCTGACGTAGAGAAACTATGAAATACTAAATGTCTGGTTTTTTGCTGCTGACTTCTGGGCTATTTCGCATGCAGCAATAAATGATTGATATTTTGTGTTTTTTAAAAATTGCTATATCATCGATCTACCTATCTAAGTTTATTTATTTCTTCTGCAAATGAGAGGGGTTTGGGAGACAGCATTCCCAACAGGGTCTTGATGCTGTGATCTACTCCCAGCCTTAAGCCAGGCCCGGATCATTGGAACACATTTTACTCTTGGGATGCCGTCTGGCCTTGGCCTCTAGTCTTTTAAGTTATGTTTTAACCTGCTAATAAAACTAAAATATGCTTCTTGTGTGTGTGTGTGTGTGTGTGTGTGTGTGTGTGTGTGTTTTCTGAGAGGTTTTTGCTATAGGGCATGTGCGCTTGCCAGAAAGACAGAGAGAGACAGAAAGCAAGAAATCACCCCCCACGAGGGATGGCCACGCCGCAATCCCTTCTCCTCCATTCTCCTCTTGGGATCTTGGGTATGTACGCATAAGCGCCTGGTGTGAATTTAAGCCACCGGGTTTGGGACTCGAACCACAGTAGACTACATGGGAGTCCAGTGACATAGCCATTATGCTAACTGCTGGTCCCGAAAATATGCTTATTGTTAAAACAGAAAAAACAGACAAACAAACAAACAAAAAAAAAAAAACAAGGAAACCCCAAAACACCATGAAAGTTGTAACCAAGATGGTACTGGTCCCATACTCTCCACAGAGTAGACAGAGTAAGCTCTTTAAAATGTGAATCAGGGGCCAGGTGGTGACACAGCAGTGGCATACTGGACCCACATGGGAAAGGTCCTGGATTCATGTCCCGGGACCTCCCTAAACATGCCAGTTGCATGTGTTTGCTTGTCTGTCTCCACTTGAATACTGGTTCTGTAAATGCAGGGCTTTTGTTTTGTTCATTACTATATTCCCAGCTCAATAAACATTTGTTGAATGAATGCTAGGATTATCCTTGTACTCCCTTTCATTCTTTATTCTTTTTTTCTTCCCTCTATACAATTTTTTTTAGATATTTTGGTTTTACAAGCAGAAAGTAAAACATAATTTAAAATTATTAGTACACAGCTACAAAACTTTTTAAATTCTTAAAACATAATCTCTGTACTGTAATCTGTAATAAAACTTTTTTGTGTTTCAGTTTCCTCATCTTGAATATGAGATGTCTCAAGGGCATTGAATGAAATAATGCAAGTAATGCACTATGCACAGTAGTCCATAGTGAAAAAAAATCAATAAACGTCAAAGAAACAGGAATCTCATCTCAAAAGTCTGAGTATTATATGGGCCAGCAGGTGGTGTGGTGGTTAAGGGCGCTGGACTCCCATAAGGCCGACTGCGATTTGAGTTCTGGACCTGGCGGTTTGCTTTTTCACTCCCCCACCCCTCTCTCTCTCACTCTGTTCCTCTCTGGTAAAATTAAAATAAATAAATAAATAAAGTTAAATGAAATAATTCTTTTAAAAGACAGTTTGAGTATTATAAATGATGAAAATTATTGTCATAAGTTTCCTTTAAAAAAGTGAGTTTGGGGAACCAGCAGTTAGTGTAATGGCTATGTCACTGGATTCCCACGTAGTCGACCGCGGTTCACCCCTGGGGGGTGATTTCTCGCTTTCTGTCTCTATGTCTCTCTCTGTCTGTCTGGCGAGCACACGCGCCCTATAGCGAAAAAACCTCTCAAAAAAAAGAAAAAAGTGAGTTTGCAGAAAGGAACATATAGAACCAAGTTTTTTATCCATATCATCTTCTCTCCTTTTATTTATTTATTTGTTGGTCTTCCTCTTTGCCTCATTGACATTTTAGAGTCCCTTTTTCCAGACACACCTGTCTTTTTTTCATGTAAATGAAGCTATTTCTTTTACTCTCTTACATGGAAATGCCCTTTCCCCTCAACTCAGAATTCTTTGTGATGAAGTGTATTTGAGGACAGGAAAGACAAGGAAGAGACCTGATCAGACTTTTCCTGGGATAGAGGCAGGGTTATCCGGGTTAGGGACAGAAAGAAGAAGTGAAGACTTACATAATGGTATATATTTTTTTCTAACAGAAATTATTTGCAATTTAACTGTTCCTAATTATTACACATTTAGTTACAGAACTTTTACTATTCTTTTTTAAAAATTAATTATTTATTGGGACCAGCAGATAGCATCATGTTTATGTTACTGGACTCCCACATAGACTGTGGTTCGAGTCCTAAACCTGGCAGCTTAAACTCACGCCGGATATGTGTGCATGTGTGCCCAAGATTCTGAGAAGAGAATGGAGAAAAATGGATTGCAGCATGGCCAGTCCCCCCGGGGGGTGATTTCTCATTTTATGTCTCTCTGTTTCTCTCTGTCTTTCCAGTGAGCACACACACACCCTAAAGCAAAAATCTCTTTATTAAAAAAATATTACTTATCTAATTTTTATTTATTATTATTATTTTTAATTTTGCTACAGGACGTGTGCACTAGAGAGAAAGAGAGAGAGAGAGAGAGAGAGAGAGAGAGATAAAGTGAGCTGCCACATCCAGGAATTGAACCACAGTCAGTCATGTGGGAGTCTTAACTACCACACCACCTGCTGACACATGCTTTTTGTTATTCTAAATGTCATGGTATTGAACATATATGCATGTTAGTTTCTCACAATTCTGCTTATTTCTCTAGGATGGGACATTAGGTAGGGGTCATAAAGGAAACAGAAAACAGAGTCAAAGGAGTAACAGAGGACTATTTAGAAGATCAGGAAGGCATAGGGGCCAAGAGAGAGCAGTGTTTGGAGTCTAGAGAAATGGAGCTTGGCTGCAGCAGTGGCTATAGAGCAGAAGATGGCCCCACAATAAGAGCCAGCCACCTATCCTGGAGGAATTCAGCCACTTCCAACAGGTTGCCTCACTGGGAGGACCCAGGGAGCTATATGCTCCCAGCTCTCCCTCCTTCAGTCCTCCAATTCTACTGGTGATTTCCACCAGCCCAATCTAGCCAGAAGTCAGAAGAGCAGGGAGCCCATGATGCAAAGAGGAAGAAGGGTAAAGGATGGATCTATCCGGGAGATCTAATGGATAATATTCACCAGAGAAGAACTTTTAGAAGTGACCTTTTCATGTCAAAAGAAATGATGAGGTTTAAAATGTTTAACATATATTTCCTTAGATGTTATTAAAAAAAAAAAAAAAGGTTAAATTCTTGGGACCAGCTGGTAGCATGGGGTTAGGGCAGTTGGATCCCACATGGCTGACTGTATGGTTTGATTCCTAGACCTGCAGCTTGAGAAACATACCAGTGTGTTGGTGTGCATGCCAAAATCCCCTGAGGAGAATGGAGGAGAAGGGATTGTGGCATGGCTATCCCTTCTGCAGGATGATTTCTCACTTTCCCTCTCTGTCTCTTTCTGACAAGCACACATGCCCTATAGCAAAGTAAAATAATAATAATAATAATAATAATAATAAATGACATTTTCTAAATCTGCTCTGTGTTCATCGAACTCTATTTCCTGTACCTGCAGCACACAAAATAGATTACGCTTCCCAGACTTCTTTGCAGTTAGGTATAGTCACGTGACCGGGTTCTGGCCCATGGGGTATAGTGGATGGAAACGATACACACTAGTTCCAGGTCTAGACCATGAAAATTTCCCATAGGCAATCCCCTATATTCCTTTCCCTTTCTGATCAGGTTGAATTTGAAAAATAACCATGGTGACCTTGGCAATTATGTGTTAAAGATAATAGAACCATCTGATGGCAGATACTTAGGTCCTGCTGTTTCAAGGAGGGTCAGCAGGGACAAAGATATTTTCCTGTTATGTTCTTGGCACTACATCTGTGTGTTATTAAGTCACTGTAGCAAGCAGCATGTGTTACATTCTTTTTTTTTTTTTTCGGGATTTTTTTGCTACAGGGCGCGTGCGCTCGTCAGACAGACAGAGAGAGACAGAGACAGAAAGCGAGAAATCACCCCCCAGGGGGGATGGCCACGCCACAATCCCTTCTCCTCCATTCTTCTCTCAGGATCTTGGGCACGCACGCACACGAGCCCGGCGTGAGTTTTAAGCCACCGGGTGCGGGACGCGGTCGACTACATGGGAGTCCAGCGACATAGCCATTACGCTAACTGCTAGTCCCACATTCTTATATACTTTGGCTGACCTCTGATTTTAGCTGCAGCTGAGGTGAAGAGTTCTGTAATAACCTGGAAAGATTTTGTGTTAACTGTAACTCATCTCGAATATACACTGAGCATCCTCCTACTTTTTTTTTGCCCTGGTGTCTTCTCTGCCCATGGAAAAACCTGCTCAACCTGCTCACAATTAAATATATCATGGGCAAGCAAAAGGACCCCCTGAGGCAACCCTCAACCAGTGGGGACAGCAGTGAACAGATAAATGCTCCCACTTCCTCCCTTTGGGAAGACACTTTCTGACTACTTCTCAGGAACCCCTGCAGAATTGAACCCATAGCAGTGACCTCGATGACACATTTTGTGTCATGTCTTCTGTCTCCCTCTTCTCCTTTATCTTTCATTTTTTAAAACTTAGTTTACTATAGGGCACGTGAGTTCATCAAAGAGGTAACGAGAGATCTCTTTCTCTCTCAGAGGAGATAACCATGCTGCAATACCTTCTCTCAGGATTCTGGGCATACATGTGCATGCGTCAGGTGTGGTCTTCAAGTTGCCTGGTTAGGATTCAAACCGCTTAGTCAGCCAGGTGGGATCCAGCTGCCTTAACCTCCGTGCCACCTGCTGACCCCAGTCTCACTTTCATTCTTTAGTTTTTACCTCTGGAATCACTTCCCAAGGGAGCTACCAGCACTCAGGGCCTTGACAGCCTCTGCTTTTGGGGAAACCCAAACTAAGATAGCCATTGACATTTCAGGACTTATCTATTACAACTCCCGGAGTTACCTTAAGAAAGAAGGTGGGTAGTAACATTAGTGAGATGCTGAGTCACAATAAAATTTTAAAAAGGGGCATGGGTGTGTAAGTCAGGGAGTGGCAGTGAGGAAACCATTTCAAAGGCTGAGAAAACAACTTACATATTATACAGTGACAAGACACTTGACAAAGGTATTGTCCAGGGTGGCCCAGAAGACAAACCATGTGCTTTTGAGATGGTAATTCTAAGGGAGGTGGTTGGTTGAAATCACAGTAATGAAATATGTTGGCTTTTTCCATTTTTAGAAAATTATCATAGAAAAAGAGATAACTATGAGTGAACAGATGAAAAAAATGTGATATACAAATACACAGTGGAATATTATTCAGCCTTTAAAGAAGGTAATTCCAACACATACCAGAACATGGATAGACTTTGAAGACGTTATGCTAAGTGAAATAAGTCAGGCACACAAGCACAAATACAAAACTATTATCCAGGGTGGCCCAGGAGACAGGCCATATGTTACTGAGATGGTAATTATAATATAATTCTACTTTCACATAGTATCTATAGCAGTCAGATTCATAAAGAAAGCAAGTATTGGGTTGTTGGAAAATTTATGATACATTTTTCAAAATATATGTCATGACTTTTCTGACAACCCAGTGGAACAGTAGTGGCCAGGGCCTGAGAGGGGGCAGGGAAGGGGGAGTTATTGTTTGCTGAGGACAGTTTCTGGCGGTCTATAGATGGTAGTGATGCTGCACCCCCACAGGAATGTACTTATGGCTATTCAGCTATACATTTAAACATGAATAAAGAGGTAAACTTTATGGTCTGAATATGTTATTACAATAATATAAAGTATTATTTTTATAAACAATCATTTCCTAGAATAATAAAATAAATTATTATTCCATCCTCAGGATGGAATTTACTGGTTAGTAAGCAGGATAAAAAGGATGAGAGAGTCCAGAAATTTGAGGCACCAAGAGGTTGGAAAAGATGTTTTCTTCAGGCCCCAAATTGTAAGAAATAAGCATGGAATGGATTTGTGCAGCAAAAGCCCAGTAAGAACCAGCCTTGTGGCAACCATCAGATGGAGGGCATGGCCTTCCCACCCCTACTGTAATCCTCCACAGCTTCAAGAAAGTCACCATGAAGTGAGGTGAGAGGAGCTTGGAGTAGGGGTGGTTGATAACAAAAACGTAATTTTGGTCTGGAAATCATATTTAGGACAGAACTTTGGGTGTGGTGACTAGTACATGAAACTGAATGGAAACAAATATATCAGAAACAGAGTATATCTTTTAGGGCTCAGCAATTGCAAATAAAACCACAAGTCTGGACTGAAATAAATGTCTAACTAGATGAGGTTTAAAACAACTGTCGAGTCTCCAAATTTTACCAGCTTTAAGTGTGCTGTAAAAATTGTATAGCCTCCAGAAAGAGTTTTTTCTTCAATAGGAAGTGACTTTGAAAATGGTATGGCAGGATATTGGACAATAAGGACTTTCTCAGAAGGCAGAACCAGAGGCTAGGAACATGGGTAAGAGTTATTCCCAGAGAGCAGAGCTAAGGTCTAACCTGTGACCTAAGGTGGGGAGTGGGAACCTCACAGTGCCACCCCAACAGGATTACCCTATGCCGGATGTCAATCTATGGCGTGTATCTCCATTCCTCTGCTGTCCACCTGGAAGGATTTATTGCTGTTAGTCTTTCCCTGGCCCACTGAGTGGATGTGCTGCATTGAGTCACGGAAGATAATTTTTCTTTTTTATTTTTCTTAATCAGAAAACAGCTTTTTATGTATTTGTCAAATAAATGTGCTTTTTTTTTCCCCTTTCTTTCTCTTCCTGTTCCCCTCCCTCCCTCCCTTCATTACCCACCCCCAAATTACCCCTGTCCTCACTATCTCTAGTATCTCCCATTGCCCTCTCTGCTACTATACATTCCAAACTTTCAGTTTCTGCCACAGAGCACAGATAATTGGTATATACTGAGTAGGGACATCCAAAGTCTGTCTTTCATAGTCTTGACTTGCTTCGCTTAGCATTAAGTCTTTCATATTGTCTACTTTGTATCAAATGCCAGGGTTTCATTATTTTTTGTGGCTGAGTAGAATGCCATAGAGTACATATGCCACATTTTTTCAATCCAATCATCTATTTTTGGACATTTGGGTTGATTCCATGTCCTAGCAATTGTAAATAATGCTGCAGTAAACATGGGTGTGCAAGTGTTTTTCCGACTGAGGGTTTTTCTTTCTTTTGGGTAAATATCTAAAAGTGGAATTACTGGGTTGTATGGGAGTTCTATTTGTAGGTTTCTAAGGAATCTCCATATTGTTCTTCAAAGTGGTTGTACTGATTTACATTCCTACCAACAATGCAGGAGAGTTCCCTTTTCACCACAGCCTCACCAGCACTTATCATTATTTATTTTCTTAGTTTCAGCCATTCTGACTGGGGTTACGTGGAATCTCATTGTGGTTTTGACTTGCATTTCTCTTATGATAAGTGATGCCAAGCTTGGGGGCCAGCAAGTGGTGTGGGGGTTAAGGGCACTGGACTCACACACAGTCGACCGTGGTTTGAGTCCCAGACCTGGTGGCTTGCTTTTTCTCTCTCTCTCTTTCTCATTCTGTCCCTCTCTGGTCAAATTAAAAATAAAGGAAGAAAGAGAGAAAGAAAGAAAGAAAGAAAGTTAAATAAAATAATTCTTAAAAAAAAAAAAAAAAAAAAAAAAAAAAAGAGTTGCCGAGCATGTTTTCACATGCTTTGGGGCCATTTGTGTGTCTTATTCAGAGAATCGTCTGTTCAGTTCATTTTCCCATCTTTTAATTGGATAGAATTTTTTTTTTTGTGGGTAAGTTGCTTAAGTTCCCTGTATATTCTATTTATCAGTCCCTTATCTGAGGTATAGTTTGCAAATATATTCTTCCACTCTGAGGGTTTTCTTCTCACTCTCCCTATTGTTTCTTTGGCTGTGCAGAAGCATTTCAGCCTAATATAGTCCCATTTGTCTATTTTTGGGACTATTGCCTGTGCTTTGGAGGTCTTCTTTAAGTAGTCTTTGCCTACTCCAATGTCTCCAAGAGTTTTTCCTGTGTTTTCCACCAGCATTTTTATACTTTGAGGTTTTATGTTTAGTTCCTTAATCCATTTTGAGTCAATTTTTGTTAGTGGTGAGAGATAAGAATCTAGTTTCATTCTTATGCAGGTGGAGATCCAATTCTCCTAGCATATTTGCTGAAGAAATTTTATTTTTCTCACTGGATTGTCTTGTGTCCTTTGTCAAGGATCAGTTAGCTCTATGTTTTGGGGTTGATTTGGGGGTTCTCAATTCTGTTCCATTGGTCTACCTGTCTGTTTCTATGCCAATATCATGCTCTAATTATCACAGCTTTATAGTATGTTTTGAGGTCAGGAAGTGAGATGCCTCCTACTTTATTCCCCTTGCTTCGTATTACTTTGGCAAACAGGGCGTTTTGTGCTTTGAGACAAATTTTACGGTTTTTTTTTTTTTTTTTTTTTTTTTCTATTTCTGTGAGAAATATTTCTGGTAGCTTGGTTGGGATTGGACTGAATTTGTAGATTAAGTTGGGTAGGATTGTCATCTTGATTATATTAATTCTTTCAATCCAGGAACATGGGATTTTTTCCAATTTTGTTATTATTTTTAATTTCTTTTTCTAGTGTTTCATAGTTTTCCTTATAGAGATCTTTGACATCTTTGGTAAGGCTTATTCCTAGATATCTTATTGGTTTTGTGGTTATTGTAAATGGAATTTCTTTCTTTAATTCTGTCTCAGTTTGTCCATTGTTGGTACACCAAATGCTATAGATTTTTGTTGGATGACTTTTATCCTGCCATTTTACTATATTCATTTATTACTTCTGGGAGTTTTCTTGGGGATTCTTTTGGATTTTCTATGTATAACATTATATCATCAGAAAATAGAGATACTTTCACTTTTCCTGTTTGGATGCCTTTTATTTGACTCTCTTGTCTAATCGCATTGACTAGAACTTCCAGCACTATATTAAAAAGTAGTGGAGAAGGTGAGAAGCCTTGTCTTGTTCCAGTTTTTAGTGGAAAGGCTTTTAGCTTTTTCCCATTTAGTATGATATTATCTATGGGTTTTTCATAAATGGCTTTTATTGTGCTAAGGAATGTCCCTTCCACTCTGATTTTGCTGAGAATCTTAATCATGAAAGGATGTTGTATTTTATCTAATGCTTTTTCTTCATCAATTGATATGATCATATATTTTTTATCTTTCCTTTTGCTAATGTGATGTATTACATTTATTGTTTTGCATATGTTGAACCATCCTTGCATCTCTGGAATATATCCTACTTAGTCATGGTGTATAATCTTTTTAATATGTTGTTGAATATGATTTGCTAGTATCCTGTTGAGAATTTTTGCATCCATATTCATCAGGATATGGGTCTGAAGTTTTCTTTTTTTTGGTCACATCCTTGTCTGATTTTGGAATTAAGATGATGGAGGCTTCATAGGATGAATTCAGGAGGGTTCTTTCCTTTTGGATTTTTAGAAATAGTTTAAGGAGAATTTGGGTTAGTTCTTCCTTAAAAGCTTTGTAGAATTCAGAAATAAAGCCAGTGGGATCTGGACTTTTCCTTGTTGGAAGACTATCTATTACTGATTCAATCTCTGTTCATTATGGGTCTATTTACACTTCCTATTTCTTCCTGGTTCAATCTTGGTAAGTTATACATGTCCAGAAATTTGTCCATCTCATTTAGGTTTTTTTTTGTTTGTTTCCCACATATAGTTACACATAGTACTCTCAGATGATATTGTGTAATTCTGCTATATATGTTGTAATAAAACCTGTTTCCTTGCTGATTTGATTTATCTGGTTCCTTTCTCTGTTCTTTTAGATTAATCTAGCTAATGGTGTGTCACTTTTGTTTATCTTCTCAAAGAACCAGCTTTTGATTTTGTTTATTTTCTGTATAGTTCTTTTATTCTTTATTTCATTTATTCCTGCTAGAATCTTTATTATTTCTTTTCTCCTGGAATTTTTTGAATTTTGTTGTTGTTTTTCTAGTTCCCTGAGATGTGTCGTTAGGTTGTTTATTTGCCACCTTTCTGCTTTTTTCTAGTGGGCACTAATTGCTATGAACTTTCCTCTTACAAATGCTTTTGCTGTGTCCCATAGGTTATATACACTTGTCTGTTCATTATCGTTGGTTTCTATGAACCTTTTGAGTTCAGTCTTAATTTCTTCTATAGTAGTAAAGTCATTTAGGAGTACATACTTTAGTTTCCATGTGTTTGTGAATTTTCAAGGGCTCTTTCTTTAGTTGATTTCAAGTTTGATTCCACTGTGGTCACAAAAGACGCTAGGTATAGTTTCTATACCTTTGAATTTGTAAAGGCTTGCTTTGTGCCCTATCATGTGGTCAAACTTCACAAATTTTCTATGTGGAGATGAGAAAAATATATATTGTGTAGTAGTTATGTGAAATACTCTATCGATGTCTGTCAAGTCCATTTCATGTATGGTATATTTAAATCTTGTATCTCTTTATTTTTTGTTTTGATCATTGTCCAGAGGAGTCAGTGGGGTATTGAGATCCCCTACAATTATTCTGTTGCAGTCTATCTCTCCCTTGAGATCTAACAGTCTTTCTTCAATGTATTTAGGTGTTTCGGTGTTGGACACATAGATATTTACAAGCGTTACATCTTCTTGGTGAACAAGTCCTTCTAGAGCTATATAAGGTCCTTCTTTGTCTCTTCTTACACTTTTTATCTTAAGGTCTATTTTGTCTGATATCAGTATTGCTACTACAGCCTTTTTTTGGTTTCCGTTTGTATGGAAAATCTTTTCTTAGTTCTTCGCTTTCAGTCTATGTATGTCCTTATCAGGGAGGTGTATTTCTTATAAGCAGCATATAGATGGTCTCTGCTTTTGTATCCATTCAGCCAGTCTGTGTCTTTTAGTGGGAGAATTTAATTTGCTAACATTCAATGTTATTGATATTTGCAGATTTATCCCTTTCATTTTGTTAGCTATTTTCTCAGTTTTTTTTTTTTTTTTTTTTTGTTCTCCTATTTCCGTTTGTCTCTTTTTGGTTATCCTGACATAACACTCCCCTTAGCACTTCCTGTAGAGTTGATCTAGTATTGGTGAGTTCTTTCAGTTTTTGTTTATCTGAGAATACTTTTTATTTGTTCTTCCCATTTGAAGGACAGTCTCGCTGGATATAGTATTCTTGGTTGAAATTGTTTTTCTTTTGATGTTTTCAACACATCTTTCCATTCCTTCCTTGCCTGCATTGTTTTGGTTGAGAGGTCTGATGTTAGCCTAGTGGGATAGCCTTTATAAGTAACTTGATGTTTCTCCCTTGCCATTTTTAGAATATTGTCATTGTCTTTAATTTTTATCAATCTGGCTATGATGTTCTGGGAGGAGGATCTTTTTTTGTTGATTCTACTTCGAGTTCTTTTTATTTCTGGTCTGAATTTCTCCATGTTTCTCTATATTTGGAAAATTTTCAGATACTATTTCATTAAAGAGGTTTTCTATGCCTTTAGCAGATTCTTCACCTTCTAGAATACCCATTACACATATATTTGGGCATTTCATGGTGTCTAGAATTTCCCATATGCTGTCCTCATTTTTTTTCTTGTTTTGTTTTGTTTTTCTTTGGTTGTTTTCTTTTCCCCATCTTTTTGATGATTTTTGTCTATGTTGGAGACATTGTCTTCGAGGTCAGAACTTCTTTCTTCTGCATGGTCCAATCTGCTATTAATACTTTCTAGGGAGATTTTAATTTCTTGTATTGTATTCTTCATTTCCAGAAATTCTGTTTGATTCTTTTCTAGGGTGTCTATTTCTTTATGAAATTCGTCTTTCATGTCCTGAAATGATATTCTCACTTCCTGGAGTTGATTGTCTGTTTTCTAAGCCATCTCATTAAGTTTTATCACTATGAATTTTCAGAATTTTTTTTCTGATATTTCTATGTATTTCTCAGTGCTGTCCATTGTTGGTGAAGGGCTACTACCCTCAGCTGGTGAAGAGCTACCACGCTGTTTTCTCATGTTTCTTCGAGATCTGTGCTGGTCTCTAGTCATCAGATGCAGTATTCACTTTTTTCTATTTATTGGAGTAGATCCTGTAGTACTGGTTTAGGAAACTTCTGCCTTAGTTCCCAGGTGTGTTCCTATAGGAGGGCTGTGTTTCCCAGGTCAGAGCAGTGATGGGTAACTTCAGGTGCTTGGCTCCTCTACCAAATATTCAGTTCTTGATGAGGTGGTAGCAAGATAGGGATATATAACTTGGTGGAGTTGATCCATTGGCTCACAGTACAAAGCACAGCGCTCAGGTTGGTGTACCAAAAGTTCTGAAGTGTCTCCTAGGTCTCAAGCATGGACTCGCCCTAAAAGGCCTGCCTAGACTGGGTTCAAGACTCTCAGTGGGTGGGTAGGGAAGGCAAGCACAGGCCACTGGGATGGTAGGCAATGGGGTCCAAAAGTTCTGAAGTGGCTCGCAGGCCCTGAGCACAGACTCATAATTTATCCTTTTAATTCAAAGGCTAGTGGGCTATCAGAAGCCACATCTGGATAGATGGAATAGACTTTCCATATTCTGTAGACTTTCCATAGATAGATTTTCCATACTCTGAGAAGAGTACAGTGGCTGGTTAGAATTTTGACTGTCTCTTCAAGGTATCTCTGGAGAGGAACACATGTGTTCTATGTGTGTGAATGGAAGCAAAATGGTTATTTATTAATCAGAAGACCTGATTATGGCTGAGACTTTCCATGGGCTCACCAGCACTTGTTCTTCCTTTCCCCAGGCATACAACTAGACTACATTCCCAGGCTTTTCTACAGCCATGTATGGCTGCATGACTGAGATCTGGCCAATGGAGATATGGACAAAAGTGATGTATGTGACTTTCAGGCATGACCCATGCATTCTTCCCTGGGATGGTATCTTTTCTCCTTTTACACTGTAGGTACAGGCACAACCCCCAGGGAAACATTTGAGAGTCACTCTGTGAGAGATCACAGAGTCACAAATTGGATCACACTTGAAGGAAATATACCCACCCAATCAAGAACAACCGCAGTGGATTGCAATATGAGCAAGAAACAACTTTTGCTGTGACAAGCCACTGATTTTTTTTCCCTGTACCATAAGCTATAGTTTCCTGAATTGATAGAATACTAAAAAATAATGTCCATTATAGATAATTTGGTAAATTCAGAAAGTAAAAGGAAGGAAAAATCCCAAACAATCTGTTTTCCACTCACCAGAGTTAATCACTTTTAATATTTCAGTGTGTTTTCTTATTGCCATATTTTCTATACAATTATTTTGTACAAAGAACACTCATAGATCTTAGGTAGAAGATACTATGAAGAAAGCTGTGATGACAGAAACTATTTCCCAATCAAAATTTCTAATTGCTTACGTCATTCAACACATTCTTTTTTAATTTTTTAAAAATTTATTTAATTTATAAAAAGAGAGGTTTTTGCTATAGGGCACGTGTGCTCACCAGAAAGACAGAGAGAGACAGAGAGACAGAAAACGAGGAAATCATCCCCCAGGGGGGATGGCCATGACACAATCCCTTTTCCTCCATTCTCCTCTCGGGATCTTGGGTACGCATGAACATGCACCTGGCATGAATTTAAGCCACTGGATCCGGGACTCAAACCACAGTCGACTACATGGGAGTCCAGTGACATAGCCATTACATCAACTGCTGGTCCCAATTCAACACATTCTTTAAAAATATAATAAAATTGAGGCTGGCATGGTGGTTAACATGCTGTACTCCCACTTGGCTGATTATGGTTTGATTTCTGGACCTGGTGGCTTGCTTTCTCATTTTCTCTCTCTATCTCTCTCTCTCTGGTCAAGTTAAATAATAATAATAATAAATAAAAATTAAATGAATAATTAAAGCAAATACAATAAAATTATTGCTGATAAAAATGAACTTTAAGATATTCTTCTTATCTTATGAAGCAAAGATTAAAGATTCACCCTCACTGTTAAAGATTCACCCTCAGTATATAATACAGTGTCTGATAAATAGAGGTACTTAGTAACTATCTATTGAATAAATTCATAATAGATGAGTGAACGCAATTTTACCTTGGTGCAGTAGGAAAAAGAAGAGGTTAATTAATCACCCCTGCAAAGTCTAAGTCACATAAATTGTTTAGCTATTTTGAAAGGGCTATCCTATTTGTGTTAAGCACACATGAAACAAGCCAAGATAGGTACTCTAAAGAGTGTAGGGAAAATATGGCTCACAAAAATATCCCCCCCCCCAGCCCCCCAGAAGAAGAGCAGAAAAAGGAAATAAATTGCTGCAGAGAAAAAAATCTGAATACAGGGCCAAACCATTGCCCCAGGCTGTAGTATTCATATGACAATACCTATCTATAAATTGAATCCAATTGGATTCTTGAGTTTATAGGCTAAACAGGAAGGTATGGCCTTTAAACCTTTTTATAACTTGAATTCTCCATTTCTCCATTAACTGGAGTATACACTTAGAAAACTAAGATGAAAAGCAAACAAACAGAAACAAAACTAGAAAACTCTTGTAAATATTATATTTTCTTTTTAAAGACAGAGAAATGTGGGGAAAAATCCTCAGGATACCACATTTTGAAACTGCAGACACTAATCCCATGAATTCTTGCATATAATGTTTCAGAGAAATAGGAAGTCAACCTGATATCTTTCTCCTATGAAGATTGCTGTTTTTAATTTTCCTTATGCTTAAGTTGCTTAAGTTGTTTTTTTCCTGTTTGTGTTTGAAATTCAAAAAATCTTGCCAGGGTTTGTCTAAATGTGGGTTTGCCAGTTATCATAAAATGTGATGTGGTGAGCTCTTCCAATTTGCACATTTGTTTCTTTCTCAATTCAGGTAGGTTCCTTCAATTATCTTAATCATAGATTGCTTGTGTGACTGCCTCACCCCAGAGGCCTCCTAAATTCAGAATGTACGTCTTAGTCATATTTATATCTTTAGCACTCAATACATATTACACATGCAGTGATGGGATATTGAAATAAATGAAGGCTGGAGTTGTCTGGAAAAATCTCGAGTAAAGGAGGTATCTCTCCATTGAGTGAATGATGTTTTACTGCCATTGACTTCCATTTCATGTTTTAGATCTGCATAGACCATGATTGTGTATTTCCTAACCTAGTAAAACCTTGCCTAGGTGACTTGCCTTAGTCAGTGAGACATTAGTAACTATGATGCCAGCAAAAACTTAGAGATCACTTGTACATTGGGGTTTGCTCTTATTAGATGCCTTGAGACTCCTGAGACTGCCATGCAAAGAACATAAACTAGCCTACTACATGATGCAATGCCATATGGAACATAAATGAACCATTTTCACTTAGACCCCATGCCTGCCCCTTTGGATCAATAACCTATCAACTACCATACATGTGAGTGAGATCATCTCAGACTATTCAGGTCCAAATGAACTTGACCAATCTAGAAGCACTTCCCATTGATCAACAAAACTGTGAGAAATATTTGTTTTTTTTTTTTGATCACTGAGTTTGGGATTATTTGTTATCCAGTGAAACATAAGTAATACAGGAAGCCATTGAATCATTTTTATTTAGGAGGATGACGTCAACTAACTAACATTTTGAAAAGATAGCTTTGACTGTTCTATGGGAATATATCTTGAGACACGGGGTCAAGAATAGAAACAGAGAGAAATTAGGAAGCTATTACAATAGTGAGGTTGAGAAATGTAGTGGTTTTGTTCCAGTGTGATTGCAGATCTCTCGAGGGTAAAAGAACTGAATATACTAAGACACAGTTTTAGAAAAAAATGGTTTTGAGGAATTTTGTTTTGTTTTGTTTTCCCTGAGAGAAAAACAATTAACAATGCTGGGAGGAGAACAAGACTGGTAATCAACTTCTTAAGAGGTATATGTGTTTCTAGAAGGCAGCAGAGCAATGTCTTCCAATTTTAAGTAAAAATGATATTGAACCTAGGATTCTGTACTTAACTAAACTATCAATAAAATTTGAAGATAAAATACATCTTCTAACATGCAAAAACTCAGATTGTTTACTTTGTAGGCATGCTTTCTGAGGAATTAGTTGAGGAATAAAAAGTTACTAAATAGAAGAAGGCGAAGGAGAAGAAGAATAAGCTGTAATCTGTACAAAATGGTGTTAGAACTCTTCTAAGAGGCTCTTCCACATATTTTTTGTTGGCACTCAGTCCCACATTGATCTTTCTGTACTTTCCTCTTACTAGTATAGACAGGAGTCAGAAGACATCTGAGACTCTATTGCCAGCTGGATTCTGATTGGTTTCATCCAATAGGAGGACTCTGAATAAATTTAGAAGATAGAAGGGAGGTAGAAAACCTTCTGATTTCGGCCATGACTTTTTTAGCACAACTCTATTGGCCACATTGGCAGGTCTTCCAACAGCATGCCTAGAAATACATGATCTTGCAATATCAAGGGATTAGAGGCTTACAGGCTTCTTGGTGAGAAAGAGTATGGGTGATGGTGGTTCACTGCAGTTACTATGGCTGGGTAGTATCACCGACCACCTTTTACTCCTCAAGTTTTTCCAATACCTTAGTAATAAATTACCCAGATGAAATTTCCCTCCTCCTGCTTTAATTAACTGAAGTGGTTTCTGTTTTCTTGACTGGGCATTGAATGATATGGAGTCCAATGAAATGAAATAACAGGCTGGGGGACATTTTAATAGGCCTTGAAAGCAATTGACCTGTTTTTCAAAGAAAGTAAATGGTCTCCAAGAATATTTTCAAGAAGAATGAAATTTCTGAACAGTGGAGAGTAAAGCATAAAGAGTAAAATAAAGAGATCACACAATTATTCTCTGAAAAACAAAATAAGATGACTAACTCCAGGATAAACACAAATCTGTATAGGAAAGCAATGGTCAAACTATGAAGCAAACTGGGGCTAGCAGGTGGCCTGGTGCTTAAGGTGCTGGACTCCCACTTGGCTGACCGTGGTTTGAATCTTGAACCTGGCAGCTTGCTTTCTCACTTTGCCTCTCTCTCTCTCTCTCGTTCTGGTCAAATTAAAAAAAATAAAATAAAACATTTATAAAAAAATATGAAGCAAACTAAAATATGGCATGATTTCGAGACCTTAATATAGTACAAGAGATTCCATTTTATGTTATTTTGGGATCATTCTTCTTTGTATGGTATATCAGCTAGTAACTTAGATGTATATAGAAAGCAAGTATGATCCTAGATTATACTTGACTTTTTGTGGGCAAGTAATAAACATTGCTTGTTCATCTCTAAAAACCATAATTTTATCTCTAAAAATCAATCCATTAAAAACACGAAAGACCTATATATACTTATCATTTTAGAACATAATGCAAATGTAAGAATCTGAGGACAGGAATTACAGTTTAAAAGGACAGAGAAGAATTAATTAGAAACATTCTCATCTTATATGTGAGAAGTAAGAAGAGCTGTAGACAGTCCAACTCCATGGAGGACTAATAAGTCTCTGTTCAAGAAAAGCTGGATTCCACATGGTGACTGCTGTTTGCATCCCCAGCTCAGTCAGCCTAAGACATGCCAGGTACACATAAGAGTATCTAAGATCTGAAAGACCGGAGAACTGGAGGAAGGGGATTAGGTGTGACCAGACCTCATAGAGGGTGCTTATCTTTCATTCTCTCTCTCTCTCTCCTCTCTCTGTCTCATGCTGTCACATGTGTGTGAATGTGTTCTACCATGAATAAAGAAAAAAACTAGGGCTAGCAGGTGGTGTGGTGGTTAAGGCATTGAACTCCCTTGGCTGGTGGTTAAGGTGCTGAACCACATGACGGACGGTGGCTTGAGTCCCGGACCTGGTAGCTTGCTTTATCACTTTCCCACTCTCTCTCTCTCTGTCTCTCTCTAGTTAAATTAAATAAATAAATGAAATAGAATAATTCTTAAAAAAAAAAAAAAAACAAAAAAAAACGACTTGTAGAATATGATGAAGTAAGACCTAAAGTGACCTAGTACATTATTTAATGCTAAAAGTACTATTATGGGGACCAGCAGTTAGCATAATGGCTATGTTGCTAGACTCCCATGTAGTCAACTGTGGTTCAAGTCCTGGACCCGGTGGCTTAAACTCATGCCAGGCGCGTGTGCGTGCATGCCCAAGATCCTGAGAGGAGAATGGAGGAGAAGGGATTGCGGCGTGGCCATCCCCCCTGGGGGGTGATTTCTCACTTTCTATCTCTCTGTCTCTCTCTGTCTTTCTGGCGAACGCATGCGCCCTATAGCAAGAACCTCTCCCCCCAAAAAAAAGTACTATTATGAGTAAATATAAAATTATTTATAAAATACTATACAATTTTGAGGTAGAAAAAGGGTAACTGAAGTGAATACATCTTTGTCTTTCTTAGTGAGGAGTCAATGAGCAATTTCTTAAATCAAGAAATCAAGGCATACAGTTATTAGCATATTATTTAGAGTTAAGTACTTAGGAAAGTAATCTAGATAGAAGAGTTAGGGTTATACAGGAGTGGACAGGTAGACCATTGTTCTTTATTACTAATCTTTCTATGGTATTTTAATTCTCAAGTATTACTTTCATAAAATAACTTTTTAAAAGAATACATTGCATCAGAGAAGGAGAGTAGCTTTTCTATTTATAAATCTCATAGCCTAGCTTCCTCTTCATCTGTAGAAGGAAGGATCATTTAAAGCACCTCCAGGTGTAAAATACTGGGAATCTTTGAAGAGTGGAATGCATCCTTCCCATAAATAGATTTTTTAAAAGTGCTTTTATATTCATCCATTTTTTTACCTCCCTGAGGTTCACACTCAGAGACAACCATTCAAAATTCAGAGTTTTAATTGTGGACAGGCAAGATTACATGGTTAATGTAGCAGATATTTATGATAGACCTCTGAGAATAGTAGGCTCCAGAGTTATCAATTGTTAAATTAGAAAAAAATCCAACTTTACACCATAATGATTCATACCATGTCACTGAAGATAGGCAGGGCTCAGGTACATATGTTAAAACCAGCAAGTTCATATATTGGCATGACTGTATTAAAACAAAACAAAATATCTTGAGTAGAGTTTTCTCTCTTAAAGTTCAGGGTGGTAGAAGGAAACATTTTTCTCTCTAAAAGGGCTGGGTAAGAAGCACAAATAAAGTGTAACTGTGCATGTTGTTAAAAAGTGATGCATGTATAAAATACAAAAAGGGGTTGATGCTTACAGCCCAATCACTTATTTGTTCAGGCTCATTAGATGTAAAGTTTCCCCCCAAATTAAAATCCTCACTCTATTATTTTTGTCATGCCCTCTTAGAGATTATGCAGGTAGCGCTTGCCAAGTATCTGGAGTCATTCAGCTCATTGGCAGAGCAGCTTTGGTCATTCATTGAATCCTGCAGGCAAGGAACCTATTCCTTTTTCTTCCATCTGCCACATTCACTTTGAATATGGTGGGCAGTAACCATCCCTTCTAAAATGAAAGCCACCCCCCTTCAATCTGTAGGTTGTCATTATGTCACATTCCATAACATTATGCTTTGCCATCATAGGTTCTTGTAGCGTATGACACGGAGCAGCAACAAAAATCTATAAAAGGATTTCCCATTAACTTAGGTGCAGTCAGTTTGGGTCAGAAGGAATCCACTGACCAGATGGTCCATTGAATGCTTGAGTCATCCCAGAAAATTCCAAAACTCCAATCATCTTAGTAATTTTTGACTTAAAATATGGTAGGTGGTTGTACCTATTATCTGATCCCTGTAAGAATAAGTGTAACAGCTTTATTTCTTGCAAGGGATTCTCCTTACAGTCATATTTGCCTTTCATGCTGAGAAATTTCTTTCCATGCTGGGAAAATTGCTCTTCTTTCAGCACATGCTATCCTCTTTATATATATGCACGTATGTTTGTGTGTCTATACATGTGATGTTGCTCTGAAACTTCAGTGCATAATTTGTGTCAGTCTAATTCATTGTACTTCAGGGTCATGTATGTCTCTTGCAAGGCCTCCTTTTCAATATCTTCTTTTATTTTCCAAGTGCTAGGAAGAAAATGAATTTCTAGTGTATGTCTCTGCTCAAATATTAACTGATTCCTGGACTTAGCTTAATTTTTCATTTGCCCATGCAGAGCAAGGTAAGTTAGTCACGAGTATTTCTTTGCTGACAAAGCTTACTTAGATGTCACGTGTGCTGTTTGGAGTTGGCATGTTTCTTTTAACAAGATTGTTATAGAAAATGTTGCTATTAGCTTTCTAGGTGAACCCTGCAGGGGCAACTCAGGGAGTAAGTAGTTAACTCCATAGGTTCTGTCAGTGAAGCATCTCTGCTCCAAATTCCTATTGAGGCTTCTTGGTCCACCCTAAACTTCCACATTTGCCCAATTTCTCCATTTTCTTTCTCTCTCGCAGCACCTATACTGCTGTTTCAGTTTCTTATCCAGCTGCCATCAGTGTCAATAGATTCTTGCTGTTCCATGATCATGCAGTCATTGAAGTGTCTGCATCCTCAGTGGGTGACCAGCATAAATAACAGCATCCGAGAATGACAACCCTGCAGACATCTTGGCTGAAGGTGAATCTCCCTCAGTCTAAGACAAATATCAGATGACAAGATTTGTAGTTCCCGAATGATACAACTTAGTCATCACCTCTCCTACCTGGAAATTTTGCCATGAAACTGGAAACTAATTAGGAATGTTTAGTCCAATCAGATGCTCAATCACCTCAGGACTCACATGCAAACTTCCTGGAGGTTTGAGGAATTGGGCTGCAGAAAGGCCCAAAGCCAAGTGCTCGCTCTAGGGAGCATTTTCATCTCTTTTCTCCTGGCATCAGAGAATGTTAGCCTGTAAGGGACTTCAGATCTCTCACAGTTTGAGGCTCTCCTATGACAAAGGAGGGGAGTAAAGGGAAGCAAAGGGATCAGGAGTTATTCACCTCTGTAATGGCTGTGGCAGATGCAAGCTTAGGCATTAACAGTTCTTGACCGTAGTTCTATCCCTGTATTACCTTGTCCTTTTAGTTGTTCTTTCCTATAGCTTCAATGCATGGAGCAATACATAACCCATTTTCAGATGTTTACCCTCCATTCTCCATTTTTATTACATGGTGGGATAGATGGCTCCAAAAAGATTTTTAAGCTGCTATCTTTGGCACTTCCATAGAAGTCTTCTGGTTTTTGCAACTTCAAATAAAATGCAAAAGTGGCATCAACCCTCCAGGGAGTTCTTGATGGATATCTTTCTTTGCTGTGGAGATTTGAAGAAATTAGGTTGATAATTTAACTGAAGGCAGGAGAATGAAATAGATGCTCATTCAAGATCTAGCCTGATCATAACATTTGCAAGTGTGTCATTCTGACACGAGAGCATGCCGTTAGTGAAGCCAGAATGAGAGCATCCTGCGAGACTGGAGCAGGCAGTAAAAAAGCTCCAGGATCCATCTTCACAACCTTGACTCCCCTAGTCCACATCTATTGAAGATAGAATTAAAAGGTCCTTCAAGGATTGAGTATAGCCACATAAGGACGTCTCACATGGCAACATTTCCATGTTGTCTGCCACACTGCAGAACCATTTTTATAAAACTGAGCTTTCTTCCATGAAATTGGGTGCATTTTTAGGGACAGACATCTCCTAACCAATCTATCAGTTATTGATTTAGAAAACCAGATAATTAGAATTTTTATTCACCAACTTTGGAAATATCCCTGTCTTTTAGACTGCAATATTTATGTTGGTACATTTTCTTTCTGTTTGAAAAACTCTATGAGCAGACATATGACGAAGAAGTTGGCTCTTAAGCATCAAATAAAAAAAAAGAATAAAGAAGGTAGATGATTTGAACATTAAACAGCATCAGGCTAAATTAGTTTGATATCTTCATCTCCATGCAGGGGTCTTCAAAAATTTATGGAAAATAGATATTATTAAAAAAAGTATGCATGGATTTTTTTAAAAAATGCACCAAAATAAATTCGTAATTTAATTCTATTTTTCCATGAATTTCTTGAAATCACCTCATATAGGAATATACTAGTGAAATACTACTACTGAAGGTTCCCTGGACAAGACTTCCATTTTGTGGTCAAAATTGTTTGGGAAATTCAATATTTTTTGCTGTAACTTTTTTTTTTTTTGACAGGTTTTTGCTGTAGGGCACGTGAATGCACTCTCTAGAAAGACAGAGAGAGACAGAGACACAGAAAGCGAGACATCACCTCCCAAGGGGGATGGCCATGCTGCAGTAGCTTCTCCTTCATTCTCTTGGAATCTTGGGCACACATGCACACGCTCCCAGCGTGAGTTTAAGCCACTAGGCCCGGGACTCGAACTGCGGTCGACTACGTGGGAGTCCAGTGACATAGCCATTACACCAAAGGCTGTTCCCACTATAACTCTTTTTTTTTAGGGTCCCATTTTAAACCCTTTTCTCTCCTGATAGACATTATTTCTAAAGAGTTCTTAATTTCTTTATTTTGACAACATTCTGGTCTTACTGGCTTAGAACCATTCTCTTTTTTCTTTTCTTTCCTTTTTTTTTTTAAAGTTTTTTTTTTTTTTTTTTTTTTTTTTTTTTTTTTTTTTTTTTTTTTTTTTTTTTTTTGTCATGGAGTGTGTTTGCTTGCCAGAGAGAAAGAATGAGAGAGACAGAGAGAGGGGGAAAGTGAGAAATCACCCCCTAGGGGGAATGGTCACACCACAATCCCTTCCCCATTCTCCTTATAGGATGTTGGGCATGCAAGAACATGCATGATTTTCAAGCTGCTGGATCTGGGACTTGAACCGTGATCAGTCGTGGGAAAATCCAGTGCCTTAACACCTGCTGGCCCATTATTCTCTACTTAAGATGCCGTTAGCTCTTATCCATTAGTGTGGACTCTGCACTCTATTTTCATTACTTGCCAAATCCCTGACCATAACTCATTATTGCCAACTCCACCCCCAGTGCACTTACCAATGACAGTGTCTGCATGTAGAAATCTGTTCTTTGCAATATGGCGAATGGTTGCAGTTTAGCAAACCATTGTTTCATTAAAAACAACATCCCAAAGCAGTAATCCAAATCTTAATGTCAGCATTATCAGTGCTATTAATGATTTCCATCACTTTTGTGGTGGCAATTTAGTAGTATAAAGTTTTCTTCAGCACTTTGGGGACTGAGTTAAGAGACAACAGAATGCAGCTTTGTGGGGGCCACTCAATGGGAACTTAATTAGAAAAACCTACAGCTATGGTCTATTTAGGGAGAGAGGGATGACACTTTTGTCCTCCCACTTACAAAGGCAAGGGCTCAGTATTTGTTCCTTTCATGATTAGATCATTTCTTACCAAGTGCCATTTCTTAGTTGTCCTTCTCAGAAGATTATCTTCAAGAATATACTCTACAAAATAATGTGTGATTGCTTATGTGGTGAAGGTTGTTTGTAAAATAAAAGAAAACACAGGGAGTCAGACCTCCTATGCAGCATCTAACCATCACTAACACTTAGAATTTTCTCCAAATACCTGAGATTTAACTTAATTGAAATAGCTGTTTCCCAGGGTTCTGGTCCGGGAATGTCAGTATTGCTTCATGACAGGGAAGAGTAATGAAAGTGATATAGAACTGCTGGTTGTGGGAGATGCTTTCGGCTAAGTGGGAGGCAAATTGAGATAAAACTAAGTCTAGTGAATTTAAAGTTAGGTTGGGAATAAGATAACTGAAGTTATAGAGTTGGGAATTGGGAGAAGTCTGTATTTACCACTCTCAGCCTCAGTTGCCATTTTAAAAACACTTCCACATTTTAGTCCTTTTTGTGAAGCTCGTCCCTGCTGTACATAAGACCCATGGGTCAAATAAATCACTTTCCTTCCTTGAGCCTCAGCTTTCCCACCTGTAGGTAGTTGAGATGTTTGACTTTATATTTAGTGATTTGAATATTTAAATCTGTTCTCCTGCTAAATAGAATTCTAAAATGCAATTCTCAGACCCTTCTACACCCACTTCAACTGGATGTCTTGTCCATCTCTTTGTTAATCAGTAATGTTTTTGGCTGCAAGTAACAGAAGCCATGACTAACTTAAATATATACATGCTTATTTTTCTTGTATAATGTGAATTTTGTGGGTAAGCAGCTGGTGGCTTTGGATCAGTGGCTCAATTAAGTCAGGACTGCTGCCTCTGCAGTTTTCTTATCTGTTTGCCTTTGGTGGTGAGTTGGCAACCATAGTTACAGGCAGCAAATCCTCCTTCAGGGCTGCTATAAAAAGGCAAGAGGAGGATGTGGCAGCAGCTGTGTATGCTCCTTTTCTGGAAGAACAAAAACTTTCTCCCAGCCTCTCCAGCAGACTTATGCTGAGGTCTGAGTGGTCTGAACTGTGTCACATGGCCATTCCTAGGCCCACTGGGCAGTGAGCATAGTAAGACACTGCCACGTTATATTTATCGAGGTCTAAATTATAACTCCTTAGAGTGTAAGTCTGCATTGCTTTGAGGTTAACAGAAGTTATATTTTTTCAATCAACCTGTACTGTTATATAACAATAGTGAACCATTTACTGTAATCAACTGGCCACCTACTGAACTGAGAAAATCTCAGGTCACTTCCTAGCCATATACAAGTTCTACTGAAAAAGAAAAGAATGTCGGCCCACAGATGGGAGCTGAGCATGGGAACCAACCTCTAGTTGGCTATTTAATATTATTAGAGGATGAACCATAGGACTACAGGTTTTTACTCTATAGAGCTTAGATTTCCTATGGGGGCAAGTTAAGAAGAAAGGGAAGGGATACTACAATAGGTCATCTAATTCAGGGTCTGCTGAAAAACTTTCCTCTGCCCTTCCAGGAATCATTTTGGTTTCTTTTATCTTGTTGGATATAAATATTTAAGTATTTAAAGAAATTCAAATTCAGAACTACAAAACTAAAATTCTTCTTCTTTTTTAAATTTTTAGAGAGTTTTTTTGCTATATGGCACATGAGCTCGTCAGAGAGACATAGAAACAGAAAGTGAGAAATCACCCTCTGGGGGGATGACCATGCCGCAGTCCCTTCTCCTCCATTCTCCTCTCAGGATTTTGGACATGCATGCACATGTGCCCAGCGTGAGTTTTAAGCCACTAGGTCCAGGACTCGAAACACAGTTGACCACGTGTGAGTCCAGTGGTGTAACCATTACTCCATCTGCTGGTCCCAGAACCAAACCTCTTAAGGTTAAAGGAGAAATAGATGGAAGAAATAGATTGCTGTGGGGTAGGATGCCACGGAGTTAGGTCATTGGACAGTTAATCAGAAATATATTTGGGAGTGTTTTGTTTTCCCTACTATTCTTTTTTTAAATTTTTTTTTTGGGGGGTTGCTATAGGGCACATGCACTTGTTGCAGAGAGACAGACAGAGAGAGAGAGAGAGAGAGAGAGAGAGACAGAAAGTGAGAAATTATACCCCGAGGGGATGGCTACAATACAATCTTCTCTATGCTCCTCTTAGGATTTGGGGCATGCACGCACATGAGCCAGAGTGTTTTCAAGCCACCAGATCCAGGAATCCAATCGCACAGTTGGCCATGTGGGATCTGATCACCTTAACGACCATGCCACCTGTTGGCCTCCTTCCTTACTATTCCTTAAGGCCACTTAATGAGTAAATTGTGGTATCATTACCCCACAGATTAATCAGCAGTAAAACTGAATAACTACAATCACACACAAATGGATGCATCTTTAAAAATAATCTTGATTCTGGGACCAGCAGTTAGCATAATGGCTATGTCACTGGACTTCCATGTAGTCGACCATGGTTCGAGTCCCAGACCCAGTGGCTTAAACTCATGCCAGGCGCGTGTGCATGCCTGCCCAAGATCCCGAGAGGAGAATGGAGGAGAAGGGATTGTGGCATGGCCATCCCCTCTCGGGGGGTGATTTCTCGCTTTCTGTCTCTCCGTCTCAGTCTTTCTGGTGAGCACACATGTCCTATAGCAAAAAACCTCTCCAAAAAATATTTTTTTTTTTAGTTCAGTGAAGCAACAATATTATGATGCCTTTTGGTCCTTTTTTATAGAATTCAAAACTAAATAATGTTAAGTTACATATCACATGTGAGTGTGTGTATATGTGTGTGTATGACTTAAGCAATACAGTTTTATTGCCTTGTAGTTCTGGAGAATGGAAATACAAAATCGAAGTTTGTTCCTGTGAAGGCTAAGGGAAAGATCTGTTCCAAGATTGCATCCTTGGTTTGTTGTGAACAATTTCACCCCGTGTCTCCTGTTTTTTTTTTTTTTTTTTTTTCGGTTTTGGCTATAGGGTACATGAGCTCTCCAGATAGAGACAGAGCCAGACAGTGAAAGGGAAAGTGAGAAATCACCTCCCAGAGAGGATGCCATGCTGCAATCCCTTTTCCTCAATTCTCCTCCTGAACTTCCAGGCATGTACACACACGTGCCTGGTGTGATTTTCAAGTGGCCAAGTCAGGGACTCAAACCTTAGTCAGCCATATGGGAGTCTAGCATCTTAACCACCATGTCACCTGCTAGCCCCATCCCTATGTCTCTTTATATTGTCTTTCCTCTACACTTGTGCATCTCTTTGTTCACATATCTCCTTTTTATAAGGATATCAGTCATACTGGATTAAGGCCCACCCTAATAACCTCATTTTCATTATCTCTAATAATTTTTTTTTTCAAATAAGGTCACATTCTTTTTTTTTTTTCTGTTCCCCTCAAGTCTATTTTAATTATGACTTTTTTATTTATTTATTTATTTTTTATTTTATATATATTTTTTTTATTATCATCATATTCTTCTTTATATTACATTGAATTACATATAACTTTACAGTGTATTACATTGCTTTTTCAAAAGGGAATGCCATGCATGTCAGTCAGTACAGAGACATTAATCTCCCCACTTTAACATTCAGTATCTTTTCTATGTTTTCCCCAATCATTATTATTATTATTCTAATTATTTATTAAAACAGTCAATTGCTATTTCTCATTTTGCTTGTACAAATACTTTGCCTATCATGAAATACTTCTCAGACAAATCCAGTTGAGAATACTATACATGTCAACATCAACAGTTAATAAGCCATATCTGTTTCTCACTAATGTCCTGCCTATCTATTGTTCACTTGTTATCTTTCTCTATTCTCTTCTCTTCACTTCCCCCATTCCACACTGTCCTCACATTCTAAAGCATGGGGTTAGGACCTCAACAAAAAAAATTTTAGGAGGACACACTTCAATCCCTAACACTGCTATCAGGTTATTACTTCTGTTTGGGGCAAAGGATTATGGGTATTCATTATGTTGTTAAAATAATTAAAAGAGGATTAGGCTTAGACTAACAGTTTTCATGAACCAAGGATTATAATTAATCTAGTTCTGTAAATCTGGGTTCCATAAGTTAAAGGAAGGAAGGAAGGAAGGAAGGAAGGAAGGAAGGAAGGAAGGAAGGAAGGAAGGAGCAAAGCAACCAACTCAGATACTTATAATGGCAAGTTCTATGCTTCCAGCATGCCTGGTTCTGGAGTCTAAATTCTGCTCAGAGTCAGTCTCTTGTCATCTCTTACCTCTGCTTTCTGTCTTAACCCTCAGGTGCCATGTGGATGGTTCCCAGCAGAGTTTGTCTGGACAAACCTGTGGATTGTCTCCACATGAAGCCTTTTATGGCCCTGGGCTAGATTCACTCAGAGGACTGCTGGAGTTCCCAATACTTGGTTCATTCATTTCTCATTCATTTTCCCAAGTAGAGCCTAGCTCCAAGAATGCTATAGATTACCTCTAGAGTGCTTGGGTAACACCCAGTGCTAACAACTCGTGAACACCAAGCAGCTCCACACTGCTCCTTGTCACCCTGACACCAAGACCTGGCCTCACGGTCATTGTGTTTCTGGAGCCTCACTGTTCTTCCAATTTTTGAATCTCTAGCATTATAAGTATTGCCCTCCCCAGAGCTCTGCACAGCAAGGGATACCGGGACAGGCAGTCTTGGAGGGCACATAAAAAATAAAAAATCCTGGGACACACAAAAAATAAGCGGTCCTAGGACACATTTTTCCAAGGACTCTGAGGAAGCAAAAAATGCCTCTAAACAACCTTTTTCTGAAATAAAGGAAATCTTTTTTTATGGGATACTCTGTCTCTAGACCTATTCAGATAAGTGGTTGGTATAATGTCCTTTATAAAAGTTTCATCTCATTTGATACTCTGAAATACAGGTCAAATTAGGAGACTGAAACCTCAAAGTTCTTCCCTTGCTTGTTTCTATTATTTCACATGAAACTGATAAGTTTTTAAAACTATTTTGTAATCTTAATACAAGATCTGATACTAAAATACATATGATATTCTTAACATCTAAAAAATTTTATTTTTCAGGCTACATTGGGTTTTTAATTCCTAAAGCCTCTAAGCCAGGCTTCAAGGTGGTTCCAAAGATTCCTGCCTCCAGGTGTTTACAGTCTTGTGTAGTTTCCAGGCGTTCACACTCTTGTGTAGTTTCCAGGCATGCACACTCTTGTGTAGTTTCCAGGTGTTCACACTCTTGTGTAGTTTCCTCTTACATGTATCAAATTGGTGTGGGTGGCAAAAACAGAGCAGAAATAGTGGTAGCTCCAAGGCCAGGTCATAAAGACGTTATGGGCCTCACCTTTCTCTCTTTTGCATTATTCACTCTGGGGGAAGCCAACTGCCATGTTATGAGGACACTCAAGCCATCCTCTGGAAAAGTTCACATGCCAAGGGATGGAGGTCTCCTGCCAATAATCAGGAAATGAGACGTCCAACAGTCACGTGAGTGAGCCCTGATGGAAATGGGTTGTCCAGCCACAGTTGTTCATGCAGATGAGCCAGCCCCGGGAAGAGAAACTGAACAGTAACTGCCAGCTATACGGCTCCAAGTATCCCCTGCCCCCGCAAACTGTGAGATAATAAACATTAGATGTTTTATGCTCTTAAATTTTGAGGTAATGTGTTATGTAGCAAAAGATAATTAAAACAAATCCCAAAGCTGAATGTGAGAACTGTGTATGAATACAATATACAAAGAAGAATTACATTCTGATACAGGAATTAGTAAAGTTGGCTTAGTCTTTGTTCTGGTTCAGCTGGAGAATCAATGTCCAACTTCAGGAACAGTTTGTCCCCTATTGTGACACTCCCTAGTAAAGTATTTGTGCCTTATGTACCTCAGTATTGCTAACTCCATCTCATCATCTGACCTAAAAGAGGGCCTTGATGGGACCAGCAGTTAGTGTAATGGCTATGTCGCTGAACTCCCATGTAGTCGACCGTGGTTCAAGTCCTGGACCCGGTGGCTTAAACTCACACCGGGCGCATGTGCGTGCGTGACCAAGATCCTGAGAGGAGAATGGAGGAGAAGGGATTGCAGCGTGGCCATCCCCCCAGGGGGTAATTTCTTGCTTTCTGTCTTTCTGGTGAGCACATGCACCCTACAGCAAAAACCTCCAAAAAAAAAAAAAAAAAAAAAAAAAAAAAAAAAAGAGGGCCTTGATGAATTCTGGTTAAATGATGAAGAAATAAAACCACTATGGTTTCTTCACTTAGAAAAAGGTGAGGATGCATCTTTTCCAAGATTTGATCAAATTATGTTGGAGCATTTTGATCTAGCAGCCAAGAATGATCAGAGATGCCATCATCTTCAAGGAAGGCAAAGAATGGACACACGGAACGGTAGACTGTCAGGATCATTACTCTTCAATCATAGGGAGGTCATTCAATACATTCTGGTAAAATTACACAACGATTACCAATGCAGCCATTTGAAACAATGCTGCAGAGTTTGATTTTGTGACTTGGAGAGATGTTTATGATATTTTGATTAGGACAGAGTCTGACACATTAAGTAGAGTCTTAATATTCATTAAATAAGTGGATAAATAAAGGTCTAGAAGAACATAATCTGTTTTTATACAAATATTAATATACCCATGTATTAACAAGATGGATGAAACCATATTTGACATAAGTGTTCTCACATAAATACTCTGGTTTTTGACATTGTTGAAGTGAGGTTGGTAGAACAGGTGAGGTGGCACGAAACGGTATGCCTGAGTAAAAATTTTTGATCAGTAGTTGCTTTCTAAAGAATCTGGTTAAACTGGATGATTTGGAGTGGCAGGGACTGGGCAATGCCTTGATAAGCCTAAGCAAACATTGAGGTAGAGTGTGACATTGGGAGAAATAAGTAAAATACATTTAGGTTACTTTTGATGTTCTCTCTTTGAGGGATTGGATATAGGAAGAAATTCCTGTTCCAGGAGTTGAAATCTTGCATTATAGACTGTCCACGGTCATTAACTAGTAGAGCAACTCTAGTTAAGAGTCTTCTTTCTAGGCCTTAGTTTCCTCATTTTTAGAATGGGGGCTTGAGATATAAAAAAAAAATTCAAATATGTTGTTTGAGGTGCATAATGATTTTCGTGGAAATGACCAATATAATGATTGATGAGCAAAAATATATAAGATATAATTTTTAAAATTGGTACTATTTTCTATTTCACATTTTAGAGTTTTTTGGGAGTGGGTGATGGTAGATTATCTCTGTTAGATTTTTATTTTATTTCATTTTTTTTTTTGCAAAGATAATATACATTCATCTGGAGTTTCCAATTCAAGCAATTCTCCATTTTAGAAGGAGACTATAAAATTGCTTGTATACTTTCTGAGCAAGGAGAAGAAATCTCTTTTATTTCTATCATCATTCTTAAGTGAGAAAAATGTCAGCATTTTTAGGATGTCATAGCTTCCTGATATGTCATAGAGGAAGATGGAAGATTACAAAGAAGGAACTTAGTACCTATCTTGCTGTTTCTTCTAAAGTAATGCTTCTCACATTAAAAGGAGGGCATGTCTCAGAACATACAAGTAAAATCTACTTTTAAAATGCACATTCTCCATTTAATAATATTTTAATTTCTGAAAGAGCCTACAAAAACAACCCTATAGTTTCTATTTTTGTCTTTTTGTTAGAGAGTATGTGTATTCACCAGAGATAGAGAGGTAGAGAAGAAAGCGCCCCCTAGGTCCCCCATGGGGAATGGTCACACTATAGTCTCTTCTCACTCTTCTTTTATGGATTTCAACTGCTTTTACTACAAGACCAGAAAGTTTAGGGTGCATGTGCTCTCCAGAAAGACAGAGAGAGACAGAGAGACAGAAAGCAAGAAATCACCCCCGCAGGGGGGGATGGCCACAGTGCAATCCCTTCTCCTCCATTCTCCTCTCGGGATCTTGGGCACGCATATACACGCTCCCAGTGTGAATTTAAGCCACTAGGTCCAGACCTTGAATGGCGATCGACTACATGGGAGTCCAGCGTCATAGCCATTATGCCAACTGCTGGTTCCCCCAACATGATTTTTAAGCAAGCAGATCCAGGACCCAAACTATGGTCAGCCATGTGGGAGTCTAGTGCCTTAACCACCACACCACCTGCTGGATTGACATCTCTGTTTTGATGAGTAACTTTATGATCCAGTTTGACCACTTTTTGATCAGAATATTTTTACTGCTGGTAATTTACTACAAAGTTAAATGGATCCATGAAAAGAAAGGTTTTAGTTGATTAAATAATTTAGTACAAGTTTTCAGACAATTTTAAGTTTCATTTTTTTTTTTTTTTTTTTTTTTTTTTTGGTGCAGCACAATATGCAATGTTTATTTCTTTTCAGTCTACGGAGATTTTTTTCAACATATATATTACATAGCTGGTCCTGGAAAGAATCCACACTGTTGCTGTTCATTTGGCAACCCTGAATGCAACACTTGTATTCTTGAAATTTTAACAAATGAAATCAACTGCCTTTTTTTTTTTTTTTTTCTATAGGGTATATGTACTCACCATAGAGACAGAGACAGAGAGAGAGACAGAAAACGAGAAATCACCCCTGACTAGGGATGGCCACACTACAATCCCTTCTCTTCTATTCTCCTCTCGGGATTTTGGTAATGTACACACAGGTGCTTGGAGTGAGTTTTAAGCTGCTGGATCTGGGACCCGATTTGTGGTTGGCTACGTGTGAATCTAGCAACGTAACCATTATGACATCTGCTGGTCCCTCAACTATTTTTTTGATTGAGCAGATTTTTCACTAAGTGCATCTTTTTAAATTTATTTTATATATTCAATCACTATACATCACTTAACTTGTAAATTGAATTTACCCAACATGAATACACTTTACACCAGTCCAGTTGAGGTTACAAAACACATTATCATCAACAGATAATAATCTATTTCTGCGACCCATAAATGCCTTGCCTTTCTATTTTCCTCTTTAATTTCTTTACTTACACTCTCCCCCTTCTCCCACCCTCTTCCCATGTTATCTCCAGTATCTCTAACTATTTTCAATGCTTCTATGTTCTCTAATCTTTCAGTTTCCACCATAGAATGCAGACAGTTGGTTTATGTTAAGTGGAGATATACAGTGTGTCTCTTTCATGGCCTAGCTTGCTTCACTGGGCAGTAAATCTTCCATATTCATCCAATTTCTATCAAATGCCAGGATCATAGTTGTTTTTATTATTATTTATTTTTTTATGATGGAGTAGTATTTGACAAAGTATATGTGCCGCACTTTTCCAATCCATTCATCTGTTCATGAACATTTGGGTTGGTTCTATGTCTTAGCAATTGTGAATAATGTTGAAATAAACATAGATGTGCAACCACTTTTCCAACTGAGCACTCTACTATCCTTTGGTAGATACCCAGGAGTGGAATTGCTGAATCATATGGTAGTTCTATTTTAGGTCTTTGAGGAACCTCCATATTGTTCTCCACAGTGGCTGGACCAATTTACATTCCCATCAGCAGTGTAGGAGAGTTCCCCTTTCACCACATCCTCACCAGCACTTAACGTTTTTTTGTTTTTGTTTTTTGTTTGTTTGTTTGTTTTTTTTTTAACCCTCCCCATTCTGACTGGGGTTAGGTAGTATCTCATTATGGTTTTGGTCTGCATCTTTCTTATGATGAGGGATGTTGATCATTTTTTCATATGCTTTTTGACTGTTGGTATGTCTTCCTTAGAGAGTTGTTTATTCAGCTAAGTTTTCTATCTTTTAATTGGGTTAATCTTTTTTTTTCAGGTAAGCAGCTTGAGTTCTCTGTGTATTCTTGTTATCAGTCCCTTATCTGGGGCATAGTTTACAAAATTATTCTCCCATATCAAGGGTTGTCGATTCACATGAATTACTGTGTCTTTTGCTGTACAGAAATTTCTTAATCTGATATAATCCCACTTGTCTAATTTTGGGATTATTGCCTGTCCTTTAGGGGTCTTATTTATGAAGTCTTTGCCTACCCCAATGTCTCCCAGAGTTTCCCCAGTGTTTTCCACCAGTAGTTATATAGTTTGAGGTCTTAGGTTTAGATCTTTCATCCACTTTGAATTGAGTTTTGTTAATGATGAGAGTAGGGATTCAGATTCATCTTTCTGCAGGTGGATACCCAGTTTTCCCAGCACCATTTGCTAATGAGGTTTTCCTTTCTCCTCTGGATTGGTTGATAGCATTTGTCAAAGATTAGCTAGCTATATCTTTTGGGGTTATTTCTAGTGCATCTATTCTGTTCCATTGGTCCACATATTTGTTTTTGTGCCAATACTATTCTGTTTTGATTATCACAGCTTTGTAATATATTTTGGGGTCGTGGAATGAGATGCCACCCTCTCCACTCTTCTTGTGTGGGATTGCTTTGTCAATACAGGGTATTTATGATTCCAGACAAATTCTATGATTGTCTTTTCTAGATCTGTGAAGAATATCTCTTGTAATTTCATAGGGATTGCATTAAATATATAGGTTAATTGAGGTAGAACTGCCATTTTTATTATATTAATTCTCCCAATTCAGAAACATAGGATGTCCTTCCGCTTTTTTGTGTCATTTTCAATTTCTTTTTTAAAATTTTCATAGCTTTCCTTGTAGAGGTCTTTGACTTCCTTGGTTAGATTTATTCCTAGGTATTTTATACTTTTTGTGGCTATGGTAAATGGGATTACTTTCTTCAGTTCTGCCTCTCTGCTTGTTGTTTGTATACAAATGCTATAGATTTTTTGTATTTGATTTTGTATCCTACCACTTTACTGTATTCATTTATTACTTCTAGAAGTTTTTTTTTGGATACCTTTGGGTCTTCTATGAATACAATCATATCATCTACAAATAGAGATATTTTCAACTCTTCTTTCCCTATTTGAATGCCTTTTAATTTATTTTCTGGTCTGATTGCATTGGCTAGGACTTCCAGCACTATATTGAAAAGGAGCAGAAAGAGTTGACAGCCTTGTCTTGTACCAGTTTTTTGGAAAAAGTTTTTGGCTTTTCCATGTTCAGTGTAATGTCAGCTATAAGTTTTTCATAGATAGCTTTTGTTCTGCTGAGAAATAATAGTTCTATGTTGATTTTGCTGAGAGTCTTAATCATGAAGGGATGTTGCATTTTGTCAAATGCTTTTTCTGGATCAATTGAAATGATCATATGGTTTTTATATTTATTTCTGTTAATATGATCTATTACATTTATGGTTTTTCGTATTTTCAACCACCCTTGCATCCTTGGAATAAAGCTTACCTGGTCATGATGAATAATCTTTTTAAATGCTATTGGAAATGATTTGCTAGTATCTTGTTAAGAATTTTTACATCTATATTTATCAGGTATGTTGGTCTGTAGTTTTCCTTTCTTGTATCCTTACCTGTTTTGTGAATGAGGGTGATGAAGGATTCATAAAATGCATTTGGAAGGATTCCTTCCTCTTGGATCTTTAAAAATAATTTGAGTAGAATGGGGGTTATCTCTTCAAAAGTTTTGTAGAATTTATTCAGGCTTTCTGTGTTCTCCTGAGTTAATCTTGGTAGATTACATGTGTCCAGGAATTTGTCCATCTCATCAAGGTTTTCTTTTTTGGGGGTATATAGTCACTCATAGTATCCTCTAATGATGTTTATTTCTATTATGTCTGTTGTAATGTTGCCTGTTTCATTGTGATTTTGATTTATCTGGTTTCTTTCTCTCTTCTTGTTAATTAGCCTAGCTAATGGTGTGTCAACTTTGTTTATCTTTTCAAAGAACAAGCTTTTGTTTTCATTTATTTTCTGTATTGTTTGTTTATTTTCAATTTCATCTATTTCTGCTCAAGTCTTCATTATTTCTTTTCTCCAGGCATTTTCTGGATTTTTTTGGTTGTTTTTCCAATTGCCTGAGGCATGATTTTCGGTTGTCCATTTGCCACCTTTCCACCTTTTTCTTATGCACACTAATTGCTATGAACTTTTCTCTTATGACCACTTTTGTGGTGTCCTGTAGATTATGGAAACTCATGCACTCATTATCATCTGTTTTCATGAATCTTTTTATTTCAGTCTTAATATCTTCAATATTGAAGTCATTCAGAAGTAAGTTATTTAGTTTCCATGTATTTGTATATTTTTGAGGGTTTTTCCTGAGACTGATATCAAGTTTAATTCCACTGTGGTCAGAGAGAATGGTGGATATAGTATCTATGCCTTTGAATCTGTAAAGGCTTGTTTTGTGCCCTATCATGTGGTCAGTCTTTGAGATGGTACCACATGAGGGTGAGAAAAGTGTATATTTTGTGGGTTTTTTTTTTTTTTGGGTGGAAACTTATAGAAATCTCTGTCAGGTCTATCTGCTTCATGGTATAGTTTAGGACCCGAATCTCTCTGCTTATTTTTTGTCTTGTTGATCTTTCTAAAGGAGATAATAGGGTGTTGAAATCTCCAAACATTAGTGTATTGCAGTTTATCTCTCCTTGTAGATCTAGTGGTCTTTCTTTCACATAGTTGGGTTCTCCTGGGTTGGGTGCATAGGTATTTTTAAGCGTAATATCTTCTTGATGAATTAGCTTTTTTACTATTACATAATGCCCTTCTTTGTCTCTTCTTATAGTTTTTGTCTTAAAGCCTATTTTGCCTGAAATCAGTATTATTAGTTCCACTCTTTTTTTGGTTTTCATTTGCACAGAATGTCTTTTTTCAGCCCTTTACTTTTAGTCTATGTATGTCTTTATCCATGAGGTGGATTTCTTGTAGGTACCAGATGGGGGGTTTCTGTTTTTCTAATCCATTCAGTCAGTCTGTGTCTCTTGATTGGAGAATTTAAACCATTAACATTAAACATTATTATAGATATTTCCACACTTGTCCCTACCATTAAGATGGCCATTTTCTTGGTTGTTTTTTGTTCTCTTATTTCTGTCTGTCTGTCTTTAGT
The DNA here is from genome assembly GCA_026018925.1 of Tupaia tana. NCBI lineage: Eukaryota > Metazoa > Chordata > Mammalia > Scandentia > Tupaiidae > Tupaia > Tupaia tana. The sequence continues at coordinate 35,219,093 of JAKSZU010000013.1, read as the reverse complement.
TTTCTTCATATAGTACTCCCTTCAGAACTTCTTGAAGAACTGGTCTGGGGTTGGTAAATTCTCTCAGGTTTTGCTTATTTGAGGACATCTTTATCTTTTTTTTTTTTCCCCCCATATGAAGGGTAATCTTGCTGGGTATACTAATCTTGGTTGAAGCTATTTTTCATTTAATATTTTGAAGATGTTTCCCCATTCTTCCCTTCCTTACATTGGTTCTTATTAGAGGTCTGGTGTTAGCCTGAAGGGATAATTTGTTGTAAGTAACTTGATATTTCTCTCTTGCCAGTTTTAGTATCTTGTCTTTGTCTGTGGTTTTGGCCAGTCTAGCTATGATGTGCCATGGAGAATATCTTCTTGGGTAGATTCTATTCAGGGTTCTTTGAATTTCTTGGCTCTGGATTTTTGAATGCTTCTCTAGGTTTGGAAAGTTTTCTTCTAGGATTTCATGGAATAGATTTTCTCTCTCTCTCTCTCTCTTTTTAACCCATATATTTACTTTTTATTGAATTTGTTAATGTTACAGATTTCTTGCACTGCCAAACCATGCCTAAGAATCCAGAGAAAGAAAGCCTCATCCACCCATCACACAATATATTAAAACTTGATTCATGTGCATTTTGATAATTTCATAATGTTTTAAAAAGTTATAACAAGAGATGGAATTTAAGTCTGCTGCAGGTCTTCAGATTTCTGATATAGTATGTTATTAAATAACACCTCTGCATATTCTTCTCAGTTCATTCCTAATTAACACCTCCCCCCAATTAGTTTTGCTGGGAAAATAATACGTATTTTCAGGGAAAATATGTGGCTCAAGGTCCAAGAGATTATTTGTTAACGTTTTTGGTTTCTAAGTGAATTTTTTCAGTTTAACCAAGAATCCCTTGTTTCTCATTCAATTACCCAACCTCCCCTTGGCTGGTTCAGCTACCATGGAATAGATTTTCAATGCTTTTATTATTTTCTTCATATTCCAGGATACCAATTATCCCAATTTTTGGACATTAGATGGAATCTAGTATTTCTTGTATATTATGCACATTTTTTTCCTCTATCTTTTCTCTTTTCCGCCCCCTCCAGGTCAGAGATTTTGTTTTCTACTTCTGAGATTCAATATTATGCATGCTCTAATTTGTTTTTAATACATCCAAGGGAGGTTTTGATTTCCTGCATTATAGCCTTCATCTCTAACAATTCTGTTTGATTGTTTTTTATGGTGTCTTTTTCTTTTTCAAATTGTGGAAAGACTTTCTCATCTCCTGTAGCTTGTTGTCTCTTTTCCCTCACATCTTCTGGAGTTCATTGTCTCTTTTCTCTTACATCTCCTTTAGTTTTTTCACTATAAATATTCTGAATTGTTTATCTGACATTTCCATGAGTTCCATTGGTTAATGAGGAATTGTTATTTTCCCTTGGGGGAGAGTTATTTCTTGGTTTCTCATGTTTCTTGTGTCTCTGCACAGGTTTCTGGTCATCTGATAGATTAAATGTTTTTTCCTAAATTCTTAGAGTTAATTTTGCGTATTCAAAGGCATGCAGGAAGATGTGATCTGTGATCTCTTTGCAGCCCCGTCTCCTTGACGCTCACTCTGTAACCTGCACTTCTGTTGCTGAGACTAGATGTTCCAAATGCCTTCCAGATTCTAGAGAACAGATGCACCTGGGGCTGAGCCACAGGGTTTCAACTGCATACTACATGCTTCAGAAAACTATGAAGTCTAACAAATGTGAGAGAGTGGAGGTTCCGAGGCAGTCTCTGACCTCACTTGCTTCTGCTGCACAGGAGCCAGGACCAGATTTTTTTTTCTCTCAAATGTCATCATCCTTGGACAGAAATTTCACCTGTTTCCCACCAATGCTAGACCGGAAACCCAACAAATATGAATGAGCGAATGAATAAATAGCAATTTTGACCAAGACAGTGCTAATTTAGATATAGAATACAGTATATATTAAATATGTAACCAATATATTGTTTATATGATATGTGTGATTACATGAGAGCCTCTTAGTTCCAGTCTCTTGGTTATTTGGTTGACACTGAGGTGTAGACTTCTGCAGAATTTTGCTTGGCTCCCAAGCATTTACAACTACAATTTTGGAAGAGTTACACTCCTTTCTTGACCTGCTTGAGCTGTTATAATAAACCAGGTGCTCACAAACAACAGAAATTTATCTCTTACAGTTCTGGAGGCTTGGATGCTCAAGATCAAGGTGCCAGCAGATCTGATGTCTGGTGTGGGGCCATGTACTGGTTCACGGATTGTACCTTCTTGCTGTGTTGCCACATGGTGGAAAGGGTCAGACAACTCTCTGGGACCTCTTATATAGGGAAATTAATCTCATTGATGAGGGCTCTGCTCTCCTGACCTAATCAGCTCCTAATACCATCTTGTTTTGGGGGAATGAAAACATTCAGATCACGACAACCGCATGGGGTGAGTTTTAATCAGTGAGAGATGGAAAGTGGTGGATATTTCTCCTCTCCCTTCTGTAAGACAGATGGTCTGAGGTGGAGTTTATTCAGCCTCATAGAGGATGGGACCAGCAGTTGGCTTAACGGCTATGTCGCTTGACTCCCATGTAGTCAACCATAGTACAAGTCCCGGATCCAGTGGCTTAAACTCATGCTGGGCACGTGTGCGTCCATGCCCAAGATCCAGAGAGGAGAATGGAGGAGAAGGGATTGCAGTATGTCCATCCCCCCAGGGGGTGATTTTTTGTTTTCTATCTCTGTCTCTCTCTTTCTGGCAAGCGCATGCACCCTATAGCAAAAACAAAAACAAAAAAGCAAAACCACAAACCTTTCCAAAAAAAAAAAGAGGATGATCCAGTGAGATGGAACTATCAGTCACACTTAGAGGGTTGCCAGTTCAATATTGGCTCACCCTGGCTCTCCCTCCTTCCCTGCTTCACTCCTCCCCTCTCTCAGTCCAGGTCCCTGGGTGTACACTTCCTAGTAAATTATCCGCACAAGCTTTTGCCTTAGAATTTGCTTCTTGGGAAACCCAGGTTATGACAATTCCTAATGTTTGATTTAGGAGGCAGGTTCTATATCCAGTGTTTCTTTTCTACTCCCATATGTCCACAACTCAACCGCCCACTCTACTCTTTCTTTAAAGGAATCAAATGTTCTAGAAAACACAAGATAATCGGCCTGCAGCAGGGGAATATTCTGAGATGTAGAAGAATCTACAAAAGTAGAAGATATTCGCAAATCCTTTCCCTCTTTGTCATTTATTTTCAAAAGTAAAAATATTTTTAAGAGTTACTAAGCATTCTTAGGGCAGCTAGAAGAGAGGCACTCTCTGAGAACAACCAGAAGGCGAGAAGGCAAACTTTTCTGATACTAAAGAGGGAGGTTAGAGGTTAGACTAAGCAGCAGATGTGGGAGGACAGGAGTGTACCCTAGGCCTCATACCCTCTTTGTGGGCAACCTCACAGCCGGCTGTAGCCTATGAAGAGTTGCCATATGATATGCTTGGAAGGCTGGTCCACAGGCACTGGGATGCCAGCTCTTGGTAAAGATCCTGACACACATGTTTGTGTGGCAGCTGAGACCAAATGTTTCAAGGGAATGCACCCTAGGCAATGGTCATCCAGGTGGTACTTAGCATGGACTCATACCAGCAAGAGTCTTCTTAATATCTTGGTCTTACCTAAGACCCTAAGACTTAGCTAATTCTGGGGTGAATTCCAACAATGACTAGACTAAATTTCTTGCTGTACTGTGTGCACTTAAGAAAATAAAAGAAATGGACATTCATCACATATTCTATTTTTGCAGAATGAGATTCATACCTATAACCAGGCTTTTTCCCCTGTATAGCTGAATATATTTTCCATGGACTTGCTGCCCTAGATCTAAACAAAGTCACCCCATAGCCTTGCTTAGACTTTTCCTTCTTGCTTTATTCAAAGAAATGGGGTTATTTAGGGAGGTGTTATCCAGCTCATCACTATAACCTCAAAGAAAGCTACTTGAGCTGTTGAACTGTTTGCATTCTAATTGTAAGGATTAAAGGTCAGCTTCAGAAAGTAAAGGTATCAAAAGGATTAGCCAAAGCTAGTGACAGCCTGGCGAGGCAATAAGCATTGTTGGAGTTAATGTTGTGTTACTGCCACTGACTGTTGCAGGTGAGTCTTCAGGGGCTATCCTGTTGAAGGTCGTTCTGGGCAGAAGAACTGGCATTTGGATGATTTTGTTTATAATGAATTATTTCTCAGAGAATGGCTTTATGCCACCACTTGCTATTATTTTGATGAACAAAAGCCTGGGATGATGAAGGGCAATATGTATGGGATACTGTGTGCACGTGTGCATGCATTCTGGCTCGTCATAAACAAAAGCTGGTTATTTCTCAAGGGACATAGGGAACCCTGAGTGCACTGCTGAAATAGGCTTATATTTCTAAAGATAGTGGGTCCTATGGAAAACAAAAAAACAAAAAACAAAAAACAAAAAAAACAATGGAACTAGATTACTGGCTTTTCTGGCTCTAGTTGTTTATCAGGAAACCTAAGAAATTACATTGCTGTAGCTTGTGTTAAAATTCTAAATGATGACAGCCATTGCCAAAGTAACTTGGACACCAGTTCCTTGTCTTTGGCAGGGGTGATTCTTTTTTGACAAAAACATTACTCTTGGAAACTATGCTAATATGGAAAGTCATTGTTGACCATCCACTCTGGAGGGGAGAAATTAGATGATGCCGATTAACTTTTAACATGCATCTATATTGTGTAAGGCGCTCTGTCAGGACTTGGTATATATTATTTTACTTAATCTTCATTACAACTCAGAGAGAGAAAGAGAGAGAGAAAGCACATATTCAATCCTCTTTGGGTAGATGAAGAAACTAAGGCTATATAGCTACACAGTTAACTAATAAGTTATTATTGCTTCAGTCAATTCTTTCTACATAACCAGCAGCTACAAAATCACAGTGGCATACAACAATAAACATTTATTTCTCTCTCACTTGACTGCGAGGGGCTGAGGTAGCTTCATTTCTTGTGTCTCATTCCAAGTCACAGGCTGAAGGTGCATGCTATCCAAACTATTTTTTTCTCATGGAAATGACAAAAATATAAGTAGACAAACCGAGCTGCACAAGCATATTTCAAGCCTCTGCTTGCATTATAACCACTAAAATCTCATTAGATAAAGCAAAGCACATGGCCAAATCCAAAGGAATGGAGAAGTACATAGCTCCCTTCACAGGGCCTTGACAAGGGTGTAGATATTTAATACTAATATAGGGAAATTAAGGCTTAGAATCCAAAATTCAAGTACCGTAATGAATACCCGAGATTGTATTCCAACATAGGTATGTCTCACTCTCACTCTCACTCTCACTCTCAAACTCAAATTCTTTTGGCCTTCGGAGTAAAGAGGTATTTCTAATGAATGTAAATTCTTGAGATACCAAATAGGCATTATATAGGAGGCCTTGTGAAGCTCTGGAAGGCCATGTGTGCAATTAAAACTCCCTTTCCTTTCTTGTTCTCTCTTCCTCTCTTTTCTCTATACCCATTTTCTTGGTGACTTCATCTAGTCTCATGGCCTTAAACATCACCTGTGTATGGATGACTCTCATCAATTATATCTCTAGTCTGACCTGCTCCCTGGTATTTCACATGTACTCAGTATCTCCACTTGGATGTCCAATGGGCATCTCCCATGACCAAAGCTGAGCTCCCAATAATCTTGCACTAAAGCTGCTCTCTTCACTGAGATGCTTTTTCCCATCACAGTTAATAGCAACTCTATCTTTTCAATTGCTCAGACTGAAATTCTTGACTCCTATCTTCTTCTCATAACCTATATCTGGTTCTTCAGCAAATTCTGTCAGTTCAGTCTCAACAATATTTCCAGAATCTAAGCCCTTGTCAACATTTCCACCACCGTTTCATTGGCTCACATCCTTATCATTTGATGCAGAAAATATATCGATAGCCTTTTAACCAGACTTTTTGTATCTGTCCTTTCTCCATATACCTGTGTCCAAATCCAATTAGAGTAGTCTTTAAAATGTAAGTCAGATCCTTTTATTATTCTACCTTTAATTGCAACTTACAGACATTATAGGACAAATTCTTTATAAGGGGCTATAGTCTGTGCACCCCTCGCCCCATTTCTCTCTATTTCAGCTCCTTCCAGGCTCTTCCTCTCTCACTTCTTTCCAAGCACATTGGCTTTATGGCTACCTTTTAACATCCAGACTCACTCTCACCACAAAACCTTTAATAATGTTCTCTCTGCCTAGAAAGCTCTTTGCTTAAATATATAAATGTCTTTGATCAAATGTCATTTTCTTGGTGAGGCCTTCCCTGACTACTCTATTTGCTGTTATAATACCCACACTCTCCCAAATCCTGGCACTCCACATTTCCTGTCTCCATTTTTTTGCTTTTCTGATTGTCTCCTTTCTAGGATGAAAGTTCATTGTAGGCAGGGCCTTCTGTATACTTTAGAACAATGCCCAGCATGTAACAAGCACACTACATATACTCACTGAGTAGGTATGCAAATGTTATGGTGGCAGTAAGGGTGCTCACTCCACCAGCAGTTGAGCATTGGAGACTGTTATTAGATGGATTTCACGGCAGTGGTCACTTCTAGAGTTTAGCAAATTGGGGCACACATGCTGTATGCTATTGGTTAAAGGGAAATGCATTATGGGACATTATTCAGATTTTTCTTCAGGATCAAGACCCCGTTCCTCTAGTTGCCTACATAGCTGGATGCTGAGGACTCATACCTTAGTCCTCTTCAAGGAATTGCCCTTGTCCAAAGAAAGCTGAATCACCCACAGTAAAACCTCTTTGGGGACAATTATCATTGGATAACTAGTTGATTCAGGAATATGAAAGTCTGGCCCTTATGCCTGAGTTAGGGACAACTCTACAGGGTCGCCTAAGCTTCAGGGTTTCTTATGGAATGCAGATTATACTCCCCTTTCTTGCTCTGTACTGTAGTACTTTAGTTGCTCCCCAGTAAGCTTCCTCTGTACAAAACTTCATCCTACAGTATGTTTCCAAGGAACTGATCTCATGATGAGCAATGATTTCCTTATATTTTTCACTTGAATAATATTCATTAACTATTTACTGTTCACCTGCCATTGGGATAGGCTTTGGGGGATACCAAAGAGACATGGCCCATGTGCACATGGGGCTTACTATCTAGTAGGTAAATAACCTAGGAAAATGCAATTACTAAGCAATGTGATAGGATATGAGTGGGTAGGTTTGGGATATAGAGGGTGCCCATTACTGCAAGTGGTTAGGTGGGATTGAAGATTGAAGCAGAGAATGTGCAGGAAGGAGTGGTATGATATATGGTTAGAGGGATCGGAGGGAGTCTGTTCAAAAGTGAACTTATGAGTCATAATGAGAGGACAAGAAAAAAAATTCTTGAAAGTGATGAGATATTTTAAAGGAGACAAGATCAGGTCATTTTTTAGAAATTATCTTGGTGATAGTCACTGTAGAGACTAGATCAGTGAGACTTACTGATAATGAAATTTTTAGTTTGTGGTTATTCTCACAAGGCTATCAGTCAGATTGTCCTTCATTTCTTCAAACACTCCCAGCTTTCCCTTTTAGTGCATGTCTTTCCTTCTCATCTCAAATTATGTCCATTTTCATCTGTGTTTCCTTTAAGCTGTTACTACTAGGGAAACATGACTGGAGTATATAAATGAAAAAGGAGCAAAGAGCTGTGTGTGTGTCCTGGGGCTGGAGGGAGCAGGTCACTGTGTGATTTGTTATGGTTGATCCCCCAGAATAGCTTGAGTTTTAATCTGCATTTCTGGACCATTTAATACTATTACCAATTCTACAGTAATCTGGGTGTGTGTTCTTTTGTCCTCACTCAAATCAATGTTATCTGAGGACAGGGTTTATGTCCTGAACATTACTCACTTCACTATGTCCTGCGTAAAATCAAGACTTTACTCAAAGTTTGATTGATAGAATGAAAGAGTATAGCTCACTGGAGGTGATAGGAAGGAATAAAGGTGGGGGGGGGCAGCAGGTGGTGTGCTGGCTAAGGTGTTAGACTTCCACATGGCTGACCACAGTTTGAGTCCTGACCCTGGCAGCTTGAAATTCACCCCAGGCACATGTGCATGTGTGCCCAAAATCCTGAGAGGAGAATGGAGGAGAAGGGATTGTGGTGTGGCCATCTCCCTGGGGGGTGATTTTTCACTTTTCCTCTCACTGTTTCTGTCTCTCTCCAACAAGTGCATGTGCCCTATAGTAAAAATCTTAAAAAAATAAAAGAAAAAAGAAAGCTAGCAAGGATGTACAAGAAGCAGAGCCAGGCAGTAAAGAGCAGCCAGTGGTGCTCCTGATGGTGGTCTGGTCTCCACCATAATTTACCCAGAAAGTCTGTGACAGGGCCAAAATAATAAAAGGTACATATGACTTATAGCATTTCCGCTTATGCCATTTGTGGGTATTTTTTCTAACTATTGGAATAGAAAAGAGGAAATATTGGGGAAGGGGAAGTTAACAACAGTAACAAGTTGAACTTTGGGAAGAAAGATAGGTAAAGAGGGTCACTGGGATTTGTTTGTGTCATAAAATATAATTACATTTTTGATGTCTCTGAGAGATTTTAGTAACTATTTAAGTTACTTTTCAATGTTTGTTTGAATGTTAGTTTCTCTCTCTCTCTCTCTCTCTCTCTCTCTCTCTATATATATATATATATATATATACACACATATCTATATATTTATTTATTTATATATTTTGTCGGAGTCTAATTAAGATGGGCATTATGGAGGCTGAGTTTTAGTAATGTGTAATATTAGTAAAAAGACGTTTCTATGAGGCTGTTTAGAAAGATATCTTCTTTTTTTTTTTTTTTTTTCTTTTTTTTTTTTTACTGCCATTTCAGTCCTGTTTATTTTGACAGACTCAAAGTATTTTTAGAGCATTTTATAAATCTGTATTAAAACAAAGGATTATATTTTTATGAACACCCTCAAGAAGATGAGGGAAACACTCCTCAGTTGGACTTGATTCAGTGTACCCATTCCTTGAAACCAAATTTTCTGAGGATGAGTATGCATAAACCTAACAACTAAGGTAAGGTTACATTTTAATTCTTCATTGCTAACAGTACTTCTCACAAACTGATTTCTAAATTTTCCAAGCAGATCATTCATCTTTAACATCATATCCTGGGCTTTATGTAAAAGCCTTTCTTTGTGTGTGTGAGAGAGAGAGACAGTTTTGCTATAGGGCCTGTGTGCTCTTCAGAGAGACAGGGAGAAACAGAGACACGGAAAGTGAGAAATCACCTCCCATGGGGGAAGCCACATCACAATCCTTCTCCATTCTCCTCTTGGGATCCTGGGCACGCATGCATACGTGCCCGGTGTGAGATTTAAGCCACCAGGTCCAGGACTCAAACTGCCATCGACTACGTGGGAGTCCAGTGACATAACCATTATGCCATCTGCTAGTCCCTAGAAGACGTTCTTTTTTTTTTTTTTTATCATCATCATATTCTTCTTTATATTACATTGAATTACATATAACTTTACATTGTATTACATTACTTTTTCAAAAGGGAATGCCATGCATGTCAGTCAGTACAGAGACATTAATCTCCCCGCTTCAACATTCAATATCTTTTCTATGTTTTCCCCAATCATTATTATTATTCTAATTATTTTTTAAGACAGTCCCTCACTATTTCTCATGTTGCTTGTACAAATACTTTGCCCATCATGAAATACTTCTCAGACAAATCCAGTTGAGAATACTATACATGTCAACATCAACAGTTAATAAGCCATATCTGTTTCTCACTAATGTCCTGCCTCTCTATTGTTCATTTGTTATCTTTCTCTATCCTCTTCTCTTCACTTCCCCCATTCCACACTGTCCTATTCTCATTAAGTACCTTCACTGCTTTTATGTCCTCCAATTTTTTTTCACTATCATAGAATGCTGATAGTCGGTATATATTGAGTGGATACATACAATATCTTTCTTTCATATCCTGGCTTACTTCACTCAGCAATATATCCTCCATATCTGACCACTTTCTATCAAATTCCAGGGCCTTGTTATTTTTTATGGCTGAGTAGTATTCCATAGAGTATATATACCACACTTTTCCAATCCATTCATCAGTTTGTGGACATTTAGGTTGGTTCCATGTCTTGGCAATTGTGAATAATGCTGCAATAAACATTGATGTGCAAGCACTTTTCTGACTGAGCGTTCTCCTGTCTTTTGGGTAAATACCCAGAAGTGGGATTACTGGATCGAATGGTAGTTCTATTTGTAGATCTTTGAGGAACCTCCATATTGTTCTCCACAGTGGTTGAACTAGTTTACATTCCCACCAACAGTGTAGGAGGGTTCCCTTTTCACCACATCCCCGCCAACACTTATCACTTTTTATATTCTTAATCTTTGCCATTCTGACAGGGGTTAGGTGGTATCTCATTGTAGTTTTTATCTGCATCTCCCTTATGATGAGGGATGTTGAGCATTTCCTCATATGCTTTTTGGCTATTCGTATGTCTTCCTTAGAGAGACTTTTGTTCAGCTCATTTTCCCACCTTTTAATTGGGTTAATCATTTTTTTTCGCATAAGGCACTTGAGTTCCCTATGTATTCTGGTTATCAGTCCCTTGTCTGAGGCATATTTAACAAAAATATTTTCCCATTCTGAGGGTTGTCGGTTCACACTTGTTACTGTGTCCTTTGCTGTGCAGAAACTTCTTAGTCTAATATAGTCCCACTTGTCTATTTTAGGGATTATTGCCTGTGCCTTGGGAGTCTTATTTAAGAAGTCTTTGCCTACTCCAATGTCCCCCAGAGTTTCCCCAGCATTTTCCACCAGTAGTTTTATTGTTTGAGGTTTTAGGTTAAGATCTTTGATCCATTTTGAGTTGACTGTTGTTAGTGGTGAAAGATGGGGGTTCAGTTTCATCTTTCTGCAGGTGGATACCCAGTTTTTCCAGCACCATTTACTAAAGATGTTTTCCTTTTCCCAATGGATTGACTGATATCCTTTGTCAAAGATCAGTTGGCTGTAAGCTTTGGGGGTTATTTCTGGGGTCTCTATTCTCTTCCATTGGTCTGCATGTCTGTTTTTATGCCAATACCATGCTGTTTTGATGACCACAGCTTTATAGTATATCTTGGGATCAGGGAGTGATATGCCTCCTACTCCACTCTTCTTGCGCAGGATTGCTTTTGCAATACGAGGTCTTTTATGGTTCCAGACAAATTCTATGATTGCCCTTTCTAGATCTCTGAAGAATATCTCTGGTATTTCGATTGGAATTGCATTAAACATGTAGATTAATTTGGGTAGAATTGCCATTTTGATTATGTTAATTCTTCCAATCCAGGAGCATGGGATATCCTTCCACTTTTTTATGTCACTTTCAATGTCTCTTTTAAGATTTTCGTAGTTTTCTTTATAAAGATCTTTGACTTTCTTAGTTAGGTTTATCCCTAGGTATCTTATACACCTTGTGGCTACGGTGAAAGGGATTCCTTTCTTCAGCTCTGCTTCGTTCAACTTGTTGTTCATAAATAGAAATGCTATAGATTTTTGGATATTGATTTTGTATCCTGCCACTTTACTGTATTCACTTACTACTTCAAGCAGTTTTTTCATGGATACCTTTGGGTCTTCTAAGTATACCATCATGTCATCTGCAAATAAAGATATTTTCAATTCTTCTTTGCCTATTCGAATGCCTTTAATATTGTTCTCTTCTCTGATTGCAATAGCTAAGACTTCCAGTACTATATTAAAGAGCAGTGGAGAAAGTGGGCAGCCCTGCCTAGTACCTGTTTTCAGAGGAAAAGCTTTCAGCTTTTCCCCATTCAGTATAATGTTAGCTGTAGGTTTTTCATAGATGGCTTTTATTGTGTTGAGAAATGACCCTTCTATACCAATCTTACTGAGAGTCTTAATCATAAAAGGATGCTGTATTTTATCAAATGCTTTCTCCGCATCAATTGAGATGATCATATGGTTTTTATCTTTCTTTCTGTTAATGTGGTGTATTACATTTATGGTCTTGCGTATATTGAACCATCCTTGCATCCCTGGTATAAAGCCTACCTGATCGTGATGAATGATCTTTGTTATATGTTGTTGGATACGATTTGCGAGTATTTTGTTGAGAATTTTCACATCTATATTCATCAATGATATTGGTCTGTAGTTTTCCTTTTCTGTCATATCCTTATCTGTTTTGGGGATGAGGATGATGGAGGCTTCATAAAATGAATTTGGAAGGTTTCCTTCCTTTTGAATCTTTAGAAATAATTTTAGTAGGATAGGGGTTAACTCTTCCTTAAAAGTTTTGTAGAATTCACAAGTGAAGCCATCTGGGCCTGGGCTTTTCTTTGTTGGGAGGTTATTTATTACTGATTCAATCTCCTGGCTTGTTATAGGTCTATTCAGGTTCTCTATGTCTTCCTGATCCAATCTTGGTAGATTATATGCATCCAGGAATTTGTCCATCTCCTCCAGGTTATCTTGTTTGTTGGCGTAAAGTTGCTCATAGTATCCTCTAATGATATTTTGTATTTCTGCTATGTCTGTGGTAATATTGCCTGTTTCATCACATATTTGATTAATCTGGTTTCTTTCTTTCTTCTTCTTAATCAGTCTAGCCAATGGTGTGTCGATCTTGTTAATCTTTTCAAAGAACCAGCTTTTGCTTTCATTTATTTTCTGTATGGTTCGTTTATTTTCTATTTCATTTATTTCTGCTCGAACCTTTATTATTTCTTTTCGCCTGGCATTTTGGGGATTTGTTTGTTGTTGTTTTTCCAATTCTCTGAGGCATGATGATAAGTTATCTAGTTGCCATCTTTCTGTCCTTTTCTTATGTGCACTAATTGCTATGAATTTTCCTCTTATGACTGCTTTTGCTGTGTCCCATAGATTCTGGACACTTGTGTACTCATTATCATTAGTTTCCATAAATTTTTTTATTTCAGCCTTAATTTCTTCAGTAGTGAAGAAGTCATTCAGAACTAGGTTGTTCAGTTTCCATGTGTTCGTGTATTTTCGGGGTTGTGTCTTGAAATTAATCTTGAGTTTAATTCCATCATGGTCAGAGAAGATGCTGGGTACAGTTTCTATGCCTTTGAATCTATAAAGGCTTGATTTGTGTCCTAATATATGATCTATCTTTGAAAAGGTTCCATGTCGGGGTGAGAAAAATGTATATGTTGTGGATGTAGGGTGGAAAGTTCTATAGATATCTGTCAAGCCCATTCCATTTATAGTATCATTTAAGTCCTGTATCTCTCTATTTATTTTCTGTCTAGAAGACCTGTCTATAGGAGATAATGGGGTGTTGAGATCTCCAACAATTATAGTATTTCTCCCTATCTCTCCTTTTAGCTCCAACAGTCTTTCCTTCACATATTTAGGCGCACCTGAGTTGGGTGCATAGATATTTATAAGGGTTATGTCTTCTTGCTGGATTACCCCATTTACTATTATATAATGCCCTTCTTTGTCTCTTCTTACAGTCTTTGTCTTGAAATCTATTTTGTCTGAGATCAATATCGCTACTCCAGCCTTTTTTCGATTTCCATTTGCATGGAGTATCTTTTTCCAGCCCTTGACTTTTAGTCTATGTATGTCTTTATCCATAAGGTGAGTTTCTTGTAGGCAACAGATAGAGGGTTTCTGTTTTCTTATCCAGTCAGCCAGTCTATGTCTCTTTACTGGAGAATTTAATCCATTGACATTCAATGTAATTATCGATATTTCCGTACCTGATCCTATCATTAAGTGAGCCATTTTCTTGGTTGCTCTTTGTTCTCGTATAACTGTCTCTGATTTTTTAGTTTTCCTGGTATAATACTCCCTTCAGAACCTCTTGAAGAGCTGGTCTGGAGTTGGTAAATTCCTTCAAATTTTGTTTATTCGAGAATGTTTTTATCTTTTTTTCCCATATGAAAGATAATTTTGCCGGGTATAATATTCTTGGTTGAAATTGTTTTTCACTCAACACTTTTACTATGCTTCCCCATTCTTTCCTTTCTTGCATTGTTTCCGCCGAAAGATCCGATGTTAGCCTGATGGGGTGACCTTTGTAAGTAACCTGGCGTTTCCCTCTTGCCAACTTTAGTATCTTGTCTTTGTCTGTTGTTTTTGCCAGTCTGGCTATAATGTGCCTTGGAGAGGATCTTCTTGGGTTGATTCTACCCGGAGTCCTATGTATTTCCTGGGTCTGGATATTTGAGTGCCTTTCTAGATTTGGAAAGTTTTCTTCCAGGATCTCATGGAATAAATTATCTAGGCCCTTATTATTTTCTTCCTCTTCTGGAATACCTATTATCCGGATGTTGGGGCGCTTGATAGTATCCAGTATTCCTCGTATATTATCCTCATTTTTCATGGTTGTTTTCTCAATCTTCTTGATGCTTTTTTCTAGGTCAGATGTTTTGTCTTCTACGTTAGATATTCGATCTTCTGCCTGGTCTAACCTACTTTTAATACTTTCAAGGGAGGTTTTGATTTCCTGTATCACATTCTTCATTCCTAGAAGTTCCATCTGGTTCTTGTTTAAGGTATCCATTTCTTCTTTCAAGTCATTGAAGGACTTCCTCATCTCCTGGAGCTCCTTGTCTCTTTTCTCTTCCATCTCAGTTAGTTTGGTCACTACAAATAATCTGAATTCCTTATCAGACATGTCCACGACGTCCATTGTATTGACTGTGGGTGATGTAGGCTTGATGATTTCCCTTGAGGGAGAGGCCTTTTGTTGGTTGCTCATATTTCTGGAGCCTCTGCGATTGTTCTTAGTCATTAGGTATTCTATATGTTTCTTCCTAACTGATTGTTAATAGTTGTACAGGCTTAGAAAATTGATGATTTCCCTTATGGTTGGCCTACCTGTTGCTCACAATTACCATTAACTGTTGCCACTACCCTGGATGGCCCAAAGTCCTCACTGTCTCTAAGGACAGGTGAGCCTACAATTGACTGAATAAGCAACACCCCAAGAGCAAAGAAAAACAAACTGAAAAAAGGAAATCGCGCCGCGCGCTATTCAAATCACCAGAATTCAGAGTCCAAAGGCTAGTGGGAAAGTGTCAGAAGATGAGTGACAGGACCAGGTTGGTCAGGTCTGGAGCCTGAGTCCACCTGGTGCCCGGAACTGCTGGCCGGCTCGATCCGGATTGCGGGTGGGGTGGGGTGGGAGTTCGCCTTAAAGTCCCAGACAACCAACCTGGGGTCCAAGGAGGAGAAACGGTGGGGATGCATAGAGATTCGGAAAGGTCGGGCCTGCAGCCTCAGTCCGCCTGGTGCCCGGAACTGCTGGCCGGCTCGATCCGGATTGCGGGTGGGGTGGGGTGGGAGTTCGCCTTAAAGTCCCAGACAACCAACCTGGGGTCCAAGGAGGAGAAACGGTGGGGATGCGTGGAGATTCGGAAAGGTCGGGCCTGCAGCCTCAGTCCGCCTGGTGCCCGGAACTGCTGGCCGGCTCGATCCGGATTGCGGGTGGGGTGGGGTGGGAGTTCGCCTTAAAGTCCCAGACAACCAACCTGGGGTCCAAGGAGGAGAAACGGTGGGGATGCGTGGAGATTCGGAAAGGTTGGGCCTGCAGCCTCAGTCCGCCTGGTGCCCGGAACTCTAGAAAGATATCTTTAATACAAGGCATGAGACATAGATTTTATTTGGGGATTGTTTGCAACATGCACAAACTTTCTGAGTCTTGTGGACAAGATCTGTTGTAGCAGAGGGTATCAAAGCTAGTCTCTCAGATCTTCTGGGAGATATGTCTGATCATCAGAACTTCTTGTCAACTAGACCTGGATTCTTCCAGAACATTCCTCTTTCCAGATGGGAACCCTCAAACCCTATCTCCTCTCATTCTTTTGTAGATTCGGTCCTACAGTAAGTTCTAGATAAAATTCCAGTCTTAGCAATTAGATTATGAGGAATGTCTGCCCAATACGACAGAGTAGTAAGTCACTAGGCTGCTTATTTGCATCAGACTTTTTAATCTTAATTCTTACTGTAATCAACATGATTCCCAGACTCTTCCTGTGTCCCATCTTGAATATAAAAACCTTGCCTCGCTCTCTCTGTGATCCCTCTTAGAAATCTCTCTAATTTTTGCCAGGCCCCCACTCAACACTGTAGTTTTGTCTTGACCCTAGATGAATGCCTTGGTTGCCCAATACCACCTGAACAATGTCTCCAAGGAAAGTCGAATTCTGAAGAGTGCCAGTTCCTAGCCTGTCCATCACTGAAGTAGAGCATTATGAGGGCTTTAGAGAAAAAAAGTTTTAGAGGAAAGGATCTACCATTCACCTCTGTGACCTTGGGCAAAATTCTTTCCATCTTTTTTTCTAAAATAATTATTCATTTTATTTTGACCAGAGAGAGAAAGGGAAAGTGAGAAAGCAAGCTACCAGATCCAAGATTCAAACTGCAGTCGCCCATGAGGGAGTCCAGCGCCTTAACCACCAAGCCACCTATCTGCCCCTGGGAAAAATTCTTAACCTCTTACAGCAAAA
Source organism: Tupaia tana (assembly GCA_026018925.1). Classification (NCBI taxonomy): domain Eukaryota; kingdom Metazoa; phylum Chordata; class Mammalia; order Scandentia; family Tupaiidae; genus Tupaia; species Tupaia tana. Next base: position 35,202,548 of record JAKSZU010000013.1, on the reverse strand, counting down.
ATTCTTTTATCAGAAAAAATGTGGATATCAATACCTCTTCTAAGAGTTGTAATGATAACATTAAATAACTAGCAAAGCACTTAAAGGCTTAATTATGACTATGCTGCCAATGATAATCCTATCCTGCCTGCCTCTTTGAGCACAGTTGTGTTCCCAATATTACTGATAATTGCCTGGACCGTCTATCTGTTCTAGGACTTGGCTCTCCCTCTGCCATCCTGATCTTTGTGGTTTAACAGGTCATGCCAAAATATGTTGAAATATGACAGCTAGAATTTTAAGTTCATGGAAATTCTGGGTATGTGTGGTTAGGTACTGGGCATTGTGCCACAGACAGAAAGAGGGTAGACAAGTCCAACCTGACCTTATTTGACACTTCTCAGTTCCTTTGGTTTGTATTTGTATTAGGTCCTTTCCAAAGTGGTCTCAGAGTGGTGCCTCTCTGCTACTTTCGCAAGCTGCCGAATATTTACTGGACATCAACCAAGCCAGGCAAAAAAGGGAGTTACCGGTATTCATAAGATAAGTACTAACACTTACTCAGCATCTATCGTGAGAGGCCATTGTCTCATTCACATCCTGCACTGAACTTAAGCCCCAGAAAACCCAGTGAGCAAAATGTTTTCCCCATTTTATAGATGAGTAATATTGTGTTTTATCAGAAACAGAATAGGAGACTTTAAGTAAGCTGAGACATAAGTGAGCTGAGATATCTAATCAAAGAAATGTAACAGAAACCAAGTTTTGCCCTATTAATTATTTGAATTAGTTCTCATTTGGTCAAAATATATTTGCAGAAGAAAATACATGAGCAGGATTTCAGAGACAGTGTTTCCTAATCCCTTTAAGTTAAAAATGCAGAAACTATGTCCAGAGAGGTTTTATGACCAATTCATTGACATAGTAACAAAGCAGGCAGATTAAAAACCCAGGTCTCCTGTTCTTAGATCAGGGATTTTAAAAAAAGAAAAGATCCTGCCCCTTTGGGTCAGCTGGAATTGCCCACAGCAGTTCAAGGCCCTGTTGAAAACACCCCAGGCACAAGTGTGCCCAGGATCCCAGCAGGTCAGTGGACGGGAGGAAGCAGATTGTGGCAGGACTGAGCCCTGTGGAGAGTACTTTCTTCTCTCTCTGTCTCTCTGTGCATGCCTGTGCTCTATCATGAAAATTTTTTCCTATCCTAAAACTGTTAAAGAAATAGAAAAAGCCTATAATATTAAAACACCAAATTAAGGTACAATCCTTTTTCAGAACTACATATTCATATATATATATTTTTTTTTTTTTTCAGTTCTGTCCTGGCTCTGCTTTTTTCCTTCTATTTCTATTTTTATTCCTGGAAGAGTGCAGTTATGCCCATCATGCTGTGTGTAGGGACAGGCAGAACGAGGGAATCCACTCGGCCTGTTAGTCTGGGCTGCTGCTCCTGGTCCTTTGAAAACTGTCTCAGGAGGTTTAGGGGCTTTTTCCCATTGCGGCTGTTATTACTAACACTTTGCTAGCAAGCTTCTTTCATTTTGGAGTTTCTGTTTTCAGATCTCACAGTTAGAATTACAGTCTGGCTCTCAGGAGGCAGGGCGGGGGTTGAAGGTGATATGAGTAGAGCAAGCAGAGGAGGCAAAAGTCTGTGCCCACCGCCGCCTGCTGCAGTCCGCTCACACAGCTGACCGCAGTCCCAACCACCTTGCCACGGGCCGGCTGGCACAGATCACCAGGACTTCCCCACGGCTGCAAAGCTGGCAAAGTTCACCCTTAGCTTCCTGCCCTCCCCCTTTTCAAAAAAGGGAACGACTTTTGACAAATTGCCAGAAATTCTTTCTCACGCAGGGGGCTGGCTATCTGAGATCTTTACATCTCTTAAGGCTTTCATTCTTGCTTGTAAAAAGAGAGAGGTGCACTAGGTACTAGCCATTAGCTGGGGGCATGGCCTTGGAGGTTGAAGAGTCTCAGAAAGGGAACTGTTTATTTGGAAGAGAAAATGGTGTATCTGTTTCTAGAGAGTCGACACTTCCTCCAAGTTTCCCTTCTGTTATGGGCTGAATTGTGTACCTCTCAGCCCCAAACTCATATGTGGAAGTCCTAACCTCCAGATAATCATGGCGAGAGATAAGCTCTTCAAAGAGATGATTAAATTAAAGCAAGGTCTTTGGGCCCACATCCTCTTTAACTACAGTCACAGGAAGAGAAATGTGGACATAAAGAGACACAGACACACACCAGATGCACACATGCACAGAGAGAAGACCATGTGGCAAGCAGGTGGCCATCTGTGAGCCAAGGTTGGAAGCCTCAGAAGAAATCAAACCTGCTGACATCTTGATCTTGGACTTTCAGCCCCCAGAGCTGGGAGGAAATATGACTCAGTTGTTTCAGCCATCCAGTCTGTGACACTGTGTGATGGCAGCTCTAAAAAAAACTAACATGCCTTTTTTTGTTGTTCTGCTATAAGAGTCTCAGAAACCAAAGATACTGAGCCCATACTTATGTACTGTTTCCTCTGTTGGTTTCCCAACTTTCCAGAAAATTCCACCAGCCTAAACTGTTGGCAGATCCTTAGGTCCTTTTAGCACTTAAGATAGCAGTGGAAGGAGCCAAGAGAAAGCATCTCTCAAAGGCCCCGTGGTGGTGGTAGGGGTTGCTGCAAGGCAGCACTCTCAAGGCTGGTTCGCCTCAGAAGATTGTGCACTGGACCCTGATTTTTCTAAAGTGTCAATATTACTAAGTGGGTATTTGAGGAAGAGGATGTAGATTACCATAGAATGACACATGGTACTGGAGAACAGAAGACCCTGAGGCTGATTACAGAATAACAAAGCAAGAAGAGAGAAAAATCCCAAACTGGGGTTGACTGTGTATAAGAAATACTAATTACAGTCATTTATGTGAACTGCTTACCATCGATAGCTAATTATCATGCTACACAATAACAATTATGTATATCATTAAATATGTATCAGATTAGTTTTATTTGATTACAATAATAAACCCCCGAAACATACAATGTCAGGCCTAGAAGGGACCTCAGAGATCAACATCGAGGTCTGCTCCCTCATGTTCCAGACACAGACATAGAGGCTAGTGCACAGCAGCTGTTTATGGCAACACCGGGACTGGAACATATGTTCATGGCTTTGCAACTGCTCTCCCCCATTGGGAACCTGCATGGAGCTAGGGCCAGAAATTCATAGAGACGGCATTCTTCCTGACTGTTCTATTCAAGCAGTACCTAACCCAGGCTACACATCTCTCGGTGTAGTCCTGCTGCACCAATGCTCAGCGGTTGAACCTATCTCATTTATCTGTCTTGTTTCACTGCTGTAGCCTTCGTGCTGAGTAGGTGCTCAATATTTCTCAAGCAGAATGAATGAATGAATGCTTTATTCAGAGAAAGACGCTGGTAAAAGGATCGCATTGGAAACCTGCAATTAGGGCACGAGCAGACCAAAAGGCAGGTACTGAGGTGAATCCGACACCAGGTTTGCGTTCTTTGTGCTTTCCATATTTGAGCACAGGAATAACTGAGACACTTTGAAAATGTATATATTCCCACACCCTTCCCCCAGAAGCTCAAATGTGGTCAATTTAGGTAGGTTCCAGGACTTTTTTTTTTTTTTTTTTTTAATTTGCTAGAGGATGTGTGTGCTCACCAGAGGGGGAAGGGGGGACACCTCACTTGGAGGACTGTCATGTCTCAATCCCCTTCTCTTTTATTTCTCCTTTCAGGATTTTGGGCACACCAGCACATGTACTGGGCATATTTTGGTTGGTCTGGGACTTGAACCACACAGTTGGCTATATAAGATTCAGTGGCCTTAACCACCATGCCACTGATTGGCCTAGAATTCATGTTTTTTAAATAGGCATTCCAGGAATTTCTCAAGTCCAGTATATTTAGAAAACTGATTAAACAGTTGTTTCTTCTTGAGAGCATGTCTGTCAACTTATAAAAAAAAAGAGAGAAAATCTTAATTCAAGCATTTCCAGGAAGAAAGATGCCGTATTTAGAGACTATTGCTTAAAGAATCTATAGATGGTAATATGATGGGTACTCTCTGAAGAAAAAGGACATTATGCATTTTTTTAGAAAATTATGATATCCCAGGAATGGTGCCAGGTGCTACAGGGGCAATGTCCTGGGACACGTAAAATCCCTACACAGAGAGCTCACTATCCAGTGGAGAGGCAGGAGAGATGAGGCACTTCTTCAGTCTCTCATTAACTTATAATTTATGTAGAATATTAGTGACCCTTTTGAGTATTCAGTTCTATGAGTTTTGAAAAACACAGCTCCATCACTCAACAGTTCCCTGCATGCCTTTGCAGTCAAGTTGCAGGATGACCAGCTGTCCCACTTTGGCTAGGACAGAAGGATTTCCAATGATGGAGACTTTCTGGGCTAAAATTGGAAGAGTTATAAGCAAACTAGGACATTCCGGTCACCCTATTCGGTCGACCAGTCCCTCTCCTCCTTAGCCCAGATAATCTGCTTTTCATCCCTATAGTTTTAGGTCTCCAGTATGAAATCATATAATATGTAGTCTTTTGAGTCTGACTTTTTCCACTTAGAATATTAGATTAGAGACTCATCATAGGGTTATATTATTAAATCATTCATTCCTTTTTGGTGTTGAATTGTATTCTACTGTATGGCATTCCATAGTTGTCTCTCTGTTCCCTGGGCAATTTTTAAAAATAATGATTTAATTTTATTTATTATTATTATTTGCTATAGGGCATTTGCACTTACCAGAGTGATACAGAGAGAGAAATAGAGGGAGGGAAAGTGAGAAAGCAAGCCTCCAGGTCTAGGACTTGAACCATGGTGGGTCATGTGGGAGTCTAGTGCCCTAACCACCACACCACCTGCTGACCCCTCCGTAGGTAATTTTAATTTACTGTGAAAATTGTTAGGGTCTGAGTGGCCCTGCCATAGGCGCAGGCATATGCTGACTGTCATTCCATTCTGCCTTCTTAGACTACTCTCTCTGGTCCTGAAAATAATGGAGCTTGTCCATATGGACTCCATGACCATCTCTCAATCTGGCATTTTAATGTATGAATGCGCAATAAAGGAGGAGGCTGGTGGGTGAGGGGAAATTGGAGGTGATGTGGCTGTTGGCAGGGTTCACTCTGAAGGATCTCAAAGTACTACATACACTTAGTGCAGGATTCATTTTAGCCTGAAAGTACAGTCCTGAAATAGCACTTGGGTACCAGAGAGAGGAAGTTGGTTGTCACCTTGCAGAAGTACAAGTGAAAGAGGAGGAAGAGAAGAAAAACTTAGCTCTGAGGCATCAGAGGAATGCCTCCTCTCATTAAAAGTGCCCAGGTTAAGCCGATCAGAAGTGGGCCCATAAAACATCTGGGGAAAGCCCCATTTGCCATCAACCATATAACACTCATTCCCTCTCCTTGAGAAGATGGGAGCAGGAGTCAGTTCCAGTTAATGAAAAGCTTAAGGTGGGCAAAGTAAAAATGGTCTCACTTTGACTCGGGAGGATATCTTTAAACAGTGACAGCAAATCCAAACTCTTTCCCCCCTTTCTTTGCCTTTTCCAAGAATAGACTGTGAAAACCCAGCCATATTAGAAAAGAATATGCATCTGCAGCTCTCCCAGTAGTCTCTCAAGCTCCTGACATTTTCTCCAGGTCAGAGACACTGCATGCAAATACCTGTCTATCTATTCATGTTCTGCCACTCAGGCAGTGAGGCAAAAAATCTGGACTCAATCCCTGCCTTGGGATAATTGCTTAGCAAACAGGATGCACATAATCCATTTTCATTATTAATACTCCAGTTAGGAGCCAGGCTCTGTGTTTGGTTTCTCATAATGAGAGCTGCCTTACAATAGAGGTGATGCAATCTACCATTCAGCTCACAGCATTGGGAGGAGGCAAAGAAACCCCTCCTGTGGCAGATTGAGATTCCAGGCATTTCTGCTCCCCATAAAGCAGGCAGCTAGATGGGCCCACTATTGAAGAGCAGGACGTGCTGATTTTCCTGCCTGGGTGATTTTGTAAAAATGTCTTGCCTGCTCATTTGCTTATTGTATATTATGTGTTCTTAATCTGAGTCCGATAGCTCCTTCGAAGGCGTCTGCCCCATATGATTGGACACCCAGGGAGTGAAACTGTTGGCACGGAGTGGAACAGAGTTTGAAAGTGATTGTCAAGCAGGGCTAATTCAGATGTAACCAGCACAACTCTCATAGCTGGCTCAACCACGCAGCAGAAACCTGGTTAGTTTTTAAAGGTTATTTTTTTAAATGCTTGAACTAGAGGTGTTTCCTGAAGAGAGTTAAAGGACTTCTTGGTGAAATCTGTTCTCCTTCTCCTGCAACTTTCATTCCATCTCAGTGGAAGGTGGTTTGCTATTAAAAGAAAAGATAATCCATTATCACTATGAGTCTTGAACTGCCAGGGGGAAGCCCGTAGCTGACTGGAAGGAAAGGCTGATAACTTGCATTTAGAAAAAAAAAAAAATATCAATTGCCGGTTGGTGTCTTGCCATCAGTCAGAAATACGCCATAAATTTGTCCACGGGCAGAGGGACTGGGTCCCTTGGAGGATTTGCAATGGGATTTGAAGGCTTCCTATTTACCTCTAGGTGATTAGTTTGAGCCCAGTTTGGATCTGTGGTGACTGAGATGGTTATTTTTATCAAGCTCTTTGGTGACAGGTGTCCATGTTACAAGAAACAAATTGGCACTAATTGGGTACTCCTGTTGGCATCTTGGCAGGGGAGAGCAACAATGGCCTGATCTGGGGAAATTGCACATTAACAGGAACAGGACACCTGTGCTGGACGTACCTAATCTGTTTTGTGGCTGTTTATTTGTTTTTGTTTGTTTCAAGAATTTGAGACATGCTAATTTGGGATGTGGTAATTTTTGCGAGCATTCTCTCCTGCGCGCCCCCTGCCCCAATACACATGCACATACACACAGGAGAAAATTTTTTTTTTTTTTTGGAGAGGTTTTCACTATAGGGCGTGTGCGCTCGCCAGACAGACAGAGAGAGACAGAGAGAGACAGAGAGACAGAAAGCGAGAAATCACCCCCCAGGGGGGATAGTCATGCTGCAATTCCTTCTCCTCCATTCTCCTCTCGGGATCTTGGGCACGCACGCACACGCGCCCGGCGTGAGTTTTAAGCCAACAGGTCCAGGACGTGAACCGCGGTCAACTACGTGGGAGTCCAGCGACAGAGCCATTACACTAACTGCTGGTTCCTGAAATTCTTCAAAAACAATATGCAGATGAAAGGCCTGCCACTCTATTTATCCAGAATAACCAATTAGAGACATTGGTCAGTGATCCCAGGAGGAATAAGACATATTCCTCAATGGGCAGGGTCATTGGAGTTTTTGTTACGAGTTTACCTGGCCTTCAGTCTGGTACTTGAGAAACACTGAATGTATAATTGTTAGATGAATACATGTTGAATTACTGGATAACTAATCTGTCTCACTCATGGTTTTTCTCTCTCAGAGCAATGAAGGGCATGCAGAGACATTCCTAGACATTGAGAGTTGCACTGGACCTGAGCAGTCATCTGAAGACACTGCCGTCATGGCCCCGATGAGAGATACTAGGTGCTTGGCTGGATGAGTGACTGAGCTGAGAGCAGAATCTTGGTGTTCTGAGCCCTGGCATGTTGCTGTCTCAATGCTCCTTCTGAGAAAGAGAGATTTCAGAACACGGGACATTGCTGCTAATGAACAACACAACCGACCATGAATAGAGAAACCTGATTTCTATATTGGGATTCTCTCCTGATTATGTGGCCTCAAGAAAATCACTTCCCATTATTGGGTTTCTGCTGTTTACAGTCTATTTGGGGAGAGAGACAAAGAACGAGGCAATTACAATAAAGAATGCTACGTGTGAGTAATAGGGGAATGACTTGGAAGATAAGGGTAAAAACATACGAGCACCGTATGGGGGTAAATTATTTTTCTGCTCTAAATTATCAGAATGCTGAATTAGGACATGTAAGGCTCATGAGAGGTGGTCCTTGATTGAATCAGTCTGAAGGCCCCACATGGTGATTTCAGAGTTGCCCAGCATACTCTAATGATCCACCAGGGGGGAGTAGAGGTCAATTTGTTCTGTACCGGAGGAGGTAGAGTGATTTGTGTTTTGTAATTAAGGAGAGGCAGGAAAGAGAAGCCAAGTCTTAGGCCAATGCAAATTTGAGGAGTCCTTTTCTTATGAATAGTCCCTTCCATCTCAGTGACATCTACATAGGATGACCTAACCCTTGAGTTCTTCCTGTGAACCTGAATCAATTGTGTGCAACCTTATGCTTTTACGGTAATTTTCCAGAAATAGAAGTCTAGAGAGATAGGAGGATACTGGATAGCTTCTTGGCTATAGGTAAATGAAATATTCAGTTGTCCATAGAAGGGGACACAGAAATAGAGAAATAAACAGCCTTGCAGAAACTTGCCATCCAGACTTTAGCTACAAGAAGCCCAACTGATGACATTTGTTGCAATTATTCTTTTTCTTATACACAAAAACTTTCACAAAATAGGTAAAATGAATAAAGAAGATATAGTCTCATCTGAAAAGTGTATAGCACTGCTTGGTGCCACTCTCTTTTAGATGCTTTAAGAAAAGTTCTAGTAGGGTCCCTGGGAAAGTCACGATGTATCTTTCCATATTTTGCAAGACAACAAGGTGTCATGACTTTCCTGAGTACCAATAGTGTGGCCTGCCTGGAGCCATAGAGAAGACATTTACCTCTACAGATGGGAATTTCCACCATGGTGAGTAAGTTCTGGGTTGGTAAATCTACCCTCTGCTTTAAGAGTGTGAGGAGAGGGATTGGCAGGTGGCATGGTGGTGGAGGTGCTGGACTCTCACATGGCTGAACGTGGTGCAAGTCCTAAATCTGGTGACTTGCTTTCTCATTTTCCCTTTCTCTCTGTCTCTTTCTAGTGAGCACATGGGCCTTATAGCGAGTTTAAAAATAGTAATAAATAAAATTACATCAAAAATTCTAAAAGTGAACAAATAGAGTGTTAGGAGAAGCTAGCAAAGATTCTGTTAAACTTAGCCAAATTCAGACACATTAAGGGAGATGAGACCCTCGCAACTCACTTCAGCCTAGGTAATGTTCTCACCCTGAGAAAGACCTTATTACATGTGTGCCCTGATTCATGTTGCAGGTTTGTGGCTGTTGAGTAGCCGTGGCATCATGGAGTGGCTCGGAAGTGGAAGCCACTTCGTTATGCTAAGCTTGAAGGGGATCTAATTCCCTGTGTGTAAACTCCAGTCTAGTAATAAGAAAAAGAATGTCCAATTTTTATATCCTGTAGTTTATGTGCCAGGCATTGCTTTTATATTAACTCATTAAATCCTCACAGTCCTATGGATTGGATTCTTTTGTTATCTCTGTTTTACAGATGAAGAAACTGAGGCACCAAGCAATTAAGGGACTTGCCCAAGGTTGCACAACATGTAGAGGGAGCAAGGATTCCAGCTGGGAATCCTGGACCTCTGGAGACCACAGTGCTAGTGACCACATTATTATTATAAACTGTTTTAAGAAAAATATGCATAAGTTACTCTCAGACAAAAAAGCCAGGCAAGGGAGAAGGTCGATATGTTCCTTTTGACCTTGACAATGAAAACAAGAAGAGTATATAGAGTGTCTAGAGTGGCAGGAGCTAGGGTATGTGTACCATGGGGAGATTCACACCGAAGCTTGGCAGGTTTGGCAAGGCTGTGTAAAAAGGTACCAACCTGAAAGACAGTGTGTACTTACTGGGCATTGGCAACTTGCATTTGGGCACCTGTCTGGTGTGTTACTTTCTTATACAATATAATATTTTGAAACAGTGGGTGTACTGTTTTTCTTTTTTCAAAAAAATTTTTTCCTTCTTTTTCATGAGAGAAACATACACAGAGAGAGTGGCAGGTTAGGGGGACTCTGCTAAGGTCCCTAATTCGCCTGTAGCCTCAGTCCATTCAAATCATGGGAAGGCACCTGGCATTTACTAGGGATCCCTAGGATGCTAATCCAGGGCCTTCCCATGTGGGTCTAAGTAAAGGCACTGCTACACTGCCCTCTGGTCCAAGAAAAGTAGGCTTTTATCTAGTAGCTTCTTTCATCTGGGATAATGGAAAGTAGGAACTGCCCACCTCACCTCCTGTGTTGGTCACCTGTGATGTGGGTTCCTGGGGTTTTAGAGCACACACTGTGGATACTTCACCCTGTACCTGCTAGATCCACCCAAGTGTACCTGCTACCAGAGCAGACAGTGTCTGGCATCCCATCCAAACTTCCCACCATAGGTACCTGCTTCTCTGTTCTCTGATGGGGCCTTGGACAACAAAGGGGCTTGTTCCCTTAAACCAGATACAACCTTGGATGGCCAGGAGATTTCACTCCCCCAGGGGTAACCCTGGACCAGTAGGGGTAGAGTGGATGGATAAATGACCCAGGCTCCTCTGACTGCTGGGTGAATTTGGAGGTGTGTTCTCAGTTTTCTAGAAGATATTCCATAGAATTGAGCCCAAGGTGATGTCAGCAGTACGTCACTCATCAACATACCCCTTTACTGTCTTTCTCCTTGCCATGTCTCACTTCCTAACCTTCATAAATGTTTTCAGGAATTGTCTCCCAATACGAAGAGTCTTTAAAAAGTTTCAAAAAATGTGTATTATGAAAAAACTATGCATGATTTCAAAACATTTTTTGGCACCAAAACAAATATGTACTTTTATTCCATTTGTCCTCAAACTGTTTGAAGTTTCCTGGTGAACTAATTATACCCAAGTTCTATTCCCACATGCTGCTTTTGGGAGAAACCAAGCTAGGACAAGTGTCCTTGGAGCTGATGGTGGTGACAGCAGGAAAGCTCCTTAGGAATAGGGAAAAGAAAGGAAGGAGATGCTACATCAGAGGCCAGTCTCCCTCTGCCTTGAGGAATCTCCATCTAGACCTTGGGGATTTAAACAATCACATTTTCCTTTATTAAAGGGACTCATTCCTTTCCTTTGACTCTACACACTTATATTACTAAAACTAATTATTATTAAAGGAATCCATTCTGAGGCCAAGGGATTTCACAAAATATATTTTAATCAAGTGACTAGCAGAAAAGACCGGCATCCTGAACATAGATGTCTTGCTTCATGGCCCAGTGAGCCCAGAGAACAGAATGATGAGCTTTATAACCCACAAGATGAAAACCTCCTTAAAGCTTCAGTTCTGGGGCCAGCAGGTGGCATAGTGGTTAAGGCACTGGACTCCCACGTGGTCTACTGTGGTTGGAGTCCTGGACCTGGTGGCCTGAAATTCACACTGCGTGTATGTGCATACATGCCCAAAATCCCAAGAGGAAAATGGAGAAGGGATAGTAATATGGCCATTCTCCCCAGGGGGTGGTTTCTCACCTTTTTCTCTCTCTGTTTCTATAGAGAGCACATGCATTCTATAGCAAAAATCTCTTTCTGTAGGCTGTAATGGTAAACAGTGATTGATTATTAAAAAAAATAAAAAGCTTCAGTTTCACTTACTTTTGCAACTAAATAAACCACCTTCCTCCAGTCCTCTGGAGTCAGAAATAACCCGATGGTCAGTCCCTAAAAATGGAGGACACAGGACATCATTCCCTTGTGTAATTCCCACCAGCAGATTTTCATATTCTTAGCTCTCCTATATAGAAGTCTCTACAGTGGAAAACCAAAAGCTCTGTTAGTGCCTGTTTTCAGAAGTGAAAGAGGAACCTATCTTAAAGTGATGGGGCCAGGAGAAAGCTGGTTGTAGCCTACTAGGTTATCTGAGAATCCATTTTCCCAGTTTTTGGTGGAGACCTTGGCCCAGTAAAATATGATATTTTTATAAAGTATCTAAGCTATGTCTTGGGCAGGGTCTCTATGGCTCAGATATTTAGTTATCATGCTTAACTATCATGAACACAAGAGACTTTGTATACTGTCACTACACCCTTCATTATTTTGTTTCATCTGGGAGCCACTCTTTGACAGAACTTTGCCACAGTTGAGAATGTTCAAAAAACTAGAAACCATGACAAAAATGATATATAGCAATATGTTGTGTTTTTTTTTTTTTGCCCTCTGTGAATAATAATTGCATTCTTCCCCATTTAAATTTTAAAACACTTGAGAAATACAAACAGAAGAGCTCAAACTGTCATCTTTACTGTTGGCAAAACTAGATTCATGCATATAGCTTAGACCTGCAGCATCTTTTTTTTTTTTTTTTAAGAGATATTTTTGCTATAAGGGGTATGCGCTCACCAGAGAGACAGAGAGACAAACAGCAAGAAATCACCCCCCTAGGGGGGATAGCCATGCTGCAATCCCTTCTCCTCCATTCGCCTTTGGGATTTAGGGCACATATGCACACGTGCCCAGCATGAGTTTTAAGCCTCAACGTTTGCAATTGAATCATGGTCAATTATGTAGGAGTCCAGCGATATAACCATTTCGACATCTGCTGGTCCCCAGCTATTGAGTTTTTAATGATGTGTTTTTCTATGCGAAAATGCATCATGACTTTTCTAACAACCCAATATATTCAGGGAGCTATGCTTGCAAGGATAGGAACCTGCAGGAGGACACTGACCCGAGTCACTTCAAGAAGCAACTATGGCCTGCCGTGTACCTGGTGAACACAGACAGGAAGGGCAGAGAAGATTCTCTACCCCTGCCTACAGGAGGTGTCTCTGACCTCTGACCCAGATCTCAACACACAGAAGCAGCTGCACGGATGAACACTTCATCTCCCTAGTGGCTTAGCCAAGAAGATGACTATCAGGAGCTCAGTCTTACATATTTGGGAGTTTCATCAATCTCCCCAGTAATCGGGGTGTTGGGAAAGTCATGACTCTTTTTTGCATAGGAAAACACAGAAAAAGGTGTCATGACTTTCCCAATAACCTAATAGATACAGTCCTAGTTAAGACTTAGGAACAATGATAAGAGGGGACCAGAAACAAAGAAAATATGACTGGAGAGTGAAAATTCCTTTTTATGGGCCAGGACAGAAACAGAGAAGAAACAGAAACTGCTTTCCTAATAGAATATTGTATGCAATACTTAAAAATGTTCTCTTCCACTCACCTACTCTTCCCAGAAAAGCACCAAATTGGTTCACTATATTCTTTAACCCATCTTCTTTCTCTAGCCTTGGGAGTAAATGAGCTAAGTTCATATCTATATTGGGAGACACCAGGAAAGGCCGCTGCTTCAAAGTAGCTCATTTTGTCCACAGCCTACAAATTCTTCCTTGGGAATTTATTCTTCTCCAGATGAAAATGTCACTGGAAGGAAAAAAATTAGAATCTCGAGGGAGCTGTATTTGTACAGCTTACTGTAAAATGGCCCTGAAAAACAGACATATAGGGGGGTCAAAGACGTATATATTACTATTTTGGCAAAATTAAGCCCTAGTAATGAAATAGGCTGAAGATGCTGAAATCCAGAAGCATTTCCCCAGGGACAAAACATAAGTTTTCCTATTGTCACCTATGCTTATCTTTCCCTTGTGGGTATCCAGTTTATCTTCCAGTATGTCTAAGCAACACTTATCATTTTTAAATTTCTTTTTCATTTCTCCAGTTTTTTTTCCCCCCCCACATTGTATAGGTTCTTGGCTATGAACTCGCTGATGGTGTAGGCAGTCTTGTCGATGTTTCTACATTTCTAAGAAGCTGAGTAGCCAACTGGAATGATCATAAACTTCCAAGTGGGACAAAGCTTGCTTTAGAATCCCACCTAGTCATTTTGAAGCTCAGTTTTCTCCTCTGCAAGAGCTTCTGGCAAACCACGTTATCGAGATATCTGGCCCACTGATTAGCACAGTGAGGGACGGGAGTCTACTAGATTCTCCACAGGAGCTTGTTGGATGAACTCACTTGAGAGCAAACAGGGTTGGTCTGAGGTATTAGAAGAGGGACAAGGAGAAGAAAGTGACAAGCAGTTATGCCATAGAGGACAGATAGAACCTACATTAGTCTAGTTTGCCAACTTAGGCAATGTGGCCCTGAAGTTCATACTGAGGTGGAAATCTTGGTGTTTGTTTCTCGCTCTGACACAGCCAGGTAAGACAAATACAGTGGGCTTATGTATGTGAAGGAACCCTTTCTTGTCCTTCTCCAGAGACCTTCTGCTCAGTAGGGTTAAGAGTTCCTATTTTTTTTTCTGTCTTACGATAAAAGATTGGCTGATGATTGGCTGATAACTGTACTTGAGTGTGAGTTCACTGTGGAGAGTACTTCTCTCTATTCAACCCTGGGTTAAATTGTAAAATCTTGATGGCAAACTATTTTATCCTATGTCTCTCTCAGTGTCTTTCACTTCAAGCAGTAGGGAAAAAAAACTCTAAATGATTTAAATAGTGAGGGATGTGATTTATTGTGTCACTTAACAACATTCCCACTACATAGGTTGATATATTCAGTAGCTCAACAAGATCATCAAGGACTCCAGTTTTTATTTTTTCTTACTCCTTGGCTGTTCTCAGCAAGTTGGCTTAGTCCGTAGGCTGATTGCCTTTATTGTCATAGGATGATTTCATGGGATTCCAGATTCCTATTCTAAATGAGCCCTGCTCATGGGCGATCAAAATGCAACTGCTTTTTGGCTTTATCCTGTCTTCCCCTTTGAACTTTACTCAGTGTAGGTAATTTTTCTAGCTTCTAGCTAAAACCTCCAGTAGGTTCACCAGCTTCTACTCACTCCTAGTGGTTAGATGAGCCAACAATCACATTAAACTGACAACACAATCTCAATTTCATGATAAAAAATGGTGAGTAAAGAATATAATGTAAAAGGTTTTTTTTTTTTTCCTTGAGAAATTTTTGCTATAGGGCTTGTGCGCTCGCCACAGAGACAGAGACAGAAAGCGAGAAATCATCCCCTGTGGGAATGGCCATACTACAATCCCTTCTCCTTCATTCTCCTCTTGGCATTTTAGGCATGCATGCACACATGCCTGGCATGAGTTTTAAGCTGTTGGTTCCAGGACTCAAACCATGTTCAACTATGTGGGAGTCCAGTGACATAACCATTATGTCCCAGGATATTCAGTAAAACTTTGAATTTAATTTAATGTAAGATTTTCTTCCCTTGACCCTCACCTCCACCTCGTGCCAGCTTCAGGCTAGAGTCTCACAGGGGACAGGCAAAAGGGTGAGGTGGTGGCCGTGGTCTGAAGGGAAGACACTGTATCACGGCATTGTTCAGGATTGTTGCAGTGTGGTGAGAGTGGGAACAAGACTGACTTGTACTTGGTGTCACCATGGTTCTAAAATTCTTCAGAAACCATGCAAACCCTGTCCTACTCTTGATGTACTGGTCGGATTAACCGCTTCCCTGCTTGTTAACTGGGAGTCTAGGTTACAGAGGAAGTGTAGAGGAAAAGAAGGGTCTTACAGCCATTTATCTATTTGCTCATGTATCTATTATTTTATATATTTATCATTTCGTGGTGTTATTTCAAACCGACTCACCTGGGTCACTTTTATGGGCTCTAGGACATTTCTGTTACTGGGACATTCACCTGCTATTTTCTTTAAGTTTTTATTTTTTAATTATTTCTTAAATGAAATTGAGAGACACACACACGCAGAAAAAGAGAGATAGGCACCCCCATTGGGGCCTATATTCCAAAATCTGTCCCCAGTCTCAGCTGGCCATATCATGAGCACACATGCATATATATGCCCAGGTGCATTGGCAGGTCCTGGGACACAAACCTAGGATCTTTCCCTTGTAGGTCCAGTGACATTACCACTGCATCCTGACTGGCCCCTGCTTTGTTCTTAGTGTGGATAAATACATCTCTTTTTTTAGATTGTCAGTATGAATATTTTCTTAGCCCCCAGGTGACCCCGGTTCACCTCTAAGGTGCTCTTTTGGCATCCATTTGTCTCCCAACCCCCAATGTGGCCCTATGATGACTTCGCAGTGTCCCTCCTTGACGTGGCTCAGGGCTAGATCTTGGGAATCATGTACCTTTCACCCTGACAAACCCTGGGAGTAGAGGGCAATCTCAAAATGGCGGGTCTCTTCTGGCTCCATCAGAATTATTAGCAATTCCCATATCCTGTAGAGTCAAGAGGCGAATGTGCTCTACAATTTTTCCCAAACGTGAGGGCAGTTAAGGAGTCTGCCTCTCTAGAGTAAGGTAAAGCAGTTGATACTCCTCCCTATTCCTCTGGAAGGATGAAGAATAGCAGCATGGTAAGAACTCTCCCTAAAGAAGTACCATCTCCAAAATACTTTTCCTTCACACTCTTGCCCCAAGAGTTGTAGAGCTGGTT
This sequence comes from Tupaia tana, assembly GCA_026018925.1. NCBI lineage: Eukaryota > Metazoa > Chordata > Mammalia > Scandentia > Tupaiidae > Tupaia > Tupaia tana. The sequence goes on along the minus strand of JAKSZU010000013.1, from coordinate 35,186,246 downwards.
TTCTCTGAGGGCCTTTGGAAGTGCTGCATAAAGACTTTTCAGCTTACAATCACTGCCTCTCTGCTCTGGGTCACACTGGTCTCTCACTCACAAATGAAGCAGAGTTAGGCTTATCTTAGCATCCACTCACAAAGACATGGCGACATTCACAGGAGAACAAGGACGCTCTTCCAATTTGTCTGAAAACATTTCCAGTTATCCCCAGAATACTTCCTCTCATGTCCCGATGGTCAGGACTGGGTCCTATGCCCTTTCCAAAACAAACAGCTGGCCAAGAGAACAATAATAGCACAAGTTACCTTACTCACGTTTATTCTTGAGCCAGAGATAAGGCCGCCTCCCTGAGCACATTGTCATGGTGGAGAAAGGTGACACATGACCAAATTCTGAGGACAGGTACCCAATGACATCTGCTAATTGAGCATGCAGTATCTGTCAAATGATAATGACTTTGGAAAGCTCAGAGTCAAGGATGTCTGCCAATAAATTCAATCTAGCCTAAAAATCATTAGGCTTTTGGAGGCAAATGACAGGGTTAGAGCAAGTGTGGCTAGAGCAGCACAGATGGCTCCAATCAGAATGGAGATGGGTTGGCGGTGAAAGGTGCTCATGGAACAGGATCTCTGCGGCTGTCAGAACTCTCATGGTTTCTTGCCTGCAAAATGACTGCAGGTGAGGGTCCATTTCTCACGGGCTCTTCCTCTTAGAGGATTCTCCCTGTCCTTACCTTTGGTCAGGATTTAAAAACCTCACTTGGACCTGCTGGAGCGTGCTTTCTCTTGGTTGGTCTACTGACTCAAGCCCTTTTGGATGAGCTTACGGGACTCTTGCTCTATTTCATCTGTGGGAAAAGCACGGCCGAGTGCAGGCTGCTACCCAGCATGCTCTTGGGCCCTACTGCCAAGCCCCTTTTCTGTCCTGACCTGTGAGATCTTGTAGTCTGCTTCCCACTGTCAATCAGGCTGAATTGTGTCAAATTATGCAGTGCTACACTCAGCCACAGAGCCGGGTTGAGACCTACAAATTCATTTTCACATGCAACTTAAGCCAAGATCTTTTTCTCAGGTCTGCAGTGGTGTTGAAAAGAAATGGAATGTTAAGGGCCAAACAAGTGGCATAGAAGGTTACAACCATGCCCTGTTCTACAAACCCTGGAGTGCGGGGTCACGGTGTTGCCCTGTCCAGTTCTGAGTTGCTTTGTTCCCTATGAATGGTTCCTAAAGTATTCCCATCCCCATTTTAGGGATTTCAAAAATAAAAATTTTGTTTGTTTTCCTAATTTGCCAGAGGGCATGTGTACTTGCCAGAGAAAAAGGGAGACACAGAGAGAGGGAGAGGGAGAAAGCTTCCCCTGCTGGCACATGGTCATCCCACAATCCTCTCTCTTTCAATTTTCCATCCTGTCAGGGGCTGGGACACACACACATGTGGGCAGCATGTCCCTCAAGCTGCTGGAACTAGGGTTCAGACTGTTGTCAGAGAGTGGGACATGGCTCCCTCAACCACTAGACTGCCAGGTCTGTGCTATTGGTAGATATCTATCTCTGTGTTTTATTTTGAACATGGTACACATTATCTCAGCATCTTCTTTTCATCACTTGCTTTATGATGTATGTTATCAGTAATCTATATTATATCAGATTCTCTACCGAATTAAATATAGCTTTTAATCTTTCAAAGCATCATTTGGGAAAGTGAGAGATACTGTCTGGACCAAAAACTGGTGTTAGGAAATATATTCACCATAGTACATACCTGTGTGCACTTGTGTTGATATATTTCTGTATGTGTGAGCAGAACATACAGAGATACACATTCTGTAGCTTAGCTATGTGCTGTCTAATTCAGGATGAAGAGGCAATCGGAGGGGAACCAGCAGTTAGTGTAATGGCTATGTCGCTGGACTCCCAGGTAGTCGACTGCGGTTCGCGTCCCGGACCCGGTGGCTTAAAACTCACGTCAGGCACGTGTGCGTGCATGCCCAAGATCCCGAGAGGAGAATGGAGGAGAAGGGATTGCGGCGTGACCATCCCCCCTGGGGGGTGATTTCTCGCTTTCTGTCTCTATTATCTCTGTCTGTCTGGCGAGCACATGCGCCCTATAGCAAAAATCTCTCCAAAAAAAAAAAAAAAAAAAAAGAGTCAATCGGAGGAAGGAGATGCAAGTTTTTCTTGGTCCTATTTGCTATGAGCCCTGATGATGTCACTGGTTTTGGAAGTGGTGGTGGTGGTGTGGAGGAGGAGGGAGATAAAAACAGGAGTTGCTGCTCACTGATTTACACATGGATCTTAAAGCTTTGAAAATTGAGATCCTGTAGAACTTACTATTGAAAGTAGTTAGATCAATTAAGATACTTTGTTAACCAATAAAATGTGGGAGAAAAATTTAAAAAGGAATGGAAAGCAACTATAGATAGAGTGGGAAGAGGGTAGGATATGGTAGAGGGTGAGAAATGTGGGAGGGTGGGGGAAATATATATGTATGTGTGTGTGTGTGTGTGTGTGTGTGTGTGTGTGTATATACACAAAGAAACAAGGAATAGAAAATGATTTGTGATGATAACATGCATGACTAAGCCACTATACAGTGTAGTCGGGATGGGAATCTGCATCTTGTATGCTGTGATGATGTCCAGTGAATGAATGTAAAATAAATAATTAATAAAAAAATTTTTACACTAAAAAAAATTGAGATCCATATCTTCGTTGTTCCTTTCTCCAATTCTAGACTTTTCTCTCTTAGAAAGCAAGCAATATTATTTCAATTTTGGGCACCACAAAGTGGCTTCTTTTTTTTTTTTTTTTGGAGAGATTTTTGGTATAGGGCGTGTGCGCTCGCCAGACAGAGAGAGACATAGAGACAGAAAGCGAGAAATCACCCTCCGGGAGGATGGTCACGCCACAATCCCTTCTCCTCCATTCTCCTCTCGGGATCTTGGGCACGCACGCACATGCGCCCGGCGTGAGTTTTAAGCCACTGGGTCCGGGACGCGAACTGCGGTCGACTACGTGGGAGTCCAGCGACATAGCCATTACGCTAACTGCTGGTTCCCAAAGTGGCTTTTTTTGAGGAAATTAAATGAGAAGCTGATTACTACTTTAGTTTAGTTTTCTGCATGACCAAAGGCTCCTACCCTTACAAAGTTTGCAATTCTTCGGATTTTCTTTGGGGTTTTTACTTGCAGTGAACCACATGTCACTTACACAATCCTGCAGCTAATGTTAATGACAGCTATTATTCACATGGTGCTTCATTCACATGTGCTTATACATGGTTCTAATGATTTCCTTTTATTAATTCATGAGGCATATACAATCATTGTCTCCATCTCATGGAGAAAGAGTGACATAGACGTTTAAGTAATTTACTAAAGGTCTCCCAGCTGGTAAGACACAGAATTTAGACTCAGGAAGTCTGGTTTGGGATCTGAGCTCATAGAGCTACCTTGCCATTCTGTTCTCACCGTGTCAGAATCTCCTCTTCCTACAAAGTTCTCATATTCTTGGGATTTTCAAGCTTGCAGTAAACTGTATGTAGTTCAGAAGTCATAGGGGGTGAGGTGTTCCCTAGAAACGGCATTCTCTGGATGCTTAATGCATAAGAAGCCATGGAATTAGAGGAAAGTCAGCAGGTAGCATTATGTGTGCAGCTCACTTTCAGAGTGTATCTGCTCTGTATCTGACTGGTGGCTTAGTTGCAAATAAGGCTGGGTTGGTCTAATCTTAGCATTCTGTTACATAGACATCATGACATATAACAGAATAAGTTACAAACAAACAAACAAAAAAAAAGGAGAGAGAAAGAGAGAAATCTATCAATGGGACTGGCTGGCCCTGTAGTCTGGTGGTTGAGGAAGCCAAATCCCACATGGCTGATACTCTTCCTATGATTCTGGAAAGCCTGTCTTAGTCACCACAGGGATGTGGTGAGCTGTAAGTGGTATTCTCAAATGGCATCACTCGGCGTCTTAGCCAGTTCAGGCTGCTATTGCAAATTAGCACAGACTGGGTAGCTTAAATAATAGATATTTATTTCTCACAGTTTTGGGAGCTTGCACGTCTGAGGTCACCATGGTCAGGTTTGGTGAGAGCCCAATTCCTGGTTTGCAGTTTGCTGTAGTCTTGCTGTTTCCTCACATGGTGGAGTGCAGAGAAAGAGTAAGCAAACTCTCTCATGTCTCACTGTAAGGGCACTGGTCCCGTTATGAGGGCTCCACTCTCATGATCAAATCAACTCCCAAAGGGCCCTCCTCCTAAGACAACTGCATTGGAACTTAGGGCTTCCCTATGTGGACTTTATGGGAGGGCACACACATTCAGACCACAGCACTTGGCTTGAGCTGCTCAGCCCTCAGCGATGGTTCTTGTTAGTGAGGACTGTTCATGTACAAAGTAGGTCTGGGGAGTACCCGTTATTGGGATGATGTGAGAGACAGGTGAAGAAGGGAGAGTGAGGCAGAGCATTAGTGTAAAAGATATTAAAAAGAGTAAGATCATATTTTGCCCTCTGAGAGTTGGCAGGCCTTCGATTCTTACCCCATACTCTGCTCCCAAACAAAGCCTGCCTGTCAGGCAGCCAAACACATGCCTCATATCCTGAGCATCCCCTTCCTGCTTCTGGCACTAACTTATAGGCTTCTTTAAACCAGGAGTCTCTTTCCTGTCCTCTGCTTCTGCGTGAATCTTCCACAACGTATCGGATCTACTTAGAATTCTGTCTCACATGCACAGTCTTGCCTGCGCACCCCTGTTCCTAAGGCTGTTCGCGATGAATGGGACTCAGTAGAATAGGACTGAACTACATATCTGGGGATGTGTGATTCGGCATAAAGATTTACTTGTGGTCCAGAAGGCAGGATTTGGGTCAGACTGTGGATTTGTGAGAAGGCTCTGAGAGTTGTCTTGGCACTAAGTTTGATTTCTGATGATGTCAAGAGCTAGAAGATTCAACAGCCAAGTGTGGCTAAGAAGAACAGGGCATCAAAGTGTTCCACTCAGCCCTCACTGTGCCCAAGTGACAGGTCCCACTTTGGAGAAATCAGAAACCTTTCCTACAAATTCAACAGCATCTGTATTTAATCATTATCATCCACAGGTACTTGATTATTTACACCTCTGTACTACTAGCAAATTTATTTTGTGTTTTTCTCTCCAAGCTCTTAAACCCACACACATAATACTATTGTGTCTATGTCTGAAAGCCACACCAGAAATATTTATTGCTTGAATGAATCACAGCAATCTTGACTGTTGTGAGTTATGTTCCTTAAGAAAAAGCTAAATCAGAATCCTAATGCCCCAGTAACCCAGAATGTGATATTGTTTGTAGAAAGGATCTTTCCAGAGGTAACTGAGTTAAAATGAAGTTATTAGGGTGGGCTCTACTACAGAATGCTTGATATCCTTATAATATGGGGAGATGTGGACACAGAGACAGGCACATATAGAGGGAAGATGATGTCAAGAGGCTCAGGCAGTAGGAGTGCTGCTGGCATGGCAAAGTTCTCAGTCCCTACACCAGGCCTACATAACACACTGGGAGCATCCGTGGGCAAGCTCAGAATCCTGGCTGGTGACAGGGCTGGGGGTGTGGGGCATCATTCTGTGAAGAGCTTGTTTTCTTCTCTGAAAATAAGCTTTTTCTTTTTTTAAATAAAAAAAATTAAAAAGAAAAAGAGAAATGGGGAAAATTGGCCATCTATAAGCCAATGAGAGAGGTCTGGGAGAGATCCTTTCTTCACAGCCCTCAGAAAGAATAATCCCTAATTGAACCTTGATTTTGTATTTTTAGAGCCTAAAACTGTGAGAAAATAAATTTCTCTTGTTTAAACCACACAGTGGTACTTTCTGATGGCAACCCTAGCAAAGAAATGCATGCTCTATTGCTCATTAAGCACTTATTCTGTGCAATATTCTGTTTAATAACTTTACAAATGTTAACTCCTTCCATGTAGCAAAATCTAACTCCATATGATAAACAAAATAACATGATTATCCCAGAAGAAGAAATGGAAACCCCAAGAAGTCATATAAATTCTTCAAGATGTCTCACATAGTAAGCAGTAGAGGAAGGAGTTGAAATTAGGCAGTCTGACTACTCTTAACCACCACATTGTATTCTCCTAGTAAGTACACTTTAACTAAAAGATTGCAAACTGGCAGGCTTCAGGTCATATTCACTCTGCATGTGTTCTACTTGAACTTGAGGCAGAATGTGTTTTCCAAAGATACGTGCAACGATGTTGCTTATCTCACCTGCTCTTGTGTGGTGTGAACTTGGTTCCCCCCCATCCAAAGACCAAGCTGATTTCTCTGCCTCCAGGAGATGAGGCATACACTGTGACTACTTTGACCAACCAAATAGGTTAAAAGTGAAGCTGTGACCAATACAAGCATGGTCCTTAGTGGGTCCAAAAGATTCTAACTTCTGTGTCTTATAAGCCAATTGGCAGTGTAAAATGTACAACTTCTTGAAACCACCATGATGTAAGAATGTCAAGACTATAATGAGATTCTGAAGGATGAAAAATTACAAGAGAGAGAGGCTACCAAGTAGTATAGATATAAAATGTGGGAAAGACTAATTTAGAAGTGATCCACCAGCCCCAGATGCCCCAGCTGATGCTAGGTGGATCAGAAGCAAATCAGTTTGCTGAACCTGCCTCTAATTGCTGAAAGACAAGTCATGAGTAGAATAAAATGTCTGATCTAAGCCCTTAGTTTTGTTGACATTTGTTACACAGTGTAGATAGCTGATACAAATATGAAGAATATTTTAAAATACACATTTTTATTTTTTTGCCAAGAGTTTCAAACGAGGAAAGGTCTCTCTCTCTTACACACACACACACACACACACGCACACACATACACTCTCACTTTCTGCCCACAGAGATTTTCAACTTTTCCTGAATATTTAAAAAAGTTAGCTCTTCCTGCTTGACAACAATTGTCTAAGGTGGAGTAGAGCTACCTCTTTGATGGGGACAATGGGGTACATATACTCTTTCAAGTTCCCAAAGTCCCTATCAGACCATTTTCCTCATTTATGCTACCTGCTTGTCCCATCCAGGCACTTACATTTGTGATGTACTTCAAGTGTTTAATTCAGGCCTCCCAGCCAGTTCCCAATAACTTGGCAGTGTACCCTAGTTCATTCAGATATCCACACAGCTGCACCAGGCCTGGTAGCTCCTGAGTGACTGCCCCTTTCTGCTTCCTCCCTTTGCTCTGCACTATCTCTGCACTCTGGAGGAGTAGGGGGACAGCCAGGCCATCACGCCTTCTGAGGCTTTTCTTGTTTGCTTGTTCGCGACCGCAGGAGGGGTGCTTCTCCAAAATTGAAACTTCATACTGTGCCATTCCTTCATCTCATTTCCAGGCCCCCTGCTGCGTGACCGTGTGACACATAGTCATTCTGTGAGAATTGAGAAGGATATTGGCAGTTTGGGAGCTGTTGTTCCTGCTTATGTATGCAAAGAACATAATTGCTAAGTGCATCATCTGCTGTAATTTACACATCCACATATAGCACTGAGCAGGGCATTCTCTTCTTCCACGGGCACCCAGGGTTGAAGTAGCGTACACACTCCAGCCTAGACAGAAGTTGGCTGTTATCCAAGCCCCGAGGCAGCCCAGTGGAAGACTTGAACAGGGTGATTTCTAAGACCTCCAAAATGAGACTGGCAGAATTTCTTCTTAGATTATTTAGAATTTGTGTAGGAAAGATGCAAGGGCTCTATCTGTAGCATCTTACGGTTTTTGGCACTCTTTTCAAATGAGTTCCAGGCCCCTTAGAAGAGTTGTAATGCTATATCTAGGATTTGCACCTTTGTGCAAGAGATGATATTAAATAAGGGAGCTGGCCTCTGCTGTCAAGACACTAACCTTCGAGCAGAACAACTAAACATTGCTTTAGAGAATTTTATTGGTAAGAAAGGACTTCCCAGTGGAAGACTGATTCAGATGCGTCAAAATTAACTAAAGTATAAAGGGGGCACTCCTATGACTTTCCTACACTCTCGAGCTTGTGTGCATTTCTAAGATACATAGAAAATTCCATGGGTGGACTGTGATGTGGCAAGGGCCTTTAGCCAGGATACTCAACTGAGGCCACAGCACTTAGCCTCATCCATTTTAAAACCACTTCGAAGGTGACCCTGGTTGCACTGCTGAGCTAAGTTTCCTCCCAAAGCAACAGGCATGACTAGCACTGTGTTCAAAGTTGTGAAGGATGCATGGTACAATAGTGTATGGTATCTATTCCGCTCTGCGTAGGGTTGTATTTTCAGTTTACACTTTAGAACAGGAAACAAAACTATGACATATGAAAAGCAATTGTTTTAGAGAAGCTCCAGTCTAGGCATTATGCCCAAGTCAGACTCTGGTATTAAACAGCCTGGATTTGTGAGTTCTGGCTCAGTTAGCATCTATGTGACCTGGGGCAGTTTAGATAAGCACTATACCTCCGTTTTTTCATTTCTAAAAGAGGAATAATATTAATAGTATATAATAAGAGTACCTAAGCCAGTGTCACTGTGGAAGTTAAAGGACTTAAAACATATGAGGTACTGAGATCAGTGTGTGGCACTTGGTAAGAACTAAAGCGAATGCTAGAACTTGGGAGGTTGTCTTTGATTTGGTATCACGAGAATGTTCTTAGTCCTTGAGATTTCTTTATAGGTTCCTCACTAGATGTCAAAACAGCACCCTTAGTTACTGGGTCCCTGATGGCCATTGGCACAGTTCTCCTGGCTGGCATAGAGCTGGTACTTAGATACAGTAGCACTGTGTCACCACTTCTCCACTGTTTTGCTTTGGGGCATGAGGTCAACCTTTTCATGCCTAAGTTTCTTCATCTGAAATGGGGACAAGAGTACCCACCTCAAGGGCTGTTGTGAGATTATTATGGGCTGAATTGCATCCCCCAAAATACATGATGGAGTCCTAACCTCCAGTCCCTGTGAATGTGACCTTATCTGGAAATAGGATCTATGGATATAATCAGGTTAAGACTAGGTCATTAGGGTAGATCCTCATTCAATTTGACTGGTGCCCTTTAAAAAAGGGAAATGTGGACACTGATGTATACAAAGATGATCATATAAAGACACAGTCACAGAAAGAAGATGACCCTGTGAAGACAAGGGTAGAGGTTGGAGTAATGCTGCCATAGGTTATAGAATGCCTGGGACTACTAGAAACTGGAAGAGGCAGTGATCCTCCCTCTAAAGCCATCAGACAGCATGACCCTGCCAACATCTTGATTTTGGACTCCCAGCCTCCAAAACTATAAGAGAACTGATTTTTTTTTTTTTTTTGAGAGATTTTTGCTATAGGGCGCGTGCGCTCGCCAGACAGACAGAGAGAGACATAGAGACAGAAAGCGAAAAATCACCCCCCAGGGGGGAATGGTCACGCTGCAATCTCTTCTCCTCCATTCTCCTCTCAGGATCTTGGGTATGCATGCACACGCGCCTGGCGTGAGTTTTAAGCCACCGGGTCCGGGACACAAGCCACGGTCAACTACGTGGGAGTCCAGCGACATAGCCATTACGCTAACTGCTGGTTCCCCTGATTTCTGTTGTTAAGCTACTCAGTTTGTGTCCCTTTGTTATGCTCACCCTAGGACACAAGTACAGATGTATACACACTCATAACAGTGTGTGCCAAAGAGTGGGCGCTCAGAGGCAGTTATTCTGGAGGCTCCCAGAACAGTGAATACTATGCTCTATATCTGCTTATTGAGCCAAAGGAGCAAAGGGAAAAACTAACTTACTTCATATGCGCGTGGATCCTTTAAAGGAAAGGTTTCAATAAGGTAGCTCTTCTATTTACTCAGAGCCCTTGGTGTCTCCTGTGACGGAGAGTGGAGCCCATGCTTGGCTTCAACCACTAGAGGGCATTTGAAGGACATCACATCAATAAAAGCTGACCTCCCGTGGTCAACCAAAGGCCACATATTCTATGTGACCCACTGTGTGAAAGTAGGAAATGAATGACGCAAACAATGAATTTATTTATTGGTTTCTTTCATGCACTAGCTAGCCGGGTGGTTGAGTTGAAAATTCTAAGCAGGTAGAGTGTAAACATCTCAGTGTGAGTCCTGTGTTACTTGGCGAAGTGATAGCTATTTCCCCATCTGTGTAGGAACAGGCAGGACAAAGAACTCTGAAAGTGGAGAAATGAGTTTAAAACAACCAAAGAGAACAATAAGTGACAGATTTAAACCAAGTTATACATTCATTTAATAAAACCAAGCAAGGCTTTTAAAACAGGAAGTCTGAAGACTGGACACCTACCCCAGGTATTTTGAAACAGTCCGAAGTATAGTTCTTACACTAGTATCCCACTTAATGGAGATCCGTAATTCCAAATCTAGGAAGAGATTAGGGACTGAATGGAAAAGGTAAAACCCACAGAGCGAGTTTTAGCGATTGGGATTAGAGATTTAGTTCTGTCTCTCTCAGTGATTGACATTTCGGCCAACCCTAGACAATTCACTTAGCCTGTCTGGGTCATTGTTTCCTGATGTATAAAACAAGAATAATGCCAATCGTCAGAACAATTTTCTAGAGTTCATTCAGGCCTTCTAATGAAAGGTGCATTATAAACACAGATTGTAATTATACCTGAGAGTGCTTTTTACTCAGAGGGAGCCAGAGGGCTTTTCTGTCTTTGAAACTTCAATTACAAAAGTTAGAATCTTATGCATTTGACAGAGGTGGATAAAAATTTATTCACGATATGACTCATATAAAAGCAGGTTAATGATGCTCAAAACCTGAAAGTGGGGCATTACTGACATGAACAAATTACCTGGAACCTGGAGACTTAGAGTATAGTCCTCAGTTTTCCACTAATTAAACCTGGGGCCTTGGGCAAGTCATTTCACCACCTTTGCCTTGGCCAAAAAATGATATGGTTGGATTAGAAAAATGTTTTACAAACTTTAATTATTCTCTTCATGGTTTTTGCCATGTCCAAAAACCATCTACATTATTATTAATCTAATATTTTTCACATATTTCATTAAATCAAGGAATCTTTGAAATGTAAATGACTACTTTCCACTATAGCCTGGTCCTAAATAATAATATTTATAACATTTTAGAATTGATGTGCTATATGTGTGTGTGTGTATGTGTGTGTGTGTACACATACACACATAATACTGTGTTGTCGAAAGTTATGCTATATTTTTTCTGTATTTCTATGCAAAAATGCATCAGGGCTTTTCCAACAACCAAATACGTGTGTGTATGTGTGTGTGTGTGTGTGTGTGTGTGTGTGTATTAGAATTGGTGTGTTATATATGTATATATGGTACATATGTATACATACACACACACACACACATATATACACATATATTCACACACATATCATTCATTAAAGAAAAAAGGTTTATCAAAAAAAAATACTCTTTACTTGTATATCACCCAAAAGTCATCTCAAGTACCATGATTATCACAAAATGAACCAATTTGGAAAAACAAATACTGACCTAGATTATCTTTCCTTTCCCATATGGTTTTGTAAAATACATATTTTTTAAAAAGATATTTATTTTTTTCATAAGCATTCATGCACACTCAAGAGACAGAGAGAGTGAGAAAGACCGTATCCCAGCAGGAGCTTGATGCCCTGATCCACCCCCCGCTTTCAGCCAGCCTGGGCTGTGGGTACACGTGTGCCTGGCATACTCAGGGAGGTCTCCAGGTATGAACTGGAAACCATTCCATGTGAGAATGCCTCGCAGATCATTATCTTATACTGCAGGGCCACTGTCTGACCTCCCAAGGTTATCATGAAGGATTCTTCCAAACTGTGAGCCTATGAAGGAAAGGAAAATAGGTACAAAAGAAAAAAAAGAGCAGCTGATGGATTTGATATAATTTGGATATATGGCATAGGAGAGAGGCTAACAATTTTTTAGATGAATAGTGTTTTCTCAGGACCAGCAGTTAGTGTAATGGCTATGTTGCTAGACTCCCATGTAGTTAACCGTGGTTCGAGTCCCGGACCCGGTGGCTTAAACTCACGCTGGGTGCGTGTGCGTGTGTGCCCAAGATCCCGAGAGGAGAATGGAGGAGAAGGTATTGTGGCATGGCCATTCCCCCTGGGGAGTGATTTCTTGCTTTCTGTCTCTCTGTCTCTCTCTGTCTTTCTGGCGAGTGCATGCGCCCTATAGCAAAATCTCCTCAAAAAAAAAAAAAAAAAAGTGTTTTCTCTAAAATAGCTGCATTAATGCCTGATGCTACTGTCAAAAAGGATTGGGAAAGATGGCATAAGATGAATATTGATGGGAAAATGTTGGGTAGAAAAATGTCCTTTAAAATATTAACTTAGGGGCTAGGTGGTGGTGCAACAGAAATGCGACTGGACCGGCATGGAAAGTTCATATCCCAGGACCTTCCAGAGCGTGCTGTGTGCATGCCCATGATCAGGCTGGTTAGGACTAGGAGTGGCTGATGGAAAGTTCAATCCCAAGACTTTCCAGAGCGTGCTGTGTGCATGCCCATGATCAGGCTGGTTAGGACTGGAGTTAGGACTAGGCGTGCTGTGTGCAGTGGCTGATGGAAAAAGTTCAATCCCAGGACCTTCCAGAGCGTGCTGTGTACATGCCCATGATCACGCTGGTTACGACTAGGAGTGGCTGATGGCTCGAGGAAACCATTGGGAGTGCCTGTCTTACTCTTTCTCATAAAACAAGTAAATAAATAAACTTTAAAAAATATCAAAAGACAAATCCTTGAGGCAAGAAAGGAATTCATTTCACAAAGCCAAGATTTCTACATTCTGACTATTGCCCAGAATGTAGAAAATAAAGATGAAACCTAGAAGGAGTTTAAGTCAGTTTATTTCATTACTTCTCTCTCTTTTTAGTGACTGGGTAGATACTAGTAGTCCTACACTTTACTTTTTCACTAACTAGTAACGTGTTTGAATGTCAACAATGCTCCAGGCCCTATTGTTGGCACTGGTGATCATTGCCCATACAGTCTTTGTTCTCAGGTTACCCCGCTTTTGGATGTGGTATCAAGGGTGACCTAGGAGGCCATCATGCCCTAGGTAGAAAGCTTCTGGACCTAGAGATCTGTGTTCAAGAATCCTCTGTGTATGCATAACAGATCTACCCCCCAACTCATTTAATTTTTTTAAGTCTTCATTTCTTTAAGTGAGGCTAATGATATTTCACAGTTAAATTGGCAGATAGAATATATATGAAATGACTAAAAATGACACAAAAGCAAATGCTACTTGAAGGTTAGTTGCATTTGACCCTGAGAAAGATAGCACTAGAAAGGAATTAAGAGATAAGCTAGTCTGGTTTTTTTTGTTTGTTTGTTTTGTTTTATGTTTTTTTTTTGTTTTTTGTCTTGTGGGTAGAATTGGAAGCCATAATAAATTTGAGCTGAGGGACACAACATGCAAGCTTAGGCTGTTGCTCTGTTGCTCTGAAATGAGATTTTAATTATTCGGCTATATGATTTAAGTTCAAATATGATAATTCTACATTCAGTCAGACGACTAACCAAAATGTAACAATATATAGGTATCTAAAGATATTTCAAAGTCAATGACCACTGGGTCCCTAGCCTCTTTTAGGTCACACACCTAACCTTGGCTCCCCTGCCCTGATGGTTGAAGGCCTCTGGTGAGGTTTTCTCCATTAGGTCTCTCTTCCTCAGGGCAAACAATCCCACTGGCATGTACAAGCCTAGGTGTGAGGGCATGGCCAAGGAGACAGGTGAGTAGAAGGAGTAATGGTACCCAAAGCTTGGATGTACAGGTGGGGGTGTCTCTATGCAGATGCAAAAGGCCATTCACAGTATAGGGCAGAGAGACTTGGGGGGTACCCAGTGCAGGGTGAAATAGGGTAGAAGGGAATAGGAGGAAAAACAGGTCAGGCTGTGGAGTGTTTATTTCTATTCTTTCCCTAGGACTTGCAAATGTTATAGGTGGGCCAAATTTCACACTTGATGAACATCTATTTTATTTCTTCTCCCTTCCTTCCTGGTGGTTTCCTTTTGGCTGTTCACTGCTCTCTCCTCTAATATCTTGATGGCTGATCAGAGAAAGAGAATATAGAGATCAGCTCATTCATCTACTGATGAGTAACTAATGTACTTTGCAAGATGTGAGCAGCCCTGATCAAATATCTCCTAGACTCACAGCACTGTACAATATGCTAGACCTCGGGCCATTTCTCAAGTCCATGGATATTTAAAATATTAAGGCTGGAAGGCACAAAGACAAAAGTCTAAATAAACACAAGATTTGCCTAAAATGTTATCCTAGCCCATTTTTATGATCTTATTAGCCTTTTTTTAAAAGAGATTTTTGCTATATGGCATGTGCCCTCACCAGAGAGACAGAGAGACAGAAATCACCCCCAGGGAGGGATAGCCACACTGCAATCCCTTCTCCATTCTTCTCTCAGGATTGTGGACATGCATGCACATGTGCCAGGTGTGAGTTTTAAGCTTCTGAGTCTGGGACTCAAACTGCGGTCAACTGCCTGGGAGTCCAGGGACATAACCATTATGCCATCTGCTGGTCTCCTTATTAGCCTTTAAAATATTTCATTATTCAATGGTTCTGAAATGTGATTTGTTCCAAGACCTAGCATGCTTGTAGCTGTGTTTCTTTGAGGTCATACGTGCAGTCAATAGTTAGCAAAGGAGTTTGTGATCATTTTGGACCTTTTATATTGTAAGTATTGGTCAACTTCATATGACTTTAAAAACTTTCCACAATTTATTCACTTAGTTGGTAATAATTTTAAGTGCTGATGACTACCCTTTCCCCACTTAATATCTTACCTATTCCTTAACTCGTGTCCTCTGCTCTTTGCCTAGATATGCTTTTTTAAGACACAATGTCAATGACCAATAAAGACCTAATGGCTCCTTCTCCCAGCTCCAGAGCCATTATTAATCTATCTTCAGTACCTGAGCTAAACATGCTAGCATTTTAAAATTTTCAGACAGAAAGGCAAATCTGGAAAAGAAAATAATATAATCCTAAAGTTTATGGGATTGTTTTAGACATAGTAAGTAGCAGCCTGAAGGAAAATGTTTTGGTGGCCAATAAAATCAACCTTTTTTTCAGGAGAAAACAAAGTCAGAAAAGGCAGAGATCTGATTGCACCGTTGCAGGTCGCTTAGAAATGCAGTGCTCTGATTGGAGCACAATGTCTATGGAGCCTAGGAGTTGAAGAAACTGGGGATGAGACAAAGGCAAACCAAGGGAAGAATGGCAGCAGAAATCAACAGCGACATTAAAGGCTACCATCAGAGATGTAGCACAGAAATTATATTCAGTGACAAGGACAGTGTATAGTTCATGGGCTGTCTGGGTGAAGAAGAAAGGAGCCAGGGATGAAGAAAAGATGAAAGTGTTGTGTGGCGAAGAAAGAATGAGGTACTCCCCGCCCCTCATCTCAGTACTGGAGTCCTTCAAAGCATAGATCAGTTCTGCTCTGTGTATAAGAAAGAGGCATTTGCATGTCAATATAGGGATGCAGAACATGAGTTCTTAAACTCTTCTTTCTGTGATGTTCATATGGATGATGTTCCCAAGCAAGATTCCTGGGGCCCTGCCTCTTCCCTCTCATCTTTTCAAAAAACATGTTAGAATACGAGGAAGAGTAATGGTAATGTCTGTGTAGCTGGAAGGAAGCTCTCCTCCTGGGAGACAGCACTTACCATAGCTAGGAGCAACAAAAGGCAGCATTTGGTAATGCACCTCCAGGCTGGATAAGACTCTAAGAACTACACAGCCCAGGTCCAGGTTGGCATACTGTCTGCTGAACATAAGAACCAAGCTGCCATGCACTCAGGCTCCATCTCTCTCTCTCTCTCTCTCTCTCTCTCTCTCTCTCTCTCTCTCTCTCTCTCACACACACACACACACACACACACACACACACACACACACACCTTGAATGGAAGTGGTAACAAGGATATGCCTGATGACCCATGCTGGTTGGGGGCAGAGAGCAGGTATATAAATGTCTGACTGTTTATGGGGATTTGGCAAGAAGAGAGGAGAGTTGTTCAAAGGTGGAGGTTTTTCCCACCTTGATTCTGAGCAGGGCTGCTGTGTGGGGAAGCCCTCAGACCCAGAGCACAGCAGCTAAGCCAATTGAGTAGCTGAGCAGGAACAAGACCCATTGCATGGTGGACGCTCTGTAAACAGGAAGACATAACCTGAAGTCAAAGGGAAGAACTTTTATGCAATTCCTCTGATTTATCAGGGTGGGCTTGACTTACTAACAGTAAGGTTGCTTGTGAATGCCCTTTGCCATTCCTCCCCTCCCATAGGATGGGCACAATTCTGGATTACACAGAGATGATGTCAGATCTAAACTAGTGGGTTGTCAGAAAAGTCTTGATGCCTTTTGCATAGATAAATGAAGAAAAAAGTACGCCAATGACTTTTCATTTGAACAAGTAAATCATGAACATAAGCACTATTTTGTTGTTAATACATTATCTGTGATTTTCCTCCTACTTCCTAACTTGGGAGGACCCTCCTGTGTTTCACCCTACTGCATCAGAGAGGATCAACTCAGAGTTATTTGCTCTGAACAATATAAGCACTGACAACCATAATCAGAGGTTATCCACAAGAATCATGAAGAATTGGGACCAGCAGTTGGCGTAACGGCTATGTCACTGGACTCCCATGTAGTTGACCATGGTTCGAGTTCCGGACCTAGTTGCTTAAACTCACGCCAGGAATGTGTGCATGCGTGCCCAGGATCCTGAGAGGAGAATGGAGAAGAAGGGATTGTGGTGCGGTCATTCCCACTCTGGGGGGGGGGGGGGGATTTCTCACTTTCTATCTCTCTTTCTCTGTCTTTCTGGTGAGCACATGTGCTCTATAGCAAAAACCTCTCAAAAAAAAAAAAAAAAAAAAATCACGAAGAATCCACAAGGGGAAACTGTGGGGCACCACCTTTTAGTGAATAGGCCAGAACTGAAATGCTGTCTGTTACAAGAGCAGCTCTCAGAAAAAAGATGTGGATGCTTCTTTTCATGACTCAGTGTTTTCAGAAGGGCTAAATCTTTTTACCTAATTTGGAAAAGGTTGGTTCTGACATTTCGAACTGACACACAGCAGTAGAAAGTTAGAGTTTTAGTGAACATTTAACGAGTCTTGTTTTATAAAATGTGTTTCTGAGCACGAGGAGCTTCTGATCCAGGCTGATTGCCTCAGTTTCGTTTGGTGATGTTTGCCTGTTTCACTTCTAGTTAGGTGCTAACAAATAAAGTCACTCTTGTTTTCAGCAGAATAACATGTGGACTGCTTTACATGTGCAAATATTATAATTTTATATAAATGACAGTCATTGGAGAGAGACAGTTCATCTTTCTAAGTGGTGTTACTGATGCCACTCATGGATTTCACTGTGCAAGCTAAGATCTACTAGACCACTTAAAAGAGTTAATTGGCTCTACATATGTTTGCACCTAAAACTTGGAGGCTCACCCAAACATAACAAAGCTATTACCAACGTCACCCCATCCTTATTGCACTGTAGCTTCACATCATTATCGCCTCTTTACATCTACCTTGGATCAAGGCATGATTCAGATTTTGAATATTTTTTGCTAAAAATACAGCAGACACTTTAAATTTCACCACAATACAAAATACACAATATTCCATGCTGTTTGTATCTCAGGTTTGCATCCTAGTCAAACATTAAGACGAGCTTAGCAGAAATTGTAGCTGCTACCATTTTCCATAGCATTTCCTTTCTTTTTGATAATGTGGCAGCTATGAGAATGAGCTTCCCAAATCTACACATGTAGAAAGCATAACCGATTCAGGACTCCAGCTGCTGTGTGTAGAGGTCGCAGGCTGCTCCCAGACAATGACCGAGGGCTGCAGGGATCCCAAGAGAGGCCCATTCTGAGAGACTCAAGGCTCCTCTGCCAGCTGGCCTTGGTTTGAGGACTCTCCAAGGTTTTGTCTAGCCTTTTTTATATTGCACAGCAATCTAGAACTTTTTTTTTTTGAGAGAGATTTTTACTATAGGGAACATATGCTTGCCAGACAGACAGAAACAGAGACATAGAAGCAGAAAGTGAGAAACCACTCCCCAGGGGATGGCCATGCCACAGTCCCTTCTCCTCCATTCTCTTCTCAGGATCTTGTGCACGCACGCACATGCACCCAGCCTGAGTTTTATGTCACTGAGTCTGGGACTTGAACTGCTGTCAACTACATGGAAATCCAGAGATGTAACCATTACACCATCTACTGGTCTCAATCTAGAATGTTTCTACCCATCCTTTCTTCTCTCTCTCTTTTATCAGGATCATACTTGTGTCATGGTCTAAGGGCTTTTCTAGCCTCTTCTGACTTTATCCCTATTTACTTTCACTCTACTGATAAAGCCCTTTACATGTTTTTGTTTGTTTGTTTGTTTTTTGTTTTTCTGAGAGGTTTTTGCTATAGGGAACATGTGCTCACCAGAAAGACAGAGAGAGACAGAGAGATAGAAGGCGAGAAATCACCCCCCACGGGAGATGGCTACACTGCAATCCCTTCTCCATTCTCCTCTCGGGATCTTGGGCATGCATGCACACATGCCCGGCATGAATTTAAGCCACCGGGTCTGGGACTTGAACTGCAGTCAATTACATGGGAGTCCAGCAACATAGCCATTACAACTGCTGGTCCCACCCTTTACATGTTTTATCCAATACTAGTATCTCTTTTGGAGGATTAGGACTAACACAGATTAGGAAATTTATGTGTGCTTTGGAATAAATAAACTCAAGTTCAAATGCTCAGAAAAGATGAGGCATACACATGCATAATATCACACAAAATATGTACTACACCCGATACTTATGGACATGCAGAAGTTGACAGGAATTTGCCCCGGTGTTGTCGTGTCTGAGC
This sequence comes from Tupaia tana, assembly GCA_026018925.1. NCBI lineage: Eukaryota > Metazoa > Chordata > Mammalia > Scandentia > Tupaiidae > Tupaia > Tupaia tana. The sequence goes on along the minus strand of JAKSZU010000013.1, from coordinate 35,167,320 downwards.
AGAAGTGAAGACACTGCTATATCAGTGCCACAAAGAATGGCACGGGGAGGTATTTATAGGAAATAAGAATTTTATTAGACCTGAATATTTAATTGCATCATTAATATTGAGGACAAAGTAGCTAGAAAAAATATACAGTGTGATCAAAGGGTCCCAGGAACTTTGAGGGAAGGATACATACAGGTCATGGCACACTGAGGAGAGCGATGAGTGAAAAGGCTGGTTTAGGCTAAATCCTAGGAGCTGCTGGCGGGAGCATGCGTGGTCATACTCCTGCCTCTCTTGGCCACTTCGTTGGGCAGTTAGATGAGTGGTAGTGACTTAAAAAAATAATCTTTTAATTTTTTTTCCTTTTTATAGAGAGTTTCTTGCTATAGGGCACATGTGCATACTGGAAAGACAGAGAGAGACAGAAAGATAGAAAGCAAGAAATCACCCCCTGGGGTGTGTGGGGAAAAGATGACCATGCTGCAATCCCTTTTCCTCCATTCTCCTCTTGGGATCTTAAAAAAAAATAACTTTTTAATTTTACAATTGTTTTAGATCGAGGGGACTACTACAACGTGTTCATCTATACCTTGGACCTGTTTCCCCTGCTAATATCTTATGTTAAAACAGTACAGTCATCACTGAATCAATGTTTATACACTGTTATTACCTAGAGCCAATGCTTTATCCAGGCATCCTGAGTTTTTGCTTATTGTCCATTTTTCTGTTCTCGGATTCCATGAAGGACACCAGATTACATTCAGTCATCCTGTCTTCTTGACTTTGCGTGGCTGTGATAGTTTCTCAGGTTTTCTTTCTTTCTTTCTTTTTTTTTTTTTTTTTTTTGATGATCTTGACAGTTTTGAAAAGTTCTGCTTAGGCATTTTGTAAAACATCCTCAATTAGATTTTGATTTTTTTCTTCACAATTAGAATGGGATAAGAGACCACAGGGGCCAGTTTCATCACATCGTATTCACAGCAGGTCCTTTCAGTATGACTCATCACTGCAGAGGCTGACCTTGATCACTTGGCTGTGGCAGTGTTTGTCAGGTTTCTCCACTGTGAAGCTATTCTTTTTATTCTCTTCCCTTTTCATACTGTGCTCCTTCGAAGGGAGGCTCTATGCCTACGTGGGGTATTATTATGTTCTTCCTTCTTTGGAGTGAAGTATTTACATCATTTGGGATTCTTCTCTACAGAAAATTTGTCTCTTCTGCATTTATTTAATCACTTCTTTACTTAAGTATAGACTTAAAGCTATTTATTCTCTACAGATGAGTTATAATCTAGTAATATATTATTTTGTTGCTCAAATTGTTGCACCTCCAGCCACTAATACTTCTTTTAATTAGCTCCTATATTTTTTTTAACATGTCCCCATCATTGTAAATTTGGGGGGAGTTGGTTTTTGTTTGTTTGCATGACCACTGTCTTGCTGACACTGTAAGATCTTGCAGATTTGACTCATCTTGTGTATGTCTTGCCCCAGTCCTAGACATAGTCATTTCTGGAACTGTGGGTCCTTTGCTGAAGAATGGTAATAGAAACCAAGAACTCTTGCTAAACAGTGTGATTTTCAAACACATCGGAGCCACCTACTCTGTAGCACACATACCTACACTAACATGACCCAGGGTATTAGGGATGTTGTAATAATAACGGTTTGAATTGCCCCGACAGAGCAAAGGCTCCATAGCAAAATTCAGAAGACAGTGATACTCCAGAGGTCGTGAGCCCCACCTGGGAGAAAGGCGGTCCAGCTTTTGAGGTACTCAAGATTTTTGCAGAAACCTAGCTCCGTTATACTGATCCTGGGTGGCACCTGCATAAACCCTGAGAAGGAGTCAACAATCTACACAGCTCACATTCAACCCTTTACCAAGAAGCTAGACTCTAGCGCTAGGGCTGGTGCGTGGCCTCTGCTGAGTCTCACAACTTTGTCTCAGTAAGAGGAAGGAGATCATGGTGGTTAAGTTAATGGGCTCTAGAGCCAGCGCAGCCTCATTTCAAAGCCCAACTTCTCCCTTTATCAACTTTCAGGACTTCTCTGTGCTTCAGGCTCCTGATTTGTACAATCAGGACAATAGCAGTACCTATTTTATACCTGTAGTTTGGAGAGCTAAATGGGTTAGTAGATGTAAATAGCTTAAAATACTAACTGACATATAATAAGTATTACATCGGTTTTTTTATTAAAAGTCTAACACGTACTCCTGTATGTATCTGCAGCTTATGATCAGAACTTCGCAAAAATGACCCAGGGTAACCAAAAGATGCAAACAGTAAGTTGCATCTAATGCTTAAGATGGCATGGAAATACTAGTATTTTCAGAGCTACTTTAAAATTCCAGAATCCTTCCGATGATGATAAGGAGCCAATGACTATAAGGATAACAGTGAGTCACCTGGAAGAATGCAGTGATTCCGAAAAACTTTCCCCAGGGTTAGGGATGGCCATGTCCTCGTTGTACTCTAGGTTTAACAGAAAGTGTTTATATATGGGGCTGTTAAAGTTTACTGTGGCTTGACAGTAAAATGTTAGAGTAACAGGGAAAGAGTCAGGAGGCCACAAAGGAGTCAATACCACCGGCTGACTAGGAGTGGACAGTGGGAGAAGAAAGTCAGTGCTCACCTCTCAGGAAATAAGATTTTTAGTTTTTTTTTTTCATCTGTCGTGTGCGTGAGAGAGAAAGAGAGCTAGAAAGAATGAATTAGTCTGTTTGGGCTTCTATAACAAAACACCACAGACTGGGTGGCTTAAAGAGCAGACATTTATTTTCTCACAGTTCTCGAGACTGAAAGTCTAAGATCAAGGTGCCATTAGGGCTGGTTCTGGTGAGGGCTCTCTTCTTGGCTTGTGGATGGCTGCCTTCTTGCTATGTTCTCCCATGGCCTTTTCTCTGTGCATGTAGCGGAAGGGAAAAGAGCTCTCTGATGTCTCCCTCTTCTTCTAAAGATACCGGACCCATTAAATTAGGGCTCTATCCTCGTGACCTCCTTTAATCTTCACTGCCTCCTGAAAGGCCCTGTCTCCAAATACAGTCACATCTGGAACTGGGGGTTAGAGCCTCAACACATGAACTACAAGGACTGAATTCTCTGTGTGAGTATGAGTCTGTGTGTGTGTGTGTGTGTGTGTGTCTGTGTGTCTGTGTGTGGTTTGATTGCTTTTGACACTTGAGCACAATTGCCCTATGAAATGTTATAAAGTTTATTTTCTTAGCAGGCAAATTGATTCTGGATTAGCCTTTCAGAATTAGCTCTTACATGGATTAGAAGAAAACAATATAAGAAAAAAAGAGAAAATCCTAGAAGAATAAGCAGAAAAATAGAAATGCCTCAAACTAGTCTCTCTGTGACTTGAAGTCTCATGAAGTAAGAAGCTGGCATGCTGATCTCCGGAGTGACCGAAGTCAAACCCTGATAGTCTTCATGTAATCCCACCGGAAATCTCTTTGCACAAAGTTTAATCATAGACATATTTAAATAAGAAATGTACCGCTTGCCAATGCTGTCTTGGCCAAGTAATAAATAAAAATCAGGAAATTGGCCTCAAAAGAATTAATGCCACTTTGTTGCTGGTCCATTTTTGTTAGGACTATATGAACATTCATTTTCAGAAGGATGTACCAAATATATTTAGTAGACTCCCAGGAGATTTGGGAATCCTCAAAGACTGACATTACAACCACACTTGGGGAATTGTAAACATTTTAAAAGGCTTCAAGGTGCTTTTTCATCTCTTTCTAAGGCTATGCTATAAAAAGATAAGCTTTTAATCGAAATTTTCTATAAAGTCTATCCACCACCAAAGGGCAGTGCAGCCAGGCTAGAGGTCATAGTTGCTTAAATTTCATTTTATATATTTAGAATCAGTTATCAAGTTTCTCACTAAAGAAGCATGTTGAACATTTGATATATTCAAGAAACAGTAGACACTGAAAATAAGTTCTATAAGACTTTTTTCTTTAATTTGCCAGAGGGTGTATGTGCTCGAGAGAGAGAGAGAGAGAGAGAGAGAGAGAGAGAGAGAGAGAGAGGGGAGGGGGAAGAAAGCACGTCATGGTGGAACATGGTTATGCTGCAATATATTCTTCTTCACTGCTCTATTTTTGAGACTTAGGGCATGCATGCACATGTGTCCAACATGTTTTTCAAGCTGCCAAGGCTGGGATTTGAACTGACCAGCCACATGAGATCGAGCTACCTCAACTACCTGGCCATGGAGCTTCCCTCTCCTTTTTAGGGGGGGAGAGGTTTTTTGTTATAGGGTGTGTGCGGTCGCCAGACAGACAGAGACAGAGACAGAAAGCGAGAAATCACCCCTGGGGGGGGGGGGGTGGCCACGTCACAATCCCTTCTCCTCCATTCTCCTCTCCGGATCCTGGGCACGCACGCACATGAGCCCGGCGTGAGTTTTAAGCCACTGGGTCTGGGACGCGAATCGTGGTCGACTACATGGGAGTCCAGCGACATAGCCATCACGCTAACTGCTGGTCCCTCCCTCTCCTTTTTAAGTTTATTCATTCCTTCAATAGGAGAGAGAGAGACAGAGATAGAGATGGATATGCATCCCGAACATAGTCTTCAAACTGAGATCTACCCTAGCCTCAACCAAAAGGGAACCAAAGGCCTTATTATTGCATTATAGCTACATCATCATCTGGCCCCTGTAGGACTCTGCCTTATACTTCAATGTCTTGCAATCTGTTTGGGGTGATGATACATGGGTACAAACAATGAGAATAAAAAAGAAAAGTAAAAACAAAAATAACAAAGTAGCCAACACTTAATCTAGCCCTTCTGTATGCTAGATAGTTTCCATACATGATTTCTCCTAACTCACTCCATAAATAACTTTAGGAGGTGGCTAATATTATTACACCTATTGAACTGTTGTAGAAACAAATCTCAGGAGATGCCACAATACCCCAAAGTTTCATAGCAGGAAGCAAAGACACTCAGATTGGACCCTATTCCATCTAATGTAATTCTTCAATTACAAGGCCAGAGAAAAATGTCTATAGTCCAGTGTAATCTAGAGATGACTTGGATTTTAGGGAAGGATATAATCAGGTGAGTAAATGTGAGGAATATTCAAAAAGTTCATGGAAAATGTGTATTATTAAAAAAAAAATAAAAGATTACATGGGACCAGCAGTTGGCATAATAGTTATGTTACTGGACTCGCATGTAGGCGACTGTGGTTCAAGTCCCAGACCCGGTGGCTTAAACTCACACCAGGCACGTGTGTGTGTGTATGTGCCCAAGATCCCAAGAGGAGAATGGAGGAGAAGGGATTGCAGCGTGGCCATCCCCCCTGGGAGTTTATTTCTTGCTTTCTGTCTCTCTTTCTCTGTCTTTCTGGAGAGCGCACGCCCCCTATAGTAAACAAAACAAAACTGTATGAATTTTTTTTTAAAGTGTGTCAAAACAAATCTGTAGTTAAATTTAATTTTCTTACAAACTTTTGCAATGCCCTTATAGTGAATGACTTTAGGCTGGACACAAAGAAATCTTGAGCATACTCTCTTTAGGCAGAAATGGGAGCAGGGAAAGTGTCACCAGTGAATGAAGGCAGGAAATTACAAGGCAAATTCAGGAGATGAAGTGTTAGTGGGTCGTTGATTCATGCAAATAAGGTGAATTGGGGGTCAGGTTATAGGGAGTGATAGCAGCTAATAAGTTTGAAAATTATTGTATAGTTGTTCACGAATTAAAGCTTTGGAGTAGGTGAGCGTATGAAAACGAAATCCTTCAGAATCATAATCTAACAGGCAAAACAGATTAAAGATGGAGAAAAACTGAAGGTTAGTTCAGTAGTTCTCAAGCCTACTGCACTTAGAATCACCTGGGGAGTTTTTAAAATGTGCCAATGTCAGGGCCCCACCCCAGTTCAATTTAATCAGAATTTCTGAGGTTGGGACCAGATATAGGAGTTTTTTTTAAAGCTCCCCCAGGTGATTCTAATGTTCAACCAGGGTTGAGAATCACTGAGTTAGATTATTGCAATCATGCAGCATATAATAAGTTTTTGGGCTAGAATGACAGCAGGGGAAATGATCAAATGGAACAGATACTACAGAGGCAAGGGAAGAAATAATGACTACAATATTTGGGGAGAAATTATTAAAGGTAGGGAGGAAAGAGGAGAAACAAAGATGTAAAATGGGTAAAGCTTGGGCACAATTATTAGACTTTACATTCAGAAAAAAGAATCCTGATTAGGAGACGTTTTCCATCGTAAGTATGTTAAAATTCAGTCAACAGTTGGAAATTTCACGGAGTCAGATATTAAGGCCAAGATCAAAGGAGAGAGATTAGTCTGGGCGATAACTATTGGAAATTGTCTGCATATGAGATATATTTGAAATCATGAGAAGACACGAGATCTTGGAGAGGAACCCCTCACAAAGAAATAGGTGGAGGGACCAACAGTTAGCATAATGGCTATGTTGCTGGACTCCCACGTAGCCGAACGTGGTTCAAGTCCAGGACCCGGTGGCTTAAACTCACGCCGGGCACGTGTGCATGCGTGCCCAAGATTCCAAGAGGAGAATTGAGGAGAAGGGATTGCGGTGTGGTCATTCCCCGGGGGGATGATTTCCCGCTTTCTGTCTCTCTGTCTCTCTCTGTCTTTCTGGTGAGCGCATGCGCCCTGTAGCAAAAACCTCTCCAAAAAAGAAAAAAAAAAGAAGAAGAAATAGGTGGAAACCTTGGACGATCTCACATTTCGGGGCAACAGAGAAGAAATAAATTTTTTTTAAAAATGCAGATTCAGAGAAGGAGGAGCTCTACCAGACTAGTGATGGAAACAAAACAGTTCAGAAAGAGGGCCAACAGCAAGAAATGCTACACATTGTGAGTGATAAAACTTCCTAGCCCCGTGTCCTCAATATATGAGAACAATCATGTCTCCGCGGCTGCTACAGCTGTTTGTGTCTCCCTACCTGGGGCTCCTGAGAACACAATTTTGCTTGCTGTGAATGCAATCTGGTCTCTTTGCTTGATGAGAAAAGAAAAGCACTTTAAGTATGCATCTCCATGGCGGAGCTTATTAAATAGGCTGAAGGTTTTCAGGATAGGTTGGAAGAAATAATACAGACAAGAAGCCAGGAGGCAGGCTTCTTCAAGAGGTAGAAAGGAATTAAAATTGGTATCAATAAGTTGGCAAGTGAAAAACAGGGACAAAGAGCAGAAACTGAGTGAGATGAAAGATAGCATTTTTTTTTTTTTTTTTTTTTGGAGAGGTTTTTGCTATAGGGTGCATGCGCTCTTCAGACAGACAGAGAGAGACATAGAGACAGAAAGCAAGAAATCACCCCCCACAGAGGATGGTCACGCCGCAATCCCGTCTCCTCCATTCTCCTCTCGGGATCTTGGGCACGCATGCACACGCGCCCGGTGTGAGTTTTAAGCCACCAGGTCTGGGATGCGAACCACGGTCGACTATGTGGGAGTCCAGTGACATAGCCATAACGCTAACTGCTGGTTCCTGAAAGATAACATTTTTTGAGAGAGAGAGAGAGAGAATAGATTTGAATGTTGGTGATTCTGAAACATCTACATCATGATTCCATGGGACAATAAGAAGAGTTAAGTTAGTGATTAGAGAAATTCTAAAAAAATGCCCTCTGAATGTATAAAATGTGCATGACAGAATGTATAGACCAATCATATGGTGACTGAGTTCTAAAAACATCTGAGGCTGGCTATTGAGTTGGTTTTATATTCTTTCTTTTCTTTTTTTAAAAATTTATTCATTCACTTACTTTAATTTGACCAGGAAAATACACACACACACACACACACACACACACACAGAGAGAGAGAGAGAGAGAGAGAGACGGAAAGTGAGAAAGCAAGCCACTAGGTCCAGGACTCAAGCTGTGGTCAGCCATGTGGGAGTGTCTAGCGCCTTAACCACCACGTCACCTACTGGTCCCGATTTTATATTCTTTCTTTTTTTTAAAGAAGGAAAAAGTCGATATCACAAGGAGGTAGCATGAGTTCCCAAAAGGCATGTTAAAAAAGTAAACTGGATTTCTTCATCTGATAATTACTTGGCTTGTAGATTGAAAAATGACAGAGAAATGTGTATTTTTCACTGTCTTTCATAATGTTCTTGAGACCAACACAGGGAATGGTAGATGATAAAATATTAGGTAGATTTATAGCTGATTAAACACTTACAGTGATCGCTGGGCAAGGAATACAACACCCTGGCTCTGGCCCAAACCCATTGCCTAGAGATCTTTTACCATTAGGGAGCTTACAAAGTTTCCCTGAGCTTCAGAGAAAATTAGACCCTAAAATGGGTCCAGTAACAGCTGTCTTTTGTAGCACAAAGGGATGAATGAGCAGCGAACAAGTCAATATATAGGAAGTGGCTTTGCAATCTGTAAAGTCTAATATCTTTAGAGAACCGTTTTTACTGATGCCTGTGGTAGACAGAATATCAAAGCTGTCCTTGTCCTAAGCTTCAGAACTTATCGTATGGTATGTTACACAGCAGATGGAATGAAGCCTGCAGATGGACTTCAGGTTGCTCATCAGCTGACTTTAAAGGAGCATATTCTTTATTATCCAGGACCCAGTGCAACCACAAGGGCCTTCAAATGGGGAAGAGGGAGGCAGAAGAGTTAGAACAAAGATGTCATTGTGACTAGACCAGCAGTTTCTGGTTTCAAATATGGAAGGAGTCATGAGCCAAGGAATGCAGGAGGCCTCTAGAAACTAGAAAGGGTAAGTAAGTGGATTCTTTTCTAGAGCCTCCAGAAAGAATGCCGCCCTGCCAATACCTTGACTTTTGTCTTCAAGAGGCCCACTTTGCAATTGACTGTCATATGATAAGATAATAATTCTTTGAGAAACTTTCTTAAAGAGACTGAGAGTGAGAAAGACAGGTACCTCCAACAGGGTCTTCATGCCTTGACTCACTCCCAGCCTCGGCCAGCTGTGGATCATTAGCACGTGTACATCTGGCATGTTCAGGAAGGTCACCAGACAGGCACCTGCATCATGCTGGTCAGCTATGCGGAGCGCTGTGTTACCGCTGTGCCACCATCTCACCCAGATAACAAATCCATAGTATGCTAGGCCACCAAGTTTGTAATGATTTTTTTACAACTTCCAGTAGGAAAGCAAAACAAGGTCTTTGTGTAATCTTTCCTCTAATGACATCTTGGAATTCTGAACTTTTGGTGTTAACCTACGCAAAATTCCTATTGACAATTCGTATAAAGTCATAGAACACATACTTCTATGATTTGCATGTAACACAAAACTGAAAATGATAGCACATATATTGCTTAAGCTAATAATTCTAAAAGATCTCTGTGAATCAAATCAAGATACATGCGGGGCTGCACGAGACCCACCCTTGGTCCAGCCCTGAGTGCAGTCTATGTTTCCTATTGTTGGGAACTTTATGATCTGATAATTGGAAAAAAAAATCATGTTTATCATAAAAAATAATTAGAATAATAATAATAATGATTGGGGGAAACATAGGAAAGATATTGAATGTTGAAGCGGGGAGATTAATGTCTCTGTACTGACTGACATGCATGGCATTCCCTTTTGAAAAAGCAATGTAATACACTTTAAAGTTATATGTAATTCAATGTAATAAAAAAATAGATAATAAAAAATAAATAAAAAAAAAGATACAAATTTCATAGGAAAATGTAAATCTTATGTTAAAAACATAGATTGCACAAATACAGAATGAAGAAATAACCGAGCAAAACAACATATGAATTTTAATGACAAAGTCATAATGACTATGTTATAATGAGTAAACAGTCTGATAAAAAATATAATGTAATTAAAGGTTGCATTGATAGAATATAGGTAAAAAAATGAAAGGTTTTTTTTTTTTTTTTTTTTTTTTTCTTTTTGACTAGAACAAGTGAGTTCATATATGGGGTACAGTTTTCTTTTATGGACATCATCATATAATCAGTTAATTGTATATTTTCAAAATAGAAGTATCAATAATGTAGATAGTATATCAATGCCAGGGCTTGACTAGCAACATTAGAATCACCTATTTAAAAATGGAGATTTCTGGTCCCTGAATTAGATCCACTTAACCAAAAACTTTGGAGATGGGAACAAGAATATGTATAATATTCCATTTTCATAATAAGTGCCTCAGGGGATTCTTTTATTTATTTATTTTTTTTTTTTTTTTTTTTGAGAGGTTTTCACTATAGGGCGCGTGCGCTCGCCAGACAGACAGAGACATAGAGACAGAAAGCGAGAAATCACCCCCCCGGGGGGATGGTCACGCTGCAATCCCTTCTCCTCCATTCTCCTCTCAGGATCTTGGGCACGCACACGCGCCCAGCGTGAGTTTTAAGCCACCGGGTCCGGGACGCGAACCGCGGTTGACTACGTGGGAGTCCAGCGACATAGCCATTACGCTAACTGCTGGTTCCCCCTCAGGGGATTCTGATGCACAGGACATGTCTAATATATAGGATGCAGAATATTATTGATTAAGCCAATATACAGTGTATTCTGGATGGGAAATCTCATTATGTATGCTGTAATGATGTACAGTGAATCAATGTAAAATAAGTAAATTAAAATTTATTAAAAAGAATACATAGGATGCAGGTTAGATAAGGAAATGGACATGTTAGAGTAAAAAGTAGGTATAAAGTATGGAATCTCAGATTTAGAGAAAGCCTTATGATTGTCCTCAAACTTTGAAGGGTTGTCATGTGACTATCCTCTAAACTTATACAAAATAAGCAGAAAGAGTAAAAGTTAGAGGTCAACAGAAACTTCCCACCAACTTAATGTGTATGTGTATGATATGAAGGTACCAAAGGTTCCTGGAAATGCATATTATGAAAAAAGTATGCATAGATTTCATTTTTCTGCACCAAAATGAACTTACACTACCTTGCTATAACATTTCTGAATGGGACTAGTTGGAAGAACTATAAAGGATAAGAAACCATTTTGTAAAGAGCCCTGAACTCTGCTAAAATTCAAGCAAGAACAAACATCAAATTTATGAAGAACAGGGGACCAGCAGTTAGCGTAATGGACATCATTGGTACTGTACAAAAAGTTTATGGAGACAATAATGCAGATAAATCAGTGATTTACAAATGGATAACTTGTTTTAAGAAGAGCAGAGACAATGTTGAAGATGATGCCCACAGTGGCAGGCCATTCTCATTAATTTGTAAGAAAAAAAAATGCATCTTGATCATGCTCTAATTGAGGAGGACCAACAATTAACAGCAGAAACAATAACCAACACCAGAGACATCTCAATTGGTTTTGCTTTCAAAATTCTCACTGACAAATTTATGTTGAGCAAATGTTCTGCTCCATGGGTGCCAAAACTGTTAGGCCCAGATCAGCTGCAGAGAAAGCAGAAAGTTTAAACAAATGGGATCAAAATCTTGAAGAATTTCTTTAAAAAATGTTAAGAGAAGATGACACATGGCTTTACCAGTATGATACTGAACACAAAGCACAATCAAAGCAATGGCTACCTACAAGTAAAAGTGGTCCAGTCACAGCAAAAGTGGACTGGTAAACAGCAAAAGTCATGGCAACCATTTTGGGGGATTCAACAGGCATTTTTCTTGTAGAATTTCTGGAGAGCCAAAGATGAATACTGTTTGGTTATTATGAGAGTGTTTTGAGAAGGTTAGCCAAAGTTTTAGCAGAAAAATGTCAAGGAAAGCCTTGCCAGAGAATCGTTTTCCACCATCACCACACTCCTGCTCATTCCTATCAAACAAGGGCAAATCTTGTCAAGAGTTTCAATAGGAAATCATTAGGCATTCACCTTATAGTCCTGATTTGTCTCCTTCTGACTTCTTTTTTGTTTCCTAATCTTAAAAAAATATTTAAAGAGCATCCATTTTTCTTTAGTTAATAATACAAAAACGACTGCATGGATATGATTAAAGTCTCCAGACACTCAGTTTAATTGGGATGGACTACATGGCTGATAGAACCACTTACAAAAAGGTCTTGCACTTAATGGAGTTTATGTTGAGTAATAAAATATATATTTTTATTTATAAATTCAATTTTTCTATGAACCTTTTGAATTCTCCTAGTATATATTCACATGTTACCCCAGGCCACACCAATCTGATGGTTCAAAAAAAAGATCTGAGTAGCTGCAACTAAATACTATTTCCATGAATACACCCTGCCCTGATGTGCTCCTGGAGTCTCTGGTGGGTACTGCATGTGTCCTGGAGAGCTAGCTCTAGTTTTCTAACTTTCATAACATGTTTACCATTTTCTGTCTCTTGCTAATGTCTCCAAAAAATGCCACTATACCCTTATCCAAATCACAACCAGTTGTGAAGTTTCTACCAGAAAGACTTATTCTCTTCAGCTTTTTGGTTTCCAGTGAGTATCGTTTTTCTCACTGCTCAGCTTGTTGAGTCCATCTGAGGTTAAGTATGATTTAACAATTACTTCTATTTGGGAAAGTTCACATTAGCTCATGCCACTTCTGTGACTCAGAATTCTCTCAGTATTTTATAATTATTTTAAGTGAGTTTCCTCTTTCTATTGTGTTTCTCTCTTTCTTCTTTCCCCTCCCTCCTTTTCTTCCTTCTTTAAACCCACTCTGTAGTCCTTCTCCTGGGAAATTAAAGAAATAGCCAAAATGAACTGTAATGAACTTAGGAAGAAAAATGGTTATTCTATTGTACAAGCAGAAAGTTATTTCAGTAACAGATATTCAAGCCCTTCAGGAAATTGTAAGCAGGAACTCTAATGTTAGAAACCAAGATAGCAACTCTGTTTCTTGGAAGTTTGCTTTATGGTTCTTTCTTTGAGACCAGCTTTTGTTCCTTCTTTATGTACCTATTCTCTTATTTAGGGAGAGAATAACTGATTCAGAGGACATTAACATTATCAGCATTCATTGAGTATTAACCAGAGTCTCTGAACACTACTTAATATCATCTGGGAGAAAGAATCTAATTGACCCATTTGGAGTCAGGTGTGTACCTTTGGTCCAATAAGCTGTAGCCATAGATCTTGTCCATCATCTTATTAGTAGACATTGAGGTAGACTTTCCAAGAAGTGCTATGAACAGTATTTTGAGTGAAGAACATTTCCTGGAGAAGGAGGTATCAGAAGAGGAATTTACTTTGCCAAACTTGGACCAAATGTAGATATCCTGCTTTCTTCATTTTGGGTGAGTTTTTCCCAGGAGACTCTTAAAATAAGTGGATTTTTGTGGGACTTCCCAAACAGTCTTCCCAGGACAGACTCAGTCATGCCTGCATCTTGCATAAAGCATAGCCTTCATTCTCACTAAGTTCTCTTACATATTATTATAAGGAGATGAGCTTTCTGTCCTAGGAAATATTAAAAGTAAGAAGGGACTCCTGTAAGAAATTGTAGGAAAGATGATCCTTGGTCTGTAAGTTAGTCAAGATAGTTTAAAATTCATCAGTAGCTGGGATCGGCAGGTGGGATGGTGGTTAAGGGCATTGGACTCCCACATGAATGACTGCGGTTTAAGTCCTGGATGTGGTGACCTGCTTTCCCTCTTTCTCTCTCACTCTGTCCCTCTCTGGTCAGATTAAAATAAATAAATAAATAGATAAATTCAAATAAAATAATTCTTAAAAAAATCCATCAGTAATTTAAGTATACAAGCATGCAAGTTGATTCACCAGTCAGCAAATAGTTAAATTTGCATATTCTCCTAAGTTGTCTAAAGGCTTGAATCTCTACAAAATAAACCTATTCTTGAAATTAGTTTAAAATATATTTTCTTTTTCTAATTTATCTACATTTAATCACAAATTTTCAGTATATATTTTTCCAACACAAATACCATGCATGTCAGTCAAGACAAAGATATTATCATATACATTATCATCAGCAAATAACTTCTCATTTTTTGTCAGTGAAGCATACTTTTTTTTTTTCCTTTTTCTTTTTTTGGAGAGGTTTTTGCTATAGGGCACGTGCACTCGCCAGACAGACAGAGAGAGACAGAGAGACAGAAAGCGAGAAATCACCCCCCAGGGGGGATGGTCACGCCGCAATCCCTTCTCCTCCATTCTCCTCTCGGGATCTTGGGCACACATGCACACACGCCCGGCATGAGTTTAAGCCACTGGGTCTGGGACTCAAACCGCAGTCGACTACGTGGGAGTTCAGCAACATAGCCATTACGCTAACTGCTGTTCCCCAGTTAAGCATACTTTTACCAGCTTTTCTTTCTCCTTTCCCTTCCCTGCCTTCCATACTAAACTTTTTTTTTTTTTTTTTTTTTTTTTTTTTTTTACATTTTATTGATTCACAAAAGATCTTAAAGTATGGTCAAAGCTAGAATCTAGTGACAAGTGCACTGTAATTTTCTTCTGAAACATTTTTTTCTCTCTTTCCATTCCCCCCTTTACTAAAGAGAAGTATAAAATAAACTATTTGCAAAAAAATAAAAAATTAGGCCAGTCTCAATTTGGTCTGTTATTTGCACACAGCCCCATAAGAATTCAATTTCTGATGCAAGGCAACAGAAACTATTGTATTATTGAACTTATGCAAATAACCATCCTGCCACAAAATAAGAATGCTCACAAATACTTTCCAATTCCAAAGGGTCAAGAAGGAGAAAAGTTTATGTTTCAATTAAAAAAATTCTTTTTTTTTTTTTTTTTTTAAACGAATTGCTGAACCTATCAACAACTCAGTAGAAAACAAAAATCTTTAAATCTGGAAGACAAAGCATAGAAGAAAACCAGTCATGTTTTAGAAAAAAGTCATAGAATTCTATTTCACCAGTTCAGTCTCTTGTAATCTCTCTTTTGTTGAATTTTCTGTGTTACTGTGGTCTGACCTTTCCATTAACATTCAACATAACCATTGATATTTCAGAACTTGTCTCTATTATTAACCTGGCTTTTTTCTTGGTCATTTTTTTGTTCTCTTATTTGTCTGTCTGTCTTCAGTTTTCCTGGTGAAGCACTTCCTTCAGAACTTCTCAAAGAGCTGGTCTGGTTTTGGTAAATTCTTTCAGGTTTTGTTTATCTGAGAATGCTTTTATCTTTTCTTCTCACATGAAGGATAATCTTGCCAGGTATAGTATTCTTGGTTGATATTGTTTTTCACTTAACCCTTTGAATATATTTTCCCATTCTTTCCTTGCTTGCATTGTTTCCAATGAGAGGTCCGATGATAGCCTGATGGGATATCCTTTGAAAGTGACTTGATAGTTTTCTCTTGCCAATCGTAGTATCTTGTCTCTGTGGTTTTGGTCAATCTGGCTACGATGTGCCTTAGAGAAGATCTCCTTGGGTTGATTCTATGTGGGGTCCTTTGTATTTCTTGGATCTGGATATTTGAATGCCTCTCTAGTTTTCTAAGTTTTCTTCCAGGATTTCATGGAATAGATTAACAATGCCCTTATTAGTTTCTTCACCTTCTGGGATACAGATTATCTGGATGTTTCGGCATCTAATGGTATCCAGTATTACTCATATATTATTCTCATGCTTTGGGTTATTTTCTCAGTCTTTTTGGTAAATTTTTGTAGGTCAGAGGTTCTGTCTTCTACATCTGAGATTCGATCTTCTGCATGATCTAATCTGCTTTTAATACTTTCAAGGGTAATTTTGATTTTATGTATTACAGCCATCATTTCTAACAGTTCCCCTTGATTCTTTTTATGGGGTGTATTTCCTCTTTCAGATTGTGGAAGAACTTCCTCACCTCCTGGAACTTGTTGTCTCTTTTCTCCTGCATTTTCTGGAGTTCATTGTCTCTCTTCTCTTGCATCTCTGTTAACTTTGTCACTATGAATATCATAAATTCTTTATTTGACATTTCCACGAGTTCCATTGTACTATCTATAGATGGTGAAGGGCTGTTCTTTCCCCTTGGGGAGAGATATTTTCTTGATTTCTCATATTTCTTGTGCCTCTGTGGTGGTTTTGGTCATCTGATTGATTGTAAGTTACTCCCTACTTCAGGCTTTTCGCTGGATGTAGAGCCCATAGGAGAGGTTTGGGGCAGAGGCTTTTCAGTTAAAGGGACAGGGCTAGGCCAACTTCAGATGCAGATGGATTCTGGCTTTTTCCTGGGTGTTGGGCCAGGAGGAGAGGTTTGAGGCCTAAAATATATATTCTTACTGTGACTACATATTCATTTACTTTGCCAGAAAAAGAAGGACACATGAGGTTAATAGTTGTAAATCAGTCTTAAAGGTTTGCTTGTGCTTTTTACCAAGTGAGGGGATTTTAAGAGTGATTTTCCAGGTCATCAAACTAATTACTTTCAGTATTTTTTAAAGAACAAGTGTGATAAGAAAAACTAGCTAGGCGAGTACAGTCAAGGGACTGGCTACCTTGAATACAAAGCAGATGCCCAGCGATGAATTTGGGGCAGTTGATGTTGTGTTTGCTAAGTGGGGACCATCGAGGTTTTAGGCCCATTTAACAACTTCACTTTTGTTTTTGCAATTTCATTTTAATTGTGTTTCTTGCTCAAGGTAGAAATCTTGAGTCTTAATTTTGATTTTTTTTTTTTTAATAAACAAACTATCTTCAATGCGTCAACACTTTTTCCTTTTTTGTTTCCTTTCTCCTGTTTCATAGAGTGTGAGAACTTGCTGATTATACTCTGAAAGCAAGTGGTGCCACTTGTTCATGAACGGTTGGTTTGCAGGTCTCTCTCCTGTTAATTCATGCTGAAGATTTCTGAGTTCTCACACCACTGCACTTTAATCCTTTGGAGTTCTGGGAAGTATAAGGGTCACCTTTCTTGTTATGCAAATCATTATTGAAAAACATACTATTTCCTCAGAGAATTTATTCCCTTTTCTCCCCTAGTGGGGCTAACAATGATGTAATAACTGAATGAAATATAGGGAAGCATGATAATTTACTACAAAGAGCATGGGTTTTCAAAACCGATGGCAGTGTGAGTACCAACTTGATCCTGTGCTCTTTTGGACTTATGCAGATAGGGATAACAACCTCATGGGAGTGTTGGAAAAAGTAAATGATAAATATTATTTCTTTTTCTCTTCCATGGCTTTGAAGATTGCGGAGAAAACTTAATGGGAGGATTAAATGGCCTTGATATCAGATGGCAGGGGACAAAGCCCTAGAAACCTGAATGGAGAAGGTAAGAAGAAAAACAATGGCCACTGAAACAGTTTTAGGACAGGGTAAGAGAAAAAATGTACTGATGATGCTTGGGGTTTTCTTCAGCCACTTTGCAATTTTAAGCAAGGATTTGTCTTGGAAGGTACAAAGTCCAAAATTCTTAATCTAATTTTTATTACATTTTAAAAAATGTAAAAACATATGCCTGGTTTTTAAAAAATGAAATAAAATAGATAGCTTATAACAGGAAACGAAACAAAAACAAAACACAAAACAACTTCTGTACCATCCCACTCTGGCAAGTCAAAATCTCTTTCCCCAGAAAAAACTTACTAGTTTTAATTCCATTATTTTTTCTGCTTTAGACATTTTATGAATTTCCTATAAGAAGTGAAGATTTAATTTATTTCACCTATTTAGGGGAGAAAGAGAATTTAATGAGAACATATATAAGTGGACTTCAAAACACTCATGAAAAAACAGAATTGAAGTGTGAGTTTATTTTGGTGTAAAAAAAAAACCCTTTGAAATTCATAGCGTTTGCATAATATTTTCCATGAACTTTTTGAAGACCCCGCCCATATAGAGGGTAGCCATTTTAGCTGAAAGACATGTGTCTCTCTTTAGGTCTGAAACTTTTATCTTACTGTATCTCTGTCAATGCCCACATCATCAGTTTCCTCCCTTTCTTTCTTTTTTGCTGGAAGGAACATGCACTTGCCAGAGGGCAAGAGTAAGAGAGGGAAAGAGAAAGCACCTCCAATGTGGTATGGCCATACTGCAACCCCTTCTTCATTTCTCATTCTGTTAGCATTTGTAAACAGTAAACATGCCATAGTACCTGGTATGTTTCTGAAGCTATTGAGGCTGGGATCTGAACCATGCTTGGTCTTGTGGGATCTGACTCCCAATGCATAGCGCTTAGCCACTGTGCTACAATGATGGCTCCTTTTCTTCATTTTTTGAGAGGTTCTCTTTCTCTCTGAAAATTTGTTTAATGTCTAATTCTCTTTCTCTTTTCACAGTTTTCACAGTTTATTCTGAGAGAGTATTTTACCATTGTCTCCATTATTTCCTTTGAATTTGCTTTTTTGGTGATTATGTTTTTTTTAATTTCTGAGAATTATTTCTAGTTCTCTGGTTGTTCCTTTTTTTTTTTTTAATACCCTCTTGCTCTTGGTTTATTAATTCATTTTTCCCCCTCAAACCTCTCAGAACTAGGTTTTTTTTTTTCTTGAGAGATTTTCGCTATAGGGCGCGTGCGCTCGCCAGACAGACAGAGAGAGACAGAGAGACAGAAAGCGAGAAATCACCCCCCAGGGGGGATGGTCACGCTGCAATCCCTTCTCCTCCATTCTCCTCTCGGGATCTTGGACACGCACGCACACGCGCCCGGCGTGAGTTTTAAGCCACCCGGTCCAGGACGCGAACAACGGTCAACTACGTGGGAGTCCAGCGACATAGCCATTATGCTAACTGCTGGCCCCTCAGAACTAGGTTTTAAAGCTTTTTTTTTTTTTTGGTTTGTTTTTGTTGTTCCTACATTATCTGTTTCTTCTCATTCAGTTTTGCCATAGGGCGGGCGCCACCACGCCCCTCTCATTCAGTTTTTATATTTGTTTAATATTATCTTTTAACCCATGGTGAAAGTTTTGATAAAATATCTGAGAGTCTTTGATTATCAGTTTATATTAAGAATGAAGGAATACTGGGCCAGTAGGTGGTGTAGTGAGTAAGGTGCTGGATCCCACACGGTCAACTCTATGGTTGAGTTCCCACCCAGCCACTTGAGAGACATGCTAAGCACATATGCCAGTGTACCCAGGGTGTACAGAGGAGAATAGAGGACAAGGGAATATAGCATGGTCATACGCTCCCCTTTCCAAAAGGTGATTTCTCATGTTCCCTCTCTCTTTTCTCCCTCCAGTGAATGATGTACCCTATGGCAAGAACCTAAACAAAAACAGAAACAAAAAAAACAAAAAAGAATTAAGGAACACTGTCTGCAAGCTCTATGGGCTTAGGCATGGAGCTGACAATAACCAGCTGTGGTGTAAAGAGCACAGAGGCAGCCCTTCATCTGGCCAAGGGTGAGAGTGGGAGTGTTCCCAGAAGTCAAAATAAGGGCCTTATTTTGAATCCTAGCAACTATATTACCTCTCCTCCTCCTTTATTGGATGATGTATAGTCTGCTAAGTTCTTCGGAAAGGAGACTTCTTGAGTTTTGTGTTGTCTGTTTGTTTTGTTTAGGGATAAAGAGTTGGCTACTGGACCTGCATAGGTAGAGGAGGGATCTTAGATAAGCCCATTGTTTTCAGCCCTGTCTTTTCTTTCTCCTTGTCTGCCAAATTTACAACTGCCAGGTCTGAAGTTTCAGTCCTCCTAGGTTGTATCCCTCTGCAAAGCTTGTGTATTGTAGCCTTCTCCACTCCTTTCAATCACAGTCATTTTCCCATTTGCTTTTCATACAGGGCATTTTTTAAAAGTTCATAGAAAATATATATTAGGGAAAAAAAGTACATGTGGATTTAATTATTTTTTTGCACTGAAACAAACTTGTACTTTCAGTCCACATTTCCATGAACTATTTGAAGTTCTTTGTATTTGAGAATTTGTTGAAATATGTTATCTGATGATGGTTCTTCATTCATTTTACTGTGTGGGTTTACTTGAAAAGGAAATACATCAATATGGTTTATATGGTGTGCCAGGAGAGTGGAGGGAAGCAAACAAGTCAGTGGAGTAAGCCATTGTGCTATGGAAGACACAACCACTCTTACTAAAACCCCGTGCCTTCTTTTATTATCTAGTGCCCTATATTTTTAAGGTATCTTCAATTAATCTGAAAGAAACATCATTCTCTCGATGTCCTGGATCAACATCTTAACCTTTTAGCTCTTCTAGCTCCTCTTTCTCCCACAACCTATTCCACACACGAACCACGCACTTTCCTCTACCTGCCGTAGCAATGTTTTTCTGAGTCTGCATTTCTCTCAGGAATATTTTTCCTTTGGAAATCACGGAAAAGAGGGAAAGTATAAGCATTTACAGTACTGTCCAAATTTTGTGCTATGGGGGTCGGGGAGTGGGGAAAGCTGTTAATCACTACTTTAATGGTTTTTACCCCATCAAAATAAAAGAATGAATTTCCCTGGAGCAATAAAACAGTAAGGTCAAGTCTTTTTCCTTACAAAGAAATAAAGCCAGGTAGTTGGGTAATAAACAACAAAGAAAGAGAGTCACCTGATTGAGGAATTATTTTTTTACTGTAGGAATAGGTATTTTCTAGATCCATAAAAATTAAGTAATAGACACAACTTTTTAAAATAGGAAGTGACTGAATCAAGCTTTTGTTTACATTTTTTAATAATATTACATTTTGTTAACTCAAATTGCTGAAATCACTTTTGAATTTACTCAAAGTCACAAAGATATATATCCACTTGGTTGTCTCCCCATCACAGTCATAAATACAAAGAGTGAAGGCCTGTAAATCTGCCATTTCATTGCAAAAACAACACCTTGACAATTTAACTAATGATTTCCTCATACCACTTCTATTACACAAAGAAAGGTTTCTCTTTTTTGACAGAGGAAGACATCCTTCATGTATTATTTTTTTGGAAGGGTAGAAATGTATATCTTGATGATATAGAACTTCAAATCGATGACTAGAAAAAAGTCAAAGAAATAAACATTCTCTCTCAATGCTTTTTATAAACTCTTTCTCTCACTCTTACTTTCTTGTTCTCTTTCTAAATATAGTTTATAAGAGGATGCTTTAATGTAGACTTTGGTGCCTAGGGTCTGATAGACCTCACTGGAGGGCTCTAATCAAAGTCTCTATTTCTTATTCCTTTGTTTTAGTCAATCTAGTGCAGTCACTGTTCCTTGGCCAGGCCTACCCTTTCTCCCTTATGCTTTTGTGTACCTTGTTTTCCTTGCTGGAAATGTTCTCCACTTACGCTTTGCGATCCTATTCTGATCTCACCTCCTCTGTAGAGACATAGGTGACTGCTTCTCCCTGAAGCATTCTCTCCCTTCTCTGAATTTCTATTCCTTGTATTGTCTGTTTTGTCTTATACCTCTAGTATTTCTCCTACTGCTGCAGAATTACTCAGCATCTTAGCTTTTAGGTGTTTTATGAACAAAATAGGCAGAATTTTAGAAGTAAGAACAGATTCATTAAAATTTAATTTACGAGTCTAATATTTTACATATTAAAAATAATAGTTCTGTTATACCCGACAGATGGAAAATATGAATTATTTAATCAAAATATTTAAAACTAGCTAAATGACAAATATATCAATCAATAGGTCAGTTTTCTCATCTAGTTATCTTCATTCTCTATTAGCACTAAAATAGAAAATACTAGTTTTCGTAGATAGTTATACCCATTACATTTGAACATAGGCCAGAAATTTCTCACTAAAGACTAGTTACAATATTCTTTCCCTTTAAGTTGATGGGCACACCTACTATAAATCTGGAAAGCTGAGTTATTTATATTGAGAGAGAGTGGTGAAGGATTTCTAATCCACTATTTGGTAGCATTTGGCTTGGCTAAATATTTCTTCATATTCTTTGGCAGTTTGTGGATACAGATTAAAAATATTTTCAATAATGGGTTATGTTTTTTTTTCCTTACATGATTACAGGAAATAATTCAGTGTTGAGGAGGGTTAAAACCATGTTGAGAGACAGCTCCGTGGCTCCTGTGATCTAGCCATTTTGGGAGAAAGGAAGATGTCCCACTGATAACTGGGCCTCCAGCATACAAAACTCGTGTGAACAGCCCTTCTTCAAGAGACAGACAGCTCCATGGCTCCTGCGATCTAGCCATTTTGGGAGAAAGGAAGATGTCCCACTGATAACTGGGCCTCCAGCATACAAACTCATGTAGTAGGAAGACCCCTTTCAAGTCTCCTGTCTCTGTATCAGTCTTTGTCTCTCTCTACTTCTGTCTCTGTCCTCTCTCTCTCTCTCCCTCTGTCTTTTTTTTTAATTTTTGCTTTTTAGAATTTTTTAAGGTGAGGCATTTTATAGGGCCCTTTGGCCCCTCCTAGGCCTTTATCTTGTTAATAATCCCCTCTCCTCCTCCCAGAACAGCCCTTCTTCAAGAGACAGACAGCTCCATGGCTCCTGCGATCTAGCCATTTCGCGCTGTGTGGTTTTCTAATTTTTGAGTTTTATTAAAATTTTTTGAATATTAATTTTTTTAGATTTATTTAAAAGTTTTTCTCTTTCTCTGTTTCTTGTCTTTTTTTTTTTTTTTTTTTTTTTTTTTTTTTTTTTTTTTTTTTTTTGCTGTTGTTGGTATTGTTTCCCTCTCTCTGCTTCCTTTTCTGCATACTCCTCGACCCTCAGATTGAACTTCCAAGCTTGGGAAGAAACCGACCATCCACCAGATGACTAGAAATCGCTGCAGGACCACAAGAAATATGGGGAAGCAGGAAAATACCTCTCCCACAAGGGAAATGGATAGCTCCTCTTCATCCACACACAGTTCAATGGAAATCATGGAAATGTCTGATAAAGAATTCAGAACATTTATAATGGCAAAGCTAACAGAGATGGAAGAGAAGAGAGACAAGGAACTGCTGAAGAGGAAGGAGAAAGGAGTTGAAGAGTTCCAGGAGGTGAGGAAATTCATGCAAGATCTAAAAGAGGAATTTCACACTGTTAGAGATGAAGGCTATAATACAAGAAGTCAAAATCTCCCTTGAAAATATTAAAAGCAGACTAGATCATACAGAAAATAGAATTTCTAATGTAAAAGAGAAAATGGCTGGCCTAGAAAAATCCACCATGAAGACTGAGAAAATGACCCAAAAATTTGAGAATAATGTGCAAGAAGTACTAGATACAATTAAACGTCCAAACATCCGGATAATAGGCATCCCAGAGGGTGAAGAGACTCATAAGGGCATTGATAATCTATTCTATGAAATCCTGCAAGAAAACTTTCCAAACCTGGACAGGCACTCAAAGATTCAGTCACAAGAAATACAGAGAACCCCAAATAGAATCGACCCAAGAAGATCTTCTCCAAGACACATTATAGCCAGAATGACCAAAACAACAGACAAAGACAATATACTAAGACTGGCAAGAGAAAAAAGGCAAGTTACCTACAAAGGGTATCCCATCAGACTAACGGCAGACCTCTCATCGGAAACAATGTGAGCGAGGAGAGAATGGGAAAATATATTCAAAGTATTAAGGGAAAAGAAATTTCAGCCGAGAATTCTGTACTCAGCAAGGTTATCGTTCATTTGGGAAGAAAAGACACGAACTTTCCCAGATAAACAAGACCTGAAAGAATTTACCAGCACCAGACCAGATCTCCAAGAAGTTCTTAAGGGAGTGCTATGTCAGTAAAATTAAATGCAGACACACAGAAATAAGAGTTCAAAAACTAAGAAAATGGGCAATTTAATTGTAGGGACAAAGTCTGGAGTTGAGTATTATATCCCAGAATTCAATCTGGAAGATTGTACCTCAACAGAAACAGAAGAAAGATTAAGTACAGGAGTCTGAACTGATAAAACAGCATTCTCTGACTTGACTAAGATATTGCTGCTTTTCTTCTAAGCTTTGTTGTCCGGTTTTAAGGATTTTTATCCTGTCTTGAACTGTCAATAGATTCATGTACCTACTATTTGAACAAAATACCAACCTGTTTCTAGGCTTCAAATTTCAAGGAAATAACCTTACCAGTTCAAAACTGCCTTTCTTGAAACCACCAGCTGAACTTGCTATTGAAAGTAGTTAGATTACTTATGATATGGTATGGTCAAGAAAATGTTGGGGGAAAAGGAATTGAAGACAACTGTAGACAGCAGAAATAGTGTAACAAGAGAGTGGAATAGGGCAGAGGGTCAGACATGGGGTAAAAAACATAGATATATGAAAGTAGTAATGGAATTTTATGGATGATAACATTCATGATTAAGCCACTATGCAGTTTACTCTAGAGGAGAAACCACATTTAGTATGTTGTGATGATGCTCAGGGAATGAATGTAAATTTAAAAAAAAATTTCAGAGAAAAAAATACTAAAACTGTTACCAAAATTTAAAGAAAAAACTGTGTATTTGATGACCACAGTAAGCTATATAGCCCCAGCTAGGTACTATGTTCATTCTACTCACTGAGGTTTATGCCTAAAGTTAGACATGGGTTCTTGTGTATGTATATATCAGCTGTGATTGCTATTGCAAATATTTAGACAAATTAAGTTCATTAGCAAATCAATTAAATGGGGGGGGGGATAGGCATAGAAAGCAATCATGGATACCAGAGACAATGGGAGGAGGGTTGGACAGGGCAGAGGGTTAGGGATAGGGAATCAAGGATGGCAAAAAACAAAACAACAACAAAAAAAAATGCAAAATATACAAGACATAAGAAATGAAAAATTGTTTGTTGATAACACGTATGTTGATGTGCTTGTTTGAGCCAACAGACAGTGTATTTTGGATGAAAAATTCATTTTGTATACTGTAATGATGTATAACATATTAATGTTAAAAAAGAAAAATTAATAAATAAAAAAGAAAAAAAGAGAAAAAAACATGTTGAATAAACTATTTTCACAACAATTATGATTTTGGAATAATCTATTTTTAAAAATTGCTGCAGGTTGTGTGCTTGCCAGAGGGAAAAGGTGAAAAAGAGAGGGATAAAGCACTCTTGACTGGGATGGGGTTATGCCCTAGTCCCCTCACTTTCATTTCCCCATCTTGTAGGGATTTGGGGCATACCTGCACATGTGACTGTCATGTTTTTGAGGTGGGATCTGGCTCATTTAACCACCAAGCTATGAAGCAGCCCAATTTCTCCATTATCTTATATGCTAGTTTGAAGTTTGCAATGTTTGGAATATAAAAGTAACTATTCAAACAAATATCTTCTATTGCATGATAACTATCAAGCAGTATAAGCATTTTATATGGCTTTTCTCATGAAATTCTTAGGACAAATCTGAGGTAGGTACTATTTATTTGCTCATCTATTTATTTTAAAGAATTATTTTACTTTATTTATTTATTTATTTTAATTTGATCAGAGAGGGAAAGAGTGAGAGTGAGAGAGAAACAGAGAGAGGGAAAGTGATAAAGCAAACCACCAGGTCCAGGACTTGAACCACAGTTGGCCATGTAGGAGTCCAGCGCCCTTAACCATTATGCCACCTGCTAGCTCCAGTAGGTACTATTAAAAGTGCTTTTTATTGATAATGAAATTGATCCACAGAAAGATCAAGTGATTCATCTGAAGTCACATGACATAGGGCCCAGGTAGGTAGAAGATGTGCTGCTGTGTGATGCTGGACACAGTATGGGAATACTCCAGGACCACATGCTGGGTTTATCTGAACAAGCTGGGCATGCCTACAGGAGTGCTAGAATCCTGTGGGACTCCAGAGTTGGGAGATGGGTCGTGGTATAAGACCTGTCAAAGGTGCCTGTCTGTTTGTATCTGTCATAAAAGAAATAAATAAACTTTACCAAAAAAAAAAAGAAATCATAGAGCTTATGCATGGTCCAGCTAGGCTTTCAAGCCCGGCAATTTGACTCCAGATCCTTAAGATTTAACTGCTATGATTTCATTCTGAAGAACACCATTTAAGCAAGCTACTAATAGAAAGGACTGTGCTCAGAAATATCAACTTCATAAAATGTTTTAATCTCATTCATCATTTAACAAAAATTCAGGCAAGCACTACTTCCCTTGACAGCAAGTGTTCTTGTGTATGGAAAAGCAGCATTTTACACGGCTGCCATTTTCTTTGCCAAAAAGAGCTGAACAGACTGCAATTTGGTTGTATTTAAAATGTCACTATTTCCCTCAAAACCAAATGAATATTATAAGTAACACGCTTGGCCACCACTTGTATGCTGTGAGTACAGCTCTTTCTGGCTAGGCATTTGGGGCAAACTTTTTTCTTTGTCTAGAAGTGCCCCTCCCTTCCTACATATAAAACGGGTATAACATTTAGTATTTATTCCAAGACAATCTATGCTATGGGACATAAAGTAACTAGCTACTAAATAAGCCAAAATCTTCTGTTCCACAGATTTTCAATGAGTGAAGAAACAAAGTCATCTGACACTTATTTCACATGTATTTATGTGTGTTTCTGCGTATGTAAAAAGAGGCTTCTAAAAGTTAACAGAGAGACCAGCATATGGCATAGAAGTTACGTTGCTGGACTCCCACATGGCTGGCTACAGTTCAAGTCCTGGACCTGGTGACTTCAAACTCATGCCGGGTGTGTGTGCATGTGTACCCAAGATCCTGGGAGGAGAATGGAGGAGAAGGGATTGTGGCAGGGCCAGCCTCCTTGGGGAGTGATTTCTCACTTTCCCTGTTACCGTTTCTGTCTCTCTTCCCTGGTGGTGAGTGAATACATCCTAAGCCAAAAGCCTCTCAAAAAAAAAAAAAAAAGTTAGCAGAAAAATGGAATTAAAGTTCAAGTTTACTAGGGTGTAAAAAAGTATTTTTGAAATCTATGCATAGTTTAAATATGTATAAATATATTTTTTATATATGTGTATATATATATATATATATATATATATATATATATATATATATATAAATAAAATGTGGTTTGGTCAAACTTTAAAGCAAAATGCCACCTAACAGTACATACGTGACTGATTGCTCTTTAATATAGTATGCCACTGTATACTGTTATCCAAATGTTATATTATAGATTAATTTTACCAATAACTTGCTTTATGTGGTGATTTAAAATATGTCCATACATTTTCTGATAGTCTTTCCTTCAAAAGGTCAAACTTAATTCCCTTCCCCTTGAGTAGAAACTGGGTTTAGTAGCCCCCTCATAACAAATAGGATGGGGCAGAAATGGTGGGAGGCTTCTGAGACTATACACTATAGCTCTTTCCTTTCCCTCTTCATATTTTTCTTTCTTTCTTCAAAAAGTTGCTCTGGTGGAATCCAGCTGCCATTTTGCGAGAACATTCCAGGAGCCCCGTGGAGAGGTTCCTGTGTCAAGGAACTGAGTTCCAATAAGTATGAAGGAAGTGAGGTTCCCTGTAACATTCGTGTGCTCTCGCCATCATGGAAGCAGATGCTCTCACTCTGGCTGACCCTTCAGATCACTGCAGCCTTGCAGTCAGCTTGACCACTACGTCATTAGAAACTCGGAGCCAGAAGAAGCTGCTCCTAAATTCCTGACCCACAGAAATTATGAGAAAGTAAATATAAATTGTTTAAATATATGCTGCTAGGTGTTGTAGTAATTTATTACATTGCAGTAAATAACAAATGTACGTTGTTTTCACTGTACACACTATTCATCATTAACTTTGTGACTGGCTTTGTATTTTCTCTGTAAGAATCTGAATTATATTTCTTTTCTTCTTGGTGTAACTTAGAATACATTTTACTTGATCTTTTTCTTTAGCAGCAAAATTCATCATTTCTAACTGGACAAGTATGCACTTGCATTTGTACTAGGAAAACTTAATTGGTTTATTAGCATGGTCACTATGCTTCTTAAAAATGACAAGAAATTCTGATGGTTTCATACCACTATTGGGAAAAAATTATAACAACGAATTAAAGATAAAAAATAACTGAATCTTCAATCCTCTGAAAGCTAATTTTCGGTTTATTTATTGTTTGCACTTCATTTTAAACTGTCTTACAAAATTATGATACTTACAGATTCACTTATTATAGCTCATCCAAATTCATCCTCCATTTTTATATTCTGTTAACTACTTAACTTTATAATTTTTTGTCTTGATGGTAGGCTTTACATTAAAATTTCTAGCAATACTTTTATAATTATATTAACCACTTCTAAGTCATTGAGTCCTTTTGCAAAATGTAATCTAATATACAACAGTAACAAAGCTTGCAATATGACACATAAACAAAAAGGCAAAAAATACATAATATATGTCTACATGCCAATGATTCTTTGAAAATACCAATAAAAAAATCTTTAGTCATACTGATGAAAAAAATGGTAAGAAATGCAAGTTATCTTTATCACAAAATATAAGAGGGGACATCAATTAAAACAACAACAACAACAACAACAACAACAAAAAACCTGGGACCAGAAGATGGTGTAATGGGTAATGGTTAGGTTGTTGGATTCCCACATAGCTGACTGTGGTTCAAGTTCCAGACCTGGAGGTTTTAAACTTATTCCAGGTGAGTGTGCATGTGTCCCCAAAATCTCAAGAAGAGAACAGAGGAGAAGGGACTGTGGCATGACCATCCCCCCTGGGGGGTGATTTCTCACTTCCTCCGTCTCTCTGAAGAGCACATGCTCCCTATTGCAAGGCTCTCTCTCTAAAAGAAAGAAAGAAAGGAAGAAAGAAGAAAGAAAGAAAGAAAGAAAGAAAGAAAGAAAGAAAGAAAGAAAGAAAGAAAGAAAGAAAGAAAATCTATTGATATTAAAATAGTAAAGAGAAAATGATAGTGATTTTAGCCAATAAGTTGGATAACATAGATGAAATAGAAAATTTATCCAAAAAACTCAAACTACCAAAGTAAATTTAAATAGATATAAATAATGCAATTAGCTCAGTACCTAGTAAAAAAAACAAACAAACAAACAAACAAAAACAACAACAAAAAAAAAACAAATTCATAGATAAAAATCTCTCCACAGGGACCAGCAGTTAGTGTATTGGCTATGTCGCTGGACTCCCATGTAGTCGACCTGTGGTTCAAGTCCTGGACTTGGTGGTTTAAACTCACTCCAGGTGCATGTGCGTGCATGCCCAAGATCCCAAGAGGAGAAGAGAGGAGAAGGGATTGTGGCGTGGCCATCCCCCCTGGGGGGTGATTTCTCGCTTTCTATCTCTCTGTCTCTCTCTGTCTTTCTGACGAGCGCACATGCCCTATAGCAAAAACCTCTCCAAAAAAAAAAATATATATAGCAAAAACCTCTCCAAAAAAAAAAAAAATCTCTCCATAAAGACTCTGGTACAGATGATTTCAGTGATAAATTATACCAAACATCTAATAAACAAATAATATAAACTTTACCCAAAGTCTGCCAGAACATAAAAGAGGCACAAAATTTTTCTATCTCATTTTATGATGTCAGAATTCCCTTGATCCAGAAATGGGGAAAAAGTCATAAGAAAAGAAAACTCAAGACCAATATTCCTTATGAACATACTAGCAAAATACTAACAAAATTTTAACAAATCCTCAACAGCAATTTTAGCAAATCAAATCAAGCAATATATTAAAAAGGATAATATAATTTTGATACTACATTCAAAAGCAGTGTAATCTATTATATTAATAAACTAAAAAAGGAAAAACTATTTGATCATCTCAGTAAATACAGGAAAAGCATTTATCAAAATTCAACACCCATTTATGATAAAAACTAGAAATACAAGATAATTTTATCAACATAAATTTGTTGAGTGTTTCGTTAATGAAAAACTGTAAGATTTTGTCATTTTCCCCCCAAGTCTTTTAAGATAAATATGATTTTGTACTTTATTCTATTGATTAGTTTATTCTTTTAGTTGATTTTTTTAGATTGTCCTAAAATAAATTCCACTTGGAGTTGGTATTTAATCTTCTTAATATGCTGCTGAATTTAGTGTTCTATTATTTATTTAGTTTAGTTTTTTTTTTCCCCCCAATAGTCATGTGTACTAACTGGAGAGAGACAAAGAGAGACAGAGAAAGGGAAAGTGAGAAATCGCCCCCTGTGGGTGATGGCCATGCTGCATTCCCTTCTCCTCCTTTTTCTTTTTGGGGAGCCTGGCATGACTTTTCAGCCACTGGGTCCAGAGTTGAAGTGTGGTCTGCCATGTGGAAATCCAGTGTTTTAACCCATCACCTACTGACCCCAGTGTCCTATTATTTTATTGAGGATATTTATGTTCAGAATTATATTTTTTAAAATTACAGCTTTGTTTTTTTCTTGTAATGGCCTTTGGCACCAGGGTAATATTAATCTACAGAATAAGTTGGGAAGCATTCTAAAAGACAGTTTTGATTTGAAAAAGGTAAAATGAGGGGGACCAGCAGTTAGCATAATGGCTATGTGGCTGGACTCCCACGTAGTCAACCATGGTTTGAGTCCCGGATCCGGCAGCTTAAACTCACACCGGGCGCATGTGTGTGCATGCCCAAGATCCTGAGAGGAGAATGGAGGAGAAGGGATTGCGGCATGGCCATCCCCCCGGTGGGTGATTTCTCGCTTTCTGTCTCTCTCTCTCTCTCTGTCTGTCTGGCGAGCGCACGTGCCCCACAGCAAAAAAAAAAAAAAAGGCAAACCAAAACAAACAAAAAAAAACTCTCCAAAAAGAAAAAGAAAAAGAAAGGTAAAATGAAACCTTCAGGGAAACAGGCTGAGTTAAACACATACAACTATTCTCACTTCTTCCTAAAACCTGAAAAAGGTCTCCAAAATGGTATTATATAAATCCTCAGGTCAAGGAAAAACAAGAGAAGAAAACAACTGCAACAAAACATAAAAACTGATGGGAAAAAAAAGAAATAGGCAAAATTAGGTCTTGATAAATGAAGTAACAGATCTGAAGAACTGAATCCTAATTGACTCACATGAAAACACCAAACATTACCATGATTGTATGGTGTATACTATCAAAAAGCCTCAATAATTATCAATATTAGCTACTCTGAAAATGTCGGTGAATGTTGGGCTAAAATATGGAGAATTAGTAATTTTTTTTTAATTTAAGGAAAGTTTAAATTCACAGTCCTCTTCCTTTCTCCATTACCTGAGTGAGTGTCCCTTTCTCAACCCCACGGCAGTAGAGGACCTGAAAGAGCTACCTAGAGAGAGTAAGTAAGAAGGTTTCTGAACCAAAAGTTGGGATGATGTGACACCAGGGCCAACAAAGAGTAGATGAGTCATAGATGAGAAAAAAACTTAAATACTCCTTCCTTAGTAAAATTTTAATAACTTCAGAGATAGAAAATACTGCAACTACAAAAAGAGAATGGTTTAAGAAAAAAAATGTTCAGAGAACAAAAACTATCAAGTAATAAAACATTATAGTAAAACTGAAAAATTAAATTGAAAGCCTTCAAAGATAAAACATACAGTAGAGAAAGTATAAAAAAAAATTAGAGAACTAGTGCAGAGGTCCAATAAGCTACAGTTCCAGAAGACAAAATAGAGAACATGGAAGAAAGGGTGCCCTAATATATTTAAACAAAATGTCCAGGACAAAGAATATAAGATTTTAGATTAAAAGGGCTCACTGTTTTTTTCTAGAGTAACGAATAAAAGCAGATTCACAGTAAGTAATTGGAAATTAAAAGCATCAGAAACAATGAACAAATCCTAAAATCTTCCAGGTATATAAATAAATTCTTAATAAAATACTAGGAATTGGGACCAGCAGTTAGTGTAATGGCTATGTCGCTGGACTCCCACGTAGTCGACCGCGGTTCGAGTCCCGGACCCGGTGGCTTAAACTCACGCCGGGCGCATGTGCGTGCGTGCCCAAGATCCCGAGAGGAGAATGGAGGAGAAGGGATTGCGGCGTGGCCATCCCCCCTGGGGGGTGATTTCCTGCTTTCTATCTCTCTGTCTCTCTCTGTCTGTCTGGCGAGCGCACGCGCCCTATAGCAAAAACCTCTCCAAAAAAAAAAAAAAAAAAGAAAAAAAGAAAAAAAAAATACTAGGAATTAATATGGATTTGAACTTAAGAACAGCACAGGAAAATAAAAGAAAATGAGAAATAACCTATTCCAAATCTTATAGGAAAATTATTTCCAACCTAGAATTTCATACCCAGCTAAACATTAATCAAATATTGGGATATTATAAAAATATTTCCAGATATGCGCAGTCTTAAACAAGTTATCATCCATGAGTGATTTCTCAAAAAGCTCCTGAGAGATGGTCTCTATTAAAATAAGAGAATATGTCAACTAGTGAGAAGCATGAGGAACAGGAAACTGAAGAGTTCACACAGGGGAAAGGCAGAGAGAATGCTCTGGATGATGATGAAAGATCTAAGAACTGTCAAATAGTTGAGGGGCAACTAATCTAGCTGGATATATGACATAGGCTTTGGGAAAGAGTTCTTGGGACCAACAGTTAGCGTAATGGCTATGCTGCTGGACTCCCATGTAGTCAACCACAGTTCGAGTCCCGGACCTGGCGGCTTAAACTCACGCCGGGTGCATGTGCATGCATGCCCAAGATCCCAAGAAGAGAATGGAGGAGAAGGGATTGTGGCGTGGCCATCCCCACTGGGGGTTGATTACTCTCTTTCTGTCTCTCTGTCTCACTCTGTCTTTCTGGCAAGCACACGTGCCCTATAGCATAAACCTCTCCAAAAAAAGAAACAAAAAAAAGGAAAGAGTTCTCTAAGGAGATGAAGCTGATAGAATGCCTCATGCAAATGGGGGAGGGCATACTCAGATGGTGAATCTAAAACTGTGAGTAATATACTCAAAATATGCAAATAAAAAAGCAAGCAAAATTATTAACTCCAGACCAAAGAAAAAAGTGGTAAAAGAAGAAGAAAAGCCCTATCAGTTTCTCAGCTGTGAATAGCATTTTCATAGTCACAATAAATATCTACTATTGGTGCTATAGCATTATGCTACGACTCTATGGGGAGGATGGGGGAAGAAGAGTGTAAAGACAATAGAAGCTGGAATTAAAATAAAAACTAAATCTTCATATTATTATGTCAGAATGAAATAAAAAAAGGAAATACCATTTTATATATATGAATAATACTATATAAGAGTCTCCAAAAAGTTCATGGAAAAAGCATACTCTGTATGGATTTAAAATTCTTTTGCACCAAAATAAGCTCATACTTTAACCTCACCGTCCATGTACTTTTTGAAGTCCCTTACATATTTAAGATGAACAAATATACATATAAAATTTTTTTTTATTCTTCTGAAAAAAAATTTTTTTATTAATTTACATTCATTCCCTGAGCATCATCACAACATACAAAATGTGGTTTCCCATCTAGAATAAACTGTATAGTGGCTTAATCATGCATATTATCATCTATAATATTCCATTTCTACTTTCATGTATATTTTTTTTTACCCCATGTCTGACCCTCTGCCCTATTCCACTCTCTTATTACACTATCTCTGCTGTCTACAGTTATCTTCAATTCCTTTTCTCCCAACATTTCATTGATCACACAATATCATAAGCAATCTAACTACTTACAATAGCAAGTTCAGCTGATGGTTTCAAGAAAAGCAGTTTTGAACTGGTAAGGATATTTCCTTGAAACTTAAGGTTTCAAGGTTAGTATTCTGTTCAAATATTAGGTACATGAATCCATTGACAGCTCAAGACAGGACAAAAATCCTTAAAACTGGACAACAAAGCTTAGAAGAAAAGCAGCAATATTTTAGTCAAGTCATAGAATGCTGTTTCATCAGTTCAGTCTCATGTACTTAATTTTCTTCTGTTTCTGTTGAGGTTTGATTTTCCAGATTGAGCTCTGGGATATAATACTCAACTCCAGACTTTGTCCCTACAATTAAGTTGCCCATTTTCTTAGTTTCTGAACTCTTGTTTCTGTGTGTCTGCATTTAATTTTACTGACATAGCACTCCCTTAAGAACTTCTTGGAGATCTGGTCTGGTGCTGGTAAATTCTTTCAGGTCTTGTTTATCTGAGAATGTTTGTGTCTTTTCTTCCCAAATGAATGATAACCTTGCTGGGTACAGAATTCTCGGTTGAAATTTCTTTTCCCTTAATGCTTTGAATATATTCTCCCATGCTCTCCTCGCTCGCATTGTTTCCGATGAGAGATCGGCCATTAGTCTGATGGGATCCCTTTGTAGGTAACTTGCCTTTTTTCTCTTGCCAGTCTTAGTATCTTGTCTTTGTCTGTGGTTTTGGTCAATCTGGCTATAACGTGTCTTGGAGAAGATCTTCTTGCGTTGATTCTATTTGGGGTCCTCTGCACTTCTTGAGAATGGATCTTTGAGTGCCTCTCCAGGTTTGGAAAGTTTTCTTGCAGGATTTCATGGAATAGATTATCAATGCCCTTATGAGTTCCTTCACCTTCTGGGATGCCTATTATCCGGATGTTCGGACGTTTAATTGTATCTACTATTTCTCGTATATTATTCTCAAATTTTTGGGTCATTTTCTCAGTCTTCATGGTGGATTTTTCTAGGCCAGCAATTTTCTCTTCTACATCTGAGATTCTATTTTCTGTATGATCTAGTCTGCTTTTAATACTTTCAAGGAAAATTTTGATTGCTTGTATTATAGCCTTCATCTCTAACAGTTTCCATCTGCTTCCCCATATTTCCTGTGGTCCTGCAGTGATTTCTAGTCATCTTGTGGATGGTCGATTTCATCCCAAACTTGGAAGTTCAATCTGAGGGTCGAGGACAGTGTAGAAAAGGAAACAGAGAGAGGGAAACAAAAGCAACAACAGCAAAAAACAAACAAACAAACAAACAAACAAAATAATGGACAACAAACAAAGAAAAAGCAAAAAAATGAAGAGAAAAACTTTCAAATAAGACAAAAAAAAGGAAAATTAATATTCAAAAAATTTCAAAAAAAACCCCAAAAATTAGAAAACCGCGCGGCGTGCTTGCGTGCCGCACGACATGGCTAGATCGCAGGAGCCATGGAGCTGGTTCTTGAAGAAGGGCTGTTCTGTTCCCTCCGCCTCTCCTGGGTTGGGAGGGGGAGAGGGAATTATTAACAAGATAAAGGGCTAGGCGGGGCCAACAGGCCCAGAAAGATGCCTCACCTTAAACGAAATTCTAAAAAGCAAAAATTTAAAAAAAAAGAAAAAAAAAAAGAGAGAGGACTCAGCGACAGAGACAGAGATAGAGAGAGACAAAGACAGATACAGAGAGAGGAGGCCTGAGTCTTCCTACCACGCGAGTTGTCTATACTGGAGGCTGAATTATCAGTGGGATCTCTTCATTCCTCTGTTTC
The DNA here is from genome assembly GCA_026018925.1 of Tupaia tana. Lineage (NCBI taxonomy): Eukaryota > Metazoa > Chordata > Mammalia > Scandentia > Tupaiidae > Tupaia > Tupaia tana. Next base: position 35,132,253 of record JAKSZU010000013.1, on the reverse strand, counting down.
CCTCAAAATGGCTAGATCGCAGGAGCCATGGAGCTGGTTCTTGAAGAAGGGCTGTTCTCCATATAAAAGTTATTTTGGAGTCATCAGGTGGTGTGGTGGTTAAGGCACTGGACTCCCACATGGTCAACCATGGTTTAAGTCCTGGACCCAGCAGCTTGGGAAACACGCTGGGTGTGTGTGCATTCATGCCCCAGATCCCAAGAGGATAATGAAGGAGATGGGACTGCATTGAGGCCATCCCTCCAAGGGGTGATTTTCCACTTTCTCTCTCTCTCTCTCTCTCTTTCTCTCTCTCTTTCTCTTTGTCTCTCTCTAGGAAGTGCATATGCCCTCTGGCACCCTAAAAAAAAGGAAACCTAAAAATATGTTATTTAGAGATATTGAGGTATATTGTGAAAGAATATGCTGAACAAATTGAAAAGATTGCCTTTAGAGATGGAAATAGGATGGGGGGTGGCGAAATTGCTATTTTTGGTACCAATTTTGAAGACGGATTGAATTTCGTATTGTGTACAAGTAAAATTTGGATAAACATCGAAAATAAAAATTTATTATACAACAGACTGAGAGTCAGATTTTGGCTGATTTAGGATGATACACAAATTACCCTCCTCCCCACAGCCCAACTAATACAGCCTGACAGTTCTTTGTGTGAATTGGTTGCATGTGAAATTTTGCTTTGATTACAGAAATGAAGGGTTTGTTTGTTTTTGTAAGAGAAAGCAATGAGAGGGAGATGATGATAGAGGAAATGTATGGCATTTAGCCCTCCTCTGCCTCTTGCCTTGATCTGGCCTGCTTATCCTGTTTCACCAGAGACCCAGAGATTTTTGAACATTCTTGACCAAATTGTCCTACTTCAATACCCTTGGGACAAAGGGCAGCTTAGAGATGGGGAGCAAACCAGTCTTCAGTTTTCCACAGAACTGTGTTCTGCTGCTTTGGAGTGCAAGGTAGCACTCAACGTACTGTCAACGTCAAGTGGGGGTACTATTAGCAGGGGCAACAATAAACCTACTTCAAGTAGCTTTGACTAGTTGGATAGAGCCAAAGAGAAAGAATATGGAAGATGGTGCTCTGTATTAGTGGCAAAGAAGACATGTCTTCAGCATATATATGTTTCCTTGAGTTCTCCTCAAAAAGTAAAGCTCAAGTCAATGATTTGACTATAGTGTGTGTGTGTGTGTGTGTGTGTGTGTGTGTACATATATATTATAACCCTTATTATTGATGTATCTTTTATTATGGAAAGTATCTTGGGGAACACGAGTGAGTACTGGAAAGACTGAGTAGGGAGAAAGTATAGCCAGTATACAAATATGTCACTAACTGATGGCCAGTTGGGTAATTGAGGCTTGTACCTAATAGGACTCTGAAAAGCCACCTAGAATTATCAGAATAATGCATTGGAGGGGTAATGGAAGCTGGAAACATTTATCCAGTACTCTTATTTGACCAGGTTTTATACTCCTGGAAGTGCCTTCCTCTGGTATCCTCCTCAGAATCAGAGATGCCTAGGGCAGAAAAATAAGGAATTCCCTGTGGAATGGAAGCTATGTGCTCTCAGGTTACTCTCATAAAAGTGGTTCTTACAGTAATTATGGGAGGAAAATGTGGTCCAGAAGATATGAGGTGAGGCACGAAAGGTTATGCTGCAGTGTGTGATAAATTCTATTGTGGATTCTCAGAAACACTTGGAAAGGGGAAAGGAGAGGTTTGAAGGAAAATCTTCTATGAACAAGTGTATGAGAATAACACTGAAACTTGGATTACTGATGTTAAAGTGACTATATCTGCAGACTGCTGAGGACTGGGTTATTTGGTTTATACTTCAATATATATTTGTGTTTTATAAGCACCCAACTCTTAAAAGGTGCTGGGAGAAGTAGAATTTGAAGATGAGGAATGCTTTTTTTTGTTTGTTTTTTCAGTCATTTTCACTCAAATCTACACCACAGAGGTGAGCTTACCTTGACCACATGTCCCTCCATCTCTACAAAAGTATACCCAGATGACTGAAAAATCACACTGAACTTTATTTTTGGACTTGAGAACACAAACTTTGATTTGTGAATAGAAAAATGGAAGGGATTGGGACTGGCTGAACAGAGCTTCCCAAAAGCCTTAATTGGCAGCAAATGGCACATTTTGAGGAATGTTTTTTCTCACCTACTATTCCTGGTTAGTCAATCAACTCTGCTACCATAGCTACAGCAGATGGAAGGGGCACCTGGAGGAGGGGCTAGAAACAACCAAGTATGGCCAGTGTGAGGCTAATCATACCCTGATCAGGCAGCTTTCCATCCTATCCCCATGTTGCCCTGTGACCTTGACATATGTCTTCAGCATCAAAAGGAACCCTGCACAGCTCCTTCCCATCTGGGGAATCTAGCTGGAGCAAGAGTGATTTCTGAACACAGTAAAATAAGCATTACACTGTGTGATGCTTTCTAATAGTAGGCACTTCTTACAGTTAGGTTGGAAAAAAATATGGAGACATTAGCATTTATCATTTCTCTTTATTATACTCTCCCCCATTCTATGTTCAAACATATATACAACTAGCTCTGTGAGTATTACCCCCAAGGATGTGTGTGTGTGTGTGTGTGTGTGTGTGTCTGTATGTGTGTGTGTGTCTGAGTGTGATCTATCGAGTAGATCTCATATGGAATAGAAATAGCCTGTAAGAGTTACTAGATTTTATGTTTAGATACCTACGCCCTTAGAGGATGAGGCTTTCTGAATTGAATAATACCCCACTCTCTGAAATGTGTGTCCAGCTAGAACCTCAGAATGTGACCTTATTTGTAAATGATCTTTGCAGAGATAATTTGTTAACATGAGGTCATAGTGGACTAGCATGGAACCTAATCTAAAGACTGGCATCCTTAAGATAAATAAGAGACAGAGATATGCAGAAAAGAAAGAGCCATCTGAAGGCGGATATTGGAGAAATGTAGCTACAGACCAAAAAGAGCCAAGGGTTACTAGAGCCCATCAGAACCTGGAAGAGACAAAGAGGGATATTTCCTGAGGCCCTTCAGAAAACTCCTGGCTCTGCTATCACCTGATTTCAGCCCTCTAGCCTTCTGTGAGAAAATAAATTTCTTTTTTTTTTTTATTTTTATTTTTTTTAGGGTTTTGCCATAGGGCACTTGGGAGAACCAGAGGGAGAAAGGAAAAGTGAAAACTCAGTGATGGCCCTGCCACAATCCCTTTTCCATTCTCCTCTTGAGATTTTAGGCATGTGCACACATGCAACCAGCTTACTTTTCAAGTTGTTTAGTCCAGAACTGAAAACGTGGGTGGCCATGTGAGAGTCTAGTTCCCTAATAACCACATCACCTGCTGGTCCCAAGTTTCTATCATTTTAAACCACTCAGTTTGTATTATTTTGTTAAGGAAGCTCTAGGAAGCTAATACAAGGGGGAAATGATTGTCTATACTCAATTATCTTGCCCAGAAGTCTGACAGGGCTAGAAATGGAAAGCTTGGTAAGAGAGGAGGAGAATGAGGAGGGACAGAGAGAGATTTGCTGATGTCAACAACAGAGAAGAGTTATGCCCTTATATTAGGTTCACCAGAGAAATAGAACCAATAGGATAAATGGATGAATAGATAGATAGATAATAAGGAATTGGCTCATGCAATTAATTATGGAGGCTAAGAAGTTCCAAGGCTTGTTGTCAGCAAGGTAGAAACTCAGAAAGCCAGTAGTTGGTGTAGTCCCAGTGTTTCATGTTCAGGGTTTTGGGGTGGTCCTCAATCAGTTTTTCCAGGGACAACTTCTCCCCTTAGGTATTATTTGTGTCAAAGATGAGTCTTAGACACCATCTGATGCCCATGCAATTTATCATGGAAGCACTTTTACAAGAGAGAGAGCAGAAGCAGGCTACCCTCATAGGCTAGATACAGTCAGGAGGTCAGATGACCTACTGACTAAGGGAGGCCAAAGTCCATTCTCAGGGTTTGGGTGAGTCTTCTCTCTTCTAACACCCAGGTACAGTTCAGGCAAGCTTTTGGGTATTTCCTTCAAGAATTTAAGCTATTATTGTAAAGGTAACTTTTGTTTTAAGCTCGATGATTGTTCCTCTGTGCTAAAGTGGCTTATTCCTGGAAATCCACAGGCTGAGGTTAGAAATTTCCTAGCTAGGATAAAGTATACCTTTTAGAGAGAGATTTTTGCTATAGGACATGTATGTTTGCCAGAGAGACAGAAATCAAGAAATCACTCCCCATGGGTGTTAGTCACACTGTAATCTCTTCTCCTCCATTTTGGGCATACATGCACACATGCCAGGTATATTTCAAGCTGTGGGGTCTGGAACTCAAACTGTGGTCAGCCATGTGGGAATCCAGCGAAGTAACCATTATGCCGTCTGCTGGTCCCAGCTGCAGTATACTTTTAAGTAACATGTAGCATTGGCCCTGCAAGATGCTTGAGTGGGTCTTACGGCAATCATCAATCTTATAGTCACAATATGTCAACTACTGTGTAACACATAGTCTAAAACTGAAGGTCTGAGAACCAGGAAAGCCAATAGTGTAGTTCAAGTCTGGAAGCCAAAAGGTTTGAAACCCGGAAGAACTGATATTTTAGTTTGAGTCTGAAAGCAGGGGAAATGATGACCAGCTCCAAGGGAGAAGTTCTCAGGCAGGAAAAGGAAAGAACTCAGGCAGAAGTTTCACCTTGCTTCTGGGAAGATCCATCTTTTTGTTCTATTCAGGTCTTCCACTCATTGGGTGAAGCCCACTCACACCAGGGAGGCCAACGTGCCTTACTCAGTTTGCTAATTTAATGTTAATCTTATCCACAAATACCCTCTAGGAACACACTAGGAACAATATTTGGCCAAATATCTGAGGACACATTCAAATGATCACTTCCACCCTGCTCACTGGCCAAACTAGCATAGAGATATCAAGGCCCTGGGCAGCATAGTCCCGTGGCTGATGAATACAGCTGGGACACTTACCCAAGGGACCTATGTGCAAGCACAACCTGGAAGCCACAGATTGCTGTCCGTCTGAAGGAACCACATGGATCTGGTTTGTATGACTGGACCACCAGCAAGGCAAACTGAGGATGTGACAAATGAGGATGGAATTCTCTTCTGCCAAGTTTTAGCCATGTGTGAGCCTATAAAATCTTGATATAACCCTAACTCAAATTAAGTTTCTCACAAGCCTAGCATGTGAGAGCTCACATAGTTTGTAGAATATGAAGATATGAAGCAGTTATGACATAGTGTTATTAGTTACCTGGAATTTATACCCTCTATGTAAATAAAGCAACCTCTGGCAAAATAAAATGAATTAAGACAACCCCAGATGCTCCTGAGATCAATTAGGATCCTATGACACAGAACCTGTTTTAGTGAATGTTAGCATTTGAATGGACACCTAGCCATTCAATTCTTCAGAAACAGAAGTTTCTCTGCACAAGCTTCAGCTCTGGTTATACTACTGCCAAACATCTACAGTTCTGCTATTTGATGCTATGGCAGAATTTCCTGAGTTCTGTGAAGCCTTTTGGTGCCATTTCCAAAGCCACCCAAAAAAGTCCCTCAGATAATAGAATAGTTTCTGGGACATGTACATCCAATGTTACAATTCCCATGTACTAAGAGGACCAAACTTACTATATTGGGATAAAACTTCTTTATCATGATTTCCCAGGAAATCAAGTTATCCTGAATGTAAAATGTAGAAAACTGTCAATCAGGGCACAGAATGGAATTTCTATAGAACTCAAGCACATAAAGATGTTGGGGCCAACAGGTTATGAGTTAGACTCGGTGCTAGACTGATTGGGTCACAGAGAACATCACCAGGCCTCAAAAAACATAAAAATTTGGTACCTTTTGGGAACCCTGAAGGCAGAAAGGAAGCTTTTAGTAAGTGGCTATTCAAGTTTTCTAGATATTTCATTACCAATACTGTGGGGGCCCTGGCAAAATAGTGGCTTTGGCATCAGGAAAGCAAGGGTTCGAATTCCAGCACTGTCACTTACTAGGAACTTGGGAAATTAATTATCCTCATTCTGAAAATAGTTTCTTTACCCATATTTCCCACATGAGCATGTTCCAGAACTTATATTTCTAGTCATGACCTTTATACCCTGCCAAGAGAAGCCATTTTGGGGGAGCATTTATCAAAAATGACTCTGCTGTGCAACCAAACAGCAATTACTGAACTGATGGCTGTTTAAACAACAAACGTCTCTTTAGGAAGAACATTAATGAAGCAATTACTTAATATGCTAATGAAAGAGTGAATAAAGGAGAGAAGGATATGGACAGATGAGAAAACAAGTTAAAGAAAGAGAGCCTAAGAAGCATTTATTGTCTCTTCTCAAGCAAGATTCATAAATGCCGAGAGTCAATTGCCTGTGGCTGCTGAGGCCATCAATTGTGGTCACTTCTAATCTAAAACACTCTTGAAAGGCCATTGCGAATATGATCTTCTGTCACTGTAGTGGCTGGGGTTATCTGGGGAAATCACACCTTTGCAATACTGTGAAGGAAAGTAGTGAAGTAGATAAAGGACTAATGAATGGAAAATTCTCAACCCATCAGCTGGACTATGAGCTTTTCAGAATGAGCTTCTCTGGGCTTTAGGGGCCACCTGATAAGGCTACCACATATGGTAAAGCATACCATCTCTTGTGTTAGGGGACTCTTCTGATACTAACTCCTGAAGAGAAAAGTCTCCATAGCATCATCACTCACTTCTGACACACCTGAGTGCTCATTTATTCTGTGACTTTGGGATCAGAGTCAAAAGAGACCTCAGGGAGCATCTGACTGACCTGGCCCTTTCACGTTACAGATGAGGAACTGGAGGCTCCAAGAGAGTAGGTGAATTTTCCGAAACAAACTCAGAAGACTTCCTTTGGCTTTCTCATTCTGTCATTGACAGGATATATCCAGCTTTAGGCTTGCCACTTGCTATGATTTTAGTGTCCCCAAAATGCATGTGTTGCTATTTGACTGTAATGGGATTAAGAGAGTGAAAACTTGAGCCAATTATTGTGTTCAAGGGTGGGGCTTGGGGAGGAGTTTAGTGACTGGGTGGTCAAGGCAGGATTCCCATGTTTGAGCCTGGTGGGTTTATAAGATTGGGAATGAGGCAGGCAGAGACTCACATAGAATGCAGACCACAGTCTCTCTCTGCACATGCTTTCTTCCTTCTTTGTTCCTTTTGGCCACTCTGTGACATAGTGCCAGCCCGATGCTTCTTGTCTTTGGATTTTCCAGCCACTAGAATTGTGAGTCATATCAAGTTTTGATAAACCACTTAGTGTCAGGTATTTCTGTAAACAATGTAATAATGGACTAAGACATCACACTATACATAACCCTTACTACTCAGATGGCCATGAGGAGACAACATCATGGATAATTTAGATGTAAATATTAAAGCAAGGCAGAGCTCAAGGTACTTCTTGGTTTACACATCTATTACTATTTCCTTCAGGAGAGATTTCTACTGAGGTTTTCAATACCTTGTTTCTCCTACTCTAAACTCTGATTAAAGGGAAAACAATTAAGACCTGGCTGTTTGTTATTTATAAAGTATTTCACATACATTATGAGTTAGATCTTCATAGGGATAATGTGTGGTAGGTAGGACAAGTAGATTTCCATTTACAGACAGATAAAGTTCTAGGGAGGCTACAGACATAGCACTTTTAAAACCAGATGAATCATCTGTTGATATTTCTTGCATTCTTATATGTCCAAAGAAGTCCACTGAATCATGTAGAAACAATCTAAAAGTCTCATTTTTTCATTCTCTGAAACTTACCTAGAGTTAACTATCCCTTACATTCCCTCTGTCATCAGAGCAGACAGCATCTCCCAAATAAGACATGCTCCAAGTACATATTTCTTGTGCATTATGTATATCACTGCATTTTTTTACTAACATTGACGATCATAAATCTTTTCTTAAATAGTGCAAGATTGACAAAAGTTGAAAAAAGCAAGTAACCTAAATGAAAAAGCAATTACCATCTGTTTTTGTTCCTGTCACATTTACAAAGTCTTTCATAGAAAAATATCTGTAATTAAGTGGTGCTGGCAACAAAACCAAAAAATTGAATTGCAATTCACTACTACTACTACTGCTTGCTCATATTGATATAGCACTTTAAATAAATTATTTATATATATATGTGTGTATATATATATATATGTATATAATTCCCATTTTATAGATGAAGAAATTGAGTTTCAATGAGTTGAGGTGAAATGAATTTCTTGTGTATCTCTATGAGCACTTTGTACACGTAGTCCAAAAATATTTGCTGAATTGGCGAACATTCATGTCCATGTCTCTTTTGTGTACTTAATATTCTAATTAATGACTGAATCTTTTTTTTATTTTTTCCTCAGAGAAGTACACACCATGGAAAATGTGCCTCTGGGAATGCAAATAGCCCACTCAATATATTAGGCAACCATAAACAAATGGAGATTTGCACAGATGTAATTAAGAATAGAAAATACAAACCTATGTGCAGAACCATGATTTATAGTCAAATTCACCTGCCTTGAAAGCTCATATTAGATTGCTCCTCGTTTGATTACCAAGCTGGTGTTTCAATGCAAAGCATATGCTTGTGGATCCCCAGGTTTGCCGGGCTTAGGAATTAGCTAATGACTTTGAAACAAACCTTTTAAGGGAGGATTGGTTTATGTCTCAGCAGTGCAAACATGTGCAAGTGAAAATATATGCATCTCAACTGGTTATTTTTGTAGGGAGGACAAATGTGTAAAAATATGTTTACCAAAAAAAAAAAAAAATCTGGTTTTGACTGTTTGCCAAACGTTACTCAAATAATTAGTGATGTTGTTAAGTGCTCAGAAGCTCTTCCAAGATGCCTCTTTTTTTGGAATTAAAGAGGATTTAGTGTATGGGAATCTACAGTATTTTAAAGTACTCACAGAACATGGCTGCTAGGTTGACATAAAATGGGCTGCTGCTGTCTTTATCCCTTTCATCATATATCTGAGAACCTGAAAAGAGATGGATGAGTCTTTTGTAAAAACCCCAGTTTAACTTTTCCAAATTCAATATCCTACAGCAGTTGTTCATTTTGTCCACACTCTCATATTCACCTTTCATCCTCTTTTCTCTAGTATTTTTATATTTAGAGGGTACAATTTCTAATACCAAACCAAAAAGCAAGAGTTAAAGGGTTGGAACACCAGAGCTTGGTTTTATCTTTTATGCACCCCACCCTTCAACCTCTTGAAAAGATGAAAATATCTAAAAGAAAGTTTCTTCAGTTCAATTTTCCAGGTTGAATGGATGTTATGGGTATGTAAAAAGTGTTGCTCCACCTGTATACCTTGGGCCTCTCCACCATGTAAATTCAGAACATTTGTCAACATTGCAGCTGCCTTGCCTACAGAACTAGCAGTAGGATCTCAGTAAGTAGAATCCTCTCCTAAGCACTGACATACCATGGTCAGTGGTACCACTAGGATGGAGGTGCACATCAGGGTCTTTCCATTAGAAGGGAAGCCTGCCCACAAGAGGTAACCCAGTGTACAGGAAGTACAGGGAGAAATGTTGTGTTGGAGCCAAGGAGCAGAATCATGCCTGATACTTCTTATAAGCAGAAAGAGAATTTATGTGAAAGACCTGCGTAAGGCAAATGGCTGACATTGAGTCAGAATGGTGAGTCAAAAATGGGCATAGCTGTGATGGAGATGAAAATCCACAATAGGAGAAAAATACATCAGAGGAGGAGGAGGTAAGGATAAGGAACCCTCAAAATGAGAGGCAGCCTGTATCAGTCCCAGGGTTGGGGGACCATGGACAGCGAAACAAGGGAGAGTTGATCAGTCAGCTTTGAAAAGCAGTAAGATTCCCCCATTTAAAATCATCTAGAATCTGAACTGGCATAGGGCGGTCAGCTCCACTGAACAAAGTCCACCAGTTCATCAAGGACTCTAGCAAGAGTGAGTTCAGGTTCACCCTCACTGTGCACATTCCAAAATCATGGTTCTAAACAGTTTATGGACTATTTCCAACACTGCCCACCTCTAAGAAGACTAGGAAAATACTAAGACACAGAATCATAAAGGTAAATAAAGGTGCAAGAAGAGGTGCAAAGTGGCCTGGATAACAAGCAAGATGAGACGTGTACCCTTAGAAAATAAATATATTGATTGTGGAAATCAAAAAGAGAAAACTCTTTGCAACAGAATCTGAAAAAATAGCCATGCAAATAAGGGCTCATTATTTCCCCCTCTGCATGGAATGACTGGCTTTGAGTTTCAACATGGGAGGAAAAGCCAGATGCTGGTAGACAGGCTTATTATAGAAAGTCCACTTGCACTGAAGTTTTCTCAACACTTTCCATCATTGCTGACTGAGGCTTTGTTTTGTTTCCTACTTAAGTGTAGGGCAGGAAAGTACCAAAATTTGTATAAAGTATGAAACCTTTTCATGAAAATGTTCTATTCAATACCTCCGATACATGATATATGATGCACCACAGGAAAACTAGTGTTGCTACAGACGTTAATCATAATTATGAAAATTTTTAATTTAAATGTAGGTCTGAACACACAAAATACAGTGCATGGCCATCTGTTAGTTTTCCATCTGGGCTCATTTGCAAAATACATTCTGTTTCACTCCCCCCTCCCCCCTCTATTTATAATCTTCCCTGGAAAACAAATATGCCTAATCTATGGCATGCCAGAGCTGAAGTTAGCTATTTACAAGTGGCTTTTAATAGACATGGTTACACAGTTGAAAGCAGTAACAGAACTTTTTCAAGTTTTGCTTTTTCTTAATTGCTGGTGGGACAGGGTACCTCCTTAAACTTTTGTTTTACATTTTTCCTCCAACTTCCCATGTACAGGTGACTTTCTAGCTTGTCTATAAAGAATAAGGAAAACTGGAATATTGTTTTACTTCCCTACTGGTATGATAAGAATAATGTCTATAACTCTAGAGCTGTCAAAGAAGCCATATTCATAACAGAGAGTGCAAGTGAGGCAAATGCCCTCCAGCTAAGGAGTGGATAAACAACTGTGGTATATCCATAAAAAGAATATTATTCAGCAACTAAAGTGAAGTATGGATACATGCTACAACATGGATAAACCTTCAAAACATTACACCACGTCAAAGAAATGAGACAAAAAGGTAAAGAAACTATATAAAAGACTGTGTGATCTTGTTTATATGAAATGTCCAAAATAGGCAAATCTGTGGAGACAAAAAGGAGATTAGTGGTTGTCTAGGTCTGAGGAGTGACCAATACTCAGTTTCCTTTGGGATATAAAAGTGTCTTATAGATTAGATTATCATGATGGCTGCAGTTATGTGAATAGATCCCAAAATATTACATTTTATACTTTAAGCAGGTGAACATTATGTAGTATGTAAGTCATATCCACATAATGTTGCTTTAAAAAACATTGTATAGCTGAAAGAAAACACAGAAATCATTTAGCCAATTTTTTTCACATTTTCAAGATGGCTCTGTTAGGTCTTGGGGAGTGAAAATGATCATTACTTAACTCATTTGTGTTGTGGTTTCTAGGCATTAATTCGTGCATTCTCCCTGATACATAATGCTGAGTAATACTAATTAATTCACCTACTGCTGTGAATACAGTGGACTGAAGGAGAATTTAAGTGGAGAGACCAGTTAGGAAGCTCGTGCAGTAGAACCAAATCAAGGTAAGGACGGTTTTTAGAGATGACAGAGGCAGGCAGAGCAGAGCCACTTATCTGGATGTAGTAGATCTTTCGGAGGTAAAGTAGTTATGACTTTCTATCTGATTGATTATGGGAATGAGCAGCAGAGAAAAGGTCATAGATGAGGAAGAAGTTAGTAATCAGGAAGCCTATATAAAGTAGAAAATGGAAAAGAAAGAAGATGAGTTTAATTCTTAATATGAGTTTGAATTATCCATAGAACACACACTGGAGAAACCTAACAGGAAACTGGAATGACAGAACTCAAAGTTTGTCAGAAAGCTAGAGCCAAAGATAAAAAGAGAGTCCTTTATTGAGGGTGAGTAATGAAAGCACTGTATGTGGCCAGCAGACAGCATGGTGATTAAGGCACTAGATTCGTCATGGCTCACTCTGCAGTTCAAGTTGTGGACCTGGAGTCTTGAAAACCATACCAAGTGCATGTGTATGTGTGCCTAAAATCTGTGAGAGAAGAATGGAAGAGAAGGGACTGTGGTGTGGCCATCCTCCATGGCAGGGGTAATTTCTCACTTTCCCTCTCTCTCTGGCAAGTACACATGCCATATAGTAAAATTCTTAAAACAACAACAACAAAAACAACAACACTGTATAGATACAATTACTACAGTGACAGTACAGAGGAAAGCAGAAGACCAGGGTGGAACAATGAAGTGCTTATCTATGCAAGGAAGAGGAGAGGGGGTGGGTGGCAAGGTGAGGGAAAAAGGGGCTATGTCTTCAAAAAGTTAGTGAAAATGTGTATTAGGAAACTATGCATGGAGTTCAAATTTTTTTTGCGCCAAAATCATAATTTAATTACATTTTCCTGAGAACTTCTTGAAGTCCCCTGGAATAAAAGTAAAAGAGAAAAGAGCCAAAGACAGATTCATTCTAACACAAAAGTGGGAATCCAGGACAGGTCAGCACAAACAAGGGAATAAATCTAATTTAAGGCAACCAAATGCTAGAGGATGGATTTTGAAATTTATCACTTCAGGCATCATCCTTTGTTAGTTTTTAGTTTACTTAGGCAGCAAGTGCAAAATTCTGGAACTTAAATCAAACAAAAGCTCTAACTCTGAAGATCAGACAAGATGAAGAAAATCTACAAGAATTAAACTGATGAGATGAGAAAAAGTAAATGGCAAAAAATTATGGACAAAAACAGCTGGGAATTTTGAGAACGAGGTTATCATAATAAAATATGCTGTAAGAAAGAGAATACAATTCCCAGATGATTTGTTATCATAATGGGGGGGGGGAATTCACAAGTATGCTTTTCTTGCATTTCTGCTACATTGGAATGGAAGGGCAAAATATTAATGTGGGCCTCAGTAGATTAACAGATTTTGCTTGCTTTCAAGGCATTAATCAGATTTTGTAATTCCCAGTTCTAAAAAGTTCAGACTGAGCATAAGGGTAAACCACGGTCTCCAACAATAAAATCCAGTTGCGTAGATTCCCACTAGATAACCATAAAACCAGGAGTTCACAAGAAGAGTGTCTCCCCTAAGATACTATTATCCCCCCACACACAAAAATGAATATTGTATATTTATTTACCAATCCCATAGCTCATTTTTAGGAATTCAAAGAAAAGCAAGAAGTTCCTGCCTTCCCCTAAAGAGTTAGTATTTAAGTCACAGGGACAGGTAGACCAGTTGTTTCTAACTTATGTACTAAATGTTATGACAAAGGAATGGATATAAAGGGAAAGGCATGTCCAGTCTTTCAAAGGGTTGGAAAAGCAGGTCAGAGCAGTGCTTTTACAGAGGAGGTCATACCTGGACTGAATCTTGAGGGGCAAATAGGAGTTCTTTAAGCAGACTCGGGGTGGAATGGACATGAGACTTTTTCTCTTAGAGGGAAGAATGTTAGAAAAGACTTGAGGAATAAGAAGCCTGCACATCTGGGGAACTATGGTTGTGGCAGAACTCAGGTGGGTCTAGGATATAAAGGAAAGAACATCATTGGTTCTTGCTAAATAATACAAAGCAGTCAACTTATCTCCTCCTTTCCACCATATCTACTCCACATCCATCTCCTACGCTCAGGTCATTCAGTCTTCAACCTTAAGCTGTTAAACCCCTTCAATTCTCCTTTGACTCCAAAGCCTGCCTCATTATCCAATCGGAGTACTTGTCTCTCCCATGAACATACTGAATATGTGACCTCTATAGCATGCATGTAGACAGCACTTGCCGTACAGTACCTTCTGTCTTTCTCTGTTCTGTACATCCCATTCCATTTATGTTGTTAGTTTTCCAAGGACAAGGACTGTGTTTCATCAACTTTCCATCACCCACAGTGCGCAGACCATGTTAATATTAATTGATTGCTCCGAAGTCAAAAGTCAACTTGTTCAGAGCCCTTGGAAAACAAATTCCTTCCAATAATTAAGCTAATCCAATGCTACCCCAAAAAACATATTCCTAATACTGAGACAATAGCCAAAGTACTTAGGAAAGGGGAAAATGCATTGTTTTATAATGCAAACTGAATTAGCTCAATAAAGGGTTTTGACTTTCCGACAACCTTCTGTCAAAAATAAATGAGCTGGTAGGAGTCAGAACATAGTTGTTACATTTGAAGCGAAACCGAAGAATCAGAACAGATGCAAGACATAAAAGAGAGGCAGCACACTGGCTTTAAATGCATATAACATGAAACTTTGATGTCTGTTTCCTAACCACTTACTTAAAAATGTTTGCCCTTCGTACCACTTTAATTTTGGATACCACCATTCCCTATGGGCATTGTGAAATGTCGTATATGTTTTAGAAAACCAGATTAAATTATTTATATTTTTGGGGCACATCTTTTCTGACAGGCCAAATAGCATGGAAATCCTGGGCCTTGGGAGGTCTGAGTCTCATTTTTATATTTACCCAGAGAACATGCTGTTTCTCACTAAAGTCGGTTGAACTATATGGGCCAGTTTCTCTTGTCAGCTTCTTGTAAGCTTTGAACAGGAAGAAGAAATACACAGCAGGGTAATCTAGCCCTTTGAAATTTGGGACAACTCGGAAAGATGCACTGTGGTATTGATTTGTAATAAGCTTTGTTCAGACCAGATCCATCTATAATATGATGAGGATTCTTTTTGGATTAAGATGTCCAGTGGTTATAAATGAAAAGCTGTTATCTCTTTGGGGGGGGGCAGGGAGGTGGTGATGGTGGTGTGAGTATGTAATTTTCAGTTATTTCCTTTGTGAAATTTTTGGCATGTGAAAAAAGGCATGTTCTTTTCGTTAGTGGCACAAAAGGTAGTATAAAGCACATGTCAATTTAGAAGTTAATATATCACACGGCTTTCCTCATATGGAGCTGAAGAGGCTGAAGGATCCACACGCCTGGGCTCTGTCTCTGTATCTACTGATACTGTTTATCAAGCTCTCACAATATGCTGGCCAAGGTCCCAGTGCTTTACAACTGAATGTTCATCATCTCATTTTATCCTTGCCAGGACTCTGGAAGCTGTGCACCTCTCAGTTCTGATTTAGAGAAGAGGAAACAGGATCGGGGAGATGAGATAACCTAGCCAAGGCTGCAAGCTAGTAGAGGCTGGGGCTGAGATAAGGACTGAGATCTATTTGTTCCCAAAGGCCAAGTACTAAACACTAGTCTGCATTGCCTACCTCCATCCAGAAATCCTCTGCGGGCCAGGCTGGGTAACTAGCCTGCTGAGTGTGTTTACAGATTACACGTCCTCAATGGTATAAGAAAGGTGAGCCAGGTCATTTCAGAAGGAACTATTTAAACTGCTTTGACATTTAAGTCCAATCTTGTTTCAAAGGGCTTAATTCTAAAAATCCACTTGTTCTGGTTCCATATATGACACTCCTGGAATTTGTTGAAGTTGGTGTTTTATCTGGTTATTATTCATTAAACATGCAATTCCAATTAGGACTGCTGGAGTCTCAAGTGTCCTGGAGAAAGAGACACATAGAAAAGTTTTTGTTTGGAGAGTTCCAGCGAACCACCAGAAGCCAAGAAAGAGGCATAGGAAAAATTTCTCCTCATGTCCTTAGGAGGAATCGATCCTACAGACACCTTGATCTCAGATTTCTAGCCTCCAGAACTCTCATAGAGTAAGGTTATGTTGTTTAACTCACTCAGTTTGTGAGACTTTGTTACATCGGCCCTAGGATACAATACATCCTTTTTCCCAGGGCTAAGCTTGCTTTACAACCCTTCTCTCTTCCTCACAAGACATTCATTTCATTAGCGCCCCCTTAAGTTTCCTTTACCCAGGACCTTTGCCATAGTCATCATCCTTCCTGGAGAGATTCAAACCCAAAGCATGGAGTTACCAAGGCCTCTGTCCAGAGGAACATGGGCAGAGATGAAGGATGGTACCATCTCTCCCCTTCAGATGCAATACTGGTATCTGGTTATACAAACTGAATACCAAAAGAATGGCAAGCCCATGCTTTCACTCAGGTGTTGTAACTGATAGTCCCAATTTGTTCTATTATGTCACCTCAATTAAGCATACTTTAGAGAATCTGATGCTTTTAGGAAGAGAGAAGCTAGTTTAGAGCAGACACTATGTGGAAACATTCATTTAATGTATAAAGATAGGAAAATATGGAAGCGTAATGAAGATCCTCCCAAGGGCTATGTGACTATGCTTCTTACCTTATCTGTTCGGATTTTGAGCTCACAGAAAGGGTGTAGGTGGTAGTCCACATCCCTCAAAGAGGATAATAACTGTTTTGTGGACTTGTATTCCTTCTGACCTTCTTTAACTAAGAGATAACTTGACTGATGTGCATTGTTCCAAAGAAAAGTTTTACTACAGTTTGTTTTAGCATTGCTCTAACTGAGCTGTGGTTTCTTAGTCATCTGTAAGATAATAATAATAATAACAATAACACTCTTCTATTAGCATTATTTTTCAACACTTGGAAATGTCAGGTAAAAAGATTCTGAGAAGAGTCATAGCTAGTGGGAGTGGGAAGGAGTTTTTTTGTTTTGTTTTGTTTTGTTTTTCTTTTTGGTTGTTGCCATAGGGCACATACACTCATCAGAGAGAGACAGTGAGAGAGAAAGTGAGAAATCACTCCTCCCTCCCTCACCCTGGGGTGATGGCTATGCTGCAATCCCTTCTCCTCCATTCTCCTCCTGGGATTTTGGGCATGCATACACATGCACTCAGCATGATTTTCAAGCCACCAGGTCTGAGGCTTACATCATGTCAACCATGCAGGAATCTAGCACCTTAACCACCATGCCACCTGCTGGCCCCAGTTGTCTACTTTTCTAAGAAAAGAAGACTTCACCTTTGTCCTACCTCAATCTGTAATAATTGGTTTCAGAATCTTAAGGTTTCTAAGGGGAAGGGGTGTCAAGCCCAGAAGCAGTTCATTCTTGGTGTCTAGGATGTCCTGTCCATAAACGTTTTGATTCTCTTTTGTGTTCTACAGTGACAGGATCTCTAGCTACAGGAACTCTGTGTACCTTACCACTGAAAGGCTCCTGCTCCAACTGCAAAGGGGTAAGGGAAAATATTCACCAATCAGCATAGTGAGATCGAAATGCACAGCTGGGAAGGCATTGTGTGCTTCTTTTTAATGACTTGGGTGTAAAAATGCTGTTCCCCATGTTTTAGGCAGAGGACCTGATAAAGCAAAACAGTTAACTCTTGTCTATTCATAAAGGGAAGAAGGTTCAGGTTGTCCTAAAGATTAATCTTTCCCTCGATGCTGTGGGATGTCTTCATTCTTCCTCATTTGTTTAAAAAATATCAATGGAACATTTGCTCTGTGCTAGGCATTGTCTAGACTCCGGAATATTTGATAGGGTATTATTGAAGATATTAATATGGTGTGGGCTAGCCAGGTGGCATGGTGGCTAAAGCGGCTGGATCTCATATGACTGACTGTGTGGTTCAAGTCCTAGACTCAGCAGATTGAAAAACATGCCAGGTATGTATACATGCATACCCAAAATCCCAACAGAGAATGAAGGAGAAGGGACTGCAGGATGGTCATCACATTTCTCTGTTTCTCTGTCTCTCCCCACCAAGTGCACAGGCCTTATAGCAAAACAAAACAAAAATCCACACATACATATACATTCATATGTATATAAAAACATACATAAACATATAAAAGGCAGATGTGCGTATGGATATGTGCGCATGTGTGTATTTACTTGGTGTGTTATGAAGCAGACCTCTGCCCCAATAAAATTTACATTTTAGTGGGAAAGTCAACTTGATGTATATTTATGTCATACATGATATAGCAAACAAAAAAAGTTAAAGGGCATAGAGGGCCAGAGTCAGGGGAGGGATTGCTCTTTTAGGTAGAGTGGCCAGGGGAGGCATCTATGATAGATTATTTTAGAACAGAGACCAGAAGGCAATGAGTAAGCAGACTTCCATGACATGGAGGAACATTCCATAGGGAAAATGAAACAGAGAAGAAACTTGTCTGAGGAATAGCAAGAAGAGTAGTCTAAAACAAACAACTGGTTGGAAGGGAAATATGAAGTCCAGACGGCTTTATAAACTCTCAGGTAAAATTGATATTCCAGTTCTTCCCTGAAGGCTCAATCTTAGGGTAGCACACGGCCTGAAATGGCACCCCTACCTGGCATTTTGCACTCCATGTCTCATCAATCTTTCTTCCTTGATGGCCTCCCCTCACAGCACTTTCTTAATGAATCATTTGATCAATAATCCTCATCTCTTGGGGCTGAGTGGTATTACAGCAGTAAAACATGATGCTCTGTGAGGCTGACTCACACGGGAAGGTTTTGGGTTTGAGTCCAGAAATCTCCCTGAACATGCTGGAGGTGTGTACATGCCCCTGTTTCAGGCTGGCTCTACTTTGGGTGGATCCTGGCATCAAGATTCTGTTGGGAGTGCTGTCTCTCTGTCTCTGTCTCTATCACTAGTTCTTCATTTACAAAATAAATACACTTAGGAAAAAACCCTCATCTCAAGATCTCTTCCCAACATAGTAGCCTTGAAGAATTCCATGCAAATAAGTCAATGATATGACCTATTTGTTTTATGTTTATAAAAACCATGCTAACTATTGTGAGAAGAACCAAGAAGAAGAATTCAGGGAGAGACCAGGGAGATACATTTAGGTTTTTTCCATAGTTCAAGATAGTAGAGTTGAGTTGGTGATACATGATTGGAGTCTGAAACTACTGCATCATAAGAAAAGTCACGACACATTTTTGCATAGAAAAACATATCATGAATTTTCCAATGACCCAATATTTTGAAGTTATAGTTGACAGGATTTGATAATGACTTAGAGATGGAGGTATAAGAGAAAGGGCAGGATCATGTATTAATTCCAAAGCTTTCAACCTCCAAAGCTGGAAGGTTGGAATTGCCACACGCCGCAATGAGGAAAGGCTATAGTAGGTCCACATTCGGGGAGAAATATCAAGAGTTCAGTTTTGGATATGTTGAGTTTGAGAAGCCAATTGGAAATGTCCAGTAGGCAGTGGATGTACAAGTCTGAAGTTCAGAGGAGAAGCTGGAATTAGAGTATCATATTTGGGAGTATTCAGCAGTCATGACATGCACGGTTTGAATTCTGAACCAGTGGCTTGAACAATATGCTGGGCATATGTGCAAGCATTCCCAAAATCTTGAGAGAGAATGGAGAAGGGATTGTGGCATGGCTGTATGCCCTGGGAAGTGATTTCTCATTTTCCCCTCTCTATCTCTCCCTGTTTCTGTCTTCCCTGTGGTTAGCACACATGCCCTACAGGAGAACTAAAACAAAGAAACAAACACAAACTACAAGGAAAAAAGTTCCATCAATTTGGCAGCAAAGAGCCCTTGGATGATCTTGACAAGAATTGTTTATCTGAGAGTGATGGAAACAAAATCCTAAATGGAGAGGTTCAAGACAAAATGGGAATACAGTCAACTATTTTTAAACATGCACACTAAGAAGACACAGGGAAAAGGATTATAGTCTTTTCAAGACTTGGGGTTGGGAAAACTGATAGTCATATGCAGAAGAATAAAACTAGACTCTATCTTACATCATACATAAAAGTCATCTCAAAATGGATAAAAGACCTACATATAAGACCTGACACCATAAAATTCACAGAATACAACATTGCAGAAAAGTTAAAGTTCCTTCACTTTGTCCTTTGCAATGATTTTCTTGGATATAACACTAAAAGCTCAGGTTACAAAGCCAAAAGTAAATAAATGGAACTACATCAAACTTAAAAGTTTCTGCACAGCAAAGGAAACAATCAACAAAATAAAAAAGCAGTTTATGGACTGGAAGAAAACATTAGCAAACCATTTGTCTGGCATAGGGTTAATCCAAAATACGTGAAGAACTTCAACAACTTAATAGCAGAAAACTGATTAACCTATTTAAATGAGCAAAATTTCTAAATAGATATTTCTCCAAAGAAGACATACAGATGGTTCACAGGTATATGAAAAGGTGGTTGGCATCACTAATCATCTGGTATAAGAGAAATGCAAATCAGACTGCAATGACATATCACTTCATGCCTTTTAGAATGACTATTATCAAAAGGACAAGAGGTAACAAGTGTTGGCAAGAATATGGAGAAAAGGGAAAAAATGTACATTGTTACTGTGGATTTATATTTGTTCAGCCATTGGGGACACAATATGGAGGTTCTGAAAGAAATTTACAATAGAACTACTACATGACCCAGCAATCCCTCTTCTGGAAATATACCCAAAGGAAATAATGTTACCAATTCACAGAAACATCTGCACTCCCATGCTCATTGCAGCCTTATCCACAATAGCCAGATATGAAAACAACCTAAGTGTCAATGGATGAATTAATAAAGAAACTGAGATGCACACACACATGTTCGTTCATTCATTCATTCAATGGAATATTATTCAGCCGTAAATAAGAGGGAAGTACTCTCATTGCCATAAAATGATGAAGCTGGCATATCTTACACTAAGTGAAACAAGGCAGACACAAAGAAAAATACTGCATAATTTAACATGTGGAATATGGAAAAAATGGTGAATACATAGAATTAGAAAATAAAACAGTGGTTACCAGAGGGGGAAAGAAATGGAGAGATATAAGCCAGAGAAGACAAAGTTATAGATATGTAGAATGAATAAGTTAGACGTATAATGTACAATTTTAGGATTATAGTTAATAATATTGTATTGATTTGAAATTTTTTGCTATGAAACTAGATTTAAGTGCTCTTGCCATATACACGTGGAAAGGTTACAGTGAGATAATACATATGTTAATATGCTTGACAACTGTAGCCATATCACTATGTATCAAAATGCCATGTTGTACACCTTAAAAATGTACAATTTAAACCAAAAAAAAGGGGGAAGAGGAGGTAATGACATTGAGTACAGGTAACTCTTATGAGAAATTTTGCTGTAAAAGGGAACAGAAAAATAAATAGAAATTTGAGGGAATGTAGGATCAAAGGCGGAACCTGAAAACATGTAGCTATTACAGGATGCATTATATTTATACAAATGAACTTGGAAATGGGTTGAAATAAAGATATAAAGAGAATAAGAAATTGAAAAAGCCATGTTCCTTGAGTGGGTGAGAGGAAATGGGACCATGATCAAGCTGGTTTCTGGTAGGCAAGTGGATAGTTCATCCTTAGTCACAGGAGAAAAGACAGGCAAGAAAGATGCAGACACAGATGGGAGGGGAGGTCTTTGAGTACAGAAAATAGTCTTTTCTGATTGCTTGTATTTTCTTAACTAGCTAGGACTTAAGTGAGGTTCCGGATACCTGATCAGCCATTAGACATGCATTTTCACACCCTTGATGATTTAGGCATTGATTTTTCTGGCCATTAAAACATAATTGATGTCTGCAATGAACTAGACCTGGACATAGGCTGATAACCTTCCCTAGATCTCTGCATCTCAGGTTGAAGTTTATGCATAGGGACTATTAATAAAGAAAGCATTTAATTAATCAACTCAATGTATATGATTTTAAGAAAGACTAAATTCTTTCTGAAGGGCCAGTTATTTTTCACTAGCAGGATATAGTACTTAGCTTCAAATTTCCTGGGTTCTGCCTGCATGAATTAACGATAGCACATCAGCCTCCCCTCTCTAGTCTCCTGGCATCTGACACTGACCAACCTGTACTATTATTTAAACATTTTTCTCACTTTATTATTAAAATATCAGTCTGTAGATTAATGAAAACTTGTCTTTTTTGGGTAATTTATCCTTTGAGGCTGAAGGAAAATCTACAGGGGGAATATAAAAGCAATCAGGCATCCATTAAAAAAAAAGTCATGATTATTTTTTGTATTTAGTTTTATATCATTTTGCTTTTTCAATATGTCTGTTTCACATAATTTATTACTTGACACTTTTTATTTTCAATCATTTTTGGTTGCTTATAAATAAACATGTATTAATGTCAAGAGAATTAGCATTCCATTATAAACTTTATACAAGCTGAAAAACTGGCTTCAGTGAAGTTACTTCCTTATTTGGGACATGCATACATTCAAGAAGGCCTGTCTAGAGAATTAAACACTGGCACATTTTTTATCTTTGCTAAATAGAAGCACTTCTTAAATGGAGACATGATTTCCAGAGCAACATTATGCAGGTGAGGATTATGCATTTTAATGTTGTTCTGTTTGGAAGTTAATCTTAAAATAATTTAAATGGTGTTTTAAATGAAGAAACTTTCTATCTTCCCAGAAAGAATCCCGGCCCACAGTATGACTACACATATTCAGATATATTAAAATATGATTATACTATTTGTTTCTTAATATTTAAAATCATTTACTGGCCTATTTGAAAATAAAATAAAGTGCTTCTTCTCTAGTCATCAAGTCACAGGAAGCTGGGGTTCCTCTATGTAAATCTAGGAGGAACCAATGTTAACCTTAGCTTTTTAAAAATTTTTTATATATATTCAATCACAGTATTTAGCTTACAAAGTGAACATTTCAATATGTGAACACTTCTCCCCAGTCCAGTTGATCAAAATATCTTCAACCGATAACACCACACCTCCCCATCCCGTCCACGCTCTGCCTCTGTATCCCTCCTCCAAGTGTCCGAGAAAAAGTCCTGGACTATGATGGAGGTGGGTAAGAAGTAACTATATAGTTTGGGGCGTAATTTCTTGTAAAGTGCAAGATGTATTTAAATATAGATTGCAGAAATACTAGCAGGACATTACAAATGAGATACATTTAAAAGCAAAATAAATCTATATAAGTGATAGTACAGTTTTCTCTTTGCAGTGTTTTATATTATACAATTATTAGATAATTCAAAATTTGATAGTACATACAATGACATAAAAGACATAAGTTAGTATTAAAGGGAGACATATAGTATTTGGATGTTGATAATAATTTATTTTACTGTTTTTCTGTTTTTTTTTTTTTTTTTTTTTTTTTTTTTTTTTGCCATAGGTTGCACATGCTTGCTAGAGAGAAAGGGAAAGTGAGATATCCCCCACCAGGAGGGATGGCCATACTGCAATCTCCTCTTCTCTATCCTCCCCTCAGGATTTTGGGCATGCATACACATATGTCCTGCATTTTTTTTTTTTTTTTTTTTTGGAGAGGTTTTATTTCGCTATAGGGCTCGTGCGCTCGCCAGACAGACAGAGAGAGACATAGAGACAGAAAGCGAGAAATCCCTTCTCCTCCATTCTCCTCTCGGGATCTTGGGCACGCATGCACACGCGCCCGGCGTGAGTTGTAAGCCACCGGGTCCGAGACGCGAACCGCGGTCGGCTACGTGGGAGTCCAGCGACATAGCCATTACGCTAACTGCTGGTTCCCCTGTCCTGCATATTTTTTAAGTTGCTCGATTCAGAACTTGAACTGTGCAACCAACCATGTGGGATCCAGTGCCTTAACCACCATGCCACCTGCTGTCCCAGTAGTTAGATATTTAATTCTTTTCCTGAAGTGCAGAAATTTTGGCTATAACACAGGTAATCATTAATGTCATTTTTATACAAAACTAAGGCATGTCTGCCTGAAGCCACAGAATAAAAGGTGCTGACTAAATTGACTTCCTTTCTTTTCATGACTGCCATTGTGATTGTTGGCCTCTCTAGTCACAGATCCTTCAGTGTTAGCCTCCCTTGCCCAAAGACCTTTTCTAAGGGCCTAACTAAAACAGCGGACTTGCAAGGAGATAGCAATTCTCCTTCAGGCTCATCTCCACCACATTCTGTTGCTTCTAGATTCATAACCAGGGACAAATCCTTACAGATTCCAGAGAGGTGGCTATAGAGCCTCACTTTGGAGGAGATAGCATATTCACCAAAAGGTGTTTTCTACTTATATTTTCAGAACCTGGGGGATATTTAGGGAAAAGGATTTTACATGTGCTAGCTGTAGTGGCACAGGGGTGATACAATGCTCTGCAGTGCTACCAGCCACATGGAACATCGGGGTTTGGTCTTTGGACTGAACTGTGGATGCTAGGCACATACTGGTGATTCCAGTTGCCTGGGAAGGCTGTGGAGAGGACTGTAATATGAGACCTGTTGAGGGTAACTGTCTCTCCCTCTTTCGTGAAAAATAATTAATTATTTAAATTTTTTTAAAAAAGTGCAGAACAAAAGAAAAAAAGTATCAATATGGGACTACTTTGTAGAGATTTCCCATTCAATGTACTATCTTTTTTTTTTTTTTTTTGAGAGGCTTTTGCTATAGGGCGCGTGTGCTCACCAGACAGAGAGAGACAGAGAGACAGAGAGTGAGAAATCACCCCCCGGGGGGATGGTCACGCCGCAATCCCTTCTCCTCCATTCTCCTCTCGGGATCTTGGGCACGCATGCACACGCGCCCGGCGTGAGTTTTATGTCACCGGTTCCGGGACTCAAACCGCGGTCGACTACATGGGAGTCCAGCGACATAGCCATTACGCTAACTGCTGGTCCCTCAATGTACTATTTCAATAAGCTAGTATTTAATACATTGCTTAGTTATTTAAATGAAACAAGACTGAATGCTCCCCTCCTTTCTGGGCGGTTTGACTTGTTAGAATTTCTTTGGTAGGATGTAAAAAAGAAACCCAAAGGCTTATGAAGGTACAACTGAGAGTTGATTTATAATATCAACTTACAGACAGCCTACCTTCACTATTCTCCCAGGAAGGCTAAGAGGGCACACTTCCGTTAAGTTATTGAGAAATGCAGTAGTAAGGATAGCTCCAGTGTCCCTGAAAAAACTCATGTGCGTTTCCTCTATAAGCCGAGAACTGTGGTGAAAGATTCAATGACTGAAAAGGTTCCTTAATTTCAGTGGGGGATGACAAGCATCCCAGAACAGAAGATGACTAAGTATCAGGGCTTACGTACATATGATAAGGTCAATGTTATTATGTAACAGGTATTGGGTCTAGAACCAAATTCTGAATGCTTGACTTAACCTACAGAACTCTATGGCAGTGGTCACAATGTCCTTATGAATGAAGTTGATGAACAGCCTTATAAAGATAAACTTAATTCACATTTGTAAGAGGAAAATAAGCCTGCAGTCTTATTTACTTCTGATACCAAAGGATAAAGTCAAACATTTCATTCGATCTCTCCCAAGTAGAAGCAGTACAAACACAGAGATTCTAAAATGAAGAGTAAGCATGGGTCCCTTTAAGAAGGACTCTGTAGCGGGCTAGCAGGTGACAAAATGCTTAAGATGCTGGACTCCCACACAGCCAACCACAGTTCTAGTCTTGGACCTGGCAGCTTGAAAATCACTTCAGGTGCAAGTAAGTGTGTGCTCAAAAGCCCCGGGAGGAAAATGAAGGGAACGGACTGCAGTGTGACCATACTTCCATGGGGAGCAATTTCTCACTTTCCCTCTTATCATCTCTCTCTGCAGAGTACAAGAACCCTATGGCAAAAACCCTAAAAAAAAAAAAAACAAAAAAAAAAAAAAAAAAAAAAAAAAAAACAAAAAAAAAAAAAAAAAAACTCTAACAAATAGACATTGGCTTCAGTCTCCGCAGGTTTTTCCTCGTGAGTGTAGTCTCCCCTCCCCAGGTTTGCCTTTTAAATTTGGGGCACATCCCTTGCACCATCACTGCCTGCTTCCTGGTCCCTGCCCTTGGTCAACAGACACTGGCTTTGGCCTCAGCCAACCTCTTCTAGTGAGTGCAGGCCCACCCTTCAGGTTGCCTTTCAAACTCTGCACTGTGCTGCCTGCTTCCTGGACCCGTCCTTCTGCCAGGAAACGTTGACTCCAGACTTCCAGACTTAGCAGGCCTCTCCCCCTGTATGCAGCCTTGCCCCTGGGGTCTGCCTTTTGAATTTGGGGCCTGCAGCCTGCCCACTGGGCCGCACAGCACAGGACTTGGGCCTCTCCACTTAAGTGGTATCTCCTTGCTCATCCCTAATGCATCAGAAGCTGAAAGGTTGGTGGAAGAGTCAACCCCCTGAAGCTACCTGTATACACATTATCTGCTCTGATATGGAAGACACAGCCCTCTAACAGGAACATACTTGGGATCTAAGGGTGTTAGACCTCTTCTAATACTACCATATCTTCTCCAATAAATAGGAAGAAAAGAATACTGCATCAGATGACCAAAAATCAGTGTAGACACAGAAGAAACATGAGAAAACAAGGAAATAACTCTCTCCCAAGGGAACACAGTGACCCCTCACCAATAATGGACAACATGAAATAATTCACAGAAATGTCTGAAAGAAGAGTTCCAACCATTCGTTATGACAAAACTCGATGAGATGCAAGAGAGAACAATCAGTTCTAGGAAATGAGAAGATCATTTCAGGAAATGAAGGAGGAATTCCAAAAAGAGATAGACATCCAGAAAAGAATCTAAGAGAACTTCTGGAAACAAAGAATTCAATATAAGAAATTAAAATCCCTCTCAAAAACAGTAACAGGAGATTGGACCATGATGGAGAAAGAATTTCTGACCTTGAAGGCAAAATCTCCAACAAAGATCAAACCACTAAAAAGAAGGAAAAAATAACCAAAAAAAGTGAGAATACCAAATGGGAAATTCTAGACACTATTAAATGACCAAATATTATATAATGGGTATTCTAAAAGGTGAAGAATCTGGTAAAGGCATGGAAAAACCTCATCCATGAAACATTATCTGAACACTTTTCAAATCCAGAAAAACATGGAAATATTCAGACTCAAGAAATAAGGGCTGGAAATAAAATCAGCATGAAAAGATCCTCCCCCTGACACATCATAGCCAGATAGGTAAACATTAAAGACAATAATCTAAACATGACAAGAGAGACATACTAAGTTACTTATAAATGATAAATTACTATTTGGTGACATCAGACCTCGCAATGAAAACAATGCAGTCAAGGAACAATGTTTTAAAAGAAAAACAATTTCAGTTGAGAATACTATACCTGGCAAGATTATCCGTCAAGTGGGAAGCATAAATAAAACAATTCTCAGATAAACAAAAATGGAAAGAATCCACCAACGCTAAAGCAGCTCTTCAAGAAGTACTGAAGGGAGTACTATACCAGGAAAACTAAAAGACCAACAGAAGTAAGAGAACAAAAACAACCAAGGAAATGACTAACGAAATGGCAGAGATAAGCCTGCAAATATTGATAATAACATTGACTGTTCATGGATTAAAATTTCCAATTAAAAGACACATGACTAAATGGATAGGAAAACAGGATACCCATATGCTGCTATGCTGCTTGCAAGAAACACACCTCACTGAAAAAGAGACACAGATTAAGAGTGAAAGACTGGAAAAAGGTATTCCATGCAAATGGAAACCAAAAAAAAAAAAAAAAAAAAAAAAAAAAAAAAAGGCTAGAGTTGTGATACTGATAGCAGACAAAACAGACTTCAAGGCAAAAGCTGTAAGAAGAGACAAAGAAGGACACTATGGAGTATTAGAAGGGCTAGTAACCAAGAAGATATAACACTTATGAATACCTATGAACCCAGCACTTGGGCACCCAAATATGTGAAAGATAGACTGTGAGATCTAAAGGGAGAGATAGACTGCAACACAATAACTATTGAGGATTTCAACACCTCACTCTCTCCTCTGGAGAGATCATCTAGAAAAAAAAAATAAACAAAGAGATAGAAGATCTAAATGCTGCTACAAATCTAAATGGCCTTGATAGACATCTATAGAACATTTCATCCAGTTACAAAATACACATTTAGGTTTTTCTCACCTGTACATAGAACATTTTCGAGGATTGACCATATTACAGGACACAAAACAAGTCTTTACAAATTCAAATGCATAGAAATTACATACAGTTATATGTGATTCAATGTAATATAAACAAGATTATGATAATAATAAAAAAATTTAAAAAAAGAAATTACATACAGTATCTTTTCTGACCATGATGGAATCAAACTTGAAATCAACTACAGAAAGAACACTTGAAAATACAAAAATGCATGGAATCTAAACTTACTTCTGAATGACTTCACTACCACTGAAGAAATTAAGACAGAAACAAAAAGATTCATGGAACCAACAATAATGAACAAACAAGTTTTTATACTCTATGGGAGACAGGGAATCACTCATAAAAGGGAAGTTCATAGCAATTAGTACCACAAGGGAAAAAAAAAAACAAAAACAGAAGGTGGCAGATAGACTACTTAATGACACATCTCAGGGAGCTTGAAAAGCAATAGCAACAACAACAAAAAACCCGAACAAAACCAAAAGAAAAGAAATAATAAAGATTTGAGCAGACATAAATGAAATAGAGAGTAAAAAACTATACAGAAAATAAATGAAAACAAAAGCTGGTTCTTTGAGAAAATAAACAAAATTAACACACCATTAACTAGATTAATCAAGAAGAACAGAGAGAGACCAGTAGATGGTATAATGGTTATATCACTGGATTCCCATGTAGTCCACCGCTGATCAAGTCCCTGAACCAGCAACTTAAAACTCACATAGGGTGGCACCAGCAGTTGGCGTAATGGCTATGTCCTGGACTCCCATGTAGCTGACCGTGGTTCAAGTCCTGGACCCGGTGGCTTAAACTCATGCCAGGTGCATGAACGTGCATGCCCAAGATCCCAAGAGGGGAATGGAAAGAAGAGATTGCGGTGTGGTCATTCCCACCCCCCCGGGGGGGGGTGATTTCTCGCTTTCTGTCTCTCTCTGTCTTTCTGGCAAGCACACGCACCCTATAGCAAAAACCTCTCCAAAAAAAAGGGAGGAAAAAATAAGGTGCATGCGTGTGCATACCCAAGATGTCGAGAGGAGAATGGAGGAGAAGGAACTGTGGCGTGACCAACCCCACAGGGGATGATTTCTCGGTTTTTGTCTGTCTCTCTCTCTTTCTCTGTGGCAAGTGTATGCACTCTATAGAAAAAATATATCTTAAAAGAAGAAGAAGGAGGAGAGGGAGAAGAAGAAAGAAAGGCATCAAAATAATCAAATCAACAACAAAACAGGCAGAATTATAAACAGACATAACAGAAATACTAAAGATCATGAGAGAATACTATGAGCTATTATACGCCAATAAACGACAAAACCTAGACGAGATGGACACATTTCTGCCCACATAAAACTTACCAAGATTGAATCAGGAAGAAATAAAAAGCCTGAATAGATCAATAACTAGCAATGAGATTGAATTAGTAATAGTCTCCCAACAAAGAAAAGCCCAAGTCTCAATGGGTTCACTTCTGAATTCTACAAAACTTTTAAAGAACTAACCCCAATTCTCCTCAAACTGTCTGCAGAGATCCAAAAGGGAAGAACCCTTCTAATTTCCTTCATGAAGCTTTCATCACCCTGATTCCCAAAACAGATAAAGCCGTAACAAAAAGAAAAAAAGGGAAACTGTAGAAGAATATTCCTGATGAATACAGATGCAAAAATTCCCAAGATAATAGCACATTATATCCAATGATATATTAAAAATATTATACACCACAACCAGGTAGGCTTTATTCCAGGGGTGCAAGGATGGTTCAACATACACAAAACCATAAATGTAATACATCTCATTAATAGAAGGAAAGATTTAAAAACATACGATCGTATCCATATGATGCAGAGAAAGCATTTGATAACATACAACATCCTTCATGATTAGGACTCAGCAAAACTGGCATAGAAGGAACATTTTCAATATAATAAAAGCCATATATGATAGACCTATAGCTAACATCGAACTGAATTTTTCCATTCAAAACTGGAATAAGACAAGGCTGCCCCTGTTCTCCACTCCTTTTCAATTTAGTACTGGAAGTCCTAGCCAATACAGACAAGAGAGTCAAATAAAAGGCATTCAAATAAGAAAAGAAGAAATTAAATTATCTCTATTTGTAGATAATATAATTATATACATAGAAAATCTAAAAGAACCCACAAACTCCTGGAAGTGATAAATGAATACAATAAAGTGCCAGATACCAAATCAACATGTAAAAATCTATTATCATTTTTATTCTCTAAGAATGAAAAAACTGAGAGAAAATTGAAAGAGGCAATCTCATTCACAATAGCTACAAAAACAATAAGATACCTAGGAATAAATCTAACCAAAGAAGTGAAAGACCACTACAAGGAAAATTATGGAACACTGAAAAAAGAAATCATAAAATTTGTCTGAAATCATAAAAGGCTCCATATCACCAAAGCAATATTGTGCAAAAAGAATAAAGTAGGAAACATCTCACTTCCTGACCTCAAATATATAACAAAGCTGTGATAATCAAAACAGCATGGCACTGGCACAAAAACAAACAAGTAGACCAATGGAACAGAAAGGAGAATTCAGAAATAAACCCCAAAACATAGCCAACTAGTCATTGACTAAAAGCACAAGACAATCCAGTGAGGAAAAGAAAATCTCTTCTGCAAATGGTGCTGGAAAAAATGGATATCCACCTGCAGAAAAATAAAACTGGACCCCAATCTTGCATCATTAACAAAAATCAATTCAAGATGAATCAAGGGTCTACATATAAAACTGCAAACTATAAAACTACTGGTGGAAAGCACAGGGAAAACTCTTGGAGATATTGGAATAGGAAAAGACTTCTTAAACAAGACCCCCAAAGCACAGGCTATAACCCCCAAAATAGACAAGTGGGACTACTTTAGGCTAAAAGCTTCTGCATAGCAAAAGAAACAATAATTAGAGAAAAGAGACAACCCTGAGTGGGAGAATATATTTGCAAACTATGCCTCAGATAAGGTACTGATAACCAGAATATACAGGGAACACAAGCATCTTACTTACAAGAAAAAATTAATCAATCCAATTAAAAAGTGGGAAAATAAGCTGAACAGACAACTTTCTAAAGACGACATAAGAATGGCTTAAAAAGCATATGAAAACATGCTCAACATCTCTTATTATAATAGAAATACAAATCCAAGTCACCATGAGATGTGTACACTTAACCCCAGGCAGAATAGCTAAGATTAAAAATTAAACAATGATAAGTTCTGGCAAGGCTTGGTGAAAAGGGAACCTTCCTTCACTGTTGGTGGGAATGTAAATTAGTATAATCACTGTGGAGAACAATATGGAAGTTCCTCAGAAACCTACCAATAGAACTACCATACAATCCAGTCACTCCACTCTTAGGTATCTACCCAGAGGGTGGGAAAACCCTCATTAGGCAAACCACTTGCACATTCATGTTTACTGCAACAGTATTTACAATCGCTAGGACATGGAATTAACCCAGATATCCAAGAACAGATGAACGGACAGAAAAAAATGTGGCACATGTACTCTAAGGACGACTACCTAGTCATAAAAAGAGACTTTGACATTTGGTACAAAGAGAACACAAATATGGAAGATTTAATAAGTGAAGCAAGCTAGACTATGAAAGACAGGTATTGTACGACCCTGTTAAATGTGTACTGAATGTTTGCACTCTATAGCAGAAACTGAAAGATTGAAGGTATAATAGCAGGGAGGGCAACTGTAGCACTAGAGACAGTATAGGAAGGGGTGGGTGATAAAGAGTGAGAGAGAGGGATCAGGGAAAAAAACAAGGAAGCAATACATTTAATAGACACAAAAATGGAAAGTTATCTATCTGCTGATGCTAATGTGTATGGTGATGTCTTTGATTTGACTAATAAGCACTGTATTCGTGCTGGGAAAAAAAAAAAACATGCTGTTCACATTATAAAATAAAAAAAAAATAGAAGGACCCTACAAGACTTCCACATCTCTCTATTTCTCTTACACACACACACACACACACACACACACACACACACATCCATCCAAGCATTTCCACAATGTGGCTATTTATTAAGGTGACTGTATTTTGACTGATAAACAGACCCAGACTTTTCAGAGATTGTAATATACTGCTTATAAATTAATGCAAACACTAATCTCGGTGGACTAATATTTCAGGGGCTTAGTAAGGTGAGATGATAAAAGCAGTTCAAGTCTGAGTCCATTTATAGTAAGACAGTGGATCTACACTTTCATTCTACAGTTACGTTCCCAGTTCTTAGATGCACAGAAGAAACGAGAGGATAAACTTGACAGCTGGTGCAACACACACCTTGAATACTCTGATTACTTCCTCAGTCATGTGGAGAGGTCTATTGTAGTAGGAAAGGCCAAGTGGAACCACCTGAAATGCATTTTATATCAAAATAATAAAAAATATTAATGCTTTCCTGAAGGAAATACAAAGATTAGTTCCACCACCCAAGATTTGCAGAGTGATGATTTCTATCACATTCTCTTTTGTCTCCCTATTTAACTTGTGCAGGAGACGGATTATTCTCAGAGAAGGAAAATGTATTATCACAAAGTTAATCAGGTGGTGACTCCAATTGCATTTACCGTTCCAGCAGTGGTCTCTTTATTGGGGACATATCCAACACAAATCTTGTAAACTGATATGCAGATATTGATTGGGCATCTGCCTTCTTTTCTATACCAATTGACAGGACTGCCAGAAGTGGTTTTCTTTCACATGAAAGAGACAGCATTATATGATTACTGACTTTCCACAGAGGTATGTTAGCTTTCCGGCCCTCCCACAGAAATTAGTCTCTTTATACTCCAAGTGTGAACTGCACATCAGCAGTATTACCATCACCTGGGAGATTTTTAGAATTGCAGAAACTCAGGTCTCATTTCAGACCTACTGTATCAAAATCTGCATTTTAACGAGATCCCCAGGTGATTTGTATGCACATTAAAAGTTTGAAAAGAACTCATCTTGTCTGAAAGGACCTTGATCATGTCACCGTCTCATAAGGCATCACACTGGTCCACTACAATGATGACAAGGCTGACTGAATCTGGCAAATAATCAAGGTGAATTTGTAAAATATATGAATATTGGAGGGTAGGAAATAAACCCAATGAGAATTCTGGGGCCTTCTACCTCAGATGTCCTGGAGTCCAGTGATCTGAAGAATGTTGAGATAGCTCGTTTAAAGAGAAAGACAAGTTGATGTACTTTATACCTCCTACGGTTAACACTGAGATAGAATCACAATGATTGGTGAAGATCTTTGCATTTTAAAGGCCTGATAGGCAGCATATATGCTATTCTACTGATCTACTGAGTATTTACTCAGGTGACCAGTTGTCTATTTGTTTCTCAAGTCTAGAGCAAGAGGATGTTTTGTAGCAGGTCACATTATACCATAAAAATGAACCATCATAATGGTAATCTACAAAATGATGAAAAAATTAGGTCATATTTAGAATATTTTATTTAAGAATCTATGTAAATATGTAATCCATTCAAGAATTTTTTTCTATCAAAACCTATCAAACATTATGAATCAGAATTTTCAGGGATAAGTCTAGAAATAGAATTTGTCATTCCCTGTCCTTTCTTGTAGATAGTCACAGCCACAGCTGAGAACTACTGGTCCCGACAACTCTCTACCGCCAGAAAATGATGCCTGAGGGCAAAAATGGATCTGTAATTTCTACTCTTATCTCCACATGCCAACTATTTAGACCTAAACTCAGCTGTGGCCTTTCTTTTAGGTAGCTGCTATCTTATTAACCGTCACACATGGATCCGGTAATGCTCATCTCCTGACACCAACTGATGGAGAATCACTGGACAATTAGGGAAACTTCTTTGCCAATTATGCTATGCTTCAACTCTCTCAAATGTCTACATTCTTGTCTTGTTATCACTCTACAAACACATTTACTGAACATCTCTGAGATCCTTTCATTGGTTTCCTATCCATCACTCTACTTCCTGCCTGATTCCCCAACCCTCTCTGTAACCAATAATTCATGAATTATCCACAACATTAAATCTATCTCTAAACCCTCAAATACCAGCACAGGGTTTGTCACATACTCCGCTCTCTATTAATGTTTGTGGAATGGAGACTGAACAATCTGAGTCACAGTTACCTGGAGACTCTTCTCATTCTAATTTCACTCTCTTTCTTCCAGACCCTGGCATATGGTACTACAAATATATAGCTGGAGCCCCAAACCAAATGTATAGGCAGTTTATTTCAACGCAATTGGGGGACTGCATATGCAGAACATAGCTGATGAATTTCAACCTAAAGAAAATACTGAACAGGAAATTAACAGTACTGGGTTATTAGAAAAGTCATGAGGTGCTTTTGCATAGAAAATGCCTCATGGTTTTCCCAACAATCTAATATTTTACTATGACACCTACTTGGTGATGAGGGAAGATGGAAAGGAGGAAAAACAACAGAGGCAACAGTTGGAAAAAAAATAGCACCAGGTTTTATGGTATATACTCCGGAGTCAAATATGAATATCTAAGATTTGGTCCACTTTGATATTTTGAAGTGTCCACTCTCCAAGATGACCCCTGTCATCCTTATCTCATGGTGTTCACACTTTTGTGTGGTTTACTCCCACACTGTACCAGGGCTGGCCTGTGTAGTCAATAACATAAGGCAGAGGTGATGAAATGTGATCTGAGGCAAAGTCATAAAAGACATTGTGGTGTCTGCCTTATTCTCTTACTTGAATCACCTGCTCTGAGAGAAGTCCTGCTGTGAAGACACTCAGATGTCTCAGGCAGCCAATGGGGAGGACCACATGCAGAGGAATGGAGGTCTCCAGCCAACAGCAAGCAAGGAATAAAGGACCACTAGTGGGCACATGACTGAACCCCATTGGAGCCTTGAGATGACTGTAGCCCCAGCCAACAGCTTAAGTGCAGCCTGTGAGAGATCACGATCCAGAGCCATTCAGTTAAGTTGCCTTTGGCTTCCTGATATTCAGAATCAGTGTGAGGTTTGGATTAGGCTGGTTGTATTATGCTTCTAAATTTGGGGGCAATTTGTTTCACAGTGATAGATAACTAATATAAAAGCCTAACCTGGAATTTGAAAATTGAGGACTAGGGTCATTTCTGGCATTTGCTGACATTGTTTTATTTAGTAGGAGAGGGACAGTGTTTTTAGAAATTCAGTTAATGGAGATATTTACACGTGGGAGTTTTTTTTTTTAATCTAAGTTTAATACATTTTATTTTTTTAATTGCCAGAGAGTACATTTACTTACCAAGGAGAGACAGAGAGCGAGTGAGCGAGCAAGTGAGCATCCCCCAGTGGGGCATGGTCGCACCACCATCCCTTCTCCATCTCTCCATCGTGTCAGGATTTGGAGCATGCACACGTGCACACACGTACATGCGAGCATGCACATGCACACACACACACACACACACACACACACACACACACACATCCCTAGCATGCGTTTCTAGCCATAGGGGTCAGGATTCAGACTATAATGGGCACTGTGGGATCCAGCTCCTCTGTCAGGCTACCAAGCCAGCCCTAGGATTTTTACTTTCTTTATAAAAAAGATCTTGTGACACAGTTCTATTCTCATGACTAACTTGCTCTGGACTTGGTATATTCCTTTCATTAAAATACCTGGAGGCAATCAATTGTACTACACTTGACCTAGGATCTGATTTAACAGGAAATAATCTCATTCATCTTAGAATTTTCTCATTTCATTGGGAACAGTCTTTTTACATATCAAGGATTTTCCTTTGTGTTTTGTTATTTTTAAAAAGATTTCACCAGATGAAAGATTTCTACTGCAAATTGCTCAACAGAAACATCTGGGAAAATGAAATCTAAGGATTTCCAATCATGGATTATTACAAACATGATTATTTTATGACCATACTTTATATTTTGAAAGAAGGTTCAAATTCCCCATTTCTTGCTTCTGGAGACTGGGCAAGATTATGTAGGTATCAGTGTGAAATGGGAGTCAGGGCCAACCAAGTTAGGAGATTGGCCTGTTTCTCCCTGCAAGGCAATTCACTGAGGGATGATCCAGTAGAGCAGATTTGGACCAGGTCCTTGGGGGTGTGCGAGGAGAGTGGAATGTTAAAACGAGAAGACCGAATTATAATGCCAAGTCAAGGGAGGCAGGGGTGGGATTAAGAATAAGAAATGGAGCCAAGAGGACAAAGGCTTGAGAGCCAGGGGTCAGGAAGAAGCCAGAGGACTCTAGGATGATTACTACAAAAAGCTTTGGTGTTTTTGCAGTTCTATTTTCTTAATCCATGGACAGAGAAGACATGATAATGATGTGTCAATGGATTTTTAGGAACTCTGCCAAATAAAGAACTGCTTTGAAAATTTATTATAAAGGCTATCCACATGATATAGCTGGTTTCTGACAATCTAGCCCTTTCAGGTACAGAAAATCTCATTGGTTACTTCCAATTATTTCGTTCCCTCCTTTGAAATGTCCCAATACTTCAATGCATTAGGGCAGTGGTGAGCAGGCTTCCTTGGGAGAAATGAGAAAGAGAAAAAAGAAATTCAAGGCCATGTGGTAGGACAGTTTCTTTGGACACCGACCTGATACATTTAAGTGAAAGATGATACTTTAACATTTGTGCACATCTAGTTGAAAGGAATTATACTCACATGCAGATCATATATTTGGCTCATTTCATAAACACACGTTTTATGCCACGCATTTGAGAACTGTGCAGTCAAGCCAAATTTTACATAGCCCACATCATTTTACACTTTGGGGAAGGTTAATAGTAAAAAAAAAATTCTAGGCAAATGATTTAAATGCTTTTTTAAAATTTGGAGATTCTACAGCTGATTACAGACTTAGAGGAAGTTGGATAGCCTCAACAAATTTCTTCCTTTCTTTAGTTACCAGAGAAGGGTAAAGGAAAGAATAGCCAAGCAGAAAAGAATGATTTTGCTAGTTTCCACAATTCCTTTTCACCGCCATCTTCCTTCAGGCAAAAGTTAGCCTGTATTTCTAAGTGTCTGGATATAAACATGCCTGTATTAAAACATTCTCCTTGTTTATAATTTTGTGATTTATCTATATATCTTTATTTTTGGCTACCATGGCTTTTTACAGCTTTCTAATTTATATAGCCATTTGTTTAGGCTGTCAAAACATTTTTAATTTTAATTACTGTGTATCATGCCTGAGGGTATAAAACTGTCAGATAAATCTGAGACTCTGCATAAACATGTGGGAAACTGCATGTGTTATCACTCAACAATTGCTAGTGGGCAGTTAGCAAGTGCCTTTCCAGGGGGCTGGTTGGTTAGATTATTTTTTTCGTCTTCATGGAGGCACAGGGTGATATTGTCAGATGGGGTGCTGGGCACCTCGTTACATACCACACGTTGGTGACCTTGGCACAGAAAGGGTACGAGTGCGTGGTGGGCAGTCATAGGCTGGGCAGCCCTGCAGAAGACGGATGGGAGAGCATCTCGTGTTCCAGCTTGTCAAACCAGGGACTCAGATAATCAATCTGACACTTCATTTTTAAAAAGAAAAATAATTGGGGAAGAGAAGTCAGACCTCTTAAAAAATAGGATATCATATTTGACTGGTAAAATGTGATGAGGGATGTTACACCTTTTTTCTTTCTCATGAAGGCTCAGTT
Source organism: Tupaia tana (assembly GCA_026018925.1). Classification (NCBI taxonomy): domain Eukaryota; kingdom Metazoa; phylum Chordata; class Mammalia; order Scandentia; family Tupaiidae; genus Tupaia; species Tupaia tana. Next base: position 35,094,618 of record JAKSZU010000013.1, on the reverse strand, counting down.
ACATATATATTATGTGGGGGGGGGGGCATCACACTGGTGGCATAGTATATATGTATGTGTCCCTCCATCTAACCATCTATCCACCTACACATTTTTTTTTTTTATAAATCTAAAAATCTTGCACTTGGGATCCTAAAATCTGAGCTTGAGTTTGAACGTTGGTGATGTCACTTGCTAACTATGGTAACCTTGGATAGATTCTGTAATTACAGACTTACACACCAGAAAGCTGCAAGGATTTCAGGGGCTATTTAGCACTTTATCCAGTTCAAAGTCTCACCTTCAATGACATGTACATGTGGACTATGTCTGGCCTTATCCCATGGTAGTCTAATACGGCTGCATTTCTGTTAGGATTCTTTTCTTGCCAATCTTAGGGTAGACTTGGTTGATTCTACCATCTGCCTACTCTCTACTGCCCCAACCACTGAGTTCAAGAACCAGAGATAACAGAAATTCCCTCCATGATCTGCTTCTGTGGGTCTTTTCTACATTTTACCCTTGACATGTCTAAGGTACACTAATAAGGCAACCTACTTCAGGAGGTATTTCAGAACTAAATGAGCTGTTGAGGCATTGCATTTCTTTTTCTTTTTTTGGGGGGGAGAGGTTTTCGCTATAGAGCGCGTGCACTCGCTAGACAGAGAGAGACAGAGACAGAGACAGAAAGCGAGAAATCACCCCACCCCCCCCCAGAGGGGATGGCCACACCGCAATCCTTTCTCCTCCATTCTCCTCTTGGGATCCTGGGCACGCACGCACATGCGCCTGGAGTGAGTTTTAAGCCATTGGGTCCAGGACACAAACCACGGTCGACTACATGGGAGTCCAGCGACATAGCCATTACGCTAACTGCTGGTTCCCAAGACATTGCATTTCTTAACGGAATTATTGTTTCCAACACGTGATCTTTACCAGGTACAAGTGTCTGTAATATGGAGCAAAATTAATTAATGATTGGCGTGGAGTCTTTCAGACAAGAAGCCATAGTAGAAAAGTGAAGTCTTTTAAATGTTAAAGCTTGGTACCTTATAGAAAATGTATTGATGGTATAAGCCACACAAAAAACAAACAAACAAAAAAACAAAAGCAGGGTGCCAGCAGTTAGCGTAATGGCTATGTCGCTGGACTCCCACATAGTCGACCGCGGTTCACGTCCCGGACCGGGTGGCTTAAAACTCATGCTGGGTGTGTGTGCATGCGTGCCCAGGATCCCGAAAGGAGAATGGAGGAGAAGGGATTGCGGCGTGGCCATCCCCCCTGGGGGGTGATTTCTCGCTTTCTGTCTCTGTGTGGCAAGCGCATGCGCCCTATAGCAAAAACCTCTACAAAAAAAAAAAAAAAAAAAAAAGCAAAAAACAAAAAATAGCCCTCATGCATTTGGCACATTGATGGAAAAGTAAAAGTACTTAGCTTAAGAAATATTTCTTTTTGGGACCAGCAGTTAGCATAATGGCTATGTCACTGAACTCCCATGTAGCTGACCGTGATTTGAAGCCCAGACCCAGTGGCTTAAACTCGCACCAGGTGCATGTACATGTGTGTGCGTGCGTGCCTAAGATCCCAAGAAGAGAATGGAGGAGAAGGGATTGTGGCGTGGCCATCCCCCCTAGGGGGTGATTTCTCGCTTTCTATCTCTCTGTCTCTGTCTTTCTGGTGAGTGCACACGCCCTATAGCAAAAACCTCTCCAAAAAAAAAAAAAAGATTTCTTTTTCAAAAAGTACATTTTATCATCTTTGATACAAGAAAGTATAATTAACCCAGCCCATCAAGACTCTGTACCTTTTCCTTGAAAAAGTAGTACTTTTCCCTTCCCAATTTTCTAATCTAAAATATTTCCCATTTCTACCCTGAGATGTGATAGTTCCCTGATAGAGTAACTTGATTTCTTATGGAGACTTAATTCACTGAGGTTCAGTAACAGTGCTTGTTAAGTGTCTGCTGTATACAGAGAGTAGGGAAAGTAAGGAGGAGTAAAAGTAGATAATAAGCCAGCTATCAAGGAACGTACTGCCTAATGGGAGACATAAATATTCATAAAAAACTGCACTAAGGAAGTTACAAGTAAAACCGAGATATGTTCTGAAGAAAAGGAAGTCAGTTCTATGAGTATATAACACAGAGAATTCTGACCTCAGCTGGAGTCTGAAAGAGCTTCTCTAAGGAAGTTACATTGAGCACGTGATACGTGAAATAAGACAGTAGAAAATGGACAGTATTTTCATAGGACAGTTGTTTACATTATTCACCTCTGGTAACTATGTAGATTAATGTAGACCATATCTCACTTAAAGGAAGTCTCTGATATGAATGAACAAAATTCTTTCCTTAATATCACATGTACAGGAACAACCAACTATGACTGAGTTAATAAATGTGTACATGCTGGATGAGCATTTTTTCCTGTTTTGCTTTCTTTTGATTCTGTCCATTTCACCTTGAAGTCTACATTTTTATAAAAAGAAAAAAAAATTAAGAAAAATATGGCGCCCCCTGCTGCTGTATCATGATATTCATGAGGTTTGCCTTGGCTATGAAGAGGCAAAATGAAAAGAAAGGAAGTACATATGCTTGTTATTAAACTATTTGTAACAGTATGGGCACTAAAAGGTAAAGAAAAATTGCAACTACACATCCACGTACATAGTAGTAGCACTATTCACAACAGCAATAGTCAAGAGAGAAACAATACAAATGTCTATGGGTAGATGACTAGGTTTTTAAAAAAGTGGTACATAATATAATGAAATATTATTCAGCCTTAAAAAAGAAGGGAAATAGTGTCACATGCCCAAAAAGGGTGAACCTTGAGGACATCATAGTAAGTAAAATAAGCCATTCACAAAAAAGACAAATATTGTTTGATGCCTTTTAAACAAGGTGTCAGGACTAAATAAATTCATAGAAACAAAAATAGAACTGTGGTTACCAGAAGCTGCAAAGAGGGAGGATGAAGTTAATGTTTCATGCATGTGGAGATTACCATAAATTCTAAAGATCTATTTCACAGCAATATAAAAATAATTAATACTATTGAATTATATACACAAAAATGTTTAAAATGGTACTTTTTTTTTTTGGAGAGGCTTTGGCTATAGGGCACATGTGCTCGCCAGAAAGACAGAGAGAGACAGAAAGCAAGAAATCACTCTCTGGGGGGATGGCCACGCCACAATCCCTTCTCCTCCATTCTTCTCTCAGGATCTTGGGCACGCAGGCACATGCACCTGACGTGAATTTAAGCCACTGGGTCCGGGACTTGAACCGCAGTTGTCTACGTGGGAGTCCAGCAACATAGCCATTACGCCAACTGCTGGTCCCCAAATGGTACATTTTGTTAAGTGCTTTCTATCAACTTTTTTTTAAAAAGGAAGGCAACTAATACTGAACAAGTACTGCGTTCCAGGTATTTTAAATGAGTTGTGTTATTTAATCCTCTCTATGCCATCACTGGGTAGGTGAGGAAAAAAAAAAAAAAAGCAAATATTTTCTCACATTACAGGATTCAGAAGGTGAAGTTTTGAAATGTGAATCCAAACATGTACATATTTTCTTTTTGATAATCTCTTGAACAAAGCATAGGTAGAAATACCATGGATGGAGATGAATAATAATTAAACAACAAAATTAAGAATAATGAATGAATATTTGTTATTTACTGTTACATTCCATGCAGCCATCTGATGGCTTTACACACAGCCTATTTAATCCTCAAAACTTTTATGAGACAGGCATATTAGTAACTCCATTATACAGATGAGGACAGTTAAGTAAGTTGATCAAGGTCATAGTCAGTAAGAGGCAGAGACTTGAATCCAGGTCCTCTGTCCTTAGACTCCATGCTCTGACTCCAGAATGAGCGTGTTTAGGGCCAGGCAATGAGACTGGACCCACGTGGGAAGGGTCCTGGTTTTCATCCTGTGACCTCCCTTAGCATTTGAGGCATATGTGTGCATATCAATGATTATGGTGTGAAGACCCTCTTGGAGTGCCTCTCTCTTTTCCCCTTTCTCTTTGTTGTCTCTCTCATGAAAAGAAGAAATCCATCAATAAACAAAAAAAAAAAGAATATTTAATTATAGACTGTTCCTTATCATTTTGAGCCCCTTTTGCTATTCATTAGCCAATGTAAAAAACAAAAAACAAAAACAGATAGAATTATGAGTTCAGCAAACAGTATTCATTATACCTGTTTTATAAAGGGAAATAGAGAAGATCCATCAAAGAAATGAGGAATCTTGTCCAGGTGTACATGTTGAATAAAAGATAAGGATATGAACCCAGGTCTCTCAACTTCCAGCCCTGTGTCTATCTTCTCCCACCCGTAAGTGAGAACTATCCCAGAGAGCTCCCAGACCACCCTTGAAGATGGAGGAAACTCAAGTGAGCCAGAAACAATCCCTTATTTCATATTCATTTCTTTAAGGTCCTTGTAATTGCCAGGAGCCATAGATTGGGCGGGATTTACAGAGTAGGGTCCCTGATGACTCAGCCTTGGGGGCAGGCCACAGGGAGTCCTTGCCTGGGGGCTCTCTAGGACTGGTGAGGGTGTTGTGAGCAAGTCCCTGCTCCTTCCTGACATGCCCTCAGAGAACAAGGTTTTTATTGGACTCTTGGTGACAGGCACAGGATGTGAGCAGAAGGGACCTGGGTTTAATAACTCGAAAGACGGACAGCACATATTATCCAGCTAGTAACTCATCACTGATTTACTACCCTATGAGATTGGTGTTTTCTGAAAGAGCAGGAGGAGGCAGGGGCAGATCTGCAATTTTCCCTAGACTTTTTACTACAGATGTTTGCAGCTGGCATGCTCTGCTTTTCTTCCTCTGGGGGTGCACAAGAATAATCCACATAATCATATTTCTGTCTTAATTATCTCCCTATTACTTAATTAAAAGACCTGATGCTGATGCCAGTAAGACTGGCAGATTTGTTAAAATCTGAACTGAGGGAGAGCTGGGCTGTACTTGAAGCAGTCAAGGCCTCCTTACCCTTGAAATCTCTCAAATGAATGAAGCTATAAATCTTGGGCAACTTATTTTCCTTTCTCTCCAAATTGTTTTTAATATGTCAGAAAACAACTGGCCCACAGTACTGAAGTTACTTGAGTGCTCTTTGTATTACTTACCTATTGATGCATAAGGACATTTAGTTCCTGAAAACAGCAACTACTTATTATTTTTCACAAATCTATGGATTGGGTGGGTAGTTCTGCTGATCTGGGTGGGGCTTGTTCATGCATCTGTGTTTTGTTGCCAGGTTGACTGGAGGTTGGTGGGTCCAGAAAGTCCAGGACTTGGCTTGCTTCTTATCATCTCTCATCCTCACATAGACTGCTTGGGCTTATTCACACGGTGGCAGGATCTCAAGGAAGGAAGAAAATGTGCTACCATTTTTCTAAGCCTCTGCTTATGTCAGATCTTTTGACATCCTATTGGCAGAGGAAAGTCACATGGTTGAGCCAAATGTCAGAGTGAGAGGCCTCTCTGACAGGCAGAAACAATAGAGCCTAAGGGCATGGATACAGGAAGAACACTATCAGGCTGTCCATTCCATCAATCTTCCATACTCTCCAAAACAGTGCTTCCCTGCATCTTAAGGTTGCTAACTTTTCTCAAGAAAGGAAAACATTGTTGTGTTTTTTAGTGTTTATTTAAGGTACTTCCTTAGATATGAAAGATGCTAACTGGACTTTAAATAAATGATTGAATGACTGGACATGAGGGTGTCACTAACGGTTCTCTAGTATTTTAATTGCATCTCTTTAAGTTACAAGTACTGAACACCTACTCAAATTGGCTTCGACAAAAGAGTAAGCTATTATTTCACCTGACTTGTGAGCAAAAAGTACAAATTGGTGTCTCAAGGGACCAGGACTTGGAGCTGGTAGTTTTAAGAAGCTAAGTCTGCTCTACAGGTCAAGGCCCACACTTACTCCTATAGCTGTGGGGGTGAGGGTATGGTTCCACTGTCATATAGTAAAAACTGGCTACCTGGGAGCTGTTGACAGTGTAGAATCCATCATAGGTAGCTATAGGCATGATGGAGAAGTTCCTTAAAGAACCTAGAAAGTTCTTTAGTTCCTGGGTGGGGTAGATTGCCCCCCAAGAGTGCCATCCTCAGGTTGCTTAATCAAATATAAACCTAGGTATTGGAGTGAAGTGATTTTGCAGGTGGGATTAAAGTCCTAAATCAGTTTACTTTAAAATATGGAGATTACATGGTGGGCTTGAATCAGGTTCCCAAGCTACTTTTTCCTGGCTGTTAGCAAAAGAGGAATTCTGAGATCCAAAGTGTGATGAGACTTGATGTGCTATTCCTGGCTTTGAAAACAGTGAGGTCACATACCAATGAATACAATGGCCTCTGAAACTGAGAGTAGCCACTGGTAACAGTCAGTGATGACATGAGGACCTCAGTTCTACAACTGTAAGAACTTAATTCGGCCAACAACCTGAATGAGTTAGGAGCAGATTCCCTCTCAGAGACTCCAGATGAAAGCCTAGATGGCCAACACCTTGATTTTGGCCTTAGGAACCCCGAGGATGAGAATCCAGCTGAGCCATGCCTGACCACTCCCCTGTAGAATCTATGAGGTAATAAAAAGATGTTGCTTTAGGCTGATAAATTGGTAGTAATTTGTTAAGTAATAGAAAGCTAATATACAAGATGATTACTGCTTCCATGTTATCTCCTTAAAAATGTTAATATTCTCTGAAAAATGTCATTAGTTGAATTATCATTCACATTTTTGTGCAAATGTGTTGTACTGAGAGACTTCCTTTGAGATTGGAGAGAGAAGAAATGTTCTGGGAGGGTGGGGAAACCATTATGATTGGGCAGAGTAGCTGAGCTTTGAACTGAGGGTAGATAGACTGCCTTTTATGGATTGTAGTCCTGCATTCTGGGCTTCGTAAAAGTAATAAACTGGGAAGCAGAGGGAGGGGTGTGTCTGTGTGCACATGCATGTGCATGCACATGTATGGAGGAGGGAAGGAATTAATAAAATGGTACTGAAAATAAACTTAAAAAGCCTTAAATCAATCGTCTTTGTGAGTGTCTCTTCTCTTCAGCTGGACTCAAACTTGCTATAGGAAATCTGATATCAAAGAAAAAGATCCTGGGGCCAACAGGTGGCATGGTGGTCAAGGCGCTAGGCTCCCAAATACCAACCGCAGTTTGAGTCCTGGGCCCAGCAGCTTGAGGATCGAGCCAAGTGCGTATGCATATGTGCCTAAAATCCCAGGAGGAGAACAGAGGAAAAGGGACTGCAGCATGACCATCCCTACCAGGAGTGATTTTTCACCTTCCCTCTCTCTGTATCTCTTTAACTCTCTCTTCTCCCACTCCCCATGTAAGTGCACATGCCCTATGGCAAAACCTAAAAAGAAAGAAAGAGAGGGGGAAGGAGGGAGGGGAGGGGGGGGGAGGGAGGGAGGAAGAGAGGAAGGGAGAAAGAGAGAGAGAGAGAGAGAGAGAAAGAAAGAAAGAAAGAAATCTCTCCCTTGACCTAGGATGTCCTTCCAGACTTCCCTTTTTTCTATTATCCTTCTCCTCAAGGTGTTCACACATGATATCTTCAAATGTTTGCCTCCCATGCACCCATATTCCTTTACCCAATGGACTCTGTTCTGATTTCTTACTCACAAACTTTTCAGAATAATTAACCCCCCTAACCACAATTGTTATATTTTGAACAGTTTCTTCTCATAGTTCCTAAGATACACACTTCTGTTTTTTCTCCTATTTTTCTTGCCACTCTATCTCAAAATCCTTTGTGGGTATCTCTTTTATAGCTGGTTTCAAAATAGCAGCATCACTCAGTGCTCCATTCTGGACCCCCTTCATTTATCACACAGCCAAATTCTCCTTAGGTGATCTTATTTGCTCTGATTGCTGTAGATACCCTGGCTTCATGGGGAAGTCTTGAGAATTGTTTGTTGCAATGGAAAGAGCACTAGGCTTAGAATAAAGAGATCAAGATTTAAATCTGGGGAACCAGCAGTTAGCATAATGGCTATGTCACTGGACTCCCACGTAGTCGACCGCGGTTCGCGTCCTGGACCCGGTGGCTTAAAACTCACGCTGGGCGCGTGTGCGTGCATGCCCAAGATCCCGAGGGGAGAATGGAGGAGAAGGGATTGCGGCGTGACCATCCCCCCTGGGGGGTGATTCTCGCTTTCTGTCTCTCTGTCTCTCTCTGTCTGTCTGGCAAACGCATGGGCCCTATAGCGAAAACTTCTCAAAAAAAAAAAAAAAAGATTTAAATCTGAAGTTCTTTTGAGAATTTCACAACTGACTTTGGGGTGTGTTACATCTTTTGTTTCCTTGCTTGTAAAATGGAGACAATGGTACTTGACTTGTCTGTCTTACCTAATTCTCATAGGAATGAAAGATGGATATATGACAAGATATCAAAAGTTTGTGGAAAATGGAATTAAAGTATGAGTTAATTTTGGTGCAAAACTTTTTTGAAATCTATGCATAGTTTTTTGTAATATGCATTTCCATAAGTTTGCTTGCTTGCTTGCTTTTTAAAAAAGTTTTTCCATAGGGTATATGCACTTGCCAGAGAGAGAGACAGTGATAGGGAAAGTGAGAAATCACCACCCCTAGGAAAGATGGCCATGCTGCAATTCCTTCTCCTCCATTCATCTCCTGGAATTTTGGGCATGAATGCACACATGCCCAGCATGATTCTCAAGCTGCTAGGTCCTAGAATCAAATTGCAGTCAGCCATGTAGGAGTCCAGTGCCATAACCACCACTCACCTGCTGGCCCCTCTAAGAGCTTCTTGAAGTCTTCTCATATGTGACAGGAGGAGGCTGCTGGTGTTAAAGTTATAGCGATAACTGCAGATGTACATTGCAATAACAATTATGTGGGCTTTTTAGGGGCATATATGGGTAAGACCAGGGCTAGAGAGAGGAGGGAAACAAGATAGTTGACTAAAGACACCCATTGTGACATATCCCTGGGAAGAAAGTCCAATAGGATTGAATAAATGCCCTCACTTTGAGCAGAGGAGTTAGGTGAGACTGAAAGAATACAAGAAAAAGGACTTGGGAAGTCTCTACACCACTAAATCTTGGAGACTTAAAGAGGGAGTTAGTCATTCAAATTCAGAAAGGCTATAGAGCCCGACCTGCCATTGAAAAGGTGGTGAACAGGGTCTTCTGAAATCCCTACCCCAACTTCAGATTCCAGCATTCTCCAACTGTAGAAGAGAAACAAAAATGGCATAGATCTAGTTCTCATCTTAGGTCACTACACAGATTGACCACCTCACAGAAAATACTGGATACCTCCCTTACCCCTAAACACATACAGACTAAGCTAAGAATGCAGAGATCTCCAGGCCAAACCAAAGGCAAAGCATAAATATGATCAGGATCAGGAAACTTGTCTTCTCCACACCCCTGGGGACACATAGGTCATAGTGTAGAGGAGAAGACACCTCTGAGATCTAGAGAGCTAGGGTGAGAACACCCTTCCTATGGATTCCAAGAATTCTGCTTACCTATTCCCCCTACCCCTGCCAGGACATGGTGTGTGAGCACAGAACACCTGCCTCTCACAACAGAAACTGAGAAATCCAGACACTCCTGCTTGACTGACTGCTGGGTCCACACTTTCCCTCCCCAAGCCTCAAGAAGTGAACAGCAACTCCAGGCCCCCTGCTATAGCCCTGTACAACACAGATTTTCAAGACCTTTCTGAACTGTAAGTATGGGCAAAGGAAAGTAGGAAGCAGGCTGACAGAGAGAATGATACCAGGAAACCCCTTCCTAGGCAAAAGGGAAGAAAAAGGGGCAATGCCCAGCCCACCTCCTAGGCAGAGGAATGCTTATTTAGTCTCACTACCTCCCAGAAGTGAGGAGGGCCTGCTCAGACCAACCCAATTCCTAGCCACAGGGAGGCCTAGAACCCATCTAAGCCTTACCCATTTCCTAGCCATGCAACGAGGGTCACACTCAGCTCAGTCTTCTCACACCTCCTAGCTGCTTGAAGAGCTCTGCCAAGGCCCGACCCGCTAGCCTCACTCCAGTGATAGACCTGCCCCTCTCAACTCAAAGGAACTACCTGCTGGGTCTCTGAAAATATAGTATTTTACACCATTTTCAGCCAGAAACAAAGTCAAAACAATTTATTCATCTAGCGTTAAAGTCACAATCATATGAAATATAAATAATATAATTAATAACATAGTGCCACTATAAAATCTACTCCATGAATAAGGAAGAAATGAATATCTCACCAGATACCTAAATATCAACCCAGGGACACAAAAAAATAAGGGGGGAGGAAGAAAGATATTTATCTGTCCTTTAAAAGAACACACTAATGCCTTGCTAACAATAGGCAAAATGTAGGAAATCACAGAAGTGTCAGGAAAACGGTCAGAATATTGATTATTCCAAACTTTAGTGAGGTTTGGCCCCATAGCACAGTGGTCAAGCACTGTGAATTGGGAGCTGGATCCCACATGACTGGCTGTGGTTCAAATCCTAGTCTCAGTGCCTTGAAAAATACACCAGCCACATATATGTGTGTGTACCCAAAATCTTGACAGGAAAGAGGAAGAGAAGAAAAAGAATTGTGATATGACCCACTGGGATGTGCTCTCTTTCACTTTCTGGATAGTGTACATGGCTTCTGGCAATTAAAACAATAACAACAACAACAACTCAAAAAGAGGCAGGAGAATACGAACAATCTCAAAAAATGAGAAAAAAAAATAATGACATAAATGAGGAATTCAACAAAGAAACAGACTTCTTGGGCCAGTCAGTGCTTAAGGTGGCTAGATTCTACATGGGTAACTGCATGGTTTGAGTTCTGGACTCAGAGACTTGAGAAACACCCTAGGTGTATGTGTGTGCATGCCCAAAATCCTGAAAAAAGAAATAGAGAGGAGGAATTGAGGTTTGGTCATCTCTGATGGGGTATGCTTTCTTTCTCTTTCTCTCTCTCTCTCTCTCTCTCTCTCTCTCTCAGTGAGCATGTGTTCACTAGAAAAATTAGAAAGAGAGAGAGAGAAACTTTTGCACAGACTTAAGCAGAAATCCTGGAGATGTAGAATACAATATAGGAAATAAAAAATTCTGTGGAGTGTGTCAACAGATTAGATCATGTAGAAGAAAGATCCTCTGACCTTGAAAATGTAACTTTTGAAATAGTCCAAATGCTTGACAAGAAAGAAAAACAGTCATTGAAAATGAAGATAGCATATAAGAAATATTGGACACCACTAAATGACTGAATATCTGCATTGAATATGCCAGAAGGCAAAGAAATGGGAAAAGGATTGAAAATCTATTTCACAAACTGTTATTTGAAAACTTCCCAAGTCTAGGGAACAATACAAACATCCAGATCCAGGAAATGCACAGGACACCAAAGAGATTCAATGTAAAAAGAGCATCTCGAAGGCACAATATATTTCAAATGTCAACATTTGAAGACACAGATAAAATCCTAAAAATGGCTTAAAAAAAAATACCAACAGGACCAGCAGTTGGCGTAATGGCTATGTTGCTGGACTTCCATGTAGTCGACTGCGGTTCGAGTCCCATACTTGGTGGCTTAAACTCATGCCGGGCACATGTGCGTGCATGCCCAAGATCCTGAGAGGAGAATGGAGGAGAAGGGATTGTGGCATGGCCATCCCCCCTGGAGGGTGATTTCTGGCTTTCTGTCTCTCTATCTTTCTCTGTCTATCTGGCGAGTGCATGTGCCCTATAGCAAAAACATCTCAAAAAAAAAAAAAAAAAAAAAAAAGCACTAACTTACTTATAGAGGATACCTCATCAGACTAATCACAGACCTCTCAAAGAAATCTTGCAAGCCAGGAGAGAAAGGGAGAATAAATTTTGAAAAATTCTGAAAAGAAGACATTTACAATCAAGAACACAATACCTGGTAAAATCATCCTTAAAATTGGAATGATAAATAAAGTCATTCCCCGATAAATAAAAAACAAAAGAATTCACCTACACTAGACTAGTATTTCTCTTTAAGAAATACATAAAGAAGGGAACCAGCAGTTAGCGTAATGGCTATGTCGCTGGACTCCCACATAGTCGACCACGGTTCGCGTCCTGGACCCAGTGGCTTAAAACTCACGCCGGGCACGTGTGCGTGCATGCCCAAGATCCCGAGAGGAGAATGGAGGAGAAGGGGTTGCGGCGTGACCATCCCCCCTGGGGGGTGATTTCTCGCTTTCTGTCTCTACGTCTCTCTCTGTCTGTCTGGCAAGCGCACGCGCCCTATAGCGAAAACCTCTCAAAAAAAAAAGAAGAAATACATAAAGAAGTACTACAACTGGAAATGAAAATAAGAAAATACAAAACAACAAAAAATTGCATATAAATCTGTAACTATCAATGATAACATTGAATGTAAACAGATTAAACTTTTCAATAAAAAAATATAGACTGGCTGAATGGACAAAAACAAAACAAAACAGGAACCCTTTATAGCTGCTTACAAGAAATGTACCGCATCAGTAAAGACACACCAATTAAAAGTTTAAAAAAGGGCATTTCATGCAAATGGAAACCTAAAAAAAGAGGCAGATATGACAATCCAGATATCAGACAAAGTAGACTTCAAGCTAGCATTTGTAAAAAGAGACAAAGAAGGTCATTATATAGTATTAAAAAGATCAACTCATCAAGTAGATATAACATTTATAAATATTTGCACATAAAATTTGGAGCACTCAGATACATAAAACAATGAATACTAAACTCTAACACATTTATTGTTGGGGATTTTAATACCTCTCATCCTCAATATTGTGTAGATCATCTAGACAAGAATTAAGCAAGCACAAACTGAAGTTAAATGATATTAAAAGTCAAAAAGAACTTTTATATTTATAAAGATATGTATAGCTATTTTATTATAGATATTTTATAGATTTTATTATATTTTTATATATTTTATTATATTTATAGATATATTTATAAAATATTTCATCCAAGAAAATAAAGAAGTCTTTTCTCCTTCAGCAGCCCATAGAACATTCTCAAAGATTAACCTCATAATAGAACATGAAACAAGCCTCTAGAAATGTAAAATAATAGAAATAATATCTAGCATCTTCTCTGCCCACAATGTAATCAAATTTGAAATCATCAACAAAACGAACTTTCAAAAATACACAAATATGTGGAAACTAAACCAAATACTCCTGAATGATTTTGAAATTACTGAGAAAATTAAGAATGGAATTTAAAATTTTCTTGAAATAAATGATGATGAAAATACAATATTCTACAATCTTTGGGATACAGCAAAAGGAATACTAAGAAAGAAGCTAATCGTAATTAGTGTTCAAAAGGAAAAAATTAAAAGATGGCAAGTGAACGACTTAATCATGTATCTCAAAGAACTATAAATTCAGGAACAGGTTAAACGCAAAAGTAATAAAAGAAAAAAATTAATAAAGATCAGAGAACAAATAAATAAAATAGAGAACAAAACACGAGAACAATGTAAAAAAACAAGACAAAAAGCTGATGTTTTGAGAAGATAAAATCGATAAAAAAGCTGATGCTTTGAGAAGATAATATCGATACACTATTAGCTAAACTAACGAAGGAAAACAGAGAGACTACCAGATGAATAAAATCAGAAATGAAAAGATGGGGGGCATTACAACAAATACCACAAAAAATAAAATATATTTTAAAGGGGTGCTGGAGATTCATAAGTGATGGAAAAATTTCTGGACATATGTATTAATACTATATCAAGATTGAAATAGAAAGCCTGAATAGACCAACAGACCTTCAATAAGGTTGAAGCAGTAATAAAATTTCCTAACAAAGAAAAGCCCAGTCCAAATGACTTTACTGTTGAATTCTACAAATCTTTTTAAGAAGAATTAATATAAAATTTTCTCAAACTATTTCAAAAGACTCAAAAGGAGAGAATCCTTCCAAACTTATTTTATTAAATCACTTTTGACACCAAAAGTAGACAAGAATGTAACAACAACAACAAAACTACAGGCCAATTTCCTTCATAAATATAGTTGCAAAATTCTTAACAAAATATTACCAAAGATACTGCAAGGACACATAGGGAGGCAAAGTATTAATGTCACAAAGAAATGTGGTATTGTCTGTTGAAGATATTTTGTAGTTTTATCAACTGTATTAGGGAGAAATGTTCACCTGTTGAAATATCCATTTTGTAAGACAAATAATAATGTGATTAAATGTATAAAAGAAAATGAAAAGAAAAATAAATTAATTAATTAATAAAAATAAATAAATAAAAAAGATTAAACACCATGAGTAAGTAGGATTTATCTCAAAGTTTTAAGGATGGTTCAACATATGCAAAACAAAAAATATAATATATAATATTAACAAAAGAAAAGACAAAAACATATGATCATATCAATTAACACAGGAAAAGCATTTGATCAAATACAACACACCATCATGATTAAGACATTTGTGGGACACAGAAATATTTTATTACCTATTGATGATGATATATATAGTATTCTCAACCGGAGTGGTCTGAGGTTTATTTCATGTTGAGTGAATTCTCTATACAAGCTAAATGATATGTAGCAATTAAATGTGTGTGTGTGTGTGTGTGTGTGTGTATGTATATATATATATATATATATATATATATACACTCACATATATATATATATATACACACACAAAACACATATATATATGAAAATAAGAAAATCCAAAACAACAAAAATTGCATATAAATCTGTAACTCAATGATAACATTGAATGTAAACAGATTAAACTTTTCAATAAAAAAATATAGACATATATATATATACATTCAATTGCTACATATCATATATATAATATCATATATATATACACATATAAATATATATAAATTTTTAAAAAGGCTCTCAATAAAATAGACATAGAAAATACATTCCTTAACACAATGAAGGACATATACGACAAACTCACAGCTAACATAAAACTCAACAGGGAAAAGTTAAAAGCTTTTCTGATTAAAACTGGAGTAAGATCAGGCTGTAAATTTTATCCATTGCTATTCAATGTAATATTGGCACCCCTAGCCAACATTCAGACAAGAGAATGAAATAAAAAGCATCTAAATTGGAAAAAAAAAAAGAAGTTAAATTGCTTGTATTTGTGAATGACATGGGTATATATACATAGAAAAGTCTGAAGAAACCACCAAAAAACTGTACATGTGATAAAAAAAAAATCAGTAAAGTTGTGAAATAAAAAGATCTACATACAAAAATTTGTAACATTTTGTACACTAACAAGGAATAGACTGAGACAGAAATGAAGAAACCAATTCTATTTAAAATAGCCACACATACAAAAATAAATATCTAGGAATAAACCTAACCAAGGAAGTGGAACATTTCTACTATGAAAATTATTAACAAGTGAATAAAGAAATTGAGAAAGATAAAAAAAAAAATTCTTTCATGGTTGAGATAATAAATATAGTTAAAATGCTGATATTACCCAAAATGATCTATAAATTCAGGTATTTCTATCAAAATATCAGTGACATTCTTCACAGAAACAGAAAAAAACAGTCATAAAATTTGTCTGGAATCAAAAAAGACCCCAATTATCAAAACAATACTATAGAAAAACAGTACTTTGGAGGCATCTCACTACCTGACTTCAAAAATTATTACAAAGCCATAATAACTCAAACAGCATGCTACTGGCACAAAAACAGAGAGATAGATCAATGGAACAGAATACAGGAAGAAATCCAATAATACACAGCCAACTGATTTATGACAAAGGTTACAAGACAATTCAGAAGAGAAAAGATGGTCTTATCAAGAAATAGTGCTGGGAAAACTGGATATATATTTGCATAATAAAACTAAACATCTATCTCTCACCATTTACACAATTTAGATCAAAGTGAATTAAAGACATAAATGAAAAGTCAAAAACTATAACAATATTTGTGGAAAGCAAAGGGGAAACCCTTGAACACATTGGAGTAGCCAAAGATTTCTTAAATAAATTCCTGAAGGCACAGGCAAAACATAAAAAATAGACAAGTGGGATTAACACAAGCTAAAAAAGCTTTTGCACAGCAATGGAAACAATAAAGACACAACCACAGAATGGGAGAAAGTATTTACACACTAAACTTCAGATAAGGGACTGATAACCAGAATACATAAGGGACTCAAACAGCTGACCTGACAAAAAAACCTAATAATCCAATAAAAAATAGATAATTCATTCTGAACAGACAACTCTCCAAGGAAACAATATGAATGGCTACAATATGCATTGTAGCCATTCATATTGTTTATATATATAAAAGATTCAATGTCTTTTTTTTTTTTTTTTTGAGAGGTTTTCGCTATAGGGCGCGTGCGCTTGCCAGACAGACAGAGAGAGACGTAGAGACAGAAAGCGAGAAATCACCCCCCAGGGGGGATGGTCACGCCGCAATCCCTTCTCCTCCATTCTCCTCTCGGGATCTTGGGCACGCATGCACATGCGCCCGGCATGAGCTTTAAGCCACCGGGTCCGGGACGCAAACCGCAGCCAACTACGTGGGAGTCCAGCGACATAGCCATTACACTAACTGCTGGTTCCCAAAGATTCAATGTCTTTTAGAAGAGAAAAGTGAATCAAAACTTCCTTACCTTACTCAGAATGTCTATAATTAAAAACAAAACAAAACAAAAACAAAAATAAAGTTTAACAAGTATTGGTTACATTGTGGATAAAAAGGAAACTTCATGCATGTGAAAATATAAATTAGTATAGCCACTGTGGAAAGTAGTATGAAGGTTTTTAAAAAAAATCTAAAACCAGAACTTCCATATAACCAAATAATCCAAATTCCTGAGTATTTACTCAAGGGATAGGAAATCACTCTGTTGGAGAGACATCTGTACATTCATGTTTATTGCATAATTATTCACAATAGCTAAAATGTGAAATTTACCTGGGCCCAACAATTGATGAACATATAAAGAAAATACCCATATACACAATGGATTTCTACTCAGCCATAAAGAACAATGAACCCCTGGTTTTTGACATGAAATGGATGAACCTAGAAGATATTATACAAAGCAAAATAAGCCAGGCAATGAAAGACAAATACTGTAAGTTTCTGCTTAAAATGTACAGATGTTCTCACTCTATAATGGAACCTAAAGGACTCAATAATATAACAGTAGAAAGAATAATAGTATAGACTAGAGGTTATGCAGGGCCATGGGTGGAGGTGAGGTTGGGAGAAAATGATTAACAAACACAATCATGCATGTGTTCTTATTTTAATTGTAACACACTGTATGCACGCTTTAAAAACTATACTGTACTCCACAAAAGTGTATAACAATCATAAGTAAGCCAGAAATTACAATTAAAAAGTAAAAAGACTAGAAAATATAGAGAAATAGAGGGAGGGAAAGAGAATGACACAGAGGTAGAAACCAGAGCTTCTGAATAAATGAGAGTGAAAATCAGGAATTCGGAGAAGCTATATGGCTTGGGATATATACCATTCTATAAGTCTCTTAACTCTTCAATAAAGTTATCACCTCAAGAAATGTTGAGAGTGTTTGGATTTGTAATGTCAAGTGACGGTGTAGAAGCTTTGAAGAGGGTCAGAATCAAGGTGTGATGAATAACCAGAGGAGCATCTCCTAAAAGGCAGATACAAGGGAGCAAGTAAGATTTAACTGTCTTCTTACCCCTCTCAATTCCCAGTGGACACTTGGGTTACAAAGACCTCAAAATCTACTACATGTGTTCAATAAACATGCCTCTACAGATCATGTGCTATTCTCTTAAACAAAACTAATGTCTGTTACCTACAAGGTGCTCAGACTGCTATAAGAAATACAAAGGTACATGATGAGGAGGAGAAGGAAGACAGTAATACTAGAGAGTTTATAAAGAATCTTCTCTTTTCTCATATAATCTTCACAGCCGATCAGGAAGGTAAACAGGACAAAGAAATTTTGACTCATTTTACATGAGAGTGAACATATTTTCAGTGATTAACTCAAAAGTAGTAAGTGACAGAGCTAGTACCTGGCCTCATCTCTAAATCTGGATCTTCTGTCTGTCCACTATACCAGTGTTTCCTAATTATGGTGCAGGTTTTACCAGTAGTAGGCCCCAAGTTTTATGAAGCATGTAAGTAAGCCTAGACACACACACACACACACACACACACACACACGTATTTATTTTAACATGTGCTAAATAAATAAAATCAGTACTGTAAAACTAGAGTTAGAGCAATATTATTTCTTACAATCATATCAAAGCAGGTAAAACTATATTAAACTAAATATTAACATAATAATAATACAGATAGTGAAGGTGCAATATAAAAAATTAACATATATAAAACAATGCATTAGATATTTACAACCCAGTGACGTCGCTAGGAGAAGCAGACAGATAACTATGAGGCCAGATGCACTCCTTGAGCTATTTGAACAAAGGGGGGGCCAGGACATCTGGTTTAATTCTGCTTCTGCCCCTTACCAACAGTGTAGCTTTAGGCAAATCACTCTGGGCGTGGTTTTCATATCATGAAACAAGGGAACTGGAATTGTGTGTCCAGAGTGAATAATTTATGTATGAACATTTCTGCCAAGGGAGACATACAAACTACAGCCTAGTGGATTCCAGGGCCAGATTGCCTGGGCTGAATTTCTGGCTTTTCTACTTATCAGCTGTGTAACCTTGGGCAAGGTACTTCTCTGTTTTGCAGTTTCTTTATTGGAAGGATTAAGTGAGCTAATTAAAGGGAGTGTTTAGAAAAGTGCCTAACATAATAGACACCATCGAAGCGTTTGCATATTACATTATCATTATCTTGGGGCTCAGAGGCTTGGTCTATCACACATTAGAAAGAATCAGAACAAGCTTCATAAAAAAGTGACTTTTAAGATGAATCAAATCTGTCAGTAATTTACCTGCATAGAGAATCCCAACTAAGTCAGAGAAGAGAGAGAAATATGACCAAAAGGTGAGGGCTTAGTAGGCCGGGCAATGGAGATGAAACCTCCAGCAGGAAAGGTTGTCATTTCCTTAGAGAGTGAGCAGAAACCACTGCTACACTAGCACAACTGGGTCTTCATTGCTAGCATTACTAGGGGTTGGGGTTAGGGTTCCTCTAGCATGACTGGATCTTCATGACTTTGGGCCCTGTTCACAATTGGAGGCGTCAACCATGTCTGACAGTCAGCAGGTAAGCTCAGTTGATCTGTTGGAGGACCACCAACCCATAGTACAGGGCTAGGAAGCAGTGTCTGGCTGCCATTCTGTGATCCATCTCAGTAAGGACTGCAGATCTGGGGAAAGACCACAGTGAGACCCCCCAGAAGGAACCTACCAGCATCTCTGAGACCTGGACTCACATGTTACACAATGTTTTTTTTCATTCTCTGAGACCAAACTCTTTTCTGTTTCATGATTTTGGTTGGTAAACAGATCATGTGCTATTCTCTTAAACAAAACTAAACAGTTACTCTCTTCACATGCTATTAAGCACAGTTACATTAAAATAATGTGTAGGTTGAGATAAATACGTATCACTGCAAGATAATTGGGAGTTAAGTCACTGTGACAGCCCAAATAACTAAATTAACCCTATTAAAGCATGTTTCCATGGGGTCAGAGGCTTTTCAGTGGAAGAAATCAGGTGTAAAAGAAAGCACTCAGTTTTTGAACACCTTGTAACTCTTACTGACAAATAAACCAGTCACTTGAAGCAAGCAAACAATCTGACTCGGTCCAAGGGAAAGATAAAATGAGGTCATAAGTGTTTTCTATCTTTGATTCAAATAGTTTATGAAGGACATTGTGTTTATAAAATTTTATTCTAAGAAGAGTATTTTATGATAAATACTCCAATATGCTGAATGCACCTTGTTTTAGTAATTAAAAATAAATGGTATATAACTAGAAATTGAAGAAGTTCTAATTAAAATAGTGATGTGACTTAGTAGTCAACCTATCCTATTTGGAAGCCTTAATAAGATGATTAAAATTTAGAGCTGGTAAGATGATGAAATATCTCAAACATAAAAGGAGTACTCCTGGACAGCTACTTCTTAATACACAAAGAATTGTCCAATATGCTACATACACTTCCCTTGTCCCATTGCCTTCCCTTCCAAGAAAGCAAAGTACCTATTGCTGAGGCAGTAAGATGACTGTAAAACAAGCTATGAGGATATGAAATCCTCGAGGACAGGAATAATTTTGGAATTGTTTTACCTTCTTTTGCCCAACACCTAATACAGCATCTAATACAATTATTAGCATAGAATGACAGCCAATGAATATTCACACATAGATTAACACATACAAATCACAGTATTTTTGTGTGTGTCTGGTGTCTATGTGTGATATTTTAGATGGGTCTAAGTGTGCTGTGATCTTCCTATCTCAGTCCCTGTCTAGCCGGGACCACAGGCACATACCACCATGTCTGGCTATTTGGATAGTGTCTTTCTATGTTGTCTATGCTGTCCATGAACTGGCGATTCTCTTCCTTCAGTCACCTGAGTAGCTAGAACTACAGTGCCTGGATTTTCTGGGTGGGCTGAGGCCTCCTTTGTGGATTCAGCCTTCCCAAAAGTGGTATCCAGTGCACCTAGCAGGAGTAGGTCGAGCTGTAATATTTTTATAGTAGCAAACATCTAAATGCTTAACAACAGACACTGATTAAATAAAATACAGTCTGTTAATACAAAAGGATATGATGCAGTCATTAAAAATAATGCTGTAGAAAAAAATTCTATAACGCAAAAATGCATTTTGGCTAACTTACCTGAAGATAGCTGGTTTTAAACAATATCTACACTATAACCTTAATTGTTCTATAGTGTGTATAAAGATATAAAAATCAGAAGATATGGGGGCCAGCAGGTGGTGTGGTAGCTAAGGTGCTGGATCCCATATAGCCGACTGCGGTTCGAGTCCTAGACCTGGCAACCTGAAAAACATGCTAGGTGTGTGTTCATGCATGCCCAAAATCTCTACAGGAGAATGGATTTTGGCATGGCCATCCTCTCTGCGGCGGCAGGGGGGGAGGGGTAATTTCTCACTTTTCTTTGATCTCTTTGGCAAGTGCACATGCCCTGTGGCAAAAAAAAAAAAAAAAAAAGAAATCTAAAAAATAAAGACTACACTATAAATGGGCCAATACCCCTTCATAGCTTTACATTTTTGTTTGACAGAAAATTACAGAATAATTTAAATTCTGAGTTTGGAGATACTTTTAAATTGCTCAAAGGTGCAATGATTAGATTCACAAAAAGAATACACTCTTCACAAAACCAGTTAAGAAGTGTCCCATCAATATACACTGATCTTGGCTCTTGAAACTCTTCAATCTCGACGATAGTCTTGGGAATTAGGAATTAACTCTGTACAAAGAGAACATCTTATCTCTGGTTTGCATTCCTTTATAGTGGATAATATTTGACCCAACTCTCTTCTGGGTTTGACTCACCATGGTAGGACGAGTAGAAAACTTATTTGGTGTAGATCCAGGTGCTACATAAGGACCGGCTTGAAGGAGATCCCAGAACCTGCCACAGAATCAATCAGAACCCAATGCTGTTGTAAAAACTTATTCAGTCATGTTTGTTGAGAACATGTGCTTATTTTGAGATGAAACTAAAAAATATTTAGGACATTCATGTTCACTCTGTAAAAGAACACCAAGTACCAGGCTCAACCTACCTATCATTCATCTGTGTAATCAGTGTCTTGGAATACATTGGGATGACCATCTGGACTCTCTTGCAAAGGGTAAAAAAGAGGAGGATTAAGATTATGAAACCATTTCAAATGTATCTGCCATGGTAACTGAAGCAATGTTTTTAAGGAAGACTGCTTAAACATCACACTTCTCCCATTGCCAAGAACTCCTGGAAAATCACGAGGTAAGCGGATTAAAAAGGAGGCATTTAGAATGCTTCATCAACTCTGCTGAACCTCCTTGAACAATATCCCATTCCATTAACTATTCAATGGAACGGGAATAAAAGAGTGGGGATGGGATGCTGACCAACAAAACAGAAGATCATTCTAAGGAGATTTCTTCTCTGCTACCCATTGCAAAGTGCCACTGTTAACACATTTCCAGTTTGAAAAGGCCCATTAGCAAGCCTCTAAGCACAGAGAACTGGGATATACTCTTCCCAATCTCCCTCAAAATCATGTGTTCTCAAAATAGTATGGCAGCTAATTGGGAGACATGGCATGGCACCTGTGGTGGTTCAAGCTTCTCTCTCACTCATCAAATCAGTATGTGTGTTTCCTACCATGCCTTTAGCCACCTGAAGATGTAGACAGGCAGAGGTACAAAGAGGGTACAAAGTATGCATAGTCTATAGTAGGAGAATGTGACCATACTTTGCTAAGATAGCAAGCAAGCTGTAGGCTTTTGAGAAAAAAAAAAAAAAAAAAAAAAAAAAAAAAAACAAGCTCATAGTAGTGGTCTTACAGTACCAACTTCACAGATACCCAGAGATAGATATCCAGATATGATGAAAACCATAATGAGCATGATAAAGGCTGAGAAGCCACAGGGATATCAAACTGATGCATTCCATGGCACAGATGTCTATATAAAGAATTTCAGCTAATACTATTTTAATGCCAAGTTCTTTTCGTTGCTTTGGCTATAACCCAAGAGTGGCTAAACCATGTATTTGGCATCTGGGCCATCTCTGGTGTACTAATTTTCCTGTGCTTAGTCATGTAGCCAGCAGTAGAGCTGATCTCAACTAAGGTGGCTGGTACTAATTGTTAGTTTCCAATTACTAGTTGTTCAAGGTTTATCAAGTATTGTGACTTTAATTAGGGCCCTAAGATGTAAACTGCAATGTCTTTAACAGACACATTCCGATGGGGATAATTTGATGAGCCAGTTGCTGTTGTATAGTAATTGGGAACCAAAGGGAGAGTCACATATGAATAGTAAATTAAGATGCACAGTAGTAGCTGGGATTTATACCTGGACTGTTAGAGGCCTTAATGACCCCATAAAAGGGAATAAGGTCATTTGTTATTTAAAGGATCATAAGATATTGCATTTCATAAGGATATTGAGCAAGTACAAGGTTAACACGCTCATGGGTGAGCCAGATTTCCCCTTTATTCCATTTATAAGTAGAACCAGAAGAGTTAGTGCTTTTTTGTAATAAAGCTCTAAATTCCAGAGTGACTTGCTGTTCTATCTCCCAAATCCCAAAGGGCAGCTGCTGCTAGGCTGGGCTTTGAAAATGTTAGTTTCATCCCCAAACTCAGCACAGTCTCTGAATCCTCCATTTTAGAACCAATTAAAGTGAACGGCTTTCCAATTTTCTAGGACAGATTGTCACATGTGGCTGAATGGGGAGACCCAGAGGTCTGGAAAGGTGGCATGGAAAAAGTCTCATTCTTGGTATTCCTTGGGTACAGCAGGTCCCATTTTAGGTTGAATACAAATTTAAAGGGCTTATTCAGTTATATAGGGATGACGGATTTAGTAGTAGAAATAGAAAAAGGAAATTCTTAATTAACCATAGACTTAAAGGGATAATCCAAATTAGCAGATTTTTCAAGGTAGTATGTATTGAAATTTGGAAAGTATGGTCTGCATCATGTTTGCATCCTTAATTATGTTTTTCTTAGGCTGTTATTAGAATTAGCCTGTGTTTTTCTTACACGCAACCTAACAGCAGGAGGAGAAAACTGAGAAATACACTTGAGACTTTTACCCTGAGCTTAGAATTTAGCTGTGGATAAACCCCTCTGTAGATAATGGAGAAGTGATGGCAATATCTTTCATGCCTATTACATATTTAATTTTATTCCTTTTGTGGAAATAGCCACATATGCAGACACACACACGAACCTTCAAAGAGAGCCATGTAATCATTTCTATTATTATCATGTAGTCTAGAGATATTTTCCTTAGCCAGGGTCTAACTGGGCACAGCAGAGGCCTCCGGGAGAATGGGTTAAGAAATGAGGAAACAATTTCTCCAGATAAGTAATTAGAACAACAGGAACAAATCAGAAGGTTGAATGTTGCTATTTAAATGGAAATTTAGCCAGGTCTCCAACATGCTGCAAATTTTATCTATACAATGTTAAAGGATCCAGATAGTGAGAATCTAGGTATGTAACTAAGGGCTACTGCGTTGGTTTGATGGGATTCAGAAAATACTTCTGAAGTGGCAAGATGATCACACAATGGAGTTTTAAATGTTATAAAAATAATCAATTATGAATTATTTCAAACATGTAGAAAAGAATGGACATAATAGATGCGTATATATCTACTTCTTAGAATTTTAAATTTTTGAAAACTATTTTTTTTTCTTATTACTAAATAACCAAATCTACAGTTGGTTAAAAAATACAGAGGAAGTACAATCTCCACCTTTCTCTGTAGGCGCACCACTTGTACTATGACTTTGCATTTCTTCCCATCAGGGATAAAAACTGTTTCAACCCTTCTTGAAGCTGGGCTGGCCTTGTGACTTGACTTAGCCCATATGATGTGCCTTTGTGATTTGATTTGCCCAATGTGTACTAGTTTTTTTCTTTTTTTAAATAATCACTTTATTTAACTTTATTTATTTGTTTGTTTATTTATTTATTTTAATTTGACCAGAGAGGGAGTGAGAGTGAGAAAGACAGAGAGAGAGAAAGTGAGAAAGCAAGCCAGACGCCAGGTCCTAAACTCAAATGCTGGTTGGCCACGTGGGAGTCCAGTGCCCTTAAGCACCACACTACCTGCCAGCTGGCCTACTAATTTTGAGCTGAGTCCTTAAAAGGAACCTTGTCAGCTACTATGTAAACATTACTGGGCTGACCCGCTTGGTGAGAAAGACATGGGACCTAGTTACTCTCATCACTCTGGGACAGTCAGGCCCCTGCTAATCTGGTAGCTGACTACAGATGCAAGAATGAGCCCAGCTCTCATTGGAAGTGCCCAATCCAAATTGTCAAGTCATATAATCATGAGCAATAATGAAAGGTAGTTGTTTTTAAGCCAGTCAGTTTTGAGGTAGTTTTTTATATAGCAATAATGAAATGATACAATGAAGTTATATCCTACTCAAATTCTATTTCTCTCTCTCCTTTCCTACATCTTTCCCTCCCCAGAAATTTCTACTATTCTTAAAATAGGGTCTAACCTTCCAGTACACATGAAAATATTCTCATTCTATATGTGTGTATATAAAATCCATATTAAATATCATTCATGAAATGTTATATACGGTGTTTTTAAAGGAAACAAATTCTACATGTCCTTTTGCCCTCTTTTTCACTCTACCTTGCTTTTATATTGATACACATCTAATTCGTTCATTTTAATTACTGTGTAGTTTTTCAGTGTAGGACTATAACATAGTATAGTATATTTCCACTTCCTTATTGATGGACTGATGAGGAGCTGGGTTAAATAACCTTCCAACTTTACTATGCTATGATCCAAATAAAAATAAAAGTCAATTCGAATCAGGAAATGATGCACATAAGGGATATTTCCAACTTCTAAAGCTCAATGATGTTTGCTATTTTACTCTTTATATTGTGCATACATGTATTTTATATGTATATATGATTTTTCATAATGTTCACTTTAAAATAAATTTTATAAAACAAATTAGGTACAGAAGTGAGAACACAAGCAGATTCACTTAGAAATGAACCCTTCAAAGGTGATCATTGAGACTTACAGGGAAGAATATCCATTCAATAAGTGATACGAAAAACTAGCTTTCCATATGAAAAAAAGTTATATTCTTCTCTTACCTCATGCACAAGAATAAGTATCACATAAATTTAAGTCCTGAGTATAAATAGTCATAGTTGAAACATCTGAAATTAAGTATTTCTATTCATGTTACTCACAATTCGTTTTCCTGCCAGGCACACAAATGCATGCCCGTGATCTGGGCAAGGTGAGACTGGGACTGGATGATGGCATAATAAGGATTTTGTTGGGATGCCTGTTTGTGTGTGTGTCTCTCTCTCCCTCTCATGGAATAAGTTCAGAAAAAAAAAAAAAGGGTAACACCCTACACATTTCTACCAAAAGTCCAACTGAGCTGTACAAATGATGTAGAGAAGATCAAGATTTAGGACTACTCTTTGATAAGTTGTCTTTATTTTTATTGTCTGTCCACCTAAAGTTCTCAACTCCATATCCTGAGTCCAATAAAATCTAAAATAAAAAGAATACGTGCTAAAAAGAGTCTAGCTGTATTTTATAAATTAGCTTTACCTAGAGATTCCTTGGTTCTGTGTGGGTCCTGATACTGGACTTCAGGCTTTTACTAGATCGGCTCCCTCTCCAGTTCCATGAGAACTCTGTTTACTCTTTCTCCTATTATCTCACTCTCACCAATGCTGCCATGTGCAGGGGTCCACGTGGTAGACCTCATTAGGACTCTTGGTTATTTTATCTTTTTGTTTTTCAATAGATATTTATTGAGTAACTACTAAGTGCAGGTACTCTGCTAGTGCCAGAATAAAGTAATAATGTGAAAAGCAGTGGTTCCTTTCCTAAAATCTAGATAGCTTTGTTTTTTCCCTCTATAATTCTAACTTCAATGCAAAATCAATTTCCTAAGTCATGAAAGAAGATGTTTCAAAACTTTGATAACTGTGGGTCAACTTGGAGAAAATCGTATCTTTCTATGCCTTAGTTTTTTATTTGTCTAATGTTGATATTATTAATATCTGTTTTTATCTATTTTAAGATGTTGCTGATCAAATGAATTCTTCTTTGTGAATGCTAAGGGCTGCAGTACCACTTCACTCCTATTCTGCAAGGACTGTGTGGAAGCCCTTGCCGGACGCCGCCCCATTATGGCGTCCGAGCTAGACACCTAGGACGCAAAACAACTCCATATTAGGATAACGCGGAGAATCAGCCTATCAGAACCCAACACGATCATGTACTCAGGGGGTTGGGTGGATCCGTAGGGGATTTAAGGCGCGTGCGCGGAAGCCTCAGAGAGAAGCAACTGAACCTGTAACAATAAACATCACGGAAGAGATCTCGGTGTCCAGAGTCGTTCCTCCGACCGCAACAAGTGGTGGCCCGTACGGGGAACGAAGGTCTTGTGGAACCGAAGGCTCAGAACTGTGGCAGCCAGCTGGAAAGTCTCCGACGCAGAGACGGTAAGTTAAAAGCCTCGGAATAAGAGGCGGTAAACAGTGGTCTCGGAAGGGAGACGGGAACTGATAGTGGGCGCTCCGTGATTGGGAGAAAGCCCGGGACAGGAAACAGTGGTCTCGGAAGGGAGACGGGAACTGATAGTGGGCGCTCCGTGATTGGGAGAAAGCCCGGGACAGGAAGCAGTAGTCTCGGAAGGGAGACGGGAATTGATAGTGGGCGCTCCGTAAGTGGGAGAAAGCCCAGGACAGAAAATTAACCCCGGGAAATTCCGGTAAAGGGTAAACGGGGGACCTCATTCGAGAGGGGAAGTGGTGTACAGCCATGGGCGTGGGACCCTCTCAGCCCATAGTAGGAGCGCTAAAAGCGCTGCTTAAGTTCAAGACCTTAAGAGATAAGACCATTCAGCACTTCATTGAGCAGGTAGATGCCGCGGCCCCCTGGTTTCTCCACTCAGGGTGGCTCACGACAGTTTGTTGGGACAAACTAGGTAGGGATTTAGACTTGGCGGCAGAGGAAGATAGATTCTCAGGCGGGGTAAAACCCCTACGGAGACTGATCCGAGCCTGTTTGGAGGATCAGCGCTGTGTGAAAATCGTGCGAGAAAGTAAGGAAGCATTAGAAACGGTCCGAGAAGTGCAGTCACAAGATGGAGACGGAGGCGCTAAAATGGCGGACAAAGATGATAATAAAGACCCTGAAGTACAACTGGTAGAGGAAGTGAAAGGGTGGGACATTGAAAGTGAGAAGGAGGAGGACCACCCTCCTCCTTCCGCCCCGCCTCCCCCTTATAATTCAGCTGCGCAACAGCAGGGAGGAGCGGGAGGCGGAGCTTCTTTCTGCCCCGACGCTTGGCGGGAGGCCAGACAGCTTGGACCCGTCCAAGCATTTCCTGTTTTTGTAGAGGCACCCGAGGCGATGTAGACTGGCCCTGGATGGGTTGCCAAGCTCGGCGCCCTACTTGGACTGTACATCCCTTTTTCTCCTTCACACCTAAAATCACCACAGCTCCAAATTCCACCTGGCCCGGATATAATTGGACATTTCAAAATCCTACACAATCAGTGGCCTCAAACCCTTTTGATATCTGGCTTCTTTGCAGAATCAACGGAAGTTGTACAGACCTTTCCCCTATGTCCATGTTATTGGGTGGCCGAGTTGGCAATGCGAACCTCACGAGGTCATCAACTGACCTTTTCGAAAAGTCAGTTACAGGTCCGGCTGGTCCGAAGGTAGTGAGTGATCTCAAATGAGTGTTCAAAGTCAGTTACAGGTCGAACTCCTTGTTCAACTATCTCCCCCCTTCTCACTACTGCACGACCTAAACAGGACTTCGGTATCACCGCAGCTATTGTCACTGCTGTGGCTTTGGCTGTTGGTGCTGCAGCCACCGCAGCAGTGTCCATGTACACCTCAGTACAAACTGCACACACTTTAAATAACCTCTCTTCCACCGTGGCCACGGCCTTAGACCACCAAAGAGCCCTTAATAGTCACCTAGCCGGTGGAATCATGATTCTAAATCAATGGCTAGATCTCGTTGATGAAAGAGTAGACATGCTTTGGAGACTTGCACGTTTGGGCTGTGAGTGGCATGCCCCAGGTCTCTGTGTCACCTCCATCCCATATGACAACTTTTCCACATCTGCTAACCTTTCCCAAGAGTTTTTTTCCTATATAACAGATAACTGGAGCAGCGGCTTTGACAACCTCCAGCGACAACCGACCCCTACAGTAATTGAGAGGATGCGAGGCACAGCACTGCACTACTGAGACCCTAATTGGGATCAGTAGGAAGGCATGTCCGGGTGCATATGGGTTACTGTCACAATCATCCCATCCCCCACAAAAGACAGTGGACAGGCTATTCTGAGTGGGTATCCCTGGCTGCCCACACAGGGTGGTAAATAAGTCCCCTTCTCTGGGGGTCCGAGACCTCTACCTTCTCCTCTCTAAAGAAAACAAAAAGGGGGAGATGTGGAAGCCCTTGCCGGACGCCGCCCCATTATGGCGTCCGAGCTAGACACCTAGGACGCAAAACAACTCCATATTAGGATAACGCGGAGAATCAGCCTATCAGAACCCAACACGATCATGTACTCAGGGGGTTGGGCGGATCCGTAGGGGATTTAAGGCGCGTGCGCGGAAGCCTCAGAGAGAAGCAACTGAACCTGTAACAATAAACATCACAGAAGAGATCTCGGTGTCCAGAATCGTTCCTCCGACCGCAACAGGACTGCATTTCTTATGATCTAGAGATTATTACTTTGATGCTGCTCAGGTGAAGAAAGAATATTCAAAAAAAAAAAAGAGAAAGAATATTCAAAATTCAGGCTACTATGTTTGTGGCCTTAAACCCTCAATTTGTTCTTGTAGTCCAGCTAATTTCATAGTCATAGAGGCAATAAACTTTCTCCTGATATCTAACTTCTTAATCCTCTAATGTCTCTCCCCTTGTGGAAGAAAATCAACCAGAACACCATTAGTATTAGCAGTGCTTCTTACATGTCAGGCAGGAGAGGCTCTGAGGATGCCTTCTAATATTGAGAAGGAGGGAAAAACCTTTTACAGGGCTTTAGCAGGAGGGGAGTCAGCTGGAGTTCAGCTAGTTTCTTTCTTGAGTTGTTGGTTCGGAATGGCTCTCAGAAGAGGGTAAGAACACATACTGTTTGGGCAATTTGAACTTTTATCAAGAATGATGGGAAGGAATAGCTAGGAACTAAGGTCATGGTCCAGAGAAGAGGGGAAAAAAAGACATGTGAAGTCCCCAGTGGAATATTCTCTCATACTTTAGTGTCTCTCACAGTCTCTTTCCCACACTGTTGCATCCTCCATTCATCTCAACAACATCCCTTAATCTATTATGTACCACCCACCTCTTAATAACTGATGGTATAAGGTAAAGAACATTTCTTTTC
The DNA here is from genome assembly GCA_026018925.1 of Tupaia tana. NCBI lineage: Eukaryota > Metazoa > Chordata > Mammalia > Scandentia > Tupaiidae > Tupaia > Tupaia tana. Next base: position 35,064,507 of record JAKSZU010000013.1, on the reverse strand, counting down.
AGTTCAGTTTTTTTACATTGTTAGGTCAGAATTTAGAGAAATAAGCCTAAGAATATTTAATTTAATGGTGCTCACCTATTTTTAAGCTTTTTGCATACACACATATGCACACACACAAACAAAGCATAGTTTCACCTTGAGAAAAGTTTGACTAAAGTATTTCTAATAGCAAGCTCATGGAGGGCAGACTTCATGTTGTATCTTGGTTAATATCCTTGGCAGAACTGATGCCTTTCTGTGGTTGATAACACAGATGTTCAGAGTATAAGGAAGAAATGAACACTTCTACATCCACACAACACTGTGTGTGGAGTCATCTTGTCAGTGCCTTGGGCTAACCTCAAGGACTGACACAGTAGGAGTGACCCAAACTGTCCCTATTTTTCTGGGATGGACAGTCCTGCTTTATGTCTGTCATACAGCACCTTTATTAATAGTACTACCCCTCATACAGAAGGGTCTGATTCAGATGATAGTACATGGTCACTGTGGTAGGTGCAGATCTCCTCAGTGGAGGACTTGATGCTCTACCTGTCTGGAATGTAAGCAGATGACTTTCAGCTCCCCCTTGGGGACTGTCTCCACTGCAGACTTCCCTGCCTCAAAGCCATATGCCTCTCCCAGGGTAGCCCACCTCCAATGGCTTTGCAGGATTGTAAAGACCTTGTTATCTCAGCCTATTTAAAGGACTCTGGAGTGACCCATGGGATCCTCTGAGAAACTATAGTAAAACTCCCTTTCTCTCTCTTGTCACTCCTGCTTCCTTCTAGTTCCTTTCACAGATGTTGATTTCCAAGGCTCTGTTTAAGAAACACCTTGCTAGGGCCAGGCAGTGGCACAGTGGTGGTGCGACTGGACTCACATCGGAAAGTCCTGAGATACAAACCTATGTCTGCATTTGCCAGGCATACACAGGTGTGCCCATGATGCAGGCTGTTTGAGCCGATCGGCTAGGAGCTGATCACGGTATAAAGACTGTTTGGAGTTCCTGTCTGTCTGTCTCTTTGTGTCTTATATTAAAGAAATAACTTTTAAAAAAAAATCCTGCACATTAAACTCTACTTTAGAATCCACTTTTTAGGGAACCCAATTGGTATTAGAAGGGATCTTTTGACACGGTGCCAATTTGCATCATCAAAATAAATCCAAAGTGGATAAAATGGAAGATGTGAAAAATTACTATAACAAAAAGCCACAAACTACTGTCCAGTTTCCAAATCTGAGTCAGCTATCTCACTAAGAACCCCGTGACTGAAGATAAGCTGAGTCCCCTGGAGGAAGGACCCTGCATCAATTGACAGGTGTAAATGGCAACAATTCCACCAGACCTTCTCTAATAGGACTGATGGCAGTGTGCTCAAATAGCTGTGAACTGGGGAAAAGGAAATATGAAACATTCCCAATATTTTAAATAGAAAACATTCTATTAGACACAGAATCCAAGGTGACATTGATACCCCAAAATCCAAATCATTATCATGACACCCTGTTTGCCTGGGGGCTTATAGAAGCCAGGTCATAGGTACTGTCCTAAGCTCTAGATTACAGCAGGTACAGTAAATGTATGAAGCCAACCAGTAGTCACTTCTTTGGTCTTTACTAATACACGTAGCGGCAGTTGGCATGATCTGCAGACCTTGGTTGAGGCATAAGACTATACAGTGGGGAAGGCCAAGTGAAGGGCCCCAAAGCAGCTAGGAACACAGAAGTGGTTAGACTTGATGCCCAAAATTCCAGTACCCCAGTTCTAGCATAATATGATAAAAAAAAAGAGGTCTTATTATCTCTTCCTCCGCTGTCTTTTGCCATGAAATCCAGTGAAATGGAGTTGTAGGAACCATTGGGCTGAGCAGGTCAATATGGCTAAGAAGATCTGCTTTGGGAAATGAGTAATGTGCTCTTCCAGACATTGACTTATTACTTGGAAACAATAACAGTTTACTTTAGCAAAGCTACTTTTTATTAGAGTAAAATATCTAGTCAGCCTATTGGCCTCTTTCTTTTAACAGTTCTTCTCAAAGCAATCAATGACTTTTAACAGCCAGGCTCAGCTATCACTGTAGAAGAGTAAGTTTATTGATTTGACACATACTTTTCTTTGCTGGGCACCAATTATTGCAATCTGAATTGTGCCACATTAGGCTAGAAACACCATGTAATCTTGCTAGTTACTTAATGCATTCCAGTGATTGGCTTCAAGGAGCTTTATAATCACGCTGTTGATTTGTGAGTTAACAATACTTTAGATTCCACTGAGAGCTAAGAAGTAGTCTGCTTATAAAAGGTTAATAGAATAAGACATCCAATCTATCTCATTTTCGTGAGGGTAAATAAATGGAAATGCTAGAAGAGTATGCAAATCTTACATTTGGTGTTCTGTTGAAAACTACTATATTTCTAAAATAGGAAAAACTATTCAATTTTGAAACCTGTAGCTCCATTTAAAATGCAGACTATTTGATTTCATAAACATTCCTAAAATAGAATTCATTAAAACTATTAAAAAGACATGTCTCCATTTCTGATTAAAAATGAGAAAAAATCAAGACTCAGAATGTCATTAATATTATTAACCTAGGAACTAATCTAGCTACTTAATTAAAAAACAATATAAAAAAAAAATTCCATGAGGGCACCAGACAACCAAAACAACTTTAGAGTGGGCAGAGGTTCATATGAGTCCGTGTAATGACAAGTTCTTCTGTGCCGGAATTCAGGCCCTGGAGACATCTGACATTCCTGTGTGCTGCTGTTTGTGCTACAGAATTCAATACGATGGCTACAATTAAGGCCCTCACTCATTTTCGATCCAAACCTTTCCCCTTGTTCCCCCTTGATTCTTTCTTTCAATCACTTATTCAACAAATAATTACGGTGCTCCTACAATGCTCTAGACCACAAATCAGGACTCAGTGAGACACTGGTGAATAATATAATGATGGAAATGAAAGAACTTCTCCTTACATTCAGTTCTATCATTCACAGTTCTTTTCAAATAAAAATAACTTGATTGCTGCCGCAGGGAAATGACTATGAATTCCAAGTATACCTTGATTATCAATAATAATGGATATTTGGGGCCAAATTCTCAGCATGACTTACATTAAGATTCTATTGGGGGTTTTGTTGTTGTTGTCTGATTTGTCCAGATTTTGAAATATTAAAATTTTACATTTGCTGTAGAAACTAAGCAACACTATTCAATTTAAGGTGCCCAGATAGAAATAGAGTTTGTTAACACAACATTTTGTCAGAAAAAAAAAATAGGCTTAGTTTGCCTTCCTAGGGCATTAGGGTCTTCATTAAAATGATTGGGTGGCATTTTTCAGCCCAGAAGTCCATGTAAATAAAACCTGTATAGGTTAATAAACTCAGGACCTCATGGGAAGAGCAGAAGTATGTATTATAACTTACTGATCCCAAACTGTATAATAAGAACTATATATATTTTATTCTAATTAGTGTAGATAAAGATTTATAAGAAACCTAAAAATATATAGAAGGATTCTGATCAAAATTCCAGTTTCATCTTATTAAGAAACCAATATAAAACATTTTTCTTGGTGTGTTTTCTGTAAAAGTCTCCATCCTTATCAGTCTAAATTCTACTTCCTGTAAAAATAATTTTTATAATAAATTCCTTTTATAATAAATTCTACTGCTAAAATATAGTTCATATTTTATCACATAATATCTCTACTGGAACAGGTCACCTCTTTCTTTCAGAGCCTTTATTTATTTCTATTTGCAGAAAGTTCTTAGTCTTCACTTCTGTAAATGTTCAAAGTACACTGTAAATATCATCATTGTTTGTGGATTTTTTTTTTTTGGAGATGTTTTTGCTATAGGGTGCATGCACTCACCAGAAAGACAGAGAGAGACAGAGAGAGAGAAAGCGAGAAATCACCCCCCAGGGGGATGGCCACATCATAATCCCTTCTCCTCCATTCTCCTCTCGGGAGCTTGGGCATACATGCACATGCACCCAGTGTGAGTTTAAGCCACCGGGCCCAGGACTCGAACCACAGCAGGCTACATGAGAGTCCAGCCACATAGCCATTATGACAACTGCTGGTCCCTTTTGTGGATTTCTAAGGAGATCTGCAAAGGGCTAGCTATTCACTCTTCTGTTAATCTGGAAACCCCTATGGATCTGCTGGCCTCTAACTCTATTTTTCTATTCTAAACACTGAACCCTAAATCCTTGTCCTCTGTGGGAGGCCAGCGAATATCGCTGGTTTCTCAGAGAGCAAACAACTACACAATGCCAAAGGCCATGATTGGCTCCCCTTCAAAACCTCACCTTCAAAACCATACTCTGACTGACCACTTCCCATAAAGGCCACAATTGGCTCCCCTTCAAAACCTCACCTTCAAAACCATACTCTGACTGGCCACTTCTCATAGCAAATCGGTGAGCTTAGACTCCCTCAGATTTGCATATCCGGCACCTCATGATTGGTCCACAAAAGCAACCAATCATAACCCAATTTTTACAATCCTTCATTTAACGAATCACTGACCACCAACATGTATATAACCATGATCCTTGGCCCACAATCGCCAGATGACCCTGAAGACCCTCAAGAGTTGTAACACTGCGTCGTCTCCGGACGACTCTGAAGAGTTGTAACACTGTGTCATCTCCATGCTGCCCACAATAAACGGACGACCCTGAAGATCCTGAAGAGTTGTGACACTGCGTTGTCTCCAGACGACCCTGAAGAGCTGTGACACTGCATCGTCTTCAGACGACCCTGAAGAGTTGTAACACTACGTTGTCTCTGTGTTGTAACACTGCGTTGTTCGTCCCGTCTCTCACTCCTTCCCTCAGGAAACCTGTTCTACTATCCCCCGGGTCAGGACAGTTCTCTATTACAATCACTGCTCTGTGTTTAATGGCTCTGGTAGTGTACCTGAAATTATGTTTTACAACTTTTTCCTAATGATAAGTTTTAGGAAATATGGAAGAATTACCAGTTTCTCTACCTTTTCTCTTAGAAGTACTTTTATCACTTAGGACAGACCTTGAACCATAGAGTAGCATGAGAGTTTATGCTAGGTAGTTATGCTATTGTGATAATGATAACAAAGCAAATTTAAAAATACATGATTGCTCAGATTCACTGGATTTTTTTTTTTTTTTATCCTAACATAAAGGTCCAGAGCAGGTGTTTATAGTTGTTGGTGACTTTTTTTCCCATGGCTAATCCACACGGCCCTGGAGAAAGGCAAAACCTTCACCCTCGAGAAATGCCCAGGTCTAAACAAGGAACACCAGGAGTGGCAGCTGCAAGGACCAAACACCTGGGACGTTTCCTAATTTCACGGGCTGTGTGGGCCTCAGGGACCAACAGAGTTGGGAGGGGCTCTTGAAAGGGGCACAGAGGTTAAAGTTTCTGCTAGCTTTGGTTGGTGAAACTCAGAGCTTGATTCTGTTTGATTCAGAAATAATAGAAAAGAAAAATTATCTTGAGTTTTATAAAGCCATCTCTACTACATTTTCATCAAACAGGGTTTATTTCATTGTTACAAGATAAAGTTATCAAATTCATACTTCCTAAGTTTCTTTTAGCTCTTTTCTTTCTAAAGAGAGATTTTTGCTATAGGGCACCTGAGCTCACCAGAAAGACAGAGACAGAAAGTGAGAAATCACCCTCTGGAGGAATGGCCACGCCGTAATCCCTTCTCCTCCATTCTCCTCTCGGGATCTTGGGCACGCATGCACACGCACCTGGCGTGAGTTTTAAGCCACCGGGTCCGGGACGCGAACTGCAGTCAACTACATGGAGTCCAGCGACGTAGCCATTATGCTAATTGCTGGTCCCTCATTTCTAGATTTTTCATTGAACTAAATTCCAATAAGCCTTTGCTGTAGTATATTTTCTAGGAATAATTTATTTTTTTATGTTCAGTCTATAAAACAGGTCACAGGCAACAATACATATTTCCTGGTAAACATTATTGGGTTTTCTTTCACCTTTGCAAGAATTTCTTATACTTTACTTATAATTGTTCAATGTATTACAAAACAAACTACAGTATTTTTTGGGGGGGGGGTGGATTAGACTATATGTGTCATAACAACAACAGCTGCTCTTAGTTGAGCATTTATATGTCAGGTCCTATGGCTTGGCAGTTCATATGTATTTTATTTAGTTACCACAAAAATACTGAACATATTAGCCTCATTCTGCAGATGAGAAAATTGTGCAGATATGACATTACATTCCTATGTTACTCCCCTGGAAAAGGTCAAGCTGGGATTCAAACTTGAGCTGTATTATTCCAAATGCCATGTGCTTCATCATTTCCAAGAACTTCTTGTACTTTCTAGTGATAATCGACTCCTTTGAAGTTGCATTTTGGACATCCATTAATGAGCCTTTTTATTTTTTAATTGCTTATCTATTGTCTTCTTGTTTACCTATTTGTCCTATTCTTTTCATGGTGAGTTTTGAAGGGGTGGTAGCATAAGCTTTATAATTCAATTTATTTATTTATTTATTTACTTACTTACTTATAGAAATACAAGGTAACTTGGAAAATCTGGACTATGTCATAAAACAACATAGATTATAATGTTGTTTTATTTTCACTGAGAAACTTTCTTGTTGAGTATGAAATTCTAGGAAGAGGAGAGCACTGCTTGTGGAGGTAGCACTTGGTTAACGCTACCTGAAACAATAGGGGATGGAGTTTGGTTGAATTTTAATGGACTTTGGATCATCCATCAGTAGGGTGATGGTGTTATCTAGTTTACCCAGGATTAACTCAGATTATGCTGTTCTCTCTGCTTAAATATAAATAGTGCATCTTTCTGAAAATTATTTCAGTTTGTGCTATGGTCTGAATGTCTGTTTCCCTACCCTACCCCTAATCACATGTTGAAATTCTAACTCTAAAGGTAAAATGGTATGAGGAGGTAGGGTCCTCGGGTGGGTAGTGATTAGATCATGAGGGTAAGAGTCCTCATGATTGGGATGACTATCCTGCAAAAGGGGCCCTAAAAAATTAATTAGTTCCTTCTACCATGAGAGATTAAGTGAGAAGATGGTTGTCTATGAGGAAGTGAGCCCTTGTGAGACACAGAATCTGCTGGCCCCTTGATCTTAAATTTCCCAACCTCCAGAACAGTCAGAAATAAATTCCTACTGTTTATAGATGACTAGTCTATGATATTCTGTTATTGCACCTTGAAAGGACTAAAACAGTACAAATGATATATCTATCTATCTATCTATATCTAGATATAGATAGATATCTATATCTATATCTATAGATACATATCTTTTCTTTATCAACTTCCTTTCCAGGAACAACTTTGCTCTGGATAAACAAAGAACATCATTCTTCTAGGGTCTGGCACCCAAATGTGACACGTGAACTTTGCATTTCATTGGAAATCAAAGTTGTGCACAGACACCAGGAGTAATCTGCAGAGTTGTCAGCTACTTGTACCTCCAGTTGAGTTTGGGAAAACAGATCAGTTCAAAATCACTAGCCTCTCAGCAAAAACTGCAGGATGATCAATTCCAAATAACGCATATCTCAGTGAGCAGACGCTATCTACACATTTGTTTCTTCACATCCTCTTCTCCACATGTTCCCATCTCCTCACTCAAATAGCTATTAACAATAACTCCAAGAAACAGTGTGAACTAATGACAACTTTCATCCCCTCAGTTTAATAACACAGTCCTAATTCTCATGTATTCATTATCCCCCGGCACCAAACCATTTCCATTTGCACACCAAAGCAATCCTCCATATCTTTAGTGTTAATGTCAGCTTGATCTGCACTGATCACTTTCATTAAGAATACACATTTACTAAGTAATGTGATCCAAAAACAGATGCTTCCCAAATAAACCACTCATTGTATTGACAAAAAGACTCCAGCACGAAGGTCAAAAGCTCTTGAGTTTTTCTATTTACCAAAGAGAAACATAGATTAAAAATGAGTAGTTCATTAATTTTGTTATTCATTTAACAAACATGCTGGCTTGAGTTCAGCACTGTGATAATCAGTAGGACACAAAGATGACTAAAACAACATGAGGCAGACTCCTAAGGGGGCCACTGCCCAGAGGGGATGAATGTCAGAGCCATATATCAGGAAAGGTGGGGACACAGGGTATTGTGCCCTATTTAGGTCCTAGGGGTATTGGTGTACACTACAGAAGCACCAGTGTTAGCCAACTGTTTACTGAGCATGGAGGAGAGGCAGATCTGAGAAACAAAGAAGGCAGAGTCAAGAGCTAAGTAGAGAGCACCAATGAAACAATGATCGTGACAGGCTTGTTTTAGTCTGCTAGGGCTGCTGAATTGAAGGACCACACACTGAGTGACTTAAATTACAGATATGTATTGTCTCACAGTTCTGGAGGCTAAAAGTCTGAGATAAAGGTGCTGGCAGGGTTGGTTCTATCTGAAATCTGTGAGCCAGAATCTGTTTCAGGCTTCTTCCTGAGCTTCCGGGGGGGGGGGGGGGGGGGGGGGGGGGTGTTGCTGGCAGTTGTTGGTGTTCTTTGTCTTATAGATGCATCATTCTGATCTCTTCTTTCATCTTCACATGATGATCTCTGTGTGAGTGCTTTTGTGTCCCAATTTCTCCTTTTCATAAAGATACCAGTCATATTAGATCATTAATTTTCATCTTAATTTGACTAATTGCATTTGCAATAATTCTGTTTCTAAATAAAGTCACATTCTGAGGCACCAGTGGTATATACATCTTCAATATATTTTTGAAGGAGACAATCCACTCCCTAACAGAACTGGACAAAGAAGAGGTAAGGTAGTTAATAGGGCAGAAATATTAAAGACACTACAATGAATCAGAAAATAGACAGAGCCTGGGCAGAATATCCACAAATTGGAATGTAGAGTTTTTTTGTTTATTTTTTAAATTGGATTTCTAAAGTGCATATCTGGAATGAGAGCTGCTAAGGTGAGGAGTCCATTTTAGAAGAGGTATACACATATTAGTCAGTGTTAGAGCAGAAGAAATTGGTAAATGGCTGGTTTTCTGAGAACCCTGAAAGGAATTATACTGGGTCAGACCCAGGGCTGTTCATGCTTTCATCTAACACTCCAAGAGTCTGACTATAGAATAGCATGGTTACCTTCTCTTATTCAATCATTCCTAAATCTTGTGAATTTCTTTTGGCCCTAGAACCCTATAATTACTTTGAACACTTTGGAAAATATTTGTATTTACATGTCAGATTGAGGAAGAGTGTAAATTAATTTCCTGCTATATAAAGAGCTTACTGAGCATGAAGACTCCAATTGGATTCCTTTTGTTTTCTTTTTCTTTTTGAGTTTCTCTCTCTCTCTCTCTCTCTCTCTCTCTCTCTCTCATGAGAGAGAGGAAAAGAGAAAGATTGGCACACCCAACAGGGTCTCATACAGTGATCCTTCTTCCATCTTTTCCAGTCATACAGGACCACGGATATCTGCACACATACCCTCATAGTGTGTATGAGTCAATCCAGGAACTGAATTGTGATCTCCTATATGTCTTCCAGTATTGCAGAGTGTTGTGCTACTACTATGTTACTGCCAAAGGGCATTTTTTTTTTTTTTGTTTCATTCTAGTTTCATATGATGGGTACTCCTCTTCCTATATGTCTTTTTTTTTAGAGATAGATTTCTTCCTATAGGGTGTATGTTCTCACCAGAGAGACAAAGTGAAAAATCACCCTTTAAAGGGGTTGGTCACACTGCAATCTATTCTCCTCAATTCTCCTCTCCAAATTTTGGGCATGCATACACACACACCCAGCAGGAGTTTTAAGCTGCCGGGTCTGGGATCCAAACTGCGGTCAACTACATGGGAGTTCAGCAACATAACCATTCCGCCATTTGTTGGTCCCAACTGTACATTTTTACAGCATACAAAATAGATTTTCCCTGCATGAATACATGGTATTTGCTACATGTCTTTGCTATCTACCGTTGCTCTCCCTGCCTTTATACCTTCTAATATTTCCATTTCTGTCACACAGAGCAGACATTCATTATGTATTGAGTGGGGACATACTATGTTCCTCTTTCATAGTCTGACTTGCTTCACTCAGGATTAAATTTTCCATATTCATCTACCTTAGATAAAATGCCAGGGTCTCATTGTTTTGTTTGTTTGTTTGTTTTGTTTTGTTTTTAATGGCCGAATAGTATCCTGTAGTGTATATGTGCTACATTTTTTCAATCCATTCACCTGTTCTGGTCCTTGGGGTTGAATCCATGTTTTAACAATTGTGAATAACGCAATAAATATGAATGTGCAAATACTTTTCTGACCACGTGTTTTCCTATCATTTGGATAGATAATCCAAAAGTGAAACTACTGGACTTTATGGTAGTTTTATTTGTAGGTTTTTGAGGAATCTCCACCTTGTTCTCCACAGTGGTTGTACTAATTTACATTACCACCAATAGTGTAGGAGAGTTCCCTTTTTACCACAGCCTCACCAGCACTTATCATTCTTTGTTTTACTCATCTTAGCCACTCTGACTGGGGTTAGATGGTATCTCCTTGTGATTTTGATTTGCATCTTCCTTATGATAATAGATGTCGAGCATTTTTTCATATGCTTTTTGACTGTTCATATGTCTTCCTTGGAGAGTTGTCTGTTCAGCTCATTTGCCCAACTTTTCATTGGATTGATTTTTTTTTTTTTGGAGGGGGGGTAGGCTGCTTGAGTTCCCTGCATATTCTAGGTCTCTTATCTGAGGCCTAGTTTGAAAATATGTTCTCTCATTCTGAGGGTTATCTCTTCACTCAAATTATTGTTTCTTTTGCAGAAGCTTTTTAACCTGATGTAAACTCCACTTGTCTACTTTTGAGGTTATTGCCTGTGCTTTGATAGTCTTATTTTTAAAAGTCTTTGCCAACTCTGATATATCCAAGAGTTTCCCATGTTTTCCACCATTAGTTTCATAGTTTGAGGTTTCATGTTTAGATTTTTGATGCATTTTGAGCTCTTCTGTTTTCTTTCTTTTTTATTTTTTTGAGAGTTTTTCATTTGTTTGTTTGCGTTTTTCCTGTGATAGGGCACATGTGCTCACTGAAAGAGACAGTGAGATGGGAAGTGAGAAATCACTCCCCTAGAGGGTATGACCATGCCACAATCCCTTCTCCTCCATTCTCCTTCCAGGATCTTGGGTATGTATGCACACACTCTTGGTGTGATTTTTCAAACTACCAGGTCTAGGACTCAAACTGTGTATGTCTATGAGTTGATTTTTGTCAGTGGTGAGAGATTGGGGTTCAGTTTCATTTTTTGGCAGGTATATGTCCAGTTTTTCCAGCACTATTTGCTAGAGAGATTTTCTTTTTCCCACTGGATTAACTTGTGTCCTTTGTCACAACTTAAATTGTCAAAAGTCAGTTGGCTGTACATTTTGGGGTTTCTTTCTGGGTTTTCTATTCTGTTTCACTGGTCTATGTGTTTGTTTTGTGCCAGTACCATGCTGTTTTGACTATCACAGCTTTGTAATATATTCAGCAAGTGGGTCTTTTAAATCTTATCTTCAGGATATGTCTCAAATCAGTCCACTTTGTTCCAACTTCATTACCATCACTTCATTTTCACTACCACAATAGATGTAAGTGGCTCTCAGAGTGCACTCTCTGGATCAGCAATTTCTGTACCACATGGGAACCTGTTAGGCATGCAGGTTCCCTACCCACTCACCCACCCACTTAGCATCATCACTTTATCTACAGAAACTCTAGGGATTGGTACTAGAAATCTGTGTTTTAACAGCCCTCCCAGTGATTCTATCAGAAGTCAATATCATTTGTCACCTGGTCTGATGCATTGGCCTCCTAACTGGTATCCACACTTTCACTCTTCAATCTCATAGATGAGTCAAAGTGACCACTTCAAAATATCAACCAGCTTATTTTATTCCCCTGCTTAAAACTTTTAAGGTACAGGCTTTCTACTACACATACAATAAATGCAATGTTCTCACCATAAGTTCCAAAGCCTCTGGTAATACCACTTTCCTCTTCCTCACCTCACTCCAGGGATATTGGCATGGATCATGCCAAGTCAGCATGTTTGCTCTTATATCCTTAGCACTTGGTGCAGAAGAGACATTTACTGTTTACTGGATAAATCATTTACTTGGTAAAGATGCTCATATCTATCTTATTGCTCTTTTTTATGTAGAAGAATTCAGTTCCCTTTTTTGTCATGATCTGATGCATTGGCCTCCCTTTTTAGGAATTTCCTTCGTAGGTATTGTTACATTCTAAAGAACCCTATTCTTTTATTTGCTCTTTTCAGGTGCTTCCAAAAAGCCCCATTTTGGGGATCATTTTAGTTAACCATTACTAAACTTTAAAAAATATTAGCAAAGCACCTTCTTGTGCTATAAAACATATACTCATCTCCAGAAGCTTACATACTAGAGAAAAAGCAGATATGTAAACACCTTCTTTTAAAAATACTTATGGTAAGTGCTATAATGTAGTTTTGAAGCATGAAATTAATATTTAGCTGTGTCTGAAAGGTAAAAAAATAATTCTCCAAGTAGAGAATTTACTATATTACTGGCAAAGCAAAGTTTGTGCAAAGGCACTGAGATATAAAGAAAACAAAGGTGATATGTTCAGAGTGGTTTAACATTGGACAACAGAAGCTACATGTGAGGCTGATGAGTTAGAGTAGACCAGATGTGTGATGAACTCCATACATGAGGAAGTTTAGATTTCCCTCTGTAGGAAATGGAAAGCAATCAGAGATTTTTAATCCTGAGAGGGGGAGGATTATGTTTGAGTTTAGGGTCCCTCTGGTGGTAATGTGGGGGATGGACTAGAGAGTAAGGAAAGGTGGCATGAAGCTCATTTTTGTCTGTAATTTCTGACCCTCCTCTACTTTTCTCCCTTCTTTCTTACTTGAAAGACATCTGAGCTTGCCCCTCATTACTTTGTATAAGATGATGCCCAACAGTGGTTTTCTGTTTTCATCACTGACTGTGTGCATAGTTCAGTCTTATTTTGAAGCCATGTGAACAATGTTAAACAAGATTCTCTTGAGTTCATTGTGTACTCTGTTACCCACTAAATGTCCTTTGAAATCATTGTCTCCATATGATCTGTAGACTTACAGTAGCTCCCCTGACTAAAGGACCACGTATTCATAACTCCTGCTTTTTAAGACTCTACCCATCCTGTCTTTCTGTGCCTATTTTCAGGTATTAATGAAACCCCAAACTTTTATGCCTGAAAGCGACATTGATGAACATGTCATTTAGTTTTCAGATATATAAATATTTAAATAAATAAAGGATTTTCCAAAGTTAGTTACCAGGTTAGTGTCAGAGGTAGGATTAGACTCTACCAAAAAATTATTTGTACCCTAAGTGGATTCTATGTAGATACATGCATGCATGGGTAAATAATGCAAATCATCATGATGATCATATAGCAATGTACATGGTGATTTATGCTTTTCCAAGTTATTATTATATCCATTGTTATATACATTAAATGATATGAGGTAAGTATCATAATCATTCCCATTTTACTGATTGATAAGCTGAACTTAAAAAAGATTGAATGACTTATTGAGATTCTCAAGCCGGTGCTGGCTAAGAGGACTCCCCAATTCAAATACTCTGATTCTTGCACCTATGCCTTTTCCTCCACAGTCTGCAGCCTTGAGTATATACAAGGCTATAAATGAGCCTTCATATTTTCTTGAACTTAACTGACCTTTAGGTATTTCTAGTTTTGTCCACTTAAATACTGTCAATGTACCAAGGATCTGTAACTGTCTGTCTACTGGTTTACTCAGCACATTGACAGATGTTAGACAGATGAGCAAAATTTTGATTAAAAAGAATTTAAAATCAGAGGCTTTTGAATAAGTATGATTTTGATAAATTATAGTAAACCCATAAAACGAACAGGAGGGGAATTTAGAGGAGAAGAAAAAAGAAGAAAATAAAAATAGGATGAAGTTGCACACATGTATTACAAATTCCAAGGACTATACCCAGAGCCCCCACAACACAAAAAACTAGCCAAGAAGAAAACTGAGGCAGGATGGTGCTTGTATTTAAGCAGACCTGGCACAGAGACATGCATGTCATCACTTCAACCTAACCCAGATAAGGGAACATGTCCCTCAGAATTTCCAAACTGCCTTATAGCTGAAATTGCATGATGCCTCCAAAATGTTTGCCACCTCACTACACAAAGGTCTGTCGTTTTTCTAATAACAATGCATTAATAAAAAGTGTCACTTAGTGAAAGGTTACTATACAAATACAAGAGGAAGGGAATCAAGAGAGAAAAGAAAGAAGGAAAACATTTAAGGGACACAAAAATGGAAAATTATCTGTTGATGATAATGTGTATGACAATATCTTTAACTGGGCTAATATACAGTGTATTTATGCTGGGAAAGTTCATTTTACAAGTCGTAATGATAATATACAGTGACTGTATAAATAATAAAAAAAGAAGTACAATAACTATGATGGGTACTTTATAAACATTATCTCACTTGTACCCACAGTCATTATTAATGTTCTCATTTTTCAAATGGGAAGAAATAGAACTTCAGAAAAGTTAAGCAACTTGCTTGAGGTTAACAGGAGATAAAGCTAGCATTTGGGCCAAGTCTGTCTGACTCTACAGCCTTGAGTCACCTTTTTAAGTCACCAAGACCTTTCTTAAATGTACGTTTGCAAAAGAACTGGTAGACACTTTACTTGTCGGCGTCACTTCTGAAGAGACAACACGACACCCGGTTCTTCCTCACGCAGTCTTTATTCACAGGTTTCCTTTACTTTTTCCTTTCTTTCTCCCCTCTCCCTCCCTTTACTCCCATATATATAGGATCCTCCCGACGGCCCCGCCCGCAAGTTCCTTTGCCTGTCTGAGGCTAGTACTGGAGACACGCCTCCCTATGCAGCCAGCAGCCTTATCTTGGCTCGGCCGCCAAAGGCGGCGGCCAACATTTACTGTAAATTAATCCTCTTGCCCAAGCATTCTCTCTGAAGTGGCAGCAAGTAAGGCAGAATCTGGTTCCCTATTATGTTCAGCAAACAGGTGTGTGGAAAACTACCAGTCAAGTTCCTTAAAATAAAGGTGCTATGTTTTAACTAATCTCTTTTTCCCCCACTTATTATGTGTATTTGCTTTCATCAAATTACAGACTCTATTTCTGTCTGCTAAAATTATCATCAGGGTGGTATATTCTGTAGTAAATAATATCAAAATCCAAATACGATTTTTAAAATTCTACAAGTAGATGTATTGTTCCTCATGTCTCACAATAATACCAGAATTTTGAGTGCAAATTTAGCTTGACCCATCCATGGGGTCTGGCATTATTTCATATTAACAGGAATTCTTGCTTTGTGAAATGAATGAATGTCAGAGGGATAAATGAGAATGATGATATGGGTTATTGATTCCTAAACGTATCTAAGATGACTCGCCATAAATCATGAATTATATTTTATTCTTCCATTTTAATATTTTAATCATAACTCTCTAGTCCGAAGGTGGTGTATCTTGCCCAAGAATTCCATAACCTTAATTCATTAGCGTGCCCTTGAAGATAGCAGTCAGATAAAATAGTAATTCCCCTCTCAGGAATTGGCTCTACTAAAGCATTTGTGAATTGTGAATTGGCTAAGGAAATAGAGTAGAGGTCTGGAAAGCAGCTTCATGTAATTAGTCAGTCCTACCACCCAGACCGGCGCCTGCAGCCCCATGATCTAGTCCGGAGTCGGCAAACTGCGACTCATGGGCCAAATGGCCTGCCACCTGTTCCTGACATCCTGTAAGCCAAGGATGGTATTTACATTTTCAAATGGCTAAAAAAAAAAAAAAAAATCAAAAGAACAGGACTGTGTAATATGTGAAAATCATATGAAATTCAAATTTCAGCCTCCATAAAGAAAGTTTGCTTGGAATACAGCCATGCTCATTTGTTTATATGTTATCTGTGGCTGCTTTTGTGTTATGGCAGCATAGTCGAGCAGATTCCACAGAGACTGTATGGCCCACAAACTCACAAAGGTTCACTATACAGCCCTTTACAGGAAAGGTTTACTGGCCCCAGATTGGGAGCATTACTTCCCCTCTCCAAAAGGAGTGTTGGGGACAAAAAAGTCCAGATACATGCACAGACACTACTCTTTTTCTTGAACCCGGAAAACCACGATCATCCATTCTCAAACTTTAACTGAGCACGTAGTATAATACCATCTCTGGGTAGGATATGAGATTCAGAGCTGAGACTGAGCCAGTACTTGCCCTTAAGGCACTTGTTCCCTCGAAGAAGATAAAGCATACACTCAGAAGGCCATAAGCCGGGACGAAAAGATGTAGCAGGGAAGATGTGATGCTTACAATGAGAACTGTTTAATAGCTCTAGTGGGATCAGACTTAGAAATGATCATTCTACAGAAGGAATGAAAATTAGGAGTCAGGTTGATCACGTCTATGCAGCCTGGGATTGATTTACTGACAAAGTTGCCATTTGAGTGTTCTTTATTCTCTGAATAGCAAAACTGGAAGATTCTTGAAGCTCTCCACACACAAATGTGAACATTTTCTTTACAAAGAAAATAAAAATATTTTTTTTTAACAAAGAAAAATTTAAAAAGATCCAATTGTACCTAAAAGGTATAGACATTTGCCTTGAGGAGGAGCTATGAGAGATGATGGTATAGTGGCATTTTTTGGAATCCTTCGTAATGATCTCATTGTCATAAATTCCTTTAGTAGTTTGTTATGACATAAATCTTGATGAACTCATCTCATATGAATATGGCAGTCTTACAACCTTTCTTCAGTGCTGCCCTGCATTTCTCAACACTGCACCTCATTTCTAGAAGCAGTAATCCAAAGATAGCCCCTTCTGAAGAAAGGACAAATAATGACCTTAGAAGCCAGTTGGGTTGCCCTCTACATATATGCTCCATTAACCTGCCTCCATTAAAAGTTATCACTGGGTCTTTTATTTCCCATCATTCTCCATTTCTACTCACTCTGTGACCATTTGCCTAACAGCCCAGAGAGGTGTTAGATTATTGCTGCTACCACGTTTTTACAGATAACAAAATGGAAGTAAAGTAGGACTAGTAAATATGTTCATGTACTGCACAGATTCAGGCTTTAGAGAGCCTTGAGTTCAGGCTACAAATATCAGCTGAAATTCTAACATTGTTTCCTCTGTCTACAATACTCTGTTCGTTTGTTTGCTTTTTGTTAATTGCCAGAGAGCACATGTGCTCACCAGAGAGACAGAGAGAGAGGGAGGGAGAGAAAGCAATCACCAGTGGGGCGTGGTCATGCTGCAATACCTTTGCTTCTATTTCTCCATCCTGTCAGGATTTGGGGCATGCGTGCACAACATGCACCTAGTTTGTTTTTCAAGTCATCTGGGTCAGGATTCAAACCTCAGTTGGCCCTGTAGGATCCAGCTCTCTTAACCACCGGATTCATGGATCTGGCCTCTTCTCACCCTATTCTGAGCACTCAGAATATACCCGACATTGATGACTATTCTTTATCAGAAAGTCTCTTTTTCACTGTTTTTATATAGATGCCTTGTTAAAAGTCAGGACTACCGTAGGCAGCAACAAATATTTATTGACGATATGGCTTGTACTATTAGAATTATGAAGGATCAAAAAAACTATTAATGCCACCTCCATTCTTGATGAATGTGTGACCTTTTCACCATTGGAGAAATCATTTGGAGAAAACTTAAAGAATAAGTCAATTAATTTTGTAATTCACTCTAGGCATTTTCTCTGATAAGTGTATGACATTGGTTTCTAGGTAGAATTTCTTTCCTATGCCCATGAATCTTCCTTCAAAACCTGAAACCCGGTGGTGCCTCTGTAAAGAGCCTAAGAAACAATAGAATATGAAAGAAAGAAAGCAGAGGTGGCATGGTGGTTAAGGCATTGGACTCCCACATGGCCTGCTGCAATTCAAGTCCCAGACCTGGTGGCTTGAAACTCACACTGGGCGCATGTACATGTGTACCCAGAATCCTGAGAGGAGAATGGAGAAGGTTGTGTCAGGGAAGCCATCCTGCCGGGGACAAGGGGCATGTCTCATTCTCTCTGTCTACAGCAAGTGTACATGCCTTATAGTAAAATCTCTTAAAAAAAAAAAAAAAGACAAAAAAGGTAGAGTGAGAAGACATGAGTTCTAGTCCTGCCTCTGCCAATGATACATCCTGAACAAATCAGATCTGCTCATTGAGCCTCAATTTCCTCACCTGGAAAATAGAGAGTACAGCAAAGAAAATGCTCTGGGTTCCCCTGTACTCATACAAGAAGACTATACCTTCCTGAAAACTTTCTATAGAGAGGATACCATGTAATTTCTGGTCAGTGGAATAAGAGCCATGTCCAGTCCCAGCAATTAAATGTCCTATATGATCTACCATCTTCTTCAAAGGAGAAGCTCTCTAAGATGATGAAGCCTTAAATTGTTATAAGCCTGGATCCCTAAATTCACTGCATAAAAGAAATTTGCCTAACTTGGAATATCCCATTCATACTTTGTGTGACTAAGAACAATTTTTTTTTTTTAAATTTTGATAGAAGGTATCCATACTTGCTTAAGATACAAAGAAACAGAAACACAGGGAAAGTGAAAAAACAGCCCCCCATAGAGAATGGTCACACAATTCTTTCTCCATTTCTTCTTCCTTTATAGATTCTGGGCACATGCACACATGCACTCAGAGTGTTTCTCAAGCCACTGGTCAAGGACTTGAACTGTGTAGTTGGCCATGTGGGATCCAGCTACTTTAACCACCATACCACGAACTGGCCCAAGAACCAATCTTTATTCTGTTAAGTCTCTGAGACTTTGAAATTGTTGTAGCAGTTCCTCTATCTCAACAAAAACTATGTTGGTCTAGATTTATCTTTAAAGATCTCACTAAAGGATTTACATTGTTTTGTAAATCTCCTGTGATCCATTCTTTTGAAAATATGAGTGGGCAATATCTAGATTATAGTTAGCATTGTGATCTATTGACTGAAATGTGTGCAAACCACAGATCTTCCTGTGAGCTTTAGGCATCATAGTTACCTCTGCTTTGTGGAAATGACCACAGACGTATTTGTGTGGGATTTTTTCCCCTCATTTTTACAAGTAAATTTCAAAGAATATGAGTTTATGAAAATTGCATCAGGCTTGCAAAATTGGCACTGTGGCCAGTCTCAATGCCATTCATTTCTAAGTTCTTCCCATGCTCCCTTTACCAGAACCCTGGACTCTCAAGATTGGAATAGCTTATATATAGGGCAAGATTGGAATAAGCTTATTTACAGGCCAGAGTATCCTGAGATCCAGAGAGGATAGACATTCTCGGGTAAATGCATTGCAATTTTCTGGAGCTACAAAGGATAGTCAGTGTATTTGCAGCGCTTCATTACTTGGCTGAATCCCTGCCTCCTTTTTTCCCTCCCTCCTTTTCTCTCCCTTCCTTCCCTTTCTTTCAGGTGTTGATCCTCTGGGTCAGTGCTCATTTAGGTAGTTGATTTTTTTTTAATATGCCAAAAATGAAAAAGAAAATAAAAGCAAAAGGAAAATGAGACTAGATAAGATGCACCAATTGTCTGCCTTTCTGACAGATGATGTTTGTAGTCCAGGATCATTAACTGAACATGGAGTAGGGGTGTTTCACTAAATAAGTCATGCTGGATATGTGTCCATGGCTGTTTAATTTATCAGAATACGTGGGGCACACCTGTGTGAGTACACACTTCTGTATATCACTGTGCATAAATACAGCTAGCTGAATTATAATCTGTACAGACTTGGCAGCAACCCAAAAGAAAAAAATTCATTGATCTTCCAGTTTAATTATATCTGTGGCGATATCTACTACCTTGTGAATCATCATGTGGGCTCGTTAGGCACCTGTTCTCTCTCCACTTGCAAGGAAAATGTTTCAATTAGAATAAAAAAATGATTAAAGATCTTTTCTCTTCATTTCTTGCCCTAGGTAACTGGGAGGAAATTGACATGAATATGCAGCTAGTCAGGCGGAGAGCAGGTCAAATCACAGACGGGAACTTATTAGCTCTGTTCCATTTCCTCCAATGTGCTCCTGCCTTCCTAACCCACACACACAAATCAACCATTCATTTCATGGGTGTCACATACATATTTTTTACTAAAATGAAGGCTTCATGAAATATCATGAGTCAAGTTGTTTTGTTATTTCTTTTGTCCTGAAAAGTCTGATGCAGGGAATTATGCGCAGCTGAAGATGCAACTGCTGCTGATGAAATATCTTAAGACAAGACAGAAGAAACCTATAAATATTTTGTGTGCCAGGCTCTGTATTAGGTACTGTTATGTAGTGTATCCCAGCTAATCTTCAAACCTACATGGCAAGAGGTGTTAATTAGTTTTACTTCTTTGATGAGAAAACTGAGGCCAACCAGTATTCACACCTAGGTTGGTTCGGTTCCAAAGCGTACTCCAAACACATAAGCTTAAATGCTGATGGTTGTGTGCCTCCGAGACTTTACAGTTGTTTGTTATGCAGTAAGCTACTGGAGGCAGAAAACAGATGCCATTAATTCCTCTCTCGCTTACTAGCTTCATAGATGGAGAAAGCTTAACAATAGCTGGGAAGCAGACAGAAGTTATCAGCAAACTTCATCCTCAGTAAGAAGCTTTTTAGTTACTTCCACTTTAGATAAAATAATACGATAATGAAGTCAGTATGGTAGACAACTGCTACATCAGGCTATCTGTCTGTCTTTTTTCTTTTTTTAAAGAGGTTTTTGCCTTGGGGTGCACACGCTCACCAAAGACAGAGAGAGAGAGAGACAGTGAGAGGGAAAGTGAGAAATCACCCCCCAGGGGGGATGGCCATGCCACAGTCCCTTCTTTTTCATTCTCCCAGGATCTTGGGCATGCATGTGTGCCTGGAATGATTTTCAAGTCACCAGGTCTGGGACTCAAACCACTGTTAACCATGTGCACGTCCAGCGATGTAACCACTATGAAATCTGCTGATCCCAATGCCAGTTTTTTGAAGGGCCATTTCAGGACGACAGTAGATGATGAACCAGAAAGACAGAACTCTAGCAGCCAAGGCTTAGACAGTAGAGGCTATAGAATTTAGGACTTTTACTTTGAATTAGACAACAATCAGGAGAACAGTAAGCTCTGTAAGCGTGGGTGTATAATCTGCCTTGTTCAACTTGTACCCTCCTTTAAGCACCTAAAAGAGTGCCTAGAGGTACTGACTGTCTCTGGGTGTCATTTTCTTTGCTAGGATGTGATAATTAGGTTAATGATTTAAGTCACTTGCAAGTGTGGCTGGATATAGATGACTGAATGTGATAACAAATACTTAGTACATAATGAAAGTTCTGCCCTTGTGTTAGTAGGGGCTCAGAAAATGTGAATTCACCTTCTCTGCACATAGTAGACACTAAATAAGTATCTGTGGCTGGAACTGAAAACAGAAACCAAGGCCAGAACAGCCCAGTAGGTTGAATTCAGATGGAAATCGGCCATGACAACCTTCCAGTAATGACACCTCAGAGCCAATCATCGTTGGTTAGGGATGAGTTAGTGGGTCCCTTCTTCACTCCGTATCTCAAGACTGAGGGATGATGCTTCCTTGTATCTTGACTTTGGAATTTATTACGTGACTTGCTTTGGCTAATTGAATATAAGGGGGTGGAATGTGACTGAAGATCTGAAAAGCACTATCACAACTGATATCACTCTGCAACGTTCTAGCGTATCAGAAGAACAGGCTCAGGGGAACTTCCTGGTCTAGGAGGAATGAGAGGCATGTGAGGACAAATATTTTAGTTGAGCTGCTCCAGGCAGGCCAGGCAGGATCAGCCAACACTCATCAAGCTAAGATATAAGCTAAATAAATTCTGATTGTTATCTGCCTATGAGATACTGTAGTTATCCTTATGCAGTAAATGAATACAGGCAGTGAATAGATGCAATTTATCTCACTCTCTTATTGGTTCCTGAGACATAAAAGCCTGACAGTAGCCAGGAAAATAGAAGCACCATACACTTCAGCTCCAGTAAGAAACTGCTTAGTTCCTTTCAGTTCAGATAAGGGCCCATCAAGAACTATAATAAAAATCACAGCCTTTTAGGTCTGAAAGAGCAAGTACCAATTATTAAATCTTACAGCTGAGAAATCCAAAAGTGATATAGGTGACTGAAGACATATAGGTGGTGAATTTGTACTTCTATTTTCAGTTCCTGGCTTTAGAGTCTTCTCATTCTAAAGAAAGTGAAGAAGCCTGGCAGAGAAGAGACATGGGTGTTGCATCAGAGATCAGGTGGAAAAAGATGAGGTTCATGTCTGGTTTCTCAGGCTGAGCCACCAACAGAAGTGGGGTCACTGTGATGTTTTTTTCTCATTTGGTCTTGAGGTCTCTCTCTTGAGAGTGGCGGCCATTAAGCCAAGAGAGCCATTCACTAGGAGAGTCTTAATGGGGACAGTAAGGTTCTAGTGGGTGTGTCAAGTGAGACGTAATGATGAAACTAAAATGGATGAAACAGAAATGTATTATTAGTCCTGGTCCCAGGGAGGTTAGGGGTGCTGACTAGTGGTTAACAGGAAGGGTGGAGGCAGAAGAGAGCTCAACCTGTGGGGTGGGAGAAGGGAAAAGAAAAGAGACAAGGAAGGAGAGGGAGACTCTATGGGGCCTATGCCTTTAATGCGGTCTCTGAGTACATTATTCCCTAAGCATTCCCTAAGGGATTATGGATTGCTTAAAGAAAACGTAAAACATGTCAAAGGGGGGGACTTTATTTATATGACTCTGGTGTTGACTGTTGAGTTTTATCATGGTCAGCAATTGTAGGAGTTGTTGGGTTTGGGGTCAGTGAGGTGAGGGATGGGAGGGTTATACTGCAAACAATCACATAGGAAGGGGAGGTTCTAACTGAATCAAAGTCATTGGGTATGACTGGGTTTCAAGTAACTTATGTCAGGCCTAGAAATGGATGCCAAAGTGTAACTGTCTTACATGAATTCATCATAGGGGCCTGTGTCTCTGCTTCCTGGAATATTTCAGCGCTGTTGTAGGCCTCAAGACATACTGTGCCTGGGAGCTGGTAGTGTCACATTGAAAATCGTATACTGGCATCAGCAGGTGGCATGGCAGTTAACGCACTTGCTTCTCACATGGCCGACTACTGTTTGAGTATCAGACTTGATGGCTTGAAAATCATAGCAGGTGTGTGTGGATGTGTACCCAAAATCCCAAGAGGAGAAGGGATTGTAGTATGGCCATGTCCCCTGGGGGGTTATTTTTCACTTTTCCTCTTTCTGTCTCTATCTTTCTCTCTCTAGCAAGTATACCCACCCTATGGCAAAAATTAAAAAAAAAAAAAAAAAAAAAAGTTGAAAGAAAACATGCTCATTATTTTGCCTACCCAGAGTCCATCTAAGTAGAAGATTTACTTCATGTAAGGTTAATATCGTAACTTTTCTTCAGTGTGTTTCTCTTTCTGCCTTTAGACTAGACGTCCTCTCCATCTGAGGAGCAAGAGATTTCTGTTACTTTTATCTGTTCAGTAAATAGCAGTTTCTGTGGAGTTGAACCTACACTGTCTTTGTTAGCAGCCTTAGGCCAGCAGTCCAGCAGTGAGCCCCGGTATCAAAGTCACCCGTGTAGTTAGGGAGTCTAAGTGTTCAGAAATGAGCTTGTGCTGCACATTCAATACTGACATGTCCCATACCCTTCACCTGGTTCCAGGAGCTAAGAGTCTATGTGCTAACTAAGAAAGGAATATAAGTGACAGACTCTCCATCTAAGATGCTCTTTCTCCCTACCTTGTTGATTCTCCAGTGCCATTCAGTACAAGTTATGTCACAGATTTAACAACAGATTTTTGGAAATGGTGGAAGGGAATAACACTACACTATGTGTACAATTGGTGGTAAGATACATGACAATTTTAGTGTTATTAGAATGTGAAAAAACTAATGTAGCCGAGAACTGAGAAAATATACATTCCCTGGTGGATGCAGATGCCTCATTCCCAGCTTTTTCCCTTTCTTTTCACGACCATGGTGGTGTGATTCTTGTCCCATTATCTCAACGCAGGAACTAAGACATTTTACCCATGTGTCTTAACTGGGTCTCTTTTGTCCTTCCTTTTTCTGACATGAAAGCATTGCTTTCAAAGGAAGTCCTTTGTACTCCCATTTTTATCTCAAGTCTGTGATTCTATCTGCTCATTCTTAGAAATGTATGTGTGATTCCATTTCTTCTGGGCAAGGCAGCTGGCAGCATGACATAGAAGCTAAATGTCTATTATGCCCTCTTGAACAAGAGTTATGGGTAAGGGAAGTGGGACAGAGATTTGCTCTTAACTTCAGAGACCTCAGCTCCCTGAAGATTGGGAAATCACTGGACCTCATCAGGGTTCTTAGTTAACCACTCCTGGCTGACAAAGGAATAGGAATATTGTGAAGCAATTTTAGGTGCTCCGAAAATCATTAGGAAGGCTTGGAATCTAAGTTCATAAGATAGGCAGGAAAGAAGGAGGTCGACCATAGCCAGAACCACAGCCAGCATCACACCACAAAACCCTTTGGTGAGGACAGAACTGTTGGGACCAGCAGTTAGCATAATGGCTATGTCGCTGGACTCCCACGTAGTCGACCACGGTTTGCGTCCCGGACCCAGTGGCTTAAAACTCACGCCGGGCGCGTGTGCGTGCATGCCCAAGATCCCGAGAGGAGAACGGAGGAGAAGGGATTGCGGTGTGGCCAACCCCCCTGGGGTGTGATTTCTCACTTTCTGTCTCTCTGTCTGGCGAGTGCATGCGCCCTACTATAGCAAAAACCTCTCAAAAAAAAAAAAAAAAAAAAAAAAAAGAAAGAAAGAAAAAAGAACTATTGAAGCTGTCCCCGTGCCATAGCTATGTCTTCCTGACATTGGGCAGGGACATGGACACTGGCCCCAAAACTGCTGGTGCCCTTGGAGAATTGGAATACCACACAATGCTGCTGGTAGCTGCCACCTAAATATTTTCTCTGCTTGATACATCCTTCCTCCAGACAGACACTTGGCTTGTTCCCCACCTGCTTTCAGTCTTCATTCAAATGTCGCCTTTTTGGTGAGGACTTCTGTGATCACACAACTAAAATCTTCAACATCTATCCCCTCCTCCAACATATTCTAATTCATGATGCTTTCATTTTTCCTCCCACATCAGTTATCCACATCTGACATGCCACATATAGTTCAATCATTTACGTGTTTATTTTCTTCCTACTATAGAATGTAAGCTCTATGGGGCAGAGATTTTGGTCTCTTTGCTCTCTGCTTCATGTCTAGTAACTAGAAAAAGCCTGGCATAGAGTAAGCATTTAATACACATGTGTTAAATGTTAAATGAATAATTCCCAATTGCTCCTCCTTCTTTGAGTCACTTGTTCTCAATTTAAATGTGGTGGGTATAGTTGATTGGTTGAGTCCAGGTCACATGCATAGCCCCAGATTCATGGGAGGCTAAGAAAATACTGTTTTATGTATTGATATTTGTTCTTGCTCCATATCTTAATTATCCTAGTGAATCCTAGAATTTTTTGACTGGCCTTCCTGTCTCAATTTTTTTTTCTTCCCCATCATTTATACTGTATGCACAGAGATGCCTCTGAAGCATAAATTATGAAAAAATTAATTACATCATCTCCAGATATGAAACCTCTCATTCAGCCTTCCCTACCACCTACTGGCTCAAGGACAAATTATCTTCCATGGCAAACAGACCCTCCCTGTTCACATGCTGCCTGCCTCTGCTCTTGGTGTCTTGGATGTCCCCCCTCTGACGTCCACCTAGTGAATACCTATCCTCTAATATTTCACCCAAGTATTTCACCCCACATTCCATCCCACAGAACTCTCGTCCACTGTGATTCACATCCATCCCAGCCCCCCTTCTTCTAGCCCACGGAAACCCTAATTCACCCTTGGCTTTATACATTGCTGGTATAGCCCTTGTCACTAGTTTGTTTGTTTGTTTGTTTCATTCCTTCATTGCAACATTTACTAAGAGCCTTCTATTGAGTCGTTGGAAAAGTCATGATGCATTTTTACATGGAAGAACAGAAAAAATACATATGACTTTTGCTATGACCCAATGTGTGCTACATACTGAGCCATCTGCTGTAAGTTCAGTGATAGATGAGGCAGACCTATAATCTGCCCTCTCAGGGCTTACAATGAGCAAACTATTGAAATGATGCATCAATAAGTGTCATGAAAACAAAATGCAGAGTTCTTTGATAGCATCTGACAGAGAATGAGAACCTAGATAAATCACTTAAATCAGCTCAGACCTGAAGAGTGAATTGAGGTAGAAGGTGGGGAGTTGCTGGTGGGAGAGCAATAAAGGAAGAGAAATAATAAGGAAAAGATTTAGGCAGAGGTGAAAACTGTCGAGCGTTAACTCTCTGAGTTAGGAAGAAGTTTTACATACTCAGGGAGCCAAAGGAAGGCCAGAGTGGATAAAGTATGGTGATAGGGAAGGAGTCTGATGAGGGATGATGCTGCAGAGATACAGAAGGTCACACTGGACTCATAGACCGTATTAAGAATTTTATGATATTCTAAGGACAATGCAAAGCTATCTAAGAATTTTAAGCAAGATTTGCATGTTACATGTATCATTCTGGGTCCAGCCTGTTGGTGCAGCCAGTAGCAAACTGAACCGCAACACTAAAGGCACATGGCTATACTCTGGTTTGGATCCCTGGATTAGTCTGAAAACACAATGGGGTATATGCCTAGAATCCTGATGAGCAGGAGTACTGGAGAAGGGACTGCAGGTGACAGTCGAGGGTGCCCCTCTCTCCTTCTCTCCCTCATGCACACATGCTCTGTATCATAAATAAAAATAAATTAAAAATATTATTGTGGCTACAGTGTTAAATATGGTGGAGAAAGGCAAGAGTGGAAGTTGGGAAGGCATCTGGAGGCCACTTGTATAGTCTGGGGTGAGAGTCACTTTGACAGAGATGAAGCAGGCTAGTGGCTGTGAGGGTGGCAACAGAGGGAGACTTTGCAAGGTTTTAGGAAGTGATTGTTCTGGGCAATGATTGGTTGTGGGACATGAAGGTGAGGAATGTGCTCAGGAGGACTCAGAAACGTCTAGCATGAAGACTACATCTAATTCCCCAGACTCTTTGCTACTCATGCCATGCTCCATGGACCAGGAACATTCCATCTCCTGGTGCTTGTTAGGAATGCATAGGAGGCCCAGCCCAAGGGTGTAGTCAGTAGCAAACTGAATTGCAGTGCTGACAGCCATGTGGCCGACCTCAGATTTGGATCCCTGGGTTCCTGAAAACATGCCAGGCTGAAGTGCGAAAAGACTGGGTAAAGGGGGTCATGGTGTGATGAGACCCTGCTGAGGGTGCCTTTCTCTCTATCTCTTGCTTTCTCTCTTGTGCATATATGAGCTTTCTATCATGAATAAATAAACTTTTTTTTTAAAGAAAACATGAGAATCTGCATTTAGAGTCTATTGAAAAAGAATCTGCACTTAGACAAGCTTCTAAAGTGATTCATAAGTATACTCAAGTTTGAAAAGCACTGTCCTAGTAGACTGTGCTTGTAATCTTGCTGAGAATACTGCAAAAATTGCCAAATGAATATACATATTCAATGTATGTGAATATACATATTCAATGCATGAGCAAGAGTATATAACACACACATACACACACGGACACATACTCTAAGACCCATGCAAATAAAGCAAGCATTAGGCAAATATTCCTAAAGACTGGAGCTTCGTAAATTATCATAGAAGACTATTTGCAAAATGGTCAATTCTCTTGCTTTGAAAATGTCGTCCACAAAAATCTACAAGGGAGCGGCATACTTTCCAGATAATCATAACTACAATGATACAGAGATTACAAAAATAAAGTATTAAATAAGGTGATTTTATGGGTCAGAATTTATGTACACCGTAACTGTCAATCAGCCTGTGGACTTCTGGCCATGTGAAGCTCCTACAACCAACATAGAAAATTGGATTCATCCAGCCAGTTCCTTTGGCTAATTCTTGCCTTGCTTGATGAAGGACCGTTTGGGAGAAACCAGACAAGTACAGCAACAGGATGGCCACATGTAGTTTATTAATAGCAGCACAGTCTGCTGACTGCCCTTTCCCGCCCTTTAGTTTTTTGCTGGGAAATGAGTTAACTAGTAAGTTAATTGAATGCTATCTGGGAAATGCACATGTAAGCTCAAATACATGTATGTATTTGTGTGTGTGTGTGTTGGGGGAGGATGTAGCTAAGTTGATCACACTTCAGGAGCTCTTATATACTCAGGAACGGAAGGTGGCTGTTTAAACCACCCTCTGCTTGTTTCTGGGTCCTCACCAGCCACCTTGGAACATTGCCTACCCTAACTTGCCGAGATGTGTCTGTCATTTTTGACTGGGTGTGATTATATCAGCCCAGTGACTTGTCAGGTCCCAAAGAAATTAAAAAAGGAAAAGTCCAGATGGTGACATTTGTGGTGAAAAAGAAAAGTGTCTTTTTCAGTCAAGCTGCCTTCCAATTATTTAAATTTATACAGATTTTATTTATTTATTTGCCATTTTCTCTTCTAAAAGGAGAACATTCTGGGTCTTGAAAGGGGATACCGCTTGCCTGTGGCCTGGCTCAGATGATTGGCTTACAGTGGGGTAAGAGGGAGGCATGACGTTTGGTGGCAAGCAGCCCTCAGCCCTGTAGAATGACTCTCATTGTCCTTATATTTAGCAGCACCTCCAAGCCTCTCCTCTCAAAGGTTTAATTTTGTAATAGAATGAAATTTATAATTATTAAATGCTTGAGAATTTGAGGGCAAAGTGTATACCTCTTTGCTTTTTTATTGAGTCTGGTACTATGCAAGGCCTGATAAATGCTGTGATTAATATTGAGTAGCATTCAATGAAAGCTTACATGTTCTGAACACTATGTAAATGCTTTACAAGTGTTATTTCATTTATTCCTCATAACAACCAGATAAGATAGGTACACATTCTCATTCTCATCTTTTCAGATAACAAAATGAGAAAATGATGCATCAGGGTGTTATATAAATAGCTCGAGGTCACACACTAGCAGGTGGCAGATCCATGGTAAGAATCAGGTTATCTGATTTTTCTGTAACCACCCAGCTTTACAGTATGACAAATGCCACAGGAACTGAAGAATTAAGTCTGAGTACTCTGAGGGAACTGAGGATGGTTGAGTTAGACATCATGGTGAGGAAAAAAGGAGTCATGAGCTTGAAAGGATGTGGAGGAATTGACCGAAATGAAGAAAGGATTTAAGAACAGGAGCTACAGCATAAACGAAAACATGTAATGAATATGGCATAACTGAAGAATACCTACAGCTATAGTGTAAGGTTTACGTAAACAATGAGTTTAGAAGGCAATGTCATGGTGTGAAGGGCATTTCCCTGTCAGACTATCGAGTTTGTTTCCCCCCTTAAATGTGCAGATATTTTAAAGTGAAGAGGTAATGTGGTCAGGTGTATGTTTTCTTTTCTTTCTTTCTTTTTTTTTTTTTCAAATTTTGCTAAAGGGTATGTGTACTTGCTGGAGAGAGAGAGAGAGAGAGAGAGAGAGAGAGAGAAGGAAGGAAGGAAGGTAAGCACTCCTCCTTGAGGAATATTCATGCTGCAATTCCTTCTTATCCATTTCTGCCCCCCGCCCTTTTAGGATTTTGAGCATGCATGCATATATGCCCAGCAAGTTTTCAAACTGCCAGATCAGAGACTGAAACCAAGTAGTCAGCTGCCTTAATCACCACACCATGGGCTGGTCCTGATGCATAAATATATTTACTTTTTTATCACACCTTAGTTAAGTAAAGGATAAATGTGATGCTTTTATATCCGTCTCTTCCCCTGCTTCCACCTGCCTGTAACTCCTACATGGAGGCAGAGACCTTAGAGAGAACCAGGTATCTGGGCATGTCTGGTTTCCAGCACTCTACCTTTGGCCAGTCTTGAACTTTAGCCTAAGCTCCAGAGTCATCTAGAATCTTTGTCGAACCTAACTTTAGAAACAGAAAAGAGAATAAGCACTTTCTTGCTTCCCTACCTCTTAACGGACAGTCTAAGTATAGGCAAATTATGAATATTCTGGGAGGTCGTGGTCAAGAGAAATGGGGTGAGGGCGTCCTTTACTTTTCCTCAAGACAAACTTGTCCCATCTCCATTCAGCTCAACTCAATCCCTGTACCCATGCCATCTACTGAGGGGCCCTGTATGACTCTACCGAAGTTCAAACTGTTTTTTAGAGGTTTTTGCTATAGGGCGTGTGTGCTTACCAAACAGACAGAGAGAGACAGAAAGTGAGAAATCACCCCCCAGGGGGGATGGCCATGCCACAATCCCTTCTCCTCCATTCTCCTCTCGAAATTTTGGGCACGCACGCACACGCGCCAGGAGTGAATTTTAAGCCACCGGGTCTGGGATGCGAACTGCTGTAGACCACGTGGGAGTCCAGCGACATAGCCATTACGCCAACTGCTGGTCCCCCAAAGTTCAAATTTTTTAAGTCCAAATTTTGAGATTACATCTCTTTTCTTCAACTTAATCTCTCACCTCTTCTCTTCCTCTTTTAATTTACACTATCTCTCAGTCTTATGTTTCCCCCGTTCAGCCCTGACGCAGATCTTCCCTTGACACTTTTTATGGAGCCTAATGAGAGCTGCTCTTCAGCTAACCAAACACACAGCAACCACTGAAGACAATATAGAAGGTGGTAAATCATGACATCTTCCCATTCACCCAGCTATGAGTCTTATGTTGATAATAAGAACTTTTCAGATTGCATGTAAGACAGACATGTTTGTCTTACATTAGTGATGGGAATTTACTGGGATTTATAGAGCATTCTTTCTGCTGTATACCCGACAGTCCACCAAATAACTGCATTATCATTCATCAGTATTCAAGGATAGGGACCAGCAGTTAGCGTAATGGCTATGTCGCTGGACTCCCATGTAGTCGACCGCGGTTCGAGTCCCGGACCTGGTGGCTTAAACTCACGCCGGGCGCGTGTGCGTGCGTGCCCACGATCCCGAGAGGAGAATGGAGGAGAAGGGATTGCAGCATGGTCATCCCCTCTGGGGGGTGATTTCTCGCTTTCTATCTCTCTATCTCTCTCTGTCTGTCTGGCAAGCACACGCGTCCTATAGAAAAAACCTCTCAAAAAAAAATTCAAGGATTTAACATTGGACAGTAGAAAAGCAGGTTTTCTACAAGGTAAAATGAAAATCCTTTAACCCAAAAAATTGCTAAATTATCTTTCCTGAGTAGGTTATTATTTCATCTTTGAATATCTTTTCTATTTCCATTCTCACAAGTCCTAATGTTTAAAATCCTTCAAAGTTCATATCAATAGAGCCTTCTGATAGGAAGATGATCCCATGTGGGATCATCTTAACTAAGACAGTAGATCTAATAAGATCACATGAGCCAGAGACCATAGAGTCAAGAGGACCTCTGAGGGTGGTTATGTGGGGAGACATTCATATCTAGTACCATTCTTTCCTTCCAGGAAAGATACTTTCAGACAGATAGACAGAGATCAATTGATAGATTTCCAACAAGAAAGAACACTGAAGATCAAGGCATGCCCATCTGTCCCTGTGCACTGCATCTTTAGAACTGTGTTACCAGCAGGGTAGAATTCCAAAAGTACCCTAACATGATAGATACTTAGACTACCATGTAAACATTTCAAAGTAGGTGTCAACTATATGTTTTACAATTTACATGAATTGAGGATATAAAAGAATTGTGTTTTAGAGAGAAAAATCCTGGTAATAATAAGGGGAAGAGTTGGTAGCCTGGTGGTTAAGATGGCTAGACTCCATAAGGCCAAGTGCATTGTTCACGTCCCCAACTCAGCAGGTTCAAAGCATAATGGGTATGGGACAAGCAGATGGTATAATGGTTACATCACTGAACTCCCGCATAATCAACTGCCATTTGAGTTCTAGTACTGGCGGCTTAAAACTCACGTTTGGTGAGTATACATGTGTACTCAAAATCCTGAGTGGAGACTAGAAGAGAAGGGACTGCAGTGTGGCCACCCCCCCCCCCGGGGGTGATCTCTCACTTTCTGTCTGTCTGTCTGTCTGTCTCTCTCTCTCTGGCTAGTGCATGAACCCTATAGCAAAAATCTCTCTAAAAGAAAACAACAGAAGACTCCCACAATGGGTGCCTATTCATGCATGCCCAAAATGTGAAGAAGAAAAATGGAGAAGAGATTGTGGCATGGGCATTCCCCACTGGGAGTGCTTTCTCACTTTCCCTCTCTTTTTTTCTGTCTCTCTCTGGTGAGCGCACATACCATCTAGCAAAATTTTTAAGAAAGAGGTAGAGGGAGATGCTTCTTCTGCCACTTTAAATCAACAGGAGCATGCAGACAACTTGGAGAAAAGGTGAAGGAGAATTTCTATGGTGCATAAGGGAGTCATGGGAAAGAAAACTGAACTGAAGATGTTTGAAATCTTTCCCAACCTGTCAATTGAAGGAACAATGGGATTCCCAAGAGAGAGGGTCTCTGTGAAGTAAATGGCTAAAGAACGAGTGGGGAGAGAGTAAATGGATGAGGATTTATCACCTGAAAGTACAACTGATGTTCCCAGTTGGGTCTGTGAAGAACCTCAAAGTACCCAAAAAGAAAGAACCAAATCAAACCTTTGTCAGGACAGATACTGCTGTCTTAGCTGATTAATCGCCAAATAAAAACATCTTGCTCTAATTTCCTTTGCTATCTTTCTCTGGTTTTAGCTCTGGTGGTATTAGAATCATGATACCAAATAAGGAGGAAGTAGAGTCATTACATAGGAAAAAAAGAAGGAAGGAACACACTTTCCTTCCTGATCTTCTGACTTGTCAAAAATCCTCATCTAGGAAGAGAAAAAAATTGTAATTTGAGTGAACTTAAATATTTTAACTAATATATTGAATTAAGTACTATTTGAAGCTTGATCCTCCAGGTCCTAGTAGCATGGATTGAGGACTAGCAAGCAAGAAAATGGAGCCAGTGACTCTAGACCAATGTCCACATAAATAAAAGTTGTATTTGTAATTAAAAAGAGGTCTATAGGTTAAGAAAGTGGGTTTGTTTGTTTTTAAAGATGTAAAAGACTTACACACTTTATTTATTTATGGGAAACAGTCAGTAGAGAGGAAGAGGTTTTAGACTTAATGAAGAATGGAGATAATTGATGGAGTAAGTTTTTAAAGAGACTGGAAGGGAATTCTTTCACTGCAGGGATTAAGTACAAACATGAGAAAAGACATTGTTCTCTGAGTACGGAGGTAAATAGCTGAGGATGGATGAGTACTTGATGTAAGTAAGCCTGGAGCTTGATTACAATAACTGGGGATTATATTGCCAAGACAGAATCCTCACCTGGTTTTGCTGTAAGATTTTCAGTGCTAGAGATTATGGAATAGGTCTGTCACTGTGGTGACTAACAAAAGAATCACAATAGTTCTTGGAGGCATCTTGGAAGACTCTAAGTTGAGCCTTTCTGGCTCTTTTTTCCAATCCTATAGATTCCGGGCCCCTTAGTGGCAGCTTGCTCCCTATTCCTCCTATAATCATTACTATGAGGTAAAGTGACTTGGGGTCCAAGAAAGCAGGCAGAGTTAAGAAAAACACAACAGGGACCAGAAGATGGCAAAATGGTTATGTCACTGGACTCCCATGTAGTTGACCACAATTGGAGTCCCGATCCAGCCAGCAGTTTAAAACTCACTCCAGGCACATGTGCATGTGTACCCAAAATCCCAAGAGGAGAATGGAGAAGAAGGGACTGTGGCATGACCATCCTATCCTCCCTGGGGGGGTGATTTCTTGCTTTCTGTCTCTCTGGTGAGTGCATGCACACTAAAGCAAAAATCTTTCTTAAAACACATGCACACACACACACAATTGAGTGCCATGGTACCACACTTACGTGTTAAGTGGCTTGAGGTCATCCCACTATAAACAATTAATAATAGGTACCATAGGGGCGATTCAAGATAAATGAAAAATGAAAGTGTCCAGGCCTAAATTGAGATTGAGAAATTGGCGATAGTTTATTTAAAACAGGTTAATCTTTGCTTTTTCTATATTATCCTAGGTTCTCAAGAAGCTGCCTATACAGGTAGTGTCAGGAAAGGGGAGACCACATGTGTGACTAAACCAATCAAATCAACTGCCATCACGTGGCTGGGGGTCACTGATGTTGGTTCAACCATTGTTGCTAAGTAACGTGCTTTGCCAAACTAGCTAACCTATGCACTTTAATTCCTTTGTAATTGATTTAGTTGTAGCTGATAGCTTCCATGGGAACAAAATGGCAAAATGTATTGCTTGAATTAGGCCAGCCATAGTCACTATATTATTAGGCCTTTTTTTTCCTTTGTCCTCACTTTCTTGTTTTGTGTCTACATTTTTTAACTAATTAGAAGGCTCATTTTGTAGGCAAGTGGGTTAATCCACTTGTGCTACTTTAACAAAATACTTGAGCCTAGGGTAATTTGTAAAGAACAGAAATATCACATAGTCCTGGAAGCTGGGAAGTCCAAGATCAAGGTGCTGGCATGCTCGATTGTTAGATGAGGGGTGCTCTCTGCTTCCAAGATGGCACCTTGTGGCTGCATTCTCTGAAGGGGGGGGGGGGGGGGGAACACGAGGTTTTTACATGGTAGGAGGTAGAAAGGCAAATGAGCCAAAAATGATGTGAAACTACAATTCTGAGGGCTTTAATTCTATTCACAAATGGAGAAAACTTGGTGACCTTATTGCATCTTCAAGGACTCATTTCTGACTACCATTGCATTGGCCATTAAGTTTCAACAGTTGAATTTTGGAGAGGACACATTCAAAGCAAAGCACTCCCATTTTCTTTTGTCATGAGTGCTATTCATACACAGCTCTACAGAATTTCACATTTTACAAAGTTAAGTCTTTTGAAGAGCATTTAAACTAATTCAACCTTTTTGGAGCTCTTATAAGTGTGAAAAACTGTGCTAGGTACTGAGATTTCTAGGACTAACTGTATGAGATGTGTGCCTTCCCAGAGCTCACAATGTCTCATTGAGAAGGCAAATATAAATACAGTAGACCCACAGTAAACAATAAGTGCTATATTAGAAGCAGAGTCCTTCCTCATAGATTGAAGTACATCTTTTCATTACTTTTTTAAGATACATTTTCCTAAAGGCAAAGGGCATGTTCAAAAGTCATAGATTTATATATTTATATTCATAAAAATGAAGATACTGAAGGCAATATAGATAATTTCTTTTTTTTTTCTTTTTCTTTTTTTTTGAGAGGTTTTGCTATAGGGTGCGTGTACTTGCCAGAAAAACAGAGACAGAGAGACAGAAAGCGAGAAATCACTCCCAAGGGGGGATGGCCATGCCACAATCCCTTCTCCTCCTCCATTCTCCTCTTGGGATCTTGGGCTCGCATGTACATGTGTCCGGCATGAGTTTAAGCCACCAGATCCAGGACTTGAACCACGGTCGACTACATAGGAGTCCAGTGACATAGCCATTACACTAACTGCTGGTCTCAGATAATTTCTTATGTCTTATAGTAATCTGACTTTTTGGTATCACTAATACTCTTTTTTAGGAAGTGTTTTTTTTTTTTTTTTTTTTTTTTTTTTTAGAGCAGTTTTGGGTTCACAGAAAAATCGAAAGCTAGAAAGATTTCCCATAACCTAGATACCACACATGTAAGCCTTTCCCATTTTCAACATCCCCAATGAGAATGGTAGATTTCTTACAATTGAGGATATATAATAATCACCCAAAGTTCCAATGTTCTTTTTAAATGGAAGAGCTATATCCCTTATTACTTTTTGTGTCTTCTTGGAAATGAAATTTTGAATAAAGCAGGTATTTATTAATTGTTCCTTTGGTAGATGAATATGACCAGTTAGTTAATTCCTTGACGGTTGAAGGACCCTGGTTCCTATGATATCTCGCTCAGCGTCTGGGTTAAAATCTGGTTTATGATCACTAGAGCGTTCCTTTGTAAGAAAAGTTGCTGATATATAGGTGCTCCTGTTCAAATTGTTTTTTGTTGAGCTCCTAGTAGAATTCACTCTGTGTCTTCTGACTGTTTTGCTATCTTCCATTCAATGAACTAAGGCAAGCTGAGGCATGTTTATTTAAATAGATTTTGTTGAAATGTAACACTAGCTTTCTAACACCTGTTTGCATTTTCATACAGACTCAATAGAAAGAAAGTGCTATTCTCAGGCCGAACATACAGCATAAGATCCCAAATTTTCTCCTTCTGATGAGGTAGTGATGCTGTCTTTATATTCTGCATCATTAATTCATTTGATTTTATATTAAGTTAATCTTTCATTCATTTATTTATCATGATTTGAGCACTTACTCTGTAGCAGGCCCTGTAAATAGGCACCGGTTATACGAAGATGACTACTCATGCAATAGGGGTCATAGTACATGTTAGTGAAAGGCTTTTCTTCTACAACTAGCAACCATCTATTACATGCTTCTAGCTATTCTTCTTTCAAGTAACTAACTTTATTTTGAACATTTAGAGGAAACTTGCATTCTAGTCATTAAGAATGTGGAATTTGAAGTCATACTGTCTGTTTTGAAAGCAGAGATCTCTCAACTATTAGTTATATCACCTTGGTAAAGTGGTCAAAATTTATCTATAAAAGGGGAACAAAAATTGTATCTACCCCAAAGGATTTTTTTAGAAGGCTAATAGCTGGCATATAGCAAGCATTTAAGAAACAAATTTGCATTGGCTTATTTTTTTTCCTTGAAGCAGTGACATAGTATTTTTGTGTACTTGACATATTTATGCATGTGTGTTTGTATATGTGTTATATTTTTGTGTATAGGCATGTTGTGTGTATTCCTTTTTTTTTGGGGGGGGGGGAGATTTTTGCTATAGGGCGCGTGAGCTCGCCAGACAGACAGAGAGAGAGACAGAGAGACAGAAAGCGAGAAATCACCCCCCAGGGGGGGATGGCCACGCCGCAATCCCTTCTCCTCCATTCTCCTCTCAGGATCTTGGGCACACACGTACACACGCCCGGCATGAGTTTAAGCCACCGGGTCTGAGACTGGAACCGCGGTCGGCTACGTGGGAGTCCAGTGACATAGCCATTACGCTAACTGCCGGTCCCTACTTTTTTTTTTTTTTTTTTTTTGAGAGTGCTGTGTGTATTCCTAAGAGACTGTCAGAATAAGGCAGTTTAATCCCCTTCCTTGTCATTCGCATCTTATTTTAACTGTCTCTAGACAGATTCTGGGAAGAAATCTTAAATTGGAGATGGAAAAAGGGAACCCGGAATAGTTGCAACAGTCCTAGGAGGGCTGGCAAGGCAACTGGATCAGAATCACAGGACATACATTATTAGCATTCAAACTATCTTATAAAATCTTCTAGTATAAAACTCTCCCTTTCAGATGATGAACGGTAACTGATGGGGGTGGTATCACAGATAATGAGTTATGGAGTGGGATTCCCCAGTCATTCCACAAATCGAAGACTCAAGAGTTGCATAATGGTGTGGCCGCAAAGTAGGAATACAGAAAAGGCCTAAATGCAGATCTCTCTCCCTTTCTTGGTGCTGGACCACTTGCCTCATCCCTTTCTACTCTCTATTCTTCATCTGTAGCTTGAATACCACCTCTGTATGTCTCCATCTGGGTTCACATTCTGATTTCAATAAGTGTGAAGTCATCCAGCTGATGTGACTCCTGGCAATGTGACTTTCTGAGTAACTAAGAAAACCTGTTCAGAGTAGACAGTTAATTGGCTAAAATATAAACACTGGATAAAAAAAGAAAACAGTGCCAGAACTTTAGTTATGATCTTTCATTTAACAGTTACAACAACCCTTTATTGTAGGTATTTATTATACTATTAGAAAGCTGTGGACACCAAGACACAAAGTCAATTGACTGGTTTAATGTCTCACAGCTAGTTAAATTAGAAATGGATGCTAAAAACCAGGCCTAACCCTGAGAATGCGTTTTTGATAAGTGAAAAAAAGTTGAATTGCCAAACAGAATAAGCTTAGCTTTATTTGAATGAACTACCTTTATGTGTGAAATTATAGGGAAAAGAATCTATTAAGTATTGAAAGTATTTAGCTGTAGGTGGAGAGATAGTAAGATTTTTATTTTTCTCTTGTAAAAATTATTTTCCAAATTTTCTACAATAGAAATACTTTCTAAACTAATAAAATGATACAACAAATGTTATCTCCCAAGAGAAATCAGGTCTGTGAATGTAGCTTTGAACAAGTATCCAATAACAGGAATATAGGGGTCAACTAGTTTTAGTTCTCCTTGGGGTCAAATAGAGAAATTTTAATTGAGTGACCTGTTAGAACTTGTTCATCATTCACTTAGCTTCAAAAATAAAAGACAAAAAATTTGCATCCAAATTCTCATTCAATCTACATGTCCTCAATGTTTAATCCGCACCGCATTTATACTATATCAGTCAACTAAAGTGTATCTAATCTCATTGCAAGCATTTAATCTCAGTACAAAGGAACTTGCTATCACCTTGATTTCTCTATCCTAAGTGTCTCAGATGACTTGCTCTTAACTATAATAAAATACAATTTAATGTAAACAGGAAGATCATCAAATCATTCAACAATAACTCTAAACTCACTAGATTTTAAAAGTACTTATGAGTTTTGTTCCTATTACTTCCAGAGACCAGCCGTGTGACCTTGACACAACAATATAAATGCTCTAGGACTCAGCCGCCTAATCTGTAAAATTAGGAGGTTGAACTAAATTTGCACTGTCCAGATCAGCTATTAATATTTAAATTGAAATTAAATACAATTAAAAATTCAGTTCCTCTTTACACCATCCACATTTGAAGTGCTCAATAGCTACACGTGGCTAGTAGCTGCGATATTAGATGGCACGGACACACATTTCCACCCTCACAGGATGATCTATAAGAATAATAAATGCTTAATTTATGGAGCATTTTACAGGTACATATGTAAATCTCATTTGATTCTCTTTATGACTTGAGAAAAAAGCTGAACTTGATAATCCTGTTTTACAGATAGTGATTGAAGCTCAGAGAGGCAAAACTGCCTTGTTCAAGGTTACCCAGGACTCAAACCAGAGTTTGAAATGATTTTAAGTCTTGTCTGTATTTTCCACCCTAGCATACTTTTTCTAAAACTAAATATCCCAACCTTGGTGCTGCTTAGGAAGACTACTGATGGTCACTGCCACTTACTGATTATGAGAAAACTTGGAAAAGGTTGCCAGATTTAATCAAGTGAACAAACAGTGGCCATCTTGGTAGCTGGCATTGTAGTATAGGAGTCATGGGGAAAGTGTGCCTCTTAAGACCCTTGTACCCCTGGAGCAGGTAATCTGATTGAGAGTACAAGTTTCATGAATAAAAGAAATAGAAAAGCAGAAAATAATTTAAACCATATTTGAACAGGCTATGCTACCAAATATCAAAAGAAATAGGTAAGATAAGCCAAAGTATACACTTTTGGTAATCAGGTGCCAAGACCTAAGAAGGATGGGCAGAGAATTAGCTTTTCAGTACTTGCTATTTACATTTTTAAACTACATGCATTACTTTGACTAAGAGAGAAATTATATAAAAGAAGAAAATCATTGGGGCTTTTGTGATTTTATGACATTATATGTTAACCTTCCTCTCCATATATCAAATAATCCCAGTTCTAAAACTATTCCTTCTAATTCAGTCACTTTCCCATTTTTATTTCTATATGTGATTGATTCTCCTTTGAGTATTTCCCAAGAAAACCTCAGTTCTATTAAAATACTTTCCACCTGGACCTTCAAATATATATGATCTGATAGTCATCTATTTTCTTAATTTTAAAATCCTTACCACTTTTGTTTTTTTGGTTTTGCCATTCATGTATCATTTAGATGTACAAAGTCAAGGCTATACATAGCACAGAGTAGGCAGCTGAAAATTATTTGTTAAATGATTATGCAAATATATACCCAAACTAACAATGTTCCTAGGCTATAAGGAGGCATTTTGATAAAGAATGAAGACAATCCATGTAACCTAGAAAGAAGATAAATGGGAAAAGCTCATGGAACTGTGTAGGAGGTCTTACAATCCAGTTAATAAAACAAGTTTTGTAAATAAAAATTAGTTAACTAAAAATGGTTTTTAATCCAGACTTGAAAATGATGCAACAGGAACCTATGAGTGTTTTGTCCTATGACATGTTAATTTCTCCCACCTGTGCTTCTGTTTACTCTACTCCTCTGGTTCTACAAATGGTGAAGTAACTTAGTCCAGATTTCTTTTCCTCTAAGCCAAATATTTTCCACCATATATCAGGATGTTTCCTATTAGGGTATAAGACCATGTGTTAGTTTTATTTGGGGGGGAAAAAAAAAAGAACAGAGAAACAAATAGAATAGCTGATACGGAGACTTACAATTTAGTAGAAGTGATTGGGCATGAACATATTAAATAACGGTACTAGATGTGCTGAATAGTACCTTCAAATAAGGAAGGTAAATGCTGTCTCCTCCAGTCATGCAATGTTTTGCTTAACAAACAAAATTTAAATGCTTTTTTTCTCTCTCCCCCTTCCTCCCCTCCTCCTTTCCTCACTTCCTTCTTTCCCCCCTTTCTCTCTCTGAATGTGTATATGTGTGTGTGTGTTTGTGTGTATATGATTATTTTGTCCCATAACTATCAAAAAGAAGCCTTCTGGGGCCAGCAGGTGATGTACTGATTAAAGGTGCTGTGGGTGACTGTGGTTCAAGTCCCAGACCTGGCAGCTTGCTTTCTCACCTTTACTCTTTCTCTTTCTGTCGAGTGCATGTGCCCTACAAAAAATAATAATAACAAGCTAAATAATTCTTTAAAAATAAAACAAGGCATTCTTTTTATTAATCACAATCCCAAATTTCAACATGTATTACATGATTAAGCAAAATTTCTCCTTTCTTCACCTAAGAGTAAAGAGAGTTAAGATAAGGTCAAATAGCCTTTTCCCTCTCAGAAGAGAAGTGAAATGGCCCCAATAATTGAATAAACATGAGGCAGTCTAGTTCAAAGCTGACTGTTCTGCCTTGTAACAGATGTGAGAGAATTCTCTTTCTCCAAGAACCTCCATCACAGATTTCCTCATCCTTTACAGGGCTAGATGAAATATCAAACTACGTTGGTCAAAATGCTTTTAAAAAAAAGGTACAGACAGCTCTACATATGGAAGGTAAGACTGGGATAACTACATCTGTAGGAGTGGCTTTGCCATGGCAATCCTGAGAAAAGAATTTTTCTTAATAACTGGCATCTCAAATACCTTTGGTTCCAAATTATTGTTCAGCCTCAGAAACTCCATTTGCCTGCTGTCAAGTCTCTGTGATTTAAGCCTATAAACTCTCTGGAATTCAGAGCTAAGGCAGTTGCTTTTCAATCCTTCTACCTGCCTGTATGTCCTGGCACGTGTGTATTAGTAATGATGAACCAACCGTGTTTCTGCACATATCTGTAATCCTTCAGTGGAATGGGAAAGCCAATCTGAACTCTGTACTCTAAATCACATTCTGAATATGAACATTTACTTCGTCAATCTTGTTTCTTTTACCCTTTCCTCATAGGGAAAAGCAAACCACTCAACTAA
The DNA here is from genome assembly GCA_026018925.1 of Tupaia tana. NCBI lineage: Eukaryota > Metazoa > Chordata > Mammalia > Scandentia > Tupaiidae > Tupaia > Tupaia tana. Next base: position 35,022,775 of record JAKSZU010000013.1, on the reverse strand, counting down.
AGTATAAATCATTGCATTTTGTAAATACTTCGGAAGTGTCATGAACTAGCTAATACTGACTAGGTCCAGCCGAAGGGCAAATATGTGTTGTAACAACAATAACACAACAGAATTTATCAGAGGCCTGTTTAAAAAATATTCTTCAAGATAAAACCTTTTGTAGATTTCACTACTATGTGAAAACTCTCTTGATCTCACACCACCCTGCCCATCAATATTTTGACATTTCTAGGGAGAGTGCAGCATTTACACTGCAGAACCTAGTGAGAACTGACAGGTGTGAATCATAGCTATATATTCTAATACCAGAAAACATATTCTGCCCCATCACTCAATCAAGAAAGATTTTGTTTTTGTTTTACATTATTCTGAAACATCGGAGGACAACAAAAATCCAATCTTCTGAAGTACAAGGCATTGAGCTGGGTGAAGACCTAACTTACTTTACTAGCTTGTTATGTGTTTGGGGACTTGTGCTAAAATATAAAACTTGTAGTGCTGTACAATCAAAGAAATCATCAAAACTTATAGTTGGCAGGGCCATTGAGAGATCAAGTTTATTCTCTTTCAGACCAAAAAAAAAAAAAGAAAGAAAAAGAAAACATAGTCTTTAAAGATGATGTTAATCTAAAATGTGCTTAATAAATATTAGTTGATTTATGTCAACAAAAAGAATCTTTAAATTTGCAACATTCCAATAATTAACAAACCTCACTGTTAAGATAAAGTATTTGTTCACTTAGGGGATATTTTGAAAGACCTACTAATGGATCATCAGAAAAGTCATGATACATTTTCATATAGAAAAACAGAAAGTATGTCATGACTTTTCTGATGACCCAATATATGTCTCGTATTGGTACAAATACAATTTAATTTTGTGACGCTTGTTCTCTCCACATTAAAGAAGAAAAGCTTGTACTTTTCCTTAAAAGAGTTCTTACTTAAAGTCCATTCCATTTAAGCATTTTACCAAGAGATACTCGGTTCATGATTTTTCATTCCATTTGTCTTTTTCATTGTACAGGTAGAAATGTATATACCATCTAATTTAAAAAAGAATATGGTGTCTTAGTTGTTTGTAGTGCTATTTAAAAATACCGGAGACCAGGTAATTTATAAAGAACAGAAATTTATTTGTCATTGTTCTAGAGGTTGGGAGATTCAAGCTCGAGATGGCAGTATGTTTGGCTATCTGGTAAGGGCTGTTCTCGGTTTCCAAGATGGTTCCTTGTTGCTGCATTCTCCAAAGAGTAGGAATGCTGAATCTTCACATGGTAGAAGGTGAAAGGGCAAGTGAGGTGAACACTGAATGAAGCTTCTTTCACAAAGGCATAAATGTCATTCACAAGGGAGGAACCCTTATGATCTAATCTTCCCATAAAGGCCTTATCTCTTAATACAGTCACATTGACCATTATGTTTTCATATCTGAATTTCAGAGGGAATACAATCAAACCATAGTATGAGGCATTCTGAAAAATCTTTTTTTTTTTCATTTCATTTTCTTCCATACATTCAATCACATTATTATTTGTCTTACAGAATGGATATTTTAACAGGTGAACATTTCTCCCTAGTACTATTGATAAAACTACGAAATATCTTCAACAGATAATATCACACCTCTTTGTGCCCTTAATGCTTTGCCTCCCTGTCCCTCCCCCAAATGTCCTTCCTCAGACCCTCCTCTTTCACACACACTATATCTGGTATTTACATCTATATACTGCATTTCTATATCCTTTAGACAATTAGTTTCAGTCACAGAGTGCCGCCACTCTTAAACAATATTTCTGAATTGAAAATCAAGAAAGATGAAGATATAAGGACAGAAACTCAAAAATAGTAAGTAAATGAAAAAGCCTACAATTTATAAATATTTAGTTATAATCCCACACTTGATTATGAGCTTCACAAAAACCTGGCCACAAGGTTTTACATGTAAATTATATAGTTTATAATGGGGAGAAGGAGTCTCTTAAGTAGGAGCAAAAATTTTCTCAGTATTTGAAGACAAAATCATTTATGTAGAGGCTTATGTAGGTGTAATGTCCTTTATAATCTTCCCACAGCAATGGCATAAATAGGCTTCTCAAGAGTAGAGTGTTCTTACAATGTAACTAATATTTCATTCAATTTGGTAGAATGTCTGCCATGCATTAGGTGCTGAAAATAGGAGTGAATGATAATAAAGAGAAAACAAAAACAATACTCACCATTGACAATTATATCCTTCAGGATAAGTCAAGATAAAGAAATTTAAGTAAGAGAATCTTAAAACTGGCAGTTGAGCACATGCTTTTACATCTATTAGTTCTTAAAATGCACCTAAAATCATAGTAAGATAATTTTAAAGAAAAGATCAAGGAACGTACGTTAAGAAACATCAGCATAAAATTCATAGGAGCAAAAAAGCAGAATATTCAGAATATTTTGAATAGCTGAATTTGAGCACTGAAGAGGCCTAAAACCTATACCTGTAGTTGTGAATGCCCAGCACCCAGCAACTCATGCTACAGAATCTAGATAAACTCAGAAACTGAAAATACCAAGATGTTATGAGAACGCGAGTATAGGTAGGATTAGAAATACAAAGATTAATTTAAATTCTACAAATAAAGTAATTTTATGTTTAGATCTTTTCAACCCCCTACAGACAAGAAACTGACTGTCTTCGATTCTGGAAAAGACCCCAAGTTAACACTCCACACAGGTAGGAAACAAAGGATTCTTAACTTGTAAATGGCTGTTATACAAATTGTATGAGTAAGGAAGGAGGTTAAAAAGAAAAGTGTATTCAGCAAAACTGGATACCACTAGCCCTCTTGTCCTTCTTCACTCCCTGCTACTTTGTTCCTCAACCTATACTGTTCTAGTTGTTTTAATCTGTCTTTTTACATTGGCTTTTATTTTCTAAACGTTGTTTTCCAAGCTATTGTATATTTGGAGTGCAGAACAATTTGTAAGATGAATACATTTTTTTTTAATGTGCATTATTAAAAATGTTCTGAGCAAAGCTAACTGTCAACTTTATTAAGGAGAATTGCTCTGTGCCCAGTACCTAGTGTAAAATAAAATCAAGTAATACAATCTTAAAACAAAACAAAACAAAAAAAATACTGGTGGCCACGGGGGAGAATGGAGGATACTTTTCTGGAGAAAAGAACTAGACCCGGAGATTCTGATGTTTCATAGTCATCTAACAAAATGCCTAGTTTCTACTTGATAGTCCTGATGTGAAGTCCATATGCCCATAAATGGAGACATAAATGATCTAATTAGATAATTAGAGTATCATTTTTACATAGTCTTAAACATGAACAACCAGTCATGGATCACTAAGCATTTGAGGAACACATCTGACAAAAAAAAGACAAGAAACAACACAGACAATCATAACAAACATATGGGACCTAAGGGAAACTAAGACAATGTAAAGAACAGAATAGTAAAATTTATATATGTGTAAAGATTACTCTCAGATTGCTGAAGGAACACAGGAAAGATACAAAAGGAGAAATTCAAAAAAGATCCAAAAGGTTAAAATTTGAAAGTTGGGATTAAAATATGATAGCAGAACCAAAAAATAAAAATCCCAAAACAATGTTTAAAATATAAAATTGAGAAAATATCCCCCCAAATTAAGAGAAAAGGTCCAAAGATAGAAAATATAGGAAAACAAGAGGATTAATGTAACATGTTAATGGTAAGATTTCCATAAGAATGAAATGTAGAAAAGAGAAGTTTTGTTTGTTTGTTTGTTTTAATATAAGAAATGTTGCTGAGATTCAAAGAACATAAGATTCCAGATTCAAAAAACACACTGAGGGCAAGCAGGGGGTGTAGTGGTTAAGGTGGTGGACTAGCGTGGTCGACACAGTTTGGGTTCTGGTCCTGGTGGTTTGAAATTCATTTGAGGCACGTGTGTGCATGTGCCCAAAATCTTGAGAGGAGAATGGAGAAGAAGGGATTGTGGAGTAGCCATCTCCCCTGGGGAGATGACTTCTCACTTTCTGTCTCTCTGGTGAGCACACGTATCCTATAGAAAAAAATCTCTGAAAAAAACAAAAAAAAAAAAAAAAAAAAAAAAAAAAAAAAAAAAACAAAGAGAAAAGAGAAATAGATTCTGAGATGCCAGCAGGTGCTGTCGTGGTTAAGGTGCTGGACTTCCACGTGGTCAACTGTGCTTCGATTCCCAGACTTAGCAGATTGAAAATCATACCAGGCACATGTACAATATGTCCAATATCCCAAGAGAAAAATGGAGAAGGGATTGTGGTGTGGTCATACTCCCTGAGGGTAATGTCTCACTTTCCCTTTCTCTGTCTCACCTGTGACTGCATGTACCCTATGGCAAAAAAAAAAAAAAAAAAAGAAAACAAAAAAACAAAACCCAAATGAATGGGTATTACAAAGAACTCCTACCAAGGTAGATGACTAAAATGTTAATACTTGGGGTTAGCATAACTGAGAATAAGGGAAAGATTTTCAAAGCTTCTATAATTTGTGTGTGTGTGTGTGTATGTGTGTATATATATATATATATATATATATATATATACACACATATATATATGAAAATGATAAATATATATAAGTTAAATAAGTTCTAAATATATGTAACATTTATAAATAAATATGATATACATAAATTATATATAACTTCAGAATAAGAATGTGGAATCTGAATGGCAGCAGACTTTCAATCACCCCACTCAAGAAAGAAAACAAAGTAATATTTTTAAATGATCTGGCTTCCAATATATTAGAAGTTCACAATCAGCCAAATGATTGATCAATTAAAAAATGAAAAAAAAATGATGTTTTCACACATACATGTTCTCAAACTGAATAAAATGAAGCAATAAGTCCCAGATACTCCTTCTCAGGAAGCTATTGGAGAGGGTGTGCTTCCAAATGATAAACTAAAAGAAAAAGATGCACAGGATCCAAGAACAAAAGGATTAACAAAACAAAATCACATGACAGAAACTCTCAGGTTAATGGAGGAAAAGGAGAGCTGACACTAGTTGTGGAGTAAGTCTAAAGAGAGGTAAGTCTTTACTGGAGCAGGAAGATAGTTTTAGGAGTGATCTCTCAAAAACAAAAAAGTAAAAGATGCGTCAATAGTGTGAGGACATTGGTCTTCTTTTTATTTTTCTTGGTAAAATAGACATAAAATTTGCCCCCACAACCTTTTAAAAATGTTCACTTCACTATATGAAGATAATTAGCACTGTTGGGCAACCAATTTCTGTATCTACTTTTTCTTTTTTTCTTATAAAATTGAAAGTCTATATCCATTAAACAACAGTTTGCTATTTTCCCCTCCCTTTAGCCCCTGCCACCATCATTCTGCTTTTTGTTTTTGTTAATTTGAATATTCTGGATCTCTCATACAAGTGTATTCAACCATACAATAGTTGTCTTTTTATGTCTATTTTACTTAGCATAATGTCCTCAGGGCTGATCCATGTTATATTGTGCCAGAATTTTTTTCCCTTTTTCAGGCTGAAAAATATTCCACTGTATGGATTTACCACATTTGTTTATCCTTCCATCTGGTGATGGACTCTTGGTTGCTTCTGCCTTTTGTCTCTTGTACAATAAATAATGCTGCCATAGACATGTGTGTACGGATAACTCTTTGAGACTCTGTTTTTAATTCTTTGGATATATACTCAGAAGTAAAATTGATGTATCATACGGCAACTCAAAAATTTTGAGAAACTACCATACAATTTTCCATAAGAACTACCATTTCCCATTATAACTGCACAAGAATTTGAATTTCTCCACATTTTCACCTACATTTGTTTTCTGGTTATTTTTAAACACTAAGAGTAGCCATATTATTAGGTGTGAGATGATATCTAATTGTGATTTTGATTTGTATTTCCTTAATATTTAGTGATATTGAGTGTATTTTTATATGACCACTGGTCATTTGTGAAACTGTCCCAAAATTAAATAATCACATTATTATTGAAATTATTAATAATTAAAGTTGGGACCAGCAGATGGAGTAATAGTTATATCATCGGACTCCCACATAGTCGACCGCAGTTCGAGTCCTGGACCTGGTAGCTTAAAACTCATGCCAGGCGAATGTGTGTGCATGCCCAAGATCCCAAGAGGAAAATGGAGGACTAGGGTCACACCCTGGCCATCTGCGTGCGAGATGATTTCTTGCTTTCTGTCTCTCTTTCTCTCTCTGTCTCTCCAATGAGCACACATGCCCTATAGTAAAAATCTCTAAAAAATAATCATAAACATTTTTAATCAGTCACCATGTATAATTGTTACAAATATTATGCTGATTTGTGATTACTGAGGAAATATGAATTAGGAACCAAAAAATGGCCACTAATAACTCCTGGGAAGTGAATCTTCTTTTATTCTGGAATTTGAGAGAAAGGCTTTGACAAGTTAGTTCATCTTGTTTCTTTCTTGAAAGCTTCTGCCACTCAAATTATTGCCCTACTATGAAGCAATGTCTGTGCATTAGTAGTGTCACAACCCACCAAATGTCAGGCTTTTTGAGTTTAGGTCATAAGAAAAGAAATGTGAAGTTCTTTCCTGGAACCTGAGTTGTATTGGTCACAAATGCCAATGTTTAAAATAATAGTCTGTACCCTCTAAGTCCTGAGGAACAGTTTCTGAGTGAGAAATAAATGTTTGTGTGTTTTATAGCAAGTTGTCCTTGTGTCCTTTTGACATGTGGGGTAAAATATAAGGCTCTAAAGAATAAGACTATACCTATTAGGGTCTACACGGAAAACAAAACAAAACAAAAAAACAAGGACTAATGGTATAAGTATGTTATTAAAAAACACATACTTTCAATAAAAAGGTAAAATAACCAAATGTGAATATTCCTAGTGATCAGGTCTCAAGACACGGGGACGGTGCCAGGGATCTATACTGCTACTTACCAATAATTGCTGATTGATTTCCAAACAGAGCATGTGTACAGTTTTGATTAGAGGAGAGATTAAAAAAAAAAGGAAAAGGAAGTTATTTGGACTTACCCTCTGTAAGTTTAACAGTCTTGATTCTAAACCCATTAATTTTAAATAATTAAGTGATTTTCCAATTTTTATTTTTTGATACAACTCTTCCCATGTACTTTTCCAAGAAAGAGTCAGTTCAAACACAGTAATGTACCTCGTTCCAACATCCACATATCTATGTGGTCTGGTATATAAATCAGTTTTGTTTTCTCTTTCTTTTTTTCTCTTTTCTTTTTTTTTAAGACATGGTTTCACCATGTCACATCCTCCTGACTAAGCCTATCCAAGTTTCTGGGACTATAGGCATATGCCACCATGCCCAGCCTTTAGGCAGGTCAGGAATTGAACTCTGGCCTTTCACATGATTGCAGTCTGGGGAACAGAGTATCTTAGTGGTACAGGCTACTATAGCTGAGCCTGTACATCTTTTGTCTTAACTTTTTACAATCATCGTACCTATCTTGATATTGACCACTGATATCTAATTAAGGTCCATGAAGAGGAGATGGCAGTAAGATGGCACAATAGGAAGCACTTGACTATCTCCACCCATGAATAAATAGACATCTATTCATAGATTAATTCCTTCTGAGAAAAAGGCAAAGACTCCTCTAACCTGCATTCTGAGACTCTTGGAAAGCTGAGAAAACATCCACTTTGAACGGGTAGGAAAAATTGAAGCATGTTTTGGCATGGACCTCATCCTAAGCACAGTGCCTTAAAGTTGGGAAAAGAACCCCCAAACACCCAGGTTCTGTTTGTGGAGAGAAGGGTTGGAACCTCACATTATAGTGCTCTAACTGTGAGGTTCCCAAGGGTTTGGTTCTTAACTCATCAACTTTAGGAACAAAGATTAGACACAAACAATTCTCTCTAGACCATGAGAAAAAAGCAACAGTTTGACACAAGCATTCACTCACTTCTTGGGGCTTTATGTCCCAGGAAGAGGGTAAAGAAAGGGCTCAAAACATACAGCCCCTCCTTCTCCCTGGAGGGCTTTATGGCATGTATTAAGTGCCCCAACTTTATAGCTACCTCCCAAATGACTCCATTCTAAACCTCTTACCTCTGGGAACAAAAGGCACTAGGCATATGTGAGTCTCACTAGACCACAGAACAAAGAGGTGGTCTTAAGTGGACATGAAAACACCGTTAGTTGGGAACCAGCAGTTAGCGTAATGGCTATGTCGCTGGACTCCCACGTAGTCGACCGCGGTTCGCGTCTCGGACCCGGTGGCTTACAACTCACGCCGGGCGTGTGTGCGTGCGTGCCCAAGATCCCGAGAGGAGAATGGAGGAGAAGGGATTGCGGCGTGACCATCCCCCCTGAGGGGTGATTTCTCGCTTTCTGTCTCTATGTCTCTCTCTGTCTGTCTGGCGAGCGCACGCGCCCTATAGCGAAAAACCTCTCAAAAAAAAAAAAAAAAAAAAAAAAAAAAAACAAAACAAAACAAAAAAACACCGTTAGTGGCCACACCATTGGGGCAGTGCAAAAAAAGGGGTGAGAATATGCAGCTTCCAATTTATCATTTGAAGGGGCTGAGGACACATGGTTCCAGTGGCTACTTCATATCCTGGATTCTAACAAAACCACATTGGAGTGCTAATGGTGCAAAATAACAAGAGTCCTCCTCTAGCTGGAGCCAGAGCTCAGAACTTTGTTAGCCTTTTCCCCAGCTCACCCCGATGATAAATACAGACCTACCTATTCTAGAAGAGGAAGTTAGCTACACACCAACTGCCAACAACTTCTTTACCTCCCACCTGAGGGACTGGCTCTTTAACAAACTAGCTCAGAAAATCAACAGAACTTTGTATTCCTCAGTGGCCTTAGACCACAGAACACAAAGAGAAGTATCTAGCCAGGATCAGATGGTGCAGCCTGAATATAAACAGATATTTGCCATAGATCCTCTATCCAGCTTAGTACAGAAAGAATTAGAGATAAATGCCCATGCTCAGTTTCACCATAAAGTTAGAAGAAAATGAAACTTATAGCTAACATCCCAATCTTTTCAGCTACATCCGGAGGCTCTGGCTTCCACCTTTCTAGTCTCAGGGTACTGACAGGAAAAAGAACATCCCAAGCTCATTGGGAGGCGGGGGGGGTACCAGAAACAGAGACAAACACAAACATTTGAGAAGCACTACAAAGTCTTAGGTTGGATAAATATTTGTAAGATCCTTCTCTTGCACAAGGCCAACCTGACAAGAGTGGAAGGGGTAGCTCTCTTGTCTCTCATAGAAACCAACACAGAGTGTCCAAGAAAATGAGGAAAATGAAGAATATATCCCAAACCAAAGAACAAGAAAAATGTCCAGAAATTAACCTACGTGAAATGGAGGTATGTGACGTATCTAACAGGGACCTTGAAGTAAGGTCACAAAGATGCTAACCAAGGTCAAGGAAGTGATACAGAAACAAACTTAGAACTTCAACCAAGAGACAAAATGTATAAAAAAGTACCAAAAATAGTGAGCAGCAGATAGTGTAATGGTTACATCGCTGAACTCCCATATAGTCAACCATGTCCTGGACTGAAAACTTAAAACTCATGCCGGGCATGTGTACATGCATGCCCAAAATTCCTAGAGGAGAATGGAGAAGCGTTTGTGGTGTGGCCATCTACCCTGGAGGGCTGGGGGTGCCTTTTTGCTTTCTGTCTCTCTGTCTCTCTGGTGAACACATGCACCCTATAGCAAAAATCTATCTAAAAAAATTATAAAGAAAATAGTAAAATAAAAAGTACCAAGAATAAATCATAGATCTGAAGAATACTGAACTGAACTGAAAATTTTAATAGAGAGATTCAAGAGCTGACTAGATCACACAGAAGAAAGGATTAGTGACCTTTAAAACAGGTTATTAAGAATTATCCAATCTGAAGAGCAAAAAAGGCAAAAGAGTGAAGAAAACTTTAGAGAGACTATGGGACACCATGAAGTAGAACAACTCATATGCTATTAGTATGCATAAATAAAATATATAGAGAAAAAAGACTGAAAACATATCTAAGAAATAATGACAGAAAGCATCCCAAGCCTGGTGAAGGAAGTAGAAAGCCAGATGCAGAAACCCAAAGAATAACAACAGAATCCAAATAAGGACAACAACAGAATCCAAATAAGGACACTCATAAACTGACAGTGAAGAAATGGAAAAATATTCTATTTGAACAGAAGCAAAAAGAGAACTGGGGCAGCTGCACTTATTTCAGACTAAATAAACTTCAGAGAAAGGGGGATCACTTCATGATCATGCTTCTTTCTCTCTTAAGCACACCCATGAGGGCAAAAATTCTAAAATAAAATTAAAGAAGATAAAGAAAGTATTTAATGATAAAGGGGTCAAATCATCAAGAGGATATAGTCCTTGTAAATATATATGCACCCAACATCAGAGCATTTAAACAAACATTAAGAGATTTGAAAGAAAACAGACTGCACAAAATAATAGTAGGATATTTTAATGTTCTACTTTCAGTAACAGACAGATTATATAGACAGAAAACCAATAAGGAAACATCGTGCTTAAACTATGCTTTAGATCAAATGAATCTAACACATAAATAGAACATTCCACCCAACAGCAATAGAATACACATTCTTCTCAAGTGTACATGGAACATTCTCCAGGGTAGATATAGTAGGCCATGAGACAAGTCTTAATAAATTTGAGAAGACTGAAGTCATATCATATATTTTTTCCTAATGGTATGAAAGTAGAAATTAATAACAGGAGGAACCAAGAAATATGAACAATATGTAAAAATTAAACAATATGCCCCTGAACAACTATTGGCTCAAGGAAGAAATTAAAAGGGGAATCAAAAATTAGCTTGAGACAGACAAATCATACTAAAACTTATAAGATACAGCAGAAAAAAGTTTATAGTAATAAATGCCTACATAAAAAATGAAGCTCTCAAATAAATGACCTAACATTACACCTACTATGAGAAATTTGAAGAAGAGCAAACTGATCATAAAGTTAGCAGAAGAAAAGAAATAACAAAGATCAAAGCAAAAATAAATGAAATAGTGGCTAGAAAAATTATAGGAATGTTAAACAAAACTAAGATTTGGCTTTTTGAAAAGCTAAACGAAATTGGCAAACCCTTACCTGTATTAACTGAAAATGAAGAGATGCATTACCACTATGCTTGCTACAGAGGCACAGACATAAGAATGCATATAATCAAGTGTAATAAGTTATAAAATGGTATACCACAGAAGAGTAAAATATGTTGTTGGCAATTTAATATATAAGAAAAAAAAAAAAAAACTAGAGCCAGTATTGAAGGCATACAACATAATGTAATATTCAGCATCAAATTAAATGAATACATTTGTATCTCTGATTTGATTATTGCACACTGTATGCATGTTTTGAGAATCATGTAACCCACAAATATGTGATGATTATGTGTAAAGCAGAAATCACCTGATTGAATGTATAAAAGAAATTGAAATAAAAATACATTTAAAAAGCTTTATTTAAAAATGAAAGCATAAAACCCAAATAGATACAAATAAATAAAATTAGAAATTAAAGATAAGACATTACAACTGATAATATAGAATATCATGAGATTACTATGAACATTCTATGACAATGACCTAGACAATCTAGACAAAAAGATAAATTCCTAAAAATATAAAACTTATCAAGACTGAACTGAGAAGAAATTGGAATACTGAACAGACTGATAATGAGTAAGAAGATTGAATCAGTAATTAAAAGTCTCTCTTCAAAAGAATCCCTGGACCAGATGGCTTCACAGCTGAATTTTACCAACATTTAAAGTAGAACTAATACTAATCTTTCTCAAATTCTTCCAAGAAATTGAAGAGTATGGAATACTTTCAAGCTCATTTTATAAGGCTACTATCACCTTGATACCAAAGACAAACAAAGACACTACAAGAAAAGAAAATTACAGACCAATGTCACTGATAACCATTAATGCAAAAATACTCAACAAAATATTGGTAAGCCATATTCAACACTACATGTAAAGAATCACTCACCAAAATCAGAGGAGATTTATCTCTGAGACTTAGAGTAGGTTTAATATATACAAATGTATAAATATGATTCACTATATTAACAGAACGAAAAAAAAACTATATGAACATATCAATAGGGAGAGAAAAAGTATTTGTCAAAATTCAACATCCTTTCATCCTAAAAACTCTCAATAAATTAGTATAGAAGGAATATTTATCAGCACTTTGAAGGCCATAGACAATCCCATAACTAATACCATACTCAACGGTGAAAAGTTGAAGATTTTATCCAAGACTAGGAATGAGACAGGAATGCCTATCATCATACTTCTATTCAACATAGTTCTAAACATCCTATCCAAAGCAATTAGGCAAGAAAAAGAAATAAAAGGCACTGTTGTAGAAAAGGATAAAATAAAATTTGTTTGCTGATAACATGATCTTATATATAAAAAATCCTAGACTCCACCAAAAATGGCTAGAACTGATAAACTCAGTAAAATCACAGGATAGAAAAATTAATTTATGAAAATCAGTATTTCTACATACTAGCAATGAATTATCTGACAAAAAAAATTAAGAAAAAAATCTCATTACAATAGCATAAAATATACTTAAGAATAAATTTAACCAAAAAAGTAAAAGGTCTGAACACTGAAAACTATAAAACATTGGGGCTGGCAGGTGCTGTAGTGGCTAGGGGCACTGGACTCCCACATAGCCAACCATGGTTCAAGTCCCAGACTTGGCAGTTTGCTTTCTCTCTCTCTCTCTCTCCCTCCCTCCCTCCTTCCCTCCCTCTCTCCTTCTCTTTCTTTCTCCCTCTCTCTCTCTCTCTCACACACACACACACACACACATACTCTCTGTCCCTCTCTGACCAAATTAAAAAAGAAAGAAAGAAAGAGAGAGAGAGAGAAAAAAGAATGAACTTCTTAAAAAAAAGTTGATGACAAAAAGTGATGATGATCTAAGTTAATGAAAATTGGATTGCAGAAATAATACTGTTTAAATGTCCACACAACCTAGAGAAATTTATAGACTTAAAGCAATAACTATCAAATTTTACTGTAATTTTTTTACAGAAACAAAAATCTAAAGTTTGCATGAAATGTCAAGAGATTTAGAGTAGCTAAAGCAAAAGACCCAAAAGAACAAAATTGGAGACATCACACTGCCAGATTTCAAAATATAGTGCAAAGTGGCACATGCGCTAGCTTCCTCTTTTCCAGCTGGAACCATGGAGGGCGTTCAAGAGAAGAAAAAGAAGGTTCCTGCTGTGGCAGAAACCAAGAAAAAGGCTCCTGCTGCCACGGAAGCCACCAAGAAAAAGGTTCCTGCTGTGCCAGAAGCCCTTAAGAAAAAGCGAAGGAATTTTGCGGAGTTGAAGATCAAGCGCCTGAGAAAGAAGTTTGCTCAAAAGATACTTCGAAAGGCAAGGAGGAAGCTTATCTATGAAAAACCTAAGCACTATCATAAGGAATATAGACAGATGTACAGAACTGAGATTCGCATGGCCAGGATGGCAAGAAAAGCTGGCAACTTCTATGTACCTGCAGAACCCAAATTGGCGTTTGTCATCAGGATCAGAAGTATCAATGGAGTGAGCCCAAAGGTTCGAAAGGTGTTGCAGCTTCTTTGTCTTCACCAGATCTTCAATGGCACCTATGTTAAACTCAACAAGGCCTCAATTAACATGCTGAGAATTGTGGAACCATATATTGCATGGGGGTACCCAAACCTGAAGTCAGTAGATGAACTGATCTACAAACGTGGTTATGGCAAAATCAATAAGAAGCGAATTGCTTTGACAGATAACTCTTTGTGCGATCTCTTGGTAAATTCGGCATCAGCTGCATGGAGGATCTGATTCATGAAATCTATACTGTTGGAAAATGCTTCAAGGAAGCAAATAACTTCCTGTGGCCCTTCAAATTATCTTCTCCACTGGGTGGAATGAAGAAAAAGACCACCCATTTTGTAGAAGGTGGAGATGCTGGCAACAGGGAAAACCAGATCAACAGACATTAGAAGGATGAACTAAGGTATCCACCATGATTGTTTTTGTAATCTGGTCAGTAAATAAACAGTGGCTGTTTTCAGACTGCAATATATTGTTGTATTAGTAACTTTTTTGGTAACTTGTCTCTGCCTTGCCTTAACTATTACGGCACATCTTGGTGCTTGGTAAAATTAAGCCAAAACTTCTGTAAGACTAGCGTCCATTTTTTTATTGTGTGAAAATCGCTTAGGGACTATTGAAAGGCTTTTCCTACACCAGAAAGGCCTGATGTTTCCCCTTTTAAATTGTGCTGAGTAAAAATGGGTTTATTCAACGAAAACTTATTTCAGGGCATTCATGCATGATTTGTAGATAAGGTAATAAAATAAAGGTCAGTTCACCAAAAAAAAAAAAAAAAAAAAAAAAAAAAAAGAATAGTGCAAAGCTATACCAATAAAAACAATGTGGTACTTTCTAAAAACAGTCACATTGACAAACAGAATAAGATAGAGAGCCCAGAAATAAGACTACACATCTATGGTCAATTGATTTCAACAAAGGTGCCAAGAATACATAATGGGAAAAGAATACCTCTTCAACAAATTATCTTGGGAAAACTGGATATTCATATACAGAAGAATAAAAATGGACTCTTATTTCATCTCTTAAATATGAATTGATGAATCAATTCAAAATACATTAAAGATTTAAACACAAGTCCTAAAACTGCTGTACAAAACTACTAGAAGAAAACAGGAGAGAAATTCTATGATGTTGCTCTGGGCAAAGATTACTTGGATATGATCCCAAAAGCACAGGCAATACAAGGAAAAATAAACATGGGGATTACATTAAACTAAATGCTTGTGTACATCAGTGAAAATAAGTACCAAGGTGAAGAGAAAAATCCAAAAATTGGAGGGAAATATTTGCTCATAATACTTCAGATACAAGAAACTCAAGCTATTGGATAATAAGAGAACCCTATTAAAAATTTGGCAAACTACTGGAATACACATTTCTCAAAAGAAGACATAAAAATGTTGATTAGATTGATCTGGTTCTTTTCTCTGTTCTTCTTAGTCTAGTCAATTGTGTGTGCATTTTATTTATCTTGTCAAAGAAGAAGCTTTTGGTTTCATTTATTTTCTGTAGAGTTCATTTACTCTCTATTTCATTTATTTCTCTTGAATATTTACTATTTATTTATTACTGGCATTTTGTTGTTATTGTTTTCCAATTCCCTGAGGTGTGTTGTTAGGTTGTCTATTTAGATGTTTCAATTCTTTTTTTTTTCTTGTGTGCACTAGTTGCTATGAACTTATTCCTTATGACTGCTTTTACTGTACTCCATAGGTTATAAAAATTCATGTGCTCATTATCATTAGTTTAAAGGAATTTTTAAAATTTTAGTCCTAATTTCTTCAGTGGTTGTTAAGTCATTCAGGAATAGGTTGTTCAGTTTCCATGGATTTGCCTATTTTCAAGTTTTTTCCCTGCAATTCATTTAAAGTTTAATTCCACTGCACATACACATGCACCCGGCCTGAGCTTCAAGCCACCAGGTCTGGGACCTGGTGGGAGTCCAGTGATGTAACACCATCTGCTGGCCCTAGAGCAGGCAATATTATAACACATATAACAGAAATAGAAAACATCAGAGACTACTACGAACAACTGTACTTCAAAAAACAAGACAACAAGGATGAGATGGACAAATATCTGAACACATATAATCTACCTAGATTGAATCAAGAAGACAGAAAGCCTGGGGCTAGTAGGTGGCATGGTGGTAAAGGACGCTGGACTTCCACATGGCCAACAGTGGTTCAAATACTGGACCTGGCGGCTTGCTTTCTCACTTTCTCTCTCTCTCTCGCTCGCTTGCTCTGTCCCTCTCTGGTCAAATTTAAGTAATAAATAAACTTAAATAAACTAATTTTTTAAAAAGAAGAAGATACAGAAACCTGAATAGACCAATAACAAGCATGAGGTTGAATCAGTAATAAATTTTCTTTGTTTTCCCAACAAAGAAAATCCCAGGTTCCAGTGGCTTCACTTCTGAATTCTTTTTTTTTTTTTTTTTCGGGAGAGGTTTTTGCTATAGGGCGCATGCACTCACAAGAAAGACAGAGAGAGACAGAGAGACAGAAAGTGAGAAATCACCCCCAGGGGTGATGGCAATCCCTTCTCCTCCATTCTCCTCTATGGATCTTGGGCATGTCTGTACATGCACCCAGCATCAGTTTAAGCCACCAGATCCAGGACTCAAACTGTGATAGACTACATAGGAGTCCAGCGATATAGCCATTACACCAATTGCTGGTCCCTGAATTCTACAAAAATTTAAGGAAGAGCTGATGTCCATTCTACTGAAACTATTTTTAAAGATCCAAAGGAAAGAATACCCTCCCCACCCCTGAATTAATTTTACAAAGCCTCCATCACACTCATCCCCAAATCAGACAAAAACATAACAAAAAAAGAAACCTACAGACCAATATTTCTGATGAAGATAGATGCAAAAATTCTCAACAAGATACTAGCAAATCATATCTAGGACGCATTGAAAAGATTATATACCAAAACCCAGTAGGCTTTATTCCAGGATACAAGGGTGGTTCAACATATGCAAAACCATAAGTACACCATATTAACAGAAGGAAAGATTAAAAATCATTTGATCATGTTAATTGATGCAGAAAAAGCATTTGATAAAATACAATATACTTTTGTGATTAAGACTCTGCAAAATTAGGAAAGCAATTCTCAACACAATTAAAAGCCGTATTTAAAAAAATCCATAGCTAACATCATACTAAATGGGGAAAAGCTGAAAGTTTTTCCACTAAAAACTGGAATAAGACAAGGCTGTCCACTTCTTGCACTCCTCTATTTTTAAAAATTTTATACATTCAATCACTGTACATCTCTTCTCCTTTTCAATACAGTACTGGAAGTCCTAGCCAGTGCAATCAGATGAGAAAATAAAATAAAAGGCATTCAAATAGGGAAAGAAGAAGTGACATTATCTCTATTTATAGATGACATGATTATATACATAGAACACACAGAATATTCTGGGGAAAAAAATTCTCCTCAAAGTTACAAATAAAGTGGCAGGATACAAAATCAACATACAAAAATCAATAGCACCGACGATGAGCAGACTGAGGTAGAATTGAAGAAAGCAATCCCATTTACAATAGCCACAAAAAGTATAAGATACCTAGGAATAAATTTAACTGAATATATCAAAGACCTCCAAAAGGAAAGCTATGAAAAACTAAAAAAAAAAAAATTGAAAATGACAAAGAAAAGTGAAAAAACATCACATGTTCCTGGATTGGAAGACTTACAACAATATTATGAAAATGTCAATCCTATTAATCTACAAATTTAGTGTAATCCTGATCAAATACCAGAGCTATTCTTCACATATTTAGACAAAACAATCACAGAATTTATCTGGAATCATAAAAGACCCTGTATCACAAAAGCAATACTACACAAAAAGAGTAGGGTAATGAGGCATCTCACTTCCTGACCCCCAAATTTATTACAAAGCTGTGATATTCAAAACAGGATGGTATTTCCACAAAAATAGGCATGTAGAGCAAAGGAACAGAATAGAGATCCAGGAATAAACCCCAAACAGTCAACTGATTTTTGACAAAGAGCACCAGACAATCCAGTGGGAAATAGAAAATCTCTTTATCAAATGGTGCTAAGAAAATTTGGTATCCATTTGAAAAAAAAAAAAAAATGAAACCAGAGCCCTAATTTTCACCAATAATAAAAAAAAGTCAACTCAAAATGGATCAAAGATTTAGACATAAAACCTCAAACTACAAAACTACTTTCTTTAACATCAAGAAAATAAAGAATAATTAGTGCTGAAGAGGCTGTGGTGAAAAGGGAACTCTCCTACACTGTGAAAATGTAAATTAGTACAGCCACTGTGGAAAACAATAATGGAGTTTCCTCAAAGACCTACAAATAGAACTGTCATACAACCCAGTAATCCCACTCCTGGATTTCTACCCAAAGGATAGGAATACACTCAGCTGGAAAACACCTTGCACATCAGAATTTATTTCAACATTATTCAAAATTGCGAAAACATGGCATCAACCCAAATGTCCCAGAATGGACCCAGTATAGAATACTACATAGCCATTAAAAAAAAAAAAAAAAAAAAAAAAAAAAAAAAAAAAAAACACTTTGAGACCCTGACATTTAATAAAAGTGGATGAATATGGAAGATTTAATACTAAGCAAAGAAAGCCAGACTATGAAAGAGAGGTGTTACATTTCCTCAATTAATATATACCAAATATGCACTCTATGGGAGAAACTGAAAGATTAGAAAGCATTAAAGCATGACAAGCAACAATGGATACCACAGACAGTATGGGAGGAGGGTAGAAAATGTGGGGGGTGGGGAGGAATGAAAGGAAAAAAGTTCAACAAACAAAAAACATGGAAAATTATATGTTGATGACAATGTAAATGGTCATTTTTTTTGACTGGACTAACATACAGGGTATTGATGCTGGAAAAATTAACTTTCAATGTTGTAAATCTCTCTCTCTCTCTCTCTCTCTCTCTATATATATATATATATATATATATATAAATCTATCACTCTCTCTCTCTCTCTCTCTCTCTCTCTATATATATATATATATATACACACACACACACACAATCACAAGGTGATTCAATGTAAAAAATAATAAAATAAAATAATATTTAAAAATAAGGTAAGCTCTTAATTTTTGAGGAATAATTTTGATAAAAAATTGGGTCCTTATATTTGGACAAAATTTTTTAAATAAACCAAAGATTTTCCATATAATGATAAATTATATCCATAGAGAATAATTTAAAGCATTCCATGAAAATGTGAGCATGATTACAATCCTGTTGAAAGTAAAAAATGGAAAAAAGATAAAACAAATACTGAATATAATTATTTGTTTAAAAATCCAAAATAATTATGTTTTAAAACTGTTTAGAAAATGAATGTTTTATCCTTCAATTAATATGAAACCAAGAAAATTGATTTTTCAAACATCATTTACTTATAATACACAGTCAGTTGTGAGGGCAATAGAAAAATTGCTTAGACTAAAGTGAGTATATAATTGTAGAAGATGATGCATAATATTTGATGATTATTATAATTAAAGATCCAAGTTATGACTGAAAAAAAGAAGACATATCAATAGCAAACAGATATATGAAAAAAATCCCTAATCATCAAAGAATCATGAGTGAAAATCACAACAAAGGGAGATGAGTTTGGACCCTCTCCAACCCATCCAGACACTGGTTCTAGGAAAGGGCCTTGCCAGACTGAAGGCTGCCTGTGATTGTAGGACTTAACAACTGGGAGCTATGGCTTAACCTCCTCCCCCACTCACCTTTGAACTCTCAGGACTTTGGTGTTTTGCATAATGTGAGGCAAGGATTTGTTCTTTGTTACTGAGTTGAAGCTCAGCAACTCAGTTTCAGGTGCACCTGTTCTCTAGAAATAGGGAGGACTTTGGGGGCAACAATGCAGGGTGCTGGTGAGCAAAAGAAAGAGCAGAAGAGAGATTGCCAATTTCCTACTCCTGTACACCTTTAAATGGTTGGAGACACCATGAATAATTTAGGGAGGAACGTATAGATCACCAAATGACTAGGAACTATTGCAGAGGCACAAAAAATAGAAGCAACCAACAAAATGCCTCTCCCCCAAGGGAAAACATCAATTCTTCATCACCCACAGATAAAACAATGGAACTCATGGAAATGTCGGATGGATAAACAATTCAGAATATTTTTATTGACCAAACTAAATGAGATGCAAGACAAAAGAGACAACAAGCTCCAGGAGATGAGGAAGTCTTTTCACAATTTGGAAGAAGAAATAGATACCATAAAAAAAAGTCAAAGAGAATTGTTAGAGATGAAGAATGTGATACAGGAAATTAAGACCCCCTTGAACATATTAGAAGTAGATTAGATCATGTGAAGATTGAATCTTGAATATAGAAGACAAAACCTCTGACCTAGAAAAATTATCAAAAAGACTGAGAAAACCAAGAAAATTAGGACACTATATGAGAAATATTAGATACTATCAAGCACCCAAACATCCAGATATTTGGTATCCCAGAAGAGGAAAAAAAACAATAAGGGTATTGATAATTTACTCCATGAAATCCTGGAAGAAAACTTTCCAAACCTAGAGAGGCATTCAAATATCCAGGCCCAAGAAATACATAGGACCCCAAATAGAATCAACCCAAGAAGATCCTCTCCAGGGCATATCATAGCCAGACTGGCCAAAATCACAGACAAAGACAAGATACTAAAATTGGCAAGAGGGAAACATCAAGTTACTTACAAAGACTGTCCCATCAGAATAACATTAGACCTCTTCTCAGAAACAATGCAGGAAAAGAAAAGAATAGGGAAATATAGTCAAAGGATTAAGTGAAAAATAAATTCAACCAAAGAGTACTATGCCCTGCAAGATTACCTTCATATGGGAAAAAAAGATAAACACATTCTTGGATAAAGAAAACCTGACCCACTCAGACCAGCTCTTCAAGAGGTTCTGAAGGGAGTGCTATGCCAGGAAAACTAAAATGTCAGACAGACAGTTATAAGAGAACAACAACAACAACAACAACAAAAAACAAGAAAATGGCTCAATTGGGGACCAGCAGGTGGCATGGTGGTTAAGGTGCTAGACACTCCACATGGCTGACCCAGTTCAAGTCCTGGGCCTGGTGGCTTGCTTTCTCTCTTTCTCTCTGTGTCTCTCTCTAGTCAAATTAAAGTAAATGAATGAATAAATAAAATTTAATAAATAATTATTTTTTAAAAAGAAAATGACTCACTTAATGATAGGAAAATGTCCAGAAATATCAATAATAACATTGAACATTAATGGATTAAATTCTCCAATCAAGAGATAAAGACTAGCTGAGTGGATAAAAGCAGAAACCTATTCGTTGCCTGCAAGAAACACACCTTATGGATAAAGACATACATAGACTAACAGTGAAGGACTGGAAAAAGATATTCCATGCAAATGGAAATCAAAAAAGGACAGGAGTTGAGCTACTGATTTCAGAAAAAATAGACTTAAGACAAAGACTGTGAGAAGAGACAAAGAAGGGCATTATATAGGAGGAAATGGGCTAATTCAGCAAGAAGACATAACACTTACAAAGATCTATGTACCCAACTCATGAGCACCTAAATACATGAAGGAAAGACTGCTGGAGCTAAAAGGAGAGAGAGGGTGCAACACTCTTATTGTTGGGGATCTCAACACCCCATTATCTCCTTTAGACAGATCTGCTAGACAAAAATTAAGCAGAGAGATATCGGACCTAAATAATACTATAAATCAAATGAGCTTGACAGACCTCTATAGAACTTTCCATCCTAAGGCTATGAAACACACATTTTTCTCACCCCAGCATGGAACCTTTTCAAAGAGTGACCATATGATAGGACACAAATCAAGCCTTTACAGATTCAAAGGCATAGAAACTATTTCCAGCATCTTCTCTGACCATGATGGAATTAAACTTGATATTAATTTCAAGAAACATCTTTAAAAATACACAAATTCACAGAAACTAAACAACCTACTTCCGAATGACTTATTGACTACCAAAGAAATTAAGCCTGAAATAAAAAATTTTATGGAAACAAATAATAATAGTACATGAGTTTCTATAACCTATTGGACACCACAAAAGCAGTCATAAGAAGGAAATTCATAGCAATTAGTGAGCATTAGAAAAAGATGGAAAGATGGAAAATAGACAACCTAACATCATGCCTCAGGGAATTAGAAAAACAAACCAAAAACAAACAAACAAAAAAAAATGCCTGGTGAAAAGAAACAATAAAGATTTGAGCAGAAATAAATGAAATAGGAAATAAGCAAACTATAGAGACAATAAATGAAAGGAAAAGCTGTTTCTTTAAAAAAGATTAACAAGATTGACACACCAGTACCTAGACTAATAAATAAGAAGAAAGAAAGTAACCAGATAAATCAAATATGTAATGAAACAGGCAACATTACAACAGACACAATAGAAATACAAAATATCATTAGATGACACTATGAGCAAATATATGCCAACAAACAAGAGAACATAGAGGAGATAGACAAATTCCTGATGCATATAATCTACCAAGATTGAATGAGGAGGAAATAGAAAACCTGAATAGACCCATAAAAAGCCATGAGATTAAAAACTTCCCAACAAAGAAAAGCCTAGGTCTGGATGGCTTCACTTCTGAATTCTATAAAACTTTTAAGGAAGAGTTAATCTCCATTTTACTAAATTATTTCTGAAGAGTCAAAAGGAAGGCAACCTCCCAAATTCATTTTATGAAGCCTCCATCATCCTCATTCCCAAAATAAAGACATGACAATAAAGTAAAACTACAGACCAATCTCTCTGATAAATATAGATGCAAAAATTCTCAACAAGATACTTGCAAATCATGTCCAACAACATATAAAAAAGATTATTCATCACAACCACGACCAGGTATGCTTTATTCCAGGGATGCAAGGGTGGTTCAACATATTCAAGACCACAAATATATTACACCATATTAACAGAGAGAAAGATAAAAACCATATGATAGTTTCAATTGATGCAGAGAAAGCATTTGATAAAATATGGCATCACTTCATGATTAAAATTCTCAGCAAAACTGGTATAGAAGGGTCATTTCTCAACACAATAAAAACCATATATGAAAAACCTATAGCTACAATTATACTGAATGGGGAAAAGCTAAAAGCTTTTTCACTAATAACTAGTACTAGACAAGGCTGCCCACTTTCTCCACTGCTTTTTAATATAGTGCTTGAAGTCTTAGCCAATGCAATCAGAAAAGAAAATAATATAAAAGGCATTAAAATAGGCAAAGAAAAGTTGAAAAATCTTTATTTGCAGATGACATGATGGTATACTTTGAAGACCCAGGTTTCCTTAAAAAAAACTTCTCGAAGTAATAAATGAACATAGTAAAGTGGCAGGGTACAAAATCAGCATCCAAAAATCTATGGCATTTCTATATACAAACAACATATTGAATGAAGTAGATGTGAAAAAAGGAATCCCTTTCACCATAGCCACAAAATGCATAAGATACCTAGGGATAAACCTAACTAAGGAAGTCAAAGACCTTTACAAAGAAAACTATGAAAATCTCAAAAGAGATACTGAAAAGAACATAAAAAAGTGGAAAGACATCCCATGTTCCTGGATTGGAAGAATTAATATAATCAAAATGCCAATTCTACTCAAATTAATCTGCATATTTAATACAATTCCAATCAAAATACCAGAGACACTCTTCACAGATCTAGAAAAGATAATCATAGAATTTGTCTGGAATCTTAAAAGATCTTGTATTGCCAAAGCAATCCTGTGTAAGAAGAGTGTAGTGGACAGCATATCACTCCCTGACCCCAAAATATACTATAAAGCTGTGATAATCAAAACAGCATGGTATTGGCTCAAAAACAGACAGGTGGAACAATGGAATAGAATAGACCCGCAGAAATTAACCCCAAAGCTTACATCCAACTGATTTTTGAGAAAGAATACCAGTCAATCCATTGGGAAAAGGAAAACCTTTTTAGCAAATGGTGCTGGAAAAACTGAGTATCCACCTGCAGTAAGATAAAACTGAATCCCCATATTTCACCATTAACAAAAATCAACTCAAAATGAATCAAAGATCTGAATCTAATACCTCAAACTATAAAACTACTGGTGGAAAACACTGGGTAAACTCTGGGAGACATTGGGGTAGGCAAGACTTCTTAAATAAGATTCCCAAAGCACAGGCAATAATCCCTAAAATAGACAAGTGGGACTATAATCAGATTAAGAATTTCTGCATAGCAAAGAACACAGTACTTGGTGTAAATCGACAACCCTCAGAATGGGAGAATATTTCTGTAAGATATGCCTTAGATAAAGGACTGATAACCAGAATACACAGGAAACTCAAGTGGCTTGCCTCCCCCCCAAAAATGTTTAACACAATTACTATTTGAACAGAATCCTAACCTGTTTCCTGGCTTTAAGTTTTAAGCAAAGTTACTTAGCATTTCTTTCATTTATTAAAGTTAAAACTACTTTTCTTGAAATTACCAGCTGAACTTGCTATTGAAAGTAGTTATATTATTTAAGAAAATGTGGGGGGAAAGGAATGGAAAACAACTGTAGACACCAGAGATAGTGTGGGAGGAGGGTGGTAAGGGGCAGAGGGTCAGAAATAGGAGTAATATGAAACTAGAAATGGAAAATTATTGATGATAACATGCATGATTAAGCCACTATGCAGTATACTCTGGATGGGAAATCACATTTTGTATGCTGTGACAATGCTTAGGGAATGAATGTAAATTAATTAATTAAAAAATGTTTCAGAAAAAAAAAAGCTCATGGAAATACATGTAATGGGAAAACTATCTATGAATTTCAGAAAGTTTTTATACCAAAATAAATTCATACTTTAATTGTAAAAAAAAAAATTAAAATAAGATGGGAAAATGAGCTGAACAAAAATCTCTCTAAGGAAGACATACAAACAGCCAAAAAGCATATGAGAAAATGTTCAACATCCCTCATCATAAGGGACATACAGATTAAAACCACAATGAGATACCACCTAACCCCTGTCAGAATGACAAGGATTAAAAATACAAAAAGTGATAAGTGTTTCCAGGGTTTTGGTGAAAGAGGAACTCTCCTATACTGTTGGTGGGAATATAAATTGGTCCAGCCACTGTGGAAAACAATATGGAGGTTCCCCAAAGATCTACAAATAGAACTACCATTTTATCCAGCAATCCCACTTCTGGGTATCTACCCAAAGGACAAGAGAATGCTCAATTGGAAAAGCACTTGCATATCAATGTTTATTGCAGCATTATTTGATCGCTAAGACATGGAACCAACCCAAATGTCCACAAACAGATGAATCAATTGAAAAAGTGTAGCACATATACTCTATGGAATACAAGACCCTGACATTTGATAGAAAGTGGTCAAATGTGGGAGATTTATTGCTGAGTGAAGCAAGCCAGGCTATGAAAGAGATACTGTATGTCTCCACTTAATATATGCCAACTGTCCACACTCTATGGTAAAGATTGAAATAATGGAGGGCATAATAGCAGTGATAATAGTTATGGATGTTGAAGACAGTGTGGAGTGGGGTGGGAGGAGGTCAAAGGGAGAAGGGAAGAGTATAAAGAAGGATAGCATGAGAACCAATAGAGAGGCAAGACATTGTGGGACACAAATAGTTTATTACCTATTGATGATAACATGTATAGTACTCTCAACTGGACTGGTCTACAAAGTATTTTGTAAGGTAAATTCTCTTCACAAGCCAAATGATGTACAGTGATTGAATGTTTAAAAGAATAATGAGACTAAATAACAATAATCTTAAGAAAATGAAAAGCTATTTAATGATGATGAAGTGAATAGTAATGTCTTTGTCTTGACTGATATGCATGTAATCATGCTGGAAAAAGAAATGTTATACACTGTAAAGATATGTGTGCTTAAATGTAATACAATTTAAAAAAAAAATTAATTTTTTAAAAAAGAGAAAAAATCAAAACAAAGTATTACTTCACACCTGTCAGACTGGCTATTTTCAAAAAGATAGAAGAAAGAAAACAAGTGTTGGTAAGGATGTGGAAAAAAAGAAGACCCTATACACTATCAGTGCCAATGTATATTATTAGGTCATTAGGAAAGTCATGACATGTTTTTCTATGCAAAAATGCATCATGACTTTCCTGATGACTCAATAGTATAGCTAATTAAAAAGAAAAATAATATAGAGGGTACTCAAAAAACCCCTGAAAATAGTATTACTAGCAAATCTACTCCTGGGTATATACCCAAAGGAATTTATATCAGTATTTAAAGAGGTATCTGTACTCTCAGGTTCACTGCAGCATTATTCATCATAGCCAAGATACAGAACAATCTAAGTATCCACTAATGGATAAATGCATGTAAAAACTAGCATACGTGCAATACCATACAGTCTTAAAAAAAAAAAAAAAGAAAAACAAAAAATTCTGTCATTTTCAACAAGATGGATAAACCTAGAGGACATTATGTTAATAAAATAAGCCAGATACACAGAGACAAATACTATATGATCTCACTTATATGTGGAATCTAAAAAAAAAATTACGCATGAAAGTAGAAAGTTGCTTGGTGGTTACCAGCAGCTGGGATAGAAAAGAGAAAAACGAAATGGGTGGAGAGACAGAAAAAGGGTGACATCAATCAATGTATACAAAGTTATAGCTGGATAGGAGGAATAAGTTCTGATGTTCTATAACGTAGCAAGATAAATATAGTTAATAATAATGCATTTTATATCTCAAAGTAATGAAAATATAGATTTAAAATGTTCTTTTTACAAAGAAATGACAAATATTTGAGGTACAGATGTGTTAATTACCATGATTTGGTCTTCCTATAATGTATACATATATTAAAACATCACATTGTACTCTACAAATATGCACAATTATTATTTGTTAATTAAAAACAAGACAAAATTCATGAGGTCAGGGACCATACATAGCACAGAATAGACATTGGAAAAATACTTGTTAAATAAGTATTTAAATGCATAATTAAACTAAATACACGTAGGCAACAAGAAGATACTCTGGTTAATAACAAAGAGAAATAATAAAGCCTAGGGAAAAAAGGGAAGAAAATATGATGGAGTTAAATAGCAGATTTATATGTTTGCTTTAAAAATAGGGAACAGGTGCTAGCCCTGTAGTTCAGTGTTTAAGCGCTATAAATTTGAAGCTAGATTTCACTCTGGCAACCATAGTTCCAGTCCTATAGCCAGTGGCTTGAAAAAAACACAAGGAATGTATGCCTGTGTGTCCAAAATCATGATGGTAAAAAAGAAATGGAGGAAAAAAGAACTGTGGGATAGTCATGCATCATTGAGGGGTTCTCTCTCTTTCTCTCAATTCCACACGCCCTCTGCCAAAAAATTATCTGAAAAAGATGGGGAACAGAATGCATACATATAAGACTATAGGGCCTTGTCCTATGCCTCACCAACCCTCATACATAACCAAGCTTTGAAAAGTATCATGTAGTAGACTGCGAGTCTAGAAACTAGAGCAGGGTTTCTTGACATTGATACAATTGGTATTGTTGGCCAGATACTTCTTTATTGGCTGAGGCATGTTCTGTACGTTATAGGATGTTTAGGAGAGTCCCTGGCCTCTACACATCAGATGTCAGTAGCATCCTTCCTCCAACTGTAACAACCAAAATATGTCCAGATATTGTCAAATATCCTCCAGAGAACAAAATCTCCCCTGGCTGGAAACCATTGAACGAGAGCAAAATGTGTTACATTCACTCTTACTTGCTTTAATGCAGTACTGGGAAAAAAAGATAGCCCTTATAGGTTACTTACATGTCTTTTAGAAATTGTTCAAAGCAATTAAAAATTATAGATATAAAAATTACATATATAAGTAATTTAAAATTACCATGTATGTGTGTATATGTGTGTGTGTGTGTATATATATATATATATGTATATATATATATATATACATATATATATATATATATATATATATATTTATACCATCTGATATATGTAAGTAAACCTTTCCTATTACTTCATCTTTCCCATTTTATTGAAGAAGGGGATAGAAGATCACATTACATTAATATTAGGCGGGTGTATGTGATGATTCATTAACTGTCATGTGGATATGGTTGTACCTCCCTTTTTTCCTCTCTTTCCCCATCTCCTCTTTCTCATAGGTGTTTAAATGATCACTGCAGATTTAATTTGGTATGAGTGGTCTCATCAGAGTGAAGTCTAAATTCTCCAGCCAAAGACTCAATTTTCCAGTGTTAGGATAATGATGGTACCTCTGTAGCAGGAACATATATCATGTAACTGTGAAAGCTCAGAACATTAAAATTAGAAAAAAATATATATTCTGGTCTTATTTATCATTAGTGCACACCTGGCTCCATACTGATCTCCACCAATCAGGTTGTAGGTACCATGTACATGCAAATTAGGCAATCCTGATGTGTTGGTACTAATAAGATGTGGGATCCTATACTGGGCAAAAGCAGGTTCAATGATCAGTTGCTGTGGCCAAAACTGAGATTTAAGAGTGATCATCAATCAAAACAAACACTTTACACAGAGACATGAAGTAAATTGTCAAGGACTTCAAATCCTCTAAATCAGTCATTTCTTTACTTTTGGTGTGTTGGGGCGAAGTTGTGAAAGACAAGTTGATAACTCAAACTTTTAAAATTTATTGTGATCAGTGTGCTGCTGAGAAATGCATAATTTGGGGATTTAACACCTGATTAGCTATTAAATGGCTGTCAGGAGAAAATTCTGCAGTAATCGGTTTAGCTTTTAGCCCCTAATTATCACTTCACAGTGGATTTGGGGTGAGATAATTGAGAACTGCAACACTTAAAGAACTCCAATTGGGCATTTTTTTTTAATACAATGAAGTGAATTATTTCTCTATGAGGATTGCATTTAACAGGTATTGGTAACAAGGAAGGAAATGTGATAGTGTATGGGATTTTGTAAAGTGATTTAAAGCTGTAGATTCGTTCATTATGCAATTAAGTGGAGCTCAGCTGTGTATAACTTATCTGGTGTGTAGGTCAAAGAATGTCTTTCAAAACTCCCTAAAATTCACTGGAAGGTTTTTATTTTAATGGAGAGTTGGAGAATTGGGGTTGCTGTCTCGACTAAGTAATAGAGTCTATCTTTGATACTGTGACCTTGGGCTGGTTTATGTCTTATTCTTTGGTTTCTTTTTATGTCCAGTGAAATATCTATCATTCTGTTCCCGATTTGCATGAAAGCTCTTAAAAGCTCAGCCCTGGTACTTAGTTGTCCACTTATGGCCAACATGGACTTTCTAACAGAGCTAGGTTATTACATACTGTTCAGCCCTCATACACTTTGCCCTCACATAACCCTCACAACTGCTCACTCCTAGCACACTCACATCTATACCTTCATGTCATTCCTGTGAATGTAGCACTCTTCTCTAGAACTATCTAATCCTTTCCAATTTGAATGTTCTGTTTAAATCAACAAATGACAATGGAATGCCTTCTGCATGACAAGTTGACTACAAAAATCATGTGACATCTGTGTCCTTGCTGATTTTTGGAGGGCACACAATTAGACATGTATCTTAGTAAGGGAAACAGAAGAACCGATTTTGTGTTCTGTTAATTTGCTCCTCACTTATCCAACCCAAAATTAACATCTTATCATTTATAAATTATTTATTCATTCAA
Source organism: Tupaia tana (assembly GCA_026018925.1). NCBI lineage: Eukaryota > Metazoa > Chordata > Mammalia > Scandentia > Tupaiidae > Tupaia > Tupaia tana. Next base: position 34,993,325 of record JAKSZU010000013.1, on the reverse strand, counting down.
GGAACAGGGCATTGTCTACCTATTATATTCCTTTGTCTATACTTTGTCTCTTTTAACCACAGTGAGATATAATGTGATTATTTATCAAAGACCGTTCTATACCACCCCTCCTCCCAGATCATAGAACCTTGATCTGAAATGAAGTGGAAAAACTCCTGGTCCTAGAAAATAGACCATAATTGGTGTAAACTAATAATGGCAATTTCATTTCCCTTTGTAAGAATAATTTTTCTATACTCTCTCATATTGAAAAGTAAACATATGACCTAGTTCCTATATTTGAGATATACAGAAAAGCAGGCTTGGAGGCTTCTGAAAGAAAAAGAGGGATTCTTTTATTTCTATCTCTCTCTCTCTCTCTCTCTCTCTTTTTTTTTCATGCTGGGATGTGGTTTAAGTAGTATGTCAGGCTGCAACCTGAAGATAAAAGCATAAGGGTGGAAAGTCCTCACAGAAGTAAGTAAAAGGCCTGGAAGGACTTCCATTTTTGGATGACTGCAATAGCTTACATCTGACCATCATTCCCACTGATGACAGCTAAAAATGTCATAAAAAAAATACAGCAATCATTTGTTTAAAGGCACTGGATAGCTTCTGAGGCAGTTGGAACTAGATGGGCTAAAACCCTGAATAGGGAAAAACCTCAAAGAGGTGAGCTGAATTCTGCAACCATTTTACTGTAGTGACATTTAGTACTTCTGTGCTTGGGCAAGAGGTTTAGATTCTGGGATCTGTACCAACTGCTACTAGGAAATAGAAAAACTGGCAGAGTTTTTGGCTGAGACTTGGGGTGGGGTAGGGGGTAGAATTTAGCAACTTAGTTTTTCCTTAAGGACATTTGTGAAATTCTGGGGGTGGATGACTCTGAAAAGCAGAGTAATCTCATTAGACAAATACTGGAATATAACGTCCATTGAAAGTGAGGATCTTGAAGAACACAGCTAGATTTTAGTTGGAAACAGTGGAGGGCTGGCGTAAATCATAGATAGAGTAGGCCTTACTAGGAATACCAAAACTGGGGACCAGCAGTTGGTGTAAAGGGTATGTCACTGGATCCCATGTAGTAGACTGTGGTTCGAGTCCCAGACCTGGTGGCTCAAACTCACACCGGGCGCCTGTACGTGTGTGCCCAAGATCCTGAAAGGAGAGTGGAGGAGAGGGGATTGTGGCATGGCCAACCCTCCTTGGGGGGAGGGTGATTTCTCACTTTCTGTCTGTCTCTCTCTGTCTTTCTGGTACACACAAGCACCCTATAGCAAAAACCTCTCCAAAAAAAAGGAATACCAAAACTGATTCAGCCCTGTCTCTAAATGGATTAAGACAGCTGATCATTACCATTCTAACTGTCTAGCAGTAGAAGCAGTGAATCCTTTCTGTAGGAAGATAAAATAATCTCGAATGTATATAATTTTAATAAATAATGTTTGACACTCAGTCTGAAATTACCTAGCCTGACAAAAGCTAAGACCACAAAACTAAAAACTAAGAGGCAAGCACATGTCTGTATGTGTGTGCACACATACTACAAAGAGCCATAGATAATTTAGACATTATGGTTAGCTAGAAAGAACTTCAATATAATCATGTTTAATATAGTTAATGTAATAGCTGGGATACAGAAGATTGAAAGAAGTCTTATAATTTCACCAGAGAATTAGAGTCTATAAAAAGAAACAGACAAAAATTTCAAGAAGTAAAACATATGAAATCTGAAATTAAGAAGTCATTCTATGGGTTCAACACCAAATGTGCATAGTAAGACAGAGTAGAATATAGGGTTAGTGGACTAAAATGTCAACAAAAATGTAAAACTAAGTCCAGCCTAAGCATATCACAGAAAGAATGCTCCCCCCAGAAAGTAGAAATCCTTTAAAAATACTGACAGAAATAAGAACCATTACTGTCAATAAAGCAACAATAAAACTTAAAGATGACTTTTCAACTGAAACAATAAAAACCAGGAACAAGTGGAATGACATCTTTGGTGCTGAATGAAAGTATTGACAATATAGAATTCTGTCCTTCAAATTCTATTTTTTCATTCCCCAAAGTAAAACAAAGACACCTTAGGACAAACAAAGATCATTCATTATCAGCAAACCTACCCTAAAAAGAAACAAGGAGTTAGGTAGAGAGAAGGAAGATGATTCCAGTAGGAAAAACGAAGTATAGGAAGAGGTGAGGAGTAACTGAAAGGGTAAAATGTAAGTATGAATAATTCCTAAATGCATAAAAATTAAGAGCAATATCTTTTGGAGTTTAAAATTATGTGGAATTAAAATAAATGACAATAGCACAAAAGGCAGAAGGAAGTAAATAATAAACTAACTAACCAGCAAAGACCAGGAAACTACATATTAAAATATATGGATATTCTAAAAGGAACCAAGAAAGGAGAGGGAAAGAACATAGAACAGGTGGATCAAAAAAGAAAAACATAGTAATTCCATTACATTGAAATTAACTAAATAATCCATGTAAAATACTAACATTGTCAGCTGGATAGAATAACAAAACCTAGTTATATACTGCTTGTTAGAATATAAATTCACAAAAAAATTCAAAATAAAAAGAAATACCATGCAAACTGTGGAAAAAGAAAAAAAAAAAAAACTGCCAGTGCAACATACTGAGATCAGAACAATTTTTCTTTAGGGCAAGTACAGATATAGAACTAAATACAGGTATAAGACTGAAACAAGAATGGAGAGAGTATTTCATAATAATATAGCAGTCAGGTTAAATACACACTCCCTAACTTGTGTGTGCCCAACATGCAGCTTCAAACATGAACAAAGTGTTTTAGATCATGATGAGAGCATCGATTCCAAAAACAAACTTTACCTTCCAAAACCACTAGTTCTAGTCCATTCCTCTGCTAGTTATAAAAAAATACCTGAATCTGGGTAATTTAAGAGAATAGAGGTTTATTCAGTTCATGGTTGGGAGGTCAAGGTCCAGGGGCCACATCTGATGAGGGTTTTCCTTTCATCTTGAGGTCAAGCAGAGCATCGCACAGTGAGAGAACCAGATAGCTTGTCTCTGTAAGTGCTGGTGTCTGTGAGGCTCACTCTCCTTAAAACCCACCAGGAGTCAATCATAGAGGCCTCACCTTAAGCCCCTAATCGCTCTCAAAGGCCCCACCTTTTCGACACCAGCAAGGTTTTACGTTTCCTCTTAATACTTTCCCAATACAACTAAGTTCCAGCACATGAATGGGGAGGAGGGCAGGGTGGGGTGGAGGAGCACTCAAACCATAGCACTACCTCACACCATGTTTCTTAATAACAAAATAGTAAACTCAATTATGGCTTAAATCATTGCTAGTTGGATTTTCTGTCACCTGCAGCTGAAAGTACTCCTGCTCTTTTTTTTTTTTTTTTTTTTTGAGAGGTTTTTGCTATAGGGCGCATGTGCTCGCCAGACAGAGAGACAGAAAGCAAAAAATCACCCCCCAGGGGGGATGGACACGCCGCAATCCCTTGTCTTCCGTTCTCCTCTCGGGATCTTGGGCATGCACGCATATGCGCCCAGCATGAGTTTTAAGCCACCAGGTCCAGGATGCGAACCGCAGTCGACTACACGGGAGTCCAGCGACATAGCCATTACACTAACTGCTGGTCCCAGTACTCCTGCTCTTTACCTCGTCACCAGGCTGAAAATCAGGAATCATCATTATTTTCTCCTTTTCACTCAGTCATTACATCTTTTTCTATTTTCTAACAATTGCTTAACATGGTCCCTCCTCTATATCTGTTTTGGATGTATCACATGACAATAAGTAAAACCATTTCTCTATTTTCTTTATAGCCCCACATGATGTAGCCCCAGTATATCATTTGCCAATACTATGGTCCACTGTTCCTCCTTTTAATTTATTTTCTGTCTTGTTAACATCCTGGTCTATGCCTTGTTTATGTCCCTTTGCACCCAGGCCTCTAGCCTTGAATGACATTTTCTCACCCCACCATTCTTAATTGGCAGGCTCTCTAACTATCATCCAGACAAATGCCATGTCCTCTCCCAAACATGGCATGATAACCTCTGCCCCGTGAATTAACCACTCTGTTTTTGGTGTTCCATATCTCTGACAGCTGTTGTGTTGCAGTCATCTTTATATATGTTTAGATTAAATGCTCAATGTGGATACTTTGAAAACGGATATGATGCATTAATTTTGCTTGCATTTGTCCCCCCCCCCACTGCTGACCCTCCCGAAATGCATTTTGAATTCTATGAGAGTATGATCATAGCTTATTTATTTCTTAATTCTCAAGATCTAGCAGGGAATATGGCACATACGCTTTACAGGTGAATAAAAGATTTCTGAAAAATGATGCTGATCAGAATCTGCTGACGCAGAAAGGGATCCTACAGACCACCTGCAATACATTCATCTTGCCAATAAATAACTAGGAACCCAAGGGTGTGAATGACCTGGCTAAAGTCATCCATTGGTTTGGTGGTAGACTGAAGATGAACCCTCCAGTCTTTGACTGCCAGTCTTCCTGCCACCCGCCATGCCAGCTGCTGCCAAGCCTTTCTCTGAGCTGCTTTAATATTATTACCACAACATAACTCAGCTTTATTTCCACAATGCCGTTCATTCCTGCAGCATGCCAAAACACTTCACCAGTGAAAGAGAACAATTTCACAGTTAAATATGAGGAGAGAGAAATTAAATACTGTAGGTGCAGACAGGAAAACATTAAACCAAACTCAGTTTGGAAAGAGGATTTTAGATTCATTACCCATAGGCACACACTCCAAAGCTCTGTGCATAATAGACACATGTATTGCTTTTAGCCAGGATCATTTTATCTTTATCTTAAGAGAGCCAGAAATGGGGACAGTGCACAGTGCGATTGAGTGTCATGTCTGGGGTAGAAATACCCCCTTTACTACACACCCCAGGCCCACTGAAATTGTGGTGGTAAAACCTCATTTCTACATGGCTCCTTCTTCTTAATGACTGATAACTTATGTTGAAAAATGGATTTCGTGTTCAGCTGCTTCCCATACATATGCTAGTGACAGGAATTCAGGCTTCAGCCTACCAGAGTACCCTAGGGCCCCTGCTGAGGACATATGGGTATCTAGACACACTCAGTTTCAAGTTGTGTGATTGCAGACAGCCAAATCCCCAGATGAGGGATTTTTAAACAAGTTGGTGATTTTCAGATGAAGGATACTAGCCACAGAAGTTTAAAGTGTTCCTGTGCAACTTGGGCTGCCAGTGAAATACCAATTTCTCCTTTTTTTAGAACAATTATTTCTTTTATTTTTCCCCAGACGAATCCTCAGACATTCTTCTCCTCCCTTCTGAGGCTTCTCTTTGAAAGAGCCAGTGCAGTAGATCATGCAGGGTTACTCCCCAGGTAGAACTGCCGAACACAGGTGCATTCTGGGGCTTTCGTGTCTGGCTTAGTCTCTGATTTGTTGCAGGAAAAATACCCACTGTAGTTTCCCAGTTCCCAAATGCGGATACTTTGAAGATGGATATGATGTATTAATTTTGTGTTTTTACAGATTTATGCTCTGCAGACGTAACTACATTTTTCCAAGAAGTGAAATAAGAATTGACTTCAGAATCTGAATGTCAGGAGTGGTGTGACAGAACTGTGGGTCCTCCTGCCTCTTTGTCCCTAAAAAGAAAATAGAGAGCCTGCTATTTTACCTAGACTTCAGAAGACCTCACTTCCAAACCTTGTGGTGTTGTTGCAAAAGGTTAAAAAGGCAACACGTAAAAGCACATTGCACAGGGTCCAGAAAATAGAAATAATTCACCTAGAGGTGTACTGGGATGGTAGAAAAGTAGAAAGGAGTGCATTAACTGGTACGCTGTTCTAGGCTTTTTAAAACTGAGGGGAAAGTAACTATGAGGACAATAGATTTCAATGGTTAAAGCTAAGTCCATATGACATTATAGAAAAAGACAATGAAAGGCTAAGAGCAATTAGCAGACAACAGAAAGCCTGACGGATGAAGACACTCTAATCTTCCACAGTGGGAGGGTACAGAAAGCTTAGGACTAGGGCAAGCACTTGATCTTAAGAGCAGCCAACCTCTGAACAAGGATAATCCAAGCAAGGGCTGCTCTGCTATTTCAAGGTCAGGACTCGGGTTGGGGAAACCTGGGACTCTAACACATGGAATGGAACTATCTGGACTGGTGGCCCTGAAGATATTGAATACTTGGGTTCCCTGAACTCTGAGTCTGCAGAAGCAGGCTAGCACTCCTTGCTTAAAGAACATAAACAGGCCTCTCTCCTGCAAAATGATATGTTCTCCTCCCAGGGTTTGTCTCTTCTCCGGGTCTCTGGGGTTAAGTCACAGCAAAACCCAGCTGGAGGATATTCTGGACCTTATAGGGAGGAAAGATAGTATACCCCAAAGGAGTAATAAAACATAGCCACCAATTATGGCAGGATCTAAAAGAGAATGCAGGATTCGATTTTGAGGTATGTATTCAAAAGGGAAAGAAGATTGAGTTAGGCAAAGGAGAGTTTAAAATTTTGGGAGGCCCAGCTATGGTGGCACAGGCATAAAGACACTGCTGCATGATGCTAGAAGACATGTGGCAAGGCTACAGGTTCGCATCCCAGGTCTACTGAATATGCCAGGCACATCCATGGGTGTGTCCATGATCCTGACTGGCTGCAGGCTTGTGGGGAGGATTGTGGCATAAAGATCTTGTTGGGGGTACCTCCTTTCCCCAACATCAAAGGAACTGAGTAAATAAACTTAAAAGATAATTAGAATTACTCTCCTGAAAAACAGAATTTCACACCCTGGCAGGAACCCCAGGAGAGAGTGTGAATTGCTGCTAGGAAACATGGAAAAAGTAATGGCTCTCACTGAGTGAGGTTCAAATGTCAGAATTTTCTTGAAGTTGGTAAGGGAAGGAAATATAAGTTGTAGAGAAGTGGGCAGGTTTCAGTAGATGTGCTATGTTAGACCAGAAAAACTCACCAGATGATTGTACTCCATGGGAAAACCAGAAGGATACACCAGTTGCCAAGGCCATAGGAATGCTCTTGTGAGAAGAGCAGCAACACCTTTATAAGCTTAGTGTTAGTGGTGCTGCTGTCTCCTGAGCCACTGGTGAAGTCATTACAGAACTAGGCTAAGTGATAGCAATGGAGATGATAGGACCCCGATACAATAAAAGCCAAGCAACAGTGCTTATCATTGGAAGACAAGTGGACATGATTATTGTAATGTGCAGGAAAGCCCAAGTGGTAACTAAGGGGACCTGAGAGTTATTGAGATGGTACAGACAATACAGCTTCTATATATCAGATCGTTGAAGAAGTCATGGCGTATTGTCTATGTTTTTCTATGCAAAAATGTGTCATGACTTTCCCGATGACGCAATAAATAAAACAAACCCCTACTCCCTAATATGGTCACAGTTCAACTTCCATCATCAGAGGAAATCAGGAATGGAGGGTCAGAAGTATGAATGCAGTCACCTCAATAAAATGTTACAATTCTTTTCCAGTGGTTAATTCCCGAGGAAGAAAGACCTTATTAAGTGATGACAAGTATACACAGTAACTATTCTAGTCTTTCCCCAAAAACACCTTATTCACATACCCAGGTAATTGAACACTGGTGCCAGGGAAATATCAAGATAGTCTTAGAAATGTTGGATATAGGGTCAGTGTTTTGATTTGTTTGGGCTGTTATAACAAAATACCTTAGACTAGATAATTTATAAACACCAGAAATTTATTGGGACCAGCAGATGGTATAATTGCTGGATTCCTACGTGGCAGATTGCAGTTTGAGTCCTGGACACTTGAAACTCACACTGGGCACATGTGCATGCATGCCCAAGATCCCAGGAGGAGAAGAGATTGCGATGTGGCCATCCTCCCTGTGGGGAGGGGGTGATTTCTCGTTTTCTGTCTCTCTGGTGAGTGCATGCACCCTATAGCAAAAATCTCTCTTACAAAAGAAAGGAAGGAAGGAAGGAAGGAAGGAAGGAAGGAAAAAAGGAAAGAAAGAAAGAAAGAAAGAAAGAAAGAAAGAAAGAAAAGAAAGAAAGAAAGAAAGAAAGAAAAAAATATACTGATCATTTTCTAAGAGGCTGAGGAGTCTAAGCACAAGGTGTCAACAGTTTCGATGCCTTTGGAAGATCTGTTCTTCATAGATGGCTTCTTCTTGCTGTGTCTTCAAATGGCAGAAAGGGCAAAATAGCTGCCTCAATCCTCCTTTATAAGAATACCACTGTCATTCAAGAAGAAGGGGCTGTCTTGATCTAATCACCTCCCAAAGACCCCCTACATTTAATCCCATCACCTTAGGGGTTAGAATTGAACATATGCATTTTGGAAGGATACACACATTTAGACTGTAGCAGTCAGTTACTAACCAGTATGTTCTAAATCAAGGTTCGGCTTAGAGTGGGCCTATTAGGTCTTCAAACCTATGACTTTAGTCTTTCTTCCACTCTCCAAATATGTACTTGATATAGACATGGCTTGTGGTTAGCATAGCTCCCATGCGGGATCATTTTGTTTACGAGACAAGGACTCAAATACAGTGACAGAGTACAGACCATGAGATTTACTAGTCATGCAACATATCTTATCATGCAGACATAACTGGCCTCATAGAGTTTTAGAAGAGCTCACAGAAGGCATGGTTGAAACAACTGCTCAGAAGTGGTACTTTAGGAACCAGCAGTTAGCGTAATGGCTATGTTGCTGAACTCCCATGTAGTTGACTGCGGTTTGAGTCCCAGACCGGTTGCTTAAACTCATGCTGGGCACATGTGTGTGTGTGCCCAAGATCCTGAGAGGAGAATGGAGGAGAAGGGATTACGGTGTGGTCATCCCCTCTGAGAGGTGATTTCTTGTTTTCTATCTCTCTGTTTATCTTTCTGGCGAGCACACGCACCCTATAGCAAAAACCTCTCAAAAAAAAAAAAGTGGCACTTTAAAAGGATGCTGTGCCAGTTTGTGGAACACAGTAGATATCTTGAACCAAGGATCTCTACAATTGTCTTCAACTGTTCAAATACATGAACCTGTGAACCACGGGGCAGAAGCAGGAATGGTCCAGTTACCATCATTCTCAATGACTCAGGACATTTATGCTTTCTATTCTCACAACATTGGGCTCCATGGATTTAGCCATCCTGGTCGTCCCAAGTGGAGCATTTCAGTCAGAAAACACAGCTAGAGTACATTTAACTGTAAGCTATGGCTTCCATTTGTTTACTTGATGATTCTTGAGTTTAGGAACAAGCAGAAAAGGATATATCATCTTTTCAGGGGTCATTGATCCTCATCAGATCATTGCTTTTGTCACACAAAGGCCAGTAGGGCCATATTTGACACTCAGGAGATCTACTTGGGTTTCTCTTGGTACTCCCTTGCCTAATGATGAAAGTAAATTAACAGATGAAACAAAACTGGCCTATGAAGGGCACTAGGATCAGATGTTCAAAGCCATCAAACCTGAGCATCTGGGTCATCATACAAGTTCAGTGGCCTGGATGAGCTGAGGGACTAGACGAGATGAAGAGAATCTGAAATGGATAGAGACGGAGAATGAGAGAAAGTATCCATAATGGTCATAAGACCAGTTGCACCAATAGTGACTATAGTTTGCTCTATTTATATATTTTTCAAGTTTCCCCCAAGAAAAAGAGATTTTCTTGGTACCTGAGAAAGCTTGGGACCAGCAGTTAGCGTAATGGCTATGTTGCTGGACTCCTATGTACCGACCGCGGTTCGCGTCCGGGACTCAGTGGCTTAAAACTCACACTGGGTGCATGTGCGTGCGTGCCCAAGATCCCGAGAGGAGAACAGAGGAGAAGGGATTGCAGCATGGCCATCCCCCCTGAGGGGTGATTTCTCACTTTTTGCCTCTCTGTCTGGCGAGCCCACACGCCCTATGGCAAAAACCTCTCCAAAAAAAAAAAAAGCTTCTCCCTGGATATACGTGAAGAAGTGAATTTGGACAGCACAAAGGGTAAACTGTGGTAGACATTGTGATGTGCCACCAAGTTCCTTCTTCAAGGGAAGGATTATTGTCCCAGCTACTAGGAATGCTTCTGACAGAATCTTTACCTGTCATACCTCGGCTGCAGAGAGGCATCTGGTCTGAGCTCTCATCCCTTCCTGGGTCATTACACAATCAATGACAGATTGCTGCCAGCTAGAAAGGCTTGGCCACTTCAGCAATAGTTGAGAAAATGCTAAAAGGCCACATGAGCTCTAGATTTTCTTGTAGTGCTGGCTAAGTTTGTCATTGGGCCTGTATAACTCCTGCATTTCTCCCTCTATTCAACATTGCTTCCTTCTCTTCACTTCCAGAGGTGTGACCCCAACGGCACTCCTCCCTAAACATACTACAAGCTAAAACTTGTCTCACCATCTCCTTTCTAAAATACCCAACCTGCTCTTCAATATGCTTTCATATACATTCTCTCATTAGCTCTTCATAGTAACCCTGTGAGCTAGACAAGGCAAATTGTGTTTGTTTTGTTTAAATAAGAGCCACAAAGAAGTGAAGGGGGATTTCCAAAGCCTAACAGCTGGCTCAGCAGTGACAGATCTCTCCCCTTCCCCCCCCCCAACATCACCCTGATCCTGATGCCAATGGAGCTGCTCGTCTCCTTATACAACCATATGCCTTTTCCTTGCAGAGGAGAGTCAGGCTTGGCAGCAAAGTCATCCTTCTGTGACAATGACATGCCTAGATCTTAAGTCTCATTCTGTCAAAGGTGCTCTGGGAGATGTAGTCACAACACCATCAAGGCAATTTATAACCAGTAGAGAGGAATGTTTTAATGATGTTTTTATGATATATTAGTCCTGTAAAGGCTTATTAGAAAGTAAACCATGATAATAAAATGCAAAGGTTGTCACTTATAATAAAAAGCCTGATGATTTAGAAGTAGCGCCCAACTTCTGGATCATCTTTTAAACTATGGATAAATCAAAACAAACAAAGGTTCATGTGCTAGGAATTGCACTGCTGACTTTGACCTCGGCGTTGGTTGTATCCCGTTATTGAAGCTGATTGCCTTCTGGATATCTCAGACCCCTAACTGAATGACTTGATTTCCAAAAGCAATGTAGTATATGGAATCATTTTTTCTCAGTATGCTCCAACAGGCTGTATTCATACCGCCTCTGACGCTTGGAGATGGAAGAACGTGGAGTTGTATGAGAGAAGAAATGCTGAGTGTGGTCAGAGGAATGTGCTTTGAAGCACTAGGCTTAGGAAATATACATTCTAAAATGGGCTGAACTCCTTGTATGACCCTGTCTCCATCAGTCTTTATGGGCCTTAGTACCCATTATCTCCCAACCAGGAAGAAATTAAGACAGCAAGTCCTTCTCAAAGCTGTGATTTTGTGTTGCTGATTCAGTTTTCCCAACGTTTTCTTCTGACTTGAGCTGCTTTTCAGCTTGAGAATAAGATCAGCGATAGTTTCCAGAGTCAGAAGCTGTAAATACACTACCCAAGGTGACTGCCATAGAACTGAAGTTCCTTCTAGTTTCCTCATAACAGGGCAAGTCTAGGACTAGGACTGCGAGTGTCAGGGTAACAGTACAGGGAGGTAGGGTGATGGAGTGACTCATTTCACAGCTCTGCCGTTTACAGTGACTGACTCAATAAGTTCATAATGTAAAGAACTTAGTATACATAACTATATAATGGCGATAGTAAGTTCTACGTAAGTTTTTGAAGAATTTAGTGATTTATACAAACAGTGAAGTATACAATTGGTACTCAGTGGATTTTACCTTTGATCTATCTGCTCTTTTTATAGCACTTTCAAATCTTGCAGGGGAGTGAAACTAAATGAAAAACTCTATTTCCAAGTTCCCTGAAGGGAAAATATAACAGATAGCAACCTGAAAACAGACACACATCATCCCTGTAAGAATGACTTGAGTGGGTACAATGGTACCTACTGGCTAATGGTGACATTATTATTAAAATCTAAGCAACAATGGTTTCAAATTAAATGGAGTAGCTGACTACTTGCTAGTCTAATTTTAGAGCATGAAAGAGAGACTGAGAGCCATTAATTCTCCTCCTCCTTTTAATGATTTCCTGGAGCCTAAACATCTAGCATGTATTTTTCTTATTTTGCTGCAATCTGGGATGTCCACCATTCTTATAAAGTGCAAATATTTTATTTATTCATTTTTATTTCTGCAAGTGTAAAATCAGTTGACTGATACTGTGCATAAGGAGAAATGACCAAGTTTGACTAGATTAAGGAAGGGAGGCCAACCTAATAATGGTTTCTCTCCTCCTTCCGATGGGAATCCAACAAACCATAGAGGCAAGGCATGACAATGAACTAGTAAGGTGGTGTGATTTGGGTGGACAAGGAGGTACCTGTACTTTCTTCTTCTATTTTTTTCTATCATGAGCAGTGCTTTTAATCTTACATTTAGGCCCACAGAGAACATCAAAATGAAGAAGACAGCCTGCAGGTAGAGTCAGAAACCTGCTCGCAGATGCAACAGACACCTACAGCATCCTTTTGGAATAAAAATATAAATTCAAGAGCTTTATTCCAGAAGAAGCTATAAATGAAGATACCATACCCAAGGTGGGCTAGTAAAGAAGCCTGGAAAAAGAATGTTCCCAGGTAAGACTCTAAGGTTTCCAGATAGCTGCCACTGGCTGCTCGGGCACTGCAGCTCAATGCTTAATTCCCTGTTAAAGTACAGATCCTCTGGAGAAGGTTGAGACCAAAAAAGGTTTTATGCCTTGACATGAAGCCAGGAGTTGAAAGCAGGTTTTTGAAAGGAGGAAGAGAGCTTGTGAAGGCTCATGCTTTAAGGAGAAAACCTTTTAGAAGGGAAAGTGAGTATTGAGACAAATTATGCCCATGTCATCATTTTGCTGAGGCCAGCAAAACCTGGAGACATTTGGACTATATCCTTATTTATTGTTTCCGTGAAAGCCATTCACATTGCAATGGCTACCATCTGGCATCCATATGGGTACTGAGATGATGGGACTTCCTAGTCCAGCAGGGTTAAGTAACATTTAAATGTCACATAGCTAGTACATTGAAGAGCCAGAGTTAAGACACAGAAGGTCTGCTTCATCATCTGTAAAAATAATATCACCTTCAGTGAGCTGTCCCAAGGATTAAATGAGGCAACATACTCAAAATGGCACCAGGGCAGAAATACTGTAGGGATCCACACAGGCTCCATGTCAATGGTGCCTCCTGGAAGTGTCGATTTATTTTCCCATAAGTTTGGCACATAGTATGTGTTCAATAAAAGTTGGTGTTTTGTTCTCTCTTTATAGAAAGACTTTAGTTCCTCTATCTCAGCCAGAATTTGAAATAGCAGTTTGTCTTCTAACCTTAATAGAGTTTAAAATGTGCTGAAACTTTATCTGAAGAAAATTTTATGATATTACTCTTCCCCTACTAGTTAAGCCATGTGAAGTCCATTTTATTTGCTGCCGTCTGCAATCTGACAATGTGTTTGACACTCTTTAATTAATTAGTTCCCTTCTAGCTCTTGCATGCTGGGACCCGCTGGCCAACTTTGGCACGTCTTCCAAGTCAGTGACCCTTGGGTACGTCATGTCTGTTTTGTGACTGGTGTAACCTGTCAGCACTTTTCTTTCAGGAGCTTTTTCTTCACCTTTCATGTCTGTTTTCTTCTTCTATGACAGAATCTGGCAGAACCTCATTCTTTTTCGATGGGATTCCAAAGAGCATACTAACTATCCAATTGCTTTTTTGATTACTGCACGAATAAAAGAGGTTTAATCCTACACTGAAAGCCAAGCTATATAATGACTGTTGACATTGGAACAGCAAACATTGGCAATGCTATTAAGAGAATAACAGATTGTGGGTAATATTTTATCTTTGCCTAAGGGGGTCTTTAAAGGATATTAAGATAGAGTATATTTATGTGACTATATCAGAAGAGATCAGGTTTAAGGGAAAATGCTATTTATAGCAACCATCCTGCCGTGGATATGGCAACCTTTACTGAAGTCTTCTCACACCCCAGCTGCCATGTTGGGGCAACAAGAACAAGGAGGTAGATCAAGAAAGGCGAGAATAAGAAATTATCCTACTCAGTTCCTATTTCAAAAACTCTTCTTCCTTCCAGACTAGCTCAAAATTAACCTTCTCTGTAATGTTTTATTCCTTGTAGGCAATGAAACTTTACATATACCCTAGTTCTTTGTATATATCTCCGTTGTGTTTTTTTTAATGCAAATTAAAGGTTATATATATATATATATATATATGTATGTCAGTCAGTCAGTGTTTTCCACTATACTATAAATGTTTTGAACACACAGGTCTTACAGATACCTATACTCCTGACACTTAGCACTTAATAGTGTCCTTGACTTGACACATGGGACATAATTAGTAAATGCTGAATGAACAAATTAATGAATGAATGGCTAATTGAATCTTGGATAGATATTCTGTTTCATTTGTGATATGTAATGGACACAAAAGAAGTATTACACTATGGTCAACCAGCACTCGGGCCATTCTACTGAAACTCAGCTAGGCCCCATGAGCTTATGGGGGGAACATTGTAAAGGTTCCTCAGGGGATGAGATGTAGGGATCTTCTGCAGCATGGTAATTAATGTGTATCTTCAACCAAATAGATCTGAATTTTCCAGTAGAGGGCAAAATAATTTTGTAAAGGGAACTGTCAGATCTTTACTCCAGACTTTTCACTGCACAGATAAGGATTTTAAGTCCTAGGAAAGTAGATTATCAGGTTCAATCTTATACAGCACATGATGGAAGATCTCATGATAAAACTTATGTATCCTGATCAAAACAATGCTTTTATCGTCACCATTATTTTAGTCTGTTCAGGCTACAGTTACAAAATACTATGGACTGGGTGGCTTATAAACAACAAAAATGTATTTCTCACAGTTTTAGAGGCTGAGAGGTCTGAGATCAGGCACTGGCAGATTTGATGACTAATGAAGGCCAGCTTTGTGGTCTGTAGTTAAGAGTCTAGCTGTGTCCTCATATGGTACAAGTGGGGAGGGCAGATCTCTGGAGTCTCTTTTATAAGGTCAATGGTTTTATTTTGCCTTCCTGACCTAATTTCCTAAAAGTACCACCTCCTAATACCCTCACATTGGTGATTAGGTTTTAACATATGAATTTTACATTTTTATATGAAACATTCATAGCAATTATATGCATAGTATACATAAGATTTACCATTTTAATCATAATGGTACATGAATCATGTACCATTGATTTACATTTTTATTGTAGTTTCTGGTTTACATACAATTATTGTACATAGTTGTGGAGCATAGCCTTTTTAAAGAATTGTTTTTAAAATTTTTATTTATTATTGTTATTTTTTAATTTGACCAGAGAAAGAAAAAGAGAGAGAGAAAGTAAGAAAGCAAGATGCCAGGTCCAGGACTTGAACTATGTTCATCCATATGGGAGCCCATATGGCACCTGCTATTACCAAATAAAGTTTTTTAGAAAGCATATATACAGTGTGTAATAATCAAATCAAGAATTTATGCCTTCTTGTGCTTGTTAATCATTTTTTTCCTCAAACCTGTCATCCTTTATGCAATTTCTAATATCTACACTTATTCTTCTGTATTATTGAGTCCTTTAGCTTCTGCTTCGGAGTGAGAACATTCTGTATATGCCAAATGGAGACATACAGTATTTGTCTTTAGTACCCTGACTTATTTCACTTAACATTATGTATTCTAGGTTCATTTATTTCATGTCAGATGCCAGGAGATCATTTTTTAAAAAAGAATTATTCTATTCAATATATTCATCATTATTATTATTTTTTAATTTGACAACAAAGAGAAAGAGAGGAAAAGTGAGCAAGCAAGCCACAAGGTCCAGGACTCAAACTGCAATTGGCCATGTGGGAGTCCAATGCCTCGACCACCATCACCATGCTATCTAACGTCCCCAAGATCATTGTTCTTTATGTCTGAATAGTGTTCCACTGTGTTTAAATGCCACATTTTCTTTATCTACTCATCAGTTGTTGGGTAGGTTGATTCCATGTCTTATCTATTGCGAATAATTCTGCAATAAATACATATGTGCAAATGTCTCTCACAGAGTTATTTCCTATTCTTTGGGTAACAACTCAATAGCAGGATTACTGGTCAAACATAATTCTACTTTTAGATTTTTGAGGAAACGCCATACTGCTTCCTATATGGAAGGACTAGTTTATATTCCCACCAACAGTGTATAAGTATTTCTGTTTCTTCTCAACATCACCAGTGCTATTCTTTCTGAGGTGTTTGTTTGTTTGTTTTTTATGATAGCCATTCTAACTGGGGTCTCATTTACATACAATTTAAATTAAGTACATTTAGTTTAAATTATTGTATAACCATAAAAATGTTCTTTTTATTATCCCAAATGGAAGGCCTATATCCATTAAACAATAACTTCTCATTCTGTTCAATCAAGTAATAAAGAATCCTTCATTGGGACCAGCAGTTGGCATAATGGCTATGTCGCTGAACTCCCATGTAGTCAACCGTGGTTCAACTCCCGAACCCGGTGGCTTAAACTCACGCCGGGTGCATGTACGTGCGTGCCCAAGATCCCAAGAGGAGAATGGAGAAGAAGGGATTGCAGTGTGGCCATCCCCCCGGGGGGTGATGATTTCTCGCTTTCTATCTCTCTGTCTCTCTGTCTTTCTGTCGAGCACACGCGCCCTATAGCAAAAACCTCTCCCCCCCTAAAAAAAAAGAAAAAAGAATTCATCATTGTGGCGGCTCTTCCACTGTCTCTTGCCATATAAGAAACTAGTGGCTGGATACCATTAAACTTGTACAGAGAAACTGAGTGCTTCCATTACTGTACTTGTCACCACAGCAATCAAAAGTGGCATATAGATGGCCCTGCCCTTGCTTCTGCTTTTCAAAATATTTTTTCTTGTGATTGTTGCACCACTCTTTTTTATTTTATTTTTATTATATTTTATTTTTTTTTCTCAGAGAGGTTTTTGCTATAGGGCGCGTGTGCTCGCCAGAAAGACAGAGAGAGAGAGGGAGACAGAAAGTGAGAAATCACTCTCCAGGGGGAATGGCCACGCCGCAACCCCTTCTCCTCCATTCTCCTCTTGGGATCTTGGGCACGCACGCACATGCGCCTGGCATGAGTTTAAGCCACTAGGTCCGGGACTCGAACTGCGATCGGCTACATGGGAGTCCAGCGACATAGCCATTACACCAACTGCTGGTCCCCACTCTTTTATTTTTAAGAATAATTTAATTTTATTTATTATTAGTTTTTAAAAATTTGCTATAGGGCATGTGTGCTCACCAGAGAGAGGAAGAGAAAATGAGAAAGTAAACCACCAGGTCTGGGATTCAAACCACTATCAGCCATGTGAGAGTCCAGCACCCTAACTACCACTCTATCTGCTGGCCTTTGTTGCACCACTCTTAATGTACATTAAAAAAAAAAATCCATTGAACTTAATACTTCAAATGGGTGTATATGGAATATATCTCACCAAAGATGTAAAATCTTTTATATCTTCTAACTGGCAAAACTTATTCTATGTTCTGAAATTTAGCTGCAAGGGAGTCTGAGAAATAGAATTAAAAAAAAATGTTCCAGCTTATACCACATGGGAAGATGCAATAGGAAAAGGTTAAAGTTGATTTTGAATAAACTGATCTTTGATTTCTAATGTGGGTAGATGAGTTCTTTAAATGAGAACTCATTTTACAAGGGAGAGAAGGGAAAGGGCCAATTATTATGTAGACTGCCAATACTTCAGGGAAGACAGACCAAAATAAAATAAAATAAAACTAAAGAAGAATGATCAAGATGATTAATGAAGGATGAGGGACACGCTGTTCTGAAAGCCAAAAGTAGATCAAAAAAGGAACAAGTGTAGTGAAGTAATGGATACAGCTCCACTTCTTAGGTAGGCAATCTGGGTATATCACTTAACCTCTTTGAATCTGTGTTCCCATCTTTAAATGGGGATGATAACAGTAACAGTTATTCCACCCACCTAACTATTTTATAGAAGAGTAATTGGACAATTCTTGTAAAATTGAATTGAAAACTAATATATGTCATTCCATCATTGTTATGATTATTTTTTTTTCTTTCTTGGAGAGGTTTTTGCTATAGGGCGCATGCGCTCGCCAGACAGAGAGAGATAGAGAGATAGAAAGCGAGAAATCACACCCCAGGGGGGTGGTCACACCGCAATCCCTTCTCCTCCATTCTCCTCTCGGGATCTTGGGCACGCACGCACACGTGCCCGGCGTGAGTTTAAGCCACTGGGTCTGGGACTCGAACCACAGTTGACTACATGGGAGTCCAGCGACATAGCCATTACACTAACTGCTGGTCCCTGTTATGATTATTTTAAAGAGATTATATAGCTTCTACTGTTAATATGTCCCTTCAGGTTAGAACGTTTTCCTAATATCCAGCTGAACAAAAGTCCTCCACACTAGGGCGTGGTGGCGCCCGCCCTATGGCAAAAAAAAAAAAAAAAAGAAAAAGAAAAAAGTCCTCCACACTAATGTGGCCATGTGGCCATTTTATCTCAGAAGAAATAAAGAATGACTGCTCATAGCTACCCATATGCTATTCGTATTTGTCCATGAAGACTGTCATAAGGCATTCTTCTCAGCCAATATCTTACTGCAAAGATCTGAGAACTGATTGACAAATATAAACTTCTTTCACAACAAGCCCTCCTTGGTTACGGTTAGGCAAAAGATACAGTTCACAAAGCCAGCAGATGCCTGGAGCTTGGTTCCTCTTCTCACACTCAACCCCCTCAAGTTCCCATCACACCCCTCATCAACTCTCAAACATCGACAGCCTGTGTGCTTTAAGGAGTGGGATTCCAGTCATCCCACTTTTTAAGGCACTCAGTTCCATTTGTAACACACCAGCTGTTTCTGCGAACACATTCTTAATATAGGAACAGCTAGAAATTCTACTGTGGCTGTCCCAAGCAATGCCAGAGTGATATCATGGAAGCAATTTCTTGTAAAGAGAATAAAAACCAAAGCTGAATCTTTAGGGAACTTGCCCAGCATTATTGCTCTCTGAACATCTTTCTCCTTAGGTTTGCCTTTGTCACAGGATGCAGGCCCAGGTATGCCTTAAAAAAAAAGTCAGGGGAACCAGCAGTTAGCGTAATGGCTATGTCGCTGGACTCCCATGTAGTCGACGGCAGTTCGCGTCCCAGACCCAGTGGCTTAAAACTCACGCTGGGCGCGTTTTCGTGCGTGCCCAAGATCCCAAGAGGAGAATGGAGGCGAAGGGATTGCGGCATGGCCATCCCCCCCCTGGGGGGTGATTTCTCGCTTTCTGTCTCTATGTCTCTCTCTGTCTCTCTGGCGAGCACACGAGCCCTATAGCGAAAACCTCTCCAAAAAAAAAAAAAAGTCAGGTAAAGTAGGATCTGGGATCTGGTCCTAGTAGAATCTGGTGCAGAAAAATTTCATAAAGTCCCAAGCAACAAGTACATGGAAAAGGAAAATCAACAGTGAGTATTCAGAACTGATGATACTCTGCTTATTGAAAGTCCTGTACAGGGTGGCCATCATGCATTACCTCATTAAAGGCCCTTGGCTACAAAAAGCAAATTCAAGTGGATTTTTTTATTTATAATATGGATTTTCTCCCCCACTATAGATAGAGTATACCATTTATCATAAGGATGACTTGACATTTGTTGATCTTTCATTAGGGGAAATATGGTATTTAAGAGCATGTACTTTGGAGCCAGGCTGTCTTGGATTATGGGATTCCTGGATCTGCCACTTCCAAGCTATGTAAATTTAAGCAAGTTAGATGACCTCTCAGTCCTCAATTTCTTTATATTTAATGAAAGCAATTCACATAAAGTGCTTAGTACAATGTTTGGCATGTATTAAGCTGACCATAATGTAAGCTCATTATTCATACCTGCTATTTTGTCTTAAAGATGCTGTAATATCTTTTAAATCACCTATTCATTCATTTATTTATGGTACCTAACCAAAGAAGGGATATCCTCCTCAAGATTATTAATGTTCTATAATGAATTGAATGTTTGCAAATCGACTCTTCTGTGAATCTTTATCCTAGCTGATGTTCCTGTCTGTCTTCTTTAACAAGGTGAATTTCCTCGGTAAAAATAAAGCATTGGTGATGGGGAAAAGACAAAAGGTGAGGGATGAGAAAGGATGAGGAAGGTATGAGGAAATTTATCAAGGTTTGGACTACCTGAACTGTTTACACCCAAATGAAAAATCACTGGTTGCATTTTTCGTTGTCGTCGTTGTTTTTCTTAAGTGGTGGGGGAGGGGGGAGTAGCCATTTTTAAAAAGAATTATTTATTTAATTTTATTATTATTTTTAAAATTTGCTATAGGGCACATGTGCTCACCTGAGAAAGAGAGAGAGGGAGAGAGGGAGGGAGGGGGGTGCAGAGACAGAGAGAAGGGAGAGGGAGAGAGAGAAAGTGAGAAAGCAAGCCTCTAGGTCTAGGACTAGAACCACTGTCAGCCATGTGGCAGTCCAGTGCCTTGACTACCATGCCACCTGCTAGTCCCAAGGGATTAACTATTTATTCCTTTCTTAAAAAAAAATTTCTTCATTTAACTTTATTATTATTATTATTTTAATTTGATCAGAGAGAGGGAGAGGAAAAGTGAAAAAGCAAGCCACCAGGTCTGGGACTCGAACTGCTGCTGACCATGGGGGAATCCAGCGCCCTCAATCACCATGTCACCTGCTGCACCCGCCCCTTTATTTTTTTTAGGAAATACAGGTGCTTGAGGTTGTTATGCCAAAGAGGTATATAATGTTAGTATTTCTCCCTTGTTTCAGTGCAATCTTAGAGTTTTCTTTTACCAATATAATTATACATCTTTAGGATACAATGTGATTTTTTTTCAGTATAATAATATAGTATACCATGATTGAATCAGGGAAATTGGCATATCCAGCAATATTTATATATTCAATATTTGTCATTACTTCTTGTTGGGAACCTTGAACGTCCTCTTTTGTTATCTACTCTGAGGTATACAGTATATTATTATTCTTTGAGTTTAGATTTTTTTGGCCTATCACCTCCCTGTGTAAAGTAAGTGCTAAACCAGTAAGGCATTCCATTAAAGTTTCTCTTCTGAATTTTGTTAGAGTAAAACATCAATTAAGTAGATTACTCTAATAGGTATTATGTTTAATTTTGTGCTATCTTTAACTGAGCATTGTCCTTTGAATGTTGCTCTTTTGATTAAATACAAGAGATATCAGAGATTTGAATACATATCAGGTTCTGGTAATTTATTCTATTCTACTAAAACTGAGAAAATCTGAGAGTATATATGATGGAGTTCCCATCTCTAGAAGTATTTTTAATCTCTGGTCCAACATAAAACTCTGTCTCTTTCTCTCTTTTCTCTTCTTTTCTTTTCTATTCTTTTCTTTTCTTTTCTTAATACAGGATCTTGCTATGTCATAATTAGCCACTATCATAATTAGCCTAGCTTTTAGGGTGGGCCAGACATTGAACCCAGGTCTCTCTTGTGGCCTCAGCCCGCTAGGTCATAGGGTCAACCAGCACGCACCAATATGGATGGGCTAATTTATTTTGTGGGATCTTGACCCAGCTAGCCTTGCTCTTCCCATTCTCCCCATGGCTTGGTCTAGAAGTCTATGAGAGGCTGTTGTGTTCCCTAGAGTCAGGTTCAGGTCCCCCAGGGTAGCCATGCCTTGTTGACTGGCCTATTTTCTGGGCTTACTCCAGAAGAAACAAATGTCCAAAATTCACACTGAGAGAGACAATACCCTGAATTAGAGATCCCAATGGGACTCCAGATAAAATTTCCCTATAGTGTTAGGGTTTTAGAGCCTTTCAGGAAAAAAAGACCGTGAAATTACAAACACCGTGGAAGACCTTCACTTTAATTCCACAGTGCACTTCAGCCTAAAGGCAGAGGAACACCTATTTATAGCTTCTACTCCTATTTCTGCTACTCTCTAACACATTATTTTATTAACTGTCAAGCTGCTTATGTACAACACTTATCACTTTAAAATTTACTTATTTACTTCTCAAATTATTGGCCTTTCCCTGTAGGATGTGTGTACCATGAAAGCAGAGTGATAGTCATCATATTCACCATTGCTTCTTTCCCCTACATCTAGAACAGTGCCTGACATGGGACCAGCAGTTAGCATAATGGCTATGTCACTGGACTCCCATGCAGTCGACCGCAGTTCACGTCCCAGACCCGGTGGCTTAAAAAACTCACGCCGGGCGAGTATGCGTGCGTGCCCAAGATCCTAAGAGGAGAGTGGAGGAGAAGGGATTGCGGCATGGCCATCCCCTCTGGGGGGTGATTTCTCGCTTTCTATCTCTCTGTGTCTCTCTGTCTGTCTGGCGAGCGCACGCGACCTATAGCAAAAACCTCTCCAAAAAAAAAAAAAAAAAAAAAAAAACAGAACAGTGCCTGACATGTGGAAGGCAGGTAATATGCATGTTTTAAATGAATGAATAAATATTGTTCTACTTACCTGAGTAAACTGAATGCTGAATGGCTTTATTTTTATGACCCAATACACCTTATGAATAGAATAAATTTCAATTTTTCACATGCAAAGGAAAATGATTTTTCTGATGTAACATTGGAAACAATACCTTAAAGGGATTGGATATACAAATAATTTACTGAAAGTAAAAATATTTGTTTAACTTTCATGTTCTAAAAGCTAGAGGCCCAAAAGACATATATATTAATTAGCAAAAATAGCACTAAGATCTAAGACATATAAACTCAAAAAATCTCAGGGGCTAGCATAATAGTGTGTCTCTCAGCCATATCAGAGTCCCTTGTGGGATGGAAGATGAGCGTGTGTTAGAGGAAGGGAGGAGGGCTCAGTGGCGCCTCTGCTCCATGTAGTCACTCAGCTGCCAGGCCCCCTGCATTATGCAACACCACATGCTTTGGAGCCTGGTTCTCCTCTATATCCAGTCAGCGGAAGGGAAAAGGGACATGTGCAGAACCACATGAGAACAGATCTGGAAGCTGAAAGAAGACCTTTCACTGCAAAAGAAGTTAGAAATGTGTAACTCGAAGGCAAAAGGAATGGGGTTTGGCTAAGCCCAGAGGGTGTTAGGCCCTTTCTGTTGCTCATCTTGACAATGAGTCTTTGGCTCTTCCTTAAGGTAAATTTTCCTTTTAAGATCACTCAGCTTTTTACCCATCTTTCAAAGGGCTCCACTTTTAAAAAATTAATACATAGCCCTAATAAAAATATTAAAATGTAAATGGTCCTTGATTATTTTTCCCTCAGTATCCCATGCCATACTGATGGTAAATCTCATGCCAAATAAAAAAGTATTTACTGAATGTACAATTGTAGGCATCCCCTAAACATGGCACTAGAGGAGGGGCCAGATGAATATTGAAGTCAGAGCTCATCATGTTCTTTCCATCTCTGAGATTATTATTGGAATTTAGAGTACACAGTCTCATCATGGTAAGCAAATTTTGATTATGAATAAGCCACAATTAATTCTCTTTTTTTTTTTTTTTTTTTGAGAGGTTTTTGCTATGGGGCGCGTGCGCTCTCCAGAAAGACAGAGAGAGACAGAGAGACAGAAAGTGAGAAATCGACTCCCGGGGGGATGACCACACCACAATCCGTTCTCCTCCATTCTCTTCTTGGGATCTTGGGCATGTACGCACACGCGCCCGGCGGGAGTTTAAGCCGCCAGGTCCGGGACTCAAACCACGGTGGACTACATGAGAGTACAGTGACATAGCCATTACGCTAACTGATGGTCCCAGCCACAGTTTAATTCTGAAGATAGTGTGGTTTTCTGTCCAGTGATGCCAGCACCCCTTTACTAACCTTGTGCCCATCCTAACCGACCTGAATGCTCCCAGTGAGAGCCATAGCTCCTCTGGCCCTCCGGAAAGCAGAGCAAAATGAGAAGGGGGAGGGTGCAGAAGCAAATTAGTATGTCTCAGTATATCGTCCACCCTTAGGGGAGCGAGAGCAACACAGACATGTCAGGAATGGTGAACGAACTCAGACTTGATCTTCAAGAACAAGGACAGGGCACTGTGAGGAAGGACAATGGTGCCTTTGAACCTCCATGTTCAAGAGCCTGTGCTGGAGGCAAACTGGAGAATAAACCTGGCCCAGCATTTCAAATGCTCATCAGCTCCTTCCATTTCCAAGAGTGATTCTGTTGTGGATTTGCTCCCCAGGACAGTACAGAGCTGAGTGGCCGTGGCCAGACTCTCAGGGAAGCTGAATTCCTACCAGAGAAAGACCAGAATTGGCACCTTGCAGGGGAGGGGCTGCTCACCTCTCTCCCATCAGGCTTGGATGCCCTGCATGTACACATTCACAACCCTCCTGAGGACTTGGCCTAATGCTGATTCTATCCTCTCTCAGCAAAGATGCAAAAAAAAAAAAAAAAAAAAAAAAAAAAAAACCAACAGGTTTTTTGGTTTTGTTTTGCCTTAGAGCGCATGTGCTTGCCAGGGTGAGAAAGAGACAGAGACAGTGTTGAGAGGGAAAGTGAGAAATCACCCCTCCCCAGGGAAGATGGCCATGCCACAATCCCCTCTCCAGTCTCCTCCTGGGATCTTGGGCATGTATGCACATGCCACTGGCATGATTTTTAAGCCACCGGGTCTGGGACTTGAACCGTGGTTGGTCATGTGGGAGTCCAGCGACATAACTGCTATGCCATCTTCTGGTCCCAAATGTAACAAATTTTTTTTTTTTTTGAGAGGTTTTTGCTATAGGGCATGTGCGCTCGCCAGACAGACAGAGAGATAGAAAGCGAGAAATCAGCCCCCAGGGAGGATGGCCACGCCGCAATCCCTTCTCCTCCACTCTCCTCTCAGGATCTTAAAACTCACACACACACACCCGGCGTGAGTTTTAAGCCACTGGGTCCAGGACGCGAACTGTGGTCGACTACATGGGAGTCCAGCGACATAGTCATTACGCTAACTGCTGGTCCCCCCCCCCACCAATGTAACAAATTTTAAGTGAAAAGGATCTATAAGAGAGGCAAGCATTTGTACAGAGCTTTTGTGTTTGTTCACAGCAACCTCTCCCCCAGTCCCAGCCAGAGAGGCCTATGTTTTCAATCCCTCTGAAATGCGGTCTAGTTTTTGTGCCTTATATCTGCACTTCCTTTATCCTGTCCACTGTCCGGGGCGTGGTCCTGGACTTCTGTTATACAGAATTACTTCTAACTCCACATTGAATTGAACACCGCCCCCAAGCAAAGGCCACCTGAAATCTCTCAGAACCTGAGTGTGTTGTGTGCCTACGTGCAGGTGGTTAGTGACAGAGGCTGCGGCTGGTGCAGCCCAGCCTGCATTTTTCCAGTGCTGCAGTGCAGAGAGAGTCTGCAGTTACTGGGGCAGCCAACCTCCACAGCCCCTGACATTCTTTGCTCCTCTAGGAGACAGTAATACATTACAGGTGTTATAACTTTTCCTCAGAATCAGACTGCCTGGGGAACTGTAAATCTAAATCATGGCTGCCCTCAGGAAACCTGTGGGCCTGTAAACACAGTGAAATGAGTGAGATGAAAGCATCCGAGGGAGAAAATGAATTTCAGGCATCCCACTGAAGTCTATTTCATTTTTACAGTCTGGCCACCCCACTGTGGCAGGGGCAGTGCCTAGGAGGGACAGGCTGCCTCCTGACTGACAGCTGACAAGTGAGGCTCCTCCTGGAAGCCTTGGCTCTGGGGCCTAATCAAGAGACAAGGGCTGCAGCGGATTTTGAGTGTCCCCAGCACCACTTAAAAGTGCCACCTAAGATGCAGTAGAGGCTATAGCAAGTTTTCATTCTGGGAGGCTGAGCCTGCCTGAGCAGGCATTTGTAATCAAGGCCAGTCTTAAAACCAAAGGCAAAATGGAACATTTTGGGACAGATGTGTAAGAGGAAGGAGATGGGAAGAGAAGGGAAGGTAAATTGGAGGCTGAAAGAGAAGGAAGAAAAGTCACTCCCCAGAAAATTCAGATACTGATGTCTTAGGGTGCAGAGTCCCAGGAACCTGCAAAGGGATGGCAGCTGGCCAGAAGGAAACTGCTGTGAGCAGTGAGCTCATTGCCTTGGAATTGAGCGAGCACAAAGCACGAGCTAGAAAGTCATCACATAATAATAATAACACTATTTTTTATGTGACAACCTGAATGTCATGACAGCCAAACCAAATTCTTCAGCTGTAGGACTCCAGAGCGACCAAGAGAATGATGTCACTCTCAACAGACCCAACTTACCTCTGATTTTCATTACTGTTCATTTTAAACATAAATCCTAACATATCGCCTTCTGCAACAGGAACTATTGATTGCTTGACTAAATGGCGAACCGAAGTCATCAGGAAAGAGATTAGCTCAGTGTCCTTGTCGTTAGAATGCCAAATGCTTACAATAGTGAGCCCAGACTCACTTTTCCCAGTCGAACAGAATTCTACAAAGCAATCTGCCAAGTGATTTTTAACTTCTTTGTAAATCCCCCAAACTCACATTTCACATGCTTTGGCAATGACTGCAACATTGCTGAGGCCTGTTTTTAGAAAATCACCTAGACTAGTTTGTAGTGTAAATAATGCTCTAAAATGCTGGAAATAATGTCTTGACAGTTCGACTTTCAGACTGCCGCTCCAGAGGCAGCAGACTGTCATGCATATGAGCTTAGACTCCGAGACTCCAGAGCCAGACTGTCTTGGCTCAAACCTCTGCTGCTCTACTTTCTAGAGGTGTACTCTTTGGCAAGTATTCTACCATCTTTGGGCTTCAGTTTTCTCTGCTGTAAAATGGGTATAATAACAGTAGCTTCCTCAGTGAGCTAAAACATATAAAGTATGTAGGACAGAGACTGGCATTTAAAAAGCAATAAATATTGTTCATACTGGAAGATAGATTTGTAAACTTCTCTTTTTGCTTTTAAATAATACTAGTACCATCTAATTATGATACATATGGGTTTTTCATCAAAACATTTTCTGTTTTATTGTCAGAGGGTGCATTCACTTGCCAGAGAACGAGAGAGAGAGAGAGAGAGAGAGAAAGAGAGAGAGAAAGAGCACTATCCAGTAGGGTGTGATCCATTTCTCCATCCCATCAGGATTTGGGGCACACATCAAAATATGCTCAGTGTGCTTCTGAAAGCCCCTGGGGTTGGGATTTGAACCACAGTAGGCTCTACGGGATCTAGCTCCCAATGTATAAAGCTTAACTACTGCACTATGGGGTGGCCCTAAACAAATTTTTTTTTTTTTTGAGAGGTTTTCGCTATAGGGCGCGTGCGCTCGCCAGACAGACAGAGAGAGACAGAGAGACAGAAAGCGAGAAATCACCCCCCAGGGAGGATGGCCATGCCACAATCCCTTCTCCTCCATTCTCCTCTCGGGATCTTGGGCACGCATGCACATGCATCCAGCGTGAGGTTTTTTTTTTTTTTTTTTTATTATATATATATTTTTTTATTATCATCATATTCTTCTTTATATTACATTGAATTACATATAACTTTACAGTGTATTACATTGCTTTTTCAAAAGGGAATGCCATGCATGTCAGTCAGTACAGAGACATTAATCTCCCCACTTTAACATTCAATATCTTTTCTATGTTTTCCCCAATCATTATTATTATTATTCTAATTATTTTTTAAAACAGTCAATTGCTATTTCTCATTTTGCTTGTACAAATACTTTGCCTATCATGAAATACTTCTCAGACAAATCCAGTTGAGAATACTATACATGTCAACATCAACAGTTAATAAGCCATATCTGTTTCTCACTAATGTCCTGCCTATCTATTGTTCACTTGTTATCATCCGGCGTGAGTTTTAAGCCACCGGGTCCGGGACACGAACCGCGGTCGACTACGTGGGAGTCCAGCGACACAGCCATTACGCTAACTGCTGGTTCCCTAAACAAATGTTTTTTACTTAACAATTCTGTTAGGAAATAGATACCCTCATGTGTAACTTTATGTGTGCTCCCATAATGCCTTCACAGTGTTCTCCCATAGATGCCTTCATTGCTGAGAGAAATGTTATGCATCCTTGAATGAAAGGAAGAGTCCCGTGGACCCTCCTCTCTGAAGCTTCCCCGAGAAGTGCAGGCATCTTCAGTGGCCCCCTCCTTCATCTTTCAATGTCTCTTTGCAGATGCTCAGAACAGAGCTATCCCCAGGTACGACTGTGACTGGACTTTCTAGTATCCAACAAGACAGGAATCTCCTCCGGTACACCTTTAAATTCCCATGACCTTCCATGTAGAACAAAAGGGAAGAGCAGCTGCTGAAGCAAATCGCTTCATGTCATACGGAAAATAAACGAGGGGATTGATGGAGCTGTCAAGGACTCTAGGGAGCGGTAGGACAGGAAGTCAAAATCTTAATTACTGTCTTTCTAGATGATTCGGCAATTTTTTTCTTACCCCTCCGTGACAAATGCTTATGTCATATTGAGTAAAACAAATCCATTTTAAGTCATACCTAGTTTTCACATTTGTTTCATGCTCTCTTCCCTCTAACCACAGGGAAATTATGTCCATCACACAGATAACGTGACTGAGGGTTGCACATAAAGTAACGCTCCAATCACAAAGAACACGCGGCTTAAATGTGAGCCTAACTCCAGATTCTATATCCTTTTCCGTGTATCGTCAGTTAACATCCATTCCACTGAATAAGGGTCGGAAATGAGATTAGAACACATGCAAACTTGATTCCCAGTGTGGGGAGAGAAAAACTTATGTATATCCCTTGGGACCATTTCATTGTTTAGACTCCTTTTAAATTCAGTTTGTTCTTCCAGTTTCTCCTAATTCCCATAAATATGCAGTTTCTAAAGCAAAACAGTATTTCTTACAATAAGAAAGCCTACATACTAATAGTGATAGTTAACATTATTTACTTATTTAGAGACATTTTTTGCTATAGGGTGCATGTGCTCACCAGAGAGACAGAGAGCGAGAAATCACCCCCCAGGGGGGATGGCCACGCCGCAATCTCTTGTCCTCTGTTCTCCTCTAGGGATTTTGGGCACACACGCACACACACACACACACACACATGCACCTAACATGAGTTTTAAGGCACCGGGTCTAATGACTCAAACTGTGGTCAACTACGTGGGAGTCTGGGAACGTAACTATTATACAATGTACTGGTCCCAGTTAACAATAGTATTAGCACTTACTCTAAGTCAGACTCTGTTCTAGTATTTCCCATACATTAATTTATTCAATCCTTATTTTTTTTCAGATGGGTATATCAAACTTGTATTGAAGTAATTATACTTTGTCTCTGTTTCCATGATCATCTTGCATGTCACATATTTTCAGAGGCTTCACCATACCAACAGAGCCATAGCAGTGTCCTTTAATTATCATCTCACATCACAAACTGGTTACGAGCTGACAAGAGTAATGTTTCACACAGAGAGCGAAGAAAAAAAGTTCAGATTTACAGACATCGCAAAATTGTCACTTCCAACATGTTGCCTGGCCTGAAAGTTATTTTCTACTTATTCTACAAGTTAAACTATGAGGAAGATGAAATAAATGCCTAAAACCACCTAGGGATCATTCTCCTATGTCTGCAGGAACTAATATTAATTCTAGGTACATGTTCAAACAAATGGGCAAATACGTCATTGGGACAGAGGCTGGGAACGCTCGGTGCCTGAACAGTTCTTCTTTCTCTTCTCTCTTTGCTCTCTCCCTTCCACTCTATCTGGCTTTCCCCTTCCCCTGATCTTGGTGCCATGAGACAAAAATCCCTGTGTTTCAAATGTAAAAGTGAGGAGGGAGAGGTTTCTAACAAAGTTATTCCCTCACATTCTTCCCACCTGAAAGAGAGAAAGAACACCAACACATTTCAGCCAAGTGTTTCTGACTTCAAATCAGATGGGTTCCCAGAATCAGCAAGAATGTTATTCCTTCAGGAACCAGCAGTTAGTGTCGTGGCTATGTTGCTGGACTCCCATGTAGTCGACCGCAGTTCGAGTACTAGACTCGGTGGCTTAAACTCACACCAGGTGCGTGTGCGTGCGTGCCCAATATCCCAAGAGGAGAATGGAAGAGAAGAGACTGCAGCATGGCCATCCCCCCGGGGGGTGATTTCTCTCTTTCTGTCTCTCTGTCTTTCTGGCGAGCGCACACACCCTATAAGAAGCAATTTCCACCAGACTATAATTGTTGAGAGTGTGCAAAAAAAGAAGCTTGTAAATACAGAATAAAAACATTTCCCAGTCAGGAAAAAGTGTTAGTCCAGAACCAATACTGACTTTCTCTGAAATATTTGGGAAGGAAAGCACTAGTAGATGAGGAAGTTTGTGAAAACTACTAGAAATGAGAATGCACTGGGAGTTAACCATGGTTGTCTTTCTTATTTAGTTATTTAGAAATTTTGCCAAGGGGTGAATGTTCTCACTGGAGAGAGACAGAGAGAGACACAGAGAGAAGTAACGTGAGAAATCACCAACTAGGGATGATGGCCATGCCACAATCCTTTCTCCATTTTCTTCGCAGGATTTTGGACATGCACACTTAAGTGCCCAGAGTGTTTCACAGTCCACTAGATCCAGAACTCGAACTGTGGAGTTGGCTATGTGGGATCCAGTGCCTCAACCACTACACCCCCTGCCGGCCCTGTCTTACTTGTTTTAAATCATCCATTTGTGAATAGAAGTTTGCTCTTAAAGACAAGCAGATTTTTGTGGTTCACTTAAAAGTTTTGACACTTCAGTATTTTATCCTCATCTTATGTCATCCTCAGGACTTCTTAGAGGGGCCTGCAAATGCAAAGATGCTCCACACGTCATTTGAGGATGAGTGGAAGTAAGAATAAAGAAGCACTCTTTGCCTCTGATTCCAAGGATGGCAGAGAAAACATAAAAGAAACATGTCAAAATCAGCAATAATCTAAAGTCAAACAATAACTGCTGTTCAAGGATTGACTTATTCCAAAATATAGAACATAAAGATCAGCAATACACATTTTTCCTTGAAATTTCTAATCAGAATGACTTCTGATGGCTGAACACCTCCACACATTGTGTTTGAGATCCTGATGAAAAGCCTACAGGCAGATGTTATAGGTTTGTCAGGTCAAAAGCAATATTTTTTGTTTCTTTCTTGTTGAAAAAAAGATCTATCTGCCTTTAACACTATTAAAGTCTGATAGGAAGAGTGTGTTTTTAAAACGTGTCTCTATCTTTGGAGAATTTCAGACACTAATGGCTTTGAAGTAATTCTTACACACTTTAGAATAAATGACATCCTTAAAAAATGTCTGACTTGGTATTTACACGTATTCATATTCCCAAGCTTCCTGTCTAGTTTGTCAACGTTCACGTACATCTTTAAGAAGAATGCTTTAAAAGGAGTAAAATTGCAGTGTCGGAAAATGTAAAAATGACACAAAGAGGCCCCTATTTCGCCTTTACATATGCATGCCCGTTGAAGTTAATGGAATTTCTCTTTATACAGTGGCTTTCATGGCTTGAGTTGACTCCCTGAAATTTAAGCTGGGACTAACTCATAGCCTGTCGATCTCCAGCTCACTTCTCAAAGTGCCAGCGGTTGTCCTAATTAAGTGTGCTGTAGACCGCTGCGCACTAGAACTGGTAGAATGCAGGCTTTCGTTCTGACAGGCGATCCTGGTTGCTGAGACCAATAGGGGACCTTCACCCATAACTAGCAGGGTGTTCGGTGTTTAGTGTTACTAAACACTAACCATGCTCTGGTTCATCAATCTTGACTCGCATATTCAGAGTCCAGGCAGCCCCAAACTCTATACCTTCCAGTTGGAAGAGAAGGGATTCAGGAATAGAGAGCATGTACCCCTTAGGCTTTACACACAGGAGGTAAGAGCAGACAGATGGGGGTGCTCCCCACTCCTGCTCAGCCTGCAGTGCAAAAGGCTGTTGGGAACCTTCATCTAAGTAGGTCGTTCATGGCACATCAGGAGTCCCAGAACACTCGTGTTCTCCTATCCTACCATTCATCACAGCCACATTCTTTATTACAATACTTGTTTGCCTTTCCTCCTCTAAGCTCCATGAAGGCAAACAGTATGTCCAAGACATACTCTAATTTCCTGTGGCTGCTGTAGCCAATTACCACAAAGTGGGTCTTTGGAGAAGAGTTTTGGAGGCTAGAAGTCCAAAATCAAGGTGTTCAACAGAGACTGTGTTACCTCCTGAGGCCCCTAAAAGTGAAGGATCAGTTCTGTGTCTCTTCCAGTTTTCAGTGGCTCTATGTATTCCTTGATTCCTGATTACATTATTTCAACTTCTGCCTCCAAGGTTATGTTGCCTCCTCCTGTATATGTATGCTCTGTATCTTGTCCTATTCTTTTTTTTTTTTTGGAGAGATGTTTTTGCTATAGGGTGCGTGCACTCGCCAGAAAAAGAGAGAGAGAGAGAAAGCAAGAAATCACCCCCCAGGGGGGATGGCCACACCGCAATCCCTTCTCCTCCATCCTCCTCTCGGGATCTTGGGCACGCACACACACACGCCCGGCGTGAGTTCAAGTTGCCGGGTCCGGGACTCGAACTGTGGTCGACTACGTTGGAGTCCAGAAACATAGCCATTACACTAACTGCTGGTCTCTCTTTCTTTTCTTTTCTTTTTTTTTTTTTTTTTTTTTTTTTTTTTTTTGAGAGGTTTCTGCTATAGAGCTCGTGTGCTCGCCAGAAAGACAGAGAGAGAGAGACAGAAAGTGAGAAATCACTCCCCGGGGGGATGGCCACACTGCAATCCTTTCTCCTCCATTCTCCTCTCGGGATCTTGGGCACGAACGCACACATGCCCGGTGTGAGTTTAAGCCACAGGGTCCGGGACTCGAACCAGGGTCAACTACATATGAGTCCAGCAACATATCCATTACTCCAACTGCTGGTCTCCCTATTCTGTTTCTTACAGATATACTTGTTTGATTTAGGGCCCAGTTGGATAATTAAAATGATCTCACCTCAGTGATCTTAACTTAATCACATCTACAAAGGCCCTTTTCCCAAATAAGGTCACACTCACTGTAAAAGATAGTATTTACAGGTTCTGAGCATTAGGACATGAACATATTTGGGGAGCTACCATTACACCAACCATTTCAAAACCAGTTCCTTGCATGGAGTCTGGTCTGTATAAGTGATCCAGAAACATTATGGAAAGGCAGAACAAATGCTCGGCCCCCCTTTCCTCAGCTTCCTTTCTTTTTAGCTATCAGTCAAGGGTCTCATCTCTGGCCTAATGGCCCCAGGCTGAATCCCTGCTCTATTATCTATTCCTGTACTTTGCCATCCACAAGGTGCTTCACATTCTCTGCTGTACACTGTTAGTGCTAAAAAGTATTTTAGAGATCACCATGGCCATGAGAGCACCCACAATTCCATATTTTACAGGCCAGCACAGTGAAAAACCATTTTCAAAAAGAAGGGAAGTGGGTTGATACAGGTTTGCCAATGTTGTACTTTGCCAAATACTGATTTTTTAAAGGACATTATATACCATAATATGTTCATGAGATAAAGTAATACCAGTAAAACTGTAGGAAGAACTTTATTTCAGAATACAGAAAAGTTTGTGACTTTTTAGGAACACTGCTAACATGGTCTTGTTATGACCTACACTGATCTAACGGTTCATGTTGATTTAGACCAACCACTTCATCTTAAAGATGGAGAAAACAAGGCTCAAAGGCATTTAATGACTTTTCAATGGTCATAGAATTGAATGAGGAATAGAAGTTAGATATGTTGATAGTTAATGATAATTACCACCCTAATAACACTAAGGTTATTAGTAGTAGCAACAGCTATGTAAGAGCTTTTCATCATTACACTTGGACACTGTGTTTTGTTTTGTTTCAGGTTTTACCATAAGCATATGCACTTGCCAAAGAGAGACAGTGAGAGGGAAAGTGAGAAATCACCCCCCCACCCCCACCCCCCGAGGGAATGGCCATGTTGCATTCCCTTTTCCTCCAATCTCCTCTTGGGATTTTGGACACATATGCACACATACCTGGCATAATTTTTAAGCCACCAGGGTCCAGGACTCAAACCACAAAATCAGCTGTATGGGATCCAGCTGCCTTAATCTCCATGCCACCTGCTGGCCCTGCAAGGTGGTTTTTAATGACATTTTACAGATATTAACTATAATAAGAACTACTTTTCACTGTGTATCACTATGAGCTAGAATTCAATCAGGAATTTTCCATGAGAAGCAAACAGCCCATTAGTTCAGGGCATAAGCATTCCAGCCAACCTGCCTGAGTTTGAATTCTGACTCTGCTATTAGGATGCAATCCTGAGCCAGTGATTAAATCTGCTCTGAGCCTTGGTTTTCTCATCTGTCCATTGAGAATAATGATAGTAAAAATAGTACATATCAAAAGGGAATATTGTGAGAAATTAAAAAATAATCTATCTAGAGGACTTAGAACAGCACTAGACACAGTAAATGTTCAGTAAACATAAACTGGTATTATTACATGAACCATCCAGTTGATTCTTACAACTCAATAATCATTATTATCCATATTTGCCAAAAGAGAAATAGGCTCAAGAAGCCTAAGTGACTGTCTCTAAATCACACAAGTATTGGGTCGTTGGAAAAATCATGATGTGTTAACACACAACCCAATAGGAGGTTGCCCCAGGAGTTCTTGCTATTCCCGCAAAACCTCCACTTCCTCTTTCCCTATGCCATATCTGCCTTAACAATGGACTGAGCCCTTCTTTTGGGTGACAGTTCAAATAAACACTGGGCTATCTGTACATTAATTATTATTATTATTATTATGACTATTTCAAAACGGAGATTAACAGCCTCTGTGATGAAGCTCTGTGTGCACCAGACCATGGAGCTGGAAGCCACAGGCTGAACGCAGTTTAAGTCCCTGGTCTGGTCAGCCTGAACACATGCCAGGTACATGCACATATACCCTGAATTCTGGCAGGCTGGAAGACTGAATGGGATTGTGGCATGATCAAGTCCTATGGAGGATGCTTCTCTCTGTCTCTGTCTCTGTCTCTCTCTCATGCACACAGTGTGCTCTATCATGAAAAAAAAAGGAAGGAAGGAAGGATAAATTAAATGTACTGTGGATAATTAATATATTAATTAAATGCATTAACAATTCAAGCCGAACCATTTTAAATGAACTGCATGATTCCAATTCTGTACCAGAATTTTATTTTTTCTCTTAGACATTTATGTTTTAACGAATATGGCACTTCCTTTTCCTAAAGCAGAGCTAAGGTATTTAAAAAGCACAAGTAGATAAGGAATGTTACACAACAACTAAAAAAAATAGAACTTCATACAAATACCTATAAAGTGGCTTAGATATTAGAAGTGGAAATCAAATTGAAATTAAAGCAATAACTAAATTCAATGGTTCTAATTCAGATTTCTAAGATTGCCCTGCAGAGGGTTCTAGTTACCATTTCCTGGCTTCTTATTACAGTCAAAGAACAGTGCTATGAGGACACATTATACATTTTCCTAGGAGAACCATTCCCGGATTTCCTCCATGATACTACTGTAACCTGTTGGGCACGATAGATCCTCCCTTCCAATTACTGGTGCAAAGCAAAATGTTTTAACTTTGCTCAGTGTTCAAAACCAAGGAAAGTCTTTGAACTTAAAGAATCCAGCCACCTGAGACTCTGAAAAGATGTAAATTACAGCTATGGAAATCATCACATGGATGGCACACAGGCTGTCCATGTGGAAAGGATACAAAAACCTTGGTATTATATTATAAAGAATGGTCTGGAGCCAGCAGGTGTTTAAGGTGCTGGACTCTCACATGGCAGACCATGGTTTGAGCCCCAGACCTGGTGTCTTGAAAATCATGCTGGATACATGTGCATGTGTGCCCAAAATCCAGAGAGGAGAATGGAGGAGACTGGATTGTAGCATAGCCATCCCCTCTGCAAGGTGATTTCTCACTTTCTCCCTCTTTGCCTGTCTTTGGCAAGTCCACACACCCTATGGCGAAAACTTAAACACACACACACACAAAAAAAGGTTTGTGCTAAACATCTCTTTGCAAACTACTTGTTAGGAGAGAAGAGTACTTTTGTGTTTTAATGTAAACTGCTCAAAGATAGAGCATTGCCCTGCTTATTCTTGTACTTTATCCACTTAGCAGAGTGCCTCAACACAGAATCAGTGGAGTAGGTACACTGAAATTTTGAAAGGTGAAAAGGCACCCAGCACCTGGAGTCACTGGTGCAGAATTCTGAGATTCAACTCTGCCATTTGGTAATAAATATGGTCTTAGGAAGCATTTGGTCTTTTTGAGTCTTCCTTTTTCACTTGTAAAATGGATAATGATTGTGATACTCATCTCGCAGGATATTGATTATTAAGTGAATTGGTGATGTAAAAGTTGCTTTGTGCATTACATTGTAAGAAAAATGATTTTTAGGTTTTTGCCATAGGGCATGTGTGCTCTCCCGAGAGACAGAGAGCAACATGAGATGATGGAAAGTGAGAAACCAGCCCCAGAGGCGATGGTCATACTGCAATCCCTTCTCCTCCGTTCTCCTCTTGGGATTTTGGGCATGCATACACATGCACTGAGTGTGATTTTCAAGCCACTGGTCTGGGACTCAAACAGTGACAGCCATGTGGGAGTCTGGCACCGTAACCACCACACCACCAGCTGGCCCCAAGAAATTTGTTTTTATTAGCAGTTTGGCAATAGGGCTCCAAGGTAAAAATTAGATTAATTATATACTTTTTCTGAAGGTCAAGACTAGGAAATATCTTAATGGCAGGACACCTGGATGCAAGATTTTGGCATTACAAATTTATCTTCAACGCAGTGACAAATGTTTATTTCCATACTTCTAATGACAACATCAGAGAAAATTACTATTAGGTTTTCAGAAAAGTCATGACACATTTTTGCTTAGAAAAACAGAAAACAACCAGTAAATAAGTAGAAAGTCATATCTTCTTGTATTAGAGAAGGTTGCTTGGATTATACTTCTTTGTTTTTATTTAAAAGGTAATTTTTGTTTAAAATTATAGTAACATGTTTATAATATCTAATTTATTTAACACAGAAAGCAAGATGAAATAAAAATAACTTATGATGTTATTACTAAGAGATGACCTCATAAATAATATTAGCTGTAGTGGTCTTTTGATTTTACAGTATTAGCTATAATCTACCATTATACATGTACTTGAACATAAGATGAACCATGCAGTATACACTGTTTTGCCTATAACAATATGTTGGGTATTCCTTTTCATGTTAACATATGCAGGTTTTTAATATTATTTTAACAGAGGAATAGTTTTCTTTTATGAGCATGTGGGGTAATTTATTTACCAGCAACATCTTCTACACATATATTTCCAATGATTTTATCATAAAAATGAACACAGTTTACATAAATATTTTCATCCTTTCATAATTTTTCCTTAGAATAAGTTCTTTAATGTGAAATTATTGGACAGTAAATTTTTAATAGAGATTTTATATGTGAATTTTTAAGGGTACATAGATGCTTAAGGGTATTAAGACATACTGCCAAATTAAACTACAAAATAATACTAATTTACACTCCTACTAGCACTGTTCCAAACTACCAGTTTCTATATATTCTCATGAACACTCAGAGACATTTAAAAAAAACTTTGTCAATATGAGAAATAAAGATTATTTGATTTCTGCTTTAAATATCATTCCTTTGATTACCAGATTGTATAATTTTCAATATTTATCAGCCACTTGAATTTCTTCTGTGAAAGAGAATGTTTATTCTCTTAATTTCAATTTTGA
This sequence comes from Tupaia tana, assembly GCA_026018925.1. NCBI lineage: Eukaryota > Metazoa > Chordata > Mammalia > Scandentia > Tupaiidae > Tupaia > Tupaia tana. Next base: position 34,955,460 of record JAKSZU010000013.1, on the reverse strand, counting down.
TATTCATATTTTTAAAAGAATAATTTATAAAAGTAAAGTGGGCAACCTTTAAAATAGTTCCTAATGATCTTTGCTTCTTAGGATTCATATACTTATGTAATCACTTCCCCTTGATTGTGGGCTGGAAATAGTGACTCACTTAGAATGACTTTAACACGGCAAAATTAATGAGATGTCATTTCTTTTTCTGTTAGTGGTGCTGTTTAAAAGTTTTACTTATTTCTTCTGTAAATGACAGAGATGAGAGACAGACGGAAAGACAAGCATTCCCAATAGAGTCTTAAGGGTGTGATCCATCTCCGGCCTCAGCCAGTCCCAGATCATGGACATGCACATGCCCAGTGTGCTCAGAGAGGTCTCTGGATGCAAATCTGGAACCTTCCCATGGGGTGAGCCTCACAGAAAATCGTATTTTCCCACTGTGCCACAGCCCAACCTTCACAGGTTGTCACTTCTGAACATAGGTTACAAAAGACTACGGTATCTATATCGCTCACCTCTTTCCTCTCTCTTCTCCTATTTCAAAGCCTCCACTCTGGGAGAACGAAGCTGCCATGTAGTGATGAGCCCTGGGGAGTAAGCTATGTGGCAAAGAACTAATGTCTCTAACTAATAGCCAATGAGGAAGATGTGAAATTTCCCAGGAGCCACGTGAATGAGCCAGAAAGTGGATATTTCAAGATGTGCCAAGGGTCACATAAGTGACTTTAGAAGCAAATCTTTTCCTAGTAGAGCCTTGAAATGACTGAAGCCCCAGCTGACATTTTGATTACAGCTTTATGAAAAATAAACTATACACAGAACCTCTAAGAAAACAGTTTTTTGTTGTTTCAATACACTAAGTATTAGGGTAATTTGTTACACAGCAATAGATAACAGATACAAGGAACTTTACAACAATACAACATACCAGGTTTTTAGAGCCTCACATCTAAAAATGGTGCATAAAACACATGACATGTATCTTAGTGCATATATGAGCTGCCAGGAAAATAAATAAATCCTCAGAGGCTAGAAACGACAAGGGGTGAAAATCCAGTAGTTGATAGGCAAGTATTATAGTCTGTTTTGCCCTGGAGATATCTGCCAGTCTCTAGTGGCTTAGGTCCTAGATTTTAATGGTCTAATGACAGAGGCAAAGCCTTGGGCCTAAGCAGTTTAGGAAGTCTGATTGGAACTCTCCCCCTATTCACATCACACAGAAAGTGTGACACGCTCAGTGGGTGACCAAAAAAAAATCTACTCCACAGAAGAGAGCAGTTATATATATCTTTGGCTTGACCCTTGTTAGAGCTAAAAGAAAAGTTCAAAATATTAAAGTTGCCTATTAAAATGTCAAGCCAGAAATACTAATTGTGTGACACACAAAATCCTAAACTAAAATTTAGTTTAAAATCTTCCTTGGTTGATAATTCTCCAAGGTGCTTAGCAAAAGTAAATGCAAATTCTTTCTGGAGGAACATACTTCACACATATGCCTAAAAGAGTTTCCATAAATCTATACATAAAAGTCCCAAAGCACAAGAACTCAAAAACTCACTGAACACAGAAGGAAACAAATCACCATGAGCAAGGGCCAGGAAAAATAACAAAGTATATTATCAGATCTATAAAACCGATAATGATGGAACAATTGAACCAGAATATAAAATTAGTGTATTTTATTTTTGCAGGAAAAAGGAGCATGTTAAATGTATGATGAAAGAACATAAACTATCAAAATTGACCAGAAATACTTGAAAAGAGACTAGAATTTTTAGAAATGTGAAATACAATAATTTACATTAAAAGTTAATAGGTAGGATAAACAGAAGTTTATTCACAACTAAAGAGAAAATATAAAAAACAGATTTGAAAAATTTCAGAGAATATGCCACATACAAACAGAAATACACCATATAAAATAGAAGTTAATAGTTATAGACAATAGAGTGAAAAAGACACTAACACAATTGGGTTTCTAGGAGGAGGTAACAGAGAATGTAGAAGAGGTGACATTGGGTAAGGCAATGAATGAGAACTTTTCAGCAATGATCAAAGACATCAGTTACGGAAGCCAATGATTTTCAATTAGTTCAATAAATAAAAAGACATGCAACCTTAGACATCAAAATAAAATACTAGGGAGCCAGCAGGTAGCATGGTGGTTAATGGCACTGGACTCCCACATGGCTGACCACAGTTCGAGTCCCAGACCTGGCGGCTTGCTTTCTCACTTGCCCTGGTTTTGTTTCTCTCTCACTCTGTCCCTCTCTGGTCAAATTTAATTAAGTAAATAAAGTTAAATAAAATAATTACTTTAAAAAATAAAATACTAGATACAAAATTATGGAATACTAGTATAGAACACTAAATACTATACTAATACCATATGTAATATTTAGAACAGAATAATAAGAAAAAAATGAATAACTTATGAGCAGCCAGAAAGAACACAAAATCAAATGAGCAACAATAGAAGGGCACTTCAAAAAATTTCTGGAAAAATAGAATTAAAGTACAAATTTATTTTGGTGCAATTTTTTTTGAAATTCATGAAGTGTTATTCTATTATATGCATACATTATCTATGAGCTTTTGGAAGACCTTTTATATAACTAGACTGACAGCAAACTGTATTAGTTTACTAATGGTGTTGTGGCAAATTATCACAAGTTATTGAGTGAGAAAATCATACACATTTCTTTTTTTTGGAGAGTTTTTGTTGCTGTTGTTACAGGGTGCTTGCGCTTGCCAGAAAGAGAGAAACGGAGAGACAGAAAGCAAGAAATCACCCCGCCAGGGGAGTTGGCTATGCCGCAATCCCTTCTCCTCCATTCTCCTCTCCAGATCTTGTTGCATGCATGCACACACGCCCTGTGTGAGTTTAAGCTACCAGGTCCGGGACTCCAACCGTGATCTGCTAGATGGGAGTCCAGTGCCATAGCCACATCAACTGCTGGTCCCTACACATTTCGTTTTTTAAAGGTCTGGAGGTCAAAATTTCAAAATTAATCTAATGGGACTAAAATCAAGGTATCAGCAGGGCAGGTCACTTCTGGATATTTCAGAGAAAAACCTGTTCCTTGTCCCTTCAGTTCCTAGAGGCTTCCAGCACTCCTCGGCTACATCACTCCAATCTCTACTCCTGTCATCACATTTCCTATTCTTGATTTGATCCTCTTACCTACCTCTTATAATGACCTTGTGATTATTGAGTCATGCGAATAATCCAGGATAAGAACCCCATTTCAAGACTTTTAATGAACTCAAATCTACAGAGTCCCTTAAACTTGCTCATATCTATAATGTCCGTTTTAATGTATGTGTAGGTTCCAGGGATTACAATGTAGACATTCTGTGGATACCATAATTTTACCTACTACAGAAACATCAGAAGATGAAAGACAGAGGCATAATCTGTTAAAAAAAAAAAAAAAAAAAAAAAAAAAAAAAAAAAAAAAAAAAAAAAAAAAAAAAAAAAAAAAAAAAAAAAAAAACACCTGATGCCTGGATTTCTAAATCTGGTGAAACCACTTTTTAAAAATTCTCTTTTTATTTAAGTTTGCTGTAGGGCACATGCACTTGCTAGAAATGGGGAGAGAGAGAGAGAAAATGTGAAAGCACCCCCCTAAAAGGGATATGACAATACCACGATCTCTTCTCTTCCAATCTCTTTTTGGTACTTTAGGCACACATATACATGTGCCTGGCATTGTTTTCACAATCCTGGGTCCAGGACCTGAACTACACAATTGGTCATGTGGGATCCAGCCGCCTTAACCAGCACCCCACCAGCTGGTCCAGGTTAAACCATCTTTCTTTCTTTCTTTTTTCTTTTTCTTTTCTTTTCTTTTCTTTTCTTCTTTTTTTTTTTAAGCTTTTTGCCATAGGTTATGTGCTCTTGCCAGAGGGGGACAAAAAGACAGAAAGAGGAGAAGTGAGAAATCACTGCCCAGGAAGGATAGCCACAATGTAATCCTTTCTCCTTCATTCTCCTCTCAAGATTTTTTGAGCATACACACACAAGCTCCCAGCATGATTTTCAAGCCATTGAGTTTGGAACTTGAACAGTGGTCAACCATGTGGGGAGACCAGCATCTTAACCACCATGCCACCTGCTAGCCTGTGTAACCACCTTAACTACCATGCCACCTGCTAGCCTTTATAAGTGCTTCTTTTTTATTTTTTTATTTTTATTTTTATTTAAATTTATTTATTTACATTCATTCACTGTACATCATAACAGCATACAAAATAAGATTTCCCATCCAGAGTACACTGTATATTGGCTCAATCAAGCACAGCACCATACTTGTTATCATCAACAAATGATTTTCCATTTCTTGTTTCCTGTATGTTTTGCTTTTTTTTCCCCACCCTAAACACTTCTTAAGAAAAGAACAAAATAAAGACATTTTTCAAAGCTACTAAAATAGAGGGGTTTTGCTCTCTAATTCACCAAAGAAATTTCTAAAAGATAAACTTTCTTTTTTAAATAAATGAACCTTGAAAAAAGAGAAAATAATCCCAGAGGAAAGTAATTAATACAGAAAGAAGAATGAGCAAAGACATCACTAATACAGAGGAGGATTTATACAAACATTAGCTGAATAAAACAATAATATAAAATGAGAAAAATACCTTCAGACAAGTGAAAACTAAAAAAACAAACAAACAAAGAAGCCAAAATAATCCACACATATTAAAACTTATCAAATGCAGCAAAAGCAGTGTCGAGAGGAAAATTTATAGCTACAAAATCTTGATTCAAAAAGAAGATTTCAAACCAATAACCTATCCTTGCACCTTAAGGAACTAGAAAAAGAATAAACTGCACACAAGCTAGCAAAAGGAAAGAAATAATAAAGATTAAAGCAAAGTTAAGCAAAATAGAGAATAGAAAAAACAGAAGGAATTTAACAAACCAAGATTTGATTCTTCAAAAAGATCAACAAAATGTATAAAGCTTTAGCCAAACAGTCTGGGAAAGAAATGGAGAAGCCTCAAATAACTAACACATGAAACAAAATAGGGAATACTATTTTTAATTTTACAGAAATGAAAATGATTGTAAGAAAAAATTATGAACACTCATACACCAAAAAATTGAGTAACCTACATGAAATGAATAAATTCCTAGAAACACCCTACTAAGTCTGAATCAAAGAAGTAACAAATTTGTAACTAGTAAGGAGATTGAATAAAATATTAAAAACCTTCCAACAAAGAAATATGCAGGAACAGATGACGTCACTGATCAATTTTACCAAATACTTAAAGAAGAATTAACACCAATCCTCCTAAAACTTTTACAAAAAACTGACAAGGGAAAATTTTCACAATCATTCTACCAGGCAGGCATTAGCCTAATACCAAACCTAAACAAAGACAAATGTAAGAAAAGAGAAGACCAATACCCCTGGTAAATAGTGATACGAAAATCCCCAACAAAATATTAGCAAACTGTATTAAAGAGTACATTGAAAGGGTTATACACCCTGACTAAATGGAAATTCTTTTTGGAACACAAGTATGCCTATCTATAATAAAATGGATCAATGTAATACACCATCGTAACAGAATGATAGAAAAAAAACCCTCAATCATCTCAATAGAAGAAAAGCATTTGACAATATTCTATACTCTTTTAAGATGAAAACACTTAAGAAATGAAGAACAGGAGAAAATCTCCTCAACATAATAAAGGGTACAGCTAATATCACACTCAACTGGGAAAAATGGAAGGTTCTTGCTCTAAAATCTGGAGTAAAACAAGGCTGCTGCTTTCACTACTTCTAGTCAATGCAGTGCTTGAAGTCCTAGCCAGAGCAATTAGGCAAGGAAAAGAACTGAAGGCATCCAACTTGGAAAGGAAAAAGGGAAAGTATCTCTATTTGCAGATGGCATGATCTTATTCCTAGAAAACCCTAAGATTACACATGCACACAATCCTGTTAGAACTAGTAAACAAATTAAGCAAAAATTGCAAGATATGAAATTAACAAAGTTTTGGATTAATAGCATTTCTATATATGAGCAATGAATGACCCAAGAAAAAAATGAAGTAAACAATTCCATTAACAAATGCATCAGTAGTAATAAAATACTTATGAATAAACTGAGGAGACCAAAAACTTGTACACTGAAAGCTATAAAATGTTGCTGATAGAAATGAAGGAAAATACAAATAAAATGGAAAGATATCTATGTATATGGATTGGAAAACATTGTTGCTAAGATGTCAATACTGGGCCAACAAGTGGCATGGAGGTTAAGGCACTGGATCCCAAGGCACACATAGCTGACTATGTGTTCCACATCTGGACCTGGCAGCTTGAAAATCATGCACACATATTTGCATGTGTGCCCCAAGTCTCAAGAGGAACCTAGAGGAGAAGAGACTGTGGAGTGGCCATCTCCCAGGGAGTGAGTTCTCACTCCCCATTCCTGTATCTCTCTGGTGAGTACACTCACCATATAGCAAAAAAAAAAAAAAAAAAAAAAAAGAAAAGAAAGAAAAGAAAGAAAAGGAAAAAAAAGTCAATACTATGCAATACAAAGATTTAATGAGATTCCTATCAAAATCCTAGTGGCATTTTTGCAAAATATAAAAATTCTTCCTAAAATGTACTTGGAAAATATCAAGGGACCTCAAATACTCAATCTTGAAAGGAGTAAGCAAGGTTGGAGATCTAACACTTTCAGATTTCAAAACTGATTATAAAGTTACAGTAGTCAAAATTGTACAGTACTAGAACAAAGTCAGACAAATAGACAAATAGAATAGAATAGAGAGCCCAGAAATAGACCCTCAGATACTGGTCAAGTCATTTTTGATGAGAGTACTAAGCCCTTCAAAGCAGAAACAAAACAAAACAGTATTTTCAACAATTAGAACTGGGAAAACTGAATATACAAAGCCTGAAGTTGGGGGGCCAGCAGGTGGTGTGGTGGTTAAGGCTCTGGACTCCCACAGAGTCCAGAGATAACTGCAGTACGAGTCCCTTACTGGGCAGCTTGCTTTCTCACTTTTTCCCTCTCTCTCTCTCCCTGATGAGTGCATATGCACTAAGGCAATTTAATAATAATAATAATAATAATAATAATAAATAAAATGAAATAAATAATGATTTAAAAAAGAAAAAAGATTGCGGTTGGACCCTTACACCATATGAAGAAAGAACACTAAATGTAAGGTGCAAAACTAAAAAACTCATAGAAACAAATGTAGGGCAAAACTTTATGACATTGATTTTGGCAGCAGTTTCTTAGATATAACACCAAAATCACAGGCAAAAAAAAAAAAAAGAGCCTCCCCATGAAAATTTTTTAAAAATGTGAATCAAAGGGCCAGCCCATGGCCTAGTGGTTCAGGTAGCTAGATTCCACACGGCCAATTACATAGCTCAAGTTCTGGAGCCAGCAGCTTGAAAAGCACATCAGTACATGTGTGTAAGGGCTCAAAATCCCCAAAAGAGGAAGAAATGGAGGAGAGGTTGTAGCATGACCATTCCTCTGCCATCCCCACCTCAGGCAAGCGTATACAACCTCTAGCAAAAACTTTTTAAAATGTGAACCAAAAGACAATACAATAGAGTAAACAGCCAAACCACAGAACTGGAGAAAATATTTGCTACTCATATAACTGATACAGGGTAATATCCAGGATATGTAGGAAATTCCTATATATAAAACTCCACAGTGACAAACAACCCAGTTCAAAATAAACAAATGACTTGAATAGACATTTCTCCAAAGAGGATATGTAAGTGCCCAAGAAGCACATGAAAAGATGTTTGACATCACAATTGTTAGGAAATGCATAGCAAAACAATATGATACAACTTCTCATCCATTAGGATTACTACTCTAAAAACTCAAATGGTGGACTAGCAGATGGCATTATAGTAACATCGCTGGACTCCCATGTAGGAGACTGCAGATCACATCCTGGCCCCAGTGGCTTAAAACTCAGGGTGGGCACGTGTGTGCATGCCCAACATCCCTAGAAGAGACTGGAAGAGAAGGGATTGTAGCATGGCCATGCCCCCGGGGGGTGATTTATTGCGTTCTGTCTCTCTGTCTCTGTCTCTCCAGTGAGTGCATGTACCCTACAGCAAAAAAATTCTCTGAAAAATATAATAAAAATCGCAAATGGAAAAATAAGAAGTGTTGACAAGAATGTGGAGAAATTGAAACGGTTGTTGGTGGGAAAGTAAAATGGTACAGTCACTACTCTGTGCAGTCCTCATAAAAAAATTAAAAGCAGAATAATTATGTGTCCCAGTATTTCTACTTCCAAGTAAATAGTCAAAAAAATATATTGAAAGTAGGGTCTCAAATACACATTTGTACATTCATGTTATAGCAGCATTAATTAGAATAACAGAAATATGGAAGTGACCCAAGTGTCCATCAAGGGATGAATAGATAAGTGAAATATAGTATGTAAATGCAATGGAATGTTATTCAGCCTTATAAAGGAAAGAAATTCTGACACAGGCTACAACATAAATGAACCTTAAGAGCCTAAGACTAAGCAAAACAAGCCAGTCACAGAAAGACAAATACTGTATGAGTCCACTTACATGAGATACTTAGAGTAGCCAAAATCACAGTGAGAGAGTATAATGATAATTTCCAGGAACAGAGGGGAGGTAGGATGGAGTGCTATAGTTTAATGAATACAGAGTTTCAGTTTCGCAAGATAAAAAGAGTTAAGGCAATGGTGGTGCTAATGGTTACACATTATGAATGTGTTTAATAGCACTGACCTAAAATTTAAAGTGGCTAAGATAGTAAACTTAAACTTTATGTATATTTCAACACAAAATAATTGAAAAAAGAAGAGATGTTGGCTTTTATCAAAATACTTTTCTACATTTATATTTTTCTTCTCTACCTTATGGGCAGATTACATTATTCAACTTCTTTATTTGAACTGTCTTTATAGTCCTCAAATAAAAAATTGTCATGCATTATTCGTCTAATATACTGATGGATTCTAGCTGGTAACATTTAATTTGGGAGTCTGACACCTATAACCATAGGGTCAATTGATACATTTTATTACCATTTCTTTGACTTTGGTTTCTAGGATATGTTAACTTCGTAAAGTGAACTGGGGAGGTTTCTTTTTCTGTATTCTGGGAATCATTTATATAAAGAGAAATACCTATTTTTTGAAGGCTTGAGCATTTTCTTGTAGTATCATTTGGGTGTGAACATTTTTACAGTAATTTTCTAAAAACTATTAATATTTTCTCATGGTAAATGGTCTCTTCAGATTTTTTTTAAACCCATTTTACATTTTTCACTTATCTCCACGGATAGAAGTTAAAACAAGCAAATAAACAAACAAACAAATAAATAAATAAGCAAACAAATAAATAAGACTGGTTGCTTCATCACTCAAGTGATAAATAATATAAGAAGGCTCAGAAGAGCAAAGACAATTCAGGAGGTAAGATACCCTTGAGGGTGTATGTGCGTGTGAGTCTGTCTATGTGGTATGTTATGTGCAATATATGTGTGATATAGGATGTGGGATGTTTGTGGATGGATATGTGATATGGATATGACTATGTGGTGTATGTGAGGTGTATGTTAGTGTACGTACGTGTGTATGTGCATGTGTGCACATGTATAGAGTAATAAAATAATTCTCTAACCTATAGGGCCTACTGTTCTCTGACCTTTTTGAGTCTTCAGAGAGCACTCTGTGTCACTTGAACACTGGGATTTTCCATCAGAATACTCCTTTACTGCCCCAGATTGAAAGCCTCATCTAAGTATTACACACCTAATCCCCTAAACACTAGGGCTCATGCTGGAAATTGGAATATTCATGTTTGAGGAAGATTCTTGTGTCTTATTAAACTAACAGCAAAGGGTCTTTATCTTATTTGGGAGAAATTGAATGCTGATTTTGTGCTATACACATACAAATCACTTTACCTTAGTTATCTCAACTAGTCTCTATAGAAAAATATTAAATAAGCTATCTCTGTTTAAGATCTAAGATACTGCATACAAATAGACTTAAATAGACTTCAAATCACACAAGATTACTAAAATATCACATTGAATTGAGAACCATTCAGTGAATAGGCTAGACTGCAACATTTTCATAAAAAACAAACAGAAACACAACAACAACAACAAAAACTCTATAGTATGAGTTTATAAAGTGATATACAAAATAATTCTTTGCATCCGACTAGGCTGTGTTCTCCTGCTATTTGCCCAGTAGCAATATCAGCATCAACACCTCCAGGTCTCCAGGACATTGTGAGAGACAGGAAGCCCAAACAGGGCAGTCCCGGTATCCAGAAGACCCCAGTGAAACCAAGGACAGGAGTCCAAGGGCAGAAGAGAAAAAGGGTTGGATGATGTGGGAGGCACCCCTTGAAAACCTGAAGAAATACTTTGGGTGGGATTTTCAAATGGATAAAATCCTATATTCACAGGCAAAAGAAAAGTCCAGACTCAAACTTCGATTGTACATAGGGACAGACCAGCAGTTTCTAAATTTTAGATACATCAGAATCACCTGGAGGACTATCAGAAGTCAGATCACTGGCCTAAAACTAGAATCTTAGAGTGGTAGGTCTGGAGTGGACCTGAAAATTTTAATTTCTAACTAGTTCTCAGGTGATGCAAACACTGTTTGTCCTGGCTCCATGCTTTGGGAACTGCAGTTTGATAATTACAATGTTCTCAGAGCTGTTACTTAACTATGGGATCCAGCACAAACCCTTGGTCACAGAGATGTTAGTCAGCTTAGTAGTAACCTAAAGACACCAGCTTCTTAAGAGAGAAATATCCCTTACCTCCAGAAATGGCATTATTTCAGAAGGGAACCAGTATCATTTGGTCCATTCATGTACAGGCTTAAGCTGCTTAGTAATAGGGGTACGTGCTGAGAGATGCACTTTTGGGAGATTTTGTCAGTATGGGAACATCACAGTTTGTACTACACAAACCCAGATGGAATATTCCACTACAAGCCAAGGTATAAAGGCATAGCCCACATGATCCTTATGGGATAACCCTTGTATATACAGTCCATCATCGTCAAACCATTGTCAGGCAGCACATGACTATATTTCAAACTCTCTTTTTCTAAACTACAACCTACTATAAACAAAAAAATCTACATTGCCGTGTAATTATAAATACATCACTGAAATAAAAATTTCACAAAACAATACTAATCCTTTTTGCCTGCAAGTTACCCTTGATCTAGTCTATCCTATTTTTTATAATATTGTATAAAACTCCAGCCAGCAGGTGGATGGTGGTTGAGGTGCTGGACTAACACATGGCCAACTGAGGTTTGAGTCCCTGTGTTGGTGGCTTGAGAATCATGCTGGGCACGTGTGCATGCCTGCCCAGAATGAGAATGAAGAAGAAAGGATTACGGCATGGCCGCCCTTCACCGGGGGGGATTTTTTGCTTCCCCTCTCATTGTCTTTCTGCCTGTCTCTCTTCCACAAGCATATGCACCCTATGCAAAAAAAAAAAAAAAAAAAAAAAAAAATACAGTATAAAACTCACTGAATAGTTTTCATGACTCACTAAAGGATCGCAACTGATAGTTTGAAAAATACTGTATTAAGGGCTGGATGAGGGAGGATCCATCCAATCGGTAATATGTGAGTTTTGCTGTGCTGGAGGAAGGCATGATTAGGCTAAGATCAAACACAATGGGTCAAGCCAACCCACCACATCAGCTGAACTTAGAAATGTAAGATGCCACAGACCATCTTTTCCTGGAATTTTTAGTCATAAAGACTATTTTTGTTCCAGGCAAGTACTGTTCTAAAATTGGATATAATTTTATATTATGGAATATAAAATATTATTTAAAACCTAAAATAATATCAATAAGAGCATATTTTAATTAAATGTAAAATTACATATTAATACAGTATAGTTAATTAAAAGCTCTATTTTTGCATTTGGAATCTTCCCAATTTATTTAGTAGCATCTAAAATAAATCCCAAACATTAACTTGTTAGTCTATTTACATAAATAGCATGATACATGCCTCCGAATAAGAAATTGTAGAAACTATGAATCATCTGAGCACACCTGAGAAATGAAGACACTTTTTCCCAATTGTATTGAAGGTATGTGGGTGGGTGAGGGCTGGCTTTGGCTTAATAATCCACAGGTGTCTTGTAATAAAATGAAAATAAATAGCGAAATTGTCATTGCAGGGGAAATTTAATTATTAATGAAGTCAGTTTTGCTTGTGAAATGGATGAAATAAAAATGTAATTTAATATGCCAAACCATATGTATTAAAATAAACCAAAATACCACATCTGCAAGAAAACAAGCAAGGCTTGGTGGCTTCTCTTTAGCTACTACAAATAAATGATCTATTGATATATATATCAGATGCTTCTTTTATTTTCTTTCCCAACATAATTGTTTGCTAAGCAGAGGATCTTTCAGATAACCAATTTGGTCAAGATGAAAATACAGACAGGAAGAAATCTGTCCACATTCAGACATGAGAATAACCTGTAGACTGACAAAATGATGACTGTCAGCTAAACCTGAAGTGCCACTGCAGCTTCCAAAGAGAAAATTGGGAATGTGGTTAGACACTTAGAATGATCTTTTTACTGAATTAGAAGTACCTGTTCATCGAATCCCTCTGCCACTCTATATGTTCTCTAAAAAATGTTGTTCCAGAGAGCCCTATGCCACTGAGAGCCAGACTAAAGGCCAGACGACTTGTGAAAGGTCAAAGCATCATAAAAGACCCACTTGACTCTGATCACTTTGAGTAGTCTGGATTCTTTTCTCAGAGGCTAGGTCAGTTCTGGAGCCCTCATTCCCCCAGGTGAGCCCAGATACAGTTATTTTCCAGAGTAGGAAGAAGAAAAAAATAAGAAAGAACCAAGGCTAGCAGGTGGTGTGCTGGTTATGGCTCTGGACTCACACGTGACTGCTCACAGTTTGAGTCCCAGATTTGAGGGCTTGAAATTCACCTGGGTGTATGTGCATGTGTGACCAAAATCCCAAGAGGAGAATGAAGGAGAAGGGATTGCAGCAAGGCCATCCCCCCATGGGGGTGATTTCTCATTTTCTGTCTTCTTAGCTCCCTAGCAGGCACACATGCCCTATAGCAAAATGCTCTCTCAAGGAAAAAGAAAAAAGAGAGAGAGAGAGAGAGAGAGAAAGAACCATTGGAGCCCAAGGAAGAAAGTCATATAAGAAGGCAGGCCCCAAGTATAGCAGTTAAGGGTTATGTGGAGAGAGCTGGACCCCACATGGCCAACACTGTTCAGATTCTAGCTCCGGAGGCTTGAAGATCATATCTGGAAGCCTAGAGATGTGCAAAACATGATGGCACTGGCCATGAATATGACCAAGTTCTGTTCACACTAATGGATTGATTCATGGCATAGATTTAGAGCTGCTTCAGACTTAGAGTTTCGTCTTATAATGAAACACTGTGTTCCTAGTAACTGGTTGGGCAGACCAAGATCAGGTTTATAGGAGGGCCAGTGAGAAAATGACACCAAAAGCTTTTGTAATCTAGCTTCATAGATACTTTTGGTTGACAGTCATCATTTTGTCAGTCTACAGAGGTTATTCTCATATCTCAATGTGGATACAAACTACTTGGATATCTTGTCAAAATGCAGATTCTGATCTGGTAGGTCTGAGGTGGGGCCAGAGGTTATGATTTCCTATCTAGCTCCCGGGAGATGCTGATGCTGCTGACCTGACCACACTTTGAATAATCGGGTCCTAAAGAAATTTTTGAATTTTTATGAAGTGCCCCACATTGTCCAATTCTTAAATACTTTACCTTTAGAAGCCAGAAGCGGAGTAATTTTCCAACTATCTACCTATATTCATTATCACACAAGTTTATACATTACATACTCCTTAATTCACTGTCACTTGAAAAGAGAAAATTCAAAATTTTACTTAGACATCTTGGAATTTTTCAGAGATTACCAAAACCCAGCTTTTTAGATAGAAATCAACAGTATAGACAGCTCTCTGTAACCATTGGTTCCACATACATAGATTTCATCAACCATGGATCAAAAATATTTGGAAAAAAGCAAATACATATAAGACAACAACAAAATAATATGAACTTAAAAACAATAAACACTATTTATATAGCACTTATATTACATTATATAGCATTTATATCATAAATAATCTAAAGATGATTTAAAGTACATGGGAGAGAAATGTCATCAATACGCCTGACTAGGAGAACCCAGGGTTACCCTCTTCTAAAAAGAAGAAACAAAACAAAAATAAATGCATTTTGAGTGAAGAATCTGAAGGGGAGCACTGGAATTCATCAACAAAATGAGAAAATCACCTTCCCAGAGATGATCCAGGAGCTGGAAGAGACTCCCCACTGCTGAGAAAGGATAAGCAAAAGATCCCCAGCAGTCCCCATTACTACCACAGATGACAGCAGTCCTAGCCGTGTGAGATTCACCAGTCCCCACAGTTCTTGAACACACTGTGGCAATTTCCTGAATTCCAGGAAGCTGAATGATTCTAGAAAGGAAATGCGCCCACAGTCACCCACACTCCTCTGGATTCCAAACTGCTACAACAGGGCATCATTTTGAGAGCAGGACACTACTGGACTAAAGCCTGCCCAAACAACCAATAGCTCCATATGTCACCCCATCCTTTGAGCCTTACTAATACCGCATCAAGGTAACATAAACAGTTACACTACTATCACTCCAGCTAGACTGAGAAGTATGGCCAAGACTGCAGCACCTTCGTCCACATAGTACCACAACTCCAGACACAGATGACCCACCGCATTGCAGAGGACACCCCCAGGACCTGATGAGCTGATATGCATGCTTCTCGGTTCTTCATTTCTGCAGGGCTCATGCACACCTGGGAGGAACTGCTGGCTCACTCCTTCAGCCCTTGCCACTGCCGATGAATGTACTCCCAGATCTCTAGTATGCAAGGACTTATGAACACTCCCAGGGCCTGTGGGCCATCTCCATAAGCTCATGCTACCATATATGACCATGACCTGACCCCTGCCAGGACTGTGGGACCTCATGTATACTTACCAAGGACCACTCCCCTGGTAACCACTGTCTCCAGCAAAACTGTACCATTTACACTGCAAATATTTGCAGAATAAACTAGAAAAGCACTCACAGTCACCACTGAAGTTGATTATAGGGAAACAAAAATCAAAGACAACACTACTGTGCTCACATAAAAACAAAGTACCCTGGGGAACCAGCAGTTAGCATAATGGCTATGTTGCTGGACTCCCACGTAGTCGACCGCGGTTCGCATCCCGGACCCGGTGGCTTAAAACTCACGCCGGCCGCATGTGCGTGCATGCCCAAGATCCCGAGAGGAGAATGGAGGAGAAGGGATTGCAGCGTGACCATCCCCCCTGGGGGGTGATTTCTCGCTTTCTGTCTCTCTCTGTATGTCTGGCGAGCACACACACCCTATAGCAAAAAAAACTCTCCAAAAACAAAAACAAAAACAAAAACAAAAAACAAAGTACCCTGTTAAACTGACACTACAGGACACATCTTTGGGAAAAAGTTTTCTCGAAGAAAGATACTCCATAGAACAGGAACAGGAGGCTGTTTCACCAGATGCAAGATACCAATGTAAGCATTTAAGAAACATAAGAAAACCAGGAAATGTGATTCCTCCAGAGAAACATGATTCTTCAGCAATAGACCTCCAAACAGAAAGAAATCTTGGAAATATCTGAGAAGAAATTAAAAATAATGATCCTTAGAAAACTCAGCACGATGCAAGAGAATACAGATAGACAATTTCTTAAAAATCAGGAAAACAATTCATAACCTGAATGAAAAATTCAACAAAGAGATAGAAATGATAAAAAAAAAAAGAAACAAAAACCTTGGAAGAGATTAACTCAATTAACAAAATTTTAAAATGCAATAGTAAGCTTCAACAGCAAATTAGACCAAGCAGAAGAAAGAATCTCTGAACTTGAAGATAGATCTTTTTAAATTGTCCTTTCAAAGGGGAAAAAAATGAAAAAGAATGAACACAGTTTATGGGACTACTGGGATATCGTAAAGCAAACAAATATTTGCACTATGAGAATTCCAGAAGAAAGAGAAACAGGGATAGGAAGTTTATTTAATAAAATAATTGCTGAAAACTTCCCAAGTCTTAGAAGAGATATGAACATCCAGATATAAGAAAACCACATACCTCCAAACAAATTCAACCCAAAGAAATTCTCACTGAAGCACATTATAAATTAAACTGCCCAAGTCAATGACAAAAAGAGAATTTTGCAAATAACAATGACAAAAAGAGAATTTTGCAAATAACAAGAGAAAAGCTTCAAGTAACATATAAAGGAATTTCCATTATACTAATAGAGACCTTGAAAGCAGAAACTCTGAAAAACAGGAAACAAAGGGATGATACATCAAATTCTTAAAAGAAAAAGAAGCTAGCCAAAAATACTATACCCAGCAAAGCTGTCCTTCAGAACTAAAAGCGAAACGAAGTCGTCTTTCCCAGGTAATAAAAACAGAATTAACTAGACCACCACTAGACCACCCTTAAAGAAATACATGATGGAGTCCTGTATCTGGAAGCAAAAAGACAATAACTACCATTATGTAAACAAACGAAAGTATAAAATTTACTGTAGAAAGAGAATGGGAGTGCCAGCCCCATAGCCTAGTTAAGGGAGCCAGATTCCACATAGTCAACTGTGGTTCACATCCTAGCCCTGGCAGATTGAAGAACATACTGGGTAAATGTGCATGCATGCCCCATATCACAACAGTATGGAGTTTAGAAAAAGAAAAAGGAGAAAGGATTGTGGCAAAACCATACCCCACTAGGGAGCAGTCTCTCTCTCTCTCTCTCTCTCTCTCTCTCTCTCTCTCTCTCTCTCTCTCTTTCTCTCTACTTTGTAAATGCACATGCCCTCTTGTAATTGAAAAAACAAAGTCAAAAAAAGAGAGAAGAGAATCAAATTTTATCACTATAGAAAATTCCCAAAGTATAAAGATAAACAACAAAAAAGAAACAAAGGTTCATACAACAGAAAACAATTAATAAAATGAAATAAGTAAATTAAATCTGACTGTAAATGGAATAAGTTCCTCTATGAAAAGATATAGAATGGTTGGATGGATAAAACAAACAAACAAGTCTCAGTATGTACTGCCTATAAGAAACTCACTTAAGTTATAAACATACACATAGACTAAAAATGAAAGGATGACAAAAGTATTTCCTATAATTGTAAACCAAAATCATATGGGAGTAGCTTAATTGCATCATGAAATATACTTTAAATCAAAAATCATAAAAAGAAACAAAGAAGGTCATTATGTAATGGTAAAGGATCCAATTCAGCAAGAGAAAATAACAGTAAATATATATGCACCTAACACCAGAGAGTCCAAATATATAAAGCAAACATTAACAGATATGAAGGGAGAAAGAGATCCCAGTACAATATAATAGTTGGAGACTTCAACACTCCACTCAGAATTGGATAGATCTCTAAGGAGAAAAATCAGTAAAGAAACACGGAAATTAAATAGTACTATAAACCAAATAGACCTAATAGACATTTACAGAACATTTTATCCAATAGCTTGAGAATACACTTTCTTCAATCAGCACAGGGAACATTCTCTAGCATAGATCAAATGTTAGGATACAAAACAAGTCTCAACAGACGTTTACAAATTGAAATTATATCTGGAATGTTTTCTGATCACAATAGAATTAGACTAGAAAGTAACAATAAGAGGAACTTCACAAATTATAAAAATACATGGAAAGTGAAAAACATACTTCTAAGTGACCAGTTAATCAATTAAAAAATTAAGAAAAAAATTTCTAAATTTCTTGAAATTAATGGAAATTAATAAAACACAAACATATTAAAACCTGTCGGATGTGTCCTATACTAAAACAAAACCAAAACCAAAAAAAGAAAAAGAAAAAGCAAGTCCCATGGGATATAGAAAAAGCAGTACTAAGCGAAATACTAATATACCTATTGATAGCAATAAATGGCTACATCCCCCAAAAAGTAGGAATATTTCAAATAAACAATCTGATGAAGCATCTCCAACAACTAGAGTAGTAAGAACAGATTTCTCTTGCTGCTCTGTGGAAACTGTAAGGTACTGTGGTAGGAACAAAAGGAATGGTTAAGATGCTGCGAAGATCTAGCTAATGATTTGTTTCTCAAAGTTTCCTGTTAGGGAATGTTGGTCACCAGTATAACAGCCTTGAGAGGTGGTGAGACCTTGACGAGGAGGGGCCAAATGGGAGAGCACTATCCCATTGGTAGAAGGTGTGGGAGGGACAGATGGAGTAGAGAATTCAGCTTCATTTCTCTTTGCACATGCCTGCTTTTCTTAATACTTCTGTTGACCACGCTGTGCTATAGCATAAGAGGACAACCCAGTACTGGTCCATGCCTTTAGACTTTCAACCACCAGACTCATAAGCTGAATAAACCTTTATTTTTATAAATCACCCCGTCTGGAGTATTTCCGTTTGGCCACGCAATAACAGACTAAGACAGATGCAATAGCAGAAAATCACAGGAGAAAAACACGAGGCTATGCAGGTGGTGAGATGTGATAGGATATATCTTGAAGACAGAGCAATTTTAGGAGTTGCTGAGGGATGAAATATGGGGTGTGAGGTGGAGAAAAGTCAAGAACATGAGACGGATGACTGAATCGAAAATTCAGTTTTAGACCTTGGCTTGACCCGCCCAGTGCCCATTCAAATGGAAAAGCTTCATAGCCTGTTAGATAGGTAAGTCTGTGGTTCAGAAGAGGGTCCATGCTGACGATACACATTTTTGAATTGTCAACTCACAAGTTGAAAGGGATTTAAAGTCAAGAAACAGGATAGGTCATCTAGGAAGTGGCTGGAGGAAAATAGAGCCAGGGACTGAGCCTTGAGCTGTCCTGGTATTTAGAAGTTTGGGTTATGAGGCTGCCCAGGAAAGAGGACTGATTCATTGATACACTGGCCACCAAACCAGGAGGAAGACCAGCAGTGTGCTAGAGCACTTTTCAAACTTCTGCTCCAGAGCATGTAATTCTTTCAACAATGATTTCTAATCTAAGTTTAATCTTTACAAGATTATCAATAAAGAAAAAGTTAAAACCTGTGTGTGGGTCATGCTGAAATTCTACCCCCAGTAGACAAACCCTTTTGAAGCTTGGGCTCTGTGAAGGTCAACTGTCCCATCTATTGGGAGAGTTTGGGATTCCTGACTAAAGTTTCCTGCTTATAGATTTCTCACAATCCAGGTTCTAGCTTGGAGCTGGGCATTGAGGATTTCTACTTTGGTAAACCTACCTTGACAGAAGAGGGAAGGTAGGGATGGCAGGTGCTATGGACTGAATGTTCACATTGCTCCAAAATTCATATGTTGGCATCCTAATCCCCAATAAGATGGTATTGAAGGAGGAGCCTTTGCAAGATGATTAGGTCATGAGGGTGGAGCGTGTTTCTTGGTATGCATACCCTTAAAAGAAGAGACAGGAAGGAGCTTGCTTTCTTCTTCCATCTTGGGACATCAACTAGAAAGCAGGAGCCAAAGCACCCAGACACTGGACTCTCCCGCCTTCAGAACTCTGAGAAATGCATTTTTGTTGTTTTACTACTAGTCTATGGCACCTTGTTATTGTAGCCCAAACTAAGACAGCAGGAAATGGAGAAATCACGACTCATCCAGCCAGAGGGCTAGCCTCAGGCATATGTAGAGTGTGACAGGTGAGGGTGGCAAATATCTGCCTCTCTTTTCTGAGCTGTGTGTCTGGACAATTCTTACATTGTCAGGCGGAAATACTTCTGTGGGAAGCAAACAAATTTTGTCCAAAAAGTTGGGCATTTTCTCTTTCTTTCATGCTTCACCATGCTTTTATAGATTCTAGGCACCAAACCTGGTAAAATGATGGAGCTATCAGACTAACAGCAGGCAAATAATAGATCTAACAATGAATGTGAATAAAACATCCTACCACTCTGTGCAAGAAAAACATGCTTTTTTGACCTTGGATCTTCATCTTGGGAGACCACAGGGACTCATCTGCCCTGAGAACACACTGACCTCACTGTCAGACCCAGGGCATGGGGAGTGGGGAACCTGCAGTTAATTACTTTCTCGATTCACCTCTACATATGTTCAGAAAAACTGGGGTATTGATTTTGGTTCCCACCAAGCAAGATGTCTTCCTTTAAAACTATTATTTCTCAGTGAAAGGGCTATTTAAACAGCCACATTGTGAAGGCCTTAAGCTATGGCTCTTCTTCCTTCTCTTAATTTTCTATTTTAGTAAGTATCTCTGAGACATTCATGCATTTAAAAAGAAATGCCGTTCACTTAGCAGATATTTACTGAGCACCTATTGGGAATCAGGTACTGAGCGAGGCACTGAACACAACAGGGAACCAGAGAAACCACACGTTTACACTCATGGGACATGCGTTCTGCAGAGACAGTTCTATTAAGAAGAATAAAGGCAAATAAAAGAAATAGAGAACCTGCAATTAGGACGAGAGTAAATGAAGTAGTAGGGCCAGCTGGTGGCATGGTGGTTAAGGCAGCAGGATCCCACATGGCTGCTGTATGGTTTGAGTCCTGGACCTAGTACTTTGAGATACATGCCGGGCACATGTGTGCCCAAAATCCTGAGCAGAGGAGAAAGGGAGCAGAAGGGATTGTGGTGTGATCATTCCCCATGGAGGGTGCTTTCCTTCTCTCTCCCTGTATCTCTCTCATTGGCAAGTACATGCACCCTCTGGCAAAATTAGAAAACAAAACAACTGTACAAATATAAAGTAATAAAGCTAATGTGATAGAGTGTCTGGGCAGACCATTTAAAACAGAATGATCAGGAACACACATTCTGAAATAGAGTCCAGGCAGAAGGAATATATATAAAGGCTCAGAGAGGGAAGCAGTCTGACAAGTCCAAGAAAAAGAGACCAGTGTAGTTGGAACCTCATGAAAGAAAGAGAGAAAGTTTGAGAAGCTGACAAAAGACAGATTATTCAAGACCATATATAATATAGAAAGAAGTTCTGACTTTCCTCAAAGAGGAATGAAATGCCAAATAAATACTTTTAAGCAGAATGGAGACGTGATGTTGCTTATATTTCTTAAACTTTTTTTTATTTTGAGATAATTGTAGATTATGTTCCCACTTAATATACACCAAGTGTCTGCACTCTATGACTGAAACTGATTGACTAAAGGATATAGAAACATAGTAAATGGATGTAAGTACCAGATATAGTGTATGTGAAAGAGGAGGGTCTGAGGAAGGACATTTAGAACAAAAATAGAGAGGCAAAGCATTAATGGGACAAAGAAATGTGGTATTATCTGTTGAAGATATTTTATAGTTTTATCAACTGGACTAGGGATAAATGTTCACAATTTGAAATATTCACTTTGTAAGCTAAATAATGTGATTGGATGTGTAAGAGAAGATGAAATAAAAAATGTAAATGAAAGAAAAATATAAAATAAAATAAACATTAAAAAAAAGAAATTAAATAGACTCCATGTGCCCTTTATCAAATTTCTCCTAATGGTAATATCTATATAGTGCAAAATAAAATTTTTTTTGGAGAGGTTTTCGCTATAGGGTGTGTGCGCTCGCCAGAAAGAGAGAGAGAGATAGAGAGACAAAAAGTAAGAAATCATCCCCCCAGGGGAGATGGTCACACCACAATTCCCCCTCCTCCATTCTCCTCTCACGATCTTAGGCACACATGCACATACGCCCAGCATGAGTCCAAGCCACCGGGTCCGGGACTCGAACTGTGGTCGGCTACATGGGAGTTCAGCGACATAGCCATTATGCTTACTGCTGGTCCTATAAAATAAATTTTTAAAAATATTTTTAAAGAAACAAAAGTTACAATTCACTATCACCATCAGGGTATGGACATTGATACAACATACCAATCTTATACAGATTTCTCCCATTTTATTTTTATTTATATGTGCGTATGTGTATTTAGTTCTATGTATTTTTTTGATATATATATATATATATATATATATATACATTTAAACAGCCTTGGTTCACAGAAAAAAAATGAATAGAAAGTACAGAGAGTTGCCATAGCTCTCATCCCCACCAGAGGCAGACTCCCCCACTATCAGCATCCTGCACCACAGTGACCCATTTGTTACAATGGAAGGACCTGCAGTGACACATCGTTATCACTTAAGGTCCACAGTTTACATTAGTGCTCATTCTTGGTGTGCTGTCCATGTGATGGGTTTCAAGAAATGTATTGTGCCATATATCCATCTTATAATACCATACACAACAGTTTCACTGCTCTAAAACCATCTCTGCTCCAGTCAGTCCATCCCTTTATTCCCCCCTCTGAGTAATAACCAGTCATTTTAATCTTCCCAGTTTAGCCTTTTCCAGAATATCATGTAGTAGGAATCGTATAGTAAATAGCCTTTCTTTTTTTTTCTTTTTTTGGAGAGTTTTTTTTTTTTTTTTTTTTTTTTTTTTTTTTTTTTTTTTTTTTTTTTTTTTTTTTTTGCTATAGGGCATATGTGCTCACCAGTCAGACAGAGAGAGACAGAGAGACAGAAAGCGAGAAATCACCCCTCAAGGGGGATGGCCATGCAGCAATCCCTTCTCCTCCATTCTCCTCTTGGGATCTTGGGCACGCACGCACACGCGCCCGGTGTGAGTTTAAGCCACCGGTCCAGGACTCGAACCGCGCAGTCAACTACGTGGGAGTCCAGCGACATAGCCATTACACTAACTGCTGGTCCCCGTAAATAGCCTTTCTAGACTGGCTACTTTTACTTAGTAGTCCATTTTTTATTATTTTGCCAAAGTGTGCATGTAAATGAGAAATTGAGAGAGAAAGCCAGAGACAGACAACTCCCTCCAGTGGAACTTGGTCATATGAAACATGTTTTTCCCTGCTGTTCTCTATCCCATCAGTATCCTCAGCACAAGTGCACGTGCCTAGCATGTTTTTAAGCCCCTCAGGGGCAGGATTTAAGCAGTGGCCAGTCATAAGGGTCCTGGATCCCTCTGCATAGCATTTATCGGCTGCACTACGGGCTGGTCAAGTAATATGTGCTTACATTCCCTTCATGTCTTTCATGGGTTGATAGCTCTTTTGACTTTTGTGTTCAATAGTTACTTGTTTTGATGTACCACAGATTATTTATACACTCACCCATTGAAAGACATCTTGGTTCCTTCCAAGTTTTAGCAATTATGAATAAAGTTGCTATAAACATCCATGTGCATGTTTTTTGTGTGGATGTAAGTTTTCATCTCAGTTGGATAAATACCAAGGAGCACAATTGTTAGATCTTTTGTTTAAAGTGCATTCGGTTTTGTAAGAAACTGCCCAATTGTCTTCCAAAGTACCTGAAATTTTGTATTCCCACCTGAATGAATGAGTTCCAGCTGCTCCACACACTCACTAGCATTTAGCATTTGTCAGCGTTTTGGATTTGAGCCATTCTAATAGTTGTGAGTAGTGGTAACTTACTGTTATACAAATTTGCAATTCCAGATGATATCCAGCATCTTTTAGTATGCTAATTTTCCATCTGTATATCTCCTTTGGTGAGGTGCCCATTCAGGTCTTTTATCCATTCTTAAAATCAGGTTGTTCATTTTCTAATTCTTGAGTTTTAAGAAATCTTTGTGGGCCAGCAGGTGGCAAGGTAGTTTAGGCACTGGACTCCCACATGGACAACTGCAGTTCAAGCCCTAAACCTGGTAGCTTGCTTTCTCACTCCTCCTCTCTCTCTCTCTCTCTCTCTCTCTCTCTCTCTCTCTCTCTCTATCTCTTTCTGGTGAGCACATATTCCTAATAGTAAGCTTAAAATAATAATAATAAATAATAAATAAACTTTAAAAAGAGAGATTTTATACATATCAGATGACTGTTCTTTATTGATATGCCCTTTGCACATATCCCAGTCAGGGGCTTGAGTTCTACGTAATCTTAATCACATAGATAGGTTCATGTATCTACTAACATAGACAAGATACTAGAAGTTCCATCACTGCAGTGATCCTTAAGGACTGTATTTCTACAATCATATCCTCCTGTCTCTTTCCCCATTTCTCCTTCTTTTCTCCATTTCTATAATTGTATTCATTTCAAGAATGTTTTATAGATGGAATTATACTATGTATAACTTTTGAATATCAATCTGTTTCACTCAGTATAACTCTCTGGAGATTCATCCAGATTGTTGTGTGTATCAATAGTTCATTCCTTGTTATTGCTGTGTACTATGTTATAGTGTAAACATACTACAATTTGTTTAACCATTTACCTGTTGAAGGACATCTGAGTTGCTTCTAGTCTTTGGCTATTACAGATAAAGCTGCATGAATACTAATGTACAGGATTTTGTGTGAACCCATAGTTTAACTTATCTGGTATAAATATCCAACAGTGCAATTTCTGGGCCATATAGTAATTGCAGGTTTGGTTTTATGAGAAACTACCAAACTGTGGAGTGGCTGTATATTTTTACATTCTCAGCAGTAATGTATTAATACAAGGGGTCTTCAAAAAATTTGTTTCCATGCATATCATCAAAAAACTATTCAAAACTATTCATCAATTTCAAAACTTTTTCTGTACCAAAATAAACTTATACTTTAATTCCATTTTCACTCATATGAATGATCCAGTTTCTTGAAATTATTCTTGGTATTTGTTGTTGCTATTAATTTAAGTCACATTTATAGGTGGTAGTGATATCTCATTGCATTTTTGTTTGTGTGTTTTTGTTGAGGTGTTTTGTTTTGTTTTGTTTTGTTTTGTTTTTCTATAGGGTGCTTGTACTCACCGGAGAGACAGAGAGACAGAAAGTGAGAAATCATCCCCCAGGGAATGACCACACTGCAATTCCTTCTCTATTCCCCTCTTAAGATTTTAGGCATGCATGCACATTCACCCAGTGTAAGTTTCAAGCCTCTGGTTCTGGGACTCAAACATCAGTTGGACATGGAGGAGTCCAGTGATGGAACCACTATGCCATCTGCTGGTCCCTCTCATTATGGTTTTACTTTGTGTTCTCCAAGTGGCTACTAATGTTGAACATATTCTCCTGTACTTATCGGATGTCTATAACCTGTCAATCAAATGTCTGCTTATGTATTTTGCTCATTTTCTAATAAAATTGTGCTCTTTTATTAATATAGTTGTTGAGTTTTTAGACTCCTTTATAAAATTCATATAAATCAACTATCTGATAAGTGGTTTATAAATATTTTTTCTCACTATGTAACTTGGTTTTTATCTTCATAATAGGACCTTTAATAGAACAAAAGCTTTTAATTTTGATGAAGTCAGATTTATCCTTTAATTTTATTATTTTTTAAAATATTTTTTGCCATAGGGTATATGTCCTCTCCAGAGAGAGAGAGAGAAAATAAGAAATCACCCTTCAGGGGTAATGGCTATACTGTAATCCCTTCTCCTCTTGGGATTTTCGGAGTGCACACATGTGTCTGTTGTGATTTTCAAGCCACTGGGTTCAGGACTCGAACTACAGAGTTAGACATGTGGGATCCAGCACCTTAACCACCACACCACCTGCTGGCCCCTCAATATTTATTTTTATGTCATGAATAATCTATGGTGAGTTAACTTTGTCATAGGGCTCACACACTTGCCAGAGAGGGAAAGTGAGAAATCACTCCACAGGGGATGGCCATGCTGAGATTCCTTCCTCTGTTCTCCTTTCATGATTTTGGGCATGCATGCATGCATGTACCTGCCATGATTCTCAAGCCACCAGGTCCAGGACTCAAACTGTAAGAATAAATTTAAATTGTGCCTTTTTGCTCTGTAAAGATAAAATTTAACCTTTGCTATTACCGGTGATGCCCTTGTGATAAACTGCCCCAACAGACTTACTTACGCAAACCTCCAGGAACTGAGCAAATGGAGTGTGGACAAGGAACTAGAAAGATAACTCATGCACCTGTGTCGCAAGAGCTGCCGCTCTTCCCCCCAGAAATGAACTACCCGTTAAACTTCCGCACACCTTCTCCTGCTTATAAAAAGACCTATAACCCTAAAAACGGGGTCCTCGCTCGGGCCTGCTGAGTCAGGTGTTTGCTTGGACCCCAGCCGGCTGGAAAAATAAAACCTCTTGCATTTTGCATCAAGAACCGCCTCTTGTGGTTGATTGGGCGTTGCGTATCTTCTGGACAGAAAGCACGGCGAACCAGGTGGCCAGCAGCCTTTCAAAACCATAGCTGACCATGAGAGAATCCAGCATCTTATCCCCTGTGCCACCTACCAGGCCTGCCAATCTCTCTACCTTTCAGTTCATGTATTTAAACCATTTAAATTTAAGGTAATTTTTATATGTTAGAACTTAAGTCTTGTCAGAGTCCACCCCAGGGGTTGGCTCTAGCTGAATCATGATTAGGAGGCTGCTGGTGAGGAAGAGAAAGAGGACTAGAAAGAGGAAGCCCTTCATCTTGATAGAACCTGGAAATTGCAAAGAATGAGACAAAGAGACAGAGTAGAAGTAGACACAGGTAGCCTGAGCCGCTGCTTGAGCCACCCAGACAAACTGGGCATCTTTATTTATAGTATAAGGAGACACTACACATGTATATTTTATGACACTTCATAGATTCGTTGCTAGGTTACAGACAATAAAAAGCAGGTAACAAATCTATAAGGGTTTAGTCATACTGGGCCAGGTGTATCCCTTGGTGATAATCCCATCAAGAGAAAGTCCCATTATCTTCTTTTCTGATGCAGAGAAGTCTAGCTGTAGGTGTGGGGAAGAAAGTTAAAGAACTTTTCCATAAGGAGTGCACCACCACACCCAGAGAAGGCTAAAAAACCTTTCAGATGCAGAGCAGGGATTGGACCTTGCTAATTGGGGTTAAGATATCTTTTGACTTCCATCAGATGTGTCTGTTGGAACGCCCCTAGCAATTTCCACCCTTTGCTCTCTCTGCAGTGAGGGTCAAGGAAAGGACAAGTTACAAGATTCTGCCAAAGCCCAAAAAGACAGGTGGTGTTTGCTCAGAGCATGTCCCCACACCTCAGGTTCTCTCTCTAAACGTGTCCCCACATGGTCTATCATTTTGTAAGTTGCTTCTTCCATTTCTTGTACCTGTGTTTCTTTTCTCTTGCCTCCTTATGAATTACAATTTTAAGCATTCCATCCTATTTCAATAGTATTTTAAGTGTATCTCTTTGTGTATTTGATTAGCGATTGTTCTATAGTTTTCACTGTGAAAGGATCACAGATTGTTGAGAATAATATGGATTCAAAGGTGAAAATATTAGAGAAACAGAAACCAGTTGAAAGGCTATTGAGGTAATTATACGAGTCTGTGATGCTTTCTTTAAGTGCTGCTGTTGGTGCAAGTCTCCAAGGAAGCATATTCATGCTTCTCAAGCAGACATGCCCGTCTCCACTCAGGACTGCCTGAGTCCTAAAGTCCAGTAGGCACGACACTGTGGGAGAAACTTCAGATGCAGTATGAAGAGACTTGCCTTATTGTAGGGGTAGTGCTTCCATCTTGAAGAAGACCTTCCCTAATTCCTGGCCATCTTCCAGCCACCCCTTCTCACCATCCTGCCTCAACTAAACTTTTAGAAAAAGTTCTGTACTTTTGTCTCTGCTTTGACCTTCCTTTTATAATCCCTGTTACTACTTCACTGCAAACTCTGCTTTGTCTTTGCTGCCCCTTAAACTGCTCTCTGTGTGATCAATAAGCTCTGTGTTTCTGTAGCCAATGCACATTTTTGATTCATATGTTATTAGTGTTTTTACATGATTTGATAATGTTGACCAGTTTTTATTAATGGAAAATTTAATTTTCCTTTCCTTGGTGTTCATGACACTGCGCTCTTCTGCTTTTTCTTTACCAAGAAAGTTCCCCCAGTCCATTGCTTTGCCACCACCAAAATCCTGATGATAGACTTTAGCATCTTATCTTTCTCTTTTCATACAGTCTCTTGGTGGCCTTGCCCATCCCCACACTACCATCCATATGCAGAAGACTCCCAGATGTCTATGTCCACTCTTAATCCCTCATCTACACTATCCCACTATATGTAAGAGGTGTTTACTTAGACTTCATTTGGCTCCTCAATATTTCTAAACCCATTCCTTTCTCAGTTTCCTCTCTTGGCGTTTGGCATGTGTACCTGCTCAGTTAACTAAGCCAGAAGTCTAAGAATTAGCCCCGATACCTTATTCTCTCTCCTCGGTCCTTCCCCTACCACACAATACAAATCCAGTCTGACTTGTATCTAGTTTCCATCTTCAGCATCTCTTATTGATTCTGATCATTTCTTTTCTTCATCCCAACCATCGCTATTTCAGTTCAGGCCTCTGTTATTTCAACAACTTCCCAACTGATCTCCTTTCTGTCATGCTCCTTCTAATCTAGTCTCTACCTTGTAGTTGTGATAGTATTTCTAAGACCCAAACTATATCATGGCACAGGTAAAAAGAACAACTACCCTGGTTTGCCTGGAACAGAGGGGGTTTCCTGAAACAAGACTTTCAGTGACAGAACAGGGACAGCCCCAGGAAAACCAGCACCTTTAGTCGCTTTAGCTTGAGTGTCCCTTTATAGCTTCCCTTTGTCATTAGGATAAAGGGTATATATACTAATATGGATTTTTTATTTTTTTGGTCAAAGGGTATGTGCACTCACCAGAGAGAGACAGAGACACAGGGGAAGGGAGAGGAGAAAGCACTCCCCCATGAAGAACGGTCAAACGACAATTCCTTCTTTTCCACTGCTCCCTCTTTTTGGATTTTGAGCATGCAAGCACATGTGGCCAGTGTGTTTTTCAGGCTATTTGGTCTGGAACTCTGCTCAGTTGGCTATGTGGGATCCGACTGTCTTAAACGCCAGGTTGTAGAGCTGGTTATTGATTTTAAGGGCAAGTTAATCCTTTTCTTAATTTGCATGCCTATATCTTATTCTGTGCCCCAAATTCACTCTTACTTCTTCTCTAAGCCTAAAATCCTCTCTGTATTAGATACTGGCATGTGCTCTTCTCTATGGGTAAATTATTATTTCTCACCCCTTTCACCCAGTGAATTCTTTTCCATCTTTCATTCTGTCATTTTCTAGAAACCACCTGCGATTCCTAAGATTGAACTACTGTGTCATTCCAATGTTCACCCATTTTACCCCCAACTCCTCCTATTAAATGTTTATCCATTTACCCCCCAACTCCTCCTAATGGGACCAACCACCTGCATTTGTAATTGCTCACTCCCTTGCCTGTTCTTCCCATTATCTTATAAATTCCTTGAGAGCAGGAACCATTCTTACTATTTTCTGAGTACCCAAGCCTTCATAAAGTGAGTGCCTAACCTCTCATAGAGTGACCGAAACCTAGTAGAACCTCGAGAAATACCTACAGACTGAATGAATAAATTAATTCAATGAGAAATATTTGAGCCTTAAAAGGGCAAATTGTGGGGAGGGGTGAAGAGAAAAGGATAGAGAAAGATACCAAGAGAACAATAGAGAGGCAGGACGTTAGTGAGAAACAGATATGGCTTATTACCTGTTGATGATGACATGTATAGTATTCTCAACTGGATTGGTCTGAGAAGTATTTCATGATGGGTAAAGTCTTTTTACAAGCAAAATGAGAAATAGTGATTGACTGTTTTAAAAAATAATTAGAATAATAATAATAATGATTGGGAAAAACATAGAAAAGATATTGAATGATGAAGTGGGGAGATTAATGTCTCTGTATTGACTGACATGCATGGCATTCCCTTTTGGAAAAGCAGTGTAATACACTGTAATGTTATATGTAATCCAATGTAATATAAAGAAGATTATGATGATAATAAAAATTTTTAAAAATTTAAAAAGGGCAAATTGCTTTCCAAAACACAGTCTGTTTATTACCATAGATATTACCAAAGTGTTTCAATACCATGATACAACAAATAAAAATTTAAATATTAATAATTTAAAACCACATTTTCAGTATAAGTTTTTTTTCCTCTCTCCTTTTTTTTTTTTTTTTTTTTTTTTTAGTAAATTGCATGAGAAATAGGCAATAAAAAACAAAAGAAACATTAATTGGGATGCTTATTATACATAAGAGTACTGTGTGTGCTATTTCAGGATTTTAAAAAATTCTGTTGTGATCTTATATGAACAGAAGAGAACCAGAATATTGCTGCAGAAACTATGCCAGGGCATCAAGCTGTTACTTTAACTCAGAAGGCACTACGGATTAATCACTTCAGTATCTAAAACGAACCCTGGTTTTGATTTCCCTCAGGTTTCAAAGGTAACAAACCAAATCTCTTATTTTTATGTTCCAAGGAAATATAACTGAACTCACAGTACTCCCATAACTCCAAAAAGTGGCCCAGCCACTGTTGTTGCTGAAACCTTTATGTGTGGATTTTAACCCAGAGGAAACATTTTTGGACAAGTGTGGGTGAGGGCTTTCTGCACAGGATTCCACACTCTAAGTGCTAACATGCGGGATGACAGTGAGGCATGGGAATCAGTATTCTAGGCACTATTGCTGTGTAAAAAATAATGTGTGACTGCTTCCCAAGCAAAACAAATCATCAAGCCAGATCACCTCTGTCTTTCTGTCAAAAACATAAATGTACTAAAATTATTTAAAGAAAAAGTATTGGTTCCCCCCACCACCCCATTTTAGAACTACCATCTGCGTTATCAATAATCTGGTTCTTGTTTTTGTTAGGTGAAATTTTAAGGGACAGGAATTTATTCTGTAAAATATGATAAAAAAGAACACTAGTGGTACAGTTTCAACAATGACCCTCTTGAATTTTCCAACAGATGATTTTCACAAGAACCACAAGATGGCATTGTCTACTATGGGACTGTGTTCTGACACTCAGTAAGAATTGACAGCAGAGAATGGAGACAAAGTTATTTCATATTTCTCACTTTACTTGGGAGCTGTACCACCTTTCTACATCAGCGTTATTCACTGTGTTGTGTGGACAGGTTAAGTGCTGGGTTATGAAGAAAAAGTGATTGGAAATGAGTCTTGGATTTCCTCAAGAAGAGCACTGAAGGGCTATGATGAAATAGAGCGTAGTAAGTTAGTGGGAAAAGATGGGTGTTTGCACCTGCCACATGAAGACTAAAAGATTGAGCTTGTATTTATACAGCAAGGCAAAGAATTTAAACCTAATGCAGTTGTTGTGGTCCAAGCATTCAGATAATTGTTTAGGTTACTCATATCCCAAATATCTTATTCTTTCCCATTGGTATCATATATTATCTATCTCCACTCACAATGTCATAACTAAATTTTCACCATAGTGGATATAGGATAAAACGGAGGCTTTCATATCTCAAGTTTGCAGGAATGATACCATAAAAGAAAGCAAAAGGAATAAATTCATAGTAACTGCCAACACTGAAGCTTGCACTTTTTTGAAGTTGCTTAATTTAATCCTCACAACAACTAACCCCAGTGTAGTAGTATTGCAGGTGAGGCAATTGAGGCTCAGAAAGGCTAAGAAACTAGCCCAATCCCATAAAATGGCATGCTTACAATTTAACCTCACATCAGTCCAACCGCAAAGCCCAAGGGCTTTGCACTATACCATTCCACCTTCAACTAGAAAGCACTGTGTAACTAAGCACACCTGAAACAAATATCTTAGTTGTATCTTTAGCCTCACTGCACCTATTTGTACAGGGGTGTGGTCACAGGCTGTAATACCCACAGGCATTATAGGAAGAAGTATGTCTTTCCCATGATGTTCTTCAGTGTTCTGGCTGAGATGTCTGATCAATATAATACATAGGGCAATTGATTAATTTTACTTTTCCTCACGATGGCTTGGAAATTGGATTACATCTACCATGTTGATTTTATAACCCTGTGTTATGAACCATGTTCTCAGTTTTCTCTGTGTCACATGCATGTTCAGTGCTATATAGGAGTTTGCAGTTAGAGGGTTTAGAACATGGTGTAAATACATGCTTTTATGTAAAAATCTGTTGGCTCAAGTTGGCAATCTTATGTACCTGACACCTAGATGTAAAGATGCATAAGATAAAATTCCTGTCTTCAAGGAGCTTAAAATCTAGTGAGGGAAACAGACACATTAAGAAATATAATTTCAGCATAATTTGGCAAGTGTGTTGAAGATGCAGAGGTAGACATTAGAAGCTAGATGAACATAGGGAAGGACATTTATTCCATGTTGAGCACACAAGAAAGGTCTTCTAAAGGATATGATGTATCAGAGCAATTTTGAAGGATGACTTAAAGGCCATTGGTAAGAAAAGACTGTCTTTACCCTTCTACTCTTCCATAGAAACCTGCTTGTTTGGGAAACCTTCACCAAGTCTCAGATGCTGAGTATCAGATACTGATGTGGGAGTATACGCTAGTTATTCTTCATTTCCTCCCTTACCAAATGATTGTCTTTCTCTTCTCTGAGAGGCTAACTACTAGAGACCACATCCTCTGGGCTCCATTGCCTTGGGCTTCAATTGGTTTGATCAATAGGGAGGCACTACCAGAAGATATCATTACCAGGAGAAAGAGAGAAAGAGGCACTTATAACTTACACTCCTTCTGATCTGTTGCAATTATGCTAGTCATTGCATCTTCCTATGATTGTAGCTTCTGTTGAGGATTCTCTTCCTTTGCAGCTGTAGCTCTCAACTAAGCTCCAGGAAAACCATTTCCACCCAACTTGTTATTAATGACTGGAAGCCTCATACTTCTTTTTGGGTTTCCTTAACCCTACACATACCTTCAATTTTTTTTTTTTCATAATTCCCATACATGCCATGTGTTTTAGTGGAACCCTGACTGATGAAGACGGGAGAAGGAAGAGTTTAAATAACTCAAGCTTCATCTTTGATAGCCTCACAAACTACAAGAACTGTGCGGAAGCAAATTTGATGTCTAGCAGATTGAGCAATCGTAGGCAAAGTCCTAGTGTACTTCAGAGTTTCTGTGAAAGTTGGGTATTGTAACAGCTGCCCTTCTATGGTTAGAATGAATGAGATGTAATTCAGTCGAGCAAGTATTTGATGAGTTCCTAGTATGTGCTAGCACTTTGTTGAAGTGGAGGGAACGGAGATAAAGAGCAATCTTTTCTCTTAATAAGCTCATAGTCTAGAAGAAAAGATAGAGAAATAAGTCTACAATTTCAGAAGAGACATAATGAGTTGCTAAAGAAGAAAGAATCCTTCGTTCAACTTAGGGAGAGGTGGTAATTATTCTGGATAGCTTTGATTTGCTATGGTAACAAGCCGACCCTTAATACTAAGGGAGCTAACAAAATTTCTCTCTCACATGAAGCCTGATGAATATTGGGCAACTTTTCTGTAGTATACCATTTGAAACATGTTCCTTTAAGATTCCATGGCAGAGAGAAAGAAGAATGGAAGTACTTTTTTAAGGCTTTCTCCATAGAGGACATGTACTCACCAGAGAGAAATAAAGAGGTAATAAGAGGAAAGTGAGAAGTCACCCCCTCTAGAAGATGACCATGCTGCAATCCTGTCTCCTCCATTTTCCTGCTGGGCTTCTGGGCATGCACACACACACACACGCCTGGCATGATTTTCAAGCCACTGGGTCCAGGACTCAAACTATAGTTAGCCATGTGGGAGTCCAGCACCTTAACCACTATACTTCTTACAGGCCCTAGCACACTGACTTTTAATGATGTTGGTCCATAAATAACAAAGTTCTGCTCACAGCCCAAATTTTTGCCTCACTGACTAACTTCTGCCACAAACATTCACAGAGGGAATTTTGGAGAGAGTGAGAGCAAATTTGGTCTTCAATAATAATAAAGAATTAACTTGACGCTGTGAGGGAGGGTATTCCCACCAAAGAGAATGCTAGGTCTTCATAAGACCACAGTGTTAACCACCAGTCACCCTATCTGCCATAAATGATCAAGTAGGAAATAGCTAAAGATACAGATCTCTGAAAATAGACAGGTAAACCAATTTGGAAATTGTAGAGTCTTTAAATATTAAAACTATTTGGTTGTCATGTACTACATGTATACTTAGAAAAACCATATTGTGGGACCAGCAGATGGCGTAATGGCTACATTGCTAGACTCTCATGTAGTTGACCACGATTCGAGTTCCAGACCCGGTGACTTAAACGCATGCCGGAAGCATGTGTGTCTGTGCCCAAGATCCCGAGAGGAGAATGGAAGAGAAGAGATTGTAGCATGACCATCCCCTCTGAGAGGTGATTTCTCACTTTCTGTCTCACCAGCAAGCACATGTCCCCTATAGCAAAAATTTCTCTCTCTCTCTTTCTCTCTCTCTCTCAAAAAGAAAAAAAAAAAAAAGAATTACCCAGTATAGCTCCTAATTTTATAATCAGACCTGGAGCCTCTGTCCTGCTGTCTGTAAATAATGACACACTTAAAGATTTATGAAGCCGGGACCAGCAGTTAGCGTAATGGCTATGTCGCTGGACTCCCACAGTCGACCGTGGTTCGAGTCCCGGACCCGGTGGCTTCAACTCACACCGGGCGCGTGTGCGTGCGTGCCCAAGATCCCGAGAGGAGAATGGAAGAGAAGGGATTGTGGCGTGGCCATCCCCCCTGGGGGGTGATTTCTTGCTTTCTATCTCTCTGTCTGTCTCTCTCTGTCTGGCGAGCTCACGTGCCCAATAGCAAAAATCTCTCCAAAAAAAAAAAAAAAATTATGAAGCCTAGATTGATATACATTGGGTTGTCAAAAAAGTCAAGACATGTTTTTCTATTTAAAAATGTCTCATGACTTTTCCAATGACCCAATAAATGAGTAGAGAATTATGCCCCAACTAAAGGCATGACCATTACACAGCTCTAACCAGTTTTTAGCCAAAAAGAATATAAGGTAAGGCAGGGTTGCAGTTCTTCAGTGTTTCAAGAGAAACCTGAACCTCAGATTCTTGGAGCTGTTCAGTTTTTCAATGCCAGTTTAATTAGAAACAAAACAAGACTCCTGAGTGTGTTGGAGCTCGCTCATACAACTCCAGTTCAAGATTTTTGCTCTAGGTTATCTTTCTCTGCTCTGGAACTATTCAGCAAACTCCCTGGAATATAATTGGTCATTTAAAATGCTTGTTGAATGAATAGCTATAGGAGTGAACTGAACCTGTCTCTGCCTTCAAGGATTTTCAGTTAAGTCAGGAAAAAAACTAGATAATTAATGATGCTATAAAAGGGCTCTGGTTAAAATATAAGAAAAGCACAGAGAAGGGGTTCTGAAATCAAACTGGACTCTTCCAAGAATAGTTTTATAAAAATAGCCCTCACTAGCAGAGAATAAATAAAAGAGAAGATTTTTATTCATACAGTGGAATGCTGTACCAAAGTGATGTTGAATGAATTACATTTACAAGTATCAAAATGGACAAGTGTCAATAAAAAAAAGAGAGCGAGAGAGAGAAGAAATAACAAGTCATAAAAGGATTCATAGAGAATAAAACCACTTATGTAAAAATTTTAAAAGCACAATATAATGTTACATATAAATACACACACACACATGTTGTAGAATAAAAAAAAGTGCTGAAATATCTGCCAAATTCAAAATGGCTTTTATCTCTAGAGCGGGAGGAAATATTGGAAGAGGTGCACTGGGGCTTTAGTTACATTTGTAATATGATATTTTCCTATAATAAAAAATATTTAAAATAGACACATAAATGAGAGGTTTCTAAAAGGTTCACAAAAAATAAATATGAGGAAAATCTACATGGATTTTGAAAATTTTTTGAATCCAAACTTTAATTTCATCTTTTCAAGAACTTTTTGAAATACCCTCTTCCATGTTGTTATCCATTATGGCTGAGTGGTAGGTACACTAATGTCTTTATATTTGTTCTCTATATTCAATATATATAAAATATTATGCAATTAAAGGTAAAACATATGATACCCTGTAAAATATAGGGAGAAAGAAGTTATGTTAATTCTGAGATCCTGGGAACTATTCTTCAAGGGTGATAATGCTAAAAGACTACTTAGTGAAATGCTGACTTTCACCAAGTAGGTCTGATATACTTGGCGTTTCCTATTCAGATTGTCACACTGACATAGTCACCTTCACTTTTTCCAGTCCCTCCCTGTTTCCCTATATACTCAGCTTCTTCCAGGCAATGAATCTGGTCACTGGTGACACTGAAGCTCGGGCAAAGCCAGTTCCCAACGTAGACATGGACACATTAACACTCAAGGGAAGAAATTAGGACCTTTACAAAGGATGTATTGTAGAACATACTCAAGGGAAGGAAGGAGATATATAATAAAAAGAATAGCCTTAAGAACTACCCAGTATAGTTCCTAATTTTACAAAGAGGAAATCCTCAAAGAGAAGACAGACTTTTCTCAATTGTGATCATGAATAACCATAACTCAGTGGTGATAATTAGCTAATTTATGGTAAGCCCTGGACATTGGAGAAGTCTTGTGCTTCTAATCCAGGAATCTTCACTGCTACACCAATGCCACTATCAGAATTTTTGAGCTAGCAAAGAACCTCAAATTAGAGAAACTATATGAAAGAATTTGTACCATAAAATAACCTGGATTTTTCCAGCCCAGCATTATAACCAGTAGAGATTGCAAAAGAACAACCACAACCAGAGGATTATCTTGAGGAAGACGTTGAAGGAAGAAAAAGGGATGATCTTTGCTATAGATGGTAGATCACAGAATAATTTGTAGGCAGGGCTGAATTGAGAAGTTTATGTGTGACTCGTGTGCTGGAGCTGGGTGTTTGCTTTTCAACAGCTTGAGTAGCTGACATGTAAATATTTTCTCAAAAATATTTAGAAGCATACTGTCTCTGTTGTTAGAGAATCACAAGCAAAATTATAACAAATATTTTGAACATTATCTTTAAAACTCAGTTGTTTGAAATTTTGAAAGTTGTTTATTAACTGTCAAGAACTATGGAGTATGGAAAAAAATTGATATGCAAAGTAAATGTTTGTGGGAAAATCTGAAAATAAATAAATAAATAAATGATTAAAAAAAAGAGAGGGAGAGAGCCTCGAGATCACCAAGTCCATATCCTTTATACTATAAACACAAGAAGTGAGACTTCTAACGATCCTCTCATGGAAAAATGTAAGTTTCCATATCAGCTTTATCCACTTTAAAAACACAATATTTTGACAAAAACTACTGATTTTCTTCTATGCTTAGTTTTCCAGTTTCAAGGATTTTTGTCTTCTCTTGAGCTGTCAGTAGGTTCATGTACCTACTATTTGAACAGAATCCTAACCTGTTTCCCGGCTTTAAGTCTTAAGCAAATTTCTATTAACATTTTTGGATTTGGGTTTATTAAAGCTAAAACTGCTTTTCTTGCAATTAAATGAATAATAAATAAAATCGAAAATAAAAGCATGAAGTTAACAAATCTGAGAATCTTACTCTTGAATATAAAACTGCTAAGTGTGAAATCAATGAGTGAATCTGTGAATCAATAAGTGGAATGGACTCTGAGAATCACTTAGTAACCTAATTTGAGACACTTGAATAATCTCCTTACATATTGTTTACTCTGTTGAGAAACTTTTTCTATCTTTTTTGGGAAAATACTGTCCATTCATTCTTCTGCCACTTTCTTTGAGGGGTCTTTCCTGTTATTCCAACATTGAAACAATCTCCCCTTCTATTTGTTTTCACATGACTTTAACAAGAGAGTAAAATAAAATGTTATGTGATCAATGTTATTATATAGTTTCTCCCAAATGTCAAATTCCTTGGAAACCTGCACTAGGCCTGATTAATGTATGGGGAAAAAAATGCCCATTCAACAAATATTGATTCAATGGATTGAAGGCAGTTAATTATTATTCTCAATGTGCATATATTTCACAGAAACAAGTAGACTTACTCAGTATTATTAATGACTGCAAAATTCTTAGAATTAAGTGTGGCCCATCATGAAACTTCTCATAGAGTGTATCATGAAACAGACTTTAAAGAGCTTTGACAGAACATTCTTCACTCAGTTGTGAGTTGGACAAGTATGGAACAGTGTCCCTGTGAAAGCAGTAAGTTTCCTATTCATTGGAAATGTTTAAAGACAGAATAGACCAAGGTCTGGAAGGGGTGTCTCAGAAGAAATTCAAACACTAGATGAGGGGTTACACTAGAAGTCTTTCAATATTCCTTCTAACTAGGACACCACCTGAGACTCAGTTGGTTATAGAGGGACTAGTCCATAAGTCCATCAGTCCACGGGTCATTCACTCACTAGTAGGAACTTGGGAAGCACAATGTGGGAGATACCAGATGGTAACTTTGAAGAACTCAGCCTGACAGAGAAAACCACTCAGTCCTACAGTCACACAAAGAAAAGGAGCTCACTTATCTTGGGTTGCCCTAATAGGCAGCATGAGGTTGAGGGAATATTCTGTAAATACCATGCCAATGGTAGAAAGAACATTCTAATAGTAAACTAACTCAACATATTTAACAATGGAATGAGCTCTCTTACACAGAAATATTTACTCTTATTCAGGTATTCAAGGAAAGAGATCAAATGATCAATTATTTTAGATGAATTTGGATAGATGTGTATTCTCATTCAAAGACTGGGCTATAATTAGGGTATTTATACATCTCAGTTATCTCAGGACACTTACAGTTTATATTTGTGTCCCTTGCATAATTATTAGTTCTGCTTCATTTTGCTATCAAAAATGCCCCAGTTTGGGGGCAAGGGGGAAACACAATAATAATGTGATTGGACTTATATGGAAAAAAACTGGGTTTCATTCTGATAATTAAACTGATTAAACCCCACCTATCTAACAGTTGAGTATGGAATGGTGTGCACATTTGTGCTTAGGGTCTGGGTTGGCTGAGACTCAGAGTGGATGGCAGTGTGAATGTGAAGACTCTTTTAGGAGTACCTGTCTCTGTCTCTATTGCTATTTCTGACTCTCTCTTGGGAGAAATAAACTTTTTTTAAGAAGTCTCAGATAATTCATATGACAACCCCAGTTATATTAGATGACTCTATCTTTTATTTAATTGGCAGAGGATGTGCACACTGGCCAGAGAAAGAGACAGAAAGAAAGAGAAAGGGAGAAAGCACATGCCAATGAGGCAGAGTCATAACACAATCCCTTCTCTTCCATTTCTGCATGCTGTTGGAGTTTGGGGGACACGTGCCCATGGATCCAGTGTGTTCCTCACATCACCATGGCTAGCATTTACAATGCAGTCAGTCATATAAGATCTGGCTCCCTCAACCACCACGCTATAGGATTGGCCCTCAAAAATCCCCTTCAACTTTTCTAATATTGCTCAATATTTTGGGTAGGGGTAGAGGCAAGAACTAGCATAGCAAATGGGCTAGAGAGGGAGATTATAGATTGAAGGAGACATCTCCCCCAGGTCCTCCTGGCTTATTTCTTCTGTCTCACAACTCCAACTATCACTATTCAAGAGGGATCTTCAAAAAGTTCACAGAAAATGCATATTAGGAAGAAACTATGTGTGAATTTCAACATTTTTTTGCACCAAAATAAACTTCAATTCTACTTTCTATGAACTTTTGAAGTTCCCTCATATGGCAAAACAAACAATGGGGCCAGTAGTTGGCATAATGGCTATGTTGCTGGACTCCCATGTAGTCGACCACGTTTCGAGTCCCGGATCCGGTGGCTTAAACTCACGCCGGGTGCGTGTGCGTGCGTGCCCAAGATCCCGAGAGGAGAATGGAG
This sequence comes from Tupaia tana, assembly GCA_026018925.1. Lineage (NCBI taxonomy): Eukaryota > Metazoa > Chordata > Mammalia > Scandentia > Tupaiidae > Tupaia > Tupaia tana. Next base: position 34,915,682 of record JAKSZU010000013.1, on the reverse strand, counting down.
GAGAAGGGATTGTGGCGTGACCATCCCCCCAGGGGGTGATTTCTCGCTTTCCGTCTCTCTGTCCCTCTCTTTCTGGCAAGTGCACACACCCTATAGCAAAAACCTCTCCAAAACAAAACAAAAAACAAACAAAAACCCTCAAAAAAATGTATCTAGTTCTAACCTCCCTACTAAATCCTACTTTCTCCTGCCCCATGTTGAGCAGTGCTTTGATGTCTATAGACATCTCTATTGCAACACCGTTTGCATAGCTTGAGGGAAAATGCTGTAAGAGTTCATTATGGGTACCTTTCCTAATGATTCAAGTATTTCATAATGAAATGCTTGTGGATATCATGATAAAATCAAATATTATATACATGTGTTCATATTATGCACTGATTTATAACAATTCCTATAAAGCTTCTTAATCTAATCACAGAACCAATACCTTGTATAAAGAGAATATTGTATGGTAAGTCTCACGCTCTAATAAAAGACTACCTTTCTTAGGCTAGTGCTAATACTATTTGCCTTCTCAATTAATACTTAAATGATAATAGGGTCTTCAAATGGGAAAGTGTGTTTGAAACATATTTTCCTGTCTCAGTAACATTATTGCACATCAGTGCTGATGAAGGGTCACTGACTTTAACACATACCTATGCAAAACCTTGTCATAGCTATCTGTACAGTACCCAGGGAATAATTTGAAAATGTCTATCGTAAAAAATGCTAGTAGCCACAGCTTAACAAACTCTTTTGAGAATCCCTAGAAATTCATGAGGTAAAGAGTCAGAAACTGGGCTGACTTGGTATGCATGCATTCAGCACCATGGGGTGTCGTTTGCTATCATCCCTTGTCCCAGAGAGCTCAAAATTTCAGGGGCACACAGAGTTGCCAAGCCCCGACTGTTAAAATGCCTGAGGTTTAAAACCCAATACCAGATTGTATGGTCCTAGAACCTACAACATCCAAGGTCACCAGAGTGCTTATTAGAAATGCAGAAGAGACATTGTATGTCCCCACTTAATATATACCGAGTGTCTGCACTCTAAATGTGTATATATATATATATATACATATTATATTTGTATATATATATGTATATATATATTTTTGAAACCATTCTGCTTCTGTTGTTAAAAAGTTTTAAAATTATACAAAATTATAAGACAAAAAAAAAAAAAAAAAAAAGAAATGCAGAATTTCGGGTCCTGCCTCAGGCCTGCTGATTCAGCATCTGCATTTTGTCACTATCTTAGGTAATTCATAGACACATTGAAGTATGAGAAACACCAGCTTACCACAGTTATCTACCTGAAGTCTATCAGTCTAGATTTAGGTCTGGACTGTTACACTCACTATGATAATTAAGTTGGAGGATGAAACCAATCATGACCGGCAAAGAGGAGGGGATATTTTAATGGTAAATCATTTGCTCATCCTGTACAAAATCTGCCTCAGTCCTATTCAGTCTCCAAGAATGGACTCCCCTACACCTCCCTCATAGCTTTTAGCTTAAATGGTTGTTCTTTACTCTTACAAAACACCCACAGACGTTTGCCTAGGAAGACCCACTTGATCCATAACTCATAGCCATCTTCCCACCTCCACCTTCCTTTTGAAGATTTGGACAGGGCTTTTCTTAAAAGAAATCAGAAAAGCAGAACCTGGTTCTGTGTTTTTCACACAGCCTGCTTGAGGCTTTCGAAGAGCATGAAATGCAATTAGCACCAATGTGAAATCCACAGTTGTTCATTACGAGGTTATTCAATGCTATTGTTACCTGACCTAGAAGCAGCTGTTGCCAACTAATGTAAATTGTCACTAGGATCTGGAATTATATATACATGTGAAATAAATCTGCCTTTCACATTGGCATGGTAAAGAATGTTTCCCTCCCCTTTCTCAGTCCCCACCGTAGCTTGGTCATGTATAGCCATGGTTGTAGGTCTCACTTTCCTCTACTCAATTCACTTCTTATTTACTTTTTTTCCCCTTGAGATTCTACTCTATTAGGCATTTTTATTTCTGTGACCCGGGATTTTGGCCACTGACAATACAGTAAAGAGGTTAATCTGAGCTGAAATAGATCAGATCTGTTATACTCATTCTGATTTATCTGACTCCTTTGCTGGTTTACCAGCTTGAAATCTTTGGCACTGATTCAGGCCATGCCTCTGGTAGAGAGAATTTTTAAAAATTATTTAAAGGTTGCTCTGTTTTCATTACAGATGATATGGTTGAATCTCAAACTGCCACAAAGTTAAATGCATATACTAAATTTGATAGGTGTTTTCCCCCCCTGGGGTCATAAAAATGGAAACAAAAGCAATTTAAGGCATTATTTTCAAACTTCTGAGACACATACTGGAAAATGTAATAGGGTTTGTTGGACTTATTTTTGTGGTTGGGTGCTGGAGCCCCAAAGGCAGCAGCTGTTTCTTGTGCATGCTCTCAGGCTACCATGACATATACAGATGTGCTGCTGCTGGGCAGAGCGCTGCACTGGCATTCTGCACGGCGGGCCTGAACTCCGGTTCCTCATCAGTGTGAGGAGGTTGAGCTGGCTGACAAGGGAACGGTTCAGTGACCAAAAATACTAAGAGAGAGAGAAATCCTGCCTCGAAGGCAGAGAAGGGAGAAGGTAGGAAAGAGCTCAAGCTGGAAATCCCTGTTCCTGAGGGTAAGCTTTGCCAATCACATGGATTGGCAGGACTTTGGAGGTCATTTTGGACTGCTTGATTATCATAAACACACTGATTTGATGATGATTTTAAGTACGTATTGGTGGAAATTAAGTATACAAGTGTAATGAGTCTAATAGATTCTAAGAGTTTTCTGATAAGATGATACAGTCTTTGCCACTGATGAGTTCGGTTTTTGAATTGCAAGCAGGCATAATACTGGATAATTGAAATTTGAGTTCTATTGATTACAGCATGATTGGCATCCACTGTTTTGCTCAGTGCAGCAGCTGCCTTGAGCAGGCAAGGCCTTAGGTGTCTTCCAGGAGCCTATGAGAGAAAATTCTGGCCTGTGTAATCTGGGTAACAGACTTGTCTCCATAGAGCTTCACTCCTAATCAGAGACAGCCCAACATCATGGGAGCCCTGAATCTCAAAATGCATGGGGCTGGCCTGTGAGGACAATAGGGCATTGATTCCCATATTTCCTTCAAGGACTGGCGTCTTTAGGGAAAAAGGTATCAGCAATTCCTTTGTGACCTTGAACATCCAGTTTCCATAAACCAGTACAGTACCTTATCCTGCCTTGAGCTGCAGAAGCTGGATCTCAGTCTTGACTGCAGGGCAGCACCATGACTCCATCTTTCCCTCATGAAAGAAACCTTGGGAAACAGACATAGGACACATCAACGCCTCGGTTTACCAAAGGCTTTCCTTACTTCCCACAGGTCTAGGGATCTAAGAGCCTGTTGGTCACAAAAGTCCTACTAAATAAATGTTCCACGCTCGTTATGCTGTGTCAAAAGTCCTGTTTCTGGGGGTGGGGGAAGGTATGGGGATAGGAGGCATGCCCAATGTTACTTGCACATACAGTTGGTTTGAATCCACTTGTCTGCCTAACTTCAAAGAAAGCCTTTGTTGACAATTTGTTCCCAGTGTTTTCTCACCTGACCTATAAAGCCACTGGCTGTGGAGACCCCAACAAAGGTGGCGTCAGACATCCTTCACATGTCTTTCATCTCCACTCAGAAGGGACACTTGAATTTTCCATTTTAGAGTCTGGGAGACATAATTGTTAGGGAAAGGACCAATGGACTGTACATTGGCTCTGAGGAGATTATGTGTGTATCAATGTCTCATGAAGGTATTTTGTATTTGTTTGTCTGTAAAGATGAAACCATGTGGGAGGAATAGCTGTTTGTGAGGTTCCCTTCCCAAAATGTTCCTGAGGTCAAATAAAAAGTAAGGTCTTTAAAAGTACCCCTTAATCTAGATTCTCCCATTAGGTTGTAACTAAAAATCTTAAGCACCGTGAATCTGCTTCTTTGTCACTAGTGCTTTTATTAAGTTCATCTCTTTTATGATTTCTTTTTTTTTTTTAAGAGGGTTTGTTTTTTTGGTTTTTGTGTTTTTGTTTTTTGTTTTTGTTTTTGTTTTTTGCTATAGGGTACATGTGCTCATCTTGGGCATGCACGCACACACGCCCAGTGTGAGTTTTAAACCGCCGGGTCCGGGACACGAACCGCAGTTGACTACATGGGAGTCCAGCGACATAGCCATTACGCTAACTGCTGGTCCCGCTCTTTTATGATTTCTACAGGTCCCTACAACTGAATTGTCAAAGTCCTCTCTGAGCAATGTTACCCTAAATGGATAATTTCCAAAGGTTTATTTATAAGTTGATTTTTGGGGGGGAGTCCAAACCCATTCCCCAGAGAAATATGATTAGAAATTATGCCCACGACGCCTCAAGACCTCCTTAAACCTATTTATAATATTCTATGGTTTCAATAAAATAGAGTTGAAAACATCAAAAAAAGAGAAAGAACTTCTCTACTCTGCATATTATTTCCTGATGAAAACACATTTTAATTAGAGGAAGATGTAGAAGCAAGTGGAAGCTTTAATGGCGATGCAAACAATTAGACACTTTCTAAGCTGCAAGATATAATGGCAATTGGAAAATGTCAAAACTTGTGTTATTTACTTGATCTGAGGTGTTAACTAGTCAGGCTTATCAGACCTCATCAGGTTCTTTTTTTCCCTTTTGTACTCTTAATGACAATTGAACAAAGAAAAAGGAAAAAAGTGAGAGGAAAGTTTCTTCTGTGATGTCTTAGGTAAAAGTTGGATAAGACATGGTACAAATATGAGCTACATACAAGACTGGCCAAAAAATAATCCTGAAATGAACCGAGATGTGGTCTAATGGTTGAAAAGCAGAGTACAATCTGTGCACATTCTCCGTAAAAGACAGGCCACTGTGGTAAAGCAGAGGTTCTCAGAGCATGGTTCTCAGACCAGCAGCACTGCTTTCCCACATCACCTGGGAACTTGTGAGAAATGCAAATTATTGGGGCCCGCACCAGACTTATTGAATCACAAAGTCTGGTGTGAGGTTCAACAATCTGTATAATTTTTTTCTCCAGGAAATCCTGCAGGTTACAGACAGAGAAGCACTACTTGTAAAGAAACTCTGAGCTAGTCAGTTTCCCATATTGACCACTAGGTGGCTCTGTTGGTCAGGACAGATTGGTCTAATGAAGAGGATCAGAGCACAGGAGTGATGTCACTCTTAGGAGCCATGTGGATGAGGATGACTTCGTATCATTTGCCTTGACTTTTTTTAAAGTAGGCAGGAATAAACTATAAATAAATCTACTACACTAACTGTCCAACTAAATTTATGTGACATTGCTAGGTTTGGTTTTCATGAGTAGAGTGTGCAAAAATGAAAATATTTATTTATAAGCAGGAAACCCAAGCTATCTATTTTTAAGGTATCTATTTTCTGAACTGTACTGCCAAATATTGTTAGTATTTTAAAAACTTCTATTTAATTTTCTCTAAATTCTAACACTTCAAATTATACCATAAATATACCATGTCATAGCTAGCAAAATTAGAAATTAACCCTAACCTAGTCTTGGAGTCTACTGCATATTTTACCCAGCCTGGCTCTAGATCCATACTTTGGTCCTTGGGTCTACTTTTGGCTTTGCTCTCTTACATGCTCTTCAACTTTTCTCAGTTTGATCTAGTCTTACACTCAACCTCGAGCATTTCCCCTTCCTTGTTCTTACAAAAGCAACTCCACTGGAATCTCCAGGAACAATGCCCAATAGTCAGGTACTGCAGACATTGGCAGCCTAGGCCCACTCCAAAGGAAAAGGCAGCAGGCTCTCCACTGGAGCAGCCTTTGGACCAGAGGATTTTTTGTGTCTATATTGAAGAGATAGGATCACAATTCAAGTATTTCTAATAAAACCCTGTACACTCTCTAAAGAAAAAGCACTATAAAAATTCACGTAGAGGGACCAGCAAGTGGTGTGGTGGTTAAGGTGCTGGACACTCCCACATGGCCGACCATGGTTCAAGTCCCGGACCTGGTGACTTGCTTTCTCACTTTCCCTCTCCCTCTCTTTCTCTTTCTCTCTCTCTCTCTCTCTCTCTCTCTCTCTGTCTCTCTGGTCAAATAAAAAAATAAATGAGTTAATGAATAAATAAAATTAAATAAAATTTTTTTTAAAATTCACGTAGATAGTTTCAATATCTTTTTTTTTTTTTTTTTTTTTGGAGAGGTTTTTGCTATAGGGCGCGTGCGCTCGCCAGACAGACAGAGAGAGACAGAGAGACAGAAAGCGAGAAATCACCCCCCAGGGGGGATGGCCAAGCTGCAATCCCTTCTCCTCCATTCTCCTCTCGGGATCTTGGGCACGCACGCACAAGCACCCGGCGTGAGTTTAAGCCACCGGGTACGGGACTCGAACCGTGGTCGACTATGTGGGAGTCCAGCGACATAGCCATTACGCTAACTGCTGGTCCCTCAATATCTTTTTTTATAGCACCATTTGTTCTTTATTTAAAAAGAAATAAAGGGGCTTTTTACCTAAAGTTATCTAACATAAAGGTTTATTTCAATATAATTGGTTTCCTTTTTAAGTCTATGTATTTTAGCTTAAGCGCTTGAAATATTATTCTAGGGCCAGTCAGGTGGCGTGGAGGTTAAGCTGCTTGATCCAACATGGCTGACTTCATCGTTTGAGTCCCGGACCAAATGGCCACACTGGGTACATGTGTGTGCATGTCCAAAACTCCAAGCAAACAGAGGAGAAGGGATTGAAATGTGGTCATCCTCCCTTTGGGTGATTTCTCATTTTTCCTCTCTCTCTGTTTAACAAGTGCTCATGTCCAATGGCAAAAAATCTACATAAAGCAAACAAACAAATAACAATTATTCTGAGAAGGGCTCTTGGATAGATCTCATCAGACTACCAAAGAACTTCATGCACAATAAAAGTAAAGTACCCTCAATAGTGCTGGGGGACACTACCTCAACATCAGAGAAGCAGTGTTCCTCCTCTGGGCCTCACCAAGGGAAAGAAGAAACCTTCACTCCATGGCAGAAAGTAAACTGAGCCCCTGGCTAAGCTGAACACAGACAGCCATGCTCCCAAATTCACCAAGTGTCTCCGGCCACCAAGGGTGAATGGTTCTAGTCAGTCAGCAAGAACACAGCTACAAAAAACTATCCTAGTTTTCACAGAATCCTAAACAGGGTGAGACACATGGTAGGTACTTAATTGTGTTAATAAATGTGAAGAGCTTTCAAAATGTTCAATAGAGAAATGGAATTAAAGTACAAGTTCATTTTGGTGCAAAAAGATTTTGAAATTCATGCATAGTTTTTTCATAGTACATTATTATTATTATTATTATTATTATTATTATTATTATTGAGCTTTGAAGATCCCTTGAGTTTTCTGACTGAAGGAGAGAGGACTCAACTATGAAAAATGAATATTGGATGCCAAAGTACTGGTCTAACACTTGGGTTCTCCTTATTATGTTGTGTAAGTAAGCAAAATGTACCTCCAGTTTAACAAGCCAAATATGCACTTTAGCCTTACAGCAATAGCTAGGGACAACTGTGATAACGGCAATGTACAAAAAAGCATCTTTGAGTGGGGAGAAGCACTTCCTTTTTCAGGATACATTTAATACCATGGTTGGTTTCATGTCTATAGGCTAATCTTTTTTTTTAAAAAAAGTTATTTATTTTATTTATTATTATTTTTAATGTGCTATAGGGTATGTATGCTCACCAGAGAGAGAGAGAGAGAGAGAGACAAAGTAAGAAAACAAGCTGCCAGGTCTGGGACTTGAACTGCAGTCTACTATGTGGGAATCCAACACCTTAATCATCATGCCACCTCCTGGTCCCACCTATAAGCTAATCGTAAATACATGGAAACAGGAGCAAAGTCTCTCATTCCTGCTAAAACTAGGTCCTGACATTCTTCTAATTTTGGCTAAGAATTTTAGGCCAAGGTTAATAACTAAAAGAAATCCTATTTTCCATACTCTATAGAAAATTAAAATCCTAGACCTTTGCATGACTCAGGAAGTATTGAATTAAAAGTTGCTATGATTCGGGCCAGCAGGTGGTCTGATGGTTAAGGTGTTGGACTCTCATATGTCTGACTGAGGTTTGAATCTTGGACTAGGCAGCTTGCTTTCTTGACTATTTCTCTCTCTCACTCTCTCTCTCTGGTGAGTGTGCATGTCCTATATAGCAAATTAAATAATAATAAATAATTCTTTTAAAAAACTTGCTATGGTTTGGACCAGCAGTTAGTGTAATGGCTATGTTGCTGGACTCCCATGTAGTCAACCACGGTTCGCATCTTGGACCCGGTGGCTTAAAACTCACGCCGGGCGTGTGCTCGCTTCGGCAGCACATATACTAAAATTGGAACGATACAGAGAAGATTAGCATGGCCCCTGCGCAAGGATGACACGCAAATTCGTGAAGCGTTCCATATTTTTTTATATCAGAAAGTGATTTTTTTGTATATTAATTTTATATCCTTTAACATTGGTATAATTGCTTATTAGTTCCAGAATTTTCTGAGTTCATTATTTTGGATTTTCTACATTAAAAATCATGTTACCAGTGAAAAAAAAAAAAAAAAAAAAAAACAAAAAAAAAAAAAACTCACGCCGGGCGTGTGTGTGTGTGTGCCCAAGATCCCAAGAGGAGAATGGAGGAGAAGGGATTGCGGTGTGGCCATTCCCCCAGGGGGTTGATTTCTCGCTTTCTGTTTCTCTGTCTCTCTCTGTCTGTCTGGTGAGCGCACGCGCCCTGTGGCAAAAACCTCTCCAAGAAAAAAAAAAAAACTTGCTATGGTAGAAATAAACACTGATCTTAAGACCTACGCCTTTTTTTTTTTTTTTTTTTTTTTTTTTTTTTTTTTTTTTTTTTTTTTTGGTATAGGGTGCATGCGCTCACCAGAAAGACAGACAGACAAGACAGAAAGCAAGAAATCACCCCCCTGGGGGGATGGTCATGCCACAATCCCTTCTCCTCCATTTTCCTCTTGGGATCTTGGGCACACACACACACATGTGCCCAGCGTGAGTTTAAGCCACCGGGTCTGTGACTCAAATCACAGTCGACTACATGGGAGTCCAGCGACATAGCCATAATGCCAACCGCTGGTCCCAACCTACTCCCCTTCTTAAGCATCAGACTCAAAAATGTCACTTTTGGTTATTACACAATAGTTTTATAGTATTTGTTTCTTCCTAAGCTCTTATTAGGTGAATAGTGCAATATCTGTCCCTGCTTTACACTTGAGACAAACACACTTCTTGTCCATATTTACATCACTAATTAGTCCCAGAATTGGAAAGAATCTTTTCCTCCGTTAATGTATGAGGACTGACAAAAGAATCTCAGTCTACTTGACTTCTGCGGACTCTTTTTATCATTCATTATCAATGAGAATTCTCATCTTTGGCAGACAAAACATTTGGCCTTTCCCAGGGATGCCTATGGCAACCGAAAAGGCAATCCCCCATCCCTAAACCAATAGCTCATTATAGGTGTTGTTTGCTTTGGGTGCCACTGACTCGGCCACCCAGCCAAAGTGCTAGGGAAAGTGCTGGGGAAATTTTTTTTTTTTTTTTAAGAAAGATTTTTTTCCCCACGGGGCATGTGTGCTTGCCAGAAAGGTAAAAAAGAGACAGGCAGAAAGCAAAAAATCACCCCTGGGAGTGATGGCCATGCCACAATCCCTTCTCCTCCACTCTCTTCTCGGGCTTTTGGCCATGCAAGCACACACACCTGGCATGAGTTTCAAGGCACTGGACCCAGGGCTCAAAACACGGTCGGCCATGTGGGAGTCCAGTAATGTAGCCATCTGCTTGTCCATGGGAAAATTCTTAAATTATAGAAATGGGATTGCATCTTCCCATTGCAATTTTCTACTCTTTTTGCCAGAGATTGGAGGCTGACTATAAAGTATCTTACCATAATGGAAAAAAAATCTTAAGATATAAACTTAAATCAATAGAGAATTTAGAGATATATAGCAGAATTATACATTACCTTTATCAGGCTTAAAAGATAAGAAGAAAATAATATTATTAGTTTTTTTAGAATGTGAGACTCAGCTTTATTTCTTAGTACTTCAGAAAGACAGAATTTTTCTCATCAGTACTGAATATATCTTTTTTAAAAATATTTTTTATTCATGAGACAGTGTGTACAAGAGAGACAGAACGCCTCTAGAGGACTCGGCCATACTGCAATCCCTTTTCTCTTGTCCTTTAACCCACCAGGATCCTGTACATGCTCAGCACATTTTCAGACTTTTGGGGCTGGGAACACCAACTGCAGTCAGCATGTGGCTTTCAGCTCCACAGTCTCGTATGCTACCAGCTGTGTCAGGGAAGCTGGACCGGAACATACCCTTTGAATTTAAGCTACTATCTATATTCAAACGAGAAGACTTGTCAGTGCTGAGGGTGGAAGTGGCAATGCTGGCCAAAAGCTTGTCCCTGAGAGTAGGAAAGAAGTCAAGGATGAGAGCTGTAACTGAAGACAACACCCTGAGAGTCAAGGCAAAACTGAAAACTTATGACCAGACAAGACTGATAGGAGATTAATTAATTTTTAGAAGACATAACACTTGCTGCAAATAAACAAGTAAGAATCAGAAGTGACAAGCTGGAGCTGAAAGCAGATTGAAAACAAGACAGCTCCTCCTCCCACGGGCCAAGGTAGGCCACCTCTTGGAATTACAACACCCTACTTCATGAAATTAGAAGGTAAACAGGGTTCTGTAAAACACTGGGAGGTGAAGAAGGGCTGGGGGACCAAGGTGCATTTGGAAGTTAGAAGGTTGGCATTACAGAAGAAGAGAGGAGCTACAGCAAAAAGATATAATTATGTACCTACTGTGTGCAGGACATAGTGCTAGCCAGTAAGGGATGGGAGGAAATAAGAAAGCTAGAGAAAAACAAAATACACAAAGAAAAATCATTTTAATTTTAGCTGATCTTTAATTTTTTTTTTTTTTTTTACTTATTTATTTTTGAATTTGCCAGAAGCATGTGTGCTCACTGGAGAGAGACAGGGAGATAGAGAGGGAAAGTGAAAAAGCATCCTCCGTGGGGCATGTAGCATCCCCATCTCCACCATTTCTCCCTGCTTTTGGGATCTGAGGTACACATGCACATGTGCCCACTGTGTCTCTCAACCCTCCAGGTCTGGGACTCAGCCACATGGGATCCAGCTACCTTAACCACCATACCATAGACTGACCCACAAAAAGATTTTTTTAAAAAAGAGAGAGAGAATGAATATACAACTTGCAAATCATTTGGAAAAATACTAAGTCAATTTTAGAACTTATTTCTGTTTCTAAAAACCTGAGGATAAAATCTAGTTAATAGGAGTTTTTAAAAGATTCTAATTAAGATTCTATTTAAGATTTTAAAAGCCCACTCCAATAGAATATACAAGTGATGAAGTGCCCGTGTCGATGAACCTGAAAGTGATTTTGAACTCCTACAGCTCTGTGTAAATGATTGTGCAAATAAAACCAAAAGGAGCAAGGATTCCTGTCCATCTTGTTGGAACGTTTATTTGACTTGATAACTCGCCACTTCTCATTCCCATTTCTACTTCCTTTTCCCAAAGCACTGCATGGCACATGTAGTGTTCTCAGTGCCCAGGTGTGGCCACGTGGCACATGCCATCCCAGGACACATGACTGGCATCTTATTGAAGACCCTGCAACTCTTTGTTGAAAAGAACAGGTGAGATAGACACAAGGCAGGTGGAAGAACCAGGGGTTTATTGGCGCCCCCTGGAGGAAGGACCCTCAGCCAACAGCAGTGAGAGTTGGTGCATTCTCCATCCTCTAGTAGGACAACGCACAGGACCACACCTGCCCTACCATTATCAAGCTCCAGTTGTCTTGGAGTGAGCCGCTCATTAGCACTCTGTGCCAGCTGGGATCACCAATTAAGTAAAACATTTACCCCAAATGTATGTCTTAGGGTGTACTTCAGGGGAAACCGAACCTAAATGATAGCGTGTGTGTGTGTGTGTGTGTGTGTGTGTGGCGTGTGTAAGTATATATACAAATATTTAATGCTAAAATGATTTCATTAAGATTCAATATTTATTGACCAAATCTGCCTTGATGTTCCTAACTTGTCCAGACGCAGTATTTTGAGAGGGTTGAGATGGGCAGGACTTGCTGGTGTACAGCCAGGGGCAGCTATGCAAGGACTTTTACATGCCATTTTCCTGGCCCCTCAGCTCTTCCTTGAAAAGAAGAGGCCCGTCCTTCCCTCATTAGAGGAAAACACTGGATCTCTGCAGGATCTACTTACAACGAGATTAGATTTCACCAACAGAGTCACGTGAGCATACATCTTCAGAAAGTTCATGGAAAATGCATATTATGAAATATTTGTGTATGGATTTCAAAATATTTTAGTATCAGAATAAACATATACTTTAACTCTATTGTTCCAAGAACCTTTTGAGGTACCTTCATATACAAATTTTCTCTTTTATGCAGAGTATTTAATAAGCACAAGCAATAGACTATCTGAAATAAGTCTAGAAAAAAGGTAAGAAATTCTGTGGTCCTAATTAAAAACAAGCCAATAAGTCACATCTGGAGGAATTGAAAAATCTATTTTATTTATGTCCAAATATAATCAGAGACACATATGTAGGCATATTGTAAAATCTTCTTTTTCTTTTCACAGAAATCTGTAGGCAAGAGGAGGTAGAAGGAGAGGGAGAAGAGAGAGTAATTTTTACCCTCACTTAAAAACTTGGTTGAAACATTTCTCCTGCAAAACATTTTGGCAAAGAGTATACATTTCCCAGCTGCCTTTGAAATAGGAAATTCCAGTCTATTTTATAATATCCTTCTCTCAATTAAATGTTTCCTTGGGAAATTGCCTGGAAAGCTTATAACAAGGAAAGATCAAATAACCTGCTGGTGAAATAGCCATATTGATATGCTGAGGAAGAACATTGTATAAGGGCCAAAATGAAACTGCCAGGTGCAGAGTTCTGCCAACGAGTTACTCAGCCCCTTGAATTTCCCAGGTAGATGAGTAATTTGTGGAATAGATTATCACCTCCCAGCAAAGTGTTTGCATGAATTTGAGGATGGAGGATCTCCTCTTTCCCACTTAACTCTTCAGATGCCTCTGATCTTGTAAACAAATAGGGCTGTTTAAATGCAAGATGATGGCTAAGGCATCTTAGTGCTTATGAGTAGGTCACGAAGCCAAGTACCTCCAAACGGTACCAAAAGGAAACCTATGTCACTAAGAGCATAAGGAATCCCAGGGCTATGGCAATAAAGTGCATTGTATTAAATCAGAATAAGAATTACTTCAAAGGAAAGAGAGTTTCTCAGAAGCGGAATTCTAGGCAAATACTGCTTATTGGGCAGAATAGAGAGTGCATCTGACATTTGGGAACAAAAAGAGCAAAGAGCAAAAGACCTATTTCTCATGTGAATGGCTATTTACTGCTGCAGTCTAGAGGACTCATAGGAACATTGGCAAGATGATAGATCCCCCCACCCCCGTGCCCACCTTTTGGGAATTAAAAGCTCACTTGGCGTTTTTAGCTAATATCTTACCTAGATGTTTTACATCCAAAACACCATTCATCCAGTTTTCCTGTTTGTAGGTTTAGCTTGAGATTATCACTATTTAATGTCAGAAGGAGCTTTCCTTGATTACCAAGCACAGTATTTTCCCCACCATTGCCTGAGGTCTGATTTTGGGTCAATTCTCTGCAAACAACAGAACTTGACTCAACAGGATGGGTCACCAGGGAAATTCAGGTAAAACACTCTATGTTCTAGATCCTTTCAAAAGCAATGCAGACCTGCAGCTGCTACCCATCCACCTGGAGCCCCTACCAATGGGCAGGCATAACAAGAGTGGAAACAAATGAGTACTTACTATACAGTAATCACCTGTAATAATATATGCCAGGCATTGTCCTCAGTGAATTACAGGGATTTTATATACACTTAAGTTTAATAAATACAAGTATGATTCACCATGTGAAGTACATTATATATTTGCTATATAATGAAGCTACAGCCACATAGAACATTACTGGCAGAATTTAGATATAAATCACAATTTGTTTTGGTTATTTTCTCTATGTGACATGAAACCCTGTTATAGAATAGAGGTCGATCTGCTGTTTCTATATCAAACAGAGGGAGATGGCACAATTGCCAGTCATAGGAGTATGTGTGTATCACGAAATTGGGTAAATCTACTTCCTAAAGGTTTGTGTAAATGTGTGATGTTGTATATTTAGACATGTAAAATGTGAACACTGAAGGGATCTTAGAAATCATAGACTTCTATTACTCAGAAAACAAAACCGATGGTCAGTAAGGTTAAACTACCTGCCTGAGGCCTCACAGCATGTTAGTAAAGGATGGGAACTTCATTAAAATCAGGTTCTGTGCCCTAGATGAGGCTCCTCCTGTTCAATGTGTCAGAAGCGTCCATTCAGGGGACCAGCAGTTAGCGTAATGGCTATGTCGCTGGACTCCCACGTGGTCGACCACGGTTCGAGTCCCGGACCCGACGGCTTAAACTCACGCCGGGCGCATGTGCGTGCGTACCCAGGATCCCGAGAGGAGAATGGAGGAGAAGGGATTGCGGCGTGGCCATCCCCCCTGGGGGGGTGATTTCCTGCTTTCTATCTCTCTGTCTCTCTCTGTCTGTCTGGCAAGCGCACATGCCCTATAGCAAAAACCTCTCCAAAAAAAAAAAAAAAAAAAAAAAAAAGAAGCGTCCATTCAGTATTAAACAAGAAGTTCAGTGTTTTAAGAAAAATTGGGGACATTACGGTATAGAGGGGATTAGGTTTTGCCAAAGTTCTCTGGATTCTTGTCTGTGGGTCACGAACTTTGTCTCAGTCTGAGATTCTGATGAGTTAATAAAAATTCAGGGGACTTAGAACATGTGTGTGAAATGCCTATGTACACATTCAACCGGTGATAACTGAACGAGATGTCAGAGACATCTCTCTCTCTCACACACACACAAAGTTGGTCTAGTCCAGCATAACCTCTGCAGCCATTTATGGGGCTGCAGGGGAAGGTGTTCTGGAGCGAGAGCTGGTGCCTGGCGAGGGCATCATGCAGCCCCAGCTGTTACTGCAGCTGCCCGACAGCAGCGACAGAAATCCTGCCCCAGGCGGCTGAACAACATCCACATTTGCTCAAAGAAACAGCCCCTCTTTCTTGCCTTTACTTAATTATTGCTTAGCAGGGTTTTGCCCAGGAAGAAAAAAAATGGGTCTGTGAATTTGTGAGCATACAAGAGAGCATGAGCGAGAGCAGAGAGCGCTTTTCCAGTGTTAGAGCCCTGGTTCTGTCATTAATTAGCTGTGGGTCCTTGGTCAAAAATCTCTCGGAACTCATCTGTGAAATGAGTGTGTTAGATGATCATCTGGAAGGATCTGTCCCAGTCCGATGGGTAAACCCATGTTTACAGAGTGTATAGCCGGGCGCTGTGTCCTAGGCATAAAAACGTGAATACATGCCTACATCAAGCAGCCCATTACCTCATGGGAGATATAGAGAATAACATTACTTTATAATAGCACCAACCTAGTGGCACAGTTGGTAGCAAACTGCAACAACTGCAGGTTCAGCTCCCCAGGTTGCCTTAAAAACACACTGTGTGTGTGTGTGTGTGTGTGTGTGTGTGTGTGCACGTGTGTGTATGTGTGTGTATGCCCAGGATCCTAACAAGTGGGAGGGTCAGCAAATGGGTATGACAACATGACAAGATCCTGTCAAAGGTAATTATCTTTTCTCTCTCTTGCTCTCTCACATGCTAACACAATAAAATTAATTGACTTTAAAATAATAGCACCTCTCTCCCTCTCTTTATATGCTTTAAGTACTTTATATGTTTTAACCTGCTTAATTCTCACAAGAAGATGAGCCAGATAATATCACATTATTACTTTTATACCCATTTTACAGAAAAGAAACTGAGATTTATAATGGAGCCTAAAGTAACTTCCCCAGGTCACACGTGTAATTGTTAAGTATAGAAAATATCTTGGGGACAAAGACTCTTAGACAAGTTGATACAATGAGCTGAATACTTATGTCCATCCAAAATTCACAGGTTGAAATCCTAGGATGTGGGAGTTTGGGGAAGTGATTAGAGCGTGAGGGCATGCAAGGGGTCTTCCTGAATGGATTAGTGCCCTTATAAAAGGGGTCCCAGAGAGCACGCTCTCTCTCTCTTTTTCTCCACCATGTGAAGATACAAAAAGACAGACTGCAACCTAGACAAAAACCTTCTCCAGCACCTAAATATGCTGGCACCCTGACCTCAGGGTTCAAGTCTCCAAATGTAGAAAATGGATTTCTAATGGCAAAGCCATTCAGTCTGTGGCATTTTGTTATGGCATCCTGGGCACACTAATACACATAGTAAAGCTTTTTCTATTTTTTTCAACCATTGAATTATCTTGATATCTTTATCAAAAGTTAACTGACCATATATCTGAGGGTTTTATTTCTTAGTTTTAGCCCACTGATTCCCCTATTTTTATGTCAGTATTACACTGTCTCTAACTATGTAATCAATTTTCAAATTGGGAAGTATGAGATATACCTTTCTCCTTTTCCCAGATGATATATTCTGGGTTACTTCATGATTTTTTGATTAGCTTGTTATTTTCAACGACAACAACAACAGAAACCCTCAAAAAACTAGTTGGGGTTTTAATAGAAAGTACATAGTGTCTGTAAACTAAATTGAATAGTATAATCATATTAACAATATTAAGTCATAAGGATCCATGAATATACAATGTCTTTCCATTTATTTAGATCCACATTAAGTTCTTTCAACAATAGTTTGTAGTGTAGAGTATACTATACATATATAGCTTTTTTTTAATCAATCAATGGAATGGTTATTTTTTTTCCTAATTACACTTGTGAATGTTTTTTATAATGGAATGGTTATTAATCAAGTTGTATCTTACATGATTTTTTCATTTGTACAAGTTTAAATTTCAGTATGAAAATAGCATATAAACTCTTACAAACTGTAAAATGTAATAGCAATGTTAACAAAGTTAGCTCATTTTCACTAAATTATTTGCATTATTTCATCATTTAAATATTAACTGATAAGTCTTCACTATGTGACATATTAATTTGGAGTGTTTTCTACAGTTAAGCACCACATTTTATATTTTACAGTTGATAATGTTATTTTTAAATTTTTATTTTTTTATTATTAATACATTAAATCGCTATACATCATTTAGTGTATACTATACATATATAGCTTTTAAATCTCTTTTATTCTATAGGGTGTGTGTGTGTGTGTGTCCCATCTGTCCCTCACTTTTACACACACATTCTTTGCTTGTCCTTTCTCTACATGTTTGCTCTCCTCCTGTGGGGTAGTCCCTTGCTTGAGGTGGTCCATGGAAATAGACTGATAGCTAGAGAAAGCTAATTGGTGCAATTTTTCTACAGAATTGCAATTAATTCTTTTCTTTTAAACTGCATCCTAACTCATGTCTGCCTCTCCAGGAAGGTCAATTCTAACCTTTCTCATTTGGTTATTCTGGGATATACCTTTAATTCTAGCCATCTATTGGGTCATCAGAAAAGTGATAATGTATTTTTCTATACAAAAATGAGTCATGACTTTTTTCAACAGCCCAATAGATATCTAACAAAAGTTTCTGGTAGTTTTTTATTTTTGTTATCATTGTCTTATTATTCTTGATAGTGACCTGATCAGATTTCTGGTTTAGTGATATGACTGTCATTATCTCCCATTTAGGCTCCATAATTTTTTTTTTTTACTTCAGTTATCTGTACTGAGGAAACCTAAGAGTAGACAAGGAGCATTTTTTGTTTGTTTTTGCTACAGGGAGCATGTGCTTGCCAGAAAGACAGAGAGAGACAGAGAGACGGGAAGCGAGAAATCACCCCCCAGGGGTGACGGCCACCAGGTCCAGGACTGGAACCACGGTTGACTACATGGGAGTCCAGCAATATAGCTTTTACGTCAACTGCTGATCCTGAGTAGACAAGATGAATATGTATTTAATTTTGGCTATATGCCTAATATATGGAGAGAAATACAATGCATGTCTGTTCAATTATGTTTATACTTTTTTTGGGGGGGGAGCGGTTTTTGCTATAGGGCACATGTGCTCACCAGAAAGATAGAGACAGAGAGACAAAAAGAGAGAAATCACCCCCCAGTAGGGATGGTCATGCTGCAATCCCTTCTCCTCCATTCTCCTTTCAGGATCTTGGGCACCCACACACATGCCCCCCAGTGTAAGTTTAAGTTACGGGGTCCAGGACTCAAACTGCAGTCAACTGTATGGGAGTTCAGCAATGTAGCCATTATGCCATCTACTGGTCCCCAATTATGCTTATGCTTTAAAACACCACTCATTAAAAATATGCTTATTATTTTCTTTATATTAAAAAGCCTATTCACATCATTAAAAAAGAGAGGTAGGGGACCAGCAGATGGCATAATGGTTACATCACTGGACTTCCACGTAGTTGACCGCCCAGCAGCTTAAACTCACACCAGGCTCATGTGCATGCATGCCCAAAATCCTGAGAAGAGAGTGGAGGAGAAGGGATTACAACATGGCCATGCAACCTGGGTGTGTGTGTGGGGGTAATTTCTTGCTTTCTGTCTCTCTTGCAAGTGCACATGCCCTATATCAAAAATCTCTCTCTCTTAAATAAAAAAAGAAAAAGAAGAGAAAGGAAAGGTAGATTTAAAGTACATTGTGTGCCTAGGGACTAATCCTTAACAATTTTAAGTCTTTCCTTTGTGCTCTCCAGTGAATCAATGAGAGATTATTGGCTTTTTCCTTCCATATTCTTGATTCAATGTTAGAAATCCAGTGAAATTTGTAGCCTCCAAAGTTTCAGTAAGAAGTCAACTATTTTTTTCAAAACTTCCTTTAAACTTCTGACTACTTTCTGCACCTTACTTTTTTATTAATGGAAACCTGCAAACAAAATAGCAGAGAAGGGATGGGAAGAAGACAGTAGAGCAGTAAAACATGGTGTTCTGCAGGGCTGACCAATATGGAAGGGTTCTGAAGGGTTTATTCCTAGAGGTCTCCTCAAATACACAAGGCACATGCACATCCATGATTAAGGGTTGGCTTAAGGTGGAGGTGGATTTCAACACCAAGACCTTTGGGGGGTGTACTCTCTCTTTTATACTCATAAAATAAATATATAAATAAATAAGTAAACTATTGGAAATAAAACAGGCAGAGAGAATTGTGAGGTCTGGACATCTAGAATAATAGTTAGCAAACATCAGTGAGCATGAGGATAGTTTGAGACATTAGTTTATCTAGCAGATTACTGAACACATTCCCAAGTTTCTATTTATATAGTGTACAGAAATTCTGATTTCTTGGCAAAGTCTATTTCTTCGTTTTCCTGGGTGCACAGCTAGACCATTTATCTCCACCTGTCTTGCTGTGAAGTATGGCCATGTGACGGGGTTCTAGCTAAGAGTATGAATTAATACTGTATGCCTGCTCAAGGCTGGACCCAAACATTTTCACACACACTCTTGGGTGCTCTCTTCCTTCTCTAGTTGCTTGGGATGCTGAACTCTAAAGCAACCTTTTTCTTCTCTATTTTTTTTAACTGAGGCCAATTTCATACATTATAAAGTTAACCATTTTTTATATCCTTTGGTTAAATATCCAGGAGTGGTATTACTGGGATATATGGTAACTCTTTTTGTAGGTTTCTGAGGAACCATATTGTTTTCCACAGTAGTTGTACTCATGTACATGCCCATCAATAGTGTAGGGTTCCCTTATCATCACAGTCTTGCCAGGACTTGTCATTCTTTATTTTTTCAATCATAGCCATCTGACTGGGATTAAGTGGTATCTCATGGTGGTTTTCACTGACAATTTCCTTATAATAAAAGGTGTTGAATATTTTTTGGCTTTTTGGCCATTTGTATGTCTTTCTTAGAGACTTGTATGTTCAGCTCATTTTTCCACTTTTTAATCGGATTTTTGTTTTGGTGTGTGTGTGTGTGTGTGTGTGTGTGTGTGTGTGTAAGCTCTTTTCTTTTCTTTTTTTTTTTTTGTAGAGGTTTTCGCTATAGGCCGCGTGCGCTCGCCAGACAGAGAGAGACATAGAGATAGAAAGCGAGAAATCACCCCCCAGGGGGGATGGTCACGCCGCAATCCCTTCTCCTCCATTCTCCTCTCGGGATCTTGGGCACGCACGCACACGCGCCCAGCGTGAGTTTTAAGACACCGAGTCCGGGACACGAACCGCGGTCGACTATGTGGGAGTCCAGCGACATAGCCTTTACGCTAACTGCTGGTTCCCAAAGCTCTTGAGTTCCCTCAATAATTTGTTATTACTTTTTATTTTGACCAGAGAGAAACAGAGAGAGAGAAAGAAAGGGGAAGGGAAAGGGAGAAAGCAAGCCACCGGATCTGGGACTCAAACTGCAGTCAGCCACGAGGGAATCCAGTGCCTTTAATCACTATACCACCTGCCTACCCCTTGAGAGTTGTCTCTTCACCCTAATTATTGTTTCCTTTGTTGTATAGAAGCTTTTTAGTTTGATGTAGTTCCATTTGTGTATTTTTGGGATTAATGCCTGTGCTTTAGGAGTCTTATTTAAGAAATCTTTGCCTACTCTTTGAGAGTTTTCCCTGTGTTTTACACCAGTAGTTCTATAGTTGCAGGCTTTACATTTGGATCTTGATCCATTTAGAGTTGATTTTTGTTAATGGTGAGAGATAGGGGTTCAGTTTCATTTTTCTTCAGGTAGATATCCAGTTTTTCCGGCACTACTTGCTGGAGACTTTTTCCCACTTGACTGTCCTGTGCCTTTTGTCAAAGATAAGTTGACTATACATTTTAGGGTTTATTTCTGGGTTCTCTATTCTGTTCCATTGGTCTATGTGCCTGTTTTTGTGCTGGTTCCATGCTGCTTTCATTATCACAGCTTTGCAATATATTTTGAGACCAGGTAGTGAGATGCCACTTTACTCTTTTTGTACCATATTGCATTGGGGATATGGTACCTTTTATGATTCCAGACAATTTTATTACTGTTTTTGCTATTTCTGTGAAGAATGTTTCTGGTAATTTGATCAGAATTTCTCTCTCACTCTAAGAGAGATTTTTGCTATAGGGCACATGTGTTCACCCAAGAGACAGAGAGACAGTGAGAAATCACCCCCCCCACCCCCGCCCCCAGGGGTTGGTCACACTGCAATCCCTTCTCTTCCATTATCCTTCCAGGATTTTGGGTATGCATGCACATGCGCCCAAAGACACACATGCTCAAAGATATAAGAGTGGGCAGGACAAGTGTAGATACCAGAGACTTTTATAGGAAGGAACGGATAGTAGGGAGTGAGAAAGAAAGGCTCAGGGGGAAAAAAAGATTAACAGATGCAAGAATGTAAAGTTATTTGCTGAAAATTTTATACACACACACACACACACACACACACATATAATAGTAATACCTTTGACTTAATTGACATGCACACATGCATGCTTAGAAAAACCATATTGTATGTGATAATGATGTACAATGATTAAATGTAAATAAATAAGGAAAATAATCACTATTTTGACCATTTTAACATATACAAAACAGTTACTTTTAGACCATATATGATATACAACCCTCACCATATTCTGATTCCAAGATGTTTTCATCAGCCCCCAAAAAACCTTATGTGGGATTAAGTAGTCACCTTCATTTCTCTTCTCTACCTATTCTGTAGCAACCACTGACCTCTATGGTTTTCCTATACATGACTTTTTGTATAAATAGAATCATACAATATATAGTCTTTTGTGACTGGTTTCTTGCACTTATCATAATAATTTTAAAGTTTATTTATGCTTTAGCATGTTTGATATATCACTCCTTTTATGGCTAATTAATATTCCATTGTATAGATATATAACTTCTCATCTCCCCATTCTATAAGTTGATGGATATTTGATATTTTCCCACTTTTTTGACCACTATGAATAACTGCTATGAACATGTGTATACAAACTTTCACTTGAACATATATTTTCTTTTTTTATTTTAAATTTATTTATTTTATATTCAGTCACTGTACATACATTTTCAATCCTGTTTTGTATGTACTTAGGAGTGGAACTGCTGGACCACATAGAGCAGTTTAATTTCTTGAGAAACTGCAACTGTTTTCCAAAGCAGCTGCATGATTTTACATTTTCATCAGCAATGTATGAGGGTTCCAGTTTCTCCACATCCTTGCCAACACTTCTTATTCTCTATAGTTTCTTTTAATAGCCATCCTAGTGGGTGTAAAGTGGTATCCCATAGTTTTAATTTGCATTTCCTAAGTAGCCATTGATGTTGAACATCTTTTTATAAGCTTACTGGCCACTTGTATACCTGACTTGGGAAAATTTCTACTCAAATGCTTTGAATGTCTGTAATTCAATTATTTGTCTTTTAAAGTTGACTTTTGAATTCTTTATCACGTATATGACTTGCAAATAATTGTTCCCATTTTCTTAGGTTGTCTTTTAACTTTGTGGATAGTGTTCTTTGATACACAAAAGTTCCTAATTTTGATGACATTGAATTTATCTAATTTTCTTTTGTTGTTTGTGCTTCTGGTGTCACCTTTAAGAAACCATTGCCAAATCCAAAGTCATAAAGATTTACCTCTGTTTTTTTACTAAGAGTTTTATAGTTTTAATTCTTACATTTCAATTTTATGTATTTTGAGCTTATTTTTGTATATGTTGTGAGGTAAGAGTTCAAGTTCACTCTTTTGCATGCAGACATCCAATTTTTTACCACCATTCTTAAAAATCACTGTTCTTTCCTACTGAATGGTGTATACCAAGTTGAGGACAAATTTGCTATAAATGTGTTAGTTTCTTTCTGATCTCTCAGCTCTATTTCTTTCATCAAAATCTCTCTCCTAATGACATGACCACACCATTTTGATTACTATAGCTTTGTAGTAAGTTTTGAAAAATGGTTCTGAAGTCTAAGTCTTTCAATTTTGTTCAGTTCCAGATTTTTTTTTTTGACTAGTTGAGGTTCTTTGCAATTCCACTTTTACAGTCAGATTTTCAATTTCTGTAAAAATAAAAATGGCTGTAGGGATTATAATAGGAATTACATTGAATCTGTAGATCATTCTGGAAAGTATTCCCCATCTTAGCAATATTAAGTCTTTCCATTCACAAACATAAATATTTCCCCATTTGTTTAGACCTTTAATTTTTCCCAACAATGTTTTACAGTTTTAAATGTACAAAATTTCTTTGGTTAAATGTATTCCTAAATATTCTGTTTTGATGATATGATAAATAAAATTATTTTTTAAATTTAATGTTGCGTCATTCATTATTAGTGTTGGAAATACAATTGACTTTTGTTTATTGATCTTGTATAGTGTAACTTTGCTGAACTTATTTATTATGTCTCATAATATTTCATGGATTCTTTAGGGTGTTCTACATATAAGATTATGTCATTTATAAGTAGAAATAATTTTGTTTCTTTTTTTTAATATTGAAACTTGTTATTTCCTTTTCTTACCTAACTGCCCATCAGTATGACATTTTCTGTAAGGATGCATCATTGGATTTAGGTCCAACCAGGCCAATTTAGGATGATCTCATCTTAAGATTCTTCACTTAATTAGATTGGCAAAGATTCTTTTTAAAAATAAAATCACATTCACAGATTCCAGGTGGACATAACTTTTGGGACTACCATTCAACTTATTGCACCAATTAAATACCAAGGTTACATAAACTTCCTACAAATGTTAAAGGAGAAACCAAAGAACCCAACAAAAAAAATGAGCAAAATTAGGAAAAAGCATGAAGAAATATTACAGAGAAGAGGAAACTTATATGACCAATAAACATATAAACACATGTTCAAATTCAGTGGTCTGGAAATGCAAATGAAGACTACAATGAAATACCATTTTTTTTTATTTTTACATTTTTCCACAAACATTTACTTTACATAGCAAAAAATTTTAGCTCATACTCCTATTTGATAACATTTTTAAATCTTTTAAGGAGTATACAATCAACATTTGCTATGTCTGTTGTATGTTATCTATGGACAATGCTTGTGATAACTAGCCTCGTGACTACTAATCAGCTCTCAAGAAACTATCACTCTTTTCCTTGGACTAGTATTGGCCCTAAATGAGGCATATATAGAATGTCTTGCTTCCAGATGCTCCCTTATTTAGCCCTTGTTTTCCTTCTCCAGAACTTCAAAATAACTTTTACTCTTCATCTATTATCTGTGGAAGCTTAAGTCTTCCTTCTTCTCCCAACGTAAAACATTTTTATTATTTGCTGATTGAGTGAACTGATTTTTTTTTCTTTCATCAAGTTGTGTCTTTAACAACTGCTATGATTTTGACACCAAATTACTTCTACTACTAAATTGGGTCTTTATAGAAATTTCAGTGACAAAATAGAGCACCTCTCCAAATGGCCCACTAACATCAGGATTCTCTAAATGTTTTTCCCACATCATTCAGTGACATCTTGTTACTTTCTGAATATTATAACAGGAATATTCAACAAATATCTATCTATAATTTTCATTATAATGATAATACATTACAAATATTATGATATAGAGTATATGCACTTGGAATAAATAAGTTTATACTTTCATCATTCAATTACCTTGCTACTGACTAAAAACATTAAATCAACTCACCATTTAAAAAGTATACTCTTGTTTAAAGGGTTTAGTGAGAGGAATAACCGTGTTTGTTATAATCAATGCTCTATTCCAAATGTCTGATATAGTCACTGATACATAGTACAATCTTCTAATTAATCAAATAGATTAATCCCCTGTGGCTATTTTATTTGAGTTTGCTAGAGTCCAAATATATTAGTCCATTTTCAGTAAGAATAATTAAAACTGTTAGTGGTTATACGATGTTTATTCTGCACACAGAATTATACTGAGTGTTTATATGTGTCTCATGACATCCCTATTAATAAACATGTCTAGTATTGTCATTAGACAGATGAGGAAACTAAAGCAGTTTGGGGGTTTTCCTAAATTCATAGAGCTGGTAAATGATGGTACTGGGACTGAGCCCAAACATTCTGTCCTGTGCTCTCAACAACCAACCCTACTTCTATCCCCAAGGCTTGGCTTAACAAGACCTTTCAGACTCCAGAGCTCATATAGAAAAGCTGCCCTTTCTGTATGGACCATTAATTTGACCTATGACTAGGATATTTATCTTTTCTTGGGTGCTGCTATTGATATATCTCTGAATTAATTCTTCCTCTTATTTTAATACACTAAAATCCTTGCTGAATTTCCAAGAACCAAATAAAACATGCTCATGATGGTCCAGTATCGGTGGTGCTGTCAGTGGCATACTGAATGGCAGTGGTGGAAGCCACTTGGCCAATATTATGGTTGGCTCCCTAGCCCAGTCACCCTGCAATGTCAGGCTAATGCATACATTTAACATCCAAGGTCATGACAAGCTGAAAGAAAGAGGACAAGCTGAGGAAAGGGGAGTGTAATGAAACAAGGCCCTGTTGACACTGCCTCTCTTTCTCTCCCTCTCAAACATGTGCATGAACTTCCTATCATTAGTAAAATAACTTAAATTACATGTATATTCATAGGCATTTCTAGTCCTCTTAAGCCTACTTTATTCTATCACTTTTTTCCCTTTTTTTAAATTGAAGAGCTCTGTAGAGAAATAATGTATTATTTTTCTATTGCCACTATAAAAAAAGGAACACATATTTTGTGGCTTAGGCAGTTCTTTAGGCTGTAAGTCCTACATTGATACAAATAATGAGAATAGGCCCACCCAGATAATCTAAGAAAATTGAATTTAATTGCATTTGCAAAAATATGTTTTGCCTTTGAAGGTAACAATATTCACAGGTTCTAAGAATTAAGTCATGGGTATGTTTAGGCCTTTACTTTGCCTACTACAGATAGTTAACCTATATTCTATATTCCATAGAAGATTTCTTTATCCAAAGTTCTCTTGGGTCATTATAAGATTGTTCCACTTAATTCAATTTATTCCACTTATTCATCCTATTAATCTTTCACTGTGATGCTATTAAAAAAAGACAAAATATCCTGAGAGGAGAATGGAGGAGAAGGGATTGTGGCGTGACCATCTCCCCCGGCCCCCGGGGGAGTGATTTCTCGCTTTCTGTCTCTATGTCTCTGTCTGTCTGGTGAGCACATGCGCCCTATAGCAAAATCCTCTCAAAAAAAAAAAAAAAAAAAAAAAAAGACGAAATACAAGAAGTATATATTAGTGCTCAAGACCTTAAGGTGTTTACAACCTTCTTGGAGAGTAATGATATAGAAGAATTAACTAGATGAAAAAGAGACTTGAGCTTTGAATAGAATTATATATGCAATGTAAGTTTTTGTTTTTTAAAAAATCTTGAGAAGACATGATGTTAAAAGCACTGTAGCTTGGGGACAGCAGGTGGCATGGTAGCTAACGTGCTACACTCCCACATGGCCAAGTCCCAGACCTGGCAGCTTGAAAATCATGTCGTGTGCGTGTGTGTGTGTGTGTGTGTGTTTGTATGTGTACAGGTCCAACCAAAATCCTGAGAGGAGAATGGAGGTAAAGGGATTGTGGCATGGCCATCCTTGCTTGGGGTTATTTCTCACGTTCCCTCTCTTTGTCCCTGGTGAGTGCATGTGCCCTGTGGCAAAAAAATATCTAAAAAAAAAGGCTTCTGGCTTAGCATGTCTGCTGCCACCTCACACTTTTATCATTTCTTTGTGGTGAGAATATTCCAAATTTTCTCTTTGAGCTATTTTGGAATATATAGTACAATCTAGCTAGCCATAGTCATCCTATTGTGCAATAGAACACCAGAACATATTCCTCCTAACTGTAACCCATTGTCTTGATATCATTTTTACACAAGGAATACATGTATTGAAACATCACACCATGTATCCCACAAATATGTACAATTATTATGAGTCAATTAAAAATAAAATTTTTTTTAAAATGGGGCTGGTTGGCAGGTGGCATGGTGGTTACGGTGCTGAACTCCCACATGGCTGACTGCAGTTTGAGTCCCAGACGAGGTGGCTTGCTTCTCACTTTCCCTTTCTCTCTCTCTGTCTCTCTCTGGCCAAATAAAAAAATAATAATAACAAAATAAAAGTAAGTAAATAGATAATCCTCTTAAATAATTATTTTAGAAAATGAAAAAAGGAATAATAATTGTAAATCATATAGAGTTTCTACATTTTAAAAAGCACTCTAGCTTATAGAGTGCAGCAGAATACGAAGACAGCATAGACAAATCGATGTTTTCATTTTCACTTTTAACTTTGCAATGAGAAGTGTGTTCAGATGAGGAAACAAAAGCTCTGAAAGGAATAAATAACTTACAAGGCTATACAGAAAATAAATTGAAGAGCCTATATTTAAATTTAGTTATGTCTGACTCCAAAGTAAATTTTCTTTCCACATATGCCTCTAGACATAACTAAATAGTCCTACCCCAAAATAGATTATGACTCTACATTTCTAGTTGGACATCACGCATTGCTTTATAAAGAGTTCTACATGCTACAAGCAGACAATAGCCTTATTTATTTTGCTGCAGTGTAGGGTGAGGCTAGGTGATGGGTTTTTTAAATTGAGCTCTCATCTCTTTGAAAGTGAAGCAGTTTGTTTTGTTTAGTGCATGTTGAACAATGGCTTTCCAGACACAACTGACAAGTTTTGTTTCTGGTTATTCATTTGATACCTACCACTTTAAAACTGAAAAGTGATATGTTGACTTCAGCTCGTTAACAACAGCATCTACAATAAATATATGGTAAGCTTGACAGATATCTTTTTTCAGTAACTGCTATAAAAACAAGCCTAATTGACTCAAAATTCTTATGAAAAAATTAATCATAATGGATTAAGAGGAATCATTTTGTGATTTCTACAGACATTCCTTCCAAAGTACCTGGCCACTGTTTAGTTTTCTTAGTAATACAAGGAAATATAAACTAAAACTTACCACAGGTAGAGCAAAACTTGAGAAGAAAGAACGAACATAGAAAAGAAGGAAAAGAGTGCTCAGCCAAACCCTCAAAATGAGTTATGAAGTAGTTGCTGAGAAATTCCAGAGACTTCAGAGGTCGAACTTCTTTGAAACAACGTGGTAGAAAGTTGATAACAGGCAATTATCCACCCAAGAGGATAAGCAGTCTCCAAATGCCACACATGTAGTGATGGCAAAGCTTCTTCACAATGGAGAGCATGTTTGATAAAAATAGTACTAAGCCGGCAATGGAAAGAGGATGCCTTACATAAATGTTTTAACTCTCTCCAGAACTACTCCCTCCATCTTTCTGTTCTTCCAAAAGAATTGCATTTCTTTTTTTTAATAGGACTTCTGGAATGATTTTTGTGCCTCTTCAAAGGGATGGGGGGGGAGAAAGAGCAAAAGATAGATTTCAAATTTACCAAGGGACACTGGATATGTCACTTAAAGTTCTACTAATTTACCAAGGGATCCTGGGTAAATTAATTTCTGAAGGTCTCAGTTCTCTCAGTTGTAAATAAGAGGGTTGAACTAGATTAACTTGTAGGCCTATTTCAATTATATTTTTTTTGTCTAGTAATTCTCTATAAATAAGTGTGGCAAGGCCTAATAACACTTCTCTAGTAAGTTGAAGATGAAAAGTGTTCATACGTTGTCATTCTGGTTCAAAATCAGCTCCTTTAACTGAGTACCGATTTAAGATTTCTGTGATCCACAGCAAAATATCCTCAGAGGTGGCACCTGTTATTATTTCCTCTACCCACTACAAAACAGTCAGACTTGAAAAGGTAATCATAATTGTAAGGAACAATATAAAAATTAAGAATGTCCTAAATATAATGCAATATTTTGGACTGGGTTCTGGAACATAAGGAAACTAGTAGAAAAACTGGTAAAATCTAAATAAATTATGTAATTTAGTTAATATAATTTTGCTAATGTTAATTTACTGGTTTCAAAAATGTGTTGACATTAGAGATTGTTAGGGAAAGGGTATATAAGAACTTTGTGTACTGTTTCACAACTTTTCTTTTTTTTTTGAGAGATTTTATAGGGTGTGTGTGCTTGCTGAAAGACAGAGAGAGACAGAAAGCACCCCCCGGGGGGATGGCCATGCTGCAATTCCTTCTCTTCCATTCTCCTCTCCAGATCTTGGGCATGCATGCACACACACGGTCAACTATGTGGAAGTCCAGCAATATAACTATTATGTCATCTGCTAGTCCCCTGTTTTGCAACTTTTTAAGAACTCTAAAACTATTTCAGAATAAGTATGTTTTATTTCTTTCCTTGGGTATATTTAATAACTTGACATTTAAGTGTTTTTCTTTTTTTAAAATTTCCTCTGTCTAGCACTTAATATTTTATGTCCACTAGATTGTTACACTGAATTATCTTCCACTTTTTTGTGTGATGTCTCATACTTCTCAGTATGTCTCCCAGCCTCTAGGACAGTGCCATGCACAGGGCAGTAAGTGCTTAATAATGTTTCTTAACCAAAGACAGGAAGAACTGTATCTCTCTAAGCAATAGAAGAAGGTATTATGTACACATTGGTGTTCAATTTGTATCTGGTATGTGAGTGAATGAATATACTGTTTATAAAAACGACAGTTCCCCACTTGACTTGATTTCCCCAGAGACTGATATTCTCAATGTTCAAATGGTCTGCTATATAATGAAAACCTAACAGGGAATTGATCATCAGTGATGAGAAGGGAAAAGTTCTAGAGCTGCTTTTGTACCTGTGTACTCTCTATATATATACATATCTTTCCTTTGGGATAATTCAACCTTGCCTATCATTTTCAAATCAAAACTCCATATGGCCTGCAAATGAGCAATGGCCTCCATAGCCTTTTCCAGGCTGTTGACTTCCCTTTGCTAAATTCTTTTTCCTACTCCATGCATCATTCATAATGTTGAAAATAGCCAAGATGGAACCAGCTCTCGACTTCTTACAAGGACGTTGTTTCTAGGGGAGAATAATAGTTTGAAACTCAATTTATAAAATCCACTGGAATAGAAATAAAGTTTTACAATTTAGTCCAGAAAGAGTTTATTTTCAATCCAGTTCTGACCATTATTCATTGAAGTCTTAAGCTGGGAGCCTTTTAACCTACTTGTAACTCAGTGCTCACCTACAAAAACAGGAAAATAAACTTACTTTGCATGGTGGCTTTGAGGATCATGGCAATAATGCAAATAAAAGAGCCAGGTACATAATAAAACCTTAATGTATGTTTATTCTCACACATACACCTCCACTGGGCTATGCCATTTTATATGTGGTAGGTTTCCTTGAAAAGAAAAATCTCAGAAACTCCTCTAAGTCCCCATATACTGTATATAATGTGCTCAGATCCCACGGTACTACAGAACAGCATACCATTCAGCAGCCCAGAGGGAACAGCGAAGTCCTGGACTCCAGCCCTGTAACTGGGAAGTTCGTGACTAAACAGGGTGGGTAGAAATAGGCGTACAAATTCCAGGCATGGAGTCAACCTACATTTCTAAGCCTAGCAAGCGAGGAATGTAGAAATGATTTCTTTCCCCTGCCTGGCCTCCCTGTCTGCACCACCTCTGTTTGTTTATCCCCAGACATCCTGGACAAGATGAAGAGGATCTGATACAAGGTGTTAGCTCCCTTGTGCTGCACCTGTGCAGAAGCATTAGTTAATGTCTCATTGAAGTGTTCCACATGTTTCTCTTACCTCAAGCCAGTTTACTGACGACATTCTCACACGCTCCCTTAATCCTGGCCCCCATAAATCCTTTACAAGTCCCTCCCTCCATTGTCCTTCCCATCCATCAAGAACTCAGTGAAATTCTTTGGCATGTACTGTACATCTTTTCTCTGAGCCCATTCACAAAGGAGCCTTGTCATTACTGTATTTTGATCCTCTGTTCTCTTGCCCACCTTTGTGTTTGTGTGTGTGTGTGCATAATATATAGTAGGGGCAGGAGTGGCTAATGAAAGGAGAGACTGGACAGTTCTACACATAGCAAGGATTTGAAAATAGTGTGGGAAAAACGTAGATGAGGGTGGGAGAGGTTATCCAAAGAGGCAAATGTAGGTCCTACCTCTTGTATGCAATGTTATTATGTGTTTATACACTAGGCTGAATTTCACCAGTAACAGTGACTAGGATCAGGGTCTTCAAATCATATTGTAATCCTGAAACAACAATCCAGAACAAATAGGAAGATAAATGTTGTGGAACCACTGGAGAGGTAAACTAGCACTAAATCTCCACCGCCTCCTTAGAAGGGATTAAGCACTTGTCACTTAGTTCATAGAATCCACTGTTTTCAACCGTCATCATAATTGTCCCCCTAGGAAAAATTTTAATTTATATTTTATCACTGTAAATAATGGAATATAATAATTAATTTGAGGAGAATGATGTCAGCAAGATGGCAGCCTATGAGTTTCTAGCACCTGAACTCTAATAGAAGCATCAATTTGAACAGTATCAATTCATAAGAAAAATTCACAAAAGCTAAGGAATCCTGGTAAAAATGTAGACAGAAATAAAAGTGAAGGAAGAAATAAGAAAATACATGTGTAAGAAAGTATAAAGGAGAGTTTCACATTCTCTTTGTCACTCCCCCCCTCTGGCCCATGCAGCACAGGGCAGAGAGAGATACTCTCTGTAAGGCAGAGAGTGAACTGAATACCCAGCCTCACTGTGGACCCCAATATCAGGCCCACTTTAGTGAACTTTGGTACCATGCTTGCTCCAATGTCCTCAGGTTCCAGGCAGACCCCAACAGCCTCAGTCTCCAGGCCAGTACCCACAGACCAAGACTCTAATCCCATCTCAGTGCCAATCCAGCACTTGCAGACCCAGGTTTCAGAGCCATCCCAGAGCCAGGCTGACCGTGGTGGACCCAGACTGCAGTCTCTCCCTTGTGATCTCAGCCTGCAGACTGGCTCCTAGAGACCCAGAACCCAGGACTGTTTCTGAAGATCCAGGCTCTCCACTCATCCACCACAGACCCAGGTTCTAGATCAGCCATTAGGTCCCAGGTACCACACGCCAGGCCCACCCTAATGGACCCAAGTACCATCATAACCTCAGTTATGGAGCCAGAATCAGCCCCATTACCATGGACCCAGATGTGATTCAGTTTCTATGGACTTAGAAACCAAACCTATTCACCTGCTGACATGGGTGCCAGGCCAGCCTGTCTGAGGACACCAGGCCACCAGCAGACTTCATTAGCTAGCCTTCCCATAAACTGTAGATACACCAACTGATGAAAGGCTTTAATCTAGCAAGGGCAGTCTATACAGAACAGAAGAGACATGTATTTCCTTAAATGCACAAACACTACTACAAAGCCACAAGAATTATGAATAATCAAAGTAACATGACACCATCAAAGGAACAAAATGAAGAATTATAACCAACTTAAAGAAATAGGTATCTATAAGCTACGGACAAAGAACTAAAAAGATCTTAAAAAGTTCAGTGAGCTCTAAAAGAACACAGAAAATCAGACAAAATCAGGAAAACAATACATGAACAAAACTGGAAATTCAACAAAGATATAGAAACTATCTAAAAAGCCAAACAGCTCCAGCATGGTAATTCTCACTGGACAATGCTGGCTGGTAGGCTGAAGACACATGAGAACATTGGTTTATTTCCTGGTCTACTCTTTTTTTTTTTGGAGAGGTTTTCGCCATAGGGCGCATGCACTCGCCAGACAGAGAGAGACAGAGAGACAGAAAGCGAGAAATCACCCCCCAGGGGGGATGGTCACGCCGCAATCCCTTCTCCTCCATTCTCCTCTCGAGATCTTGGGCACGCACGCACATGCGCCCGGCGTGAGTTTTAAGCCACCGGGTCCGGGACGTGAACCGCGGTCGACTACATGGGAGTCCAGCAACATAGCCATTACGCTAACTGCTGGCTCCCTTCCTGGTCTACTCTTAAAAGCTGGGCATGGTGGCACACACCTGAAGTTTCGCTACTTAAGAGGCTGAGATAGGAAGATAATAACCCAGCAAGATCTTGTCTATAAAAACAGCACACACATGTACACACACCACAAAAGAAAGAGAAGTAAGGAAGGAAATAAAATAAAGGAAAGGAGGGAAAGGCAGGGAAGGAAACAGAAAGGAAACAAAAATTAAGGAAACTTAAAGGAAAGGAAAGGAAAGGAAAGGAAAGGAAAGGAAAGGAA
The DNA here is from genome assembly GCA_026018925.1 of Tupaia tana. Lineage (NCBI taxonomy): Eukaryota > Metazoa > Chordata > Mammalia > Scandentia > Tupaiidae > Tupaia > Tupaia tana. The sequence goes on along the minus strand of JAKSZU010000013.1, from coordinate 34,882,323 downwards.
AGGATTAAAAAGTTTTGGAGCTGAACAACAAATAATTAAACTGAAAAAATCCATAGAAAACTACAATAGCATGGGGCTTAAAGTGTTATGCTCTGTGAACTGGACTCACATGACAAGGTTGCCAATTTACATCTGGGGCTCTCCCTGAGTACCCAGGACACACATGTGCCCATGATCTGGGCTGGCTGAGGCTGAGAGTGGATTTTGGCATTGACAGAAGTATTCTATCTCTGTCTTTCTCCTTTCTGTGTTTCTCTCACTCTGGAAGTAATAACTAAAAACTTTAAAATAAAAGAAAGCTTCAACAGCAGATTCAACCAAGCATAAGAAAAATCAGTGATCTTGAAAAGAGGTCATTTCAAATTATCCAGTTTAAAAAAATAATAAAAAAAAATGAGAAAAAGTGAAGAAAGCATATAAGAGTTATGCAACACATTAAGCAAACTAATATGTGCATTATAGAAGTCTTAGAAGGAGCAGAGAAGAACAAAGAGACGGAAGCTTATTTAAAGAAATGGCAAAAAATTTCTCAAACACAGAAAGGGAAATGAAAATCCAGAATCCATGAAATCCAAAGAAACTCAAATAGATTAAGCATAAAGAGATCCTCACCAAGAGACGTTATAGTCAAATTTTCAAAAATCAAATACAAAGAGATTTTTAAAAGAAGCAAGGAAAAAGTGACTTGTTATATACAAATAAAACTACCAGTACCTTTCTCAGGAGAAACTTTGAATATGCTATCCTTCTCTTTCCCAGCCTGCAAAGTGTTGAAAGAAAAAGAACTGCCAACCAAGAATACTATGACCAACAAACTTATCCTTTACTTCAACCTCACAGCAGGGGCAAATGACATTTACTGTTTTTCTCTTTCTTTATCAACATTCTTTTTAAGCATTTTTATTTTGCCATTTTAATTTGGGTAAAATGATATCTTGATGTTATTGGGACCAGCAGTTAGCGTAATGGCTATGTCGCTGAACTCCCATATAGCTGACCACGGTTCAAGTAGTGGACCCGGTGGCCTAAACTCATGCAGGGTGCATGTGCATGCGTGCCCAAGATCCCAAGAGGAGAATGGAGGAGAAGGATTGCAGCGTGGCCAACCTCCCTGGGAGGTGATTTCTCTCTTTCTCTCTGTCTCAAAAAAAATGATATGTTGGGACCAACAGTTAGCGTAATGGCTATGTCGCTGGACTCCCACGTAGTCGACCGCGGTTCGAGTCCCGGACCCGGCGGCTTAAACTCACGCCGGGCGCGTGTGCGTGCGTGCCCAAGATCCCGAGAGGAGAATGGAGGAGAAGGGATTGCGGCGTGGCCATCCCCCCTGGGGGGTGATTTCCTGCTTTCTGTCTCTCTGTCTCGCTCTGTCTGTCTGGCGAGTGCACGCGCCCTATAGCAAAAACCTCTCCAAAAAAAAAAAAAAAAAAAAAAAAATTGATATCTTGATGTTATAATCTGAGTTTTCCTGGGAACCAGCAGATGACATAATGATTATGTTTCTGGATTCCCACATAGTCAACTGTGGTTTAAGTTCCGGATCCATGGCTTAAAACTCACTCTGGGCATGTGTGCATGCATGCCTAAGATCCTGAGAGGAGAATGGAGGAGAAAGGATTGTGACATGACTAACCATCTTGGGGGACAATTTCTTGCTTTCTGTTTCTCTCTCTCCAGAAAGCACACATCATGTCCTATGGCAAAAATCTCTCTAAACCTAAATAAGTAAGTAAGTAAATAAAAAAAATAAAAATAATTGAAGTTTTCCTGATTATTAGTGATAAGAAGGCTTATTTCCTGTGTATGTGTATGGGTGTGTTGTGTGTGTGTGTGTAGTGTTTTAGACAGTGTCGCACTATGTCATAACCCTCCAGCCTTAGCCTACTGAGTAGCTGAAGATACAGGCACACATCAACATGCCCAGCTCCTTCAGATACAGTCTTTCTATGTTAACCATGCTGGCCAAGAGCTTACAATACCTTTGCTGAAATTATGGGCATGGGCCACTCTTCCCAGATTTGGGTATATTTTATTGGGTTATAGGGAAAGTCATAACATATTTTTTCTATGTTCTTCTATGCAGAAATGCATGATGACTTCTCTGACAACCCAATATATGTGTTTATTGGCCACTTAGGTTTTCTCCTCTGTGAATTTCCTGTACATACCCATTGCCCATTTCTTTTCCTACTGACCATTTTCTATTTCTTACTAATGCATGGGAATTTATTAAATAGCCTGGATACTACAATTTGACTAGTATTTGTATGGCCAAGTCTCCTTCTGTCTAAACTCACACATGCATTGTTAACTTGAAGGAGTCCTTTAATTGAAGATTTTTATGTTAATGCAGTTGAATTCATTAAACATTTTCATCTTTGATTCTGTTTTTGGTATTTCGACTAAAACTAGTTGTCTAAAACTAAGTTGTTAAAACTAAGCCACAAATAGATCCTTTTGTATTTTCTCTTAGATGCTTTAATGTTATATATATTTTTTAACCTTGGGATTTATTTTTTGTTATAGTATCAGATAAGAACCATACCTAATGATGTTTTCCCTATTTCACAAGCAGTGGCTGATTACAGTGTGAGGATCCTGTTGGGAGTGACTAACTCTATCTCTATTATTCTTCCTCTGCCTATCTTTCATTGAAGAAGTAAATAAGTAAACTTTTAAAAATAGTACCACAATCTAGTTACAGGTATAAATGGATATATCCATTCATGTTGTCTTTACCTAAAGACAACAAATGTTGGGATTTGGCTGTATTATCCTTCCTCCTTTTAATTTTCCCTACCCTATGCTCTAGTTTCTTATTTTTACATTTTGTGCTCATGCTATAATACTTGTAATAACAACACCTATAATTTACAGAGACTCTACTTTGTCTTCTCACTTTAACAATTTCTGAATGCTCTAATTTATTTCTGCCTCAAAAATAGAATACAGGGACCAGCAGTTAGCGTAATGGCTATGTTGCTGGACTCCCATGTAGTCGACCGCGGTTCGCGTCCCGGACCCAGCGGCTTAAACTCACGCCGGGCACGTGTGCGTGCATGCCCAAGATCCTGAGAGGAGAATGGAGGAGAAGGGATTGCGGCGTGGCCATCCCCCCTGGGGGGTGATTTCCTGCTTTCTATCTCTCTGTCTCTGTCTGTCTGGCGAGCGCACGCGCCCTATAGCAAAAACCTCTCCCCCCCCCCCAAAAAAAAAATAGAATACAAATTTGCTTCCTCCTCCTTGTATTCTTTTCTTTCTCCTCTTCGTTTTCCTCCCAGGGTCATAGCATGTACTTGGAAAAACAAGTAGCATGGCTATGTTGAGAATCTGCATTTGAAGGACCAGACTCATGAAAATTAATAGGAATCAGCCTTCTCTGAGTCCTTGCTTAACAAAGCCATGGCTTTGTGAATATTATTCTCAGGATGCTCATCTACTGGAACAAACAGAAGTAAGAGCAGGCAGCTAAGGCTGCAACATAAAAATACTAACAGACTAACATTAATTGAGTATCTCTAATGCACCAGATATGACCTCAAGAAATTTTCTACAAATTCTTATGCACTGATTACTATTCCTTGTCTTCGTTTCACAGATGAAGAAATTGACAGAGGTTAAGTAACTCATTCAAGCTCACACATGTAGTAAGTGGTTAACCTGGCACTTGAACCCAGTGATATCCATTAAAAATTCAAGTTGTTGCTAACTAAGAGGAAAAGCAATCTGGAGAGCTGAAAACACCAAAACACACAGAGAAATAAACACATATAAGGACCAATTTTGAAAAGAAGAAAAGCCCTGTAAGGGAAAGACGGCTTGGTTTTAAATTTGTGTCCTTTCCTAAAAAATAGATCTTATAATATTCCTTACCCACCATCTCCCAATGAAGTATTTTTTTTTTGTTTTTGATTTTTGCTAGAGAGTGGGTGCACTTGCTGGGGAGAGAGAGAGAAATCACTTCCCAGAGGGTATGGCCACACTACAATAGTTTCTCCTCCATTTTCCTCTTGGGATTTTGGGCATGCACGCACACGCGCGCGCACACACACACACACACACACACACGATGTGATTTTCAAGCTGCTGGGTCCAGGACTCAAACTGCAAAGTCAGCCAAGTGGGATCCAGCCACCTTAACCTCCATGCCACCTGCTGGCCTATAAATATTTATTTGTATTTCCAAGATGGAAGTGCCTTGTCTCTCAGGCAAGACACAAGGCATTTCATAAAATTTATTTTCTCTTCTCTGTTCCCAAGTGTTCCACCCCTTCTTCTTTCCTTTACCAACTTTAATGTTGGAACAAATTACATCTTAGCAGCCACAGAGTTTTCCAAACCTATGAAAAGGACAAAAATTTCATTGTCCTTTCTTTCTTACTTTTCATAGATTCAATGAAACCACACCGTTAAAGTAAAAGAAAAAAAGAAATTATACCTGTCAGAATTTTGCTTCTCCTAGAACTTAAGGAATTTGGGTGATATGGCTAGATGGGCAGGCTTTTAAAATTCTTTCATTGTTGATACCTACTTGATGACTGACACTACTGTTAGGGCTCCAGCTGCAAGTCGGGACTAACAGATCCCTGCTCTAAGTTGTGTCACAGAAATATAGCAGCTAAGTCAGCTTTCCTCTCGGCTTGACACATGGATTTTTTCATGTCATCTCAGGACCACTCTAATGGTAAATTGAGGAGAAATTCTAAATCGAAGAAGACAACATAGAAAGATAGTGAAAGAAAATAGCATCTGTTCCATAAACACTCACAGAAGGTTACGAAATACATGCAAACACTTGCACTCACTAACTCAATCTCTCTCTCAGTATTGGTGATTCTTTTTCTCTGTCAATCTCTCTCTGACTTGTCCTGTCTCTGCCTATCTCTCTGTCAGTATCTTTCTCTCTCTCCCATACATACATATACACACACACAGTGTTAAGGTCATTCACCATGATAAAATTATCCAAAATGTGCTTTTTGAACATCATTTATTCAAGAAACCCACACTTCTTCCTTCAATAATTTTCTTTTTTGCATGCCCTTTAATCCAGATGTATTTTCACTATGGAGTATAAATTTCGCACTGCAGACAGCCTCGGTGGAGATTCAGTGTACCTGTATCTATAGTCATAGCCAAACTTTATATTAAAAACCTTTAAATTGTATAAAACATCCTTGCCATCATCTGAGGTCAAAATTCCCAATTCTAAACTCTAAAGTTTTTATTCAGCTTACCATAAAGGCAGAGGACTATTCACTTATTTGTCTGTAAATCTTTTTTAAAATTTTGTGCATGATTTATAATACATGTCTTTCTTGTTGATATCTATGTTGTGAGTTCCCAGTAGTCTATATGCTTATGGAGTATAGAATAGCACTGCTGTATCCCATAAAGATGTCAAAAGCTAAATCTAAACAAGAAAAGTGTAATACAATCAGAGACAAAGACAAGATTCTAAAAATGGCAAGAGAAAAACATCAAGTCACTTACAAAGGTTAGCCTATTAGCTAATAGATCTCTCAATCAAAACAATGCAGGCAAGAAAAGAATAGGAAGGCAATTCAAAATACTAAAAAAAAAAAAAAAAAAAAAAAAAAAACAATTTCAATTAAGAATACTATACCTGTAAAGATTATCTTACAAATGGGAAAAAGAATGAATAAAATCATTTGCAGACAAGCAAAAACTGAGAGGATTCACCTATGCTAAACCAGCTCTCCAAGAAGTACTGAAGAGAGTACTTTAGTATCAGAAAAACTAAAGACAGACAGACAGAAATAAGAACAAAAAACAACCAAGAAAATGGCTAACAAAATGGCAAAGACAAATCTGCAAATATCAATAACAACATTGAACGTTAATAGATTAAATTCTCTAATCAAAACACACAGACTGGCTAAATAGATTTTTTTTAAAAAGAAGCCTTCTATTTGTTGCCTACAAGAAATGTACTACATGAATAAATACATACATAGACAAAAAGTGAAGGGTTGGAAAAAGATATTCCATGTAAATGGAAATTTTAAAAAAGGTTGGAGTCATGATACTGATATTAGACAAAATAGGCTTTAAGCCAAAAACTATAAGAAGAGACAAAGAAGGATATTAGTACTAAAAGGGCTAATTCACTAAGGAGATATAAAACTTATAAATATCTATGCTCCCAACTCAGAAGCACCCAAATACATTGAAGAAAGACTGCTAGATCAAAAGGGAGAGATAGACTACAACACACTAATCATTGGAATCTCAACACCCCATATATCCTTTGGACACATCATCTAGACAAAATATAAGCAAAGAGATAGGAGATCTAAACACCACCATAAATGTGAAATGGACTTGACAGACATCTATAGAACTTTCCACCAAACAACCACAAAATAAACATTTTTCTCTTTCCCATGTGAATCTTTTCAAAGATTGACCACATGATAGGGCACAAAATAAGCCTTAACAAATTCAAAAGCATGAAATCATATTCAGCTTCTTCTCTAACCATGACAGAATTGAACTGGAAATTAATTTCAGGAAAATAAACAAACATATGGAAACTAAACAACCTACTCAAGAATGACTTCACAACTACTAAAATTAAGACTAAAATAAAAAGATTCATTGAAACCAATGACAATGAGTGTATGAGTTTCCATAATCTACGGGACACAGTGAAAGCAGTCATAAGAGGGAAGTTCATAGCAAAAAAGATGGAAAGGTGACAAATAGACACCTTTCTTAAAACCTCAGGAAACTAGAAAAACAACAACAACAGAAAAAAAGGCCAGGAGAAAATAAATAATAAAGACTTTAGCAGAAATAAAGGAAATGGAGAATAAATGAACTATACAGAAAATAAATTAAAACAAAAACTGGTTCTTTGAGAAGATAAAATTGATACACCATTAGCTAGTCTTATTAAGAAGAGTGAAAGGAAACAGATAAATCAAATTTGCAAAAAAAAAAAGCAATATTACAACAGATAAAACCGTAACAAAAGAGATCATTAGAGAATATTATGAGTAACTATATACCAACAAATGAGAAAACCTGGAAGAGATGAACAAATTTCTGGACACATATAAGATACAAAGACTGAAACAGGAAGACATAGGAAGGCTGAATAAACCAACAAGCAATGAAATTGAATCAGTGATAATTAACCTCCCAAAAAGAAAAGCCCTGGTCCCAATGGTTTTACTTCTGAATTCTACAAAACAAAGAAGAGCTAACTTCCATTACACTCAAACTATTTCTTTCTGTTTTTTTCTTTTTTGTTTTGTTTGTTTGTTTTTTTTAAAGAAAGACTTTTGCTTTCATGTGTGTGTGCTCACTGGAGAGACAGAGAAAGAAACAGAGAGACAGAAAGTGAGAAATCACCCCCGTAGGGTGGATAGCTCTACCACAATCCCTTCTCCTCCATTTTCCTCTCAGGTTACATGCATATGTGCCCAGCCTGAGTTTGAAACCTTTGGGTCTGGGACTTGAACCACAATAGGCCATGTTGGAGTCCAGCAATATAACCATCCCACTGTCTTCTGGTCCCTGCTCAAACTATTTCTAATGACCCAAAAAGAAGGAACCCTCCAAATTTATTCTATAGAGCTTCCATCACCCTCATCCCTATAACAGATAAGGACAGAGCAAAAATGAAAATTACAGGCCAGTATTTCTGATAAATATAGATGTAAAAATTTTCAACAAGATACTAGCAAATCATATCCAATGACACATTAAAAAGATTATACATCACAACGACATAGGCTTTATTCAAGGGATGCATGGATGGTTCAACATATGCAAAATCATATAATACACAATATTAACAGAAAGAAAGATTAAAAACCACACATTCTGATCAATCGATGTAGAAAAAGCATTTGATAAAATACAATGTTCCTTCATGTTAAGACTCAGCAAAATCAGCATAGAAGGGATATTTTTCTCAACACAATAAAATCCATATGTGACAAACCTATAGATAACATTATCCTTAATGAGAACAAGCTGACAGCTTTTCCACCAAAAACTAGAACAAGACAAGGCTGCCCACTTTCTCCTTTCCTTTTCAACATAGTATGGAAGTCCCAGCCAATGCAGACAAGAGACTAAAATAAAAGGTATTCAAATAGGTAAAGAAGAGGTGAAATTATCTCTATTTACAGGTGGTATGATTATATACATAGAAAACTCAAAGGAATATATGCCAAAAACCTCCTAGAAGTGATGAATACAACAAAGTAGCTGGATACAAAATCAACATACAAAAATTTGTAGCATTTCTATACACCAACAGTGAACAGACTGAGGTAGAATTGAAGAAAGCAACTCCATTTACAATAGCCACATAAGAAATAAGATATTTAGGCATAGTTCTAACCAAAGAAGCCAAATACTTCTCCAAAGAAAAGTGTAAAAAATTTAAAGACAAAATTGAAAATGACACAAAAAAGTGGAAAGACATCCCATGTTCTTGGATTGGAAGAATTAATATAATAAAAATGTCAGTCCCATCCAAATTAATCTGCAAATTTAATGCAATCTACATCAAATTATCAGAGATATTCTTCACAGATTTCGAAAAAACAATCATGGAATTCATCTGGAATCATAAAAGACCCCATATTGCCAAAGCAATACCATGCAAGAAGAGTGGAATAGGAGGCATCTCACTCCCTAACCCCAAAATATATAACAAAGCTGTGATAATCAAAACAGCACGGTATTGGCCCCAAAACAGAAAGGTGGACTGGTAAAACAGAATAGAGACCCCAGAAATAAACTCCAAAACCTACAGCCAACTGACTTTTGACAAAGGACATCAGTTAATCAGTGGGGAAAGAAAATCTCTTCAGCAAATGGTGCTGGGAAACCTGGGTACCCACCTGCAGAAAGATGAAACTTGACTCCCTATCTCTCACCATTAACAAAAATCAACTCAAAATGGATTACAGATCTAAACCTAGTAAGTAAGGCCTCAAACTATAAAACTACTGGTAGATAATGCAAGGGAAACTCTTGGAGACATCAGAATAGGCAATGACTTCTTAAATAAGAGCCCCAAAGCACAGGCAATAATCCCCAAAATAGACAAGTGGGATTACATCAGGTTAAAAAGCTTTTGCACAGCAAAAGAAACAATAATTCAAGTGAATTGGCAACCCTTGGAATGGGAGAATATATTTGTCAACTATGCCTCAGATAAGAGACTGATAACCAGGATATACAGGGAACTCAAGCAGATTACCTGGGGGAAAAAAATGATCAACCCAATCGAAAGATAGGCAAATGAGCTGAACAGACAACTCTCTAAGATAGATAGACAAACAGCCAAAAAGCATATGAAAAACACCCAACATCACTAATCATAAGGAAAATGCAAAACAACACCACATTGAGATACTATCTAACCCCAGTCATAATGGCTAAGATTTAAAAAAATATTAAGTGCTGGCAGGGCTATGGTAAATAGGAAACTCTCCTACACTGTTGATGGGAATGCAAATTAGTACAGCCACTGTGGAAAACAATATGGAAGTTCTTGAAAAAGACCTACAAATAGAACTACTCTATGATCTGGGGATTAGCTGATGGTGTAATGGTTATGTCGCTGGACTCCCACATAGTCGACCATGGTTTGAGTGCTGAACCTGGTGGCTTAAAACTCATGCTGGGCATGTGTACATACATGCCCAAAATCCTGAGAAGAGACTAGAGGAGAAGGGATTGTGGCATGGCCATCGCTCCTGGTGGATGGCTTCTCACTTTCTCTCTGTCTCTCTGTGTGTCTCCAGTGAGCTCATGTGCCCTATAGCAAAAATCTGTCTGAAATAAATAAATAAGTCAATAAAAGAACTACATTATACCAGGGATGCAAGGATGGTTTAATATACGCAAGACCATAAATGTAATACACCACATTAACAGAAAGAAAGATAAAAACCATATGATCATCTCAATTGATGCGGAGAAAGCATTTGATAAAATACAACATCCTTTTATGATTAAGACTCTCAGTAAGATTGGTATAGAAGGGTCATTTCTGAACACAATAAAAGCAATCTATGAAAAACCTACAGCTAACATTATACTGAATGGGGAAAAGCTGAAAGCTTTTCCTCTGAAAACAGGTACTAGGCAAGGCTGCCCACTTTCTCCACTGCTCTTTAATATAGTACTGGAAGTCTTAGCTATTGCAATCAGAGAAGAGAATAATATTAAAGGCATTCGAATAGGCAAAGAAGAATTGAAAATATCTTTATTTGCAGATGACATGATGGTATACTTAGAAGACCCAAAGGTATCCATGAAAAAACTGCTTGAAGTAATAAGTGAATACAGTAAGGTGGCAGGATACAAAATTAATATCCAAAAATCTATAGCATTTCTATTTATGAACAAGTTGAATGAAGCAGAGCTGAAGAAAGGAATCCCTTTCACCATAGCCACAAGGTGTATAAGATACCGGATAAACCTAACTAAGAAAGTCAAAGACCTTTATAAAGAAAACTATGAAAATCTTAAAAGAGACATTGAAAGTGACATAAAAATGTGGAAGGACATCCCATGCTCCTGGATTGGAAGAATTAACATAATCAAAATGGCAATTCTACCCAAATTAATCTACATATTTAATGCAATTCCAATCAAAATACCAGAGATATTCTTCAGAGATCTAGAAAAGACAATCATAGAATTTTTCTGGAACCATAAAAGACCTCGTATTGCAAAAGCAATCCTGCACAAGAAGAATGGAGTAGGAGGCATATCACTCCCTGATCCCAAGATATACTATAAAGCTGTGGTCATCAAAACAGCATGGTATTGGCATAAAAACAGACAAGTGGACCAATGGAAGAGAATAGAGACCCCAGAAATAACCCCCAAAGCTTACAGCCAACTGATCTTTGACAAAGGATATCAGTCAATCCATTGGGAAAAGGAAAACATCTTTAGTAAATGGTGCTGGAAAAACTGGGTATCCACCTGCAGAAAGATGAAACTGAACCCCCATCTTTCACCATTAACAACAGTCAACTCAAAATGGATCAAAGATCTGAACCTAAGACCTCAAACAATAAAAATACTGGTGGAAAATGCTGGGGAAACTCTGGGGGACATTGGAGTAGGCAAAGACTTCTTAAATAAGACTCCCAAAGCACAGGCAATAATCCCTAAAATAGACAAGTGGGACTATATTAGACTAAGAAGTTTCTGCACAGCAAAGGACACAGTAACAAGTGTGAACCGACAACCCTCAGAATGGGAAAATATTTTTGTTAAATATGCCTCGGACAAGGGACTGATAACCAGAATACATAGGGAACTCAAGTGCCTTATGTGAAAAAAAAATGATGAACCCAATTAAAAGATGGGAAAATGAGCTGAACAAAAGTCTCTCTAAGGAAGACATACGAACAGCCAAAAAGCATATGAGAAAATGCTCAACATCCCTCATCATAAGGGAGATGCAGATAAAAACTACAATGAGATACCACCTAACCCCTGTCAGAATGGCAAAGATTAAGAATATAAAAAGTGATAAGTGTTGGCGGGGATGTGATGAAAAGGGAACCCTCCTACACTGTTGGTGGGAATGTAAACTAGTTCAACCACTGTGGAGAACAATATGGAGGTTCCTCAAAGATCTACAAATAGAACTACCATTTGATCCAGCAATCCCACTTCTGGGTATTTACCCAAAAGACAGGAGAACGCTCAGTCAGAAAAGTGCTTGCACATCAATGTTTATTGCAGCATTATTCACAATTGCCAAGACATGGAACCAACCTAAATGTCCACAAACTGATGAATGGATTGGAAAAGTGTGGTATATATACTCTATGGAATACTACTCAGCCATAAAAAATAACAAGACCCTGGAATTTGATAGAAAGTGGTCAGATACGGAGGATATATTGCTGAGTGAAGTAAGCCAGGCTATGAAAGAAAGATATTGCATGTATCCACTCAATATATACCGACTATCAGCACTCTATAATAGAGAGCAAAAAATTGGAGGACATAAAAGCAGTGAAGGTACTTAACGAGAATAGGACAGTGTGGAATGGGGGAAGTGAAGAGAAGAGAATAGAGAAAGATAACAAGTGAACAATAGATAGGCAGGACATTAGTGAGAAACAGATATGGCTTATTAACTGTTGATGTTGACATGTATAGTATTCTCAACTGGATTTGTCTGAGAAGTATTTCATGATAGGCAAAGTATTTGTACAAGCAAAATGAGAAATAGCAATTGACTGTTTTAAAAAATAATTAGAATAATAATAATAATGATTGGGGAAAACATAGAAAAGATATTGAATGTTAAAGTGGGGAGATTAATGTCTCTGTACTGACTGACATGCATGGCATTCCCTTTTGAAAAAGCAATGTAATACACTGTAAAATTATATGTAATTCAATGTAATATAAAGAAGAATATGATGATAATAAAAAAATATATATATAAAAAAAATTAAAAAAAAAAGAACTACTCTACAATACAGCAGTCCCACTCTTGGGTATCAACCCAAAAGATAGACATAGACTCAATTGGCAAAGTACTTGTACATCTATGTTTACTGCGGCATTATTCAGAATTGTTAATACATGGAACCAGCCCAAATGCCCATAAAGAGATGAACAGATTAAAAAAGTGTGGCACATACATACTACAGAATACTATATAGCCATAAAAAGCTTTGAGATTCTGCATGTGATAGAAAGTGGATAAATCTGGAAGATTTATTGCTAAGTGAAGCAATCCAGACCATGAAAGAGAGACATTGTAGTTCCCATTCAGTATATACCAAATATCTACACTCTATGAAAGAGTGGAAGATATAAAAGCATGGAGAAAAATTGCAGATATTAGAGAGAGTGTGGGAGGAGGGTGGGAAGTGGAGGAGGGTAAGAAGAAGGAATCAAGGGGAAAAAGGAAGAAGCAAAACATTTAAGGGACAAAAATGGAAAATTATCTGTTGATAACATGTATGATAATATCTTTTTATTTATTTATTTAATATTACATTTAATCACATATATATTTCCAGCACAATTACCAAGCATATCTGTCAAGACAAAGACATTACTATTCACATCAGCAGCAGCAAATTGCTTTTCATTTTTTGTCAATTAAACATTTTTTCCTTTTACTTCCCCTGTTCTCCTCCCTCCCTCCATTTTCCATCCCCGAATTACCCCATTCTTTCTATCTTTAGTATCTACCATTGCCCTCACTGCTACTATACCTTTCAAACTTTCAATTTCTGCCATAAAGTATAGATAATCAGTATACATCGAATAACTAGACTAATATGCAGTGTCTTCATGCTGAGTATATTGATTGAGCATATAAAATAAAATGTTTCAATAAAAAAATAACACACTCAAAATCCCATTGTATCAATTTTCATAACCTTTACAACAAAAAAGTTCCTATATTTAAAAGCTTGATGTAATACTGCTAGAAATAAGGATAATACTAGTATTTCTTGATCTCTAAGACCAACATTATTAAGGAATTTCAATCCAGTTAAAATTTTCTCTAGAGACTTCTCACATTGGCTTTATTCTAATTCAATATCTGTACTGAACATACAACTCACTTAAATAGGGACCAGCAGATGGTGAAATGGTTACTTCACTGGACTCTCACGTAGTTGACCATGGTTCGAGTACTGGACCCAGTGGTTTAAAACTCATCCTGGGTTTATGTGCATGTGTGCCCAAAATCCAGAAAGGAGAATGAAAGAGAAGGGATTGCGGTGTGCCCATCACCCTGGGAGATGATTTCTCACTTTCCATCTGTCTCTCCAGTGAGCACACAAGCACAAGCCCTATAACAAAAATCTCTCTAAAAGAAAAAAAGAAAAAAAAAGTCACCTAAATATTTCCCAGTGTTGGGAACCAGCAATTAGCGTAATGGCTATGTCGCTGGACTCCCACGTAGTCGACCGCGGTTCGAGTCCTGGACCTGGTGGCTTAAAACTCACGCCGGGCGCGTGCGCGTGCGTGCCCAAGATCCCGAGAGGAAAATGGAGGAGAAGGGATTGCGGCGTGGCCATCCCCCCTGGGGGGTGATTTCTCGCTTTCTGTCTCTATGTCTCTCTCTGTCTGGCAAGCGCACGCACCCTATAGCGAAAAAACCTCTCAAAAAAAAAAAATTTTCCCAGTGTTTTCTGTGTTCATCTCATATCTTATGCCATGCAGCCAATCTCAATGAGTTCTATACACCATTGGTGGGGGGTAGGTATGATGCTCAGTGCGGGCAAACATTGCAAAACTATGAGGGGGCAGTTTCTCATGGTGTTTTGCTGGTCATGTTTTGCTACTTCATTTCTAGTGTAATTTCTATAAGATAAAGTGGTATTCATTTATTTATATTTCTTCTTCTTTTTTTTATATATATATTTTGCCATAGACTGTGTGTGCTCACCAGAGACAGATAGAGGGAAAGTGAGAAATTGCTCCCATCCCACGAGGGGAAAATGGCCAAGCTGCAGTCCCTTCTCCATTCTCCTCTTGAGATTTTAGGCACACATGCCAGAGTGATTTTCAAGCTGCCCGGTCCAGGACTCAAACTGTGGTCAGTCATGTAGGAGTCCAGATCTTTAACCACTACACCACCTGTTGGCCTCAAGGTGACATTTATTTTTATAATAGTATAACTTTTATTGCTTTCTGGATATATAATTTATTGTAACAGAATTTATCTATAATATGCTATAGATATTTACAATACATACTTTGATTTGAGATCTCTCTCCCTCCCTTTCTCACACACTCTCTCTCTCTGTATATATATGTGTGTGTGTGTGTGTGTGTGTGTATGTGTGTGTGTGTACATACACATAACATTGTGTGTATACATACACACACACACACACACACACAAACACACATCAAGCCAGAGTTTGGCTATTAGCCAAACGATCACCATTATCAAAATAATACACATTTCCATCTCCCCTAAATGTTTCTTTGAGCCCTTTTACAAATCATCACTATCCTATACCCAACCCAAATAACCTCTGACTTAAATTCTATCAGTATGGATGAGTTTACATTTTCTAGGATTTTATATAAATAGACTTAGACATGGGTATTTTATTTTTGATCTCACTTTCACTTAGTAAAGTTATCCTGACTTTTATCTGTGTTGTTGCATGTAACGCAATCCTTTCCTTTCAGATATTGAATAGAATTCCATTGACTAGATTTGCCCCATTTTATTTATTCATTAACCTGCTGGTAATCACTTTGTTTCAAGGTTAGAGCTACTATGAACATATGCATACAGGTCTTTGTGTAAAGGTAGGTATTTACCCAAAAGAGATGAAAAACCTAAGAGTGGAATTGCTGGGTCATATCATAGGTATGGTATACGTTTATCTTTGAAGAGGAAGAGCCAAACTGATTCCAAAAATAGCTGTAGCAGTTTTACCCTCCTGCAAACAATATTTCGATAGCTCCAGCTACTCTACACTATGACCGACACTTGGCGTTATTGGTCTTTCTCCTTCTAGCCATTCTCAAGAGTGGGAAATGGTATCTCAATGTGGTTTTACTTGCATTTCCCTGATGACTTGTGATTTGGACCATCCTTTCTATGACTTACTGATCATTTATAAATCTTCTCTTATAAAGTGTCTGCTTAAATCTTTGTCTGTTTTTATTGGGTTGTCTGGCTGCTTACTATTGACTTGTAAGAATCTTTTACATATTCTAAATGCAGGTCCTTGGCCTGATTTTTCAATTGTTCCCAATGGCATTTAAAAAATCAGTTATAAATTGTGTTTGACTACACTTGTTTGATCAAGATGTCAGAAGTCAAATCAAGAAGAGGTTTTGGATTCATTCATTAAATATTTATTGAGTAGCTTCTAAGTGCCAGGCACTCTGATAAACCCTCATAAAATGGAGAAAACTATTCCCCTTCAGGGAGCATCTTGTTTAAAAGGAACCCAAATCATTCAACACACACAGGCACATGCTAAAGATAACTAACAATTGACATAGGAACAAATACATAACTAGTGCTAAACAGAATTGTGGGAGAAAAGAAATGCTATGAAAAAACTATCGGGAAGAACTCACCCCCACAGATTAAGCAAGCAAGCAGTTCTGCTTACCAAAACACCATAGTTGACAAGAGTAGGCAATAAGATTCAATAGACCCAGGCAAGACAGTTTATTACAGCACAGCAAACATCAGAAGTATCAACCTGGTTCTGCTGGCTCCCCTATCCCAAATTCCTTTGACCTAAAAGGACAATGCAATGAACACAAATGTAGCTACACATACACTAGGTCATGGTGTCACCGAGGAGCCCAGGGCTAAAGGCTTAGCACCATTGTAGCAGGAAGTAAGCAAGATAGTCTCCTGACCCCAAGGAGCAAGCAGTCTTACATTAGTCAGGATGCAATTGCTTTGGCCTACTCAGCTGCCTATGTAACTAGCTACAGAAATGGCTAGATCGCTCATCTAAGAGTATGTGCAGGGATCCTGCTGACCTCAGGTGGACAACCTCCCTCAATGTACTGAAAAAAGAGCTCATTGTGAGTAGAAGAGTAATTTGAGTAAAGCAGCATCAGAGAAAGACTAATCTAATGGAAATATTTCAACCAGGACAAAGCAGTAAAGACAGGAGGCAGAAAATCAGAAGATTGTTACCAAGGGTCTGCCTTCCAGAGGCAGAGAGATTAGTGGGAGATTTCGCCTGAAACGAGGCAGTCCTGGGAAGGCAAGAGGACTGTGCTCAGTCACAGCCCAGCTTACCTGTGGCAAAAGAGGAGGAACGCTTTCTTAGCAGTGCCAGGCTTTTGCAGGCATTTGTCTAATTAGAATGGCTAATGTGAGAGAACTGATACACCCAATGGGGGCGAATTGGGGAAATTAGAGCCACATGAAAGTGTGCCAAGGCTGCATGAAAGAAAGAAAGCTGGAAGGAAGAAGGTAATTGGAAAAGGCGTGTCTATAAGTTAATAAGACTAAAGCTACATGTTACCCCAAATAAGCTATTTCATCCACTTACAGCTCCAGGGCAGATGGAAGCCTGGGAGATTAAAGTGAGAGTTCAAAAGACTTCAGCTCCTCCTTACCCATATACCCACTGGTAATTCCTTTCTTCCCTTCCATCTGCTTTCTCCTTCTGTCATGGTCATTCTACCAATTGATGGGGTACCTAGAGTCCAGAAGAGCCTGAGACTTCAACAAGGGACTGCCTGAGAGTAGAAGTAGTCTGCATTTACTTCCGGGTGATAGTTTTTTCTTTCTTGACCTTAGTTCTATTTTTTCCATTCTTGGTACTGTCTGACCAAGAAAAGAAATATTCCTGCTTTGCCTTTTGTTTGTTTGGGTTCCTGGCCCTCCCACCTCCTGGTGAATCTTGTCTTTTAACAGTTTCACTTATGTTACCCTGAGCAGTAGATCCCTATTCATATGGAAATCACAGAGACATTCTTCTCTTTCCCTAAGGAGCTGACAAGTGGAGCCCAGAGCAAGGATTTATTCAGAATTATTCTGCGGAACACTGAAGGCTCAAAAAGGCCTTACCTATTTTCATGTTGTCATCATTTTTTTTTCTTATTGTTTTTAACAACAACAACAAAAAGTCTGGCAATTGGAACTTAGGCTGGGAGATTAAGCAGTATTTGTCATAATATACACAGATAGGGAGGACCTTTTCCTCTCTGCTTTGCCTGCAGGAACTTGCACACTGCAAAGCTTTTGTCTTCTCTACATGAGAAGGAACTAAACACACGGCATTTAATTTTGTCCCTTAACTATTTCAGGACTATCTTTCTTTTTATTTTATTTTATTTATTTTTCCTATAGGGCGTATGCACTCGCCAGAAAGAGGGAGACAGAGAGACAGAAAGCAAGAAATCACCCCCGGGGGGATGGCCACGCCACAATCCCTTCTCCATTTTCCTCTCAGGATCTTGGGCACGCATGCACACACACCCAGCATAAGTTTAAGCTGCAGGGCCTGAGACTCGAACCACGGTAGACTACGTGGGAGTCCAGCGACATAGCCATAACGCCAACTGGTGGTCTCCAGGACTATCTTTCTTAAAGTGTTTTAGCAAAACTCTTATTTTCAGGTAATGATGCTCCTTTGATTTGTCTGAGATAGAGAAATAACTTATCAAGAATTCCTTGATTAGGGATGCACACTAAAATAATACAACGTGTATCTCCTGTTACCCACTATTTGGCACAGTTTATTATATAATTATATGTATCAGGAAAATGGCACAAATGGTCCTGTGTGGGAGAAAAGCCTAGAAGAGCTAAACTGTAATCATAGCAACACCACCTTCCAACTCTTGGCAGGTCAGTTCATCACTCTGGCTTCAGATTTCCTCTACCTGTAAGTGGGAGAAAAAAACCACTTGCCTTGACTACTTCACAGAAATGCTGGAAATATCAGAGGAGATTATTTAAGTGAAGTGCTCTGAAGATTTATACATATTATAGAGCAGGAAACATTAATAGCAGTCTATTTTATTTATTTATTTATTTATTTATTTTTAGAGAGAGATTTTTGCTATAGGGTGTGTGTGCTTACCAGGGAGACAGAGAGAGACCAAGAGACAGAAAATGAGAAATCACTCCACCACCACCTCCCCAGGGGAGATGGCCATGCCTCAATCTCTTCTCCATTCTCTCAGGATTTGGGGCACACACATGCACATGCCTGGCATGAGTTTTAAGCCACAGGATCTGGGACTCAAACCACAGTTGACTATGTGGGAATCCAGTGACATAACTATTTTGCCATCTGCTGGTCCCAATAGCAGTCTTTTTTTTTTTTCTTTTTCTTTTTCTTTTTAAAATCTCATCTGAAGTTAAAGTTAAAATGAATTTGTACTGGAGTGAGCTAGCTAATTTTTTTAAAGGTTTATCTAATATTCAGCAGTAAAACTTTATACTTGTACATTGGGAAACACACATTAAGATTCATAAATAAAATTACCTGAAGATTTTTTTTTTTTTTTTGCAAGAAATCACTCACCCTCTGGGGGGATGACCACACTGCAATCCCTTCTCCTCTGTTCTCCTCTTGGGATCTTGGGCACTCACGTGCATGCACTTGGAGTAAATTTAAGCCACCAGGTCCTGGTCTTGAACTGCAGTTGACTACGTGAGAGTCCAGCGACATAACCATTACACTAAGTGCTGGTCCCCTGAAGATATTTTAAAGACCTCAGCCTTCATATAGGTAAAATAAGAACCATGAAGGACAATTTTTATAATTTTTCACTATTGTCTTTTTGAAACTTATGTTCCCAGGAACTTTAAAAAACAAGTGATAATGCCTGTTACATATCTCACTGAAAAAAACATTTTAAGTGTCTTTTATATTACTGAAGTAAAAAGATTTCTACTTAAAAAGATATCTGGGAAATCAGTATTCCCTAACTGAATGATCTAATAGCCAAGGAGGTTGGAAGAGGGTGGGAGGTCACTCTTTTTCATCTCTATTAAGAATTTTCTATGCGGCAGGTAGATCCAATAATAGCTTGGTGGAGAAATAGAAGAACAAAGGCTAATACATGCATGTAAATGATGTGAGAAGTAAGAGGATGGATGAATTGATGGCTGGACTTGGACAAAGGTGAAAAAGAATATCCTATTTTCCTATTTAATGTATTATATATTAGTTCTGTTGCTGCCTGAACATGGGAAACTCTGACATATCCAGATATTAAAACTCATAACTTTCACAATAATAATTATTTGAAAGCAGGGCACGGATTTTATTTTTGCTTTTTTTTTTTTCTCCTTTCTGTTATTCCCCAGTTCCTCCACAGGTTCTATATTGGAGCACACATGAGACTGCCAACCTATAAAGTAGACCCATTTTAACATGTATGCCATGCAGAAAAGAAAAGACAGCACTGAAAATTATTTAATATTCTTGACTTAAGTTGCCAGTTTGACAATACCATTCTCTGTAGCAGAGAGCAAGATGACAGAGGAATTAAAAAGGAGTCAGACTTAACTTTTGGGATGATACATACAAGTCATTTTTGAAAAGTCTGTGCAAAAATGAAATTAAAGTACAAGTTTATATCAGTGTAAAAAATTTTGAAATCGGGAACCAGCAGTTAGCGTAATGGCTATGTCGCTGGACTCCCACGTAGTCGACCGTGGTTCGCGTCCCGGACCCGGTGGCTTAAAACTCACGCCGGGCGCGTGTGCGTGCGTGCCCAAGATCTCGAGAGGACAATGGAGGAGAAGGGACTGCGGCGTGACCATCCCCCCTGGGGGGTGATTTCTCGCTTTCTATCTCTCTGTCTCTCTCTGTCTGTCTGGCGAGCGCTCGTGCCCTATAGTGAAAAATCTCTCAAAAAAAAAATTTTTTTTGAAATCCATGCTGTTTTTTTTTAATAGTATCCATTTTCCCATAAACGTTTTAAAGACCCCCTTGGGTGTCCACAATTTTTATTGCCATGATTTCACAGGTGTACGCTTATGTCAAAATTTATCAAATTATACACCATAAATATGTGCAGAGTATTCTATATTACTTACTTGCCAGTAAGGCTTTTAAAAGTACTATAACAATTTTAAAATGAAAAATAAAAATGCATGTAACTTTACAATGAGTCATTCTGGAAGGAGGTCAGTGGACTACTGTTTTGTCACTAAGCAAAATCTAAGTTTTCTTTACTTTTTTATCAATTTAGCATTGTTTTTGTAGTTAAAATTCTAGGCACAGACTGGGTTTTCTACTCAAAATCATGCCAAGCTGAAATAAAGAGACTGGCCAGGACTATGGTCTCATCTGAAGCTGAGAGCCCCCTTCCAACCTCATCCCACTGTGGGCAGAATTCAGTTCTCTGTGGTTGTAGGACAGAAGTCTAATATTCTTTTTTTTTTTTAATAGTTTTTATTTGCATTTAATCACTATATCTTTACAGTGTACATTTTTTTCTAACATGAATACCATGCATATCAGTCAAGACAAAGACATTACTATACACATTATCATCAGCAAATAGCTTCTGATTTCTTTGTCAATTAAACATACTTCTACTTTTTTTCTTCCTCTGTCCCCTCCCTCACTATTTTTTTTTTCATATTTTATTGATTCACAAAAGATCTTAATTAAACTGAATATAACTGTAATTTCTTTGGGAACATTTTTTTTCTCTCTCTCTCCATTCCCCCTTTTATTAAAGAGAGGCATAAACTAACTTATTTGCCAAAAAAAAAAAAAAGTTTAGTCTCAATTAAAAAATAAATATATGTTTACTCTCAGTTTAGTCTGTTATTTGCACACAGCCCCATAAGAATTCAATTTCTGATGCCATGCAAGGGCTATTATTGTATTATTGAACTTATGCAAATAACTATTCTGCCACAAAATAAGAATACCTACAAATATTCTTCCTGGATGTCAGCTGGAAGTCACTTTCAGGTCTTAACCATGAAGAGTAGCTCACAATATGAATTTTGATCACTACAAAGTGCTGCTATTGCTTATTCCTTTTAAATATTGCCCTGATCCTTAAAAGATTCAAACTTAAAAGATCAAAAGAACGAAGGATGCTAAAGTGGGTGATTGGAAGTTAAGCCTATTCTATTAACACTCATGAAGCTTTGAATTGCTGGCATGGGCATTCTGGACACATGTACAGTGGTTTTAACTGAGTGGACACTCAGAGATCCATGGCTGTAAGAGGCACTACCAATGAAAGCCAGATTCAGACACCAGCATTGATCCAATAGAAGAAGAAAGGACTAAGGAGCAGGTTTAGCTAAGCACGATTCTGCTTATCCAAAAAGGCTAATCAAGGAAATGTTACAATACTCAGAAATACTCCACAGTGTCATTTTCAGATGGCAAAAAAATAGAGAAGATTACTTTATCTGGGTATATCACAGCATCTTGTGGGTAATTTCAGACAAGTTACCCAACAAATATCTGATTGGTCTATGTACAGATAAGGGGTGTGAGCCAGAACTTCAACTCCTGGAGAAATGGAATTGGCAAATGCAAATAAATGTGCAATCTAGTAGGAAAGGACTGGGAGAGTAGGCACATTGCCCCCCAAAAGAGAATAATGGGAGCTCAGGTGAAGAGCTCAGGTGTGAGTTTAAGCCACCGGGTCCGGGACTCGAACCGCAGTTGGCTACATGGGAGTCCTGCGACATAGCCATTACACTAACTGCTGGTCCCTTGTTTTTGAATTTTGAAACTATTCATAAGTGCCATAGTCCATGCTACTACTTCTCCTGGAATGCCCACTGAATTTCCTCTTCCTAATAACTCTTACGTCTCATTCAAGATGATAATTCTATAAGCCTTTCCCTAACCCCACAGGTAGAATCACTGCTTAGCCTCTGAGAGTATAATTAAAATAATAACAGCTACTATGCATCTAATACCTGTATATCTACACTGTCGATGGTCACATCAGCTTTTTTGAAAAATATAAACATACCCTGGCTACCTAATATGTGCCAGATACTGTTCTACTTGATTGAGATACAAAAATAAGCAAAACAAAGTACCTGTTCTGTTGGAAATTACATTCCAGAATAATTGGCATTATTGACCTACGTGATAAGCATTATTAGGAGAATTAATGGTCAGACAAGTTAAGCAACTTGCCCCAAATCTTACTACCAATAAACATCAGAATCAGTATTTGAAACTAGGCCCATTTAATTCCAAGGAGCCCACTGATTACTGCTAGATAATATTTTCTCTGGATTCCATCATTCCTTTTTTTTCTTTCTTCTCTTTAATTTTCCCATTAGTCCATTAGACATGATTCTCTACTATATTAAGTATAGAGTAATTCTTCTATTTTCTCGATGTTTCTCCCCCACAAAATTGTGAGATCTTCAGGGGCAGGGACAATATTAACTATTGAATTCAATAAATTAAGGATCACTTATACTAAAGCCTTCAAGATGATCCAGGGCTTTGGAACTGGGTCTACAAGATAGTTTCAACTAAAGAATAGACTGGAGAGAATTGGGGAAATAAGTTACAAGATAAGAGAAATAAGATTATCATCTGGTGGCCTTTTTTAGGCCAAATCATATAGGAATCAAGTTTATCTTTGAATTTTTGCTTTTTGTTTACATACTCTTATCCTACTGCCCCCTGTGCTCAGGATGAGCTGTTTTAAAGGAAAATTTTATTGGTCCAGCCTCATAGAGCAGCAATTAAACACTATGTATAGGACACAATATGCCATACGGCTGACCATAGTTTGAGTCCCAGTCCTGGTGGCCTAAAAAGCACGCCAGGTGCATGTGGTTATGTGTCCCAAATCCTAGCAAGATGGAGAAATGGAGGAGAAGAGATTGTGCTATGACCATGCCCCATTGCCCCATTGCCCCACTGCCCCATTAGGGATGTTTTCTTCTCTCTAGTGACCATGCATGCCCTCTAGCAATTAAAAAAGATTAAATTAAAAAAAGAAAAATATTTTATTAATGGGAATGAAAGAGTCTCTGATGGTGAAGGAAAAAATACAGCGTGGAGAATTCCAAGCTGGTGAGAGGATTCTTCTGAAGGAAAGAGGGAGTAAAAACGCTTCTTAGCAACTTTAAGTCAAACTGCATAGGCAACCCCTTCTTCTGTCTGTAGGCCTGCCCTGCTGGAGGAAAGTAAGACTAAGCTCCAACAAAACAAGGTATAGAATGGCGTGTGGGTTATGTGACTGTGGTATGTGTGTATGCGCTCACCAATGACTAATATCTTCCTATGTGCTGTCACTGCAGAGTAATACCCTTAACAGAAGTAGTTCCCCTATAGCTATTGGTGAGTCACCTACAGACTCTAAACCCTCTTGGACAATCTGTAATAATGGTACTTTGCCCAGCTGAATCCCTTCCATGATTGATCTATACAAGGCCTGTCAGAAGACTTCCTATAGAAGAGGATTAGTGAAGAATTATGAGGGTAAAAAAGCAGACTACAGACAGAGTGGACCAAGCATAATTCTTTCAGGTTCTACTCAAAGAGCTCTGCAATCCTCTAGCAATGGGAGTCTGAGGATTAATACCAAAACTAATAGCAGATTTGCATTGTGTGTGATTTCTAGGTTTCTATACCATGTAAATTGCCAAATACTACAAATTAGGGGGTTTCATGTTGTTGTTTTATTCAGAGCCAGTTATTAAATATATCATTATACCTTATCACTATATATCTGTATGTGTATATGTGTATATATATATATATACACACACACACATATATATGTATTTATATATGTATATTCATACACATACACCTATTTTATATATGTGTATAGATACATGTATACATATATATATATATGATGTGGTGAATATGTGTGTATAAATACACATATTCTTTCTTTTTTTTATAATTTTTTTTTTTTTTTAGAGGTTTTCGCTAGAGGGCGCGTGCGCTCGCCAGAAAGACAGAGAGAGACAGAGAGATAGAAAGCGAGAAATCACCCCCCAGGGGGGATGGCCACGCCGCAATCCCTTCTCCTCCATTCTCCTCTCGGGATCTTGGGCACGCACGCACACACGCCCGGCGTGAGTTTGAGCCGCCGGGTCCAGGACTTGAACCGCGGTCGACTACGTGGGAGTCCAGCGACATAGCCATTACGCCAACTGCTGGTCCCCACATATTCTTTCTTAAGTGAATGGCCTTTCAAATTAATTCTGTAAGCTATTTCTCAATCATTTTGCTTTGATATTAAAACGTTTTGACTTAAAAGAACTTCCTTATATAACACAAGAACATAAATGCATAGATCTTTTTCAAAATTGTTTTATAATTCCTATGTACTGGATAAAAGAAATAATGGCTCTAAAATATACTTGGATTAAGTAAATCATATGGGTCATTCCAAGCAAGTCATGTGCTCAGAGCTCTCATAATTGTAAGAGCCTGTACCCCTGTAAAAAACAAAACAACACAAACAAACAAAAAACAATGAGACCATTTTAAAATCCTTGATTTGATTACTATACACTGTAACCATACCTTTAAAAACCATTCTGTAGCTCACAATGATATACATCTATTATATGTACAATGGAAATCATAATTTAAAAATTTTTTAAACCTTCAATTCACTAATGTTTTAATCTTTTTTTCTCTTAAAAGCAGAATCAATAGTGCCTAGGCCTCCACCTCGGTCAGGCCCATGAGCACCCAGGAAAGAAGAGACAAGTTTCCCCAACATTGTACACAGACTGGTAGGCCTGGAGCTGCTGCTGGGCTCACAGATTTCAGAGCCAGGTGCTTATGACTTTCTTTAATGACTTGTCAACACAAGTAATTGGCCCAAGCTCCAGTGACTCTCAACAATGGAAGAAAACTCTTTGCAAATAGAGGAGTGGGAGGAAAGAACTTAAATCAAACCTGAAGCTTAGTACCTGCCAGATTTAATCCCTTCTTCTCTCCACTGACAGAGCTAATGAGTGGATTGCAAGATTTTACACCTCACCTCTGATGTTTTCACTACCTCAGATAATAATAGAAATACATTTATATACTGCTTTATATGTGTTGGTTCATTTAATCCTCACATCAATGTGAGAGAAGTATTAGCCATGTTTTACAGCTGTGGAAACAGACACTTGGAGAGATCAACTGACGTGTCTAAAATCACACAGCTGCTATCTGATAAATCTCCCAACTCAACCTTAGAGCTCTTTCCTCCACACCAATGGTTGATAAACTGAAACGTAATCCTGTCTTATGGTAACAAATGCATCAATCCAGGTTAACTGAGGCAAGTTTAGAGAGTAGTTGCTATTCCAACTTGGGCTTCCCTAGGTTGAGAAGACTCTCATTCTTTAATTTGAGCATGGTGTTCCCCAAATCAGAATCAATTGTCAAAATACCTCCATATTCAAATGCTTGTTCACACCAATATGTAAATTAGTCTTAAGTGTTAATTTACCTATGTGTGAGTCTTTAAAAAGTTCAGGGAAATCTATATATTATGAAAAAAAAAAAACAACTGCAGTTTCTGCACCAAAATAAACTCATTTTCTCACAAACTTTTTGAAGTACCTTTGTATTTTCTTCATAGAGGTAACCAAAGCCTTAAAATGAGAGGCAAAATATTCAAGGGATGGAATCTCACACATTTGGGCAAGCAGCAGGCACCACATGTGTGGCTGCAGAGCTAAAAATCACACCTTGGCGCCAACTAGCTCCATTTACAGCAATGGCTTCACATATAACCTTATAATCTAGATGTATTGCAAAAGGTGATTCATTCTATTGGCTTGTCCAGATCTACATGTACCTCCCTCACTTCTTCTAGTATCTTTTTTTTTTTTTTTTGGAGAGGTTTTTGCAATAGGGCGCATGCGCTCGCTAGACAGAGAGAGAGACAGAGATATAAAAAGCGAGAAATCACCCCCCAGGGGGGATGGCCACGCCGCAATCCCTTCTCCTCCATTCTCCTCTCGGGATCTTGGGCACACACGCACATGCGCCCGGTGTGAGTTTAAGCCACCGGGTCCGGGACTTGAGCCGTGGTCGACTACGTGGGAGTCCAGCGACATAGCCATTACGCTAACTGCTGGTCCACTTCTTCTAGTATCTTCACATCAGGAAGCAAATTAATGGTCACAGATCTCACAGAGGGTTATTCATATGCAGGCACCTATTTTGTTCAATGGAGTCATAAAAGTCTTCTTAACAGCAACAGTCCATCTCAGGTATTTGAGATTTCAATTCCTGTCCTTCTCCAAGCCACAGTGATTTGCAAGGCATAGGTGAGGAGTTGGAATGAAATGGTGATACTTTACTCCATTCTCACCCACTCTGTCTTTCAAAATGGAACATAATTACTCCCATTAGTAATAGAGTAGATTGTGGCTGTCATGTAGATAAATGCAATATGGTTTCACACCTTGTCCATTTTGAGTTACTAAGCAGGAACTCCCAAGAAGCAGCTCCATTTAAGGAGAATGCAGGTGCTTTGATGCCATGCCAAGGACTGTATGTTTTTTTTTAAATAGTGTTTTTGTGGCAAATCCAGGAAGCAGAATCTCTTGCTATTATCGAAAAATACCTAGCATGCAGCATGACGAAAGTAGTGCATACTGATCATCAAATGGAGCCCTTGTTCTCCAGTGGCATCTTCAATCACAAACCTAATCAGGCATACAACCTATTCTAAAAGGATCTAAAGAGTTTGTTAACCACAGTTTGATCATCTTTCCAACTTTGTGCTGTGGCTGCATTTTTTGAAAACCTAGAATATAGAGCTACTTTGCAAGTTTTTTCTCTTCTACAAAGGACTGCCCTAAAAATTTCCTGAAATATGTCTACTTATACTTAAATGAAATCTCTTTACAGTTAAGAAAAACAACATCCATTTTAAGTCCTTTAGTTTTCATTGAAAATAAACAAAGGAGGCCTCTAGGAAGCATGAAAGGTCTGTATAAAAAAGCTGGAAATAATACATGAATACAGTAAAGTTGCAGGATACAAAATCAATATACAGAAATCTATAGCATTTCTATATACAAACAATAGACAGACTGAGATAGAACTGAAAAAAGTTATTCCATTTACCATAGCCACAAAAAGTATAAGATACTTAGGGATAAATCAGATCAAAGAAGTTAAAGACCTCCACAAGGAAAACTATGAGAAGATAGAAAAAGAAATTGAAAATGACACAAAAAAGTAGAAGGATATATCATGTTCCTGGATTGGAAGAATTAATATAATCAAAATGGCAATTCTACCCAAATTAACCTACATATTTAATGCAATGCCAATCAAAGTGCCAGACACATTCTTCACAGATCTAAGAAAGACAATCATAAAGTTTGTCTGGAGTCATAAAAGACCCCATATTGCCAAAGCTATTCTGCACAAGAAGAGTGGAGTGGGCGGCATCTCACTCCCTGACCCAAAAATATACTACAAAGCTGTGGTAATCAAAACAGCATGGTACTGGCACAGAAACAGACACCTGGACCAATGGAACAGAATAGAGTTCACAGGAATAAATTCCCAAACATACAGTCAACTGATTTTTACAAGGGGTTCCAGTTAATCCAGTGGAAAAAGGAAAACCTCTTCAACAAATGGTACTGGAAAAACTGGATTTCCACTTGCAGAAAGATGAATCTGAACCCTCACCTTTGACAAAAATCAAGTCAAGGTGGATCAAAGATCTAAATCTAAGACCTCAAACTATAAAACTGTTCTTGGAAAGCCCTGGGGAAACTCTGGAAGACACAGGAGTAGGGAAAGACTTCTTAAATAAGACCCCCAAAGCACAGTTGATAATCCCCAAAATAGACAAGTGGGATTACATCAGACTAAAAAGTTTCTGCACAGCAAAAGACACAGTAGTTAGTGTGAATAGACAGCCCTCAGAATGGGAAAATATTTCTGTAAACTATGCATCAGATAAGGGACTGATAACCAGAATTCACAAGGAACTCAAGCAGCTATTCTGAAAAAAGACGATCAGTCCTATTAAAAGACGGCAGAATGAGTTGAAAAAAAAAAAACCTCTCTAAATATGACATATGAATAGCTAAAAGGCATATGAAAAAATGCTCATCATCCCTCATCATAAGGGAAATGCAGATCAAAACAACGAGATATCACCTACCCCCAATCAGAATGACTAAGATTTAAAAAAAAAAAAAAAAAAAATGATAAGTGCTGGCGGGAGTGTGGTGAAAGGGAAACACTCTTACACTGCTGGTGGTAATGTAAATTGGTCCAGCCATTGTGGAGAACAATTTGGAGATTTCCCAAAAATATACAAATAGAACTACCATATGATCCAGCAATCCCACTCCTTGGTATCTACCCAAAGGACAGAAGAATACTTAATCAGAAAAGTGCTTGCTGGGACCAGCAGTTAGCGTAATGGCTATGTTGCTGGACTCCCATGTGGTCAACCGCGGTTCGAGTCCTGGACCCGGAGGCTTAAACTCACGCCAGGCTTAAACTCACTTGTATGTGTGCCCAAGATCCCGAAAGGAGAATGGAGGAGAAGGGATTGTAGCTTGGCCATCCCCCCTGGGGGAGTGATTTCTCGCTTTCTGTCTCTCTGTCTTTCTCTGTCTTTCTGGCGAGCGCAGGCGCCCTATAGTAAAACACCTCTCCAAAAACAAAAAAAAGAAGAAGAAAAGTGCTTGCACATCAATGTTTATTGTGGCACTATTCACAATTGCTAAGACATGGAAACAACCCAAATGCCCACAAACAGATGAATGGATAGAAAAATTATGGCACATATACTCTATGGAATACTATTCAGCAATAAAAAACAACAAAACCCTGACTTTTGACAGGAAGTGGATGAATATGGAAGATTTACTGCTGAGTGAAGCAAGCCAGGCTCTGAAGGAGAGACATTGCATGTTCCCATTTAATATATACCGAGTGTCCACACTCGATGACTAAAACTGATCAACTAAAGGATATAGAAACCCAGTATATGGATGTAAATACTAGATATAGTGTGTGAAAGAGTAGGGTCTGAGGAAGGACATTTAGAAGGAAAATAGAGAGACAAAGCATTAATGGGACAAAGAAATGTGGTATTATCTGTTGAAGACATTTTATAGTTTTATCAACTGAACTGGGGAGAAATGTTCACCTGTTGAAATATTCATTTTGTAAGTTAAATAATGTGATTGAATGTATAAAAGAAAATGAAATAAAAAATGCGGAAAAAAGAAAGAAAAAAGCTGGAAACAAGAAAACAGTTGGGAAGGGGTGATCCATACTGAGATTTGACTAGATCAGGGAATCTAAAATCAGTCATTCAGACTAGGCATATATGGACGTCCATGGAAAGCTTGTGCCTGAATTTTGTTTGAAGGTATAATGCTGATAATAAATCAGGTGTTCCTGTAAAGCAATCTAATTCCAAAAGAATCTTCATTTTGAGTATCCACTGATGGCTGATTCAAAGTGCTCTTATACAATACATTGATGGGGTAAAAAAGCTTCAGTCTGAGAAATTCAGAATTATCTTGGTTGCATGGAGAATAAAATGTTGTTATGCTCAGTGGCCAGCTCTAATGGCACAGAAGTTATGCACTTGTTAAGAGAAGCTGCATCCCACATCCTATATAGTAAGTACAGTGCAAAGAAACAGAGAAATGGATTTGGAGAGAAAGAGAAAAGAGATTATGTATGAGCAATTGGTTCATTATGAGTATGAAAGCCGAGAAGTACCACAATATTCCATCTATAATCTGGAGAATGAGGAAAGCCAGTGGTGTAAATAACTATCAATAAAAATGCCTAAAACCCAGGGGAGCCGATTTTGCAATTACCAGTCCAAGGCTAAAGGTATGAGAACAGGAACTCTAATGTCTGAGACAGGAGAAAATGGTTGTCTCAGTTCAAGAAGTAAAAGTGATTTCACCCTTGGGACCAGCAGGGTGTAATGGTTACATCACTGGAGTCCCATGTAGTCAACCATGATTTGAGACCTGGAACCAGTCACTTAAACTTCATGTTAGGTACATGGGCGTGCATGCCCAAGATCCTGAGAAGAGAATGGAGGAGAAGGAATTGTGGCATGGCCGTCCCCTTCTAGGGGGTGATTTCTCGCTTTCTGCCTCTCTGTCTCTCTCTTTTTGTTTTTGGTTTTGTTTTATGGCTGGGATCAAATCAATCTGAGTGGTATCCATAGACCAGATCATCCTATTCACTTGATTACTAAAATCCTTCTCTGCTGAAGTCATTCTTTGGTGAACATTCACATGGTACATAAAAATCTTCATGAGATTTGTCCATATATATCTTCCTCAAATTTCTTTGTCAGCAATTTTTCAGTAAGTTCCTTCCAAGTCTCTGACCATCCTGCAAAACAATTGGCTGTAATACATAAATGTGTGTATAAGGGCACACATATCTCATTACAAGCAAAGCATACAACCCAGAGCACTGCCCAAAATTCTGCCCACTGGGAAGATTATCCTTCATCCCTCTCCTTCAGGAATGTCCCAAAAAGAGGATGTAAGACTACAGTTCTTCACTTTTGGGTGGTGACTATATCTGGAAGAACAATCTGTAAACTAGACCCAAATCTTCCCTTCCTCTGTCACCGGATCATAGGGAACTCCCAATGAGGACACAGGTGCAGGCTGGGAGAGAAAAGGCAGTGTAGCATGAGTGGAAACTGTATGGGGGCACTTGTTTATGTAACTTACTTGAACCTTTAGGGCCACTCAGGCTCAGTCATGTATATATCACTCTCAGTTGATGATGGAGTATTTTAATGCACACTCAGCATTTTTGCTTGGTGAGAAAGATAGATAAGACCCAGTTTATGACAGGAAGCTTAGATTATATGATCACTTTCTGGGCTATGGTCAAGCATTCAGTTTTTACTAAAGGGTAGGAGTAGACCAAGAGCTATCTCTCAAAAAGAGTGTAATTATCTTTGAAGATAACTATTGGGTCGTTGGAAACATTATGATGCATTTTTGCATAGAAAAACAGTAAAAACACATCATGACTTTTCCAATGATCCAGTGCTATGCTACAATCCACCTATGACTGCAGGAGTTAGCAGTCATGGCATCTAGGCCACATACCTCTCCTGTGCTCCCACCACAAAGGACATTACATGACTCAATATGGGCCAGTCTTGGGGCACAGTTCTTGAACAGACAAGTGACTCAAGTAATGACAATCAGATGCCTTTTCCAAGATTTGTTAAACTCAAGCTAAAAGTAGGGAATCCATTTTTCTTTGACTAACAAGACATAAAAATGAAGTTCAGAACTGCTTGTGGCCTCCCTCATTACTATCTACCCTCCATACATAGCTCTGCACAGAAGAAAGCAGAAGCTAACCCTCGGGAAAAACTAAAACAGAAGATGGCTAGAGAGAGTCCTAGTGATAGTCACACCAATGATTCCAAATGACACAAGGAAAATGCCATCAAGTAAGCCTTCTGAGGTATTCTTCTATGAGCCAAGCCAAATGTTTTCCCTTTTGCCTGATATCCAACACTACCAAAGGGTTTAACTTGTGTATGTAGATGATACATCTACTTCTAGAACTTCCAATGGTATAACTGCAGGGAAGAATCAAAGATCAGAGCCACTTATTGCTGGTGCTACTATCTACTTGGGCTTCAGAACCTCCTTATTTAGGGTTTCGGTGAAAGAGATATCAGCTCCTCACATTTCTAGTCACACTTTCCAAAACTGAACTGAGGTGGAACTTCCTTGTAACAAGATACCTAAATTGAAGGTTTGAAACTCGCAGCACGAAATTGCTGGAAAACTACCTTAGATACCTTAAGGTTACCTGCTAGGCAACTCTATCCCAAATTTCACTGTTGGAAAAGCCCAATATTAATAATTTACATCTATGCAATCTACAGTGTCTGTCACACAATTTCTTGAACACAAACAATGCTTCACCTGGTAGACACTAGGCACTCCGTAAGTTTTTGCTACATGAGAGTCTTTTGAGCAATGCTATGTAAGGTACATATAAGGATAGAGATGGCCATTAAGGCTGAAAATAATTATGAAGTGATTTTCTGAAACTGAATTAAGATGCACTGATCTTATAGTGGAAAAAATGACATTATATATGCTACATTTCAAGTCTACCTGTTTCTTGTGGAAGGAAGAAACTTTAAAGTCACCACGTAATAGATAAATAACTTTGAATATATATTGTTGTTTAATTATCATAAGTATTGGGTTGTCAGAAAAGTCATGATGCATTTTTGCATGAAACAACATAGAAAATGTCATGACTTTTCTGATGACCCGATACCATGTGAGGGAGATATCAATTAGCTACATGATTACACACAAAGAAAGTACAACTCAGAAGCACAAATGTTTTCCCAGGGTCATGTAAAAACTATGAAATTCAGACACTGCTCTTTGTAACACAAAAATCATTCTCTCTTCACTAAAAATCCTCCCTGAGCTTTCATTTCAGTATCTGTGCCATGAAGGATTTGAACGAGGTCAGGATTGGCCAATACGTAACACATAACTCACTACTTCAAAAGAATCCCTTAGGCTCATAGACACCAGAGGCTAGCAGTCCCAAGCTGATGCAAAGTAGGTCAAGAAATGGAAAGTGTTCAGAAGCTAATGTTTGTTTTCAGCAGTTTCAGATCTGATAAGCTTCCAGTCCAGCGGAAGGAAGTGTAACAGAAGGTAACAAGAGTTGGAGTGTTTGGACATGTGGGCAGCAGGGAAATGTGAGCTGTGGGAGCTGAGGAACAGTGCGGAACCCAACATTTCGGCATGTTCAGGTCTCACTTTGTCATTCTTCACCCCTGACCTAGAGAATACATGAGGTGATTTCAAACAAAGCTTCAAATTCCAGGCTTGATGAAAGAGGCAATATTCATTTTGAATTATGTTTGCAAAAGGCTGGGGGTAGAATATCAGAGAGTAGAAAAGGTGAAGTTAGGTGATGATGTCATTTGGAGTGGAGTTTTTTTGCATAATGGAATTTTCTCTGATGTGGGGCATTGTGGAGGGTGACATTTCAAAAGAGCACAGCTCAAACAGAAGTCCATCAAATGAAGTGAAGCTATCAGATTTGAGGGTGCTTTGGACAAAACTTAATAACCAAAGAGCTAAGCCAGGCAATCCCTTCAGCAACATCTCTGTGCTATGTGCCCCTCTCTTTAGAATCCTGCAGGTGTGAAGTAAGAAGTCCAACTTCCAACTTTCAAAATGTAACTGCACTGGCAGTTAAATCACTAATAATATAAACCCTTTTAAGGGGACTTCAAATAGTTCATGATAAAAATGGATTAAAGTATGAGTTTATTTGGGCACCAAAAAAATTGAAATCCATACATAGTTTTCTCATAATATGCATTTGCCATGGACTTTTTGAGGACCCCTCTAAAATAGAAATGGAAACCTTATAGATTAAAAAAAAAAAGGTAATGCAGAGCTACTTGATTGAAACAAAAGCATAGTACAGAGTCTAATATGGTTGGTTTCGCCTCCTCCACCACTCCTGTGTAGGGATTCTTTGAAATCCTATAGACTTATGAAATAATTTAGCAAACCATTCTAAAATCAACATCAATATTTTCCATATGCAAAAAGAAAGGCACAGAGAGGTTAAATGACTTATCTAAGGTGATTTAGTTATTCTGCGCTGGGACATGCGCCCTAGCTCTTCCCTCGATCATCGCCTCCCTGACATTCATTATATGCCAGTTGTTCTAAGCTGTTGGCATAATGAAATAGACAAAATATGTACTGCTCATAGGATAGTAAAAACGGACCTGGATTTAAGTTTCAGCCCCACCATTCACTAGTGTGATGCTGACCATCAATACTCCTCTCACAACCTTGAGATTACGGTGTTACAATAGTGAAAAAATGAATGTAAATAAATAAGATTCATTATCTCTAAGACTCTCCTTTCTATTTTAAGAAGAGTAAGAATAACTTAAAAGTGGTTTTTATTAGAGGTTTTTTGCAATAGGGCGTGTGCGCTCGCCAGACAGACAGAGACAGAGAGACAGAAAGCGAGAAATCACCCCCCATGGGGGATGGTCACGCCGCAATCCCTTCTCCTCCATTCTCCTCTCGGGATCTTGGGCACACACGCACACGTACCCGGCGTGAGTTTTAAGCCACCGGGTCCGGGACGCGAACCGTGGTTGACTACATGGGAGTCTAGGGACATAGCCATTACACTAATTGCTGGTCCCACTTAAAAGATTTTTTTGAGCCTCTATTTCCCCAACCCCTTACTTATGATTTTATTTATTTATTTATTTGGTTTTTGCCATCAGGCATGAGTCTTATGGGAGAAAGTCAGAGAGAGGAAAAATGAGAAATCACCCCCACTGGGGGGCAAGGGGAGTAGTGACCACACCCACAATCCTTTTCTTCCATTGGCCTCTTGGGATTTTAGACAAACACATACATGTGCCTGGTGTGATTTTCTAGCTGCTGAGTCTAGAATTTGAACCACAGTCAGTCAAGTGGAGTCCAACGTCTTAACGACCACACTACCTGCTAGCCCTATGATATTGTCTTTTTAATGACAATCAACACAGTGATGGTTCCAATAGTTAGTTAAAACAAGAAATGCTGGATGTGAAAACTCCAAATCTTTAGAAGTTTAAGCAAATGTATGTGTATTTCTACCGAAGCAAAATGCAATGTACACATTCTTGGTCTACGGATGATCTTTTGTGTAGCTCCATTATCCCCTGCAGCCTCAGAATCTTCTGCTGAACCTTCTGTGTTCAGCCAGTGATCGCAGAAGGCAAGATAGGTTGTAGGGTGACTTTTATGCACTGAGCCTGAAGGTGGCATCCGTGGTTCCTGACAACATTCTATTGGCAAAAAGTTTCATGGTCCTAGAGAGATGCAATGAGAACTGGCAAGTACAGAATCTTTAGAAGATTACAAAAGGAAAGACTCAGAAGTGTCAGTCTTAAATGAGGACTGCTAGTCAGCCACTGAGAACTACCAAGTAAACAAAACTTCCTAAATGGGAAGCAGTTCTTTGTAAATGCAACTATAAAGATAAGAAACAAGAACTCACTGTTTTCCCACTAAATAATTTTCCCCTATGACTTTTTGACCATTATTTACTCTCTCAAAATATTCCATTTTTTTTCTCTCTGCCACTTTTGAAAGACATTTTCACATTTTCATTTTTATCTCTCTCATGACAGTGAGAGTCAGAGACACAAGCACCCTCAGCAGGATCTCACGTCATGATCCCTCCAGCCTTTCCAGCCATCTGGAATCATGGGTGCAAATGCCTGAAGTGTACAGGTTGACCAGAGAACTGAATCTGCAATTCCTATACAGATCCAGCATCACCTGAGCGCCACGTTACTGCTGTACCCCCAAGCCAGTCCTAAGAGCATTTTTAAATGGCACTTTTTTGCATTAAGGCATGTACGCTCAGTGGAGAAAGACAGTGAAGGTGAGAAATCACCCCCTAGGGGGTATGCCCACACTGCAACCCCTTCTCCATTCTCCATTTGCGATCTTAGGTAGGAGTGCACACATGTCCGGTGTGATTTTCAAGCCACCAGGTCTGGGACTCAAACCATAGTTGGCCATGTGGGAGTCGAGCAACATAAACACTATGCCATCTTCTTGGCCCTGCTAAATGCATTTTTAAAAACAACCTATTCAGTCACATGCATGAACACTGGGTAGGGGAAAATATGTTGCACAAAGGAGAAAATAAATGTCTTTGGCTTTCCCAGTGTGGTGCTGCCTTTGATTTCCCCTCTGACTTTTTGACCATTATTTACTCTCTGGAAATATCCCATTTTTTTTTCTCTCTGCCACTTTTGAAAGACATTTTCACCTACTGTACTTAGATGTTTATAAACTGTAATGTCAGTGGACTCCACGTTCTATGAGCATAGGAGGGATCATTTATGGGGAAAATATTACAACCCTAAATTGTTCCATGCTCACAAATTAATTCTCTTCACATGGTATGTTTAAGTTGGTTAATCAGTAAATACTGTGCAACAGGTGTCACTGTGATTTTCAAAAGTGATGTCACATGCAAACAATT
Source organism: Tupaia tana (assembly GCA_026018925.1). Taxonomy (NCBI): domain Eukaryota; kingdom Metazoa; phylum Chordata; class Mammalia; order Scandentia; family Tupaiidae; genus Tupaia; species Tupaia tana. The sequence goes on along the minus strand of JAKSZU010000013.1, from coordinate 34,845,790 downwards.
TCAAGTGCATGTCCTATTCACGGTGCTTACTGATATAAATATTTCTCTAAAGTGGTGTTAGATTTGTTTATGTGAACAGACCAAAAGCAACAGCTGGAATAGCCAGGGGCCAAGACATCCATTTGGCCTGGAAGACTGCCCACATGCCCTGCTGTTGACCATGGCACCCTCTTGCCACCTGCCTCTCACAGAACAGCCCATATCCACTCTCTACAGAATGGATCCCAACCTCTGCATCCACTCACGGAGAACATGACACTTATCCTACTGGCTCTGATTGCTATCATTTACCACTCTCCTCCTGTGCCTGGGATTCTCTACCTGAGCATGTCCTTTCTTTCCTTCAAGGAGCAGTGCCAGTTCCTCAACAAACATTACTTCCGGTTTTAGACCTCTCGCAATGCTGGGGAGCTTCTCATCAGTTCCAGGTTCAGGCTTTATGGATACGGCTAGCTCCCACTGTAACACAGTGCTTAGAAAACACACACCCATGTTTTTTAAAAGTTTAATTTAGGTTAATTATATAACTTGATATATAAGAAATTGCACATTTAATATACATAGTTTAATGAGTTTGGACATGCATATACCTTAAAACCACAATATCAAAGTAATAGACAAAGCCTATTACTCCAAATGTTTATCTGTATTCTTTTTTTTTCCTTTAAATTTACTTATTTTTTACATTAATTCACTATACATCATTACAGCATACAAATGAATTTTCCATCCAAAATAAACTGTATATTGGCTCAATCAAGCACATCAACATACATGTTATCAGCAAATAATTTTCCATTTCTTATGTCTTGTATACTTTCTTTTTTGTTTGTTTTGTTTTGTTTTGTTTTTGCCATCCTTGATCCCCTATCCCTCACCCTCTGCCATGTCCCACCCTCTTCCCACATTGTCTCTGGTATCCATGGTTGCTTTCTATGCCTTTCCTCACCATTTAATTGATTTGCTAATGAACTTAATTAGTCTAAATATTTCCAATAGCAAGCGCAGCTGATATATACCTATACATGAACCCAAGTCTGACCTTAGCCATACACCTCAGTGATCTGTTTTCTTTTATATGTTTGTGTAAAAACACTTAACATGAGACCTTCCTCTTATCAAATCTTTGAGTACATAATACAGTATTGTGACCTACAGATATTATTCTGTACTGAAGATCTCTAGAACTAATTTATCTTACATAACTTAAAGTCTATACCAACTGAACAATTATCCATTTTCTTTCTCTCTCTAGCCACTGTTCTATTCACTGCTTCTATGAGTTTGACTATTCCAGCTTCTTTGTGTAAGTGGAATCAGACAGCATTAGTCTTCTGTGACTGGACTATTTCACTTGCTATAATATCCTCTAGGTTCATCTGTAGGGTTGCACCAGTCAGGTTATTTCCTCCTTCTCTAAGGCTGAGTGATATTCCATTGTATGCACATTTTCTCCATTTTCCTTATCCATCAGTAGACATGTGGTTTATTTAACACAGAGGTAATGTGACCCTTGGGGTTCGATATTGAGAGTGCTCTAGCCCACCCAGTATTAGCTTAAGCATATTCCACAAATTCTATTTCCATAAGTTGCTGACAGATATTATTGACAAAGAGGTGAAGATGGCTCCCATAATCAAATGCACTCTTGTAATACTGGATAAAACAAATTATACATGTATCTTTAGTGTAGGACTTCTTGAAGCTTGAACTATGCCACTGTTATTATAAACCTCCAAGAGAGGGCTGTAGCATGTAACACTTTGCAAACTGCTTTGACTCAAGCACCCTTTTTGCTCAGAGTTTCTCTTGGAACTAATGATAAGACACTTTGAGGGAAATAGTAACCCAAACTGTTCTCAGTTTGGCAGCTTCATCTATTCCAAAGGAATTTTAAGACTCTGATGATATCACTCCATTCATGAGGATGTCGCCTTACGTTTACGTGTTTGATACCATTTCATGAGATGGCAGCTCCTGAACAATAGCACATGTGGTAGACATGGTTGTGCTGTCCAGATCCACTTCAAGGAAGGACTTGCTGCTCAGCTGCAATGAGCAAACAGCCTCCAGCTATCAGCCCCTTCAGCATTTCCCTCAGCTGCTGATGGCCACTGTGTTCAAGATCACACTCTTCCTGTGGCAGGTTCTTGTAGGTGCTGAGGATGGCAGGGGTGTAAAGGGCCTGGCTTTTTTACCTAAGGTAAGACACTCCGCTATGCAATTTTCACTCCCTTCTAGGTTAACTGAGGTTTTATTAGGTTCACACTGCAATTCAACTTCTTCCCTGTCCAATTTTTCTTCTCTCAATCTTCCCCCACCACAAGTGTTAAACCATAGTAAATACCTTATATCCTAAACTCCAAAGAACCCATCATGTTAGAGTTGTTACTAGACATACTCTGAGGAAGCAATGATGGGATTTTGGTGTTGGATCATTTACCTCTCAGCAACTGAGGATCCCATCACTAAGTGGTAGGTGGAATACACACCATGTCTGGCACAAACCAGTAGTCCAACTGCTAAAAATTGTACTAGAAGTGAATTGAGATGACAAGCCAGTGGAAGGGAGGTGTTATGCATCATATATTCGAAGCATGAGAAGGAAATAAGAGCTATCAGGATAACTGAGTTGATGACTTTAACAAAGCACCACTGGTATGCTACAGAAAGGCAATGAACATCTGAGAGGGCATAAGGAATTGAGTAAGCAATTGAAAACTAGGAATGAAAAACAGAGGGCTACTTTGGATACAGAAGAATAACCAAGAAAGCCAAGGGCCAACCCACCAGACCGAATAAACTTAAATGTGGTTAAATGTCCAACCAGGACAGGTAGGTTAAACCTTGGTCAGGGCCTTATTTGGGAAAACCTAGAACTATGACACATGGAATAGAACATATGAATGTAGGGATACTGCAGCATTGCAGATAGCAATTGTGGGAAGAACTGTAATGTGGAGTTTGTGACAAGCCCTGTTGAAAGAATCATAACACAAGCTCCTGGAGCTCTGAAGCAAGGTTATATCATCCACAACTGAAGAGCATATTTCTTGAAATGTCCTGTGGGAGAGACAGGATGCCTGAGCAAAGTCCACTGAATTACCATGAAACCAAAACTTCTTATCACAAATTGGTTCCTATCAGATATACCAGATCTTAAGGTCAAATGGCCTCAGGAACAACTGATCATAAGACGGAAGCAATATATTTGGAATCAAGCTTGACCACAGAGGCAGCTCAGACCCAATGGTGCCCATCATTATTGTACAAGCATGCCTATATCAGTTCACACCTGTGTCTGAGTGAGAGATGACCAGATGAAGGAGGAGGAAAAACCAGTTTTCTCAGATGAACTGGCTCTGTATGTAGATGCAACTGCTCTACCTTTAGGGACAGACTTTATATGAGAACAGTATTAGGCAGTGCACCTGCTTATTCACTTTCTCTATAGAGAAGAGATGACAATTTAGATAATGCTTAAACTCATGGATAGCACTGAATGACTTTGACAGTTGGTCAGGAATCTGGAAGGGAAAATATTGGAGCACACAGGAGGTTGAAATTCAATCATGTTAACAGATGTATGGAAGTGGGCATGAAATGTGAAGATTTTGTTTGTATGTGTATCTGTTAACACCCAGCAGATAAAATTATTTAGCCAGTTAACATTAGCCAGTCTCTGTCATTGACCACCACAATGCTGGCCCAATGGGACATGAGCTAAGTGGCCACAATGGCAGAGATGGAGGCTATGTATGGACCCAATAGCATGCACTTCACTCATCAAAGCTAATTTAGCTACTACTGCAACTAAATGTTCAATGTGTCAGTGACAGAGACCACCACTTAGTCCTCAGTATGGAACCATTTCTCAAGGACCTAACTGGCCATTTAGTGGCAAGTTGCATAATTGGACGCTTCCATAGTGGAAGAACCAGTGGTTCTCTCTCACGGGGATACACACTCATTCTAGGTATGGATTTGCCTGTCCAGTCCAGTGAGCTAGTCAACACTAGTAGCCAGGTAAGGAGTACTCAACCCACTGGCATGAGATCCCACAAATATAAAATCAGACCAGGAGATTCAGTTTATCACCAAAGAGATAAACAAGTGAACCCATGTCTACCACAGACATGACCCTACCCTGGGAATGCTCACAGCAAGGAAAACCTGCAAACAGTTAACAAAATTTGAACAGAAATGACTAAATAGGATCTTTCACAGCTTGTGAATTGATAACTTTGTTTGGAGAAGCTAATAAGAGCATGCTGCCTCAGATTTGTGGTTGCTATCATCTTTGGATGGGGAAGCTAGCTCACTAGGCAGTACCCACTAAACTCTGAAATCTATTACAAAAATAGAGTATCCTACATTTGTCCAGCACTGACTGTAAAATGTTTTTACCATATTTTACAATTAAAAAGGTATGGAAAAACATGGAACCATATTCAAATCTAACATATCATACTGTGTCTTCTTTTCCATACCAAAAGAATAAGGCCTTAAACAAAATAATGATGAATGCAAAAATAATGGGGTTAGGAAAATTTAGACAGTTGTCTCAGGAAAGTCATTTTTTTCAATAAGAGTATGTTTGTCTTCTTGAATTAATTTGATTATGTGGTTTATAAATTGAAGAGATTCCTTGGCTTCCTTCCTTTCAATTTTGAAATGATGTGCTTATTATATGAACTGAAAATTGAAGACTCATGGCCAAAAACATGCTCAAGAGGATACTAAAGACAGACTTTTGGGTCATCAGAAAAGTCATGACACATTTTAAATACTTCATGACTTTTCTGACGACCCAATATTTGTTATCTATAGTACCTGAAAATCTTACAATGATAGTGTCCAAATCATAATTCAATGATCTCTCTTATTGTTTTTATTTTAACTATCAAATATTTACTTCATTAGTATACTGAGCATATTATTAAGTGCTATGAGAACTGTCAAATTTACCTAAACAGGCTCTCTAACTACAAAGCTTACAGTTCAGAGAAAATATTACCACTTAGTGCTGACTCAACTGAATCATTTTGGGTGGAAAAGAAAAAAAAAATTCCTGCTTCCTTTAAAATCAGTGTAACAAATAGTCCACCCAGACAGAAATAAACTTTATAATAGCCTTTGCTAAAGGGATGTACATGTCTTGGGTTAGAGCATAATTTTAGGAATAGCATCTCAACTGCAACAGATCAGGCGTATCATGTTTGTCATGTATTCTTAGAAATACTTGGAGAGATTCTTTCAGTGAGAATAAGAATGCATTCATCAACGGCAACATAACTATGCCCCAAAACCTGTCTTGCAAAATGGAATTTGATTATGTATTCCCACATCCACATCCCTATGACTCCAGATGAACTTCTCAAGGGGTGCAGCCAGGAGAATGGACTTAGTAGATTTGCCTCCAGGTTCTGTTTTTCCTCTTTTGTGCCCTCTTTATGTTGTTGTGCCACTGTAGTCTGTACGGTGATGGCCATTTACCCAGTGATGGAGGCCCCAGATTACCAATCTGTATTTTCAAAAACCAAAAGCACTCTTCAACTAGGAAGCTATTAGTACTCTATTTAAAAGTGGTCACTTCCTCTAACACTAGTAAATGCCTGTAACAACTATTTGTATCTAGGAAATGACTTCTCATTCATTTGTTTAAAAGATTTTACATATTGGGAACTAGCAGTTAGCGTAATGGCTATGTCGCTGGACTCCCACATGGCCGACCGCGGTTCGCGTCCCGGACCCGGTGGCTTAAAACTCACGCCGGGCGCGTGTGCATGCGTGCCCAAGATCACGAGAGGAGAATGGAGGAGAGGGGATTGCGGCGTGACCATCCCCCCAGGGGGTGATTTCTCGCTTTCTGTCTCTATGTCTCCCTCTGTCTGTCTGGCAAGCGCATGCGCTCTATGGCGAAAACCTCTCCAAAAAAAAATAAAAAAAGATTTTACATATTCAATTACTGTACATCATAACAGCTTGCAAAATGAATTTTCCCAGCATAAATACACTGCACAGCAGTCCAGTTAAAGATATCAGCATACATATTATCATCAACAGACAATCCTTCATTTCTGTGTCCCTTACACATCTTGCCTCTCTATAATTTTTTTCACATTTTGCTAATTCACAAAAGACCTTAATTAAACTAAATATTTTCAACAGTAAGTACAGTTAATATAAACACATTTATGAACACATGGTTGACTTTAGGATGACTTCATATTCTAACCACATGGCTTAAAATTTTTTCTCCCTCTGACCAACTGTCTCTAAGTACGGTTCATACCATAGTGCTAATGAATGGATTTTAACTACTTACTTTTGGTGAGATGAGTGACTTCCAGCTTGGCATTTAGGCTGAACCTGGAGCAGAAACCAGTAATTAGTCCAACTGTTACCGTTCCTTTTGTCATTTAAGCATTTATTTCTCATTAATCAATACCTGAAATTTTGGATATTATGAAGCAATATTTGTTTGGAAAAGAAATCAATGCTTCAAGCTACGGAGAAGTAAGATAGTCCCTACTCTCAGAAGGTCCTGTGTATATGGAGAGCCAAGACAAGACACATGCACTGCAGCTCTGGCAGCACGAAGGACTTGATACTCCTAAGAACTCTGTCCTCAAATTTTCTCTTTCTTGCATTGATATATATATATATGTGTGTGTATATATATAATTTATTTTATAAAACATAGTCAACAATTTAAATTCCACTGTAAGACATACATTTTTTTCTAATACAATCTATTCCTGACTATTTCAGACTAAAAACAGTCACTTCCTTGTAACTTCAGTTGCTTTTTACTTCTGTTATCAGAACCAGGAACCCGTTTCTCTCAGGAAAAAAAAATTACCCGGGCCGGCAGGTGGCGTGGTGGTTAAGGACGCTGGACTCCCACATGGTCAAGTTATACAAGTGCAGAAGAAGAGCACTGTGGTAACCATGAAATTGCACCTTCAGATAGCCTGCTTCAGATGTCTTGCTTTGAAATTCATGATTGGATTTATGCCAAGACCATGCCCCCCAAGGACTGTTTCCAGCCAATGACTGAGTTTGGCAGGAAAAGCAGGGCAGGCCCAGTTCTAAGAAATGTGGGACTCAAATAGGCAACTGTGTGTCCCATTGACCCTGTGAAAACTTTATAGAACTGTACTACAGTCCAAGATATTTTCTTTCCTCTCCCTCTTTTCTTAGAGGTCAGATCTACATTGCAGTTATGCAGTACTCCCAACCTCTTATTCCCTTCCAATTTTCCCTCACAATAAATCTCTTTCATGTCTCATTGAATCACAGGATTCACGTTCTGAGTGTTCAGAGTAACTTAACTTTATTCTAGGCTGCTGTGAATATTTGGGAGAGAGCTGGTTGTCACAATGATTGTGAGGTGGTAGGACCATCACTGGTGGCAGTGCTCATTTAGTGGATGTGGTTACCAATTCTTGTACAGATGTATGGAATAATCTCTCTCAATAAAGACTGTTTTCTGCATCTCACATAATTTCTTTTTTTTTTTTTTTTTGAGAGGTTTTTTTCGCTATAGGGTGCGTGCGCTCGCCGGACAAACAGAGAGAGACATAGAGACAGAAAGCGAGAAATTACCCCCCAGGGGGGATAGTCACGCCGCAATCCCTTCTCCTCCATTCTCCTCTTGGGATCTTGGGCACGTACGCAAACGCGCCCAGCGTGAGTTTTAAACCACAGGGTCCGGGACGCGAACTGCAGTCGACTACGTGAGAGTCCAACAACATAGCCATTACGCTAACTGCTGGTTCCCTGCATCTCACATAATTTCTGATGTCTTGTCAGACATCCATTTAGGTGAAATATCTATTTTTTTTTTTTTTGGCGAGGTTTTTGCTATAGGGCACATGCGCTCGCCAGACAAACAGAGAGAGACATAGAGACAGAAAGCGAGACATCACCCCCCAGGGGGGATGGCCATACTACAATCCCTTCTCCTCCATTCTCCTCTTGGGATCTTGGGCACACATGCACATGCGCCCGGCGTGAATTTAAGCCACTGGGCCTGGGACTCGAACCATGGTTGACTACATGGGAGTCCAGCAACGTAGCCATTACACTAACTGCTGATCCCAAGATGAAATATCTATTTCAAAGCAAAGAAACCTAGACCTTAATTCTGTTTTAAATATAAACATCATGTATTTTTTCTTAATTGTAATATATTCTGAATTTATAGAAATACAGCTACTTTGTTTTTTTCTTTTTTCTTTCTTTCTTTCTTTCTTTCTTTCTTTCTTTCTTTCTTTCTTTTTTTGTTGTTGTTGAGAGGTTTTTGCTATAGGGTTCATGCACTTGCCAGAAAGACAGACACAGAGAGACAGAAAGTGAGAAATCACCCCCCCCCACCCCAAGGAGGGGTGGCCATGCCACAATCCCTTCTCCTCCATTCTCCTCTCAGGATCTTGGGCACACACACATGTGCGCGCGCACACACACACACGCACACACACACCCGACGTGAGTTTAAGTCACTGGGTCCAGGACTCAAACTGTGGTCCAGCAACATAGCTATTATGCCAACTGCTGGTTCCAAAATGCAGCTACTTTGAAATTTAGGGAAGATTAGGTTATTGATTATTCAACAAGAGTGGCTTATCATTTCAGAAAAATCATATAACTAGTAGAGATTCACTTGTGATATTTTAGTGGCCAAAATAAACATCTGTATAATCTACATTTGTAGCTAGGGACTTATTACTTATATCAGTAAAATTATCTCTTCAAATTTACTTGCACCCAAAAATGTACATGTTCAAACATATAATTCTACATTACTTTCTTAATACTTTTTTTTTTACATTTACCACATTGCATTGACTTCTATTAATGTAGGTTCAGGCCTAACGTACTTTCCCTTTGGAATCAAATGGGACCAGATAAATATCCATTATGAGGGAAAAAAAGAGAAGAGTGTTCAGTCTGATAGATTTTAGAATCTCTGAACCAGTAAAAGAAGAATAAGGTGATATTTAGACAGAAGATCATAAAGATAACTTGGTAGGGGTAGATATGTTTATTTCCAAGTCCGTAGTTTTTAAAGTTTCCAGTCATTCCCCTTTCATCGCCTTTCCTTGATGAGTTTGTTTTTTCTGCAGAATCTCTGGTAAACTTCCTCAATTATCATTCTATTACAGAATGGAGTCTTGGAAATCGATAGCTAATGGGCCATGGAACACCTGAGATACTGGGCCAAGGGCCCTGCTTTTTTGGCTGAATGGTCCAAAGCTATCAAGCTGCCTCCAGGACTCCATGCAGCTGTAAACATGCTTGCCATGTGGAAATTGCCATAGGATTCCAAGAGCCCGGAGAAGCATAGGAAGAACAGCGAGTCTGGAGCCAGTCATCTTTCCACAGCTCAATAATAGCCTCACTTTCTTTGAACCAGATGGCTCAAATGTTACCTTTGTCTCATTTACACCTAATCCTTTGGTCTGCCAATTCCTAGAGTCCACACCTCGCTAGAAAAGTTAAGTCACACTCTAGGCTAAGAGTTGTTATGAAATCAGAATAATTTCTTACAAGATGAGTAGAATGCTTTATATGTAATTCAATCCCTCTGGCTTTACTAAACATTTATAAAATGCCCACGGGAGGCTGTAGAGTTCTAGGCATTTTATAGTAACAGAATAGAACATAGGGAAAATTTGGTTTCTGTACTTTTGGCATTCAGCTTAGTAAAGCCAAGCCAAATGAACATTAAGAACAATAAGACTTTACCCAAAGAGGTCTTATATTGTTAGGAACAAAAATATTATTTCCCTTTCCTCCTAGAATTTAATAATTATGTGATTTTTTCATATATACATTCTCTGGTGCAGATACTTCTAAGTGACATTCAGAGGTACAAGCTCTCGACTTCATGAAGAAGCCGCCCCAGAAGCTGGCTCATGACTTGCAACATTTGCTACCAAGAATTAAGATTCTGGGGACCAGCAGGTGGCGTGGTGGTTAAGGCGCTGGAATTCCCACATGGCCAACCATGGTTCGAGTCCTGGACCTGGTGGCTTGCTTTCTCACTCTCCCTCTCTCTCTCTTTCTCTCTCTGTCTTTCTCTGGCAAAACTCATGTGAAAATAATAATAATAATAATAATAATAATAAACAAATAAAAATAATAATTCTTTTAAAAAAAAGAATTAAGATTCTGGATTTTGAATCACCTCCTCACAAAAAAAGACCCTATAAATTAGCCTGTTATTTATGCCTATGGCTGTTTACCTTTTTATTAGCAATACAATTTGAATTTTATGAAATTATGCTAAATACTTTGGAACTTGGCTTCATATGCAATTAGCATCATCATATTAATCAGCTCGTGTAATAATTGTCTCTTTCTACCTTTGCGTAATAATATGTCTTCTAATTGTCTTTGCTATTCTTTTCCCTGGAGTTAAATAGCCACAGTACTTTTAATACATTTTACACTCTGATCAAATGTAGATGCATGTGTGTTTTCTGATTAGACTTCATAGATCCTCCAGTCACCTATCTCTTCCCTTTCTCCTCTTTCTCTTGGCTGCTATCCACATCTTCATCTTGTTGGGAGTGTATGTGGCAATGCATTACTCTAAGTGGGTTACCGGATCTTTACTTAAGCAAAAACAAAATAACAACCAAAAAGAACTGTCTCTGATCTCATTTATTCCCCTCTCTTTCTGGTATCTTATGTAGTAACTTACATAGAAGATAACCAATCAAAAATTGGTGCTTTTCAATTCTGTGCCCAAAAGTAAAAAGTTTAGGGCTGATTATATTACCCTTAGCTAACTGCTCATCACCTTTTCTCCCATCTCTCTCTTGCTATCAGGTGAAAGAAGAGACATAGGGGTCTTTTCCTCATTCCTTTTTCTTAGTTTGAAGCCTTCAGAATTACCCATTATTTTTTAAGGAACACGGTAAAGAGGGTCTCTTCCCAATAACAAACCGATATAGATCTCTTTGCCTTAAGAGGTCTGCAAATCAAATAGGTGAAATAAGAAAACTAGAATTCATTGAACATTGACAGTGAAGCAGATATTGTTGTTAATGTGAACATTTTACAGAAAAGAAAACTGAATGAGCCAGTGAGAGTAACTTAACCAGGATCATCATGATCGAGGGAGTGGCACACCAAATGCCTGACTCCATTGCTACACTTTTTACTCCTATCTCAAATGAAATGACAAGAAAAATTCTGATTTTGAAAAAGGCAATAATTATTGTAACAACTAATATTTCAAATACTTATTGTATGCCAGGTATTCAGCGATTTCTTTACATTAATTAACTCAATTTTTTTTTTTGAGAGGTTTTCGCAATAGGGCACGTGCGCTCGCCAGACAGAGAGAGACATAGAGACAGAAAGCAAGAAATCACCCCCCAGGGGTGATGGTCACCCCGCAATCCCTTCTCCTCCATTCTCCTCTCGGGATCTCGGGCACGCACGCACACGCGCCCGGCTTGAGTTTTAAGCCACCGGGTCCGGGACGCGAACCGCGGTCGACTATGTGGGAGTCCAGCGACAGTCCCACTGATGCCTACTTGACACAGCAGCTTTATGGAAACACACGTACAATATTGCATGCTTATTTCTTGGATTTAACTTACTGCTTGTGAATTCTTAGTCTCAAATGTAATTTTAAAATTTCTCATGCCTGGATAAGAATTATGGAGCAGGGGTGATAGGTCAACTGCTACCAACACACTTGGGTTATGGGAGTACAAGGCCACAGGCTGAAATAGCAGAGCTGACTGGCCATGGGATATGTTGAACTTCTTGAGAGAGCATGATTATCAGTGGCTAGGGAGTCATAGCTCATGGGCATAGGCTGTAGGTATTTGGGAAGGAGGCCTGCCTGCCACGTTGGACCTATATCCCTGACCTACACTAGGCAACATTTAATGCGTGCACATTTACAGAAGCACGTGTGGAGGGTGATGAGAAAATTCCAACCAACTGCTGTTCTGTTGGACTTGGTGGAGACATTGTGGAGATGGGTGCTTTAAGTAGTGGTTGATCCAAATACTTTCTCATTCTTAACCTCCCTTCTAGTCTTTTCTCTTGACATTTAAGAAACTGCCTTTATTCATTTCAGCTGTGCATTTTTACAATACTTCATTTTATTCTCACTTTTTTTTTTATTTTTCTCTCCAAACATAAATTACTGCTGCTTTCTTTCCTTTGTCACATCCTCAACTCCTCATTGCTAAACACACAATGTCTGCAAAAGCTTACCAGTTTTCCACTCTTGTTGACTATTTCTAGAACTAGAAACCTTTATATTTGGGGGAAACTATCTATAAACACCACCTAGGGCTCCTTCATACCATCTCTCTAACTCCCAACACCTACATAATAAATCCAAACTCTTAAGCATATTGCTGTGATTTGGATGTCCTCCCCAAATGTATCTATTGAAACTTGATTGTATAGTAAAGAAGGTAAGTGAAAACTTCATCTAATTTTGATGTCAAAGGTTGGATTTGTGAGAGATTAGTGACTGGGTGGTTAGAGTACGGCCCCCATGATTGAGTCATGATAGGTTTATAAAGAAAGAAAATGAAGTTGGCAGAGTCTATATAGATACAGATCATGATCCAATCTGCTTGAAGTTCTATTTTCTGCCATTTTGTGGTACCTTTGCATTTTTCAGTCACCAGAACTGTGAGTCATTAAACCTCTATTTCATTGTAAATCACCCAGTCTCAGGTATTTCTATCAACAAGGCAATGATGGACTAAGACACATGTCAAACATTGGCCTCCAAGACTGGCCCCTCCCCATCTACCCAGATTCTTTATTCCTCAGTTACAGTGACAATTAACTGCCTACTGCCACCTACTCAGCTCAAGCATCAACTAGTATCTACTCCTAAATCAAGATGAATTCACATGACTGTGCCTTGACACAAACTGTTCTTGCTACCTAGTCTAGTCTATTTGCCCTTGTCCACCTGAGAAAATCCACAAGATTTGGCTCAAAGTCACCCCCTTTCTGAAGTCTTTACCGAACTTCCCAGAAGAAACTGCTCTTGTTTTTGTAGAAATGAATAAACAAGTAATTGCTCTTTAAAAATAAGAAAATACAAAACAGACACTCACTAATTACAGTTAAAATACCTTACTTTTGCAATATTTACATGAATATGACTACTATGTTCTCTCTAGAGCTGAAGAAGTAGTCTATGACAGTGAGAGAAACTGATTCTCAAGCATCATTAGCCTCATAGTAAACTCACCCCTGATAGACTTGGCCACGTCCTTATTATGCTTTTAGTATTCTTTATACTTATTTAAATTATTGCATTTACCAAAGCAAACAATAAAAATTAATTACTTCTTAAATCTTTCAGTGCTCAAATGTAAGCAGGAATTATATATAATCTTTAGAAGCCCAATACCAAATATGTTACTTTTAACTGTTTTAATACCAGGAATGATTAGTTGAAAGCACAAAAATGCAGTCAATTTAGATAAATTAAATTTTGGTATATTGTTGTAGAGATGCAGATCTCTGGGATGTCATGATGTGAAATGGACATTGCTCTAGCAGTAAGAAAGAAAACTGGAGTGTTCTAAAGTCTGGAAGCTGGTATTTTTTCATTAACCTGACCTTCTGCCTCTTCACATCTAGAATCTCTGTAACCTATCTGTAACTTTCTACATTGCCTAAGTTCAAATCCTCCAATTGACAATTTAATAGTTTCAGCCTAGATCATTGTCATTCTCCTCTACCCCCTTACTCCCAATATGTCAATCTTACCTGCTGGCTTCATGAGTCATAGGATGTAAGAACAGCCAGTTAAGCATGCCCTGCCAGCAGGAGCTATAGACATGAGTACTTCCCAAGGAATGGCTGTAGGCAGGAAGGTGCCACATAATAAATCCATTACAGCAGTCTCTAGGCCACACACACATTCTTTCCCATAAATCAAGTGCTCGTCTTTCTAGCATGATACGGTTAGAACCAACTCCCCAATTTTGCTGACTATCTGGTTGGACCATTACCTGCTGTCAAAAAATCAAAGTAAATCTTGGCCTCACTCATTTCTCCTTCTAACAAGATATATTGCCTTAATTCTGCCCACTGGGAGTGTGCACTTATCCACTAACCTGAAGTGTCTCTCCTGTGAGAGGCTGTAATATTGTGGCAATCCACTGGTGTCAGCATACTGGAGAGGATCGTTTGTTACTCAGGCTCAAGTGTTTTTATCTTTTGCCTCCTGGCCATGGGGAAGCCCCAAAAAGCCAGGGAATGGAGAGATAGCACCTGCTCAGGGGTAGTCCCACAGGGAATTTCGGCAACCTACTCATGCAACTTGCTCACACAATATAGGCCCACTTCTGAACCACATTAGAGACGGGCTCCATGACTGAGTTCTAGTAGGGTTAGGGCTTATAAGTAGAGGGAACGAGATCAGGATGGCAGAGAAGGCCACATGATACAGACCAAAACTAGGAGAAACATAGGGATGACAACTATACTCAAGATCCTGCCTTCTGCCATGTGGTAGCCTCACCAGAAGTTGACCCCTGGACTTAGACCTGCCAGCCATGAGCTGAATAAAATTCTATTCCTTTATAAGTCACCCAGTCTCTAATATTTCTTTTAGTAACACAAAAACAGACCCAACCATTCAAATCCTAAAAACAATGCACACATCAAATATGGTAACATTTAAAATGTGAATGGAAGTCCAAAGAAATGTGCTTACATTACAGAACGAAGAGTCTTTTGTCTGAATATGCCATTTCTAAATACTTTCGGAACATAAGAAAATAAAAAAGCTCATATAGGAGACTTTTTAAAGTTTGTGAAAAATTAAAGTACAAGTTTATTTTAGTATAAACAATTTTTGCACAATATTTTCATTACATACATTGTTCTATAAACTTTTTCCTCTTTTTTTTTAAGAAGTTTTTGCCTTAGGGCATATGCATTCACTAGCTAGAGAAAGATAGACACAGTGAGAGGGAACGTGAGAAATCACTTCCCAGGAGGGTGGTCATGCCACAATCCCTCCTCTATTCTCCTGAAATCTTGGTCTCACACACACACACACACATATATGCCTGGTGTGATTTTTAAGCCACCAGTTCCAGAACTCGAACCACGGTTGGCCATGTGGGAATCCAGCAACACAACTGCTATGCCATCTGCTGGCCCCGCTATAAACTTTTTGAAGACCCTTCACATAATCCAGTTTTGCCTATTTACTAGTTGCATCTACTACTTCAAAAAGGTGCTTTTATAAAACAGTAAAAACTAAGAAGAAGAGCTCAAAATCTATGCAGAGAAAGAAGTCAGCAATTTAACCAAGAGCCTGGAAGGGGGGGAGGGGGGATATCTTCCCCTGTACCTTCAGAACCGCTCGCCTGCACACTGCTCTTTGTCCCGACCTCAGGGATACATCACTCTGGCTTCATATCAACTTCAGACAATGGAAAGTTCAGACAAGAGATCAAAGACAAGACGGACAAAGGAGGGTATTTATTTTTCCAGTTCTTTCTCATGCTAGTTGTGATTGGGGCATGATAGTGTAAATCATTTTGGAAAATTTTTCATCAATAGCCATTACGTCTGAGCATATTGATAAGGCAAGATCCAGCAATTCTTTTCCCAGCTATATACCCAGCAAGAATATATACACATATTCACCAAAAAAATAAATAAATAGATAAACTGGACTAGAATGACCACAGTATTCTAGTGTTAATAACCCCCAACCAAAAAATTAACCAATGCCCATCAATGGTCGATGGGGAAATTGTGATGTAGTCATCCGATATACTACTATACAACAAAGAGAACAAATGCTCTACAAGTACAAATAACAATGTCGATGAAACTCACAAATATAACACTGAGCTACGAAAGCCGGGCACAAAAGAATGTATCTTGTGAGTCCATTCATATAAAGTATAAAAACAAGAAAAACTGGACCAGCCTGTGGCATGGTGGTTAAGGCAGCTGGATCTCACTTGGCCAACTGTATGGTTTGAGTCCAGATCCAGCAGCTTGAGAAACACACCAGACATGTGTATGCATGCCCCAAATCCTAAAAAAAAAAAAAAAAAGAGAGATGGAGAAGAAGTGATTGGGATGTGATCATTCTCTTTGGGAAGAGGGAATGGAAGGTGATTTCTCACTTTCTCTTCCTCTCTGGGTGTCTCTGTCTCTTTCTCTCTGGTGAGCACCTGTGTCCTCTATCAATTTTTTTTATTATATATATATAAGAAAAAATAGACAAAACTAATCCATGATGCTAAAAGCCATGATCTGTTTCTTGATCTGGGTGCTGATTGCAAAGTTATGTTTGCTTATGAAAATCAACAGTGACACATTGTGATACATTTCTGTGTGTATTTTATAACTGAATATAAAATTTAGGAGTTTTCATTTAAGCAATTGTTCATTTCTTGGCAAAGCATGCAGACAAAAGATGACAAATGAGCTGTAGTCCAGAGCTGGGAAACTTTCTATTCTACCAAGGGCAAGTAATCCAAAAAATAAAACCACTTATGAGACTCATAACTAGAAGGCAGATTAATTTAGAGGAAATTTTCCCCTACTTTTAAAAAACAAACCTTCATAAGATAGTGTATTACATTTACAGTAATAAGATCTGAGTCTTGGTTTCTACTTTCACCCATCACGAGCTGTATGACAAGAGCTAAGTTAATTCTGCTCATTTCACATGTGAGGAACCTGGGATACTGAGAGATTAGCACTGACCTGTTGGCTTAGAGAAATATTCAAAATACAAAATCAAACAGTGCAGATAAAGCTGCTTGTAAACCACACAGTGCTATGAACCTACAAAGCATCAGCTTTTAGGATTAAGGAGAAAAAGATAATTCAGTAGGAAAAAAAAACAATTTTAATGAAAAAAACATTGAAGAGGTATGATCTGATTATAAGCCAAGAAATTCTGTTTTCTTTGTATTTTAGGCTTTTGCCATAGGACTCATGTGCTTGCTCACCAGAAAGAGACAAAGACAGAGAGAGACAGTGAGAGGGAAAGTAAGAAATCACCTCCTCAGTGGGATAGCCATGCTGCAAACCCTTCTCCCTTTTTCTCTTGAGATTTTGGGCACACATGCACATGTGCCTGGTGTGATTTTCAAACTGCCAGGTCTGGGACTTGAACTGTGGTCAGCTATATAGGAGTCCAGCACCTTAACCACCACGTCACCTGCTAGCCCCAGAAATTCAGTTTTATCCTAGAGTATAAATCAACAAATTATTTTCAAGAAATTCTTACTGGGACAAGCAGTTAGCGTAATGGCTATGTCGCTGGACTCCCACGTAGTCGACTGCGGTTTGCGTCCCGGACCTGGTGGTTTAAAACTCACGCCGGGTGTGTGTGCGTGCGTGCCCAAGATCCCGAGAGGAGAATGGAGGAGAAGGGATTGCGGCATGGCCATCCCCTCTGGGGGGTGATTTCTCGCTTTCTGTCTCTCTGTCTGTCTCTGTCTGTCTGGCAAGCGCATGCGCCCTATAGCAAAAACCTCTCCCAAAAAAAGAAAAAAAAAATTCTTACTGGCATATGTTTAAAATCAAGTCGGATCATATAAATCATCAACAACTATAAACATTAGAAGTTTTGATTTCAGGAATTAATAATATAGATTGGGACATTCTTTCTATTGAATAAATGAATTTTTGCAACTGAAATAGTGTGCTCTGATGTTAAAACTTCAAAGTTTAGCTAACTTTTTTTTTTTTTGAGAGGTTTTTGCTATAGGACGCATGCGCTCGCCAGAAAGACAGAGAGAGACAGAGAGATAGAAAGCGAGAAATCACTTTCCAGGAGGGATGGCCACGCCGCAATCCCTTCTCCTCCATTCTCCTCTTGGGATCTTGGGCACGCACGCACACGCGCCCAGCATGAGTTTAAGCCACCCGGTCTGAGACTCGAACTGCAGTCGACTACATGGGAATCCAGCTACATAGCCATTATACTAACTGCTGGTCCCACTAATTTTTTTTTTGAGAAAGGTAACACATCCTCAGTAAAAGGCATAAATCAGTAAGATACATCTTGATGGCTCATCAAAAAGCAAACTGTGGGGACCAGCAGTTAGCGTAATGGCTATGTCGCTGGACTCCCATGTAGTCAACTGCGGTTCGCGTCCCGGACCAGGTGGCGTAAACTCATGCCGGGCGTGTGTGCGTGTATGCCCAAGATTCCGAGAGGAGAATGGAGGAGAAGGGATTGCGGAGTGACTATCCCCTCTGGGGGGTGATTTCTTGCTTTCTATCTCTCTGTCTCTCTCTGTCTGTCTGGTGAGCACACGCGCCCTATAGCAAAAACCTCTCCAAGAAAAAAAAGCAAACTGTGTATCTAGTACTGGGGCTAGTAAGCAGACTATGGATAATATCCCAGAAAATCATGTTTGCTACCATCCCAAGCCCTAGCCCCTTTCTCTCCTGAAAAGGCAACCAGAAAACTGTCACAGCAACCACTTCTCCCCCTTTCTTGATACTTTCACAATCTAAGCAGCCCTTTCCTACTTAATTTGTTGTGGCTATCTTTCTTTTTATTTATTTATTTATTTATTTTTACTTTCATTAACCTTTTTTTTCTCTTTAAATTTATTTATTTTTTTTACATTAATTCTCTATACATCACTACAGCATACAAATGAATTTTCCATCCAAAATACACTGTGTATTGGCTCAATCAAGCACATTAACATACATGTTTTCAGCAAATAATTTTCCAATTCTTATGTCTTGTATACTTTGTTTTTTGTTTTGCTGTCCTTGATTCCTTATCCCTCACCCTCTGCCATGTCCCACCCTCCTCCCACATTGTCTCTGGTATCCATGGTTGCTTTCTATGCCTTCCCCACCCCCATTTAATTGATTTGCTAATGAACTTAATTAGTCTAAATATATCCAATAGCTAGCACAGCTGATATATACCTATACATGAACCCAAGTCTGACTTTAGGCATAAACCCCAGTGAGTAGAATGAACATATTATAAAGTAGTACCCAGCTGGGGCTATATAGCTTACTGCAGTCATCAAATATGCATTTTCTTTTTAAATTGATACGAACAGTTTTACCGTTTTTTTTTTTCTCCTGCAACTTTTTTTTTTAAATTACTTAACATTCATTCCCTGAGCATCATCACAACGTACTAAATGTGGTTTCCCATCTAGAATAAACTGCATAGTGGCTTAATCAAGCATGTTATCATCAATAATATTCTATTTCTACTTCCATACATATGTATACGTATATATATGTTTTTTACCCCATGTTTGACCCTCTGCCCTTTCCCACTCTCTTATTACACTATCTCTGCTATATACAGTTGTCTTCCATTCCTTTTTCCCCAACATTTTGTTGACTACACAATATCATAAGTAATCCAACTACTTTCAGCAGGTAATTTCAAGAAGAGTAGTTTTGAACTGGTAATGATATTTTCTTGAAACTTAAAGCCTAGAAACAGGTTAGTATTCTGTTCAAATAGTAGGTACATGCACCTATCAACAGCTCAAGACAGGACAAAAATCCTTTAAAACCGGAAAACAAAGCTTAGGAGAAAAGCAGCAATAATTCAGTCAAGTCACAGAATGTTGTTTCATCGGTCAGTCTCATGTACTTAATCTTTCTTCTGTTAAGGTTCGATCTTCCAGATTGAATTCTGGGATATAATATTCATCTCCAAACATTGTCCCTACAATGAAGTTGCCCATTTTCTTAGTTTTTGAACTCTTATTTCTGTGTGTCTGCATTTAATTTTACTGACATAGCACTCCCTTAAGAACTTCTTGGAGATCTGGTCTGGTGCTGGTAAATTCTTTCAGGTTTTGTTTATCTGGGAAAGTTCGTGTCTTTCTTCCCAAATGAACGATAACCTTGCTGGGTACAGAATTCTCAGTTGAAATTGCTTTTCCCTTAATATTTTGAATATATTTTCCCATTCTCTCCTCGCTCGCATTGTTTCCGATGAGAGGTTGTGTGGCTATCTTTCTATGCTAATAGATTCTTCACTCTTTTTTAATTATTCTATTTTTAAAATAGAGGTACTTAAACATTTTTTAACTGCTCAGATTTTTAAAAATCTACTTGTCATCCATATTCATTTAAATTATTTTACTATGCAAGGCCTTGCAATGACCCCAGGTGTCAGTCATTTAGGTATGGCCATTTGTCCCCAATTAAATGGCCTTAGACCTCTGCATTACTTTCAATTTGTTCTTTTGTTCCCTTTCTTTGTAAAAATCCTGTCACCTGATATTTCTCCATACCTGCTGCTTGCTTCCAGCTCTTTTTTCTTGCTTCTAGTCTTCCAAAGGACTTCTCCCTACAGCTTACTTTCCCTAGTTAATATCTGGGCCATAGTAACAATCACACAAATGTTATGTCTTTTTTTTTTAGCTTAGAGAGAGGAATTACCAGAGTTTCTTGTTAAAAAATGCAAATTTCTAAACTCAATGAGGTTTTGGGTTCTGGAAGTACAAGACAAGACCCCGGAATCTACAAACACACCAGGTAATTCTGCTGTTGGTCCTACAGACCAGGATTTAGTAGCCATTGTTCCACAGAGTTGACCAGCCCTGCTCCCAGTCCGCAGGTCTCTCTTTCCATCCCATAAACTCATACATACATTTACCATTTACACCACACATACAAACACATGCACAAGTGCACACATATTCACTAAGGAAGAGAGCTCTGCAATAATCTAGGAAGTAAGGGGTAGAGTACCCATACTCTAGTGTCAGTTTCGCACATGCTGAAATTTATTTTGGGTGAAAAATACTATGAAGGCTAGAGCCCAGTATTTTCCTAAAACTAAACTGATGGCATTTAAACTCACTTCTCTCATGGGTTTTCTAGTTTGTAATGTTAAAAGAAAAACTTCAGACAATTTAACTCAGCAGAGTTTAATTGCACAAAACCAGTTTGAATCAAGAGTGGCTCCCAGAGTGGCTCCCAAGGCACTCTGGAGAGCCAGGTGGTGGGATGACATTTATGTGCAAGAAAGGAAAGGTGATATACAAAAAAAAAAAAAACAAAACAAAACAAAACAAAAAACAAAAAACAGAAGTGAAGGGATGAAGTAGAGAAATAATTGGATTGGCTAAGCTTGATGTTTCCCCGCATCAACACAGTTTAAAGGATGGGCTACCTGTGATTGACTAAAGTGTGGCTGCTGTGATTGGCTGTTACTTAGCAACTTCCTAAGGACATGGACTTCCAAAGGAGGTTGTGGTTTGTTTACAGGAACTTGGGTGTCTGAGTAGAGATACAGTAGAGACCAATATGGCTTAATTTAACAGTAGAATGTTTATGTTTACCCATACTCTCTCTCTTCGCCAAGAGAGAGAGACACCCATAACACAGTGCTCACATCGCAATCCACTTCCAGCCCCAGCCCAGCCAAGACCAGTACGTGAATATGTGCACATTCCCAGGGTGCACAGGAAGAATTTGAGAGTGCACACCTAAGACCTTCTCCTGGAGCATCCCCATTGAAGAGAGCTGCAGGACAACTGCATCACTGCAGCCGGCTCCTAGTTTATAACTGAAGTCTCTGAAAATCGCCAAAAAATATTTGTATTAAATTGCACGTTAAAAACAAAGCTTGAAAACTAGAACACATTGAAATTTATTCCTATGTAATCTAGGGGAAACTGAACAAATGAAACACTGGGAACTCTAGTACTATACAAGATCTAACTTTGAAATTTTTTATTGTACTTGGAAATATTAAAATCTTAACTTGTGGGCAAATCTTTGATGGAGTTCCTATGTTAATTGTATAGATTCTATGTAAGAAAGGAATGAAATGAGAAATGCCTACATTTTAGAAAACCTAGTTTTGGTGAAACAATTAAAAGATTTATACATACAATTTATGTGCTTATATTTTAAATAAAACTTTATATTAAAAAGTGCTGAATGAAGACAATATAACAGTACCAGTAAAAAATATTTGGGCTGAAATATTTATGCATTTCAGTATAAAAAATTACAACTATACATATTTCTTATTTAGTAAAATTTGCTCTGAGCTTCCCTGTAGAGAAAAAAAAATTACTATTATTATTATTTTTTTTAGTTTTTATTATAGGGTGCATGCACTCACTGAAGAGAGACAGAGACAGAGGGAAACTGGGAAATCACTCCCTGGGGGGGATGCCCACACTGCAATCCCTTCTCCCCTATTCTTCTCTCAGGATTTTGGGCACCCATTATGCATGTGCCCAGCATATTTTCAAGTCAACAAGTCCAGGACTTGTATCCTGGCCATGTAAGAGTCAGCCAACTTAACCTCCTGCCACCTGCTGGCCCCAAAATACATTCTTTAGGGAAAATATCAGTTACACAGGATTAGAAAAGCATTTAATTAAAAAAAATCTAAATCAAGTATGTGAATAATAGCAAAAATAATTATTTTTCATATTTTATTAGTGTTTCTATCATTTAAATATTTCTCTTTTTAACTTTTGGTTCATATTAATTAATATCTATTGTTATTCTTAAATAAATTGAAAGTTAAAATTATTTTTAATAGAACTGCTCTCATCTAGGTAACCAATAAATAAATATTTCAAATTATATAATTTTTACTATTTTAATCTCAAAAATATCCCACTTTGAATAAAAATGCTATGGTCAGCCTAACAAAAGTGTCCTTTTAAAAAAAAATTAACAAGATGTGAACTTAGAGCTCTCACATACCAAATTCCATGCAAAGTTTGTTGAGGTTTAAAGATATAGCTAATATTCCTGTTAGAAGCAAGTCTGACTTAATTCTAAAAAAGAGAATTTGCTGGGGAAGTGACTTCAAAAGTGAGTATTAATAGAGAGGGAGTTGGAGGGAGGGAGAAAGGAAGACGACAAAGAGGAGGAAGAAGGTAAGGAAGGAAAGAAAGAAGGAAGTGGGGAGAAGCAGGAAGAGGGGCGGAGGGGAGAGCAGGCAGGGAGGGAGAAAACAAAGCCAAATTCGACGATAAAAGGCTTGTATTCTTTGCTAGCAATGAGAGTTTTCAGCCTGGGACCTTTGGGCAAATCATTTACCTTCTCTGAACTTCAGTTCATTCACATGTTTCAGTTTCTCCAGAAACAGTGTACGTGTGTGTTTGGTGAACTGTAAAGTGGCAAGGAGTGAAGTGGTGACTCCTGACAGCAGCAGCGGCCCTTCAAGAACTGAGTAAGGCCTTCCGACTACTGGGGAGAAAAAAATAAACGGACTGGCAGGGAGACCATCCAGGATTTAATCATCCCTCTGAACCAGTCTTTGGTGTGGTGTGTAAAAGCTGCCAGAATCAAAATAGTCATTTGTGTCAATTTGTGTTAAACTGAATTAGGCTGGGGTAGGCCAAAGGGGACAGTCCTTGTGCAAACATGCTTGATGACAAGAATCACCACAAAGACTACTTCTGTGAATACGTCGGCCCAGAAACCACCTGTCCAACTAATAACAAGAATGAGGCCAGTAAAGAAGGGTGGTGTCAATTCCCCCTGTCAAAACAATGTGGTAATCCCCCTTCCCACTTGGGATTTTTTGCCTTTAAAGTCATCCTAAAATTTGTAAGACCTTGGTACACAATATCCAGGGCAACTTGGGTATTGTGGCACCCAGACGTTGTCCTCAACCTTGGCCCAAAGAAAACTATTTTGCGTTTCCTTTCTTCACCTCAGGTTTTCTTGTAGATTGATAGGCGTCTGACCTTTATGGCAGTATTGGCTGTTTCATCCTAGGTCATGAGTTACAAGGCATGGTGGCCTTGCACATTTATTCACACACTTGTTTTGTTTTGGTTTGGTTTTAGGGTTTACCAAATGGTGTGTGCCCTCACCAAAAGGAGAAAGAGAGAAAGAGCAAATCACCCTCTGGAGGATGGCCATGCCACAATCCCTTCTCCCTCATTCTCCTCTGGAGATTTTGGATGTGCATGCACACACATCCCGGGTGTTTCTCAAGCTTCCAGGTCTGGGATATGAACCATGAAGTCATTCATGTGGGATCCAGCTGCCTTAACCATCGGGCCACTAACTGGCCCCATACAGGATTTTTTGGTTCTGTCTCCCTCTCAACACCACACACAGCCCAGCTACCCTTTCGGCCTGTCTCTGAACTACAGAACCCAGTGCCATTGATGTGTTACTAAAATGCATCTGTGGGATGCCTGGTTTCCTCCTCCCTGCTCCAGGATGCTGTCCTCTCTAAGGAGGTGGACACAGGCAGAACCCACCCAGACAGTCCTGAGCCGTAATGGGGGCCAGGTGCTGCCCTGCTTGGCAGTATTCTGGGTTGTAAGATCCCTCCCACCTGGGTGACTTGTCTTTCCCGGCTGCCAGAGTCATTTCTGTGAGATTTGTAACCCAAGCCATGTTTGCTCCCCAGGATTAAATTGCAGAGGCATGATGTTAAATCTCCACTAGTTAAATAGAATCATGTTCCAGTGTTGAATTATTTTTGTTTCAAAGCCTTTGGATTTAACATTGGTTACATTTACTATGAGCCCACTACCCTCATTCTTCAATCCCAGCTACCTCCTATCGCCAACCCCCACAGCTCTGCTGGACCCTGATTCTCTCTGGTCTCAATCAGCTTTCCTTTCCTGTACTGGGCTGATCTTTCCTGATTATACTAGCAGATGGAGCAGTCCTGGGACTGAATGCACACGCTTCTAAAAGTGCACCTTAGAACTGACTGTCAGAACACCAGGTTAAGGACTCAATAATTGGAAACTTACCTCAGCCTGGAAGAGAGCCCACTTCCTCAACCATCACAGTAGACAAACAAAAACAGACAAAATAACCACCTACAGGGGCTCGTACATTACCTAAATCACAAAGAAAAGTGGGGAGAGGTGTCCTCACCAAAGCCACCTGTTTGCACTGATCCAGAGGGTTGAAAAGGTGCAGCAGAACACTTGAGAGTGTCCTTGAAGTCCAACACACTTCATTTGTATCTATTCCAGACTCCACTAACTTGTGTAATTGTGCTAGTCACTTTCATCCTCAGATCTGTTTCCTCACCTATCAAATGAGAATGACATCTAAAGCTACCTTGACATAAGGTTCAATTGAGATAAATGCATGTAAAGCACTTAGCATGGAGCCTACGCAAAGTATTAACCAAGGTAAGTACTCGAAAATTGTTAGTATTATGAAGTATCTGGTCCACTAAAATACAGTATTACAAATTATATAATTCACTAAAGTCTCTGAGAAGACAAATAACTCATCTAAGACCATGCATCACAATTCAGGGTTAATAACAAGAGCATGGACTTCCATTAGGCATTCATTTCATTGACCATTTGTTGAAAAGTTACTTTGGCTCAGTCCTGAACTAAGTGCTGGGGATTCAAAGATGAATGAACAAGGTCAACAGCCCCAGCTCACATGTTAATGAAGACATGAACTATATTGTAAAAAATTAAAATGTGGTAAGGGAACTAATACAGAGACATAAAAGACACAGAATTAGCAGGAATAGTTCTTTCCCAGGTAAGGTGAGTCTTCATGCTACAGCCCCAGCTCACATGTTAATAGAAGACATGAACTATATTGTAAAAAATTAAAATGTGGTAAGGGAACTAATAGAGATACATAAAAGACACAGAATTAGCAGGAATAGTTCTTTCCCAGGTAAGGTGAGTCTTCATGCTAAAGATACTCAGTTTTGAAGAATGACAAATGAGCAAATAAAGAGCATTCTGGGAAGAACAAAGAGCATGTGCAAAAGATGTACAAAATATATGAAGGTCTGAAATAGCATGGTCCATAGGAAAAGCTTCTTAAATTGATTGAGTACATTTGCTGAAGCACACAGTACAGATGACACTAGAGGCAAAAACCTGCTCCCAGTTCACTTTCCTCACCTATGTGTCACCAGGACAGACTGAAATGAACCCAAATCAGAAGTTCTGGAAAAGTTAGAAGATACACTTGTACTTGGGAAGCAGTAAGGATTGTTTTCTAGGATATCCTTGCTTCACTAACAATAATTTATCCTTAAAATCAGCAAAGGGAGCTGAAATCAAAAGTTAAAATCAACTCAGACTAACACTGAAGATGCACAAGCCACAAAGAACTGAACCCTGGAATCTACTAGCACTTTTTTAATAAATATTTTTAAGTGGCTAGCAGGTGACATGGTGATTAAGGCTCTGGACTCCCACATGGCTGATCATGGTACTAGCCCCAGATCTGGCAGCTTACTTTCTCACTTCTATCCCTCTGTTTGTTCCTGTGAGGACACATGCCCTATAGAAAGTAAAAATAATAATAATAATAATAAATAAAATTAGATAACTAATACATTTTAAAATAATTTTTATTGTAATTTCTGATTTACATATAATGGTTATCATCTTAGTGGGACATAGTGTGTTTTTCCAAAGAATGTATATGGTGGATGATGTTCGAATTGAGGAAATGAACATTCACCTTCAACATTTATCATTGTTTTATGTTACATGCATTCAAAATTTGCTCTATTGGTTATCTGGCAATATATATGCATTGTCACCGATATTTCTTAGCCTGCTGTGTTATAGCAATCTATAATCCATTCCATTTGCTTACATGCAATCTTATGTCTGTTAACCAAGTCCTACTGGAGCTTGTTAAGCAGGGAAGTGGCATGATTGCTGGTGCCTGACTCATGCAATTGGAGTGCATGAGGACCTGCAGGACGTTGCTCCAGAGTCACCCTCCAGTGCATTTCCAACCTTTCTCTCCCTTTCTCTTCCACCCCTTCCCAATCTGGTCTTGTTTCAGCTCTGTGACGTAGCTTCTCTCCCTTGCTTCAGAGCCCTTGCCTTGCTGATCCCTTTGCCTGGAATGCTCGGGGCTCGGTGCGAGCCATGGCTTTCTGCTTCTCCTCCATAGGTCTCAAGGTTTCAATGTCACCAACTCAGAGAGCCCATCCCTGACCAAGAAAAACCCACCTCCCTATACATATATTTTCTATTCATATTACCAGCTACGTTTCCTCTCATGCAACATACCAACTCTGTAATCATATTTTTATATATCTGATGTCCCTTACTACTTTTCACATTTTGCGAAATCAGTAATCATAGCATTCTCATTGGCATTGTATTCCCGGCACCTGGCTCAGTGCCTGACATACTGAATATTTAGACAGACTTTTTTTTTTTTGAAGAAAAGGTAGGAGTTAGGAGGCAGCTTTGTGGAAAGGATAGAGAAAGGGTCAGAGATTGGCTTCTCATGGCCTGTATCAAAGGTAAATTTTGAGGTCATGAAGAATTAAGACTTGCATCCTGGTTGTTCCATATACTACCTGCTTGCTCTGGGGAAAACTGATTGTCTTTTTTGCTACCTACCTCTGATTGCTCATCTCTAAGCCAGGGAAAGTAATACTTATAGAAGGTTTGTAGATTGGCAAGAGACTAAGAAAATTATCTTATATCACCTGGGTCAGTAATGACAATTTCCCTTTTTTATTAGTTTATATGTTTATTTCTTCTATAAGCAAGAGAGAGGAGAAAAGGAGAGGGGGAGACAGAGATAGTATCCTGGGTGCTGACACCATCATCCACCTCCAGCTATCCTTAGAGAATGGGCACTTGCTTACCCAGTGTACTCAGGGAGGTCTCTGGACACAAACCCTGCAGCACCTTCCCATGTGGGTCAGCCTCAAAGAGCATTACCCACATGGGAGCACCACCACCCAGGCCCCTTTTCCATTTAAATGATTACCCTTCCAGAATTCAGTCTTAAATCTCAACTTGAAGCTCATAACAAGATTGACTTAACGGAAGGGAGCAAGAGACAAGAGTCCTTCAACAGGGCCCAGGTATTGTAGTGCAGGTGGTGGCACCACTCTGCCACACTGGAGTCACGATGAAGACTGGGAGTTGGGTCACTGGTCACCCTGAAACACGCCAGGCATGCATGGGCCCACCCATGATCCTGGATGACTAGGAGGCGTGGTAGGGAAGGGAGGGTTGTGGCAAAACTTTGTCAAAGATGCCTGTCTTTCCTTTCCCCATACCAAGGAGTAAATAAATAAACTTTAAGGAGGAAGAGAGAAAAATTAAGAGTCCCCAGAAGAAAAACTGGAGCATGAAGGCATAACCTAAAAGAGTAATTTCATTCAGGCCCAGTCCTGTGACTAATCACTTTATACTTACCTGAAACTGTTAAGTGGGAAAGTTAATATATTGGGTCGTTGGGAAAGTCATGACACCTTTTTGCATAGAAAAACACATCATGACTTTTCCAACAACCTAATTTAAGGAGGACAATTTTCATGAAACACTTCATATAGTAACAGTCTGTGATTCTGATCCAGCCCATATTTAAATTGATGGATGAATCCAGACACATGACCCTCCTGTGTCCCTGCCCAGCTTCCTGCGTTTAACATTACCATTAGTCCAGGACACTCTCTGTGATTCACCCCAACTTCATCTACTGATGGTGAGATAATGCACCTGATCTGACCATCTACTGATGGTCAGATAGTGGTCTGATAACTGAGCAGGTGCTACTTGATGCCAAACATGCATGGAAGGGAGTAACATTTATCCCTGAAGTAGCATCCCCATTAATCATCTGGACAAAACATCAAGATCAGCTGCATTCTTCTTTGCTAACAAGCAAATATGAGAAGGGCTATGGGGCCCTCAGTAACCAGGAGTAGGTGAACAAAGCTGTGGGCAGCTCACGGTGGGTTGTTTTACCTTTCATTTTGCCACTGCCTCCCCCTGCAATTCCAACACACACACCATGGCTGAAGTTTTTATTCAGTGTAACAATGCCCACAATGTTCCTGCTTGACTGAATTTGACAGCTCCACCCACTTTCAGAGATTTTCTTCCCCTCTAGTGCTGTCTGTGATCACCTGTGAAGGAAATAATCATTGTTTCCCCCTTCTCCCCTGCCCCCAAACTCTACTGCCTCCACCCAGAAAAAAATGTTACAGTCATGAGAAACTTTTTATTAAACAAACAAAAAACAAAAAAACAAAAAGCACCATGACCACAGAACTGTGACTAATACTGGAATTTAGCAAGAAGTCAGCTCTGGTTTCATGAGGCTGCACGGAGTTTGGGAACATTTTGCTATTAAAGCCCATGATGAATGACTCTAAGAAGAAAGGTTGCTATTTCTTAGGCTTCTTCTCATTCGGTGTCAATTTCATGCCCTAAGTAATGGGGAGTGGCAGGGAGGCATGCAGAAACTTTCCTCTTGACTGACAAAGATAAGCTACCACCACATCAGTCCTGGCATCAGAGCTGCCAGACTGTGGGTCAGGCTTGAGTCAGAAAAGGAGAGCTATCAGGGAAGAATTATAAATCGTTCTGCTTTCTCTATGTTTAGACTGGACCCATCAACTCTCCCAAGAGGCTAGGCCAGGTACACTTGGCAATTAAAAATATTCAATCCTGTATGTTTGAGCCCACACACTTTTAGTCATTTTTTTCTTGATATAATTTCAGCCTTTCAGAAAAGTTACAAAGATGATATGAAGAATTTGTGTACAGCTTTTTCTCAGATTCAACAATTAACTTACATTTTGCTCAGTTTGCTCTATTATTCATTTGCTTGCTTGTAGGGCGTATGTGGAAGTGACTTATTTTTTAAACCCTTCAAAAGTTAAGTTCCATACATCATGCCTTGTTATCCCTAAATACTTCACATATTTCCTAAGAATAAGAACCATAGCACAATCGTCAAAATAAATAAATAAAAGGAACAGTGTTTCATTACTGTTATCTAATCCACAGTGTGTGTTTACATTTTGCAATTGTTCCAATAATGTCCTTGAAAGTTTTTTGGTTTTTTTTGTTTTTGTTTGTTTTTACCCAGTTCAAAATTCAATCTGGGATTATTCATTACATTAGTTGTACTCTATCTTTAGTTCTTTTAATCTGATCAAAACTAATTTCCTTAGTTTTTCTTTGTATTTCATGACCTTAACATTTTTAAGAGTGTAAGCCAATAATTTTATAGATTATCCCTCGATGTTGTAAAAGTCAATAAACTAAATAAACCTCTAATGAGACAGATAAAGAAGAAAGAGAAGAACTAGGTGTGTATTTATATCCAAATTTATCAAGATGTATACATTAGTGACATATAGTTTTTATATGTCAATCATACCTCAATAAAGTGGTTTAACAGATATTAAAGGACTATTTCATAAATATAAATCCTGTTATTTCAATTGTACATATTTTAATGCAAAATCAATATACTAATATAAAACAAAAGAAGTTAACTATGAAGACATCAAATTTTTGTTATTGTTTGTCATATAAAGAATATAGAAATACAGGCTGGAGCCCAGCAGATGGTATAATGGTTATGTTGCTGGACTCCATGTAATCCACTGTAGTTCAAGTCCTGGACCCGATAGCTTGAAACTCATGCCAGGCATGTGTGCCCAAACTCCTGAGAGGAGAATGATCAGAAAAGATTACAGTGTGGCCATCTCCCTGGGGGTTGATTTCTCGCTATCTGTCTCTCTCTGTGTCTCTGGGAAGCGCACGCATCCTACAGCAAAAAATTATCTCTAAAAAAAATAAGAAAAAAGAAATAAAAGAAATATAAGCTAGAATCAAAAGCTCTTTTCTTCAATCTTAATTTGCTTCATACTCAAGGACACATTTCTTTCTTTTTTAATGTGAGAGCCTATGTGTACATGCCAGAGACAGAGACAAAGACAAAGAGAACACATCCTTCAGTGGGGCCTAGTCACACTGCAATCTTTTTCTTCCTTTTCTCCATTCCATCAGAATCCTGGACACTGAAACCCACACACACACTCAGCATGTTTTCCAAGCTGCTAATTCCAAGGTTCAAAAACACACTTGGCCATGTAGGATCCAGCTCCTCTTCACAGCACTCAACTTTCACTGCTGTGCTATGGGGCCAATGCTCAGACACGTTTCTTAACGGTCCCGAGTCTAAAATGAATGCAATTAAAGTCAATTTTGTTTATCTTCTATTAAAAAAAAAAAAAAGCTCATTGAATATGCACCATTTCTTTCTTAGTGAAATTATGAGCTTTGTGCAAAACAACTCAAGGCTAAAATTCTTCACTTGTAAAGAGGGAATAATAGTTACCAAATGGGGATTCTTGTGAGAAATCAATGAATGTTATTCATCTCTTTAAAAAACTTAAATAGGTAGTAAATCTCTCACTGATTTTATTTCAAAAGATAAATTTAATAATTTCTATGACTATAAAACTAATCACAATCAACGTCATAGGACCATATGAAGTAAAAAATAAAAAGTTCTAATGTTCACTTTTTAAATTTTTCATTAAAAAAAATTCATTACAGGAAACGTGGGGATGAGACAGAGAAAGAAGTACCCTTAATAGGGCTATTCTCTTTCCTCCAGCTCCCCAGCTCATCAGGATATGGACACATGTACACACGCCCAGTCTTTCAAGTCAGCTGGGTCAGGGATCTCAAGCCACAGTCAGTCATGTGGCTTCCAGCACATATTATTTTGTAAAGAAAATAAATAATACTCTCCCCACCACCACATTCAAAAAGAGAGAAGATAAAAAGTGTCAATATTAGAAATCAGAATGAGGCATTGCTCCAAATTCTAAATACATTAAAATTTTAATAAGGCGATACTACGAATAATTTTATGAAAATTAGTCCAATTTCTGTCTTTTTTTTTTTTTTCGAGAGGTTTTTGCTATAGGGCGCGAGCGCTCGCCAGACAGACAGAGACAGACAGAGAGACGGAAAGTGAGAAATCAACCCCCCCCCCCCCCCAGGAGGTATGGTCACACCACAATCCCTTCTCCTCCATTCTCCTCTCAGGATTTCGCACCCGGTGTGAGTTTAAGCCACCGGGTCCAGGTCTCAAACCTCAGTCGACTACATGGGAGTCCAGCGACATAGCCATTATACTAACTGCTGGTCCCACTGAAAATGAATCCAATTTCTTGATAAAATTTACAAATTCTTTGAAAGATACAACCTACTTGAGACCAGCAGCTAGTGTAATGGCTATGTCGTTGGACTCCCACATAGTTGACCGCGGTTCGCATCCTGGAGCCGGTGGCTTAAAACTCATGCCGGGCGCATGTGCATGTGCACCCAAGATCCTGAGAGAATGGAGGAGAAGGGATTGCAGCGTGGCCATCCCCCCTGGGGGGTGATTTCTCGCTTTCTGTCTCTCTGTCTCTGTCTGTCTAGAGAGCGCACGCGCCCTATAGAAAAAACCTCTAAAAAAAATGATACCAAATTTTAGCACAAAACAATAGATAATCTAAGAAGATTTCCATGTGTAAAAGAAATTAAATACTTTTTAAACTTCACAAAAGAACATTCCAAACACAGATCGCTTCATTGGAAAATTCTGCAAAATATTTAAAGAAGACATATTCTAAATTCTATACAAAATCTTCCAGAAAATACAATGAGAGGTTGCTATTCCTAATTCATCGATGAGACCTGCATTGCTCTTACGACGATGACAACAACAACAAAAATCGAAATTCTAGAGATGAAGAATGCAGTATAAGAAATAAAAAGTTCTGTGGAAAGCATCAACAAAAGATTAGACCATGCAGAAGTTTCTGATCTTGAATACACAGCCTTTGAAATAACCCAAATGGTCAAAATGGAAAAAAAAAATGTTAAAAATGAAGAAAATAGGGCCAGTTCACGGTACGGTAGTTAAGGTGACCGGATTGCATATGGCTCACTGCACAGTTCAAGTCCGGACCCAGCAGTTTGAGAAACAGGTCAAGTGTATGTGCATGCATGCCCAAAATCCTGGAAGGAGAAATGGAGAAGAAGGGATATTGACAGGACATGGGAGGTGCTTTCTCACTTGCTCGCTCGCTCTCTCTCTCTCTCTCTCTCTCTCTCTCATGCACACAAGTATACATGCCCTCTGGCAAAATTACACACATGCAAAAGAGGAGAAGATTCAAAGAACACCAGTACCGAAAATCATTAAGCTACAAAGGAAAAATGGGAGAGCATGAAGAAGGTAGGAAGATAGAAAGAAAAGAACTATAACAGCCTGAAATAATGAACAAAATGGCACTAGTAATTCTTACCTATCCATAATTACATTAAATGTATTTAGATCAAAAAGCAATGAATGGATTAGAAAAACAAGACCTAACTTTATGCTGCCTTCATGTGTGTGTGTATATGTACATACATGTAAAAGATATGCATGTATAAGTACACACACATACATATATCAGATAGTCAAATTAAATCTTAGAGGTGAAAAAATAAAGGATGTTTATAATCATACTGCCAGATATTTAGACTCTTATAAATTAAAAAACTATTTTAAAAGTTACGAATCAGAAATAGTTGAAGTAATCACTCAGTTAAAAAATACAGTTTAGGGACCAGCAGATGGCGAAATGGCTACATCACTTGCCTCCCACACAGTGAACTGCAGTTCAAAGTGATTTCTCGCTTTCTCTCTCTCTCTCTCTGGCGAGCACACATGTCCTATAGCAAAAATCTCTCCAAAAAGAAAAAATACAGTTTAGTTTTCATTTTACAGACAAGAGTAATATTTATAAAATTATATTAAAGCTTCTTCAAAAATAAAAAGTTGGGGCAACAGGTGGTAGCATGGATAAAGTGCTGGACTCCTCACATGGATAACCATGGTTAGAATTCCAGACCTGGCAGCTTGCTTTATCATTTTTCTTCTCTCTCTATTTCTCTCTCTCTCTGTCTCTGTTTCGCTCTGGTGAGCACACGTGCCCTATAGCAAATTTAAAAATGACAATAATTTGGGTTGGCAGGTGGTATGGTGGTTAAGGCTCTGGACTCCCACATGGACAATCATGGTTCGAGTCCTAGACCTGGAGGGTTGTTTTCTCACTTTCCCTCTATCTCTCTCTCCTTCTTTCTCTCTCTGGTAAAATTAAAAAAATAATAATAATAAATAAAATTGCATATATAATTTTAAAAAGAAAGATACATTACTCTAAAAAATAAATAAAATTATAAATAATAATAAAATTAAATAAACAATTATTTTTTAAAAGTAAATATAATGGTGTGGGCAAAAGAAACCAAGACTTTCTGAATGAGATCCATGTGCTAATTCTTTCAATACACTGACCACTTCTTTAACTTTCACAAGAACTGTTAGGTTGAATGATCACCTTGGGGCTACCAGGCAGTTAGAGATGTAGAAGTAACTCAAGTTCAAGTCCATCTTCCTCCAAAGCCTTCCATCCAAACTTACTTTCCATATCCAGGAATAGGAAGTCTTATTTCAAGGTCACATGTGATCTGACAAGCACATCTAAATTTGGAGCATTTCTGAATATCCCCAGTTAAAGACTAGGATTTTTCTACAAACCATTTGCCAAGCGCTGGGCTGGGTACTTTATCATATCTCATTTAAGCTTTTAACAATCCAGTATTATTATAGCCATTTTCTATATAAAGCTAAGTTTGTATTGGTCTATCCCTGCTACCAACTCCTTTCTTGTTTCTACATCAGTCACTGCTCATTCATAACTGATCTTTAGTAGATTTAGGGTAGGCCATTTTCTATTAGAGACAATAACCATACTCTCAGATTCTAAGTTAGATGCTTAAAAGTCAGGTGCATACTCAACAGGTTGATTCTTTCATACTGAACCTATCTATCTGGCAAGTTTACTTACCCTTGTTCCCAACCTCCCTCCTTTTATCATTGTCTGCTATGCAATCTCTATTCTTCAGTCATTTCCTGCTGTTTCAATTCTCCCTCCTAGCACCTAGTCTTTCCCCCTGGTGTGTTATAGAAAATTAAGGTCTTACAAAGCATGCCTTTTGCCCACCTTGTAACCAAATTATTTTTTAAACTTTCTTCTGTGTGATGTTTTAGTAACATTAGTTGATGGTGTTACAACATAGATATAGTTTCCTGCCTGTATGTATTCTCTCTGTCTTTGCCTTGGGCTTTTACAGGAAGATAACAGTGTTTCTCTTGTGAATTCTATTCTTACGATTTCTTTGAACTTTGTCTTGAGGTCTCTCTCTTGACTGGGACCATAAGCCAAGATAGATACACTCTAGGAGAGTTGTAACAGGAAGGAAAGTTACATTTAGGTGCTCTTCTTAAGGTGAGACATAATGAGGTAAAGTCAAAATGTATAGGCAAGACCAGCAGATGGCACAATAGCTACATTGCTGGACTCCCACATAGTTGACCACGATTCAAGTCCCAGACCCCACAGCTTAAAACTCACGCTTGACACATGTGCATGTGTGCTCAAAATCCCGAGAGGAGAATGAAGGAGAAGGGATTGTGGTGTGGCCATCCCCCCTGGGGGGTGATTTCTTGCTTTCTATCTCTCTGTCTCTCTCTGTCTTTCTGGCGAGTGCAAGCACCCTATAGCAAAAATCGCTCAAAAATATAATAAAATCCCAAATGTGTAAGACAGTAGAAACTTTACTTACAGATTTCCAGAGAGGTTAGGTGTGCCAATGAAAAGCCAATAAGTTTGGAAGCAGCAAATTCAACAATGGGAAGGCAAGAGAGAAAAGGAGGACCCAGGGCCCCTACGCCTCTATTAAAGTTCATGACCAGTGTCTCTTAGGCTTTCCTGTGAGGGGTGTGGATTGATTGGTTAAAAGGAAACATGTGCAAAGGGAAGAACTCGTTTATGTGACTCTAGTGTTGACCATTAGTTTTTGTGATCGGTAGCTGTGGAGTGTGTTGGGTTTCTTTTGTTGTCGTTAGCGGGATGAGGAAGAGATGAGCTATATCACAGAGAACCTTATAGGGAGGGAAAGGTTTAACTAGGCCAGATGGCAGATACTACTGCGTTTCAAAAACTTATGTCAGGCCTAGCAATGGGTGCCAACGCAGAAGCTATACTAAATAGATTTATGACACCATCTTATGCGGGGGCTAAATTCTAACGTTGAGCATAAGAAAAGAGATTTGTATGCCATCAAAATTTCTCTTCAAAGAAACTGCAAGTCAAAGTACAGTTTCTCAGTAATTCCATACAGTTATCTTTGGGATAAAAATTGCCAGTTCTTTAGTTAAGCTGAAGTTGTAGAAGGTGGCTTGCATCGAGGGACTGTTTTGTTTTATCTAAATATATATATATATATATATATATATATTTCATGTCTTTTTCTTTCTTTCTTTCTTTCTTTCTTTCTTTCTTTCTTTCTTTTTTTTTTTTGAGAGGTTTTTGCTATACGGCACATGCATTTGCCAAAAAGACAGAGAGAGACAGAGAGACACAAAGCGAGAAATCACCCCCCAGGGGGGATGGCCATGCTGCCATGCCCTCTCCTCCATTCTCCTCTCGGGATCTTGGGCACGCACGCACACGCGCCTGGCGTGAGTTTAAGCCACCAGGTCCGGGACTTGAACCGCGGTCAACTACATGGGAGTTCAGTGACATGGCCATTACGCCAACTGCTGGTCCCTATATCTGTATACTTCAATCACTAAACTTGTGAAATTCTGACAATCTACCATTTAGTGCCTGTGATAACAAACCAGCATCTCTCATCAAATACCACCATCACTACCACACCACGGACTTGCCCTGATACATGGCTTCCTTCTCATCTTATGATTAAGTCCATCAGCTACTTGATATTTCTTCAGATATCCCATGTATTTTCCATGCAGCAAGATGCTCTATGAAATTTACATAGGAACTGAGATCAACTGAGGCTGAAGAAATCAACCATCTCAAGTATACTGAGTAAAATAACAAAAGGAACCAACCACCGACAATTATTTTTTTGTTCTTTCTCTATTTTCATTTTAAATTTTGGACAGCACTGATAGTTGAGTGAGCTTACATACATTAAAGATGTTCGTAAAACAATGCCACTCCACAGAGATACAAAGAGTAAATTACATAATGCCTAGTGTGACTGCAGCCCCGTTTAGATATTATGGATAGCCAGTGCTTTTCTTTTGCTCTATCTGTGGGAAGCTGCCCATAGGATTATAAAAGTTTACAGTGATTCCAGATCACTATGTTCAGGACTTCTAGGCCAACCGTTACACCACCCTCCTTTTATTGTACCCAGAAACAACAAGTGACATCATCATCTAATGTATAAATCCTGGATCTCCAGGTGGCATGATATGGAGACCTGCTGTCTCAATTTCCTCATCTATGAAGCAGAGGCAGTAGGAGACACACTGATAAGAATTATGGCTGGCTAAAAAGACATCCATTGTAATGGTATTTTAGATTTATTAATTTTTTCCCAAACTTTTAAGTCTTTAAAAGATCAGTAGGCTCTTCCAAAGACCCATGTCTTCTTAATTTTTAAAGCTTTCTTTGTTTTGAGGGCAATTTCATCCATGTGTTTCTTATTGGCTTTCTCTGAAAACATCAATGTGTTTTTATTTTTTTTCCTAAGAGGTGTATGGTATCCAAGAGGCCTTAAAATGTGTTTCCAAGGAAGGCTTCTTTTACTTTGTCTTTCTGTTTTAAAACCTGAAAATTATTCTTTGCCAAATATAATTTAACTCAGACACCAAAAGGTTTGGGTTCAGGCTGAAACTTCATATCCATGAATTTTGAATAGGTTCTAAACTTGGCACAACCTATTCTAGATTTGGCCCTCATAGCCACTGGCTAAAGAACATGGTCTCCTGATTAAATGATTTTGAGTTTTAAATAAAATGCAAAAGTTGAACAAATGTGGCTAATGATAAAACACTGAATGTCATCATGTAGCAAAGGGAAGGATCCAAACTCTTTCTCATAAGTTTTGGATCAACCATGCATGTTATTTAAGAAGCTCACAGGCCACTTGCTTTGTTCCCAGAAACCAAATACTACAATTGCAACGGGTTCAGCTAAGCCCTTTGTCAAATGTTCATGATCATAAAATTCCAGAAAATGGGGCTTAGAGAAGCACATTTCATCAGATGTAATCCCACACTGTTGTATTAATATACCATTATGACTCTTACATTGACTCTATCACTCTGCTTGATTTCCTGAGAATTCAGTGATATATTCCCAATAGATGTGCAAAGGAGAAAATTCCTTTAGTTTTTTTTTCTGCCTTCTCAAGTAAAATACACATTTTTGTGGTTGTATTTTATGAATTATTTGGTTGTGACCACCATTATAATCCACTCTTCCCACCAAGCAAGACTTGCTGTGCCCAAGGCAGCATGGGAAAGTGCTTAGTCATACTAAATCTTTAGAGGGGCTATGTTAACCTTCCAATGCTAAGATATCCCTTAGCCCATCATTCCTGCAGATTCAAGCTCTTGATCACATCTTGTGAACAAGAAAGCCAAATCTAGAGGTATGAAAATGGTCATAGCTGGCAGCAGCTGCTGGCCTGGTGGTTAAGGCACTGGACTGCCACGTGGCCAACTGTGGTTTGAGTCCCAGACCTTAGAAATCACACTGGGCACATGTAGGTGTACACAAAATCCCCAGGAGGAGAACAGAGGAGAAGGGATTATTGCATGGCCATCCCTCCAGGTGGGTGATTTCTCACTTTTCTTCTTACTGTCTCTCTGTCTCCTCTTTGAAGAGCACATGTACCCTATGGCAAAAACATTTAAAAAAAAAATGGTCATAGCATTTTCTACTTTAGGTACTCAAAAGAATAGGGCTTTCTTCTAAGAAATTATGAGAATGTTGCCATTGGTAGCCTAATGATAGAAAAGTAGCATCTCTTATCAAATATCACCACCACCCATCCCCCCTTTTCTTTCCCTGATCCCTGCTTACTCCTGATCTTGTGATTAAATCAGTCCACTACTTACTCAACACTTCTTCAAATGTCCCATGTATTTTTACCACTCCACTCATTTACTCCTACTGGTCCCTGCCTTTCTGCCTATAATTCTATTCATCTTTTACAATCTCACTTACATGCCACATTCTTTACCCATCAGCCACACATAGCCCTAGTCAGAATTCATCATTCCCGGGACCAGCAGTTGGTGTAATGGCTATGTCGCTTGACTCCCATGTAGCTGACCACGGTTTGAGTCCTGGACCCGGTAGCTTAAACTCACATCGTGTGCGTGTGCGTGTGTGCCCAAGATCCCGAGAGGAGAATGAAAGAGAAGGGACTGCAGTGTGGCCATCCCCCCTTGGGGGGGTGATTTCTCGCTTTCTGTCTCTCTGTCTCTGTCTTTCTGGTGAGCGCATGTGCCCTATAGCAAAAACCTCTTAAAAAAAAGGAATTCATCACTCCCTACTAGCTAAGGTTTATCTCTGATACCAGGTGGTTAATACCATTATTAGTAGTATTTATAATCTATAGTCTAATTAGCACTATAATTAGGAGTTTGCAGGAGTTGCTACTCCACTAAATCAAAAATTCCTTAAATGTCTTATTTATGTACAAAATTTCTAGCAACTGGCATTTAAAAGATTTTCAACAGCTATTTATTTAGTTGAAATAATGCTTAATAGGCATAAGCCACATACTGAATTCCACACCAAAACTTTAAAAAATATGGCTCTTAGGACCAGCAGTTGGCGTAATGGCTATGTCGCTGGACTCCCACGTAGTCAACCGCGGTTCGAGTCCCGGACCCGGCGGCTTAAACTCACGCCGGGCGCGTGTGCGTGCGTGCCCAAGATCCCGAGAGGAGAATGGAGGAGAAGGGATTGCGGCGTGGCCATCCCCCCTGGGGGGTGATTTCCTGCTTTCTATCTCTCTGTCTCTCTCTGTCTGTCTGGCGAGTGCACGCGCCCTATAGCAAAAACCTCTCCAAAAAAAATATATATATATATATGGCTCTTTGGACCAGCAGATGGTGTAGCAGTTATGTCACTGGACTCCCACGTGGCCAACCACGGTTTGAGTCCTGGACCTGATGGCTTGAAAATCATGCTGGGTGCATGTGCCTGCATGCCCAAGATCCCAGGAAGAGAAGGGAGGAAAACAGATTGTGGTGTGTCATCCCCTCTGGGGGTCATTTCTTATTCTCCCTCTCACTGTCTCTCTCTCTCTTTCTGTGGTGAGTGTACATGCCAAGGCCAAAACATAGCTTAAAAAAAAAAAAAGAGAATGACTCTTGACCACAACTGTTACATTACAAAAAGCATTATGCATACATACACATTTAAATGCTTTATTAGCTAAGACAACATTTTTTCTGTAAAAGGCCAGATAGTAAATATTTTAGGTGTTTCAGGCCACATACAGTCTCTGCCACATATTCTTCTTTGTTTTCTTTTATTATCCTTCAAAAGTATAAAAATCATTTTTAGTTTGCAAGTTATACACAAACTAACCAAGAGCTAGATCTGAGGCCATAGTTTGCCACCCTTGACATAAAGCAACACTGGGCAACTGAACTTCCTGTGATGATGGGACTGTCTCCTGCATTACTCATACGGTAGCCACTAGCCACATGTGGCTATAGGGCACATGAAATATGGCTAGTGTGATGGAGAAACTCAATTGTTACATTTACTTCATTTTAATTAATTTTAACTTAAATAGACATATGTGGCTATTGGCTTGCCTACATCATCAGATGTATTCAGAGGATATTCAAACTACCAACTCTCTAGAATTGGTATGAGCAGATCACTTTGTGTGTTCGTGTAGGTTTTTGCCATGGGGTGTGTGCACTCACTGGAGAGAGACTGAGAAGAAAAGTGAAAAATCACATCCCAGGAGGGATGGTCATGTCACACTGTTCTATGGGGCTTTGAGGCTTGCACACATACCTGGTGTGATTTTCAAGCTGCCAGGATCAGGGCTCAAACTGTGGTTGGCCATGTGGTTGTCCTGTACCTTAACCACCATGCCTCTGCTGGCCCCAAAAAAAACTATTTTGGAACTGGGCACTCAACAACCAGAACACATAACTGTGATAATGGGTTTCTCTTTTTCATGTGATACAAGAGACTTGAAAGCCCCCAAACCTGTATAAACGTTAT
Organism: Tupaia tana; assembly: GCA_026018925.1. Lineage (NCBI taxonomy): Eukaryota > Metazoa > Chordata > Mammalia > Scandentia > Tupaiidae > Tupaia > Tupaia tana. The sequence goes on along the minus strand of JAKSZU010000013.1, from coordinate 34,804,896 downwards.
GACAGAAAAAAATTATTTTCTAGTTGCTCACATTCAATTAAAGGGAAAGATGTGATGGCTGTATAAAGTTGATTCAGTTGAAAATCAGTTAATTCTTGACAAAAGAAGCACATCCTGATAAAGTTGGAACACAAAAACAAAAATACTTCATTTTTCCTGCCTAGGCCTCTGTTTCAAATTTCTGCAAGACCTCCAAACACCCCTATACCTTGTCATCTTTCCTTCCCCCTTCAAAACAATGAGGGCCCAGTCCCTTAGAATTCATAGACTCAAGTGGCCAAATAAATGCATGCATTTTCCCTACATCCAGCTGAAAGCATTTGCTCTGGAGTTAGCATAGATGCACCATGTGATGACAAGGTGAACAAAGAAGGGAACAGGCGGGAACCAGCAGTTAGCGTAATGGCTATGTCGCTGGACTCCCACGTAGTCGACCGCGGTTCGCGTCTCGGACCCGGTGGCTTACAACTCACGCTGGGCGCGTGTGCGTGCGTGCCCAAGATCCCGAGAGGAGAATGGAGGAGAAGGGATTGCGGCGTGACCATCCCCCCTGGGGGGTGATTTCTCGCTTTCTGTCTCTCTGTCTCTCTCTGTCTGTCTGGCGAGTGCACGCGCCCTATAGCGAAAAACCTCTCAAAAAAAAAAAAAAAGAAGGGAACAGGCAAACCAGGGAGACATGGATGGGTGGTGACAAAGCAAGGGATGAAGGAACTTGTGGGTCTCCGGGGGCCAAAGAATTGTGGCCAAGTGATAGTAGAGCAGATAAGGTGGAGAGGAGAGAGTGCTCGGAGTGAGTGGATTTTAAAATTGAAGCTTTGGAATTGGAGCAGTTAGTGGTGATGACAAGGTTCAAAATGAAACTTGGCTGTGGTGAAGTGGAAAATACTGTCATATGTTGTTGGATATAAGGAAGTAAGAGAACGAAAGCCAAAGCGTTGGAAGGGTCATTCGTTGTAGATACTAAAGGCACACAAAAAAAGGTGACAGAATTAAGACCAGCAGCCAATGTTTCAAGTAAATGGGGACGGGGTGAAGTGGCATGACTCAGTGGTACACAGATGGCAATAATAATAAGGGGTAGCAGGTAGTATGGCCAGATGACATTACACCAGCTGCTCCCCACTACATTTACACACAAGGCTACTTCGTGGGCAAAAGCTGGTGTTAGAACATGGGATGACTTTGTTCTGAAACCTCTGCTAATAGAGTATACTCTACTGTGGCTCACCCCAAGCTGGACCACATCCTGTTTCAACCTTCAAATACAATAGGGCCAATTAAAACCTCTCATTTTTACACAATCCACCAAAGGCACACATCCTGAAGGCAGCCAGAAATTGGAAAGCCTATCGTTTCAAAAAAGACTCTGGTAAGGACTTATGATAGTCAGAATTGTCCAGAGAAACAGAATTAATAGGGTGTGTGTGTTTGACTTGTGTGTGCATGCACATGCATGCATGAGACAGAGAGACAGAATGCAGTTTACTTCAAGTTACTGGCTCACATCACTGTGGAAGCTGGAAAATCCAAAATGTGCAGGTTAATCCACAGGCTAGAGACCCAGAGCTGATGCTGCAGTTGGAATCTGAAACCAGTCTGCTGGCAGAATTTCCTATTTCTCAGGAGGAGGTCAGTCTTTTCTCTTAAGACCTCTGACTAATTATATGGGGCTCATTATATTAAGGGGCCCCATATAATCTGCTTTACTCAAAGTCTACTGAGTTCATTATTTTCATGTCATCTTTAAAAATACCTCCACAGTTGGGAAGGCCCCATGGCTCAGTGATTAAGTGCTATGCACTGGGGGCTAGATCCCACCTGGCTGATTGTGGTTTGAATCTCAACCACAATGAATAAAAAACCACGCTGGGGGACCAGCAAGTGTTGTTGTGGTTAAGGCACTGGACTCCCACATGGCCAACTGTGATTCGAGTCCCAGGCCTGGTGGGACTCCTCACTTTCTCTCTCTAGTGAGCACACATACCCTACAGCAAATTGAAAAAAAAAAAAAAATAATGAATAATTTTTTTAAAACTATGGTTTTCAATTTCTAAAAAAGAAAAAGAAAGACCATGCTGGATCCATCTGAGAGCATGCCCAGGTCTTGATGGGATGGAGAAATGAAAAAAATATGATTGTGCTATGACCTCACCCTATGGGGCATAGGAGTGCTTCCAGACTGGTCTCTCTCTCTCTAGCAAGCACATGCACCCACCGGCAACAAAAAGTTAAATAAAAATCAAAATACATTTACAACAACATGAAAGACTGAGAGTAAAAAATTGATACAATGTGGGACCAGCAGATGATGTACTGGATATGTCACCAGACTCCCATATGGTTTGAGTTCCAGACAAGAGACTTGAACCTCTCGCTGGGCATGTGTGTGTCCACGCCCAAGATCCCAAGAGGAGACTGGATGAGAAGGGATTGCAGCGTGGTCATCTCCCCTAGGGTCGGGGGGAAGGTGATTTCTCACTTTCTATCACTCTCTGATGAGTGCATGTGCCCTGTAGCAAAATTCTCTCAAAAAAATTTTTAAATACATAATGTAAGCAAGTTACCTTCTGCAGTGTCCATGTGGCCCCTAGGAAGCTCTACATCTTGGTCAAGTGGATGATGTAGAAGGTAAAAGGCCAAGTGGTAGAGGATAGGATGCTCTGCTTTGATCCTGATTTCTCCTCCTATTGCTGGCTGTTCTAGCCAAACTCCTACCTTTACAATCTGAGGGAGAGAGGTATGTTTTCGGTATATGTAAGAGACACAGTAAGACATACTAAATTCTTCTAAAAACTCTTACCGTGGTCTGCTCTGGTACATTGAGACCACACAACTTTTAGACTACAACTGTTTTTCTCCTCAGCAAATAGTCTGAAATTGGCCTCTCTCACCTTCCTGAAGACTTAGTACATTATCTCTTACCTTGAAGAGTGATTTTCTTGAAATATCCATGCTTTAACTTGGGGCTTTGGTTTGGGATTAGGAGAGTACATCTTTGGGACCAGCAGTTAGTGTATGTCGCTGGACTCTCATGTCATCGAACACGGTTTGAGTCCCGGACCTGATGGCTTAAACTCATGCCAGGTGCATGTGCATGCGTGCCCAAGATCCCGAGAGGAGAAAGGAGGAGAAGGGATTGCGGCATGGCCATCCCCCCTGGAGGGTGATTTCTCACTTTCTGTCTCTCTGCCTCTCTCTGTCTGTCTGGCGAGTGCATGCGCCCTATAGCAAAAACCTCTCCAAAAAAAAAAAGGAAGAGTACATCTTTTCACCACGTCCAGTAAGAAAGTAAGTAATTTGCTTTTCCACCAGTCAAGTAACAGTTATTTACATCTATGAACTCCCTTCTAACTGTAATAGTCTGAGAGATGGTGCTGGGTGGTAAGGTATCCTGGCAGGAAAACCTTGGAAATCTTTAAAAATAGAGGTACTTATCACATACTTCCCTCAGCTGTGAGGTTTTAGCCCATTTATCAAATAGAATGCAGGTGAGGAAAAACCCTTCTTCCCTAAAATGTGTATCTATTTAAGTAATAATGCTTAGAGAACATAAGACATTAAATTGGAGCTGGTTAATTAGTGGAGCCCCTTCCAAGTCATCTGTTTTGGGGGTATTTAATGGCGTGACACAGAAGTTCCGTGGCTTCCGTATTTCTGGTAGTGGAAGCCAGTGTTAACTGCTGAGTCCACTGGAGAAATAGTTGTTCCTCACTAGGGGGAAGAGAACAGCACTTCCCTCCCTTTAGGGCTGTCAAGAGTCAAATGCAGTTGGAAACCACTGATTATGCAGGACAAAGACCATTCCAGTGAGCGGACCAGCAGTTAGCGTAATGGCTATGTCGCTGGACTCCCACGTATTCGACTGCAGTTCGAGTCCCGGACCCGGTGGCTTAAACTCATGCCGGGCGTGTGTGCGTGCGTGCCCAAGATCCCAAGAGGAGAATGGAGGAGAAGGGATTGCGGCGTGGACATCCCCCCTGGGGGGTGATTTCTCGCTTTCTGTCTCTCTGTCTCTCTCTGTCTGTCTGGCGAGCGCAGGTGCTCTATAGCAAAAAAAATAAAAATAAATAAATAAATAAAACCTCTGCAAAAAAAAAAAGGACCATTCCAGTGAGGGGGTAAAAGGGATGTGTGCTCAGTACTTTGCAGTCATATCAGATGAAAGCAAATCTTCTCAGAAGGAAAATTTTTCATGAGGTCCTACCTTACAGACTATGAACTTTGGGATGTCATAGGCAGTGACTGAAAAGAACAGGTATGACTCAAGAAAATCATTATCCTGGCACAGACTAGTTGAACCTGTGTTTTAGTCTACTCAGGCTGCCATAGCAAAATACCACGGAGTGGGCGAGTTAAACAATAGACATTTATTTCTCACAGTTCTGAAGGCTAGGAGTTCAAGAACTGGCAGATTCGGTTCCTGGTGAAGGCCCTCTTCCTGGCTTACAGATGGCCTTTCTCACTCTACCCTCACACGGCACAGACAGAGAGAGCGAGGGAGCTCTGGTCTCTCCTTACACAGATGCTAATTCTATTATGGGGACCCATCCACATGATCTCATCTAAGCCTAGTTACTTCCCAATGACCCCACCTCCAAATATTCTTTCAGTGAGGAACAGGGCTCAAACACATGACTTTTAGGAGGACACAAACATTCAATCTATAATAAGGAGGGATATAGGATGGGTGACACAAATACAATAAATGATCAGAACTCACAGGAAGTCAGCAGAAGAACATTCCAGACTAGACCAGAGAAAAATAGGCTCTCATGCATCATTTGGTGAGAAGAATCGAGATGAGGTTATACACGTAAACTAAATTAACCCTGAAGTATATAGAGTCCTTATTGCAGAGTGCATTCTGTTTTTGTCTAGACATTTTGTTGTTGCTGCTACTCAAATCCCAGTTTAAAAATCTGTCCAGTTACTATAATAAAAACTATGTAAATTCATATAATATGATTTTGTAATAAAAGTTCTACATAATGAAAATGAAAGGATAGTCATACGTTGTAATTCTGAATAGAGTCATGTTTCAAAAGACAAGTCATTTGAAAATAATTCAGTTTTCTTCTTGAATTTCTCACATCAGTAAAGGAAACAAATATCCAAAAAATAAAAACTACCTTACCCTCCCTGTCTTCTGAAATATAATAACACTACCTCATTTCTCACATCAAAAAGATCCCCCTAAAGATAAATTTCTGCTACCAAGGGTATTATTTACCCCCAAGCTTCAAAGGGCACTTGAAGAAAGCTAAGAGAGAGGAATTTACATGACTTCTCTCTTCCCCTTTTCAATCCATGAGAAGAGGAAGTTCCACGCTTGCTATTTCCATATACTAGGAATCTTCTGATGACTTCTGTGCCCTCTTTCACCGTTTATCAGAAGAGAGAGGGCTCATACATGTGAACATATCTGCTGGTAGCCTTGACCTCACCACATTCCTAAATGGACTTCTTTCCAGCATGTTGCTTTCTGGATTCAATTTACATTGCAGACTCCCAAGGGAAGCTATGCATCTGAGAGATGTATGGGCTATTTGTCTCCAGAGGGATGCCAACAAAACTTGTAGTTGGTTCCACTGTTCCCTCAATTTTCATTTGGAAAGAATTAGTTTTGAATGAATACAAAGACAACTTTAAATGTTCAAAACGAAGGTAGGTAGGATGGGCAAGGGATATTCCTATCACTTCTGTCTGCAAGACCATGGGTGCAGTAGCACAAGTTAGACTAGATGTTAAAAGACTCAGGTCTTAGGTCTAATGACAAATCCACCATGATTAAGAGCATGGACCTGTAGTCAGACTGTGTCACTTGTATTCTGATTTGTCCACTCCATAGCCATCTACAGCAGATATGCTACTTCTCAGTTAAATGTCTTTGACTATAAAGTAACACTGATATTTCACAGGGTTATTATGAGCATTAAGTAAAAAAAATGCATTTAAAGCAATTAAAAAAGGTTGCCAAATAGGTGTGAGGTATACAGAAATCTTTTTCAAAAATCTGCTTCTCCTTTGGGGAGTTCTATAAACACACTGCTATCTTTGCAAAGACGAGTTTGCTTTTGCTCCCGCTCAATGTAATAACTGTTAGAGAAACAAGTGAGTTTTGTATGCCCACTGTTGGAGTTTTTGAGTGAACTTCAAAGGTCCTATTACCAACTTCCCAGCCAAAAAAAGATGACTGACATATCACTGAGATTCTTTTGTTTTGCAAAGGTAGTGTCAGAATGGGGCAGAGAGATAGAATGCATGGTGTGACCTGGTGGAAGATGTGCACCGCAACTGAACTTTAACCTTCATTAAGTTCACACTGTATTGTAGCAGATAGAGGTGCAAATAAGTGGCTACTGGTGGGAAGAGAGCATGAGGTCCTGGCAAGACTAGGACCTTTGAAATCAAACAGACTTGGGTTCCAATTCGGACTACTGGACTTTTAAGCTGTGAAGTCTTGTTATGAAACTGAGTTTCTATTTCTCTCTTGGACGTTGAAATAAAATTAACATATTGACTATTGTCATTGCAAAGGGCCCCTTGAATGATAATAATCTAATATTATACTAATTGTGGCTAATCTAAGCAGTAAATATCTAAGAACCATTCAAAGAATTCCTGCATATTCACTGTAAAGCTCCATCCTGAAAGCTGGGGAAGACAGAATAGGGAAGAAAACTTTGTACCTGTCCTCAAATAGATGATCTAAGGAGGGGCTTTCATAGACGGAATGAGCGCGGGAAGACTCCCGGACAGCAGTGTGCTGGCAGTGAATTCTGGGAGTCTTAGAAGAGCAGTGAGAAAGGGTGACATAGCAATTAGAAAGGATTTCCCAAAGTAGAACTTGAGCCACACTTAAGAAAGGAGTCCAATTAACATGACCAGAGAGGAGATAAAGAACATCCCAGGCCTTTGGAGGGAAAGAGGCACTACCATTCAAGCATGAGCATGTATGCTAGAGGACTGTGTGTCAGAAAATTGAAACACATGGCCTGACATTTTTGTGCCATTTCTGGATAAAAGTCTATAAGTTTTTGCTTGGTTTCCTGTGACTTCCTGGTTGACAAATCCAATGGCTACTGAAATTCCTTTGCCCTTTGGCTTCTGTGAAGCATTGTAACATTTATAAGCAGCCTGCTTTACTAAAATCTGTCCTGTCTTAATCTATAGGTTGTCTTATGCCTCTGCATCTTCATCCTCTCTGCTTCCCCCCCTTCCTCTGGCCACCCCTTGATGTTGGTGCTCCTGTGGGGCTGGGTTTTGGCTCTGTTTGCTTCTATTTTTATCTTCTTTCCCCAGGAAATCCATCCACTAGCACCACTCTGACTACCATCTCAAGGCTAATAGCCCCTAAATATTGGGTTGTCGGAAAAGTCATGCCGCATTCTGCATAGAAAAACACAGAAAAATACGTCGTGACTTTTCCAGCAATCCAATATAGGCATCGCAGGTTGGATGTCTCTTAGCCCCAAATCCTAGGGATGAGGACATCTCCTCCTAGGTGTCCCAGATACTCCTCACAATTAGTACATCCAAAACTAAACTCACGGGACCAGCAATTGGCATAATGGCTATGTCGCTGGATTCCCATGCAGTCGACCGCAGTTTGAGTCCTGGACCCGGTGGCTTAAACTCACGCCGGGCGCATGTGTGTGCATGCCCAAGATCCCGGGAGGAGAATGGAGGAGAAGGGATTGCGGTGTGGCCATCCCCCCTGGGGGGTGATTTCTCGCTTTCTGTCTGTCTGTTTCTCTCTGACTTTCTGGCGAGCACACGCGCCCTATAGCAAAAACCTCTCAAAAAAAGAAAAAAGAAGAGGAAAGGAAAGGAAAGGAAAGGAAAGGAAAGGAAAGGAAAGGGGAAAGGGAAAGGGAAAGGGAAAGGGAAAGGGAAAGGGAAAGGGAAAGGGAAAGGGAAAGGAAAAGGAAAAGGAAAAGGAAAAGGAAAAGGAAAAGGAAAAGGAAAAGGAAAGGAAAAACTAAACTCACAACCTCTTCCCACCTCAGCCTTGTCTTCCTGTGTTCCTTATCTTGGTGTGATTCAGAAGTAGAGGGAGAGGGGGTAAGCCCTAGTGGTTAAAGGAGTAGGACCCCATTTCGTGGGCCACAGTTTAAACCCTGGTCCCAGCAGCTTGAAAACTCACCCGGAATGTATGTGTGTATGCCCTACATCCTAACAGAATGGAGAATGGAGGGGAAGAGATTGTGATATGACCACGCCCCACTGGGGGGTGCTTTCTCTCTCTCTCTTTCTCTCTCCCTCTTTCTCCGATAAACAAATGTGCCCCCTAGTAATTAAAAAAAAAAAAATAAAAAAGTAGAGGGAAAAGGAAAAGCAGAGGGAAGGGGGAAGGCAAAGGCTTGACTGAGTGCTGTAGAGTGCTTACGTGTCCTCTCCTTTGAATCCCATTGCACTTCAGGCCAGAGTCCCTTCTCTTCCTGCCTGTGCTAGCCCCACAGCTGAACTCTTAGCCTCCAATCTTGACTGGCCCCAACCTATCTCCCATGTTTGCCCACAAAGCTTTGGTAAAATGTGAAATTGCGCATGTCATGTTCCTGTTTAAAATTCTTCCTCGCTTCTCATTGATCTTAGCATAAACATCCTTAGCTTCATGGCCTTCCTTCCCAGACTCATTCCCCTATCCACACAATTCCCCAACCACATACAAGTAGTTTTTCTAGAACCAGTCAGAACTTTTCGACAGCCCAAGCACAGTCTGATCTCTGACCTCAGTCTTTCCAAATGCCAGACCTATTCTGTCTAAACTTCCATTCTTCCCTCCCTTCACCTGGCCATCTCTCACCAGCCCCAAGGGCACAGCTTAGATGCTCCATTTTAGGGAAAGGATTCCTGCCTCCAGCCGGAAGTAGGCCACCTTCCTTCGCCCTTGCAGAAAGTGGCCCTACCCCACAATCCCAGACCCAGCACATTCATTGGCAATTTTTTGCCATTGGGCCTTCCTGCCCCTCTATACTCTTCCCTTGTTCTCTTTTCCTTCTGTATGGAGACCCACACGCCACAAGGGACATCCTCTACAGTGAAACCTGTCTAAATGCCACCCAAATAAAGCTCGTGTGTGCTATTGTCAACTTAGGGCATATCTCTTTCCTCTATTATCCCTCTAAATTATTGAACTCTTCTCCTACAGGGAAAAAAATCATGTCTTCAAGTGTAGTGCTGTGGTCGGCAGGCCATGACCTATGGGCCAAATCTGACGAACTGCCTGTTTTTGAACAACCTAGGAACCCAGAATGGCTTTTACATTTCTAAATGGTTGCAAATATTTTTTTTAATTGCCAGAGGGATCATGCACTCACCAAAGAGAGACAGAGAAAGAGAGAAAGCATTCCCCTGACAGGAGCATGATCAGGTCACAAACCCCTTTTCTCCATTTCTCCATTCTGTTGGGATTTGGGGCACACATGCCTGCTTTTATATAGATATCTCTATCATCTCTCTATACATATATTCTCTCTCTCTCTCTGTGTATGTATATGTATGTATATATGTTTATGAATATGCATATACGTATATGTGTGTATATATGTGTGTGTGTGTGTGTGTGCGTATATGTGTGTGTGTGTGTGTGTGTGTGTGTGTATTTTAGGTTTTTACCATAGGGCAAATGCACTCACTGCAGAGAGCATCCCTCAGTGGGGATGGTCATACCACAATCCCTCCTCCTCCATTCTCCTCCCAGGATATTGGGCACACATGCACACACATGCGCCAGGCACAAGTTTCAAGCCACCAGGTCCAAGACTTGAACCGCAGTCGGCCATGTGGGAGTACAGTGATGCAACTGCTATGCCATCTGCTGGCTCTGATGATGCCCTTTTAAGAAGCAGATCAACTGGGAGGTTTAAATCCTGACCTGGTGTCTTAAAATATATACTGAGCAGTCCAGCAGGTGGTGCAGTGGATAAAGTGTTGGACTCCCACATGGCCTACCACAGTTTGGGTCCTTGACCTAGTAGTTGAAAATCATGCCAGGCACATGTGCATACATACCCAAAATCCTGAGAGGAGAATGGAGAAGAAGGCATTGTGGAGTGGCCATCCCTTTTGGGGGGTGATTTCTCATTTTTCCTCTCACTCTCATTCATTCATTCTCTCTCTCTCTCTCTAACCCTAAAGCAAAAACCTCTTAAAAAAAAAAAGGCATCTACAAGTTCTCTTATATGCATATTTAAAGATTGCAGTTTTAAAATACTTTATACTTTCTCACTGAGAATGAAGCTGAGAGAGGTAGAGTTTCAAGGTTACCAGAAACTGCTCGGTGTGATTAGCCTCTAGTGAATAGTAAGTGAATGCTCTATAAATATTACCTATTTTTAGACCAACACCCCCATGATGGCATTTCTAGGACACCTGATATTGAATAGAGGCTATGGTACAGAAGATTTGAAATTAGGGCTGTCTCAGGAAACACAGGTATATGACTAATATAACACCACACCTGCCTGGTGGCATGTGATTTAGAATGAGAGTATTTCCAAGACTCCAAGCAATGTCTCACCCTTAGACAGCTCACCACCATACCTAAGAGATTTTTTTTTTTTTTGGAGAGGTTTTTTGCTATAGGGCGCATGAGACAGAAAGTGAGAAACCATCCCTCAGGGGGGATAGCCACACCACAATCCCTTCTCCTCCATTCTCCTCTTGGGATCTTGGGCATGCACGCACATGCACCTGGCATGAGTTTAAGCCACCGGGTCCAGGACTCAAACCGCAGTCGACTACATGGGAGTCCAGCAACATAGCCATTACGCTAACTGCTGGTCCCCCTAAGAGATTTCTTAAAAGAATGCAGAGTGAAATGTCCTGAGAATCCCAAGTGGCTGTTATCCACTACTCCCACATAGCTCTCCAGGGGGGCTCATTCAGGAAATTATGTCTTCCTGTCTCCTATGCCTGGAGCCTGTGGTTTAGGGACTGTACCCTGGCCGTGGAGAAGCAACAAGGCTTGGCTATGCACCCAGGGATAAGATATCGAAGCTATCATCCACATCTCACTTCTGACCAAATGGCACTGTCCCAGCTGGAATCCGCTCAGTAACATCCTTACTGTGGCTTGATTTTCCAGTAAGCCCTTGTTATTCACAGCTGTCCTCCGTTTCCATTCCTTAATCTGCAGAGTCCCTCTGCCCCTTTTTCCTTAGTATTTTTTTTTATTACTCCCAAGAGTATAAGCATATGTATGAGAGAGAGAGTGAGAAAGCAACCCAAAGACTTCACTATGATTCTCTTTCCTCTAATTCTCCATCCTGTCAGGATCCTGGGCATGTGAGCATAGGCATGGGGTGTAAGCTGCCAGGTCAGCACATGAACCCTGGTCGGCCATGATGGATCTGGTTTCCTCTGCACAGTGCTTAACTGCTTTTGAGACAGGCCAGTCCCTCACCAGTGTTTCTCTTGTGCTTTGTATCCATACACAGCTGGAGGCACCAAGTACAGGCTCCTGTGGCCTGTGAGGCATGCCATACAAGGGCATGCCCTGGTAAGAAAAATACCCTGAAAAGCGTTAGCCCTTTACCAGTTCTTTTGCTGGTTTCTTTGTTTCTTCAGCTTCTTGCACTCCAGGGGCCCCAAAATTTATCTACACCTCATCTCTTTTTGCCTTAAACCTTCATCTGTCAGTTTCTCTTGGTCTCTGACCATATCTTCAATGTTTGTACAGTAAACAAAGCATTTCGCCAGACATACAAGACAACCCCCTAGTGGTTAAGAATCACAGCAGGCTTTTTATTCCTGCTCTTTCCACCAAGTCTCCCCCATTCTCAGCCTCATTCTCTGGGAAGTTGCCTTATTACTGTAAGCAGCGGCTACACCATCACTGGCTAGTAGTTCACTAGATAGAACATGTTAGATTTATTAGAGCACTTTCCAGGGAAATTTCTGCCTGCAGTTAGAGCCTTTCACAACCTGTTTGGAAGAAGAGTAAGCTCCTTCAAGGGACATGCTAGAGTGACTGTGACTGGTCATCACCTTCAAAGGAGTACAGGGATGTCTTCTGCAGACCTTCTGGCTGCTGAGTGTGGGCAGAGGTTTATCCAGAGCTGAGTGGCTTTGTGCAGTCGGGAGCTACCGGGTGCTACAACAAGCAGCGGTTCCTCTTTGTACCAGACTACGCCCAGTTTTCTTTCTAAATACAGTTTAAAATATTTAAAGGTTTAAAGAACTTTAGATAATTAGCTTGCCAAGAATATTCACATATCTCCAACTAACCCCTCTTCCAGGTATACTTGTTAATGGAAAATGTAAGTGTTGTCTATATAAAAAAGATAAATGGCAGCATCACAATGACCCCATGAGATGGACTAAAGTATCCAGTTTAGTTCATTATATTATTCTTTAAATCTATGTTAGGGGTCAAGAGTAAGAGCAGCGTGTTGTTTTCTGGGAGAGGTGCTGTGCCATAACACATTGTCTTACTGAATTTCAAGGTTATGTTGTGTTGTGCTGTTCTAAAAGGCTTGGATGGGAAGGGTTGGGTTAGTGTGGTAAACACTCTTTAGAGTACATCATTGTTCAGAGAATTTGCCAACAATGATATTGTATACAATTTCCTTTTGTGTGCTAAATTTCAGGCCTCCCAGAGATTTGCCTCTTCCCATCTAAGCCATCTATGAGGCAAACTGTTTACAAGTAATGTGCTGAGATTGAGTGCACTTTCCTCCCACCACCCACCACTTCAGCCCATTCTTCTAGAGCACTCCACAAAACCGGATAAGCTTGGATAATTGTTTGTTTGAATTCAACGAACACTTCACACATGTTAATGGGATTTTTTCAGCAGTCTGAGACCCATCATGAAATTTGATTTCTTCTCCCACCTCCGGCCCATTATAAGCAGCCCATGAAATGCTTGCCACATCCCTATATTTGCATAGGTCTCCAAATACAGCTTGAGCACACTTGTGTTCCTGAGCCCTCCAACAGGTGTATAATTGTGTTAGGAAGTACAATGTTACCCAAGGAATTCCCCCAACTTATTTAGGCAACCTCTCTATGCCACAAACAACTGTTTTGGGCAATGTTTGTGTCCCAAACAGTCCAAGGTATTGTGTCGATGGAAGCTTAATCTCCAAAATAACATTCTGCACAGTGTAGCTGAGTTTTTCCTTCTAAATATTATATCAAAATGCTCATATCATATCATATATATGTAAATATACACACACACATATATGTAAAAAGTATATAATAAATGTTAAATGTATATAATCATTCTCTTTTTCTTCCTGTCTCTCAATCAAGTAAAGCCCTGTAGCGTTAGGAGGAAGAGAGTCTGGAAGGTCATCAGTTATGTTCCGTGTGTTGAGCCCAATGAATTCAATTATAACAGGTCCATTAAGCATGCCCATTGGCATTCTGCTTTCCAGACACTAAACATTATTTTAAGTTAACTTATTTATTTTTTCTATGAGTGAGAGACAGAGAGAGAAAAAGAGACAATGTCCTTAACAGGGTCTTGACACTATTATCTACCCTTAGCTTCAGTAGCCCTGATCATGGACACATTTATGCCCAGAATATTCAGGGAGGTCTCTGGACATAAAACCAGAACCGTTCCACGCAGGTCAGCCTCATAGAACACTGTGTTTTACCACTGCACCACCACCTAGCTCCTGGACACTGAATTTATGATTTGTATGTGATTTCACACATATACTCTGCCTTAATCTTAAAATCCAACTCAATTTATGACTCATCACCTCAATTGAGAGAATAAATGGTGATGTCTGCTCCAACAATGTGTAATTTCTTCTCATGAATCAGACCCAGGAAGTAATAAATGGGTCTGACATTAAGAACTACCCAGATGTGATTGAAATAAGTTTGTCTTGTGTGAATTCAATACATTTTTATTTGAAACTAATAGCAATCATATCAGAAACACAGAACATTTTTCCATGTCATCAGAGAATTGACCTATAAAAGTTACTACTCCAACTTCTGCATAGTTTCCACTGGGGACCATGGTTTAATCAAATGAACTAGAATGGCTGCATCAAACTGACTCCCTCAGCTCAACTGAAAAATGCAACTTGGTTTGGTTATGATTTATTCTAGTCAGTCTTTCGATGTACATTTAACAAATATTTACTGAGTTAATATCATTAACTAGGAAAAAATTAAAGGACACATTTGGAGATCTGGGTTTCAGCCTCCATAGCTAATAACAAGCTATCTGAGCTTGATTGATCACAATTTTTTTGGACCCATTTTCTCATTTATAAAAGAACCAGTTGTACCCCACAGGGTAGTTGTGAGTTTCAAATAAGATAACTAGAATTGCAAACACTACCAGTAAATTATTTGTGTTGTTATCATGACAGTCTTAAGTCATTGGAGATAGTACAAGAATGTTTCAAAAGATCAAGAGCTTTCAAAGACGTTCTGGGGACAAACTCCAGCTCTATACTTACTAATTGTGAGAATATAGGAAAGGTACTTAATCTTATAGCTATAATATGGGCTCAACCAGTATATAATGATTAATGGGATAAAGCTCTGGAGCTCTTTGATAATTCCTAGAACATTCCATAAATGTTAACGATTCCACAGAAATCCAAGAAGCTCTGCAATCAAGTAGGGACTCAAAAAAGTCTGTAAGATACACTCTACTATCTTGTCATTTTTCATGATGGCTGGCAACAAGGCAAATACAACCTTGTGAGAGTTTTGGAATCTTTCTCCCATGTTGGTTACCTATTGCTGTATCTATGAAGTTGTTTTCTGAAATTAGAATGATAGAGTGGTGGGAGAGATAAAATCTCTGATCTAAAAGGCTGTGACATGCTACATATATATTATTTGAAATTTTTTGTAAAAGACCTTTGGGGGGCCGGCATATGGCATGGTAGTTAAGGGCCCTAGACTTTCACATGGCCGCCCATAATAACAGACTTGGAGGCTTGCTTTCTCATTTTCCATCTCTCTCTCTCTCTCTCTCTCTCTCTCTCTCTCTCTCTCAATCTGTCCCTCTCTGGTCAAATTAAAAGGAAGGGAAGGGGAGGAAAGGGAAGAAAAAGGGAGGGGAGGGGAGGGGAGGGGAGGGGAGGGAAAAGACGAAGAGAAGAGAAAGGAGAAGAGAAAAGAAATGAAGGAAGGAAATAAAGAAGAGAGGAAGAAAGAAATAAAAATACTTCTAAAAAAAAGGCCTTTGGTAGCTTGCAATTCCGTTTTTAAAAGTAAAGTAAAATAACAGAATTAGACAGATAATGCTATGTGTTGGAATAGCTACAATATTCTGTAAGCTATGTCAGAATATTCAAGATACAAAGGAGTTTAGAGAAGGGAGAGAGATCAGCCCAGATCTATCATCTACCATCTCCATCTCAGGGCCCCAGGAAGTAGTCTAAGAACCAGTCGTATGTTGTAGAAGTTCTGAAAGAAAGACACAGGTAAGTCCATTAATGTTAACAAAGGCTGTCCCCATCCACATGCAAGTTTGACCTGTCTCTTATGGATACAAGTGTGGATTATGGTAACTTCATGTCCAGGGAGAGATGTTGCTATAAAGGGCTCAAATTGGTCACAAAGACAGCAAACTCTGCAGAAGCACTGATTAAAGGAATCTCAAGGTCAGAGTAATATTTCTTGAGGAACTTTTTCACAAGAACTCTATATATTTCAGAATAAAGCTGTTGCAACATAAAGTGGACTTCACTACATTGCTTTAAAACTTTGGATCTTGGTCTTCTACAGAGTCATTATATTTTCAAAATTTAGGTGCTGTCACTTTGTTTATAATCAAATGACCAGCTCTAAAGAGACTTTTTAAAAAGAACCCATCCCTGTTCATTGAATATTTCATATCTCTGAGTCACTTCTAAGTTCATACTCAAGTTCTGAGTGTGTAAGCGTGAAGAGTGTCATTTTGAATGAATAAATGTGGTAGACAGGGCCATCTGAGGTAGCACAGTGGCAACACAACACTCTGCAATGCTGAGACCACATGGGATGATCCTGGGTTCATGTCTTGAGGTCACCTTATGCATGTGGCGTGCATGAGCATCCATGACTCTGGCTGGCTGACATTGGGAACAAATTGCAGCATGAAGACCCCATCAGAGGTTTCCCTCTCTCTCATTCTCTCTCACCCTCTAAAAAATAAATATAAATAAAATTTTAAAATACTGTAGCCAGAGTTTTTGGTATATAATAAAATGATGCATTTTCACTCCTAACATTAACACAGGAAATCTCTCTTTTGGCTGAAACTGCCATCTTCCAGTAATTCACCAAAATGATGAACCCAAAGAGAAAGAGAAGAGGTACCCGGTATATGTTCTCTAGGCCTTTTAGAAACATGGAGTGGTTTCTTTGGCAACATAAATGCGAATCTACAAGAAAGGTGATATCATAGACATCAAGGGAATGGGTACTATTCAAAAAGGAATGCCCCACAAATGTTACCATGGCAAAACTGGAAGAGTCTACAGTGTTACCCAGCATGCTGTCTGCATTGTTGTGAACAAACAAGGGCAAGATTCTTGCCAAGAGAATCAATGTGCATATTGAACATATTAAGCATTCTAAGAGCAGAGATAGCTTCCTAAAACGTGTGAAGGAGAATGACCAGATAAAGAAGGAAGCCAAAGAGAAAGGTACTTGAGTTCAACTGAAGCGCCAGCCTGCTGCACCCAGAGAAGCACACTTTGTGAGAACAAATGGAAACAAGCCTGAGCTTCTGGAACCTATTCCCTATGAATTCATGGCATGATGGGTGTTAAAAATAAATAAACTCTGGACTATAAAAATGTTTTTCTTAATTGAGTAGAATTGTGGTATCTCCTCCCCAAAGCAAGTTTTAACTGGGCTCTAATTCATTTTGTAATATCATTATTCAATTTTAGTGTTTTTCTAGCTAAAAGATATAAAGTGGCTCATTAGGCAACAAATTAAATTCAGTTGGTCAGGGGGAAAAAAAAGAATGGGAAACCTCTTCTCCTTACCTTGTGAGTGTATGAGTCTTGCGAACTGCCTTTAGAAGTGTGGTCTCCTCACATCCCTTCTTTCACCTCTCACTACCATAATGCTATATGCTAAAGTTCTTCAACTGAGTGTTTTGAGTTGAATTATTGCTCTAGAAATTTTATATTAAATCTAATTATATAAATGATAGTGGTTGATATAGAAGGTGTTGTTTCTTATTTAACTGATATTATTCATCAATATAAAAATCTTTTTATTGATTTACGGTTTTGTTCTTTTTTTTTGGAGAGTTTTTTGCTATAGGGCGCGTGTGCTCACCAGAAAGACATACAGAGACAGAGAGACAGAAAGTGAGAAATCACCCCCCAGGGGGGATGGTCATGCTGCAATCCCTTCTCCTCCATTCTCCTCTTGGGATCTCGGGCATGCACGCACACGCACCCGGCGCGAGTTTAAGCCACCGGGTCCAGGACTCTAACCGCGGTTGACTACATGGGAGTCCAACGACATAGCCATTATGCCAACTGCTGGTCCCAGATTTATGATTTTGTTCTGATGTACAGTTTTCAGTTCCTGAGAATTAACAATGGATCTGATACATGAAGGTTCCCATCTCACATAAAAAGCTTGGGGTAAAACGGTATCAGATATAATGCTTCCAGGTCTCCTTTAATGCTCATCGTTATCTGTGTGGCCTGTGAAGGTGCCCACCAGTCTGCTTTTTATGCTCATATTATTGTTTCCCACCCCTATAAGCCAGAGAGTGTACACAGAAATGGGATGGGGTCTAGAGTCACCACTCAGGAAACCCCTGTTAAAGCAGACAATATCTTTAATATAAATGGTCCATGAAGATAATAAATGGTTTCATAAAGAAAATAATTAGAAATACAGGACCACTAAACCCATCACTAAGTAGCAGCTGAGGCCCACCCATGTTGGTGCAAGCAGTAGAGAGCAGCTATGTAGGGCTGGGACCTACGGGAGCCCCACATTCAGGTTCTAGCCAACCTAAACCGCTGGGCACTGTGGCATGCACCAGCAACCCTAGCTAACATCAATACACAGGCTGAGCAAGAGGATCCCAATAGAGGAAGACCCTGTCAAAAATACATTCTTCTCTCTCATATTTGTTTAAAGTAAATGAGAACAATATAACACACAAGAACAGAACACAAATAAACATAATCTATCAAATCTTCATTCCATTTCTTCTGCTCTTACCTTCTAGGCACTGCAATCTCTTGTTATTTCCCCCCATCCTCACCGGTCACTCAGCATCTTTCCTGGCTTCTCATCTCCTAGGTTTCAGGCTATTAAAGTTCTAAAGACCACACTGTTGGTCCCTTCACTTCTCTGTTTACACATAGTCACTTGGGTTTAAAACCATCCATCTACCAAAATCCTCTAAAATTTTAGCTCAGCCCACACTTCTAAATTGTAGACTTATATACCCAAGTTCCTACCCAGTCTCTCTACTTGGCTGTTTATTAGTAATCTCAAATTTAACATGCCTCAGATGGGTTACTGATCTTCACTCTCCCACTCCAATTTGACTCCACATGCAATCTTCTCCATCAGTTATGTGTGTCCCTTGGTCTTGCTGTTCCTACAGTTTGTTGAACAAGTTCCATCCTCCTCAGGGCCTTTACCCTAGCTGCTCTCTACCTGCTGATACTCCCCAGATGCCACATAGCTAATTCCTCACTTCCTTCCTTTAAGTCTTTTCTCAAATATCACTTTTTAAATGAGGTCTCCTATGACTGTCTTAATAATAATTTCAACACTCAATATTCTCTATCTGGTTATGTTGCTTATTTTTTGAATAGCACTTACCATAATCTAAAATATAATTAACTTATTCATTACAGTCACTTTTTAAGAGAGATTTCTGCTGTAGAGTGTTTGTGCTCACTGGAGAGAGAAAGAGAGACAGAAATAAATCATCACCCAGTGGGTAGGGCCACACTGCAGTCCCTTCTCCATTCTCCTCTCAGGATTTTAGGCATGCATGCACATATGCCTGGCATGAATTTTAAGCTACTGGGTCTGGGTCTCAAACCGTGGTCGACTACATGGGAGTCCAGTGACATAACCATTATGCCATCTGCTGGTCCTACAATCTTTTTTTTTTAAATTGCCCATCTTTCCCAACAAGAATTTATTTATTATTAATTACTTAATTAATTCCATTAGAGAGAGACAGAAAGACAGAGAGAGACACCCCTCAGCTTTGTATCACATTGCAATCAACTCACACCTTCATCCAACCCAGATCACAGTACGTGTGCACTCAGCGTGTACAGGGAGGTCTCGAAATGGGAACATTAGGCCGTCCCAGGACTGGCCATTTAAACTCCATGAAGACAAGGATTTTGTCTATTTTGTTGATAAGTTTCTATGATACTTCCTGGCGTGTTGCAGAAAATCAAGTTTTATTTGTAAAATTAATAAATAAAAATTTAGTAAATGCCTACTTTATGCCAGATATTCTGCTAGACACTGAGAATAATACATGAATAGCATGTAAGGCCGCTACCCTACTGGAGCTTACAGTGTAGTCGTGAGCTACAAAAGGACCACTCTGATGACCTCACATTGATACTTGATATTCACAGAAATGAGAAAAGGTTTATAACTTACTCTAAAGAAATGCAAAGTAGAAACATCCTACAGAAAATGGTTCTCAGAGGACTAGTTTTTCAGAGAAGCCTGAGGAAGACCTGAAATAATTATTCAGAGAAATACAGAGAGGTGAGAAACAGCTACCTGCCCTCTCCTCAAAATAATAGTAATAATAATAATTTCTCTAATTCACTTACAAGGGTTCTGAAACATAAGACTTGTGCACAGAATTAGTATTCCATGGATTCTTGTTAAAAAGAAGTGAATTTAGCTTAGATACGTAGAGTTTTCTAGTCATGTTTGGGGTGTACCTTTGAGAGAGAGTGGAACAAAACTGCACTGCAGAGCTCAGTGAGAATCCATGCAGTGTTGAACTGGGAGGGTTCAGGAAGCAGAGCTTGCAAGGACACCTAGGAAACTGGAAGTTTCAACATCAAGCCAACACAGCTCATGATCTCTTTCTCAGTTCAGGAGCAACATCAGGGGTTGCTATGGGCTGATGGGTTTTACAGACTGAGACTGCCCATAAATTTCCACAAATAAGATATCACCTCATTTATTGTTGGATGTACATATTATATCCCAGTTTCTATAAAATGCATGTCTTTTTAATTTATTTATTTAGGTAAATTGCAAACCTTTACAAAATAATTTCTACTGTAATTTCTTATTTGCATTACTAGCTTTACGTCTCTGTGGGGTGCAGAGTGGTTTTCAAAGCATATATACAATGTGTAATCATCAAATCAAGGAAATAAACATATCTACCATCTCCAACATTCACCATTACTTTGTGCAGTGCACATTTCAAATGTACTCTACTGGCTATTTGGAAGTAATATGAAATTGTTATTAATGTTTTCTATTCTTCTATGCTATACTATTCTATTACCCATTCCATTTGTTTACATGTACTCTTATCTATTGGGTCTTCAGAAATGTCATGACATGTTTTTGCATTGAAAAAATAAGTCATAACTTTCCTGATGACCTAATATTAACCAGATTTTCCCCATTCCTCCTCACCCCCCTTCCCTTTCCAGTTTCTGATATCCATCAATATACCCTCTACTATAAGCAATCGAGTTTTTATCTTCCAGTAATGAGTGAGGATTCATTGCATTTGTTAAGTGAGAGCATATATTATAGTATTTGTTTTTCAGACCCTGGCATATTTACTTAGCATTATTTTTTCCAGGTTCATCCATTCTGTATTAAAGGACAGAAATTCATCCTTTTTTATGGCTGAATGGTATTCTACTGTGTGTGTGTGTGTGTGTGTATATATATATATGTATACACACACACACACACACACACACACACACACATTTTCTTCTTTAATTATTGTTGGATATTTACATTGATCCCATATCTTAGCTATGGAGAACAGTGCTACAGTAATCACGGAAGTGCAAATATCTTGTCAACATATTAATTTCCTAGCCTTTAAGTTTTCGAAAAGTACATTTGTTTCTTCCCTGAGATATTCCTAGGAAATCTATGAAAGAAGATTCTGCAAGGTTGCGGAAACTGTGGAGTAAGTTACTTAAACAAATGTGCTTCAAGGATAACAAGTTTTGAAAGTTCTGAGAGAAGCAGAAAAATGGGTTCTCCCTTTCTTGTACTCTGCCTCGAGAAAGGCATTACTACCATAAGAGGCCATTTAAGGGACCTCTTTAGTTAAGTTCAGCACAGAAAGTAAAAAAAAAAAAAAAAAAAAAGTGCAGAAATGGTGCCTCACTTCTACTTCAGACATGGGATATAATGTTAAATGGCCATGAGAAAAAGGAACTCTTCAATCCTATTTTTCTTTCATCATTTCAGTCATACAAAGCAATTTTGGGACCAGCAGGTAGCATAGCGGTTATGTCGCTGGACTCCCACATGGCCAACCACGGTTCGAGTCCGTGACCCGGTGACTTGAAACTCACACGGGGTGCATGTGCATGCGTGCCCAAGATCCCAGGAGGAGATTGGAGGAGAAGGGATTGAGGCATGGCCATCCCTCCTGGGAGGTGATTTCTCACTTTCCCTCTCACTGTCTCTCTCTTCTCTGGTGAGCACATGCACCCTAAGGCAAAAACCTCTATAAAAAAATAAATTCTAGCCTGTAAATATTAATATTGACAATACATTTTTAAATTTAAAAAATAATAGTACATGTCAATTGTGCATTAGTATCCAAATTTTAAAAATAGAAACTTACAAACATGTATACATTTGTGTGTGCCTGTGTGTGTGCATATATATGATATACATATGTGTGTGTGTATCAGTATACATATATTGTATTATATAGCAATGTAAGGAAGACTAGAAAGACATATCTCAAAAAGCCAAAAATAACCATCACTAGATACTGGGAACATAAGTGGCTTTTTTTTTTTTTTTTCCTGCTTTTGTATCTTTCACAATTTGCTATAGCATGTATTTTTTTTTCTAATCAGAAAACTACATATGATGAACATATTAATAGGAGAGAGATTTTGCCAGAGGAGGAAAGAGAGAAGCTACAATGAATGAGTTGAGGTTTCCTGTCTCACACATCAAGGTCTCAGTGTATTAAAGGAACTGATGTGATTGCAGAACCAGTATCAGAGAATCTAAAGGAATTGTGGAAACCAGGCGGGGTTCGGAAGATGGCACACTTACGAAGGTTTCAGATTTTCAAAAGAGGAGAACTAGTGAATTTCATTGATTCCCAAAGCATATGACATCAACCCTTGTGTGTATTCAATAACAGATTATTAAACAGATGGCTGTTTGGCGCTTAGTAAAGAAAGTAGGGGGCACGTTAGAAACACATCATGACAAACTAACCTCATTTCTTCTTGATTGGATGGACCAAAAGATTCCTGGAGGAAAGGGCTGCTGTTTCAGCAAGGCGCCCCATATTCTTTAGTGACATCTGTTAACATCAGAACGGTCTCCCCTGATGGAACCAGGCAAACTAGGAGAGACAGCAGACACACCCTCCAGGATAGAAGAAGCGTTTGAGAAATGAACCACAGGGCAGAGATGGGAGGAAAGGGCGAGGCGATCATGGTGTGGTATTCTCCATAAGGACACTCCTCTCAAGAAGCTCACAGAGTTGATTATCCCCTGACTCAAATATCACCTTTTAGGGAGGGCTCCCCCGACCACCTAATTTGTAGCCACTTCTCTCCCACTTAGCACTGGTCACTCTGTTTTCCTTTGGGGACACTTCTACTTCTCCAAAACTA
Organism: Tupaia tana; assembly: GCA_026018925.1. Lineage (NCBI taxonomy): Eukaryota > Metazoa > Chordata > Mammalia > Scandentia > Tupaiidae > Tupaia > Tupaia tana. The sequence goes on along the minus strand of JAKSZU010000013.1, from coordinate 34,782,097 downwards.
TTTACCCATTCACTAGTTTGTTGACTGTTGCTTTCTACTAGCTTCTAAGTCCTGTGTGAGAAGGGCTGGTGTTTATGTTCTGTACTGCCAGAAGCCCAAGGCCTGGGCACACAGTAGGATTCAACAAATATTTGCTCAGCAAATGAAACATGCTTTTAATCTGCATTCTGTTCCCTGGTAATATTCACAAAACTACCTTATTTCAGGAAGCTCTGCTCTCTCTTCCCTCATCCATCAGTGACAAAACCTCAAAATGACTCTCGGCATCCAGTGTCATGACGTTGAATCCCTTCTCCTACAGTCCCCACCGTCACCCCAATGCGAAGGAAAGGTATTCAGCCACATTTCCAAACCTGAGTCTTCTTCCACCATTAACAACCACCACTAGTTCATGAAGCGGGTAAACAATGAGAACACTGGCAAATGACACACTAGTCATTGCTATTTGTGTTTTGGCCTTCAAACTGTAATGGGCCAGGTTAGTCACAGGTCATTAATGTGGCCCTTGGTAGGACAGGCAGCCAAACATGTCCTTCCTTCTCCCTGAAGAAGAACCAATAAGCAGGTCATATGAGGAGCAAACACTTTCCTCAACATTCTTAGAAGAGATCAGAGGTCCCTTCTCCTTGGACCAAGATAGCAATACAGGAGAGCAGACAGGTACTCCCTGTAGCCTAGAATTCTGCTGTGTCCTGTTGATCTGTATCCTCCAGGGCTTAAGCTCAGCCTTCATAATATGCCCATTCCTTCAGCTTTACAGTTCTTCAGGCCAGATAGGAAAAAGCCTGGCACAGTTAAGAAAATGGTTTTTGGAACCAAGATGCCTAGTTTCACATAACAGCTTTACCACTTATTATCTGGATTACTTTGGGCAAGTTAGTTAATTATCTTTAGTTTCCCCAGTTTTAGAATAGAAAGAGGGGCCTAGCTCCTGGGGTGCAGTGGTAGCACAGAAGCCCTCAACAACTGGAAGCCATATGGCTTACTGTAGGTTTGGATTTCTAGGTCAGCTTGAAAATACACAGGCCATGTGCCTGGGTAGCTGGATCCTAAGACTCTAGAGGGCTGGGGAAAGGTGATTGCAAGATGAGTTTCTATTTAAGATGCTCTTCTCTTTCTTTCTCTTTCTCTTCCCTCCCCCCTTCATGTGTATGCATGCACACACGCTATCATGAATGAAATGAAATGGGTGTAGGCATAGCATCTATGTAATTTTTTAAAAAGATCAGTTGTATGTAAATTACTTAGACTCATGATGACATATATCAAGCACTATATAAAGTTTTTGCCATGATTGTGAATTGGCAAACATCTAATATTTCAGTAAATTATCATAAGGGTTCTTAGCATGTATTTAGTACCTGTATTTTCATTAATTCCTGGCCTCAGCATTAAAATCTAGACTCTACATAACAAGAAGAACAAGAACAAGAATAAGCAAATATCACACAAAAAGATAAGAAATAATGCTAGTAAAAGGTCTGGATTCAAATTCCATTTCTGCCACATCTACCAATGAAGCCTTGATCTTATCATTACCACTATGCAAATTATTAGTTAATGATTTAATCATTAGTTAGTGATTTCTTAAATTAAAAAAAATAGGTCTGAACAAGTTTGAATAATAGCAATTGTTTATATTTTCTCTTGGGATTACTGAGGATCTCACAGAACATGTATGGAATAGGTGCTTTAGACAGAAAAGGTATTATTATTCAGACATGGGGTCTTGTCACTGCTACCAATACTTATAAAATAAACCAATCACCAACAAGGGGGAAAGAAAAGCAGTATTTCAAATGCAAAGAATGCAAGAATGTAGCAGCTTCACTCTGTCCTCATAGATCTGCAGCTGACTATGTAGACTTGAGAAATATTGTGCTTAGGTTTCCTCATCTATAAATGAAGTGGAAAATCACTAATGTCCTTTCTGATTTTTACCTCATGGGAGAACTGTAAATAGGAGCTTTTTGTAGGTGGTATGTATGGCAAAAAAATCTATAAAAAAATATTCTTATTAGGCTAGCCAGTGGCATGGTGGTTGAGGCAGTTGGATCTTACATGGCCAACCCCATGGATTGGGTCCTAGACCCAGGAGCTGAACAGACACACCTAGTGCTCAGATAAATGTAAGAATGAAAGGGAGGGTGAAAGTAGCTGTTTTTCTAAGATTCTGTAGATGAGTTTTGCAAGTTCATTTCTTAAATAAAATAATCAGAAGTGTAACTTACATAATGCCAAACAACTGCTGTATAATTTATTCATTTTTCAGATATTTTTGAGTACCTATTGGGTTGTCGGGAAAATCATGATGCACTTTTGCATAGAAAAACATGCCCTGACTTTCCTGACAACCTAATATGATTTTCTAGATCTTAGGAGGAAAAAATGAATACGACTAGAAGAGCCATGGTCTGAAGATCCTTACATCCCAATAGAGGAGGTTGTCAGTAAACTAGGGTACAGAAAAGTAAGCAAGATTACTACAAATGAGTACTAGGAATTGGATAAATAGACAAGTAGGCTGAAAGGTCATTTCTAGAAGTAGACGTGCTATCTTAGGGAGGATGATAGGGAAGGTGTTTTTAAGGAGTACATTAAACTAAACTCCATAAGATAAGAATTTCTACCTTGTGAGCAGATAGGGGCAATGTTGTATCAGGCAAGAAAAAGAGCAAATGCTATGAGTCTATGATAGGAAAGAACTCAGACTGTCTGAGCAATTGAAAAAGATCCATGTGACCAAAGTCATGTGAATATAGGGGGTGCAGAAAGAAGTAAGAGTTCTGATGGAAAGGCTAGATCATATAGTACAGAACTTTGTGAACCATGGAACAAAAGGTAAGTACTATTCTAGGAGCAAGGAGGAATTTAAGCTGCATAGGAACATGCCATCAGGCTATTTTCGTGGGTTGAAGTCTCATAGTCTGTGACAATTCACCCAGTGCTCCTACTAAGCACTTCTGGATTAATATTAACTTCCTTTTGGGTCTATAATTTCCCAACAAGCTCCACCTACTTTTTGATGGCTGCGTAATGCCTCTAGATTATTCCAAAATATACCACTTTCCTAAGAAGTCAGGACCAATTTGGGCAACAGAATTTGGACTAGAAGGACATTCAACTCATACCTGGATGGTTGTATGACTAAACAATCAGTCTGGTTCAAATGTTTCCTATAAATGGCCAAAGCTTTCAGGAACAGACATAAGACCAATGAATTAAAGTTATAGAAAGAGAAATTTCAATTCAAAGAAAGGAAGGGCTTTCTGGTAGTTAAAAGTTTTATCAGATCAGAATAGACTAAGGGTCAACAAATGTTTTCTGTAAATGTCCTTCAGATACTATGTACTTCAGTCTTTGTGGGCCATATGATCTCTGTGGGACTAACTTCTGAACTTTGCCACTGTAAAGCAAATGCAGCCATAGACAATACGTAAATAAATGAGCAAAGTGGTATTCCAGTAGTACCTTAATTACAAAAATTGGTGTACAATAGACTGGATTTGGCCTACAGGCCATGGTTTGACTTTGCTAATTTTAAAGTACAGGCCAGAAAAGGCAAAAGACAACTCTCAAATGTCAGCAAGCATCCAGTCATGCTTCATAGGTCCCAAACTATGTTTTAAAATAGAAAACATCTAGGGCCAGCTCAGTGTTGTCGCATGGATGTGCTATTTGAAGCTAGATCCATATGAAAATCACGGGTTCAGTTTCCTGGTTGACCTGCCAGGGGTGTACACACCCGCAAACCAAGCTGGCTGGGAAGGCTGGGAGTGGGGGCCTGCAACACAAAACCCTATTGAGGGTGCTTGCCTTTTTTCTTTTTCTCTCTCTTTCTCTCTGCCTCTTGCTCTCATGAAGTAAACAAACCTCAAAAGAGAAAACATTTAAAAGTTAGAGAATTTCTCTACAAATCCAGATTCCTAGCTTTGCTTAAGAAAGAGAAAGATTAGTAACACAGGGCCCACATTCCTGTGTGTCAACAAGTGTCAACAATTATCTAGAGTTGAGTTGTGGCTACCCTCTTCAGAGGGGCATGAGCTCTCTAGGTTACCACAGACCCTACCACAGACCTGCTGCCTCCCGACTTTGTGTTTAATATCAGTTGCCACTTAGCATCACACACGTTCATTTTTCCCCCTTACAGCAGGGAATTTTTCCTCTGGATCTGCATCTATATCAAATGTAGGAAAATAAAAGACAGATTGAAAAATCCGTATTTCAAGAAAAATGAGAGAAGGCATATGGGTTTAATATGTATACAAAGGATACTGTGTTGAAAGAATAATGTTTCTCTTTCTCAATTTGTTATTTTTCTATTTTAAATTTAAAATATTTACATATGTGTATCGTGTATCATTCTTTTGCCATAGTTTAGTAACAATAAAAATAATTCGAGTTTATTTCTGCATTTGATTTTCTCATTTTGGCCTCCTGTTTTATTCATCTGTTTTTTTGCCAACTTCCACAAGGGGTTCAGGTTTTAAATGATTAAAATGGGGACCAGCAGTTAGCATAATGGCTATGTCGCTGGACTCCCAGGTAGTCGACCGCGGTTCGAGTCCCGGACCTGGTGGTTTAAACTCATGCCGGGTGCGTGTGCGTGCGTGCCCAAGATCCCGAGAGGAGAATGGAGGAGAAGGGATTGTGGCATGGCCATCCCCCCTGGGGGGTAATTTCTCACTTTCTATCTCTCTTCCCTCTGTCTCTCTCTGTCTGTCTGGCGAGCGCATGCGCCCTATAGCAAAAACCTCTCCAAAAACAAAAAAATCATTTAAAATGATTTTTAGTATAAAATCATTTTAAAAGAAAATGATTATAATGTTTAAATGCACATTACTCTCTACACAAACCTATAGAGTAGACTAACATGTAGGTAGTGAACCCCTGACCCTTGGAAGACAGAAAACTGGTTAATCACTCAATTGGAAGTATTTGCATTATGATTCCTACTTTGGACTAGGACTGTATTTGATCCTCTCTAATGCCTCTAATCTAGAACTTTGGAATTCTGTTGATCCCAACTATAGCAGGGCAGTCCAATGAGCAGTGTGGTCATTCTCAGCATTTACCCAAATCATCAACTGGCCAAACGGGGACCATCTATTTCATAAATACAGACACAAGTTTCATGAGCAAACATCTAAGTGAAAAAGATTTGGATAACCTTTAAATAATTGAGGCAAAGAGGTGTGGTATTATCTGTTGAAGATATTTTGTAGTTTTATCAACCTTACTAGGGAGAAATGTTCACCTGTTGAAATATCCACGTCGTAAGACAAATAATAATGTGACTGAATGTATAAAAGAAAATGAAATGAAATTAATTAATTAAAAAATGAATGAGTAAATAAAATTTTTGAAATAAAAAATTCTTTAAAATAAATTCTAAAAAAGCAATGAAAAAAAAATTGAGGCAGAAAGCCAAAACTAACAACCTAGGTACAGGGCAGATGATGGCTACAGAGCAAAACTAAATTCCTTGTTTTCACATGCAAGTCCTCGTACTTCCTCTTCAAAGAATAATTAGACCATACATGCTTCCTTCCCCATTCAACTTCCAGTCTTGAAGAGAGCTTGCATCCGAATTCATTCTCTTGGCTATAGCATTATTCAATTTTACTCTTTCACCTTTATTTCTGTTTTGTGCTGAATTAACCCCTTCTAAAATGGGGTATCAGAAAATGAAGAGAAAGGGTAAAGTTTGAGCACACGTGGAAATCTATATAACCACTCTTCAGCCTAAAAACAATCTTCCAGTAAGTGAAAAGTTGCTAACACTGACAATGACCAAAATGATTTATACCACGCAAAACAAAATGATTACAACTGTATAAATGCACATTACTCACTGAGACAATGACTGGAAACAAATATGCAAAAATGAAAGTTCTTAGAGACCAAAAATTCATGGGTCTTTGACATTATTTTTAAGTCCCCTGCAATGCTACATGCTTTTTATGATAATAAGCAAATAAAAGGATAATATAAATTATTAAAACATCATTTATAAACAACTAGGGATGAACTTTATTGTGAATCTTAAATAATGATGATGTTTCCTAATCGTTTTCAAAGGCAAACTGAATATGCCTCTTTTGGCAGTTAGGAAAAATAAAGGCAGTAGATAAAACTACTGCAGCAGTTAAGAGCATCTGATAGGAAAGCTTTGGGAGAGACCTGTCACACCATTCAGCAAGATTTTGTGCTATGGCATAGGCTAGTATAAGTTGAAGGAATTTCAGTTCACCTTTTCCTTGTCTAAAGATGCTACTTATAATAAATTTCATGTAATTACAGGGAACATTTTGTAGAGGACTTTCATAGAACAAGAAAAATCTAATCCTCTGATGAGCAACAACAACAGCAACAAAAAAAACACAAAGAAGTGACAATTGCCTCTTGTCCTCTCCTGTCATGGTTTAGGTTGTAAGATTGCCCTCTTACCACTCATAAATGCGTGCATGGCCCAGGCAGTTACAATATAAATCATTTATCTTGCACATTGTGCTTGGGATCAGTGCTCATTAAATCTTTGTGACTCAGAATTACAGAAATTTTGCAAATGAAGAGGAAATAAAAATTATCTAGACCAACTTACTCATTTAACCAATAAGATATATGAGAACCTGACTAAATGATTTGTAAAAGGTCATGCATCTACTTAGCACCAAAGTCAGGAATTCAACCTGTGTCTCGTTACACAGTTTCTGAAGGAATTCACATATGTCATAACTGTTTTATAATAACAGGGACGATCAAAAGCCATAACAACTAGAATGTACCATCTGTTTTATCAAGTATGGAAGTATTTTTTGTTTCTTCATAAACTTTAGATAAAATAGTAACAACTGTATAGACATTTTAATTTAATTATTATTTTACATATAGTACATTAACTCCGTAGAACATTATTAAATTGTTTAGCATTTCCAAACAGGATAGATATCTCTTGCAAGAAAGACAAAATCCTCTAAGAGGACCTTCACCTAGGCTAAGCAAGCATGTTATCCTATTCCCACAGAATCTAGAATGTGCTACTTGAGTGACACAAATGATACATTCATTACATTAGAAAAAGAGTGCCTGTGGCAACATTAGCCAGGGAAAAATGTTTAAATTAAGCGGTCATGCACACCTGGGAATTAATTTCTCATGCACGACTTTTCATTTGGAAATCCATCAGTCCACTGTCTTCAGTGACTTTCTGAGGTCCCTGTGTCATAATTCCCCAAATAAAGCATAATACAGACCACAGAAACCTCAAAGTTTACACAACGAGCTTCTTCAGCCTTCTACTCCTCACACATGCCCTTCCTGATTATTTAGCATACTTTACACATGTATTTTGTTTCATGCTTTTATTAATCCAAGTCTTCCCTACCTACTTTTCAGCAGAAACGAAAGAAGCTGTATCAAATCAATGAACTCAAAGCTGAGAAACAGGGTCCAGCCCTCTGTACCCTTTCAACCCACGACCCACTGGGCATGGCTTGCTGAGTGTAACCTGAAGTCTTCTAACACTTTCTGGACCAGCGTGAAAATGCAAAAAGGAACTGGTTTGTCTCCCAAATCAATACTTAAAATGAAAAGGCTGATGCTGTTTACATTGGAGAAGGGTAACAGACAGTAGTTTCTAACTAAGGATTCCTAGGAGAAAGAAGAGTGGAAGTTCTGTTTTCACTTTTAAGTTACAGAACTGAGACAGAGAACAGAGAAAAGGGGGAAGGAGGTTGACAGTGTCTAAGAAGGAGCAGACAAGCCTTGGTTTTGTGTGTTTGTCCTCTGGGCTCAGTTACACACATCTCACCATGGTTAAACTAAAAGGCCTGTCATCAGTTGACAGACTGGCAGCAACTTGGAGACCAGGAGAGCCAACCCTGGTCTGGAAGGTGGTTGACAACATGCAAGGCCCATTACAGCTTTCTCCCAGAAGCCGTCTGAGTGATTTGCAGGGTAGACCATGCTAGCCTGGAGCGGGAGGATGCTCTTGGTGTCTCTCAGTGAATGGTGCTTGAAATACTAAACCAAGTACCCAAGAAGGAGAAAGGGAAAGAAACACCCTGGGAGCCTCTAGTCAGTTTCAGTTTGTGAACTCAGATTTCCCTGGGGTGACATGCATGTGTGGCGTGGGCAGCTCTCACGTGCCAGAATGTCTATCCCACTGAGACAGCACCAGTGTCAGGTCAGGCCATGACCCTAGCTGCCTACCCCTTCCTTCCAGAGCTGAGGTTTCCACTTCTGTAAAAATATTGTTAGGATTTTCTCGACCCTGTTGTTGATTGGTCCCTGTCATGTGAGTTGGGAACAATTAGGCTTGTGATGATATATTTATCCCCTACAGGGTGCAGAAGTAGCAGAATATCCTAGTCCAAAGGGACACTGTGGCTGATACACTGGACATTTCCATGGGGACCTGAGTGGAGAGGCCAATATCAAGATCTCGAGGCATCTCATCATGACTTGGTGAGAGGAAAACACCAAGGACTAAGTAAAGAGAAGTATCTGATAGGTCATTAGCAAAGGGGAAGAAAGTAAAAAGCAAGCCGATTTCTAGTAAATATAGAGATGCAATATTGCTTATACTGAACTTTGGGGAGTTTGTGGACTGATATTCATATTTCATATTCATATTCATTCTCATAGTCTCTCCACAACACACACACAGAGATTGGTTTTGCCTATTTCTTTTATAGCTCATCATGAGAATTATCCCTTAATTATTATATGGGAGCTTAAATCCTCTAGTGACTTTTTGCTTTTTCTATTCTATGATTTCTGTAAATATTTTAAGAACTCTCTTACTTATTTCCTATTTCAACATGAGATAGGGAATCATCTTACATCATGCACGTAAAAAGGATGAGATTAATAATATGACCCATCCATGAGTGCATGAAGGGGTGGAAGCTTAGATTCTGACCTCTCAGAAGTTAATCTATAGCTGCTTGTTTTGCACATCCACTTGTGAGTCATAGTGCCAACCTGAAGTAGCAGCTCCTTCTAATGTGAGCACAGCCTAACACCTGTCTTCTTCAGTGATGCGTGAATGTAATTTTTAAAATACTTCTTTCTATTTCAATCTTCAAATACTACTTTTCCCTTACCCACATTTTTACGTATACATCTTAAGAATTATTCACTTAATTAATTAATTAATTATTATTCAATTTGACCAGAGAGAAACTGAGCGAGGGTGGGAGAGAAAAAGCAAGTTGCCAGGTCTGGGACTTGAACTACAGTTGGTCATGTGGGAGTCCAGGACCTTTACTACTACACTACCTGCTGGCCCCTTTCTTGCCCAACTTTAATCATCCAATCTACAAACACTTACCAGGTTCTCAGTCCTTGATTAGAGCCCTACGTTCAAATTCCTGCTTCTTGTGATATCATCCTAGGCAAGATGGTTTGTTCACCAAGCATTGGCTCCTTTTTATTGTAAAATGAGAATTACAACACTACCTTCATAGGTATTTTTGTAAGGATTGAAAAAAATAAAGATTGTAAGACATCAGCCACAATACTCAACACAGAAAAGGTACTTAATTGGGACCAGCAGTTAGCGTAATGGCTATGTCGCTGGACTCCCCATGTAGTCGACCGCGGTTTGAGTCTCAGACCCAGTGGCTTAAACTCACCCCGGGCACATGTGCGTGCCTGTCCAAGATCCCAAGAGAGGAATGCAGGAGAAGGGATTGCAGCATGGCCATCCCCCCTGGAGGCTGATTTCTCACTTTCTATCTCTCTGACTCTCTTGGTCTTTCTGGTGAGCGCACGCGCCCTATAGCAAACCCCCCCCCCCAAAAAAAATGAAAAGTTTTAAAATCAAGCAGTAAGTCATGAAATTTTTAATAGATTAGGAAAATGATAATTTTATGAGACATAAAGCACTGTCCAATTTTTCATAGATAGCACGATAAAATATTAATGTTTACCACAGAGATTCTCTTTATATGGTATGTAAGCGAAATTCAAAAATAATTATATAGTAATATGTGAAATTATACGTGTATGAATATATATAAATATATAACTTAGAGGTATATAACTTTATATGTAAATTATAGTATACATTAAATGTATAATTAAATATTATATACTTTAATATATCATGTATACATTGTTATATATGTATGTTATATACACACATACATAAATAGAACAGTCCTACTTAGAGTGCTATAAAATTTTTTTAACCTTAGATGGTAAACTGTTGGTTATATTGCCATGCCAACTTATGAAGTCTGTAGTACAAAACATGGCTAAAATGGAATAAATACAAACTGTGAATCCCAAGTCCTGCAGAGACCCCCCAATGCCAAGGCAGTCTAGCATAAAGAGAAGAAGACAGGCTCCAGGATCAGACAGATTCAGATTCCAATTCTGCAGTTTACTGTGTAATCTTCAGTAAGTCATTAAATCTCTTCTGGTTCCTCATATATAAATGACAAATGATATCTATATCTCAGAATTTTGATAAAAATTAAATGAGACCATTCATGGAAAGCACACTTGCCAAAAAAAAATGTCGGCACAGTAACTGGCAAGTACAGTAAAGGTTCCAAATCTTCCTGAGTCCTTTGGAGTCCAGAGTAAAATGGTGATCGAGTAATGAGACAAACTGGATTGGGGATAGAAGTTTGCTGATCTGGGTTTGGTGCTATCTACTAATGAAAGTTACGACAAATCCCCTATAAAGGACTCCAGTAGTGTTGATGAGCTAGGAGAAGAAAAAGGAGTTGATGAGTTTTAAGTTTATGAATAATAAATGGGTAAGTACTTAAGTATGCACTATACCAGTCTGAACCACTAGACAGTCCTTACATAAATCCACACAGGTCACCTTACTTCATATCCCAGGTACCCAGTTAGCCTAGACTGCCGAACCAAACTTAAATGTCTTAAAAAAGAAAGAAAAGGGCCAGCAGGTAGTAAGATGGTCTAGGAGCTGGACTCCTACATGGCCAACCACAGTTCAAGTCCTGGATTCAGCAGCATGAAACACACTGGGCACATGTGCATGTGTACCCCAAATCCCAATCTTCTCTAATTGGGGAAATGGATTATGGAATAGCATGGCTTCCCAGACTTCCTCATCATTAGGGGTGATAGGTGAAAGCAGTTCCCAGAAAAAGGCACTATGGGCAGAAAGGTCAATGAAACATGGCCACTAAATTTACATGGCACATTTCTAACTTGCATTCAGAATTTCTTTTATATTCAGATACTGTTACTGGAATCTTATCAAAGTAATTCTACTTAAAAACAGAATGCCTGCACTTAAACTTTTGCCTTTACAGAATGAAATAGTTTTTAATTAATAATATTAATATTGGACTATTAATTATTTGGAAACTACCAAGTTAGATACTTTACATGCAATCTCATTTTATCCTCAAACTACATTTTTTTAAAAATTAAAATACAAGTTTATTTTAGTACAAAAAAAAATCCATGCATAGTTTTTTTTATAATGCACATTTTCCATAAAATTTTGAAATTTACTTTATACATTCAATCATTGTACATCACCACAGCTTGTAAAATGAATTTTCTCAGCATAAACACGCTGCTTTTTTAAGAAGTGAAAACAGATTAGAAAAGTTCTTAAGCTGGACAGCTTTTTTAAGCATGATACAGTATTCTTCCAGATCACTAGCCATCTCATTACAGATTTTGAAGATTTGTCATTATTTGAAAGGTCTTTTCAAAATAAAATTAAGCATATAAATGATATAATCTGGAAAGATGTGCATATTTAGCTTCAAGTGTTTTTCGTTGTGAATACTTACTTATAATGAAACAGTAAAGAAATTCCTTGTGGGCTACTAATTGCAAACTTACCCTAGAATTCAATTTCGTCCTAAAGGGCTATTCCAAAAGTGTAGTTTCACCAAGATATTTTCCTCTCCAAAAAATATTTTCTTATAAAAAGTAAAGTTATAAAAATGAATTTAAATGCTCAATTGCAATTATGTAAACAGCCTCTATTCTCTACCAAGTAGATCCACGGAGTAAGAAATAAGAAACTTCCTCACAGATTTTCCAAGTATTTTCTGGGTTCCCCGAAGTGAACCACTTTGTCAACCACAGTCACTACTGGCTTCCAGTTTTTCCTCTACTATTCCAACCAAACTTGTCAATGCCAAGTGAAATACTTGAAGGAGCCCCCCCCAAGTCACATTAGTACTGCTCCCTTGAGCCACAATGCTTGACACAGCCATGGAGCTGGCAATTCTTTTACCAGCCAGGACAGTGCTAGATTCTGAGTAGAGTTACCTCTTTTGCATCAGTGTGCTCTACCATCTGACCCAAGGCCAAAATAGCCCAAGCTGGACCAGAGTTTCCCATAAATCCAGTCAATTTCTGTCCCCCATACTCTTTTTTTTTTTTTTTTTTTTTTGGAGAGGTTTTCGCTATAGGGCACGTGCGCTCGCCAGACAGACAGAGAAAGACATAGAGACAGAAAGCGAAAAATCACCCCCCAGAGGGGATGATCACGCCGCAATCCCTTCTCCTCCATTCTCCTCTCGGGATCTTGGGCACGCACGCACACGTGACCGGCTGAGTTTGAGCCACCGGGTCCGGGACACGAACCGCGGTCGACTACATGGGAGTTCAGCGATATAGCCATTACGCTAACTGCTGGTTCCCTGTCCCCCATACTCTTTCACAAAAGCTCAACCCAGTCCAATGAGTGAGATGGATAGTAGACACATATGAGGCTCTGAATCCAAAAATTTTTCCTCCCATCCAAATACTGTTCTTTTGATGCAGATCTACTGAAGCAAACAGGTAAGGGTATGTGGATGAGGGGCAGTTTCTAATCAGTTCCTACCCCCACTTTGCCATGTTTGCCATATCAGAAACACCACAATGTTAGGCCCAATTTTTAAAGCAATTTCATGATTGTTAAAATTGATTTCAACTGATACAAAATGAAAATGAGTAATATGGTATCGAATGCATCTTAACAATGCTCACCACCTCACTGGACTAGACTCCTCAATGACACAGCAGACCGTGAGACAGCCCAAGAAGGACTAACATGATGTAACCGAGAGTGCGGAAAACTGAAGAAATGCTGCAAATATGCACTACGGTGCAGCTGCAAATAATATGGCAAGCCTGAAGGAACCTGAGATTGAAAATAGGAGAGAGCTCTGCATAGTGGGTGACAGTCATACTTAGAAATGGAATTGCAAGTGACATCAGGTTCTGCATATAGTAACTGCCACTTCATATCCAAAAATGACCTTTTCACGCACACACCTCAGAAAGCACATTTGCACCTCCCACACATGGTCACCTCCTAATGCAGAGCAACCCACTATATCTCACTCTTTAAAATATGAGCACTGATATAAAAGAAGAAAAACTTCAGTTTTGTCAAGGACATACTATCTATTCAATGGACACTCAATACTTCTATTCAACTCCCACCTAAGCCACTGCAAGCATAGTCAATTATGCACCCATGGTTATGAATATGGGATGACATCCTAATGTTTGCTCTTAGCTACTTCTTTCAAAAATAGCTTTTAAACTAATATAAATTGAATTCATAGTGCCAAAATGTGTTGAGTGGTTAGAATTTTTTCCCTTGAGATTATCTCAATTCATCCCTATCATAAACATATGAGGAAGGTCCTATTACTATTAAAAACCCAGGCTCAGAAAGGTTAAGTGATTTGCCTAATATCATTGTACTGGGCACAATATAGACAGGAGTCAAACCCCAGTAATGTCACTGCAGATCCATTCTATACTTTGAAATCTCACCACACTGCCTCCAGTTTTTCTGGATCACTGACTCTATTCTACCCAGTTCTTGACTTGGGAAGTGGCATAGTGGGTAGGTGTCTTTTTATGAGATTCACATTATGGAACTCAGTAATCTAATCTTGCCAAAGAATAATAGTTATTCCAGCATCTCCTTCTTGAAGTAAAGTTTTGGCAGGGATAAAAAGAGTAATTATAATCAGTTGGCTTCAACAGGTTTTAAAGTGACCTAAATAGCATTTGCAGAAAAAAAAAAAAAAAAAAAAAAAAAAAAAAAAAAAAAAAAAAAAACAGTTGACGATACTGCCCACTCTTCTACAAAGTTAACCCAGAAGAGTGGTCAACCCAGTTTGTCCACAACTCCTCACAACTTGATCATATTATGGCAGAAATTTTTGAAGAATTGGATGGAATTTCCAAAGTGTTCAGAGGTCAACTTTTTGCTATTTTGCAACATAGCAAACCCATGAAGTGTGAAATCTGACCATCACTTACCAGTATGGCAAGGGCCACTATCCATCTTCCATTACTCATTTTTTTCTCCAACATCCGAGTAGCTGGTGCCACTTGGAGTGGGGAAGGAACCTATATTTCTTAGGCCTGTGGTAAATACCCTATCTACTTTCCTTATCATGCCTCACAAGAAGACTTTGTGACATGTCCCAAATAGAAAAATAGAGATTTCACGAAGTTAAATGTTGTATCCAAGTTTACTTGACTAGTACCGAGCTGGTTTAAGAATTCAGGTTTAAGAATTCATCAGGTATCCTTCTCACTGATGAGAGGACTTACCACATTTTCCTGAATTTTGTCTGAATGATGTGGAGAGCATAGTACCTGCTCAAATGCTCTCTGCAAGGGTATTTAAGTGGGATTATTGGCTAGCCAAAACTCACTGTCATCAGCTTTGATCACTGAGAGCCACTAAAATGAATTTGGCCACTCTATAATAAAAGTAGTTACTACGAACTCAAAATAATGGTATGTGTAAATACGGCATATATGAAGAGCAGTTCTGATTTAAGAACTTCACAAACAATGGGAGTGAGAAAAAGAACTGCAGAAGTGGGAAAATTCATACTTCTGCTAACTCTCAATCCCCAAGTTGTTTCTTAGCTTTAAAAAAAAAGGCAGTTTTATTTCTAATATTTTTCTGGGGTCTAAACACATTCAAACATAAATCATATGAAAAAAGTCACCATTTTTGTAACACACATGTTTACGTGTTGTCTGTAGAAATGGCACCTTCTCCATTTTACTTCTCCATCATCCCCACCCACAGACCCCAATTAAGTTTACAAACCTCTTATAGAGGCACAGTTGTTATCTAGGAAATCTGCTGTAGTAAGAAAACAGTGGCTTTACATTGGTCTGGGTATAAAGTCTGAATAAGATATTGTATTTTAAAAATTGATTCTGTGCAGTCCTTGGGTCAGCTTCCTGAAATTAGAAGTTGCTTTAACACTTCATAGTCTCCTCAGGCTTCTTGGATATCCGTAAAAATAAAGGAAATGGAGACCATGGCAGAATAAAACCATAATTCAAGAGTTGGATAATAGGTGAAAGATGCTAATCCCAGTTGAGAGGAGTTCATAAAAATGAATCCTGGTCCCCCTTTGGGTAGCAAGAGTACTGCATTATGAATATTTATGGTGGAATATGGAAGTGTTGGGAAACAGACCCAGCAGGGGCCAATCTACTCGAACAGCTGGGGATCATTTGGGTGTTAAAATGAAGTTTTAAGGGACACCATTTAGATAAAAATCATATTTGAAAAGAATTATGC